>OX243980.1:2515000-3866250 GCA_945859745.1 Synanthedon formicaeformis
ATGTAGTAAATTCATAAAGTTCATAAGTAACTATGATTTGATGATTGTTGTTTTTAATAAGCACTCTAACTACACTCCTGTAATTACTTGCTACACATTTTTTTTAAATAATAATAGACTTACCCACTGTAGTAAGACTGTATCAAAGTAGACAAGGCAAGAGTGAGGAATGCCCTGTGACGTCACGTCTGCGATGCGTACTACGAAATGTGGACTCGCGCCAAAATATTTCACGTGCAGGGTTGCCTCACATTCGATGCTGTCGCCCCTCTTAGTGTTATTCCAATTTTTTTTAATCTTAAGCTCGACAGACAGGTTGACGGTTCTCTTGATGGTATGTGGCTACCGTCTCTATTACATGAGCAACGCCATATGTGCTTCAAGCGCGCCGCCGAACATAGTAGGATGGAAAGGATAAGGACAAAGTAGGTGGATCACGGGCAATACCCGAATATTATAAGTGCGAGTTTGTGAGGATGTATGTTTGTTACTCTTAAAGTACTGAACGGATTACCTGGATTAACATATATATGTAAATATTGGATACTTTTTATCATTGAAAAATGTTAGGTGACCGAGAGATCGTCTAAAACTTAAAATCATAAAAATTTGGCGCCACTGTCGCGTGGCGGCGCCATCTCGTCAGCGTTAAAAATGTCAGGCGTTGTTTTACTCATATATTTTCTTTTCGTGGTCACTAGCTAGTACTGTCTGTTATACAAAAGTTGAGGGTAATTTTTCCTAATATTCAGTATTTAGATAACTATCCCTCCCAGACTCGGTAAACAAAAAAAATTAAACTTATTTTGGACAACCCTACTCCTAACTGAAGTTTCGTGACACTCACGCGCACTCAAAACGGATTGGCAACAAAACGAGACGTCCAATCTTTTTTTAATGTCGCTAATTATTCGGATACGAATGTGTGGTATTGAAATAACGCGGACAATTCTAAAACTTTTTGTTCTCAACTTTGTCTAGACTACTATTGTCTTTACTATAGAAAATTTAGTTGTGTTCTTGAGCTTTCTATTCCGCACATGTATTCCCACTGACTTACGATTTTGTTACATTTAATCATAACTAGCGACCGCTCCCGGCTTTGCATGGGTGCATTTTTTATATTATACATAATTTAAAAAAATATTATAATAGCCACGGTAAGTAAGGTAACTTCGAATCCTGTTGAATGACAATGGGATTGAAGGCAACAACATAATGAATCATAAATGTCAATAAAATTTATGAGTATAGAAGACAAAAGGCAAAAAAATTAAGATCCTCGACAGGTTCTCCCTCCACTTGGCTCCTTCTTCATTTATTGCTCTTTCTTTAGTAAAAACTGTACCAAAATCCGTTAGGTTTTTATAAGAAAATATCGGAGAATAGGTATTACTTTATAATACCTATTTCTAGATAGATATAGATTATTAACATTTCAAAAATTTTATGTTAAACTAAACTTCATTTTCTCACAAATAGAGTTTAATTCTGCATATTTTTTTTTAAACTACTGAAGTTGACAAACAAATTTTCAATTAATTATTATTATTATTATTCTACCATTGGAAGTAATTATAATCACATTCACGTAAAGACCTACATCTTCTTACATCTGCATTACCTCTTGGCCTCAAATCCGTCTCTGATTTACATACGCAACCACCACTTGTTGTTCTATGTCTTTTCAACGGTCTTCTCAAAGGTCTTATGTCGTATCTATCACTTCTCTTCGTGTTAGTAGACTGGTCTTTCATTGTACAACAGGTTCCAGCTGATTTGGTTGAGACCTCCGAGGGTTTTCTCGAAATTTCTTTGGATTCTGTTCCACATGAGGTGCATGACGTTTTAGGATCCACAGACATTCGTTTACTTTTAGCTTTGGCTGACGGGCACGGTTGGTTTTTGACACATGTGCCATCTATACATTTACTACAAGATGATTTTGACTTTGTAGTATGTACAGCTGGGCAACAATCCGATAGATTCGATTTAGAACCAGACTCTTTCGGAGATGCTGTGAAGGATGGGCGTTTTCTAAGGCTATGCATTGATTTTGACTTATTAGATGGCCGGCAAATGTGTTCGTTTGACGTGTCACTACAGATATTTGATGATGGCGATGGAGACACCGATTTTTTACAAGACGGGCATAAGGTTTTTGATTCTTCCTTTGATTTTTGACAATCGCAAGACTTTTCTCGCGGCTTTTTTTGGGCGCACACGGTACACATGTCAGTTTGTTCTAACTCTTCCTGGCATTTTGTGCATAAATTCTGTTTCGGTATACTCTTTTGACATACGTCACAAGTTTCGTCTTTTCTCTTTGGTGGGGACTGACACGATTGTTGTTTGGATAAACAGTGTTCACAAATCATTTTTCCTTCCTCTGAAGAGTCTTTCTGTTCTTTTTTTGGTTCTTTAGCAACGATTTTTATACAGAAGCTGCTGAAGCCGGTTTTATTGTGACTGCAAATTGTCGGTTCCGCAATTGACTTGGAATCTGGCTCTATTGATCTAGTGGGTTCATGTCCACGACCACACAAGCCTGTAGTCGATGTGTCTTCATCTCGCCAAACAGGTTCCGTGGATGTATCTTTGGTGTTAGTTTCACCGCGCGAATCAGCAGATAAACAACTTCCTTTATTAATATCCAAAGTTTTACCACAGGTTTGAATGGAGGCTGATTTCGAGACAGGATTAGATGTCAAATCTCGACAGCATACGTACATGTCAGATTTAGATCGTGGTGACAAATTAGCTTCGGACATTGTATTAGTTGATTTCATGGTACTAAAAGACGTATCATTGCCACAGGTTGGCCCGTTTTGGCTTTTCGTATTAGTATTAGTGGCGGACATACACCTACGCACTTTCGGGTCGGTTTTTTCATGGGTGCGATAATTAGAATTTTCATTCCGATCAGAACCAGGTCGACCGTAATAACTACCACCACAGCTGTTAACTTGATCATTAATATTACTATTACCAGGGCCTTGAGGTGTCTTTCTTTCAGTTTTAATCGTAATCACCTGTTTTTCTTCACTGATTGTACCATCTCTGTTCTGAAGACGAGTGACTTTAACAATTTCTTTAAACTTTTGTTCAAAATATCCCAAATCCATGTCACTTTTAGCACTGAGTTTGGGTGTGACACCTGTTTCTTGTTTTTCTTGTCCACATGTTGGAGTACACTCTACTCTAGGCGATGGCGTCTTGGATAATTTTTTTTCAAAAGAGGGTGCCGTTGGTTTATAGGGCGCTGTAGGGACTTCATCACGAGTATTGCTTAGAGACTTACTGCATATTTCACAGACTGATGGTTCAGTAGTATAATCCTCTATTTGTACTTTAACTTGGGAGCAAGTTTCGATAAATTTATCTAAGCTTGGTAATACTAGCCCGTCCGATTTGAACTGAGATGTCATATTTATAACATCGTCTATATGACCTATGAGATTTTGAATACGCTTTTGGTTACCTTCGCTTTTTGCTTTTTCACAAGGTACTAATTTAAAATTCAAATGTGAACGTTTAGATTTCTCTCCGCCTGCTTTTGCACATGCGTCACATATAGACACTTCAACGTCTTCCTCTGATTCGTACATACCAAGGCAACAACAGCAAATATGCACATCGTCACTCTTGTTCTTTTTTGCTTTCATCTCTTTAAACCTTTTCAATCTGAAAAATTCTTCTCTTTCCTTTTCTTCAAGCTCGCTAAGAATGTAGCTAATGGACATGGAAATTCTTGGTATAACGATCTTTCCCAGAACATTGCTTTTCCTGTAGAAAAGGAACCTAATTTTATATATTTCCTATTAAATAATAATACTTAAAAAATTGATAGCAACCAACGCACCCTTTTCGTCTATTACTTTTGTATAGTACAGCACTATTGTCATAAAAGTAACAAAAAAATAAAATAAGTATTATGTGATAATTTTTGTATTATATAATTTATTTCTTCGTCAGCCATTATCACAATATATTGTTAGATTATATTAATAAAAAGGCATAACGTGATTTTTTTCTAAATACTTTCGTCACTAAAAATATTGGCCAATTTTATCATATTTTTTACATATTACTTTTAAACTTTTTAAGATTGATAAATTCCTTTGAGCATGATGGAAATTAAATGTCAAACCTATGTACTATATAAAATACAGAAAATTGGTACCGATTCAGATTGTGGATTTTTTTATGGGAATTTATTTTGGCTCATTTATTTGTATACTCATTAAATCATCATCGTCATCGTCATCGGAAACTTCCATTGTCGTCCTACTTGGATCGGTTTTTTCCTTAATTATAGTTATAACTTCTTGGGTCTCTTCCACCGTTCCATCGTCCTTTTTCTGTCTTTTCAATTTAGTGATTGTACGAATTTTCCTTTCGAAATACCCTAGAGAATTATCGATAAGCTCCGAGGACTTAATCGGTACTTCTTCTTCTTCTTCTTCTTCTTCTTCTAGTTCATATGTAAATTCTTTCGGCGTTTCACAACATATTTTATTTAACCCTTCCTTTGAAGCAGTTGTGCATAAATCGCACAAAGTTGTAATTGATTCTTCATGTTCTGGAGACATGTATTTTTGCCTGACCTCTTGTGTTATATTTTCATTAGGTTTAATTTTTTCACTTTTACATGATATGCATGAATTTTTTGTGCATTCATTGAATTGTTCCCGTGGCTGTAATATCCCAACAATATTCTTACAAAACTCACAGGGTGGTGACGGAAGAAATTTCTCTTCTGCTACTTTTTCTCGTTTTGTTGTTAATTTTTCATAAGAAAAATCCTTTAAAGATAACTCTTTAGAACACATACAACTTTCGCTATAGTTTCCGCAGAATATTAGACTCTCAACTTCTTCTTCTTCTGGATATGTCTCACTCTCTATAGTAAGTTTCGTCGCCTCGCATGTATTTATAAATTCTTCAATGCTAGCAGTAATAAGACCTTGACTTTTTAGACCCTCAACAATTTCAATTACCTCAGAAATATTCGATTTTAATTTCTGTAGGGATGGATCTTTTACTGTTGAAAGTATTTGTCTTTTCAAATCTTCACATGATCTTAAAAACTTTTCTAAACCACCCTCGACGAGACCTTTTTTTTCTACTTCTTTGCTTAATTCAATTGTGTCGTTGAGTTTATTAACAAGATTTTGTACACTACCTTCTGTAGGCGGTTTCATATTTTTACTTTCACACTGTTCCAATTTGCATCTAAATTCTTTACATGAATCCAAAAAGTTGTTTATACTTTCAGTAGCAGTACCATCTTTTTTAACGTTTGTTGTTAATTTTTCTATACATGTTACCTGTTCTTTCAAGCGCCTCAATTTTTCGTCTTCCATTTGTCTTTTGGCATAACTGTCTATTTTTGATTTAGCTTGCTCACACGATTTGATAAATGCATCTGCGCTAGACGAAAGCAATCCTTCCGTTTTATATTCTTCAGCCAAGTGCTCAGCTTCTGTAATGCGACTTTTTAAATAAGCAAAACGGCTTTCCGTACTAACTGAATCAAAGTCAACGTCAACTTTATTTAAATAGTCGGTTATTTTATTCTTAACATTATCACATGCTGTAGCGAAATCTTGAACGCTTTGTGCAGGTTCATTAAGTAATTTATCAGATATGTTGTGTAAATGTTTTCTTAAATCATATAAATAATTTTTGATTTTGTCCTCTGCAGTGACTTCAATTTTCATTTCTTCTTCTTTGAGTACAGTTTCAGTTCCTTCTTCAAAAGTATATTCTTTATCTATTTTTGTGCTTAGCTCAGACAAAAAATCCATGAAAAAATTTCCAGCGACTGTTTTTAAATCGTCAAGTAAATTTAATATTACATTTATAGCAGCAGTACTCACACCTGTTCTTACTAAACTATCGTTAACTTTTAGCAATTCGCTAAATTCTTGTAGTATGCTTTCTTTATTTACTTCAGTTTTAGATGACATCGGTTCAACATATTTAAAGGTGACAGACGATTTCTTTTTATTAATTTTGCTCACATCGTCTGAATCATCCTCATTATTTTTTTGTTGAATTAACTTTTTCTTAACTTTTTGGACTTTCTTAAGTCTAGTAAACTCTTCTCTTTCTAGCTCTTCTAATTCTAACAATATATACTTTATTGTGATTTGTATTTTTGGTATGATGAGTTTGCTCAGGACATTCATGCGCCTGTAGAAAATAATAAATCTTTATTTAAAATAGCCAATTTTAGCTGCCGCATGATATTCACCCCTTTCCCCTAAGGACTTTTTGTTTAAAATATTCTTAATATTTTTAAAAACGTGTAATTTAGTGCGATGATTTTTGCCTGTTTTGCCATCGGAGTCCCACACATGTTTAAATGAAATTTTTGAGATATTTTGTTTTTATTAACTAAATATAAGAAAAACAGTTTCATTCAAATTTTGTACTATTTTCCTCTACTTTGTCTGTAGACATAATTTTCTTTATACCCCCTTTTTCAGCATTCTCCTCCATAGGAGTTAGTGCTGCTGATTCTGAATTTGAAAACAATAAATCTTGATAGCCATTAGTTGACGTAGATGCCATTTCCTCTCCAAATATTGACTCAAAAGTACTCATGTCATTATAATATTCAGTGTACGATGTACAGGTTATTGAGTTTTTGAAATTTATATCAGAATTATCGACGTTGACTATAGATATACCTTCAGTTAATGAAGATAAACTATATGACACACTTAGGTCATTTTCAGATGCATGAGAACCTGGCAAAACTATATTTTTAATACTGTTTTTTACAGTGACCATTCCTATTGTTCTGGGTCCTTTATATGATGTTTTACCTGTCCCCGTTTTTTTGGAATTTTCCTCATCATGAAGATTTCTCGTATCTCTTTGCATTTTTACAATTCTTTTCTCCTCGCTCACTGTGCCGTCTTTGTTTTTAGTTCTTATTATTTTTACGACTTCTTTCACTTCGGTCTCAAATGTCCCCATTTCCAAGTTAGTTTCAGTTGGAGACGGTGATTCGCGAACGTGTGATGTAGAAGGCTTTGTGGAGCTTTGATTGCTGTTCTCTGTATCCGTTTCTACCACTTTTCTAGTGTTTTTCAAATCAAGTTCAGTTTTACAATTTTCACATATTCTACCCCTTTTGGGATTTGAAACCACAGATGCTGTTTTGGTAATCTTTTTTGCGCTACCAGAGGCCGACATTACATCTGATACTGGAGTTGTTGTTTGCTTCAAATCAGACGACCGAGCGTTATAACTACCTGAATCTAACTTTGTAATTAAATACTCAGCTTCTTTAACAAATTTTTCAACACTTTCTGTTAACTTTATTATATCTTTTGCGGACTTAGTCATATTGACAATCTCTTGGAGACGCATCTTGTAACTATTGACATCCATTTCTTCAGAAGTTTTGTCACTATCCTTCTTTTGTAATAATAGTTCATCTTCTCCGGTTTTCTTAGACATTAATCTAACAGACTTTATTGTAGACGAACTTGACGTTCCTCGCGGAAGAGTAGCACCACAAATCATACAATGATCTGATTTTTTCTTTATACATTTCTTATCAACTCCTTTATCTTCTTTTATCTTTCCTTTAACCTTTAGAATTTTCTTCATTCTAAAAAACTCTTCGCGTGCCGATTCCTCCAATTCGCTCAGAATGTAATTAATACTCATTTCTGTTCTTGGTATCACGATTTTTCCAAGAACATTGGATTTCCTGTTGAATAGTCGTATCAATTAGCACAATCTGATAAGCTGCCCATGATACAATTCCGATACACCAATAAGGACTGCACGATGATTCTTTAAGCAAAGCTCAAAGTCTTCTTTCATATTCGCCATTCTTTGATTTAATACAAGTAACTATCAAATTCTGAATCTTCTCATTTTGCACTCTCTGGTGCACTGTCAAAAAGTTGCATGAAAGCACCGCTGACGACCAACTCTTTTAATATTTCTTGCTGACAGAAAAATATTAAAAATCTTAAATGTATCGCAAATTAGTCAAGTTCGCAGACTAGCCCTGGCTGAAAAGTCTAGTTATATATTTTGATAGAAATAGCGCCTATAATTTTCATGAACATAGCAGCCGAAAAACTAAATCACTTCTCGAGACGTTTATCGTACAAATTTGCATCCCTTATGCCACCAGTAAGTATTCCTCAGGATTAAACAAATATTCAGCAAAATAGTAATATACAAAAAGTAGGTATTCAATATTTTAAGAATAACTTGTATATAATATTAAAATATATACATTCTTTTGTAATTTAGAATCGTAGCTAGAAACATATTGAATCATATTGCAATAGAGAGAAATAATAAAACATAACATTATGAAAAAATCTACTCACTAGAAAGCTTATTACGTCATGCCTTTTCTATTAATAAATTATTTAACGCTTAATAAATCACCGTTCAGTCCTTAGTGTAGACGGAAAAGGGTGAGTTCATCGGCAGCTTGACCCAAATGGGCATATGGATTAAAAACATTGAAACCATGCCGGCTTGAAGTGTAAAAAAAATCAAAGACACTTCAAAACGTCATGGCTACGGATAGTTGAGGTAAGGAGGACTAACTCATACGGGTGTTGAACCGAAAAACTGTCAAGCTACAAGCATAAATGGCGGAATGCTACACAAGCCCATGAAACCGTCGTAAATAAAACACTAGTACAGCCCGCATAGAAAATAGACTAATGGCGTTCCCTATCCAGCTTTCAAAAAAACACAGGCAGAAAAGTGTGAGAGAGACAGTGATATGTTAAGTAATAGATTGAACACTCCCTACGATGTCTTGCTAAATTCATGTTCCAACGCGGAAGGTGCGCGGGGGACGGCGCGGCAGTAGATTCAAGGTCAATACGTCAAGTCGTAGACAACTGAATATTAATATGGCCGACCCGATAAGCACGTCGGTTTTAACAAATTAAATATTAACCTATTAAACGTTTCAATATTAATAAACTTACCTATGGAACGTCACAGTAGCAGTTTTACCAATATTTTTTGTTATATTTTTGCAATATCTCATCACACAAGACGGTATTTTTACTGGTTTTGAAAATAATAACGCGCTTAATCTCTACGAGCGCGTATGACAGACTGTCAACGGGTAGGACGTCGGAACTCCAATCACTTGGAACACTCATCGCGTCTTGAGTGTTCCATCTAGTACTTAACATATCACTGGAGAGAGACGAAGAGATCGTCGGGCCAGTAGTTGTCTTTTCTAGAATTTTGATTGGCCTACGAAATAGACATAGAGATACACACGATACACTATGTCTATTTCTGTAGACATAGTGTATCTCTAGACTTCTAGAGTGTGACTTTATGTACAGTTAATTAATACTATTTGTAATAATATTTTTTTATTGAAAATTTATTTATATTATTACTGTAACCATAATCGAAGTGAACATGCTTCATAATCATAACTACGTTTTTTTGTGCTAGTGTAGAAGTTATAAACCATAGATCATAGATATAGAGTAATTTCTTTGTCTATGCTTTATCCTTTAGTTAGATTTACAGGAAAGAGATAGGTATTGGCCCCACGATCGCTTTCTCTCTTTCTAGAGAGTAGTTAATTTCATGTGGACATTGTTCAGTTCATTACTCTATAACTATGACAGCGCCACGTATTTAATAGTAGCCGACCGACACTTTCTCATGTAGGTATTTTTATACATTGTACATATTTTCTATATATTATTATATTATTTGGTCCTCCTTACCTCTACTCTCTATGGTCACGGCAAAGATTACTTTTGCAATATTCTGGCTAACATTACTAATAGGTCGTTTACACAAGTTAGTTACTTCAATAAAATCCATACTATTATTATTTAAAATGTGTAAGTTACTCTGTCTGTCTGTCTGTATTTCCGTTACCTTTTCACGCCTTAACTAGTTACTCAACCGATCGCCATGAAATTTTGCATACACGTTGTCAAAAAAATGCTTTTGTGAAACTCGTCGCGCAAATCGTCAAGATTGCTTCATAATATGATTTCATCCATGTAATTACGCAAGTTATAAAATAAATCCAAACAGTGATAAGTAACTAATAACTTAATGATACGAGTGTATCCAATTAAATTAAGTAAAATTCAAGTTTTCAGACTTTACTCAGTAAAAGTGGGGGGGGGGGGGGTAGAAACAAAATCGAGTTTTACTAACTTTGTGGCGCCTTTATTGGCCCCCTCTATTGTGATGAAGTCTTCCCTTAGTTGAAGAAGAAGGATCATTTGCTTGAGCAGCTCCAGCCACGCGGCCTTGGCCTCTTTGACAATCTCCCCACCCTGTCCGATGCCTAGGTGGGGATATGGGACAACGCCAGTCTGCAAGAGTATTATGTTTTGTTTAGTGAGTGCGTAACCTCACCATCGTCGGCTTGAACGGAAGATCAGCGCAGGTTTTTACAACCTTTTTTTTTACTACATAGAGGCAGCGCTTGGCCGCGATCTCACTTGATGTTAGGTGCAGATGCGGCCAAAGATGGACCACGCTTAACTAGTAAGTGCCCATTTACCCTAGACTTGAAGACCCCGCCGAGGTTGTAATTTTGGGGAAACACGGACGCAGGCAATGAGTTCCACTCCTTAGCAGTTCCGACAAGGAAGGTGGAACTATAACGCTTCGTGCGTGACCGGGGAACATCAACCACGAAGGGATGAAACCCCCGCCGGCGCCTCGTGTTCCGCAAGTGGAAACGGCTCTGGCCGGATCAGATCCCATAGGATGGACGCACATTCTCCATGGTGTAGACGGTAGAAAATCGATAGGCATGCTACTTTTCGGCGATGCTGCAGGTTTTGAAGCTGAGACTCCCGAATCCACAAGGGTCATAAGCTAACACAACCTGCAATATGCTGAGTTGGAGCCGTTTTGTAGGGGAGGACGTTTGTGTTTGTCTTTATATTATATCGCTGCTTAAAAACTTAAAGGGCCACAAATCAAAATTACACTTTTTATAGGAGAGCTAATCAAAAAAAAAAAATTATTTTTTGACTATTATACATCGTTAGAAGCGTATTTTTAAGTAGCATTTTAGTACTTTTATAATAAACTGAATACTAGAGGAGATATAAGCATAATATTAAAAAAAAATGATCAAAATATACTAAATAACCTTTTTACAACATACAATATGAATAATTGTGATTGTATTTTTGCAATAAAAACATTTTTGGATTTTTTTGTTTTATGGCCCTTTCGTTTTTACGCGGCGATATGTTACTTAATGTATGCTCTTAAATAAAACATTACTCCATTCTATTCTATTCTATTCATTAGGTTAAAAAATCTCTCCAAAATATTTAATATGGCCGATCACGTTTAAAAAAATTATAAAAAAAATACTTATCACATAAGTCTTACTTACCTCTTCGACTGTAAAAATGAGAAGTTTGATCCCTGATGCTGATCTGTAAGACCTCTCAACTATAACGCTGGCCTGGAAAAATAATTAAAATCATTTAAGGCACTTCACACTGCGGAAAATGAACAGGGGCCTTTAAAAACGATTTAAACTAACATTTTAAAAACGATAACGAAGTTCGAAAGAATATAATGTATATGGGATGTATCACGTGATTTAGCGTTGATATAATATAATATTAAGTATATGTCAATCCCATACATTATTGTTTCCTAACTTCGTTATCATTGCGTTATCGTTTTAAATTGTTACTTTGACAATTTAAAACGCAGGTGGCTACAATACGCCACCTATCATCAATTAGTAGTACCAATAACCATCAATAATAATCAATAATCAAGCAACGCCACAGCACAATAATTTACATTGTGGTGCCGACCAAAATATTACTAGGGATAAGGTTTAGGGAAATGGGTTCTGGCATCTCCTACTCACTCAAATCGATACGCAACGATCGATCGTTCGATCATCGTACGTCACACAGACAAATGTGACGGGTGGCGTCCATCTTGCCCTTGTCAATCAAAAAGATCAATAATTGTCAAACATAAACTGTCAATTAATTGCACAGAATACTATAAGAATATACGGAGAATAGAATGTACACATGATAATTTTAAAACGTTGGACACGTAGCCTCCGTGGCGCAATTGGCTAGCGCGTTCGGCTGTTAACCGAAAGGTTGGTGGTTCGAGCCCACCCGGGGGCGATAATATGTCTCCATTTTTTCTATTTAAAGTAATTAAATAGTGTGTATATTAAATAGTGTATAAATATTTAAAGTAATAATTTAGTAGTGGCAGGGCACACTGCGATTCGCAGTAATTTGGGCAGCCCGTCTGGCGGCAATAACCACCACCTTACAGAATACCACCGTGAAATAACAGCATTATGTGCTGTTGTGTTTCGGTGAGTGAGTAAGGGATGCCAGAGCCCATTACCCCACCCCTCCCTTATCCCTTATCCTTAATCCTTCTATGGTCGGCAGCGCACTTGTAGCACTTATGGCGTTGCTTGTGTTATAGGCGACGGTAGCCACCTACCATCAAGTGGACCGTCAGCCTGTCTGTCGACCTTAACATAAAAAATAAAAAAAAATAAAAAATTAAATAATTTTAAAATTTACATAAATCAATACTAATAATAAATGTGTAAGGATTGGTCATGGAGTAAGTTACTTTGTTTTCAGAGATATCGTGTTTATAGGCTCTATACATGATACTGAAACTAAATTGACCATTTTTTGAATTTTTTCTGTATGTATGTATGTATGTATGTTCCTCCATAACTCTTAAACGAACGAATTATGAATTACACATTATGAAAAATAGACGGTTGAAAATGGTCACTATGTACAGTTAATATTAAAAAAAAATCAATTCAATTCGAACCAGTAGTTCCTGAGATTAGCTCGTACAACCAAACAAACAAACTCTTCATCACCTTTATAATATTACTTAGTTAGTATAGATTGTCAGAATTAAATTGCACTCTTGTACGAAGCCGCAATATGAGTGCTAGTATAAATATAATTCGACTAGAGTAAATAGGAGTATTTGGGAAATCACTCACTGCTTTTGGTATATTGTTGATAACGATCTCATTCAAGCTCGGATAGAAATATCTGCACCGAGCCAAAAGAATGTAAGCGTTGCTTATTTTTTCCGGAAAACCATCCATAACTCTGAAAAACAAAAAAACTGCACGTCAGAAATAATAATAATAATATGTAATCATCAATCATCATCATCAATACTAATAATAAATCTGTAAGGGTTGGTCATGGAGTAAGTTAGTTTGTTTTCAGAGATATCGTGTTTATAGGCTCTATACATGATACTGAAACTAAATTGACCATTTTTAGAATTTTTTTCTTTATGTATGTATGTATGTATGTTCCCCCATAACTCTTAAACGAATTAATTGATTTTCATGAAACTTGGTAGGTAAACATTTAGACGTACGGGACACAGGATAGGCTACTTTTTCTTTTTCAACGCGGACGAAGTCGCCGGCGCCAGCTAGTATACTTATATTAACAGTCATCAATCATCATCATCAATACTAATAATAAATCTGTAAGGGTTGGTCATGGAGTAAGTTAGTTTGTTTTCAGAGATATCGTGTTTATAGGCTCTATACATGATACTGAAACTAAATTGACCATTTTTAGAATTTTTTTCTTTATGTATGTATGTATGTATGTTCCCCCATAACTCTTAAACGAATTAATTGATTTTCATGAAACTTGGTAGGTAAACATTTAGACGTACGGGACACAGGATAGGCTACTTTTTCTTTTTCAACGCGGACGAAGTCGCCGGCGCCAGCTAGTATACTTATATTAACAGTCATCAATCATCATCATCAATACTAATAATAAATCTGTAAGGGTTGGTCATGGAGTAAGTTAGTTTGTTTTCAGAGATATCGTGTTTATAGGCTCTATACATCGATACTGAAACTAAATTGACCGTTTTTACATTAAATTACATTACATTTCACATTTAAATTGACCATATAAGTTACTTTTGAATATATAAAAAAATGATCAAAATATTCTTAATATGGAATAAACAACCATATGTCTTTTTGCAACTTACAATATGAAGGATTGTGATTGTATTTTTGCAAAAAAAATATTTTTGTTTTTTTGTTTTTTTTTTTTTTGTTATATGGCCCTTTAGTTTTTAAGCAGCGAACTGTACCTAATTGACTTACTGAATAATTTCTGTAGAAGTTTTCCTGAGCTCCTTGCCGGTGGCCAGGGCGGTCCATTTCATCAATTTCTTGCCAAGTCGAGCGAGGTGGAGCCGGTTTCTCATTTGCTGCAGGGCTACCAGTGATGGCATGCATGGGTACCTTGCGATGCCTATGTTGGTGGAATCTTCGTCTTCTACAAACGATAGTATTAAATATTGCTTTTGTTACCCCTGACGTCGCAGTCACAGTAATAGTAGTGGCAGGGCACACTGCATTTCGCAGTCATTTGGGCAGCCCGTCTGGCGGCAGTAACCACCACCTTACAGAATACCACCGTTAAATAACTGCATTATGTGCTGTTGTGTTTCGGTGAGTGAGTAAGGGATGCCAGAGCCCATTACCCCTTCCCTTCCTTATTTATCCCTTATCCTTAATCCTTCTATGGTCGGCAGCGCACTTGTAGCACTTATGGCGTTGCTTGTGTTATAGGCGACGGTAGCCACCTACCATTAAGTGGAACGTCAGCCTGTCTGTCGACCTTAACATAAAAAAATAAAATAAAATAAAGTCACATCTTAGGAAGCCCACAATGGCCTGTGATGATGTGAAGAATGCTTCTATCAAAAAAAATACTACAGTTTCTTAACGTGGTAGGTATAGGTAGAGAGCTTTAGTTTACGTGGCGATCACAATATTTCAGCAATGGACGAAGTGATACTGGTACTCTAGCAGACAGAAATAGCCACTGAGAAGATAATAATAATAATAATTTTTGTATTTATATAAATTTATATTGAAATTAAGAAAATATAATAAATAAGTGTATAATAATAATAATAATAATAATAATACCCCTGACGTCTGACGCTAAGGTGGAGTGCTATAAGTTGGACCTGTGTATCTATTAGTGATGTATCGGAACGTTAAAAATGTAGATCCGCGGATACGGATACGGATATTTGGTGTCAAGATCCGCGGATACGGATACGCATACGGATCTTAACTTTCTTTACACAATCGGCGCGCGTGACCTTGAAACGATAATTCGTTGACGCCCGCCATTAATTTGACGTTTGCCATTTGACCATTGAAATAAAAAATCATCTAAATGGAAATTAACAGTTTTCCATCGCTACCTAATCACCAATAATGTAGAATTTCAGCTATGAATTAAAAATTAATAAGGTGAAAGATCCGTAAAAAGATCCGACGAAAAGTAACGGATACGGATACGGATCTTTCTTCTCCCTCGGATATCCGCGGATACGGATACCTATATCCGGCGCATCACTAGTATTAAATATTGCTTTTGTTATCCCTGACGTCCGACGGTAAGGTGCGGTGTTATAAGTTGGACCTGTGTGTCTATATTTCCGTGTGTGTCTGGAAGCAATTTCGATTTTTTTGTTTGAAATCTGACGTGATCGAGATCGAGATTTTACTCCCATAAATTTTCATACCCTGGCCGGGCGAAGCCGGGAGCTAATCGCTAGTATTAGTATAGAAATGGACAAATTACCGTCATCTGCGAAATTCATTTTGGCGGTTTTCAAAATATGTTGGGCGAGGCTAGTAAAACTTTGTGTAAATATTTAACTGCAGATTTTCTTTTAACATTGTGACACACATGAGCTCTTCATGAAGTCAAATAATTGGGTAGGATTTTTTTTTGTTTATATAAAGATGAAATCCATTTTGGTGCAGCTATTTCTTCTGACATTTTTCTTGTTTCTCAATAAAGAAATCATATTGTTATGGAAATTTAACACATTTTATTAAATTTTTTCTCTACACGACAGATGACAACATGAAAGATGATTGACGCCATCGACATACTTCTTTTCTGGCTTAGAAGTTGATTCACAGAAGAGTTTTTATTTCATAAATTCTTAAAAATCTATTTCTTTGATCTATGTGTGACTTATATAGCACATATAGGTGGCAATCATTTGGGACCTTTTTCGGAACAAGCACTTTAAGGTAATACAAGTCAGTTTTCCTCCATACAAACGTAGAATGTTAATTACTCCGCTGTTTTATGTTTAATTTACAAAAGTAAGCATGATACCGATTTATCTTGTCATTAACTAGGTTCGAATGCATACAAACTTTAAAAAAAGTATTAATTTAAAAGATATGATCCTTGAAAAATCCATATTTTAACAATCCAGTGTACAAAACCTCCAAAATACTGTCCCACCCTATTGAATTCATAGGAAGAGGTTTATTTAAGTTGCGCAAGAGCTCGTGTCAGAGAGCCTTGCCAATTACATATAAGTTATGTGGGCGAAACCGCGTGCACCAGTTAGTGTTCTATAAAATATGTCCATAATGATAAAACTCAAACACAGAAATCATTCGAATTGTAGCACAGTATCTGCACTTGTACACATTCAAATCATTCCGATATCTCACCCCATCACTTTAAAACAAGGGTATATTATACAGAAGAACGTACGAGTATGTGAAACGAACCAGTTAACCGAGAACTCTCGGCGTCGCCTGTTCTTTGGTCGAATGTGTCGAATGAATAAGGTATCTGGGCTCAATTGTTTCTGGTTCCCTTGTTAGGGTACGTGTCAGAGTTTTACAATGGCTATTATGGAAGCATAAAGAACTCAAAACCCTTCTTCACACCTCCCAGCTTTTGATTTTGTATGTGGTTCTGTGTTTATAGCGTTGAAAATAATTTAGAAATGGCAACACTAGAAGGAATTAAAATCAATGGAATGGACGATAATATCGATACATCAAATCAAAACAATAGTCATATTTTGCTGAATTGACGATTTTGAGTTGTCTCACAAAAACCATTCTAAAACATGTGTTCTATAAGAGCCACACTGAGTTATGTGCTCAGGTTTTTGCCAATTTTTTTTTGCCTACGATATTGAAGCAACTTGCACTATTCATTTTAAAGAAAAAACAATTTTAAGAAAGACAGTGGTTTAGAAAGAAATAACTCATTGACGATATATCTCACTGTTGCTTTGTGGATCGATATGTATGAATAAAGATTGTATGAAAGGCACACAGATAATAATCTGGATAAACATATAGGATACTTTTTATCCTGAAAAAATTTTTGGTTCCCGAGAGCTCGTCTAAAAATGTAAAAAAATGTGCAATGTGAAAAATTGGCCATTGTCAGGAATACAGAAAAGATATAGTGAGAGTACTTTTCAGCCAAAAAAAGTATTAAAAAAATACAATACATATTAATATTATAAATGTGAGAGTAACTGTCTGTCTATTACCTTTTCACGCCTTAACTTCATATTGTTAGTGATACAGCTAAGATAAAAACCTTTCATTCAGAAAAAAACTACTGTTCCCGAGGGATTATCTAAAATAAATATAAAAAACTCCTTGCCAAAGTGTTATAGCAACAAGAGGTCCTGGCGCCCGCGACTTCGTCCGCGTTAAAAAAGAAAAAAGTAGCCTATCCTGTGTCCTGTACGTCTAAATGTTTATCTACCAATTTTCACGATAATCAGTCAATTCGTTTAAGAGTTCTTGAAGAACATACATACTTACATACAGAAAAAAATTGTAAAAATGGTCAATTTAGTTTCAGTATGATGTATAGAGCCTATAAACACGATATCTCTGAAAACAAAGTAACTTAATCCATTACCAACCCTTACAGATTTATTATTAGTATTGATATATTTATTTGACGACACGTTTGGTCTAGTGGCTAGTAACCCTAGCTGTTAACCAAACGGTCGCGGGTTCGAATCCCGCTAGGGGCAAATGTTTTATGTGTTAACATTTTACCTTTGTACCTGAGTCATGGATGTTTTTTATGTATAATATGTATGTATTTACAAAAAAAAAAGTAATCTATGTATTATATCAACTGTCTGGTATCCATAACACAAGCATTACTTGCTTACTTTGGAACTAGATGGTGCTGTGTGGAATGTGTGAAGATATTTATTATATTAATTTTCAATGCGTTAAATGTTTTAACAACTAAGAATCAATCAATACTAATAATAAATTTGTAAGTTGTATGTATATTCCTCCATAACTCTTAAACGAATTAACTGATTTTCATGAAACTTGGTAGATAGACATTTAGACGTACGGGACACGGGATAGGCTACTTTTTTCTTTTTCAACGCGGACGAAGTCGCGGGCGCCAGCTAGTCTGTCTATAAGTTATTAAGTCTATGGCCACGTTCACACCTATCTGAAGTAAGCTATACGAGAAGTGTGGGACGCAAACGCGGTGCAATTAATTTATAATATAAAAACACAAGACCATTGAGCTTTGGCGAAATAAAGCTCTTTTATATTGTGCACACTCCAGCTATTTTACAATAGTCATTAATAGTTCAATGACCGCTTACCTATGCCGCGGGATAAAGCTGCCATCGAACCTATTCACCAACATATTTTATAATAGAAATGTGACTGTTCTATTCTATTTATTTAATACCTAAATGCGAGTTTGTATGTTTGGATGCTTGTTACGCAAAAACGGCTGAACATATTTAGATGAAAATTGGCACACAGATAGTTTATTTCCTGGATAAACATATAGGATACTTTTTATCCTGAAAAAATGTTAGGTTCCCGAGGGATTTTCAAAAAACTAATTAAAGCGCGGAAGTCGCGTGCCTTCCGCAGAATCAAGAATCAATCGATCGATATCCACACTCCATACTAGTCCATATACTAATCCTTACTTTACTAATATTATAAATGTGAATGTGAGTTTGTTTGTTTGTTTGTTACGCTTTCACGCAAAAACTACTGAACTGATCACCAAGAAATTTTGCATACACGTTGTCTGGCACACCAGAAAGGACATAGGGTACTCTTCATCGATCAACGCGGACGAAGTCGCGAGCATCAGCTAGTATAATAAATGTGAAAGTAATTCTCTGTCAGTTACCTTTTCACGCCTTAACCACTCAACCAATCATGAATTTTGCATACACGTTCTCAGGGATACAAGAAAGGACATAATATGGTATAGTTTGTGCCAAAAAATTAGTGACGAAAACACGAGACCCTACTTCAAATGATCTTGATACAAGTGATCTTGATACTTTTTAATATTTTCTAGATTTCACATAAATCAAAAAACCTATTCACTTGTTGTGATTATGGTACTAAATGCTTATTTAATAAATTATTTTATTCATTAGATGTACTAGGTTTCTGCCAAGGTCTGATCATTTTAAAGCGAAAGAAAGAAATGTGATGTTGCCTCTGTAAACCAAAGTTCCGAACTGACCAAACTAAATAATCTAAGTATCAAAACCTTTCCTAGAATCTTCAAAAACATGATAACAATGGTATTCAAAAATACAATGTATATTGGGCAAGCATTTAGGTAGGAAATAACCCAACCTTTTGTTTGTTTATAGCACCCTCTTGGAGTGTTTTTGTCACTAATTTTTTGGCACAAACTATACCTTTGATTTAGAAAAAATTACTGTTCCCACAGTGACCAAAGTATTATAGCAACAAGAGTTTAAGCTTATACTTATATTTCTTATTTTTCAACGCGGACTAAGTCGCGGGAACCAGCTATAATATTGTATGATCTATTCTTTTTCTATTGATCAAAAACGTAAACAAATAATAGCGTCGCCATGGTCACTGGACTGTTTTAAAGATGGAATTTGTACATTAGGCATTATCAGAGAGAGTTGACTCAGTGATTAGCTCATTTAGAATTTGTTCGTATTGTTTGTTTAGTTCTATATCGTGAATTGTTTGTTTACCTTTTTGATCAATGAAAAAAGAATAGATCATATAAATATTTTACCTTCTAAGAAAAAGGAGCTACTTAGCTGTAGCTCGCGAACCAATTCGCGAGCTACAGCTAAGTAGTAAGTACATTTTATAAAGAAAAGTTTAGACTTAGGTATTTAATTTTTTTGCCCAGCCTGTTATGTTATGCGCATGTGCAGTGTAAATGTAGAATTTTCAGTGCTAGACAGTACTTCGTTGAGTTTTTATCGCGTGTACATATTTTGACACGGTTACAAAGCCGGACACTGTTGGTTTTCAGGACAATAGCCTATGGAAACTGTAAAACTGAAATCCAATCGCATGTCGAACAATCCAGGTTAGCCGCAACAGGGTCGTATTTTGAAGAAAATTCATGGAATACAATTGAATAAACTGACCAAACGTTGTTTTGCCAAAAAAATAAAAAAAATAATTTTGGATGTCTATGTGTAATTTGCATCAAACTACTACAACATGGAACCCGCGGGCCATACAAAAAACTACGAATTTTATAGAACATTTAAAAGTGACATATGCGTAGAGCATGATCTGTCATTTAAAACAAAACAGACATAATAAGTACGTAATTTAAAGAAAATGTGACTTTACGTCAACCCATTAGAGTTTAAAATGAAATAGTAGAAGTTGATCGTTACTACCTTTTACCATTGACGCGTGAAGGCAAGAGTCCGCCATGATTCTGTCAAAGGCGTTCTTTTTATGTGCCGCTTTGGCATTTGTATTGCAAATTCCTTTGTAGTATTTCGATGGTAATTTGGTCCAACTTAAAACATAGGATAGTTTTTATTTTAAACCCGGGCGAAGCCGGGAGAGTGTAGCTAGTACAAAATATAAATATATCTAAATATCTTCACACATTCCACACAGCATCATCTAGTTTCATAGTAAGCAACTAAAGCTTGTATTGTGGATACCAGACAGTTGATATACTACACAGATTATTTTATTTTTGTAAATACATACATATTATAAATACATATGTACAAAACATCCATGACTCAGGTACAAAGGTAAAATTTTAACACATTTGTAAACATTTGCCCCAAGCGGGATTCGAACCCGAGACCGTTTGGTTACCAGCTAGGGTTACTAGCCACTATTATGACTAGATTAAACCTGTCGTCAAATAATAATAATAATAACATTTAGGGCCTATTTCACAAACTAAAATTAAAGTGTTGATTAGTTAATTTTAGAAATCATTTTCTGTTATATTGAATTATGCACTCGGTTTACTGCATCATTCGATAGCCGATTTTTTATTATTATTTTCTATTTAATGTTTGGGACATTTACCGTACAAACAAACGTATATATATATATATATATATCAGCTCCATTATCTCCGGTTACCGGTGACTTTAAATGACAGTTTGGCCTAATTGACGTTTGTGAAATAGGCGCTTATTATTTAAAAAAAATGCAGTTCATAGTTCGACTCTGCGTATATATAAAATCTGACGCGTTAACATTGCACCGCTGCACAGCTGACGTCATACTCATATACTCTATACTCACTACATAAGTCTACTTTGAAAATATAAAATACTGGCAGTTGCACGCGACCTCGCCCGCATCAATATCATCAATCAATACTAATAATAAATCTGTAAGTGTAGGTATTGAATGTATGTATGTTCCTCAATAACTCTTAAACGAATTGACTGATTATCATGAAACTTGGTAGAGAAGCATTTAGACGTACGGGACACAAGATAGGCTACTTTTTTCTTTATCAACGCGGACGAAGTCTCGGACGCCAGCTAGTAACTTTATAAAATACTAGATGGTGCCCGCGGCTTAGTTCGCGTTGAACGATGAAAGGTACCCTATGTCCTTTCTTGTATCCCTGAGAATGTGTATGCAAAATTTCATCATGATTGGTTGACTATTTAAGGCGTGAAAATGTAACTGACTGACAGAGTTACTTTCACATTTATTATACTAGCTGGTGTCCGCGACTTCGTCCGCGTTGAACGATGAAGAATACCCTATGTCCTTTCTTGTATCCCTGAGAACGTGTATGCAAAATTTCATCATGATTGGTTGAGTATTTAAGGCGTGAAATGGTAACTGACTGACAGAGTTACTTTCACATTTATTATACTAGCTGGTGCCCGCGACTTCGACCGCGATGAACGATGAAAGGTAAGGTACCAGACAGTGTGCATACACGTTGTCTGGTGTCCCAGACAACGTGTATGGAAAAATTTCATCAGTAGTTTTTGCGTGAAAGCGTAACAAACAAACAAACTCACATTCACATTAGTAAGGATAGTATAGATGGCAGTCTAGTCTAGTAACTTAATGCTAAAGTAGGTCTTCCAGGTGGCCGATTTTAAAGCTTTTAAACACTTAGAGCCAGACTCCGCAGGATTAGGATGTCGCCGGAGCTAATTGCGCAAAATTGAAACTTAATCCAATCAACGATCTCCTTACATTTATCGCTACCGAGTAACTTTCGAACGTAACTCCTAGCTAGATACTGATATCTTATATATTTTATTATTTTACTAGCGACCCGCTCCCAGCTTCGCACGTATGCATTTTTTAAATAAGTATTTTTTATTTTTCTAAAATAAAATTCTATCTGTCAATGAAAGTCTAGTCAAAATCGGTCTAGCCATTTCGTTTCGTAATCAGTTTAGTTAATCTAGGCAAGATTACTAATAAGTAATAGGCGACTAGTTTGTAATCCTAAAAGGATGTACTTTCCCAAGTAGGTATACACCAACAAAATACCACCATAGAAAAAAATATATGTAGGAAAACTGAATGTCAGATGGAATAGACTCAGGTGTGTATTCAATCTGACATCCAACCGCTTCTGTGACTCAATCATAAAAGACCAACGCGTGACAGTTACGGAAAAGCGGTTAGCGGTTATATTATTTTTAATTTCAAAGACATTCAAGCGTCGCCCTCTAGTGATGAAATTCAACTCAGTAACATTTAAATGCGTACAAGTAATTGAAGACCAACACTCATTTTCCCACCACGCATAGCGAAACAAGATGGCCGACACACGCACTTGACATATTTCTATTGAGTTTGATCAAAGAGCGCCTTTCTTTACATAGGGGGAGACACCCTAGCCTAGATGAAGCTAGGTACTGCTTGCTGTTAACCGATGTATACACTAGCGAACAAAAAATATTGAAAAATGAAATATTTATAATAGTTTTCATGACGTTTTGGTAATTGAAGTTACTAGAGACGAGTCGATGAAATAGAATTAAAAAATATCTACTGAATATAATTTAAACGATATTTTTGGAGTTTACTCCTTAAGAATCGATTTATAAAAATTTATGAAAAATCAAAATTGTCAGACGGTATGCGTTACGCGTTAGTTTTTTAGAATATCTCTGAAGTTTCAGAGATATTGCGCCATCCACCAATATCTCTGAAACTAGAATACGAGTATAATACGTAATAAGACATCCTTGCGTATACTAGATGGCACCTGTAATCATTCGAACAGAGGTGGCGCTGATATTAATTCGATATGATAATGTTTTATATTTTTTATTATGTACTAGCGACCCGCTTCCGGCTTCGCCCGCGTCCGATTGCTACCAAATTTTACAGGATTACCAGCTGAACTAATCTGAAGATTGAAAGTTTTATTAAAATTGGTTCAACGGTTTTGAAGTCCATAGGGGACATACACACACATCGCCTTTTATATATATAAGATGTTATAATCGTTCGTAAGGAGTAACTCCAATCGTGCGTCGGAGGTGACACACACATTTATTTTTGACTAGCTGGCGCCCACTACTTCGTCCGCGTTGAAAAAGAAAAAAAGTAGCCTATCCTGTGTCCTGTACATCTAAATGTTAATGTACCAAGTTTCACGAAAATCAGTTAATTCGTTTAAGAGTTATGGAGGAACATACATACATACATAAATACATACAGAAAAAAATTCTAAAAATGCACAATTAAGTTTCAGTATCATGTATAGAGGCTATAAACACGATATCTCTGAAAACAAAGTAACTTACTCCATGACCAACCCTTACAGATATATTATTAGTATTGATGTTAAGGTCGGCAGACAGGCTAACGGTAACGGTAACGATTCACTTATAGGCCACGGTAACGGTGGCTACCGTAGCCTATAACACAAGTAACGCCACAGGTGCTGCAAGTGCCCTACCGACTATAAGGATAGGAATAGGGAAATGGGCTCTGGCATTCCTTACTTATGTGCAGATACACACAGATGCTTGTTAGTTTTTGCCAGAAGGGTTGATCCAAACGAATCAGATAGAGACCAGAGTCATTTCCATAGTTAACCTTGCCAGGAATCGAACCAGAGTCCCTGAGATCCTGCGTTGCGTCCCTGCGTTAAACCAATTACTAAGGTAATTGGTTTAACGCAGGGACGCAACCTTTCCTTTAATTTAAGCTCATACTTGTAATGTTCCTTTTAGTAGTGTTGTATATAGTGATTTAGTATGTCTTTAGTTGGTAAGCCTTTTTAAATAAATAAATAAATAAATAAATAAACCTCTCGGTTAAAATGTCGTCAAAATGTCGTTCCATAATTGACCTTGTCAAATTTGAACTTGTGATCGTTGAGTCAGCTCAATCACTCAACTCGCTGCTTAAATTCAAAAGTACCACAAATCAAAATTACACTTTTTACAGGAGGGCTAATCGAAAAACATTAAATTATTTTTTGTCTATTTTTTTCTTATTAGATATGTATCAAATATATGCATATTATACATTGTTAGAAGCGTATTTTTAAGTAGTATTAAATGTTTTAAATACTTTTATAATAAACTGAACACTAGAAGAGATATAAGCATATAAGTTACTTTTGAATATATAAAAAATGATCAAAATATTCTTAATATGGAATAAAACAATCATAAGTCGTTTTGCAACAAACAATATGAAGGATTGTGATTGTATAATATTTTTGCAATAAAAACATTTTTGGATTTTTTTGATTTGTAGTACTTTTGAATTTTAACTTTCAAATATTGTTTTGACCCATGGTCAGACGGACACTCAAAAGTGAGTCCTCGAAACCCGTAGGTATATTTTTGGCCAGGAATAACTCTATAGTTTTAATCTATAATAATGCGACATTTAATTCGCCGCGCTAGTGTACACACACCTTTATTTATATATTAGAACTACATAGGTCTAACAAGAAGGGGAAAATATATTTGTTACCTAGCCACACACGCCCCTATTCCCGTACAAAGGCATTCATAACTCTGGAATACGATTCCGTAGCTGTAAATTATGAAGCGTTATTAATTTTCTTTAATTTTTTTAAGGACTAAGCCCGTTTTTACTAACAGTCACATAATGTCTTAGTTTTACAGCCGTGGCTAAACATCGATGGTGGCGGGGCACCGACCTCGTGTCATAACGTCCCCGCGCAAAGAAGTCGTTGGGTCCTAGCCGGTAGGAGTCCGGCATAACCCCGCAGCGTCCATAAGGATTTTTTAATGGTAGGGGAGTCCACGATGCTAAATGTGGAGTCACTCGAGCGTCGTGAAAACCTATTGGATTTTGAAGATTAGTTTTTAGGAAGAAAAAAGGTTAGGTACATGATGTTTTTCTTTTCAGCGGTGGGATGAGTGTCTACTGGTTGGGGAGCCCAAGAGGTGATTTCTGGAGTCACTCGAGCGCGTCAGATTAAGCTGTGGTAGATTAATTACATGCTGAAAAGTGTGCATTTTAATAATCAGACGATTTGGTTGGTGTGGTTGGCGGGAGTGGGGGTAAAATTTTAAATACAACTCGAGCGCGTCAGATTTTCAGAGGGGATGTTAAGTGAACCTAAACTAAGCTCCCATTTAAAATTCAGACGATTCGGATGTAACGCAAGCTCGTGGCAGCTTTTTGAAAATGCAAAAAAGATTTTTGACTATTGCCATTTTGTAATACTCGAGCGGGTCAGATTTTCATACAGACGGTTCAGCCTGAATTCCTGATCGTGCTGATTCTTAATCTGACGATTATATGGAGGATTTTTTAAAATACAGCGCCTACAAAATTTTGAACGCCTGTAGACGCTCACCCCACCGCTGAAATGAAAAACTTCATATAACCTTTTTTTCTTCTTACCATACAATCTTCAAAGTCCAATAGGTCCCCACGACGCTCACGTGACTACACATTTAGCATCGTGGGCTCCCTAACCATTAGTTTGGGTTCACTTAACATTCCCTCTGAAAAATCTGACGCGCCCGAGTAGTATTTAAATTTTTACCCCAACCCCAACTAAACCGGCAGGTTAATACATATCCGTTATCGGAGATAAGTGAAGAGTATAACATTGGCAATATCTGATGTACTCGAGTAAATCCCAAAATCCCCTCTTGGGCTCCCCTTTTTTTTATCCTACTAGGGTTAAAGATAAGGGATTGGAACGTACCTCCTCTCGCGTAGCTCTCCTTTCGCGTAGCTCTCCTCTCGCGTAGCTCTCCTTTCGAGTAGCTCTCCTCTCGCGTAGCTCTCCTTTCGCGTAGCTCTCCTCTCGCGTAGCTCTCCTTTCGCGTAGCTCTCCTTTCGCGTAGCTCTCCCCTCGCGTAGCTCTCCTCTCGCTGGTAGCCGTGGCGGAGCTTTAAAAACTTAGTTTTAGACATAAGTAGACAGTGAATTATTATTAAAAAGAAAAATAGTCATATAAATTGTATTTTAAACGAAATATCCCGAACTAAATGTCTATAGAAAGCTCACGATTAAAACACGTAAGTTCCAGGTATGAGTGATACCTACGATCTGCTTGTCTTAAAAGACCAGCTTTGAGAAAATTCTACAGTCTTAAAGAAAAAAAACAAGGGAATAACACTTTCCTTTGCTGAATGTGAACTCGACATTTTTGTGTTGCCATTTAAAAGAATATTTCTCCGTCACAAATACCTTCATAATATGGAAATTTTCATGGGAAACGTCTGAACAAACGTTCGCTGAAAGAAACTTTTGTCTTTTCAACTGAAGACAAGGACATTTTGGCCTTAATATTTCATAATAAGAGTAATTTTATTCTCGAGTGGCTGGAATTGTGTTTATTATAGGAAGCCACGAAACATCAGGAAAAAAGAAAATCAGTTTAATAATGTAATATTACTGTTTAAAAAAGTTTAATAATATAATAACCTATTAAATCGTGTGAATATAAAAATGAAATTTAATTATTATCTCAAAGATTTATGTCACTAACTCGATATGAAATTTCATACCTATGTCGCAACCCTATGGTTGGTTAACCTATTAAATCGTGTGAATATAAAAATGAAATTTAATTATTATCTCAAAGATTTATGTCACTAACTCGTCAACAGGTTGTTGTATGAAATTTCATACCTATGTCGCAACCCTATGGTACCACCCTGTACGAGCGAGTGAAGTCAGTAATAGGTATAACTATAGGATTATAAAATAGTCCAGGAAATCAAAATTAGAGATAATTAGAGGAATTTTTTTATATGTTTCAAGAATATAATAATATGTGATATCGATAGGTGAATGAAATTATCAAATCTAGAAGGTGTAGGAAAACAAAATTCAGCATATTATTGGTTACAAAAACAAGTTTCAGACACAAGGATATAGGAAAGAAACATAGAGTACCTTTCAATCGGAAAACCAGCACTGTTCCCGTGGGATCATCTAAAATAAAATAAAAAACCTACGTCTGCATGTCAGATGGAAGAAAAGAGAAGGCGGTATAAGCTCACGCAGCTCAAAGATAGAAATACAAAAGAAAATACCATAAAATGGCAATTTCTTAGATTCTTATTAAAATGCCTAATAGTTTTTAAACCACGCAACTTAGATAATATATTTCGTAATCCGAAGGAGTAATTTGACATTTCCTGAGTTGCAAGTTTTTGACCATATTATTATTATTATTCACTTATTTATTATATTTTCTTAATTTTAATTTTTTACAATATAAATTTATATAAATACAAAAAAACAATATATATTATAAAAAAACTTAAAACTAGATATCCGCCAGCAACGGGGCTAGGCCCAAGCTACCGGTGGTTAGGGCTGCAGAGTGAGGAACCTCCTGACAATTCGTGCCGTGTCCAGAAGTACCGCCTTCTGTATCTGTCCCTTGATCCATCCATCTAGCGAGACTCAGATACATACATACATACATACATACATACATACATACATACATACATACATACATACATACATACATACATACATACATACATACATACATACATACATACATACATACATACATACATACATACATACATACATACATACATACATACATACATACATACATACATACATACATACATACATACATACATACATACATACATACAGAAAAAAAATTTAAAATGGTCAATTTAGTTTCAGTATCATGTATAGAGCCTATAACACGATATCTCTGAAAACAAATTAACTTACTCCATGACTAACCCTTACAGATTTATTATTAGTATTGATTATTATTATTATTATTATTATTATTTTTAATTATTTTATTTTTTAAAAGATCGAGGCAGCGCTTGGCCGCGATCTCACTTGATGTTAGGATCAAGGAACCGCGATCTCACAATACAAAAATAGTGATGTCACCTAATCGAACTAAAACTTTCGGTTTTATAAAACCGTAATCAATGCTTTATAGAACATTAATTGGTATAGAATACATAAATATTATTTATAATTTATTGTTTAAATATATTTTTTGCAAAGTCCGTTCTACAAGTGGCAATTCTTTTCGATGGAAAAATCTATAATACAAACTAAAAATAAACTTATTTAAATCTTATGTTATATAATATTTAAACATTATCATCACTATATACATATTATAAAACAAATTCCTCCGCCGCGTCTGTCTGTCTGCCTGTCTGGTCGCGATAAACTCAAAAATTACTGCACCCATTTTCATATACATAATTTTCAAAGTTGACTCTGGTCTGGATTTGAAAAGTAATGGTAGGGCACACTGCGTTTCGCAGTCATTTGGGCAGCCCGTCTGGCGGCAGTAACCACCACCTTACAGAATACCACCGTGAAATAACAGCATTATGTGCTGTTGTGTTTCGCTGAGTGAGTAAGGGATGCCAGAGCCCATTACCCCTTCCCTTCCTTATCCCTTATCCTTAATCCTTTTATGGTCGGCAGCGCACTTGTAGCACTTATGGCGTTGCTTGTGTTATAGGCGACGGTAGCCACCTATCATCATGTGGACCGTCAGCCTGTCTGTCGACCTTAACACAAAAAAAAAAACCATTTTCATGCTGTTTTCACCAATGGATTGAGTGATTCTCGAAGAAGGTTTTGGTATATAATTTGCATCCGTGCAAAGCCGGGAACAGGCCGCTAGTATAATACAAAGCATAGGTCCCTTTGGCAGGCTGCATTACCTCGTTGTATGGCAATTCTAATCTGTAGAATCGCCGGTTTTAAAATTTGACATAAGAACCTGTCAAATTATTCCTTCGAATTAGGGAACGTGGTCTAATGGAGGGTTTCGGCTTGACGTCGACTTTTGGGACACCCTGTGTATTGTGGAGTGTACGCGTTCCTGTATAGACACGCACAAATCTTAGTATTGCAGAGGTATCGCATTAATGCAACGCTGTGGTCTAATTTAACTACAAAAGTGTACTCAACACGGCCCCTGGTGCGATCAAAGGGGGGTTCTGTAGACGTTAAAGTCAATTAGACAGGCCTTATGCAATGACTTCTATATTACTTCGTAAGGACAAGGCTAACGCTCCTAGTACGTGGCACCGACGCGCCGGTGTCAAAATCGGAAATTGGCACCAATGACGGGTATTCATTCTGTTGATTCTGTGGCCTACTTACCAGTGATATTGTCCAAGCAACCAATGAGAACACTACAATAAAAGAATACGCCAAATAAGAAATAAAAATACGTATTAAAAGGGTAATGAAAAAAATTTATTTTTAGTAACTAGATGTGCAAATGGAGGACCATTTTTTTGTCACTAGTAGTATGGTAAGGGAGCATCCTGTTTTGTTTAACATATCACTGGCCTTATGATATTTCTTATGTCATCTAACTCGTTGGATTGTCGAGAAAATGAATAATCATAAATAAATCATAGACACTTAAATCAGAATTTTTGACTAAATCTGTGTTGAATATTATATAATGAAAAATATAATAGTTATTTTAAATGACTTACTTATATATTAAAACACTCTTTTATTAGCAAAACAATGAAGAAAAAAATGCGTTTTCATATTACCTATGTATTATGATGAGTTTAATTTAACCAAAACAGATATTCAATTATTTCAAACGTAAACAAAACAGAGCAATTTTGAGAATTCCGATACCGGGAATCGAACCCGAGCCTCCTGGGTGAGAGCCAGGTATCCTAGCCACTAGCCAGGTACGTAGTCAAAAAATCATTAATTACTAGTAAAAAAATATTTCATCTATTACAACAACGCCATCTTGACATTTTACTAGTGTGAGTTTGAATCCCTAGGCACGCACACAGAGACAAAAACAATGACAGCCTGTGTGCGTTTGTCACGCACACAAGTATATATAGAAGTTGGTCTGTTTTTGTCGCAGTGATTACAGGGTGACACTATCTATAGTTTGTTCGCTGAAACGAACTAATGTAGCGCTTTCTCTTTCACTCAATTCCATACAAAAGACAAGGATAGCAAGTCTTGAGTGGGCGCATACAATAATAAATTCACGTTCATTCTACGCTACTTTTAGCTTCGTAAACTATAATAAAATATTGTAGTAATACCTACGTACTTACCCACAGCCCTACACTTTTTATTTTGTATAAACTATTCTAGCTACTAAGTTGTGAATTAATTATTAATTAAGATAATAGACATTTTGGTTCCTGATATAATCATAAAATGATAAATATACGTTAGTTAATTAATATAAGTTAAACGTTAGTTAAACGAAATTCACACCTTAAAATAACAATAATTCGAATTAAAATTAAAAAACGGAGTATAATAACAGTGAGAGCGTCCGAACAGTGAGAGTTCTACGAACAGACTAAACACCAATCACAGCCCAACGCTTTATCTCCCTATAAGTTCGTTTCAGTTGTGGGTGATGGTATGAATAACTCCACATTATTTACTGTACACGATTTTATATACAAGAACTTAGTCTAAAATATACAATAGGTACATTGCAATTTAAATACATACGACTCGTACGAGCTTTTTGCAGCAGATGATAGATGTCAAGTTTGCGCTCTATATTTTCATTTCTTTTTAAGAATTATACTTTCAAGTGGTCAAATACCTTCCTGAAAGAAGGTCGCCACACAGTGAACAAGGATTAGTCAGTATATCATCAAAGATATTAACTGAAGGCCGTGTCTATCGGTTGCTAGGTCTGTTGCCACGAGAGTGGGGTCCACGAACTAACAAGGGCTTGCGTGCGCCAGTAATAGGTGTTTAGGTGTGCGCCTTCTTGCATAATGTACCCGCTATCTGGAACTCTCTTGTCGTGTCCTAGTAACGCGCCGGAAAAAGGACGGGGAAGTGAACATTAAATTGTTAATTCAAAGACAATTACCGACACAACCAAACCATTCGATATTTTATTTCAAACTATTATATATAGCTGTTGCACGCGTTACTTTATGAAACTACTTATGTTTCTCGCTGATAATAGAGGTTTCTATAGGTGAAAGAATTTTCAAAATCTACCAAGTAGTTTTTGAGTTTATCAATTATAAACATAACATTTCTCTCTTTATGATATATTAGCTGTTGCACGCTTCGTCGGCGTAATTTTATGAAATACTTACTAGCTAGTGCCCGCGACTTCGTCCGCATTGAAAAAGAAAAAGTAGCCTATCCTGTGTCCTGCACGTCTAAATGTTTATTTACCAAGTTTCATGAAAATCAGTTAATTCGTTTAAGAGTTATAGAGGAACATACATACAGAAAAAAATTCTAAAAATGGTCAATTTAGTTTCAGTATCATGTATAGAGCCTATAAACACGATATCTCTGAAAACAAAGTAACTTACTCCATGACCAACCCTTACAGATTTATTATTAGTATTGATGTTAAGGTCGGCAGACAGGCTAACGGTAACGGTAACGATTCACTTATAGGCCACGGTAACGGTGGCTACCGTAGCCTATAACACAAGTAACGCCACAGGTGCTGCAAGTGCCCTACCGACTATAAGGATAGGAATAGGGAAATGGGCTCTGGCATTCCTTACTTATGTACCGATACACGACACAGATGCTCGATGATGTCTGCCAGACTGATTTATTATGATGCCTTACAGATTTATTATTAGTATATGTCCTTAATTATTGTGTTACAATTTAATTTTTGATATAGAGAATAGATTCGAAACTATAACGCCAAACTGTATGCCCCGATTTTGTTACCATTAGATTGTTTGGATTGCCCCCTTATGGTAGCAAGTTTAAAGACGTATTCACGTCAAAATTAGTAATTTAATGTAATAAAAAAAAGTTAAAATTGTTTTTTATTATTCTACAAAACGAGGTTATTATGTAATCTATGGCTTACATTCCGCATTGAAAGCAGACAAGCAAAGAGTCTACAATTCGCACGAACCGAGGCAAAAGCAACTCGACATGCCCGTACCTATGCCTCCCCACATCTCATCACAAACCGTGTAAAAATAATACGGAAAAAGGCCGTTGGGGTAAGAGTGTTCTTGTTATAAACTCATTCGGGGAAACCGAAGAAAAAAAACGCCTCGTCTATGTGTAGAAATGCGTAAAAAAAGATTCGCTTCGAGGCCTCGTGCCTATTTCATAAAGGAAACGTAACATTTTTCTTTTTTTTAAATAAAAGTCTAACTTATTATTTAAATGAATTACTTAGGGAAATGAAAAAAGCCTCAAAAGGCGAGTTAGGAAGTGAAAACTATAGCACAACTGGTGCCCTTTTATTACTAACTGGCGCCCGCGACTTCGTCCGCGTTGAAAAAGAAAAAAGTAGCCTATCCTGTCTCCTGTACGTCTAAATGTTTATGTACCAAGTTTCATGAAAATCAGTTAATTCGGTTAAGCGCCTCTTTCACCAACTACAAGTAGAGTGTTGATTAGTTACTTTTAGAAATCATTTTCTGTTTTATTGAATTATGCACTCGGTTTACTGCATCATTCGTTAGGCGAATTTTTTATTATTATTTTCTATTTAATGTTTGGCACGTTTACCGTACAAACAAAGGTAATATCAGCTAAATTATTCCCGGTGACAGATGACTTTAAGTGACGGTTTAGCCTACTTGACGTTGGTGAAAGAGTCGCTAAGAGTTATGGAGGAAAATAAATACATACATACAAAAAAAAATCTAAAAATCGTCAATTTAGTATCAGTATCATGTATAGAGGCTATAAACACGATATCTCTTAAAACAAAGTAACTTACTCCATGACCAACCCTTATCTGGTATGGGCGCAGATCTGCGTCAAGTGACAGTCTGTCGTTTCACTCGATTTTAAATATTATGGGTATATAAATAGGGCTTAAAATTGAACAAACAAAATGCCAAATAAATACTCAATCTAGAAATGCAACAAATAAGGACTTTAGACCGTCTGAGACCCACCCAGATTTATTATTAGTATTGATGATATGTCCTTAACTACAAATAAAACATTATTCTATTCTATTCAATTAAAATAATCTCTAAAAAAAAACTGGTGCAGAAGCCAACGGGAAACCAATGCTACTATTTTTCCATGATAGTTATGGAAAGGTCTAAAACAATTCAGACTTTACATAACCATCTGAAGAGAGAGAGAGCTGTTGCCGGCGACTTCGTTCGCGTTTAAAAATAAAAATTTAATGTACTTAGGTAAATGAAGTTGGCGAACTTCATTTAATTTGAATTTCCCGCGTTTTAACTTTTTTAATAGGTGTGTGTAGGTAGTTCATAATTTTAAAAGCTACCTACAACATTGAAATAAAATATTCCGATGAATTAAAAAAAATAAGATTGAGAAATAATAGCTTTCAATTTTGTTTGTCTTTTCGTCGGGAGTCAGGACTTAAAAATTCCCCTGAGAAAAAAAAAATTAAAACCTTAAGCTTCAAATAAATTTTAAACATAAAATTTTAATTTTGATTCAACTCGTGAGGGATTTGAACCCCCGACCACCTCTAAGTTTTATTAAACTCATATGGGTTGCTCTGACGGCTGAGCTAACGAGTCTCCGATTCCTGTCTGCAAACTTTGTGTATACTTTGTTGAATGTAACGTAATCTGCTAATACTTTTCCAAAATGACCGCAACCTAATATTCTATGGATTAAAGTGCAACATTGCGCAACAAATTTTTGTAGTTCTTCTGATATAGCCGAACAGACTTACAATTGGAAGATTTTTCTTAAATATTGTGTAAAATATGAAAAAAGAAATAAAAGTAGCCGATTCAAACTTTAGTGTAGAACGTAAGTTAATTAATAAGCCTAAAAACAAAAGTAGTTGTCACGGAAAAATTTTAGTACTGTGAAGAGTAAGTTTTTTTTTTTTTTAAACCATTAACCATTAAAATACTGTCAAAAAAAAAACTCAAAAAAAAGCTCGTGGACTCAGTGTTCTGCGGGCCCAGTTGACCACCAAAGGTTTTTTATTAATATAGATTATATATATTAATATAGATTAATAAAATCAATAAAAATATACAGATTAGTAGGACAACGAACATATTGGCAACACCAACTTTATATCTTGAAATTAAGCCAAATGTTAAAAAAAAAATTACGTTAGTTATTTTTATTTAGCGTACATTAGAAATAAATTTCTTTTTCCATTGGGACCCGCCATCGAGAAGAAATATTTTTTCCTCTCCGCAACTAACATGTCCCATTTAAAAAAAACGTGTGGTCTGAGTAAAAATATTTCAATTGAAAATGACAGCGTACCTACGCATTCTCGAGATTAAAATTTAATTTGTTAAACTGACATTAAAATTAAATTTGTAGTTTTTTTTTTTTTTTTTCACAATAAATGATGGCAGTCAGGTTGACGGCCCCACTTTGACCTCAAAACACCATCTGCACGAAGGATACCTACTCTTTGATAGGATAAAGAGTGAGAAGCTAGAATAGAACGAGTAACTTTGTAAATTATATATTAAAACCTTCGTCGAGAACCACTCTATCCATTGGTGAAAACAGCATGAAAAACGGTGCAGTAGTTTTTGAGTTTATCTCGAACAGAAAGACGGACAGACGCGGCGGAGAACTTTGTTTTATAATATTATGTAAGGATATTTAAGCTATATTTTGATGAGCCCTTTGGTTGAGTGGTTCAAATGCTTGTTTTAGTGGTCAAACTCAGGGGTCCCGGGTTCGATTCCCTTCTGGGCCAACTTTGGTAATGAAGTTTCATAGTGGCTCTGGTCTGTATCTGACAAGTAGAGGGGGGGCGTCACACCGTGTGACAGTGACGCCATTTTTTTTTAAGATTTTTAAACGACCCCATCTACCACTCAGAATGGTAGGTTCATCTACCATTTTTCTGAGTGAGTTCCATCGTCGGCCTCATCTTTGCTGCACTGCACGTTACGAAAAATAGTTACTTTGAGTATATTATAATTATATTGTATGTGTCCACCGAATTCGTATACCATAGGTAAATACCAAAAAAATCTTTGATCTACTTTAGCTATCGAGTGATGTAATTAAATTTTGGATGTATTAGTACAGGTAACGTTACTCTTGTCCATAATGCACTAAATTACTTCTCTTATTTTTTTAAAATACGAGTAGGTTCAGTACGTACTGACCCTAAATGCACAAAATCCTTACAAATTAGGCGGACTGAAGTGCCGCCATTTTGACAAAAACCGTCTCCGTAACCGTGCACTTGAGGCCAAAAATGGTAATAACCTTTATTGTAGATAAATAAATTTAATATTTATTTTGTCCATAAAAATTTTTTCCATCACCGTTTATGACTTATTCGACTATTACGATTTGTTTATTCACACAAATATGGCCATTAGACAAAAAATATTACACAAAAAAGATAGGAAATTTATTTATCTACAATAAAGGTTAATACCAATTTTGGCTTCAAGTGCACGGTTACGGAGATATAGGCCGAAACGGTTTTTGTCAAAATGGCGGCACTTCCGCCCGCCTAATTTGTAAGGATTTTGTGCATTTAGAGTCAGTGCGTGATACTGAACCTATTCAAACAAAGAGTAGTAATTTAGTGCAGAAGAAAATTCTCCATTACCTGTAGTATATAATATGATAGATAATATGTGGCTACAGCATCAAAATGTACCCCGATTTTGTTATCACTTTTCTAAATTGCCTGTCACTATGGAACCTTTAAAACGTATTCACGTTAAAAATAATAATTTATTAATAAAGTATTTAAAAAAAAACAATTCATTGAAAAATCTACTTATTCGTTTGAAACGTGTACTATGTTTGCATATTTCCCCTCTTTAGAAAGACAGAATGGTCAAGCTAGTTACGAATAAAATATGACCCACGTTCGAACCTACTGCAGTTACTTATGACATGTTTGAATTCGCTCACAAAACAGACTTGCACGCAATATTAAACCTAATCTCCTTGGTAATAAGGTTCAAAGAAATCAGTTGAGTGGCAAACGAAAAAAATCTCAATATTATGTGAAAGCAACCCCATGGCAATTGTACAAAGACAATAGGCAATTATTATTTTTTTAAACGCACTGGCCACTCCGTTAAGTTTATGATTGTTTTGTTATTAGAAAATGGAATAGGCAACGTTATGTGGCATAGATTGACTATTTTATATTAAGTATATTTTTTCTCATCTATTTGCATTTTTTCTTAATAGTTTGCAATTTTTGACTATTTCTCAACCGACTTCCAATAACACTTTTTATCAAAAAAAAAAAATCGACTTCAAATAGGTTCTTTTCTCATGGATTCCATTGTCAGAACTGAACCAAATTGAAATGGGACCACACGGGAAGCACCAGCTCTCAAATAAAAAAATAATCTTTAAAATCGGTTCACCCAGTCCCCGTGTGGTCCCATTTCAATTTGGTCCAGTTCTGACAATGGCATCTATGAGAAAACGGTTTGAAGTCGTTTTTTTTTTAATAGAGATACGTTCGTATTTAAATAATATTAATAATCCTAGAACTAATTTAGGTCGAAGAATAATGAGAGATTTGTATGTTTGTCTATCTCTATACTAATACTATAAAGATAATAAAGAGGAAATATTTGTTTGTTTGTTTGCTTTAAATAGGCTACGAAATTGCAGGACCGATTTGAAAAATTCATAAGCTATATTATCAGCGAGTAACATAAAATACATTTTATAAAGTTACGCGGACGAAGTCGCGTGCTAAGTTAATATATTATAAAGAGAAGATTTGTATGTTTATGATGAATAAACTCGAAAACTACTGGACCGATTTTAAAAATTCTTTCACCTATAGAAAATAACATCTTCAGCGAGTAGCATATATAGGCTATCAATCAATCATCAATCAATACTAATAATAATAATAAACATGTATGTATGTATGTATGTATGTATGTATGTATGTATGTATGTATGTATGTATGTATGTATGTATGTATGTATGTATGTATGTATGTATGTATGTATGTATGTATGTATGTATGTATGTATGTATGTATGTATGTATGTATGTATGTATGTATGTATGTATGTATGTATGTATGTATGTATGTATGTATGTATGTATGTATGTATGTATGTATGTATGTATGTATGTATGTATGTATGTATGTATGTATGTATGTATGTATGTATGTATGTATGTATGTATGTATGTATGTATGTATGTATGTATGTATGTATGTATGTATGTATGTATGTATGTATGTATGTATGTATGTATGTATGTATGTATGTATGTATGTATGTATGTATGTATGTATGTATGTATGTATGTATATGTATGTTCCCCCATAACTTAAACGAAATAACTGTTTTTCATGAAACTTAGTACATAAATATTTAGACGTACAGAACACAGGATAGGCTACTTTTTCTTTTTCAACGCGGACGAAGTCGCGGGCGCCAGCTAGTAATATGTATATTTATCGTTTGTCGCCTCTACACACTACTTGATCTATGAGACGCTGGACCTCGTGTGTAAATAGGGGTATACAAAAATTAATAATTAAAACCACCCGTTCATTTGACTATAGCCAAAGGCCCCTTTGTGCTCAATATTAACATAGCCACTCTTTCTATACTGGACGCAGCTGCTTGCGAATTATTTTTTATACATATTAAATTATAATAAACAATAATAAACCTTCTTTTATTGGAGTTTACTCATTAAGAATCGATTTGCATATAAAATACTATGTCCGCGTCTTGAACGTGTTGAACGATGAAAAGTACCCTATGTCCGTTCTGGTGTCCCACAGACAACGTGTATTCAAAATTTCATCAGTAGTTTTTGCGTGAAAGCGTAACAAACAAACAAGTAAACTCACATTCACATTTATAATAATAATAGAAAATATATGGGAGTAAAATCAAAATTGTCACGTTCTACGAGTATTTTAGAATATCTGGTTTCATAAATATTGCGCCATCTACACATCGAAATACTACAATGGAATTTGCGTCACAAATGCCAAAGCGGCACATAAAAAGAACGCCTTTGACAGAATCATGGCGAATCCCGCTTGGGGCAAATGTTTATAAATGTGTTAAAATTTTACCTTTGTACCTGAGTCATGGATGTTTTGTATTTATAATATGTATGTATTTACAAAAATAAAGTAATCTGTGTAGTATATCAACTGTCTGGTATCCACAATACAAGCTTTAGTTGCTTACTATGAAACTAGATGATGCTGTGTGGAATGTGTGAAGATATTTAGATATATTTATATTTTATACTAGCTACACTCTCCCGGCTTCGCCCGGGTTTAAAATAAAAACTATCCTATGTTTTAAGTTGGACCAAATTACCATCGAAATACTACAATGGAATTTGCAATACAAATGCCAAAGCGGCACATAAAAAGAACGCCTTTGACAGAATCATGGCGGACTCTTGACTTCACGCGTCAATGGCAACTTCTACTATTTCATTTTAAACTCTAATGGGTTAACGTAAAGTCACATTTTCTTTAAATTACGTACTTATTATTATGTTTGTTTTGTTTTAAATGACAGTTCATGCTCTACGCATATGTCACTTTTAAATGTTCCATAAAATTCGTAGTGTTTTGTATGGCACGCGGGTTACATGTTGTAGTAGTTTGATACATCTACACAATAATATTTAAAAAAGAAACAATGTTGTTCTTTCGGCGTGTTCGAATTGTGAGAATTTGTGAGACTACAAAAAACCCATCGTTTTGTAGTCTAATCATTTTCTCGAGATTATTATTTATTATAATATATCATCAATTCAATACTAATATAAATCTGTAACAGTATCTATGTTCCTCCATAACTCTTAGGGCCTCTTTCTCAAACTACAAGTAAGGTGTTGATTAGTTACTTTTAGAAATCATTTTCTGTTATATTGAATTATGCACTCGGTTTACTGCATCATTCGATAGCCGATTTTTTTATTAATTATTTTCTATTTAATATTTGGGACGTTTACCGTACAAACAAAGGTATATCAGCTCCATTATCCCCGGTTACCGGTGACTTTAAATGACAGTTTGGCCTAATTGACGTTTGTGAAATAGGCGCTTAAACGAATTAACCGATTCTCATGAAACTTTGTAGATAAAAATTTAGACGTAGGTACGAGACACAGGATAGGCTACTTTTTTCTTTGTCAACGCGGACGAAGTCGCGGGCGCCAGCTAGTAATATTATAAAATATGTAATAATAAAATTTAATTTATAATCGACAGAACAATCACAATAAAATCTTTTTTGTACTTCGGGATAACCCCGTATTGTTTGAGCTAAAAATACGCGTCAAAAATTTCTTTTTTTAAAAATCATGTTCACATCATAGACAATGCAAACAATAGCAGATAATGTGTGGTTCAACGCCTCGCCCATAGAGTACCCCTATCGTGTGGTTATTCGACTGAATGAAACCATAGGTTAGGTTATTTACTTCCTATATATTGAATTTTTACTATTGAGGCCTGTAATGCAGTGACTGGTTTTTATGTGAGACAAAATCCCCGCATAGTATATCTCACGTGACGAAATAACAAATTAAAATTTTTATTCTATAGGTAGATATAGCTACCTATTTTTTTTGTTAAGTCCGTAAGATTAGCTGACAGTCTTTTGCTTACGTTAAGGTCGAAAGACAGGCTGACGGTTCACTTGATGGTAGGTGGCTACCGTCGCCAATAATACAAGCAGCGGCAGAGGTGCTGCAAATGCGCTGCCGACTACTGCATCTGCAGGAAGCCAGATGCCAGATGCAGGAAGACTGCATCTGGCTCTTCCTAAACAACCCTCAGAGGCGATCGGCAGTCACCTTCAACAGCGACGCCATGGACATTCTCCAAGTGTGGCCGATATTAGCCTCCAACCGCACCCTGTGAGTTTATAGTTTATAATGACGCCAGTGTAACGAGTGCGGTAAAAGCATGGTAATCTCATGATAACTAAAGGTGCTAATAGACATCCCTCAGAGGATACGGGTCTTCCTAAACAACCCTATAAACAACCCTCAGAGGCGATCGGCAGTCACCTTCAACGGCGACGCCATGGACAATCTACAAGAGCGACCGACATTAGTCTCCCACCGACCCCTCTTGTACCTCTACCATGAGATTTTTATGACGCTGCGGTCATTATAAACTCATGATAAAGGTGCTAGACACCCATCAGAGGAGACCGGTAGTCTAGTCACCTTCAACAGACGACTCCATGAATTACCTCGGAAGTGACCGGTAGTCTAGTCACCTTCAACAGACGACTCCATGAATTACCTCGGAAGTGACCGATATTATAGTCCAAGCGGCGACCGTAAAAAAGGTGGTGATCGAGTATAAGTACAAAAATGGACTTTATGACTTCTTGGATATAATGTCTCGTAGGTCTATTAGACATATAAGGAATCAACGATCTGGCAACCTGTAACATAACCAACTTTTTTTTAAATAACTTTTATTCTAAATATTTTGTAAAATTGATGTTAAGACATAAGTACAATGTTTTACTATTAGAAGGAGTTTTGATCAATAGAATATAAAAATTTAAGTCTGGCACCCCGATTCTTGACACAAATGTTTGCGAGACCACCCTCAAAATATTTGTTACAATGATAATTTTTCTATATAGGGTATGAGAAAAATTTAATTTTTTTTTTTTGTTTTTCATCCCTCCTTTGAATAGAATTAGTCTGGCAACTTGACCGTTTTTTTTTACCAACAAAAAATCTTAAAATCAACGCCCAGCCAAGACAGTGTTTTCAATTATAAATCGATGTTTTAGTATAAAATTAATATAGATATTGTGGCCAGATCATTACAACTAATGACGAGATGAAAATAGTCTTTCAAACATAGAAAAATATACCTAAAAGCCGTATTAAAGCCAACAGACATAAAAGCCGTTCAAAGATAGAAAAATACCTTTCTGATGTATTCTTTGAGAGTGTTAATTGTGTACAAAAAATATTCTTATTCCCGTAGACAACCCTAATGCTAGGCCCCCAGCAACTAGGGCTGAACAACAATGGCGCAGTAGGGCTGTAATTAAAAAAAAAACGCGAAATCCCAAGTTAGGGCGTGAATTTTCACGCGTTCCACTCAATGCGTGGTGCAACTTGTGTTAGCGTTTATACACATAATGATGTCAACGTGTGTGTGCGAGGTAAGGTGACATACTAAGGGTATGGCTCTATTGCAAGCGACTTGCGAGGATTACACACGTGAATTTGAATGACAGAGCATTCTGCGTTCCACAAAACCCTACTACCGCTTGACCAATTAATAATGCATGCGATGGCAGTAGGTTGCTACCGCTTGACCAATTAATAATGCATGCGATGGCAGTAGGTTGCTACCGCTTGACCAATTAATAATGCATGCGATGGCAGTAGGTTGCTACCGCTTGACCAATTAATAATGCATGCGATAACAGTAGGTTGCTATTGCTTGACCAATTAATAATGCATGCGATGGCAGTAGGTTGCTACCCCTTGACCAATTAATAATGCATGCGATGGCAGTAGGTTGCTAACGCTTGACTAATTACTAATGCGTGCGATGGCAATAGGTTGCTATCGCTTGACCAATTAATAATGCATGCGATGGCAGTAGGTTGCTACCGCTTGACCAATTAATAATGCATGCGATGGCAGTAAGTTGCTACCGCTTGATCAATTAATAATGCATGCGATGGCAGTAGGTTGCTACCGCTTGACCAAGTAATAACGCATGCGATGACAGTAGGTAACTTTTAGAACCACCAGTAAGAAACTACCGGAAGACGGACTTCCCAAATGACTGCGAAACGCAGTGTGTCCTGCCACTACATGCCAGATCCAACTTTGAGAAGTCATTCCCAAAGTTGGTCCTGCCTTTAACCGAACCCGTGACCCCCTGAGACAGAGCAAAACAGCAAATTAATAATTACCATATTTCCATAATGAAGATTTCCTCAGACATTACTGCATTTATATAATATTGGTTATGTAAAATATAATTTGTTGATTTTAATAAAAAAAAAATTGTCAAAAGCGTTTTAGACAGCCCCTTATCCAATTAGTTCAATTTTGTGAAACCTGAAAACCGCCTGTGAACTCGCTTTCTATGGGACTATACCCTTAAGTATGAAACACTTCGACTCATGTCACTAATTACTTCGAAGAATCTAAAGGAAGTGAAAACATTTTTGTTAACAGTCAAAGAAATTCGACATTAAAGGAGCCAATTAGTTTCACTTTTCTCTTAAACACGTAAAAAGAAACAGTTTCTCTTTCATCTTTAACCCATATACTTTATTGCCTTAAGCTTAAGGTCGTTTTTAGTGCAATTAAAACGAAATTAAATTGTCTTTTTAGAGGCACCCTATACTAGCGAGTGAAGTCAGTAATAGATATTTGGGAGAATTTGTTGTCATCAATACTAATAATAAATCTGTAAGGGTTGGTCATGGAGTAATTTACTTTTTATTTCAGAGATACCGTGTTTATAGGCTCTATACATGATACTGAAACTAAATTGACCATTTTTGGTTTTTTTTTTAAAATGTATGTATGTATGTATGTTCCTCCATAACTCTTAAACGATTTAACTGATTTTCATGAAAATTGGTAGATAAACATTTAGACGTACGGGACACAGGATAGGCTACTTTTTTTTTTCAACGCGGACGAAGTCGCGGGCGCCAGCTAGTAACTTATATAATGCTAATAACTAAAGACAGTATGCGACGCAACACCTCGTCAATAACCCTAGCTGTTAACCAAACGGTCGCGGGATCGAATCCCGCTAGGGGCAAATGTTTGTGTTAACATTTTACCTTTTTACCTGAGTCATGGATGTTTTGTATTTATAATATGTATGTATTTACAAAAAAAAAGTAATCTATGTAATATATCAACTTTCTGGTATCCATAATACAAGCCTATAGTTGCCTATAATGTGGATGGTGCTGTGTGGAATATGTGAAGATATTTATTATTTATTTATTTATTTATAATCCAGCAATTACATAATTTCACAAAACCTTTATAATTATTAGCTTAGCTAATAATAACCTAATTTTCAATGTACATTATAGCTAGGATGTTTTCATGGAACAAAATTATTGACTTTTAATCAGTGATTACAAGAATCCAACCCGCAAAAATGTCTGCACATTTTAGAAAATAATTGTACAAAATAATTGTAAAAAATCAAAAAAAAAATTGTAAAGTTACGCGGACGAAATACCGTGCAACAGTTAGTCTAAATATAAAAATAAATAATTCAACGCCTGACAAAAATATATAAGCAATAAATATTAAATTATTTTTCAATTTAATTTTGATGTTCGCAAACTTTTTGTTTTTTAGGAAATCGATACGTTCAGATACTTACAATCAATTTTTCAATTTAGCTCGACTATGCACCTTAAACACCACCAAATAAGATTGTATATTAGTTAAAATTTGTAAACTATATACTAAAATCTTCCTCGAGAACCACTCTATCCATTGATGAAAACAGCAAGAAAATCGGTGTAGTAGTTTTTGAGTTAATCGCGAACAAACAGACAGACATACGCGGCGGATAACTTTATTTTATAACTAGCTGGCGCCTGCGTTTTCGTCCGGGTTGAAAAAGAAAAAAGTAGCCTATCCAGTGTCCAGTACGTCTAAATGTTTATATACCAAGTTTCATGAAAATCAGTTAATTCGTTTAAGAGTTATGCAGGAACATACATACATACAGTACACTTAGGTACAGATTTATTATTAGTATTGATTGATGATGATATGTAGTGATTCAGAACTTGCCCAAACCCAAACGTCGAATATCGACTCAGAGTAAAAACGGTTTTAGAACTTCATATATACACTCTTTAATTAGAAGCCTGGAAATCTCGAGAGCCGGCATGAATCGGTTTTTTCCCGCACCGCGAATTTATAAAAAGGTTTTTTTTTTTTATAAAATGACACAATCTATCTGGTGATTAAATCAACCGCCCCCCGAGGTCGATGAACCTGAAAGTGTTGACATCAGAGAAATGACATGATGCCAGGCAACGTTAAAGGAAGCCGGTGTCATTTTTTTTACCTTTAAACCGTAGAAGTGCGTGAGGGAGTGTCGGGGGGTACGGAGCGGTACTCGTTAAGAATGACGGAACATCGTTTCCATTGTCACACGACAAAAAATATATATTAAATGGGTTACTAATCTATATATCATCATCATCAATACTATTAATAAATCCAAAGATTTAAATCGAAAGATGCGGCGTAATCTCCTCGCGCCATACTAAAAACACACCGAAAATTCTTAACAATGGGTTGGGCGCAGGCGCTCAACCCAACTACAGTTGCACGCCAGCTACAGTGAGTGACGGTCGCTTGTTGAGAGCGTCGCTATCGTCACAGTCACGTTTGAAGTAAGGAATGTGTTGTCTGTGTTTAAAAGTGTATTTAGACAAAGGTATATGTATTTTATACTTTTGTCTTTAGTATAATGTATGTTGTATTTTGTAACACACTTTCGCTAGTAATGCCGCATCTCTCGATTTAAATCTTTGAATAAATCTATAAGGGTTGGTCATGGAGTATTTTACTTTGTTTTCAGAGATATCGTGTTTATAGGCTCTATACTAGGTACTCAAACTAAATTGACGATTATTAGAATTTTTTTCTGATGTATGTATTTGGCTGAGTCTGGGCCTCTCGAATGGATCTTTGAAAACATGTCACGACACAAAACATGGACAATGGAAACGCGCAATATAGTCTTGGAAATGTGCGTATCAAATACGTTGCATGTATGTAGGTAGCTATGCATACAGATTTCTAGTCAGCCCTATTTGCAAATATATTTTAATGTCAAACGACATAACTCCCTAATATGTAGTTTATTCCGGGCGTTACATTTGGGCCGTAAGAATATTATTAATAATTGAATTTGAAATAAACTGACTTAAATTTGAACTAATATGAAATTTGAATTATAAATATTAATTTCGAAATTCAAAGTTTCAAGCTGATTAAATGTAGATATTTTTCTAATACTTCATACACTTAGCGTAGTAGATTTTTTTTTAGATAGACGTCATCTTTTGAAACATAAAATGTAAACTTTATAAAGAAGTAATTGTTGGTATGGCTAATAATTTCAAATTGCGACGTAATTTGAGACTTTTTTTAACTGTAATAACTAGATTGAAGCATCAGTTGTAAAAGTAAATCTAAATAAAAGCGATTTTTTTCATTGTTCAAGCGATTTTTTTTTAATTTTTGATTTAAATGACAAATTCTGGGTGAATGGCAAAAAATCATTAAAACTGAAAAAACTCGAAAACTACTGAATTTCGGCCATACATATGGGGGGTCAAAAATATAGCATTTTAGCTCCCCTTTCACGTCCTGGCAGGAATACCTTCGTTACCAGTAACCCAGTAATAAAGCTGAAGCATTTGTTTGTTTGTTTTTTGTACGCGCTAATCTCAGGAACTAGTGGTTCGAATTGAAAAATTCTTTTTGTGTTGGATAGTTCATTTATCGAGGAAGGCTATAGGCTATAGATAACGCGGACGAAGTCGCGGGCACTAGCTATAGTTTATTATATATGTCGCTGCTTAAAACCTAAAGGGGCACAAATCAAAATTACACTTTTTACAGGAGAGCTAATCGAAAAAAATCAAATTATATTTGTCCATTTTTTTTCTTATTAAATATATATAAAATATATGCATATTGTACATCGTTAGAAGCGTATTTTTAAGTAGCATTAAATGTTTTAAGTACTTTTATAATACTAGAAGAGATATAAGCATATAAGTTACTTTTGAATATATATAAAAATGATCAAAATATACTAAATATGGAATAAAACAACCATAAATCTTTTTGCAAAATAGAATATGAAGGATTGTGGTTGTATTTTTGCAATAAAAAACATTTTTGGATTTTTTTGTTTTATGGCCCTTTAGTTTTTAAGCAGCGATGTATTGAAGCATATTGTAGCCTGTAACGCGTAACGTGTGACATGTGACATTTGATTTTACTCCCATAGTTATCTGCTCAAAATTTCATAATGATCGGTTGTATAGTTAAAGGCATGAAACAAACAAACAAACAAACATTTCGCTTTTATAATATTAAATAGTTATAGTGTGATGACGTTTGCGTTGTTCAGCGCCATTGTTCAGCGAAGGTCGAACATTGCTTCCATCAGTCCCATTGTGACCGAACAAATATTATATTATTGTTTTATAAGAAAAAATAATAAATAGGTAGTATCTATTAATATCACTGTAGATAAATGTGAATGTGTAAAGCTGTTCAAATATTTTCATCTAATTGCAAACTTTGTTTTTTTTATAGGGTAATAGGGTTGAACATTTCGCTAAATATTTACGAGCTGAATATTTTACACAGTAAGTTAGAATCTAGTGAAACTTACAAATAAAATCTAAGCATAGTATGAATTCATACTATGGTTAACCATAAGTATTATACATTATTTTGTATGTATATAATTATTATTTATTTTATTTTAACGCAGTCTCCAGTTTAAAAAAAAACCAAAAATTTTAATTTAACGCAGTCTCCTTTAAAAAATATTAAAAATTATAAAAAATTCATAATCTTCACTCATAAAAAAAATCAGAAAAAACTTCACGCAGTCTCCACACGAAAAACAAATCAAAAATTCAACGCATGACGACAGGTTTTATATTACACGTCAATATTCGCGCTCAGAATATCTAGTGACAACCCTATCTAACAATATTATAACAAATAAAAACTCGACCCTATAAAAATGCATACAAAAAGTAATATTAGACAGAGACGCAACAGAACAAGTTATACATATAAAAAAAAGTAATAAATAAAAGTGGTGAAAATGAAAATATTATACTTACTTTTAATTGTTTTTGTTGTATTTGAAAACTTTATTAGTTGTGAAGGTGAGAATTTGCAATTTTGACATTGTAAGGATATTTTTTTATGTTAAAGTCAACAGACAGGCTGACGTTTCGCTGGATGGTATAAGTGGCAACCTTCAAGTGCGTTACGGCCTATCCCATTCCCATAGTAGGATTGAAGATAATTGAGATAGGGAAATGTAAGAATTAGAAAAATAAGAAGTTACAATCTTATTTATAAATAAAAACGAATCCCTAAATGTGTTGCTAAGCGCAAAACTCGAGAACGGCTGGACCGATTTTAATTCTGTCTTCACTCATGGATAGAGGGATAATCAGGGAAGGTTTTTACGTAAAAAAAAGTTTTTACTTTCCGTCAATGGTTTGATCCCGACTAGCCTCAGTGACAACCTGAAGCGGTTGGGATTCCGTGGCGGTTCCCTCCCGGCCCAGATGCAGAGAGCGGTGCTGCTCGATACAGCCAGGATCGTGCGTCGGTTTCTGTCGTTGTCGCCCTGAACCCCGACCGACTGTGCTTCTGTCGGGGGTAACACCGTCTCCCCCTCATTTTGGCTTTTCGAGGGGGAGCCGAGTTAAATTGAAGAATAATAATAATGACTTGGCTCACGTGGTGACCGCCATGTGGGATGTCAATTCGACGAGCATCGTCCCGATAGTCGTATCAGCCAACGGTCTTATAGCCAAGAGCCTCGACCAACACCTCAAGAGGCTCTCACTAGATTTTTTTTTTATGTTAAGGTCGACAAACAGGCTGACGGTCCACTTGATGGTAGATGGCTACCGTGGTCTATAAAACAAGCAACGCCATAAGTGCTACAAGTGCGCTGCCGACCATAGAAGGATTAAGGGGAATGGATAAGAAAGGGATAAGGTAATGGGCTCTGGCATCCCTTACTCACTCACCGAAACACAACAGCACATAATGCTGTTATTTCACGGTGGTATTCTGTAAGGTGGTGGTTACTGCCGCCAGACGGGCTGCCCAAATGAGTGCGAAACGCAGTGTGCCCTACCACTACTTTTCAAATCCAGACCAGAGTCAATTTTGAAAATTATATTAAAATTTCCAAAGTTGACCCCGCCGGGAATCGAACCCGGGGCCCCTGAGACGTTAGGCAAGCACCCTTGCCACTCATCCAACGGGCTCGTCAGATGGCTTGGTCAAGAGAAAGATACAGAAGGCGATACTTCTTGACACGGCACGAATTGTCAGGAGATTCCTCACTTTGCAGTCCTTACCACCTTCCAGAGGTCAGCTAATTTTAAGTTGTTATATAATATGTATTGGGCCATCTGTCAAGTAGGTTAACCGTCATATAAAGTCACCGGTCACCAAGGATAATGGAGCTGATATAGGTACCGTTGTTTGTACGGTAAGAGTCAAAGAAAATAATAATAAAAAAATCGCCTATTGAAGGATGCACCAAACCGAGTGCATAATTTAATAAAAATTAGGTAAAATTATCTCTAAAAGTAACTAATCAACACTTTACTTGTAGTTGGTGAAACAGTAATATTTATCTTTTAAATGTGCTTACTGTTTATGTTACAGATATTTGTGAATTACCCATTGTAACAGGACCATGCAAAGCCAACATTAAAAAGTAAGTATAGCATCTTTAAAACCGCATTAAAATCCATTGCATTGCATAGTTTAAAAGATTTAATCTTCTTACAAAACCTAATTGAGATTTTTCTTGGGCGAACCAGGGAGCGGGTTGCTATGCATGTTAAATTTTAACTTTCTACACTTAGGTATAGTAGTTTGACTGTGTGTTGATAGTCAGTAAGGACAAATTATTTTATAAGTACCTACGTACCTACCTATCACGTATCTATACTTAAAATAATATTTTTGAAGTGAAAACTTCTGTTTGGGCATTTTTGAGATGGCAAAAAACCATTGAACTCGCGACCTGTTATTGTAACGTAACCGTGTAACCAACACCTTTGTATATTTTCAGATATTGCGCCATCTACACAATACAACTGATACTAGAATATGTTATTTACATTACAGATACGCTTACAACGTGAACACTGGACAATGTCAAAAATTTACGTATGGAGGTTGCGGAGGCAATGCGAACCGTTTCGATACCTTAGCGGAATGCCAAGACTATTGCGAGTAATGTAAATACCGGACTTTGTTAAGAGGGCCCTTTCCAACTAACAGCTTACCAATTCCATACTATGTAATTCCGTGATTACTCATTTCATTAATTACTAGCTGCTGCCCGCGACTTCGCCCGCGTAACTTTGTAAATTATATACTAAAACCTTCCACGAGAACCACTCTATCCATTGATGAAGACAGCGTGAAAATCGGTGCAATGTTAATTTAATCTCTTTTCATTTTTACAAATTGACCTCTGTAACATTTCAGTAAATATATATAATATATCGCTGCTTAAAAAGTAAAGGGGCACAACTTAAAATTACACTTTTTACAGGAGAGCTAATCGAAAAAAAATTAAATTATGTTTTGTCTATTTTTTTCTTATTAGATATATATTAAATATATGCATATTATACATCGTTAGAAGCGTACTTTTAAGTAGCATTAAATATCTTAAGTACTTTTATAATAAACTGAATATTAGAAGAGATATAAGCATATAAGTTACTTTTGAATAGATAAAAAATGATCAAAATATACTAAATATGGAAAAAAACAACCATAAGTCTTTTTGCAACATACAATATGAAGGATTGTGATTGTATTTTTGCATTAAAAACATTTTTGGATTTTTTTGTTTTATGGCCCTTTAATTTTTAATTAAAGGATATATTAAGGATATATTAAAAAACTATTAAAAATATCCAAATGTTCACTGAAACAATTTCTATAATTTTGAATGGCTTTGGCTACACTTTAAAATAAAGACCAACAAGAGGCATTTGAATCCTACCAATTGAAATAAATCCTACCAAAACAAAACGTGTTTTTATTTTTTCTAATATTATTGACATACCGCGTTCATCTCATCATTAGACCCAGCAGTAATAATAATAATACACTGCATCTTGGTCACAATCTAGGTGGCTGTATGCTATGCTGTAACCATGCCTCGATAGTTAAAAAAAAAGGTTAATCTATGTTCTACTTTCGTTGTCAAAATGACAACATTAAATTACAATTTGACATTTGACAATACTCAAACAAAAAAAACCAAGTCAAATCTGTCATTTTAATCAATCAAATCAAAAAATTTCTTCACAACGTAGCTGACGAAAGAGTGAAATAATTTTACTGTTATTTTATACTTAATAAACACTTTCTAAATTGAAAACGTAAGTAATTTTCGTAGTTATTGTTTAGACATTGTATTAAGAACATAATGTTACGTTGATTTTTTTTGTATACTTTTGAGGTTATGAATCCAAAACCATTTTCTTTATAAATTTTGCAACAAAGCACACGTTCATTACGGCGTATTTAAAGATTATTACGTCGTTTAAGCCGTATGCTAGAGGAACTATTGAAAATTATTAACTGGATTGTTAATTTGATGATGTTTACAATCTGGTAACGCTATATTATTTTCACATTTTAACTAGGTAGTCTAGGTACTGTCATTACAGAACATTTAGTAATCAAAGGTAGTTTTATATTTAGTAATAACTAGGGCCCCCTCCCGGCTTCGCCCGCGTCCGATCGTTACCAAACTTCACAGGATTACCCGACTGAGTTAATCTGAAAGTTACATCTAAACGGTTTAGCGGGAACATACACACACATCGCCTTTTATATATTAAGATTCATTTAACTATTTGCGTTAGTATAAATTGCAATTCTTAATTTAGATTTGCGATTCTGTCTTGTATGCCAATTATTTTAAATTACTAGCTGGTGTCCGCGATTTCGCTCGCATAACTTTATAAAATATACCCTATGTGCCCTTTATGGTTTCCCAGACAACATGTATGCAAAATTTCATGGTGATCGGTTCAATACACAAACTTTCGGATTTATAATATTAAGTACGGATATGAGATTCTATATTCTTATCTTTCATCCTATTATGGTCAGCAGCACCTGTGGTGTTGCTTGTGTTATAGGCGACGGTAGCCACTTACCATCAAGTGGCCCGTCAGCCTGTCTATTGGCCCAAAACATAAAAAAGTGAACTCAGAGTAGTTTGCTTTGACATTCAACTGTTGACATTCAACTGTAAGAGATTCTTCTTCCTACTTTAGGAAATCTTTAAACAAAATTTAACAATAATGAAAAAACTTATTAAATTTTTTAAACATTTTAAAGTACCTATAAATTGAATCAACATAAAATAATAAAGTGTTAGAAAAGGTTTAGTTTAGTTTTATTTTTATTTCGACCAGTATTTTCATGGAGCCCCTACAGAGGCTTTGCAAAGCCCTAGTGCTCCGGGAGAACACTTTGAGTATGGCTGCTCCATACAATTATTTTGAAACACATTCCAAAAGTTAAAATGTCATTTCTTTTTTTGACTAATTTAGTTGACTTGGTTCAAAAGTTGATTCGCCTCGATTACAGATGTCTGGCCGTGAAGGTGGTAAGAAGAAACCGTTGAAGGCACCAAAGAAGGAGCAGCGAGAGATGGATGATGACGATGTTGCACTAAAACAAAAATTAAAAGAACAACAGAAGGCTCTACAGGTTTGTTTTATCATCAATCGTCATCAATACTAATAATAAATCTGTAAGTGTAGGTATTTGTATGTATGTATGTATGTATGTGCCTTCATAACTCTTAAAAGAATCAACTGATTTTCATGAAACTTGGTAAAAATTTAGACGTACAGGACACAGGATAGGCTACTTTTTTCTTTTTTAAGAAAAAAAGTAGCCAGTTAGTATTACAACATTTTTTTAAGGTAAAGTTGTCAGACAGGCTGACGATCCACTTGATGTTATAACATAACTGTAAAAATGGCTCAGGACCAAAAAAATTTCACCCATTTTAAGCCGGATATGGATCGCTATTTATAATCATACTAGCTGCTGCCCGCGACTTCGCCCGCGTGTCTTTGTAAATTATATACTAAAACCTTCCTCGAGAACCAAACTATCCATTGGTGAAAACAGCATGAAAATCGGTGCAGTACTTATTGACTTTATCGCAAACAGACAGATGCGGTGGAGGACTTATAATATATAGGTTTTATAATATGTAAGGATATAACTATTATAATATGTCTTGTAACCTTCTTGTCTTATTTTAATTTCAGGAAGCAAAAGCGAAAGCTTCACAGAAGGGTCCGTTGACCCAAGGTGGCATAAAAAAATCTGGAAAAAAGTGACACTACAAATCTCTGTTAACATTTAAAACTGTTTAGGTTAAAAAAAATTTATGTATAAGAAAAATGAAACTTCAACCGACTTTTTCCTCATTTTTGGCATTTCTTTTAACTTGAGAATGTATCTTAAATGTATACTGTTTCAATTGTATGCAAAATGATTCGCCATTTTTAAATTTGGCTCTCATTTTTAAAATGATACAATTAAATGTAAATGATGCATTTAATAAAACAATATTGTGATTATTTGTTTGTGTTTTATTTTATTATTTTGTGTTGTAAGTATAGAACAATTAGTTTTTAACCCTCGATGCCCAACGCAAAAACGGGGTATTATGAGTTTGATGTGTGTATTTTTATGCTAAGGTCGGCAGACAGTACGGTCAACTTGATGGTAAGTGGCTACCGTCGCCTATAAACACAAGCAAAGCCACAGGTTCTGCAAATGTACTACTAACTAAAAAAGGTTTAAGCAATGAAGAAATGGTCTCTGCCATCTCTTACTCGCTCACCGAAACACAACAGCACATGTGCTGTTATATCTGTGGGTGTGGTTACTGCCACACCCACAGATTGCCCAAATGACTGAACTTACTTCTATCTTATTATAATATTAAAAGAGGAATTCTTGTATGCCACGACGATCTCGCAAACGGCTCTAACGATTTTAACGAAAATCCAGGGTTATGGGTTTTTTAGGTCTAGAAATCGATCTGTCAAGGTCTTATCTTCGAGAAAATTCGTTTTAGGTAGTTTTTCTAATGGAACGGTTACAAAAGAAATACCGCTTGCTCGTTTTATATTTTGAATTATTGATTCAAATATTCTTGAATTTTTTTCAATAATATTTCAGACTTTCTTTCTTACATGTAAAAAACTTTAATTCCTTCCAATGTATAATTTAATCTTTGTACAGTCGGCCACATAAGTCGATTAACACATTCAAAAGTGCAAAAAACTGAACACTCAACTTTATTACTTACTTACTGAGCTTTTTACGATCGTTTGTACATGAAGTTTATTTTGTTCTCTAGTCGTGATACGACTTATGGCGCGTTAAGTGTTACGTTGTTTTGCACTTTTGAATGTGTTAATCGACTTATGCGGCCGACTGTACTAAAGTGCGCGCCCGTCTAACCTTCAACTGTGTGGTCGTGAGGTGAGGATATAATTTTACTGACCTCCATACTGTATTAAATTAACAATTTTAAGGTGACGAAACTGATTTCATAACAGTCTTAATTTTGTTTTGAAGTAGTTGAAAATATTTATGATTTATTATATCGTCAGTTTTGAAATTCATTCCTTTATCAAAATCGTGAAACTAAACAGCCAACTGACATAACAGACGTTTGATTGAAATGAAATTTTGGCATGACTGACAAATTGTCCTGGTGCAAGCAAATGTCGACTTAAATGTGACGAACCTTTTCTTACCCCGACTGTACCATCTTGTATGATACCAGTTACGTATTATAAAAACGGAATATTCACACTTGCGCGAAATTCTGTGCATATAGTCGACTAGGCTGCATGCTTTATTATCTTTGCCTTAAATGTACCTCCATACTTTTTTATTTTCCGTTTTTGTGAAATATAATTCTATTGTCAAATTAAAAGACGATTTCAGAAATAACTAATTTGTATTTGATTGCTCTAGCTTGGGACAATAATTTATACCTACACTAATTGCGCTTTTCAAGTTTGCTTGAGATTGCACAGGCATCCGCAGATTATATTCTGTGCGTGTAGTCGACTAGGCTGTATGCGTTAATATCTTTGCCACCTAAATGCACCTCCATATTTTTTTACTTCCCGCTTTTTTGGCGCATTATTGTCTTGTCATCTTTGCTTTCTCATTGTCAAACTAAATGACGATTTTTAGTGATAATTAAATTATTTAAGTTTTCTTAATAAAGAAGTATAATAATATACTTGTTCAGGAAAGATAAAAAGTTTTATTCATAATCCGTGCAGCTATTTCAATTCCTATAAGTAAGTACCTACATTATGCTATGCTATGTATAAAATTAATGTTTCCAACAAGATTCTATTAAAAGAAAAATTTGTGTTTTTTTTTTAAATATTATCGCCGTCAAATGAATGATTTACCTATAGGTACTTGTTATGATATGATATACAAATATCATAATAAAACCACTCGCGCTTTGTAGAGAATCACGAAAGGATTTTTCGTAACTATAGGGTAAATCCGTGTAATTATTATTATTAGTGACCATTATTTAATTCTCTAAAAAAATTCGTGTTTCTAAAACCATTAATTTTGCTAATGATCTCATATGTAAGACATTTAATAAAAACGGATTTGATTTTTAATATTTTTATTTAATTTAAACGGAACAGAATTTTTATTGGTTACATACTAGCCTAAAAGCTAATGTTGCCAAAGGTAACGTGAGTTACCAACAATTTTTATTGAAACTAAAAAAAACTAAACCTAGAAAATTCAATATAAAACGAGACCCACATTTTATGCTTTATAACAACGAAATTTCCAGGGGGTAGTTGATATAATTATAAATATGGTATGCTAGCTTTGTTAGTTTCAATAGGGAAGTAAAAATGTAACATGAGTTACCATGGAATTACCCTATAGGTAGGGTTGTTCCAAACAGTTCTACGATAGAAGTGTTTGGACAAAAAAATTCCAACTAGTTCTACTGCACAGTATGACAGATTGGACTTGAATAATTTTAGGTATAGGTACCTATAGGTAATATGTATGATTGTCTATGGTCGGTAATAATGAAATTTATTTTAAACTAGCTGGTGCCCGCGACTTCGTCCTCGTTGAAAAAGAAAAAAGTAGCCTATCCTGTGTCCTGTATACGTCTAAATGTTTACGAGTATATACCAAGTTTCATGAAAATCAGTTAATTCGTTTAAGAGTTATGGAGGAACATACATACTACATAATTATTACATACATACCTAAATACAGAAAAAAAAATTAAAAATCGTCAATTTAGTTTCAGTATCATGTATAGAGCCTATAAACACGATACCTCTGAAAACAAAGTAACTTTACTCCATGACTAACCCTTACAGATTTATTATTAGTTAAATATATATAAATTTATTATTAGTATTGATGTGATGATTTTTATTTTAAACTATCATCATCAATTATTATTGCAGTGTGGACTGCGTTTTCAAACGTCACGAAGGCAACAACTTACCTAAATAATGAACATAAGTGAACATTTTGAAATTGACATCAACAATTCTTATGTGGAAAAAATGTCTTCCTCTGATGTACTAAACAAATCTCACATAATCAATAACAATGACGCTGAGCCAAATGATATCGTGAGTGTATTAATTGAAAATGTGATCGATATTCAACATTTTACTGACAACGAAAACGAAAATAAAGAAGAAACGAAAATATTTTCATTTGAAAATGACTCACAATATATTCCTTTGAACTCGATTAACTATAATGAAAATGATGACGATATGTCAATGATTATTGAAATTATAACTAAAGAAACTAATAATAAAAGCCCTACTTGCGAAATTTCCCAAAATAGTAATGAAGTTAATGAAGAAATGTTAACATACCATGAAAATAATAAAGAAGCCAATAGGGTTAAAAATATTTATGATGATCTGGCAGATATTAGAAATGAAACGAACATGGAGTTCACTTTTAATTATAATAATAACATAGACAACAACAATTTCCATATTATCAATGAAAAGCCGGCAACAACTACTGAGAATGACGATAATTTGGAAAACAATATGGAATACATTGTTAACGATAATTTGGATAACAATATTGTATCCAACATTAATGAAGTTGAAGTAACATTAGAGGAGATTATTATAACCAAAACTGACATGGTTAATGATAAATTAGAAAACAATGCTGTATCCAACATTAATGAAGTTGAAGAAACTTTTGAGAAAAATATAAAACACACTGACATGGTTAACGATAATTTAGAAAACAATATTGTATCCAACATTAATGAAATTCAAGTAAAAATTGAAGAAAATATTATAAACAGGACTGATATGCAGTATAATGTTAAAGAAAATATAGAAAACAATGGTATAATTGACGAAGAAATATCAACATTGAAAGTTTTTGATAATTTTTCAAATATCTACACAAACTTGAATCATAAACAATCAGCGAATGATGCGATCGGAGATTTGACAAAAAATCATTCTTCAGACGAGGATGACTATCACTCATCCGATTTTGAATTTATAGACGAAGAGGAAGCTAAAATTGATTTACTCTTTAAAATCAATCGAAAACCAAATGAAAATGCAAATTTTGACAAAGAAGCCAAAAATAATGTAGAAAACAATGATATGATTAACGAAAAAATGACAATATTTTCAAACATAAATCACAATCAATTAGCGAATGACTCGATCGGAGATTTGCCAAAAAATAATTCATCAGACGAAGATGGCTATCACTCATCCGATTTTGAATTTATAGACGAAGAAGAATCCAAAATTGATTTACTCTTTAAAGTTGATAGAAAACTTGAAATATCAAATTTTGCACGACCAAGTACGAGCGGTTTAAGACAAAATCGAGCTCATACTAGACATAGTTCTAGGCACTGTGCAAAACAAAGGCCTAAAACTAAATTTAACTGCAAAGAGAGTCGTTTTAAACCTAAACTGAATGAATTTTGTAAATTATTTGATGGAAATAACACTCCATTTGTGAATAAAGGTTCTGCATTTTTTTTGGAAAGCAAATCCTTGGGGCAAGGAAGGTTTTCCTCTAAAGTAATGAATTTAAATGAACAATTCCAACCTCCTGTTCCTAGGACAGACGAAGAAGGCAATACAGTTGTTTTATTTTTATACTAGCTGGCGCCCGCGACTTCGTCCGCGTTCATGAAAATCAGTTGATTCGTTTAAGAGTTATGGCGTACGTACGTACGTACGTACATACATACATACATACATACACAAAAACACACACACACACACACACACACACACATACATACACAAACACACACACACACATACATACATACATACATACATACATACATACATACATACATACAATTCTAAAAATGGTCACTTTAGTTTCAGTATAATGTATAGAGCCTATAAACACGATATCTCTTAAAACAAAGTAACTTACTCCATGACCAGCCCTTACAGATTTATTATTAGTATTGACTAGACTGTCTGCGTTCGTCCGCGTAACTTTATAAAATGTATCCTATGTTACTCGCTGATAATGTAACCTTTTATAGTTGAAATAATTTTTAAAATCGGTCCAGTAGTTTTTGAGTTTACAATACAAATCCACTCTCTTTATAATATACTAGCTGTTGCCCGCGACTTCACCCGCGTAACTGTAAATTATATACTAAAACCTTTCTCGAGAACTATTCTATCTATTGGTGAAAACAGCATGAAAATCGGTGTAGTATTTTTGAGTTTATCGCGAACAGACAGACTGTGCCAAATTTCATCCAAATCCAATTAGTTCTTACGTGAATTAGTAGCAAACATCCAAACTTTCATATCTGGTCACACTTATAACACCCCGTTTTTGCGTCGGGCGTTAAAACCTTGATAACAAAATAGTTTAACTTACGCAATTCGTTTCAGATATGAAAGCAGCTGAAGAAACCATTAAAATAATTTTAGCAATGTATCCTTCTGAAAACGGAAATTACAAGAGATAATTTGTATTAATTTTTTTTAATAAAAATATTTAGTCTGTAAAAAACCTGTTTAATTTCGTAGTAGCTAGGAACCACAGATTCTATGATAGAAGTTTAAAACTGATTATTTGAACAATTTTAACGAAAAAAAGAAAATTAAAATAGTTCCAATTGATTGAAATATTTTGGTTTTTTATTAGTTCAATTACATTAGTTTATTGAACTATCAAAACTAAAAACTCTCACTAGTTCACTTGATAGAATTAATGCTAAGGTATTTTTTTGTTTCATTTATAATTTATATAATAAAAAAATACTTCACCCTCCATTTGTGTTTCGCCAGTCATTGTAATAGGACCCCTAGGACAATAATGTCATTAGACTACCGCCAAGTGTGAAGTCTCCGCAGATTACTGGCGTACCGCTACTTTCGGGTACGCCGTGGTTCCGACAGGGAGCGTACCCCTGCTGGATAGCCGTGGCGGGGCACAGATGTCATGTCATAACGTCCTCGCGACCCCGCTAGTCTTTGGTTTTTTGCTATGGAGGGAGGTAAGGGGTAGTTAGTACCTCAACTGTCAAATGGTCGCTCTCCAGCAATAAAATAAGGGTTCCAAAAGTGGCCGCCATGGCGCTGGTGTAGCATTTCTTATATCTATCTATCTTTGTCTAATTTACTCGTCAATGCTACACTAGCGCCATCTAAAGGTCAGCGCCGACGGACGGAGTGACAGGTCGCAAAGCCCACTGAGCGCGCGTCACCGCGTATCTGCTCTCGCCGGCTCTTAGAGTCGATTCGCCGCGCGCCTCTCGACCGCGCTTTGAGTCGCTTGCCGTCATTTTACGAAATACAGTCGTATTCAGGAGCACTTTAGGTTGAATTTAAATTGTTACTAAATTAGTCTCTTCGCTGCCACTCCGTCCGTCGGCGCTGACCCTTAATTTACTGGTATTCTGAGACCACTTTTTAATACATAGTTTTAGCTTAGCCGGTAAGTGATGGATTGGGATGGGACAGGGATATTTTTAACTAGAATAAAAAAAATGGGGGGAGGGGGGAGGGACAACTAAAAAATCACACTTTTAAAATAAACATTTAATAACGTATTTATTTATTTAAAGTAAAACATATATGATAAGTTTTTTTCAATATTTTTATTATTACTAAACTTATTATGTAAATACGATACCGATTGCATTGACGCATTTTTAACAAATTTTCTTCACCATTTCCCATCGTAAAAATTCGTTTTAAAATAAACGAAAAATTCAAATATTATACGTTACACTGTATTGTACTTCAAATTAATGAGTATAAATAAACTTGAAAACAAAATGAGAATATAGCACTTATTATTTAAAAAAATATTGTTTTCAATTGACCGAACTCAGTATAGAAAAGACATATTTACATATCTGTATGCCAAAAACATATCATCTGTATACCGTAAGTATATTATCCTAAATCCATTTTTTTTAATCGCTTTATGATGCCATTAGAAAAAGTATTTTACACTTTATTTACTTATATACTTTTTTATTTAAGTCATATAAAAGAAAACAAAAAAGTTTCGCTTTTGGTTTCATTATATATCGCTGCTTAAAAACTAAAAGGCCATAAAACAAAAAAATCCAAAAATTTATTTTTATTGCAAAAATATAATCACAATCCTTCATATTGTATGTCGCAAAAAGATATTTTATGGTTGTTTTGTTGCATATTTAGTATATTTTGATCATTTTTTATCAAAATACGCTTCTAACGATGCATAATATTATGCATATCTATACTAATAATGCGAAAGTAACTGTCTGTCTGTCTCGCTTTCACGCCAAAATTACAGAAACGATTTAAATAAAATTAGGTACACAGGTAGTCTAGAGCCTGAGAAAGGACATAGGCTACTTTTTAATGCGAAAAAAGGGTTGTAAGGGGTTGAAAGGGGGAGATAAAAGGTTGTATGGAAGTATCGTCATTTTTAAAGCTAGGAGATTGAAACTTATTTTATAGGCTATTGATCCTTACTAATCAGATAAAAATAAATATTAATGCGAAAAGGGGGTTGTAAGTAAAAAGTGTAATTTTGATTTGTGACCCTTTAGTTTTACAATGTTACAAGACCAAGTCGTTACATTGCTTACACTCAGACGTTTATCGAGCGTACTGAATAATTTGCTAAATGTCACTTAACAGCACTCCCAGACGAAGCAAGTAATTTTTAGAAAAATCTTTGAATGCAGTACTAACTTTTAAAAAAAACATAGTCTTCTTTCAGCAAAATATCCTATCTACGATATTTAAGGGAATTTCCCTTCATGTCGCATAGTCTTGGGACACCCTGTATTCTATTTAAATAAATCTATTTCACAGTGATTTATTGATGGATTCAAAAAAAAAATCAATGTTTTATAAATTTTGATGTATATTTTAACTGCTTGATTTCGCTTGACGCGTAATTATTTTTTTAAAGAAAACTGTCACCCTTACGTTGGTAAATAAATTTATGATTCTATAATATAAAAAATTGATAACTATAAAACAATTGTCATAACTAATAACAAAGATACGGTACGACACCTTGTTAGTTGTATAAAAAAAAATATTTTGTTCCGCCTATTATTATAGGCTTTTGGCTATTTGATATAATATCGCACCTTTATTCCAATACCGTCACTAAACGAAATTCTTCAAAAATTTGCTTTTAACGCTATTTATTTTTTGAGCACTAATTAAAATATTGCTTCGATTCCTAAACTAGAATTTCTAGTCATTGATCTATAGGGCGCTGTTAACCTATAGACACTAAACGAAAATTCCACTCCCTTCATTCCTAAAACGACACTTAAATAGCTCTCTTGCACAATTTGCTCATTTATGATAGTGACGGTATTGGAATAAAGGTGCGATATAGTGAAAAATAAAGTCATAATAATATTGTTTTATATTATTTATGATAGCACACAATACATAATTAGTTTCTACACAATTTAAAAGGGAAATGTAAAAATTCATTGTAAGAATTTGATTTTCAATCCGATGGTAATGTAAAATTATGTATTGTTAAAGAAAACTGTTCATATAAATTACGCACGACAGTAAAATCAAAATTTTTGTATGTTTCATAATTGTAGTTATGATCTATTCTTTTTCTATTGATCAAAAACGTAAACAAATATAGCGTCGCCATGGTCACTGGACTGTTTCAAAGATGGAATTTGTACATTAGGCATTATCAAAGAGAGTTGACTCAGTGATTAACTCATATAGAATTTGTTCGTATTGTTTGTTTAGTTCTATATCGTGAATTGTTTGTTTGTGAATTGTGAATACAATATATGCATAATTTACATTCCGAAATTACGCGACCGTAAACGCAAAATTCTTCTATATTTTATGGTTGTATATGTGGATTTTTGCATTACGAATATACACACGACCGTAAAACCAAAATTCTTGTATGTTTCATAGTTGTAGATATTTGCATTACGAAATATACACGATCATAAAAGCAAAATTCTAGTATGTTTTATAGTTGTAGATATTTGCATTACGAAATATACACTACAGTAAAAACAAAACTCTTGTATAGTTCATAATAATTGTAGTTGTGGATATTTGCATTACGAAATATACACTACCGTAAAAATCAACAGTCTTGTATGTTTCATAATTGTAAATGTTGATATTTGCATTACGAAATATACACACGACTGTAAAAATCAACAGTTTTGTATGTTTCATAATTGTAAATGTTGATATTTGCATTACGAAATATACACTACAGTAAAAGCAAAACTCTTGTATGTTTCATAATTGTAGTTGTGGATATTTGCATTACGAAATATACACTACCGTAAAAATGAACAATCTTGTATGTTTCATTGTTGTAAATGTGGATATTTCGTAATCCAAATATGTTTCATTGTTGTAAATGTGGATATTTGCATTACGAAATATACACACGACCGTAAAAGCAAAAACTCTTGTATATTTCAAAATTGTAGATGTGAATATTGGCAATTTAAAATATACACCAGAACTCCACTACGGGAGCATAAAAGCCTTGTATATTATATTAACTGAAATACGCAGTACTTACCGTTCCTTTGAGTCTTAATACAGGTTGGCGGCGTCATATTGCTAAAATAAGACGACTTTATGGCGTCTTATTCAAACAGATCACTTGTATTTTATTCTAGAAACCCTAGAACACTTCGTGATCTCAATAAAGATCACCAAATAATCCGGAGATAACGGGTATCCGCGGAACAGTCAAATAACCTATTTGATTTGAAATATATGTATGTGTGCACAATAGGAATGTTGACTGTTCTTTTTTTTTTCGGAAAAATGTTTAAAAAAAAATGCAGAGTACCTAAAAAATGGAGCAAAATATTAAATATTACTTTTTTTTTATTAAAAACTAACAATAATTTCAAAAAAAATTCTTTCTATATTCAAATTTCTAATTCCTTTCTAAATTCAAATTTTGCCCAAAAAAACCCAAAACATGTGACGTCATTTGTTCCCAACACTTGTAAACTTTTTTTTTGTGATGATTTTGCGAACGAGTTACGTCATACACTTGAATTAAGTTCCTTGAAAATAAAGAAAAATATACGTTTTTTCTATTTTAAAATCTAATTTTTTTACCGGCAAAATTATATTTTTATTCGAACAATACAATACAGTCAACATCCCAATGCGAGGTTATAGGTCATAGCTCATTAGAGCCACCCGGCAGACGACCAACACCGCTTCGTCGCTCGGCGTCCACTCGTTGTCGATAGGTGGTCCTCGGTTGGACGCCGCGTTGTCACCAGTGAACCTCGCGTGGTCAACGCGTGGACCTCGCATGGTCAACGAGTGATGGGCGTTGCGTGATAAATGAGTGGACGCCGCGTTGTCACTAGTGAACCTCGCGTGGTCAACGAGTGGACTTCGCATGGTCAACGAGTGATGGGCGTTGCGTGGTAAACGAGTGGACGCCGCGTTGTCACTAGTGAACCTCGCGTGGTCAACGAGTGGACTTCGCATGGTCAACGAGTGATGGGCGTTGCGTGGTAAACGAGTGGACGCCGCGTTGTCACTAGTGAACCTCGCGTGGTCAACGAGTGGACTTCGCATGGTCAACGAGTGATGGGCGTTGCGTGGTAAACGAGTGGACGCCGCGTTGTCACTAGTGAACCTCGCGTGGTCAACGAGTGGACTTCGTATGGTCAAAGAGTGATGGGCGTTGCGTGGTAAACGAGTGGACGCCGCGTCGTCACTAGTGAACCTCGCGTGGTCAACGAGTGGACCTCGCATGGTCAACGAGTGATGGGCGTTGCGTGGTCAACGAGTGATGGGCCTTGCGTGGTCAACGAATTTCCGAGCAGTTAGCGTTTGGCTCTAGGTTTAACACACTAAACGTGTATTTAGTGATGTCAAATTTTACAATCCGTGAATTGGCCCTAAAAGCTGTATGAAGAATCATGGCGCGGTTCACGCGAGGCAAGCATGCGAGCAGCGAGCTATCATCGAGTTGAACACTCGTCGTCTGCGAGTGGACACCTCGCGAGCGAGGCGATCTGGTGACGCTCGCTACGAAGTCGATTTCGTGAGCGCATGCCCATACAAATCCATAATATAAAGAATACTAACCACTAGAGGCGAGGCGGTGCGGGTCGGGTGCCGGGTGGCTCTAGTGAGCTGTGACCTTAAATTGCAAAATGGGAAGATAAATTTCCAACTACATATACACTAAAAAAAAGGAGCCTTTAAAATAACAATTAAATCCTAGATATTATAATTATAAACTAGAGCACTAAATATTTTATTTCGTCATTTTTGACACTGTGTGTGTTTACTTTACTTTAAAATGTTTCCGTTCAACCGTACTTCTTCGTTTCACACTTTGCGTGGTCCGTATAAAAATATAATATTAAAAAATATTGTCTCATCATTTAGGGTTTAGCCTTTCGTTTCGCCGGTGATCTAGGTGTCGGCGGGTCAGTCTTCTTCGTCTGAAAATTGAATACAAAAAAAAATAAATACAATCCAAGGAATCCATAGACGGAAGAAATTAATAGACATGTCAAAACCTTTTAAAAAAAATGGATTACTGATCACCATAATGGTGGCGAGTGTTCCTATGGAAGATATTAAAGTTGACTGAAGCGCAATGACTGTCACACTTGTGTGCCAAGGCTTTGGTTTTTCTTTTCTTTATTTTTTTTCATTTAAAATGATCCCTCGGGAACAGTACTTTTTTCTGGATGAAAGGTATTATCCCATTTCCTCTCCTGTATCCCCAACAACGTGTGTGCAAAATTTCATGATAATCGGTTGAGAAAAAGTGCCCAACGCCCCTAACGAAGTTTTCACTTTAAAAAAGTTTTAGAGGATTTTGACTATCGAGATTTGACTCAGAGGTTCGACTTTAATTCATTTATTAAATTATTATTATTATTATGTATTCACTCAAGTTAACTTGTCTCCCCCCTCCTAAAGCCAAAATGAGGGGGAGACGGTTTTACCCCTCCCCCTCAGACGGTGTTACCCCCGACAGAATCTCAGTCGGTCGAGGTTCAGGGCGACAAGGATAGAAAGCGACGCACTATCCTGGCTGTATCGAGCAGCACCGCTCTCTGCATTTCGGCCGGGAGGAAACCGCCACGGAATCCCAACCGCTTCAGGTTGTCACTGAGGCTGGTCGGGACCAAACCAGTGACGGACAGAACACCTGGGATTACTTCAGCAGAGGCCACAGCCCACATGTCGACAATCTCGTGGGCCAGGTCGAGGTACTTCTTCTCAGTTTCAGCCTGCACGAGACCATCGTCATGCGGGATAGTGACATCCACCAAAAACACCCGCGACTGCTCCCGGTCCATCAACACTTATTATTATTATTATTATTACATAAAAAACTGACCTCTCTCGACCGCTTCGCTCTGGGCTCATCGACATCTTCTTTCTTCTCGTGTCTCTTTTCTGCTTGTTTTACCTCTTCATCCACTTCCATACCGCTCTCACTATCCCGACTATGATTCTCCTTGTGACTTTTCTTCTGTGCAGATCCACTCTCTTTTTTAACGTTTTCGCTCTCATCACTCTTAGAGCTTTGACTTTTCTTCGGTGTCACTCCGCTCTCTTTTTTAGCGCTTTCGCTCTCTTCACTCTTAGAACTTTGATTCTTTTTCGGTGTCGCTCCGCTCTCTTTCTTAGCGTTTTCGCTCTCTTCACTCTTAGAACTTTGATTTTTTTTCGGTGTCGCTCCGCTCTCTTTTTTAGCGTTTTCGCTCTCATCACTCTTAGAACTTTGACTCTTTTTCGGTGTCGCTCCACTATCTTTTTTAGCGTTTTCGCTCTCATCACTCTTAGAACTTTGACTCTTTTTCGGTGTCGCTCCACTATCTTTTTTAGCGTTTTCGCTCTCGTCACTCTTAGAACTTTGACTCTTTTTCAGTGTCGCCCCACTATCTTTTTTAGCGTTTTCGCTCTCGTCACTCTTAGAACTTTGACTCTTTTTCGGTGTCACTCCGCTCTCTTTTTTAGCGTTTTCACTCTCATCACTCTTAGAATGACTCTTCTTCGCTGTCACTCCGCTCTCCTTCTTAGTATTTTCGCTTTCATCACTCCTAGAACGACTCCTCTTCGATGTCGCTCCGCTATCTTTTTTAACGTTTTCGCTCTCATCACTCTTAGAACTATCACTCTTCTCCTTCTCACTTTCCGCGTGTTCATTATTCTCTAATGACTCTGTTTCGTCTTTCGTTTCCTTTGCGGATTCTTCTTCTCCAGTCTCACCATCTTTAAACTCCTTAGCCTCCTCGGCAACTTCTTTCTCGTCGGTTTCCATTTGTTCCGTCTCCGCTTCTTTGCTCTCGTCACTCTTCTCCGTCTCTTTCTCCTTTTGTTCTTCCTTCTCCTCGGACTGTTGTTTCTTAGAGTATTGCCGTTTCACTGCCGGCTTTGATGGTGTGCTACTATTATTCTTTTTCGATTTCGCTGGAAGAGAGCAATAATTATTACATAATACATAATATAATTATATTATTGCAAACTTTATTTCCCAACTATTAGCTTTTTGCCAGCGACTTGGTCGAATCCAATCTATTCCACATCCACACAATCCTCATCTGGCCGAAGTAATATAATCTAATTCCTAGTCTAAATAAATTTATGCAAATAATCTATTTCCTTATCTGAACAAAATAATCTCAATAAAATAATCTAATTACTAATTTCAACAAAGTAATTAATCTCAATAAAATAATCTACATATTTCCTAATCTGAACAAAGTAATCTAAATAAAAATATCCATTTCCTAATGTGAGCATATGAAATTTACCTGGTGTACTCTTTTTCTTCTTCTCCGTTTCTTCGTTGTTTGTCTCCTCTTCGTTGGCGGCGTCTACTGCACTCTTCATCAGGTGCGGGGTCGGAATAGACATCTCTGGAAGCATTAAAAATAAAACCATTGAAAAATAATATACATATTACTACTAGCTGTTGCACGCGACTTCGTCCGCGTAAATTTATAAAATATAGCCTATGTTACTCGCTGATAATATAGCTTTCCAACGGTGAAAGAACTTTTCAAATAGGTCCAGTCGTTTCGGAGCCTATTCAATGCAAACAAACAAACAAACAATTCAAACAACATTCTACTAATATTATCTTTATAATAAGTAACAATATGTGTGTCCTACTATACATATTAATCTAACAAAATCATTATAGAGAGCCAACGAGAGTTAAATTAAAATATATTCACCTAAAGGTTCGTGAACCAAGTCCCTTCCGTTGTTGCCCAGTTTAGCGGAGGCCTTTATGAACTGTTGAGATCGCTCCGTGAAATACTCCTGGAAGGAGAGTCCCTCGGGAACCGTGAAGAGTCTCTACAGAGACAAACAAACACATTGTCTATATTAAATAAAAAAAATGATTATAAAACGAAATCTCAAGAAAGGCAGGACCAATTCAGCTAATTTTTTTTTTAAAGTAAAAACCATCTTTAGGTGCTTTGGGCACTTTTAGTGTGGGGAAAAAACAGTGAATTCGCTCTGTGAGCGACACATTTAATTGTATGAAATACGCGCCACCTTACGTAATTACTTAGTGCGTACTTCTCGACTCATAATAAGCTTACTTCCTCTACAGTTTGTTAAGATGCATGTTAACAGATGGCGAAAGTCATAGCGGTAATGTTCTATAGACTGCACTTATAGAGTGCAGTCCTCGACTGACAGATTTTTTTATCTTTCAATTTCTGGAAGGTCTGGGGTAAGCGAGTCTTGGTGTGGGGTAACACGAGTGTTGGAGTGGTGATTGTGATCTGGGATAAAACGAGTGTTAGAGTCGTGTGGGGTAAAACGAGTGTTAGAGTCGTTTGGGGTAAAAAGAGTGTTAGAGTGGTGATTGTAGTATGGGGTGAAACGAGTGTTGGGATTGGTATGAGGCAACACGAATGTTGGAATGGTGATTGTGGTCTGGGGTAATACGAGTGGTGATTGTGTCTAGGATAATACGAGTGTTGGAGTGGTGTGGGGCAAAATGAATGTTGGAATGGTGATTGTGGTCTGGGGTTAAACGAGTGTTGGGTACCTTCAGCTGCTGGTACAGATGGTCGGCCCGCTTGCGGATCGCGTGCGCCTGTTTCGTGAAGGCTTGCGCGTCCGCTTCCGACATCCGCCACGACGCCGTGTTGCCGATGTACGCTCGCATCCGCTTCACCGTCTCCACGCAGTTCGGGTGCTTCACGAGCATCAGCGGACGCACTTCCAATTCTACGGAAAAGCTGACCTCAGTCATTCACAAAACTAGAGAGGGTCTATTTACAGCACGAGTAGCACAATACGATGTTGACAAATCACTAATACCCCGTTTATATATGACCCATTTCCACAGCCATGAGTAGGGCCATGGGAAATAAAATGAGCAACGCGAGTATGTAAACAGGTCGCTTTCCTTGCCGCTGCTGTGTCCGCTCGCGTTGCCCGGCTATCCCTTCAATTGGCAATTTTTCATACGGACATCAAAGGGCCGGCGATGCGAGAGCGAGAGCGAAAGTGTTTACATACTGCTCTCTCGCTCACTTGCTCTCGAACTCGAGAACGAAATGCGACGCGAGCGGCCATTTCAATGGCCATTGGCCATATGTAAACACTCATTGCCCTTGACGTTGCCACAGCAGTATTTAGGGAAATAAATACGAAAACGCGAGCGGCAATGTCAATGGCCATATGTAAACACTCATTGCCCTTGACGTTGCCACAGCAGTATTTAGGGTACTTAAACAAAACTCACCAGATAGTTCATCGAGCAGTTTCAAACACTGTTCCGTGTCGGCCTTGTCCAGACTGAGGCAGGTCTTGATCTTGGCATCCAACTCGACCAACTTCACCTCCGTGCGAAGGAATTGCATCTTGGCTTTCTTTTCTTCTGAGAAAATTTGTTTTTTTATAACTTAACCCAATGTCTCTTTCATGTGCTCGCAAACTTAATGAGGAGCTCATCAGGTACCACAGAACAGAACTTCTTTTTGACGACAAGTTTGGCCTAGTGGCTAGTACCTAACCCTAGCTGTTAATCAAACGGTCGCGAGTTCGAATCCCGCTAGGAGCAAATGTTTGTGTAAACATTTTACCTTTGTATCTGAGTCATGGATGTTTTGTATTTATAATATATGTATGTATTTACAAAAATAAAGTAATCTATGTAGTGTCTGTGGTATCCCAACAAGTATTAGTTGCTTACTGTGGAACTAGATGGTCTATCCAATTTAGGGAATTTATTAGAGCAATTCATCATTTGCAATTAAAAAAAAAGCATAAAAAATTACAAGACAAAAATTGTGTTAACTTTTTTAAATTTTTCACATACCGATTTCCTTTTGATTCTCCAAAGTCGCAACTTCTTCGTCTGTCAAGTTGAGATCCATTTCTAGTTGTGTTATAACGGATTGTGGCGTTATTTGACCTTTTTCTGAAATAAAAAACAATAATAAATTTATTATTAAATTTTTTTTTAAACTAAATTTTCTCAATTAAACCTTATTACAACAACTTTTTAATTTTAATTGTGGTCCCTGTATCCTTTTAAGAAATGTACAAAATTTCATCATAAAAATATCGCTTGAGAATTTAAGACGTGAATTCCTAGCAAAAAAAAAAAAAAAAAACAAACAAACAAACTTTCGTATTTATATACGACTAGCTATTGCACGCGATTTCTTCCGATAGACTTACTCTTTCATCTGTCATTTAAAGAAAATGTGACTTTACGTCACATACTAATAGAGTTTAAAATGAATATTAGAACTTGGTCGTTACTACCTTTTAACATTGACTCCGCCGTGATTCCGTTTCAGGGTCAGCGCGGACCGACGCAGTGGCGGCGAAGACTAATGAGCTATCATTTGAAAATCGACTTTAGTTTGTTTAGCTGAAGCTTTAGCTTCATCGAGCGCCGCTCGACCGCGCTTGCCGACGCGAGTTTTTTTCTTTTATTATACCACTCTCAATCACATATTCAAGTAACTAAAGTTGATTTTCAAATGATAGCTCATTGGTCTCTTCGCCGCCACTCCGTCGGTGCGCGCTGACCCTCAGACGTACTTTTCATGTGCCACTTTGGCATTTGTGACGCAAAATCCATAGTTTTAGTTCGATGTTCCCTTTTCATAATATTAGTATACAGGCTGTCCCAAAACTGTGCGACATGAAGGGAAAGTACCTTAAATTGTCGTAGATAGGATATTTTGCTGAAAGAAGACTTTATGTTATTTTCAAAAGTTAGTAATACTGCATTCAAAGATTTTCTAAAAATTACTTGCTTCGTCGGCAGCAAATAATATTCTTGAAATTTGAATCAAACATTTAACGTTATTCCTTTCTTTTAAGATACTATATGTTACTTGAGGAGAATTATTATTTTTTGTCCATTCTTTCGATTTGCATCATAAAAGTTTGGGTGATATTTTTTTTTTTTTTCAAATTTAAGGACTCGATTCCCAGACGAACAAAGTCATTTTTAGAAAATCTTTAAATGCAGCATTACTAACTCTTAAAAATAACATAGAGTCTTATTTCAACAAAATACCCTATCTACGATATTTAAGGTACTTTCCCTTCATGTCGCATAGTCTTGGGACGTCCTGTATATACTAATTTATAGTGTATTAATATTATAAAAAGGGAACATCGAACTACAACTCCAATGGATTTTGCGTCACAAATGCCAAAGTGGCACATTAAAAGTATGCCTGAGGGTCAGCGCGCACCGACGGAGTGGCGGCGAACAGACTAATGAGCTATCATTTGAAAATCGACTTTAGTTACTTCAATATGTGATTGAAAGTGGTATAATAAAAAAATGCCAAAGTGGCACATGAAAAGTACGTCTGAAACGGAACTACAGGTAGATTATTGGGTACAAAAAAAAAATACTTTGAATTTTCATACCTAATTGCATTTTGAGGGTCAAAGCGTTGGCGGCGGCTTGTTTGTCCCACTGTAGTCTCGCAGCGTCGTTCTTAAAACTGCTAGGTCTGGATTGAAAGAGCTTGATGCCGATATATTGAGATGTTTGGGCCAAATAAGCTATCAGCAATGTCAATTTCTCCGGATCATCTGCAATTGAAAAAATAACTCATCAAATCGTACCTCCGACAAGACAAGGGCGTAACTGCACTCTTTTTAACTTTTGATAGAGGAGAGCCATTTAAAGTTTTTTTCTTGCATTTCACACCTTCGGCAAGACAAGGGCATAACTGCACTCTTTTTAACTTTAGATAGAGGAGAGCCATTTAAAGTTTTTTTCTTGCATTTCACACCTTCGGCAAGACAAGGGCATAACTGCACTCTTTTTAACTTTAGATAGAGGAGAGCCATTTAAAGTTTTTTTCTTGCATTTCACACCTTCGGCAAGACAAGGGCATAACTGCACTCTTTTTAACTTTAGATAGAGGAGAGCCATTTAAAGTTTTTTTCTTGCATTTCACACCTTCGGCAAGACAAGGGCATAACTGCACTCTTTTTAACTTTAGATAGAGGAGAACAATTTAAAGTTTTTTTCTTGCATTTCACACCTTCGGCAAGACAAGGGCATAACTGCACTCTTTTTAACTTTAGATAGAGGAGAGCCATTTAAAGTTTTTTTCTTGCATTTCACACCTTCGGCAAGACAAGGGCATAACTGCACTCTTTTTAACTTTAGATAGAGGAGAGCCATTTAAAGTTTTTTTCTTGCATTTCACACCTTCGGCAAGACAAGGGCATAACTGCACTTTTTGTAACTTTAGAGGAGGACCATTTAAAGTTTTTTTTTTTTTTTTTTTTTTTTCATTTCGCACCTTCGGTAAGACAAGGGCATAACTTACAAAAATTTGTAAAATGAGTTAATTCTGCATAATTAACTTATTTTACAAATTTTTGTAAGTTATGCCCTTGTCTTACCGAAGGTGCGAAATATATTACAAGTAGTTGAGGAAAATTCACTAACAAATTAAAAATTTGAGTTCCTTAGGGGGCAATTTTTGGTATAAGTCTCTGGAAGATAATATTTGTAATTACGACGGGTGAAAGAAAATTTTGATTCCAACCTGTAGAAGGGGTGGATAAAATTTAAAAAAAAAAAAACAGGCCCTAACATCCCTTCTATCTGCCAACGCTGATCTGGCGAGATAGGTGATAAGTGTTTTTCTATATTAAGTTTTCATAAAAGTTCAAGAGACGTCATAACATTCCTTCATCGTTCCATCAAAAACGATCAAAAAAAAAACATTCACTTACCGGGCGTAAACGGCTCTTTCAAATCTTCGATTTCAATCTGTAATAAAAAAAATGTATTTAAATATATATTCATAATATAAGATGTAATATGAGGTTTTATTAACATGTCATGAAAATACTGCCCGAAGTCATGGTAACTTAATGTGAAAGTTATTTAAACTCCTTCGTCAACTAGGAATTGGCTGGCTGACACCGTCACATACACACGTCGAACTTACAACACCCCGTTTTCGCGTCGGTCGTTAAGAAAGAACCACTCACTGTGGTGACTACGTTGTAGTGTTTTGTAGGTTTTGTGTTTTCCTTCGCTTCTGGCAACTCCTTGTCTTCCTTGTCTGCAGCGGGAGAGCCTCCGCGACGTTTCTTCGGCGCCGGCGATGGGAGAGTCGAATTCTCTCCGGCTTGTTCGTCTAGATATCTAGACAAAACAATATACACATAAGGGGACGTTCAAGTATTACGTAAACAATACAATAAACTTACGTATTACGTAAGTATATACTACAAATTGTGGTTATCCTATTAGAAAATAGCGTAAAAAAAAAAAACGTATTATGTCACTTTATTTTAAGCTAAATTGTGTATATTTTTTTTGCAAAACAAATCATAATTTTTGAAATTTTTGAATCTGCGACCGAAACGCCCTGTGATTGGTTGCAACTCCGATGACGTCATACGCTAGTAAACATTGCTTCCGCGACTGATTGTAGTTCTTTACTAGTTGTACTTGTTTACTAGCGTGTGACGTCACACGTATCAAAGACCAGCTCCATTACAGAAATGGCATTTTTGGCGCGGTTCAGGTCAAAATTTTTCAAAAATTGCGTTACGTAATACTTGAACGCCCCCTAATATAAAATGAAAGCAATTTAAATATATTATATGATATATCTACTATGGAACTGATAATTGATAACATTTTTTTATTATACACTAGCCGGTGTTCGCGTTGAACCTGTCGAAAATCGAACCCGGGACCACTGAGACATAGTGTCAAGGCAAGCAACCTAACCACACATACAAAGTGCTCGTCAAATGAAAACAGCAAAATGTATTTTAGCTTGTCAACATGTACGTCACAATCGCAAAAAAAGTGTACGACTGAACGACTTTTTTTCGGCGGTGACATTTTAAATAATTTATGGATTATTATTTAATACATATTATTTGACTGGTCACAAATCTTTATAACCAATCAAAATTTATTTAATCCAATATACAATCAGTTTCAAAGATTTACCCCCTCTTACATTATATAAATACAAACTTTACCTGTGTATAAATCTTTGAGTATCTTATAAGCAATATTTTGAGGTAAAGTTATTATATATGTAGATTATCTTACTCGTTCGTAATAGGGGGTACAATTGAAATAATAAGGGCCTCTTTCACCATGTGTCAACTAGGCTAACCGCCATTTAAAGTCACCGGTCACCGGGTATTTAATAAAACATAAAATTATTTCTAAAAGTAACTAATCAACACTTTACTTTTAGTTGGTGAAAGAGACCCTATTTTATGTTGGATAAGATCGCGAAGAAAAAAAAAGAAAAATTTTGTAAACTCAGATTAATTCCAATAATTAATGATCTTTATTATACAGTGTATTAGGGGAAAGTTTCCAACAAAAAAAAACAGACGATGATACTAGATGATGATACCTTTGATGATAGGTCAGAAAAAAAAATCATCATCAGAAATAGTTATTTATAATGTTACTCGTTGATAACGCTTTCTATGGGTGAAAGAATTTTTAAAATCAGTCTTGTATTTTTTATTATTTTATTCGTTAGGGGGCGTCCATAAATCACTTGAGGTGATTTTGGCGATTTTTCGGACCCATCCCTCTCCCCCTGGTGAGATGTCGTGAGATTTGGGTCGAAACCTTAATCTCACGTGAGATTTTTCTGTGCTTAATTGATTGTAGTGTTATTATTTCTACAGTTTTGGTTGTTTTATTAAATTAAGTACATACTCGAACTATTACAATATCATTGTGTACGATTTATCCATATTTTAGTGGAGAAACATGATTTACTTATTAATTTAACTCAGTTTTCTCGCAATGTTATACTGTTTCTTGCGGGGAAAAAATACGTGAGATTTTTTCCGAGACCCACACTCTCCCCCAACATGAGATTGGGTGAGATTTGGCTCAACCCCTCCCCCCTCCTCCCCCAAACACCTCACGTAATTTATGGACGCCCCCCTTACAAACATAACATTACAAATCTTCTCTCTATATAATACAATATATTTGTATAGAAAACTCGCTTGGAATAAAAATAGGAGATAAAACGTCTTATTTGTATTACCTTTTAGGTTTAATTTTCCTTCCACTCCTGCTGACCATTTCCTCTTCCTCCTTTTTTTCCTCGTCCTTGGAGCCTTCTTTCTTGTTGCGTCCGCGTGTCTCTTTGCCTTTGGGCGTCGCCGGAGGTTTGCTTTCCACCTTCGACTTTTTACCTTTCTGCTGTCGAAATAGAGGCTATTTTTAAGCTTCGTTCGTACACTTGTTATTTCGGTATATATAACTTTTTTGTTTGCTAACCAATCGGAATGAAACACACACTAATTGTTACCGGATTCAAATCGGTTAAGCCGTTTCTGAGATTAGCGTGCACAAACGTACAGACAAACAGATTAAAATTCTAAAAACTATTTTTTTTCACCTCAAAAATGCCCAAATGACTGCGAAACGCAGTGTGCCCTACTGCCACTACTAATTTTTAATTACATAGTTAAATTTTAATTTTTAAATTATTTTTTAAAAATCGGGCTGTAACCAACGGCTGTAACGCAAAACTCTTTATATTTTTAGACCATCCCTCGGGACCCTAACATTTTTCCTGAATAAAAAGATGTCAAATATTTTCTCAGGTGTTATATTTTTAATTTCCAAATTCGCGGGAATATAAAACACTTATGAGAAAGGTACCAAACAATGTGTTTTTACCTTTCCTTCATCTATGACAAGTGCGCCTGCGTCATCTGAATCCTCGATCTGACCGTCCGTTTGATTTGCACCGGTGGCAGTCTAAAAAGTTTTATAACATTTCAATATATTTTGGCTATAATTGGCTTGCAGACTGGACCTAGATGTTGAACGATAAGTGTTAATGTTAAGTGTGCTTAGGCTGTTGCTGTTTTGAATAAATAAATAAATAAATATTTTAAACTTTTTTTTTCATTTCTAGTGATATTTTCTTACAGTACAATATGTCGTGAATCTTCGCTCGCGCAGAAAATTAGTTCATGGACTAATATTATAAGCGCCTCTTTCACAAACGTCAAGTAGGCTAAACTGTCATTTAAAGTCACCTGTCACCGGGAATAATTTAGCTGATATATACCTTTGTTTTTACGGTAAACGTCCCAAACATTAAATAGAAAATAATAATAAAAATTCGCCTATCGAATGATGCAGTAAACCGAGTGCATAATTCAATAAAACAGAAAATGATTTTTAAAAGTAACTAATCTACACTTTACTTGTAGTTGGTGAAAGAGGCGCTAAGTCTAATAAGTTTCGAGAAATAGGGTCCTGTAATATTAAACCACTGGACAGGCTATCCCATACAAATAACAGATAATTTCGTGTACCATTTTCTGTGCACATTTTTTACTTAAATTATTATAATCCCTACATATTACAAAACAAAGTGCTCCTCCGCGTCTGTCTGTCTCTCAGTTTGCGATAAACTCAAAAACTACTGCACCGATTTTCATGCTGTTTTCACCAATGGATAGAGTTATTCTCGAGGAAGGTTTTAGTATATAATTTACAAAGTCACGCGGGCGAAGTCGCGGGCAGCAGCTAGTTTATTTATAAAAGAAATATGGAAACCTCATTAACATAGACTACATTAGATGGGGAAAAAAATAGATACTCACTTCTTCATCGACTGTGGTGTCGTCGGCCGCTGTTGTGTCCATGGCAGATGTGTCCATTGTATCGTTGGCTGTTGTGTCATTTGTAGTGTCATTCGCAGTTGTGTCAGCCGTCTCCTACAATTCACAATAATTAGGCTGGTTTTGGTGTCACGCGGATCGTCAGTACGGAGCGGTCCGCGCGTACGTCATCCGCGCGGACCGTCCGCGTATGTCGTTTTAGTATCGTCCTGACCGCCCCGGAGTACACTCGACTCGTGTCAACATCGCAATATCGACTCGCCATGATTGTACTCCGCCGACGCGTGCGCTCCGCGCGATATTAAAACGCTCACTACATGCAGAGGCGCGCGAATAGCGGTCCGCGCGGATAGCTCCGCGGCACGGACGGCTGCGGATCTGTCCGCGCGGACGGTCGTCCGTACAGACCTGTCCGCATTACTCTAAAACGCTCCCTAGCTTTAATAAATATTGGTCCGTACCGTGCGGAGCAATCGGTACTGACGGTCCGCGTGACACTAAGACCAGCCTTACATTAGTTCTTTCATTTTTGAGGTGAAATTTGTTTATGCGGGGGCTCGGGTAGTTTGTTTTTTTTTTCTTTTATTTTTACTGTAACATGGCAATCTGTCAGGATGAACAATGATCCAATCGTTTGTAGTTCTTGTTTTTCTTTTTATCTATCTCTCTCTTTTCTTGTCTTAATATTGTCAATATATACATTTTGACGACACGTTTGGTCTATTGGCTGGTAACCCTAGCTGTTAACCAAACTGTCGCGGCTTCGAATCCCGCTAGGGGCGAATGTTTATGTGTTGAAATTTTACCGTCGTACCTGAGTCATGGATGTTTTATATTTACAATATTATGTATGTATTTACAAAAAAAAAAAAATGTATGTGTAGTAATATCAACTGTCTGGTATCCATAATACAAGCATTAGTTGCTTACTATGGAATGTGTTAAGGTATTTATTTATATTTATGTACATACATGTAAATGTTTATCTAGTTTCATGAAAATCAGTTAATTCGTTTAAGAGTTATGGAGAAACAAACATAAAGAAAAAAATTCTAAAAATGGTCAATTTAGTTTCAGTATCATGTATAGAGCCTACAAACACGATATCTCTGAAAACAAAGTAACTTACTCCATGACCAACCCTTACAGATTTATTATTAGTATTGATTTTTCATTTGTCATCGCAGACGAAGCCGCGAGCACGAGTTAGTTTGTAAATGTACAAGCGTTTAAAGTTACCTCAAGGGGCGCACCGATAACATCCTCCAATGGTACATTGTTTGCGAAGTCATGTTCGATTTGTCTTACGCCATCGTTGAAGTCCTTCCTCTTAACAGTTTTACTTAGAAACTTATCCTTGTTTTCCGCATAGTCAAATATCATATTTGGTGCTAGATTAGCCCTGTAATAACAAACACGAAGTTTTAATCCAAGAAAAAAACATCAAGTAGGCCAAACTGTCATTTAAAGTCACCGGTAACCGGGGATAATGGAGCTGATATGACTTTGTTTGTACAGTAAACGTCCCAAACATTAAATAGAAAATAATTTTAAAAAAATTGGCTATCGAATTATGCAGTAAACCGAGTGCATAATTCAAGAGAAAATTATTTTTAAAAGTAACTAATCAACACATTACTTGTAGATTTGTGAAAGAGGCCCTAAGGCTAATATTTAAGTAGGCCAATGTTTTATTGTTTGTAAATATTATTGTTAATTATGTTACAAAATAACATTTTAAGATATGAGTTTTTCCCTTAAACTATTGTCATTTGGGCAGTTCATCTGGTATGGCATAACGGTCGTCCACTGTGAAATAACAGCATATGTGCTGTTGTGTTTCGCCGAGTGAATAAGGAATGTCACAACTCTGTTTCATTTACCTATCGTTAATACTACTATAGTGGTCAGATCACTTACAACAAATGTTTTGTTGCTTATATTTAAATTAGGTTTATACAAGAAACTCTTATAATCATCATTATAAATTTAAATTTACCAGGGTTTTGGAAAAAAGCCAAGATGACGATCCTGAGAAGAAACCCCGAAAGAAACTCTGGATACTATTCTATTTGTCATCATTAAAATATAAAATAGCATAATTCACTTAATTTTAACAAGATTAAAGTACACAATTAAAATATACAATTATAGTTTTTTAATACTAAACATAGTACGAGCTCAGATTCGCTTAAATCCAAGCTTCTTTGTCACTTAAATAATCAGTGATTTTATAATAGCCTTTCGAGAGGAGTTTAGTTTTAATGACACATTCAAATTTATTTATAGATAAGGCTCTGATTATTTGAGGTAGTTTATTATAAAACCGTACACTATGACCCGTAAAAGAATTACTTATCTGTGGAGTCACGTTTTATGAAAATTTAAATCACTTTTGAACCTGGTATTGATATTGTGTACATCACATTTTTTATTAAATTATTTCATAGTATTAGTATATTATATTAGTATATTTCATAAATATACTGACATGCAACAGTCAAAATCTTTAGGTTTAAAATATAGGCGATGGTAGCCACCTATGCCCAAGTTGAGCGTTAAGTCAGTCGGGACAAACAGTTTTACATATAAGTATACCATAACAATTTCTTTAATTATTATACTTACGTTTCAGCAGTGCCATAGAAATACACAAAGTACTTCTTGCCATTTTGTTTTTGCACCTAAAAAATACAAAATTATTAGTAGAAAAAACTTGTTCTACATTACTTACTAGCGGCCTGTTCCCGGCCTGGCACGGATGCAAATTATATACCAAAACCTTCCTCGAGAACAACTCTATCCATTGTTGAAAACAGCATGAAAATCGGTGCAGTAGTTTTTGAGTTTATCGCGAACAGACAGAAGCGGCGGAGGACTGTTTTATAATATGTAGTGACAATCAAACCTTCACTTTATGTAACAATTTCATAAATAGAATTATTGTTTTTCTATGAAAACAAGTTCCCTAACACAAAATCAATGGAAATTTTGTAATATTTTCATAAGTTAATTATCATAATCATTGCAAATTCATTGTATTTTATAATCTAGAGACATGAAGCGTCGGTATTCCCGCGCAAACATTGCATACTTATAATTATGTATTATGGGTGATTATAATATTCAGTAGATACATTTAAAATGTTCATTAAAGACTTACTCTGGCCGGCCATGCTGGATATCCTTTAACTTTGGCGAATATAAAATCGCCAGATTTGTATTCCTTCACTTTTTTACCCATCTTCATCTGGAACGCCGTAAAAAGATAACGCTCTCTCCAATCAAAGTACTTAACAATTGAACACAGTAGGGTCCCGTTTATTATGCTGTAAATTCAATTAATGTTCACTGTTTAGTACGTAATTTAACATAAAACAATGAAAAATTTCAAAATCACAAGTATAATATCAAAATACCCAAATAGACGCCAAGATATGAATGAAATAACCTTAAAAAAACCCTTACCGCAGCTATGACTCCTTCAGACTCCTTTCCTTCCCTTCCCTTCCGTGCTATATTACTCAGAACACTATATACTCGCAAGATGAAGATTGTTTTTATAGTGTTCTGTGAGCTATATTGAGTCGGTAAGACAAATAAACAGTGAGCGCATTCAAAATTATTATAAAATAAGGTTACTGTCTGCGTCTGTCTGTTACTTTTTCATGATTTTTTATTTTTATTTTTCAATTTACGTTTTTTTTTTTCATTACATTTTTTTAATATGGTAACCACTTTGATGGATGTGATTGTATAGATGCGCCCGAATAGAATTTTGTGACTTGAATTACTACAAGTTTTCGAGTCACTCGAATTATTAACTATTTTGCATGAGATCTACCGCTTACAAGTTACAATATATTTGATCGCTAAAGAAGTTTCACTTTTGAAGGGCGTACTCTGCGCAAGTTTTTTTTAATAATTAATATCAGTTAATATAATATTATTATTCAGACCAGGACCACATATATCAGAATTTTGTTAATACCTTACAATTAAATACCCGTTATAATAGAAACTAAATAATTTTCACTTATGATCTATACTTAATATATTCAAAAGTAAAACAAATCAACAGTATTTCGAAATCTTAATAATAAGCTTATTTAAAATAAAATCTAGTTCTCAATCAATACTAATAATAAATTTGCAAGTGTATGTATGTATGTTCCTCCATAACTTAAACAAATTAACTGATTTTCATTAAACTTGGTGGTAAACATTAGACTTACAGGACACAGGATAGGCTACTTTTTTCTTTATCAACGCGTACGAAGTCGCAGGCACCAGCTAGTTATATAATATAAAGCATCGGTCTCTTTGACAGGGTCCCAAGTTGGTCCCAAGCATGCTGGCTGCATTACCTCGTTGTATGGCAATTTTATTAGAAAATTTAAATCATGTTAAAATTAAATTTTAAATAAAAGCAAATAATAATAAAAGAAGTAACTACGTATTAATAAAAATAATTTCTTGTTATTTTAGAATATGGTCTCGATACTCAAATACGAGTTTGACAAAATCACTCGAGTCACTCCACTGAAAGCAGAGCTCGCTCCTCGCTCGATTCGAGTTACATCACATCACTAATGTGGTGAGTGAGCGATCGCTCGCCGATGCTTGGTGGTGGGCGAGTCGGTCGAGTGTATTTTCGCGTAAAGTGATTGATTTCTTCTAATTAAATTATAGTAAATCGTGTGTTGGCTATGACAGTGTTCTCATGTTCTGTGAGCTATGAAAATAAATATTGTGCGTGTATTTAGTGGAAAGACTTCAAAATAGGGGGTTTTGTAGGAAATCAAAAATGGCTTCAGGGGACACGGATCACATAGAAGTGATGGATACTTCTCTATCAAAAAAGGTGGAGAGTGTAGCAGGACACTCAGGCTCGGAGGACGATGGTACGATTTCTTTGAATCTAATAAAACAATAACATAACACCCCAATTTACATGTCATCGCATTCGAGTCCAGACAAAATTTATATAAAAATTCATAACCCACTTTTCGTCTATAAAATTGTGTAATATTTTGTCTTTCCAGATCGCGACAGGAGTTCGATTACGGAGAAAAATGTGCCCTATGATGTGAGTTTTTTATTAGATAAGTTATTTACTTGGACAAAGTCAACTGCATTGTTTACTGAATAATTACATTTTATCAGAGAAAGTTTTGTAGGTACCTATGATAGTTAATAACAACATTGATGTCATTTTACAATAGTATATGTCTTTTGGGTGGGAACCATTAGAAGAGGTATATTGTTTATTGTGGTCACATTGCTTATTCTATTGTTTTTCTTTTAATGTTAAGTTTTATAGACAGACTGACAGACACTTGATTTTATATGGAGAATTGTAGGTGGCTATAACACAAGCAAAGCCACAGGTGTGCTGCTGACCATAATATTCGCCGAAACACAACAGCATAAATGCTGTTATTCCTATATGGGCTGACTGTGAAACACAGTGTGCCCTGTCACTACTTACTAATTTTATTTTCATATTTATATTTTAAAAAAAGTGTCTAGTTAAAAATAGATTAAAAGGAAGAGAGTTTTATAGATAGCTACATTATCAGCAAGTAACATAGGCTACATTTTATAAAGTTTATTATAAAATATGCCTATTTTATACTAGGACAAAGTCACGAGCAACAGATAATTAATACACTGAAGTAACTCAAATTGTTTAGTCCTTTTTAGGCTTCTCACTAAATCTGTGTTATCGAACAGCTGACTCGCTTCGACATTCACATAATTATGAAGTCTATGTTTGGGAGCTTTGGCAAATTTATTTACTACTAGCTGTTGCCCGCGACTTCATCCATGTTCAAAATGTTATATAGCCTAAAGCCTTCCTCGATGAATGGACTATCTAACACAAAAATAATTTTTCAATCCAAACTAGTAAGTAGTTCCTGAGATTAACGCGTTCAACCAAACAAACAATCTCTTCAGCTTTATATAATAGTATAGAGAAGTCTATGTTTGGGAGCTTAGGCAAATTTATTTACTATTAGCACCCTCTACTTCGGGTACATTAATTAAATTAAATTTAATCCAAATACTTTTATTGTGCGACTGATATATCAGAACTACAATTCCAACTATAAGGTGTGCGGATATACAACATCGAACTCTCTTCGTGAACGTGTTCATTCAACTGACTGATACCTTTTTAATATCATACCACCGAATGAACACCTCTTTTTGAAAAGTCACAGTGCACTTTTCAATCAACTTCAGTTTACATAAATAGCAGACACTGAATTTAACTGACAGGACCCTGCAGAGACCATTGTTCTTTATGTATAATCAGCGCAAAACCTTATGATATGACATGTCAAATATGCACAGCCGATTTTGGGACTGTTTGTGAGGTATTGCAACGCAGGAATGGAGGAGTCAGGGAATAAGCAAGACGCATTGATAACATTTTGTACGAGAGAAAGCAGGTTCACCGTATTGTTCGCAATTCTACATGCGCAAACGAAAGATACCTCAAGAGCTCAAGGTCAGAGCCCATCATGTTTTGCGATGTTAATTGTGATACCAGGGAGCATTGGCAACAGAGTTGACTGATTCAAATCAAAGCAATATATTTAATAAAAATCACTAACTAATATAATCAAACTATAAAAATTCTTTTTAATAATTATCTAAATTGAAAATTAGTTAGTTTACTTGTAATTAGTAAATTAAATTAATAATTAGTAAGTTAGGTGGTATTTGTACATTAGAAACCTCTTATTACTTTTAATAGTATTATTTAAGAGGTACTTAGTAGAATAAAATAAAGAAAATCATAATCTTGTTAAAAATAGAGTTTTATTCATATTTATTATAAACTAGCGACCTGCTCCCGGCTTCGCCCGAGTTGCACTTTTTTTTAACGTAAAAACCTTCCCTGATTATCCCTCTATCCATGAGTGAAGACAGAATTAAAATTGGTCCAGCCATACTCGAGTTATGCGCTTAGCAACACATTTCGGGATTCATTTTTATTTATAAAGATTATAAATTATTAAATTCGATTTTAAATTAGAGATAGGGAGAGAGTTGTTCTCTAGTATAGTTAGTTTTTAGTATAGTTTTTTTCTACATACATAGTTGTTTTGGCTATATATACATTAGGTATTAGTGTTGCCATTAAAAATTCATAAAATGATGTAAAAAAATCATGGTTTAAAAAGATCTTGGCATCCACCAAGAATGAAATTTTCAATTAGATCCAAACCTTCAAAGCTCAATTTAATGAGAATCTTCCTCTTTATAATATTAGTCATAGATGAAGAAAGAAAGTAGCAGACAGTAATAATAAAGAAAGAAAGTAGTGATTCTGTTGCCTATATATAATCAGTCTGACAGAGAAGTGTGTGTGGTTCGTTGACCTTACCAATTTTGGTCAAACAACTAAAGTGGGCGAGCCTATTTATATACAAAAAGCTACAGTATAGGTCACTATAACTAATGTGCTTTGAAATTAACCAAACATATTATGTCTATTGTAAATCGGTTTTCGTTAGTTACTGAATGTGGGGAAATAACACATATGACAATATTTGAAATAATAAGTTCATCTAATTTACTAATATAACATGCTGTCAAGAAGACTCATTATTATAATTATCTATATTATAAAGAGAAGATATAAGTTTATAATGAATGAACTAAAAAAACTACTGGACTGATTTTGAAAATTATTTCAGCTTCCTATAGAAAGTTACATTATTAGTAACATAGGCTCTGTTTTATAAAGTTACGCGGCCGAGTATAATAACAGCTAGTATCAATATCAATCTTTAATATATAAAATTCTCGTGTCCCAGTGTTAGTTGCCATACTCCTTCGAAACGGCTTGACCGATTTTGATGAAATTTTATATGTACACTTGGTAGGTCTGAGAATAGGTTTTTATCTATATTTTATACGCGGGCGAAGTCGCGGGCAGCAGCTAGTTAATACTAATAATAAATCTGTAAATGTAGGTATGTATATATGTATGTATGTATGTTCCTCCATAAATATTAAACGAATTAACTGATTTTCATGAAAATTAGTAGAACATAATAGTTATATAGACGTACGGGACACAGGATAGGCTACTTTTTATTTTTCAACGCGGACGAAGTCGCGGGCGCCAGCTAGTATTATAATATAATAATGAGTATAATAGAATTATTATAATTTGTTCCCAATTATTAATAACTAATTATTTTTGTTTTTATTCTCCCAAAAATTACATTTTAATTCTTATTACTTTTTTTAAAATTTAATTATACAACACAATCTGCTATACAAACAGGATATATGATATAACCATTTATAAATGTATTTTTTTGTATCCAATTACATATCGTTACCTTAATTGGCAAGTCCTCTATCATTTCGATAACTTTTTTTTAAAGACACGAAGGGCCTCTTTCACAAACTACAAGTAAAGTGTTGATTAGTTACGTTTAGAAATTATTTTCTGTTATATTTAATTATGCACTCGGTTTGCTGCATCATTCGATAGCCGATTTTTTTTTATTTTTTTCTATTTAATGTTTGGGACGTTTACCGTACAAACAAAATTATATCAGCTAAATTATTCCCGGTTACCGGTGACTTTAAATGACAGTTTGGCCTAATTGACGTTTGTGAAAGAGGCGCTTACAACATTATAATATTTTTAAAGATTAATTATTAAAACCTAAAATCACATATATTTTGCTGTTATTCTTATCCTTACTAGTCGCTTTACGCGCTGTCTGTCTGTATATCCACTAACTACTCCTAAGGGGTCGTCCATTAATAATCGTGATGTTTTTCAGCATTTTTTTTAACCCCCCTCCCCACCCAATATCACGTGTGTTCCTTTAACTAATACAAAATATCTTTAAATTTTAGATTATCATCTTTAAAAAAGTCAAGTAATAACTATAATCAAATTCTGGAAAATTAAGGGCCGTGATAAAAATAAAAATGTATTTCGTATTTTTTGCCGAAGCCCCCTCCCCCCCCCCTCCCTTTCGAGCCTCACGTATATAATGGACGATCCCTAAAAACCACCATTAGTTGAATAATTTTTCATGGGAGATTTTATGTAATAAATAGCTGGTGCCTGCAACTTCGTCCGCGTTGAAAAAGATAAAAGTAGCCTATCCTGTGTCCTGTACGTCTTAAATGTTTATCTACCAAGATTCATGAAAATCAGTTAATTCGTTTAAGAGTTATGGAGGAACATACATACATACATACATACATACATACATACATACATACATACATACAATACATACCTACACTTACAGATTTATTATTAGTACCGGTAGATTCGGATTACTTTAGCTCTAGGGGGTAACTTTGGCTCAAAACAAAAAATAGTTTGAACCAAGTAAAAAATCGTGCAAACAACAAAAAACAAGTGCTACTAACAGTTAACCCTCTAGTTAACTGCTCTAACATCTCTAAAGCGAACTTTTTTGTTTACTGTCATATATCTGCAAAGAAGCGGGAAATTCATGCTTTTTTTTTGTTTTGAGCCAAAGTTACCCCCCAGAGCTAAAGTAACCCGAAACTACGGTATTGATGATTGATAAAACCTAATTATTATATTTCGACGACTAAGAATGTTGTACCAAAATTATATTACTATTTTTAAAAATAGTAATACTAATTACATTTAAATTTATGTATGAATAAAAATAACAATATTTTGCAACGCAAGTCGTCGAAACGGTCGTCACGGCGACGCGTCGTTCACGTGACTACAGCGTCGCTCTACTGTTGCATTAAAGGATTTGCAGGGGGTGTAAAGAATGGGTGGGGATCCGAGAATAGTTAGGGCCTCGGTTGATCGTCTCGGACCCACACATCACCGCTGATGGTGGAACCGGGGGGGTTTTAGTGGGTATTCCCGGTGATAAGTCACTTCACTGGGCGAATCCCACACTCCTCGTCGACTGTCCCCGCCGTAGGGGGTGTAAAGAAATGTGTCCTGATATCCCCCCCTCTCACAGACGGGTTGCCCGAATTAACTATTTAAACAAAAAACGTGTAGCTTTTTTAAAAAAAAAATCAAATTAATTGATTTTACCAATAGGAGCACGATTAGACGAAAAGCAATCGAAAACTCTCCTCAATAGTTAATAACTCTATCTAGGGTAAACATGAAATAGTAATGTAGGGCCAACTAAAAATACACGCATTCTGGTCCGTAACAATCGTAGATATACAATTCCGTTACATTTTCGTGTTTAATAGTTTATTGTGATAATTCACAGAGTGCGGAAGTGTCGACTGTAAAATTGTGTCTCAATAACTGAAAGGAATTGTTGTAGTTATGTGCTGGTGTGTATTGACTGGTAGAAAATTTAAAATTTAATTTGAACCTTAACCATCAGGAATAAGGTCGCAAATATTATGCAAAAAGTACGGGTGTCATTCAGCGGTGTATCGTATTGAAGTGTGGGGTGGGGAATACCCTAAGTTCTAATCTCAATGTGTTAGAGTTTGTGTGGGAAAAAAGTACTGATCCTTCGGGATCGTAAGGTACCCTACGTGCCTCCGCAAATATATAAGAAGCACTGCAGTATTAATATTAATAAGCATTGAAAAAAATAACATAATCAATATATTATAACGCCTGACATCTTTACTGCTATGCTATTACAATTTTGCCAGGCGTTAGTTTTCTTAATTTTAGATGATCTCTCGGGAACAGGAGGTATCTTTTTCTGGATGAAAAGTACCCTATGTCCTTTCCGGTATTACTGACAACTTGTATGCGAAACATGAACAATTTTATCGAAACATTCTATTTACATATGTAGTATGTACGTACATACTATAATTTAAGATTGCTCTTTAACCGCTCCAATAGGTTTGAAAGGTATACCTACACTTACTAGGTATACTAGTACGGGAGAGTGTCGCTTCTGCCATGAGGCAGAAGAAACACCAATGCATATCCTGTGCGAGTGTGGCCCGTTGATGCACAAGCGCAGTCACATCCTAGGAAGCCACACAATGGCTTGTGAAGATGTGAAGAATGCCTCTATCAAAAAAGTACTACAGTTTCTCAACGTGGTAGGTCTAGGTATAGGTAGAGAGCTTTAGTTTACGTGGCGATCACAATATTTCAGCAATGGACGAAGTGATACTGGTTCTCTAGCAGACAGGAATAGCCACTAGCGAATAATAATAATAATAATACCCACCCTTAATAAATAAATATTTGTTTGTTCATTACAGCCAGCCGTCGGGCTCACCGGTGCAATCAGTAAGGTCCACAAATCGGACCGCAAGATTGGCCACCGGCGAGTCGGGGAGGGTGGTGAAATCACATACAAGAAGATACAGTCTTCGCAGATTATGGGATCAATACAACTCGGTGAGTTTTTTTTTTCTTAAATTTTCATCCGTGCCGAGGATGAGTTGAGTAGTAATAGAACATTTACTGAAGGGACTAATTGGAGGCCGCTACTTCGTCCACGTTGATAAATATAATTAATAGGTATAACGCCCCGACATCAGCATTGCTATTACACTTTTACCAAACGTTTTATTTTAGATGGTCCCTCGAAAACAGTTCCTTTTTTTTTTTTTCAAGATGAAAGATATCCTATGTCCTTTCCTGTATCCCTGAAAACGTATATAATATATGCAAAATTTCATGATTATCCGTTGAGTAGTTGAGGCGTGAAAAGGTAACAGACAGGCTTCACAATTATAATTCACAACACAAATATAATAGAACTTTCACAATTATAATATTTGTATGGATTAAAATTAAATTTTTATTCAGATAAACAATTTACAATTTTTTACATAAAAATTAAACGTTTTGAACTACTACCATTTTGTTTCTTGTAGATCTGTTTGCCAATCGGCATTAGGCCTCCTCCAACCTTTTCTATTCGTGTCTAAATTGAGTCAATCTGTTCCAGCTACTTGTTTATTATCGTCATCCCATCTTTTCTGTCGTCTACTTCTCTTTTTTTTCCTTTCTGTATTGAACTGTCAGCATTGAAAAATAAAAATATGACGCTTGAAAAAAGTATCACATATATTTTTAAAATTTTCAATGCGGACGGAGTCGAGGGCATCCATCCATCTAGGTGATCTATAAATTTCATAGTTAAAAAATGACACACATTCCTATCCCATAGGTAGTTAAAAAGTGCCCGATCAATTTGTAAACACAACACAGAGCTAAATATAGATCATGTGGGATGTTCGAAATTAGCATGCGTTACATTACCGCGTTGAACTAAATTGTTCCGGTTACATCGCAAGGCCGCCGATTAATTGAATGCACACCATGTCTAATAAGTATTTTTTTTTGCATTCATCATTATCATTAGAAGCTCACAAGTGCCTTATACTATACTAAAGCGGCACTACACTTGGTAACTACTCCGCCACCGCCCTATGCAACAATCAAACAAAACCGCTTCGGCCGCCTACGAAACCAATGCTACGTAACCGGTTACGTGTGAAGGATTATTTTTCTTGCTACTAAACTAGTTGCCTACAAAGAGGTTTTTTTCTTCCTACGAAACTAGTTTCGTACGCCCGCCTACGAAACCAATGCTACGAAACCAGTTTCCTGACACATCTTTGCATTTGTGGTAAAGGGACAAAACACATTTTTTTTATTACGTTAACACAGGCATTGCTTATTGCTGTTGGCTGTTTCGTAGAAAGAAAAAAGTTCTTTGAACGTAACTGGTTTCGTAGCAAGAAAAACAATTTTTGTCACGCAACTGGTTACGCGTTACGCAGCGTTGGTTTCGTAGGCGGCCGAAGCTCTCTAGGGCAGAGGGTGGTGAACCAATGGCACGCGACATTGCATTTTAGATCAAAATAACAAAGTTCACAGTTCAAAAGAAATTTTGAAAATTGTGGAATTTTGAATAGTTTTAAAATGCAAAATAAGAAAATTTAAGTGTTTATTTGGAAAATAAAATTGACCCAAAATTATGACATTAGTGTTCTTAAATTTAATTGATATCAAATTTAAGTTAAAGTTAAAACAATTAATAAAAATAATATTCTGATGAGACATGAATATAATGGAGATGATACACACGTAATCGCAAAAAAATGAGTCAACCATAATTAGATGTATATTGGTTCACATTGTTTACAAATAAAATAATGCAACAAGTGAATCATATTTTATTTTTGTTTCGGTTATGAAAGATAACCTTTATTTGTTCGCGGTTAATCGGAAATCTTTTATCGTCCACTAGCGATCCGCCTCCGGCTCGCAAGGAGTTGAAAATTGTATCATTTCTTAGCGAATGCTTACGTTATGAAATAAACCTATATATGTTTCAAACTTCTGCCTTCTAAGGCCTTCTTCTAAATTCGGGCTGTGCATTGATATAATTCAATCAGGACAAGAACATGACAGTCAATTGACGACTTCAAGCGCCTTAAGAATTAAGATGGCGCCAAAGAAAAGATAACGTTTATTTCGTGTTTATAACCATTTATTATTTACGTTGTTCTAGTGTTTTCGACGACACGTTTGGTCTGTCTAGTCTAGTGGCTAGTAGTACTAGTAACCCTATAGCTGTTAACCAAACTGTCCAAACGGTCGCGGGTTCGAATCCCACTAGCGGCAAATGCTTATGTGTTAACATTTTACTTTTGTACCTGAGTCATGGATGTTTTGTATTTATAACTATAGCTGACCCGCGCGAACTTCGTACCGCCTGACAGTCAATAAATGTCGTGTATTGGGAAAAGAAAATTGTTGTTTTTAATTTTTCCTCGTATTTTTTTTTTTACGTTTTTTTCTCTCCATAAGAACCTTCCTCAGACTTCACCAAACACAAAAAAAAAATGAGCCAAATCGGTCTAGCCGTTCTCGAGTTTTGCGCTTAGCAACACGTTTAGTAATTCATTTTTATTTATATAGATAGATATATGCAGGTACATATGTATTTACAAAAAAAAGTAATGTAGTATATCAACTGTCTGGTATATATAATACAAGCATTAGTTGCTCAGTGTGGTACTAGATGGTGCTGTGTGGAATGTGTAAATATATTTATTACTAGCTGTTGCAGGCGACTTCGTCCGCGTAACATTATACGTCCGCGTTGAAAAAGAAGAAAGTAGCCTATCCTGTGTCCCGTACGGAACATACATACATACATACAATACCTACACATACAGATTTATTATGACAATGTAGTTACGCAACAGTAAAAGAAAATTTCAAAATTGTCCAGTAGTTTCGGAGCCTATTCAATGCAAACAAATCTTTCCTCTTATTTAAAAAACATAATTTAAGGAATCGAATATAATAAATCTTTCAAATCGTATACTAACAATAAGTGACGTCACAGATTATAGCAATACTACTGTATCAGTACCTACTGCTATTACAAATAAAAAGTTCAAGCAAAAAATATTTGAACTAGGTACTTACTCTCTTGTACAATGTTTCGCAATGTCGACCTTGTGCGTTTAATCTTAAAGTATTTTTTTTAACTACACAGTTTGTTCAATTATAACATTACCCCAGTTTAATTTAAATTCTTTAACAACCATGTACTTTTATTATTTTCTAATATTTACATCTGTCATCTGTACATCTGTGTATTTAGAATAAAATTTACATCTGTCACTTTAAAAAGTCTCGGCTCGTGTTTTTGCGAACCATGTCCCGTACATATATAAAAGTTATATTCGACTTTGTAATACAAAAGCCGGCTAATATAATTCAGCACGCAAGTTTCCTGTGATGTTTAGGAAGTTGATACGATTCAAGGCTGAATCTTATCTCAATGTCATTGCCTTGTCCTTTTATTTTGAACTCGTTGGTTCCATCTTTTTTTTAAACTCTGTTCTTCTAATAAATTTAATTCTGCAGCCATCAAAAACATGTAAAGTAGAAACCGGATATAACTAAAGATCGATTACAATGACTAAAGTGGCAAGGTACAGATGCACCCTGCTGAAAGGGTTAGGACACGCTACAGCATGAAAGGGGTCTGGCAAAAGATATGGCCCTCGGGAAGTGTCTTGACTTGACATTGCTGAACACTGACCTGTATTATATTATATACCACTGGACAGGCTGCTGTCAAATTATTTTTATGCCTATTTGAAAAACGCCACTTTGGCGCTGTAGGTAGGCTATAGTGGCTAAAAGGAGCGAAAGTAATTGGAACTAAAATAATTAGTTCTGATTACTTCCGAGGGCGGCGTTTCAAAATGGTACATGAAATTATCTGTCATTATTGTATGGGACAGCCTGTCCAGTGGTATATCATATTACAGAGCAGTGGTGCTGAATATGATTTTGTAATAATATTCTACAAAAGATTTAAAAAAAATTAAACTCATTATAAATGCGAATGTTTGTATGGATGTATGGATGTTTGTTACTCTTTCACGCAAAAACTACTGAACTGATCACCATGAAATTTTGCATACACTTTGTCTGGGACACCAGAAAGGACATAGGGTACCTTTCATCGTTCAACGCGGACGAAGTCGCGGGCACCAGCTAGTAATATAAAAATCAGTGCTGCAAGTGCGCTGCCTAATTCAGTAGAATTTAAAATGTGGCATTGGAAAGGGAGAAATGGGCTCTGGCATTTCCTCACTCACCGAAACACAACAGCACATATGCGGTGGTCTTTGTGTAAGGGGGTGGTGTGGTGTGTCCTCTGTAAAGGCAGTGTGCCCTGCCACTACTAATTTATTTCATACAATATATTACACAAAGAATTTATTTAACAAAAAGCCCCCAGACGATGGAATGGCGTCAGATTTAATGTAGGTAGGAAACATGCAAAAAGCCAATGTCTCTGTGGCATTGAACTGTGGGTCGTAAAAACATAGCGTTTTAATAGCTTACCTTAACTACATAATGTTATTGTTGCATTAGTTTATATTAGCAGATGTATTATAAATCTCCTTTAATGTATGTTTTTATATGTAATTAGTAATTTCATTCATGCTCGTGCAATATTTAGATTTTATTCGTCAATCAATTGATAAATTTTAATTTGCTACTTAAAAAACATACAAGTAAGCAAGATGTAAGAAAAAAGATCCCTACTCAGCATTTTGTTGGGACATAGGCCAGCAACTGTCTTTAAGGAACCCTTAGTTCCAAAACACACACACACACACACACACATCAATACATCATCATTATCTCAGCTGCAGGTAGTCCACTTCTAGACATAATAGGCCTCTAACATAATTTTCCAATAGGACCGGTCAGAAGCAGCCAGGCATCGCAAAAAAAGATTATCTAGGCGAATAGAAAATATCTTAATACATATAGCCTTTATTTATTGTACATTTTAATACATGTAAGTATGTGTATTGTTATCTAATATCTTGATTGTAACAGTGAAAAGCTATTGTATAATTTCAAGTAAGTTGTTAACATCCGATATGGTCTAGTGGCTAGGATACCTGGCTCTCACCCAGGAGGCTCGGGTTCGATTCCCGGTATCGGAATTCAAGGTTTTTCTATATTACTAATTTTTTCGATAGTTTTTTTTGTTAACAATGCATATTTACGTTTTAAATCATTGAATACAGACTTTTAATTTTAAACTACTCGTACATTATATGAAAGCGCGTGATTATTTTTAATATTCATTAATTTTCTAATGAATTTTAACAATACTATTTAATTTGTCACTGTAATATTCAAAATAAAATTCTGTTTTTTTTATATATATATAAAACTAGCGATCAGCTCTCGGCTTTACACGGATGTTTTTTGCAAATTAATTATATATACACAAACCCTCATTTTTAACTAGTTAGAAGTTAGCGGATAAACAGACAGACGCGGCGGAGGACTTTGTTTTATAATATCTCTGCTTAAAAACTAAAGGGCCAGGAAACAAAAAAAATCCAAAAATGTTTTTATTGCAGAAATACAATCACAATCCTTCATATTGTATGTTGCAAAAAGACTTATGGTTGTTTTATGGTTGACTTATCATTTTTTTTTATATTTAAAAGTAACATAATATGCTTAAAATATCTCTTTTAGTATTCAGTTTATTATGAAAGTACTTAAAACATTTAATGCTACTCGAAAATACGCCTCTAACTATGTATAATATGCATATATTTGATATATATATCTAATAAGAAAAAAATAGACAAAAAATAATTTAATTTTTTTCGATTAAAAAATTCGAGCTCTCCTGTAAAAAGAGGATTTTTGATTTGTGGCTCTTTAGTTTTTAAACAGCGATATGTAGTGATATAGAATACTTAGATCATTTATCTCTATTTTGAGACATAGTTTTTTTCCTGTTCCCTTATCGCTGTCGTCGCAAAACATTTTTTTAACATTACTTTCTATTATTATTTTCTTTTCTTTTCTATTCTTTCATGTCGTACTATATCTTATTACTGTTAATTATAGATTATATATATAATACTGTATAGATTATAATTAGATGTAAAAAAAAAATATGGGTCTAGTTGCCTGTAAATAAATGAATTTCAATTTGAATCTAAGATGAAATTTATATATTATTTTTTATGTTTTGCCTACAATTATTGTAATTCACATTACCCCCCTCCCTGACTGTCTTTCCAGGCATCCAACATGCGATAGGCGGTCTCGCATCGAAACCGGAACGCGACCTTCTCATGCAGGACTTCATGACTGTGGAGACGACGAACTTCCCCCACGAGGGCTCGAACCACACGCCGGCGCATCACTACTCCGAGTTCAAGTTCAAAACGTACGCGCCTATCGCGTTCAGATACTTCAGGGATCTCTTCGGAATACAACCGGACGATTTCTTGGTGAGTTGTACGGACGTTTGTTGCTCTTCAACGGAGCACACACACACATTCATTTATTTTATTTACACACACCTAAACTACACTTATATAGGTCCATTCGCGTTTCACTGAACGATTATAGTCTTAAATCCAAGGTCTCAATCTTTTATATATAAAAAATATTTTTTTTTTACATTTTTATTTATTTTTTAGTTCTAAGTTATATATCTATATTTACATCAATACTAATAATAAATCTGTAAGGGTTGGTCATGGAGTAAGTTACTTTGTTTTCAGAGATATCGTGTTTATAGGCTCTATACATGATACTGAAACTAAATTGACGATTTTTACAATTTTTTTCTGTATGTATGTATGTTCTTCCATAACTCTTAAACGAATTAACTGATTTTCATGAAACTTGGTAGATAAACATTTAGATGTACAGGACACAGGATAGGCTACTTTTTTCTTTTTAAACGCGGACGAAGTCGCGGGCGCCAGCTAGTTTTGAATAAACTCAAAAACTACAGGACAGATTTAAAAAAATTCTTTCACCTATAAAAAGCTAATACGTTATCAGCGAGTAACATAGATTTTCTTACGTACAAAAAAGGCTACATTTTATAAAGTTACGCGGCCTGAGTCGCGTGCAACAGCTAGTTTGAATATAAATTTAATAACTCTTTTTAACAAAAAAAAACCGACTTCAAACCGTCTCATGGTCTTTTCTCATGGATGCCATTGTCAGAACTGGACCAAATTGAAATGGGACCACACGGGAAGCAACAGCTTTCAAAAATAAAAAAAAAGAATCATCAAAATCGTTTCACCCAGTCGAAAGTTCTGAGGTAACAAACATATAAAAAAAAAACAGTCGAATTGAGAACCTACTCCTTTTTTGGAAGTCGGTTGATAAATAATGTTAATAAAAAAGTTATATGGCTCTGTTGATGATTCCCTATCATCAACAGAGCCATCCGACTCCTTTGTAAAGTGCATACAATACGGGCCAGTTTGTTGTACGGTTTTTTTTTCATTCATCAGTCTGGGGCAATAGGTCAATCGGTTTTTCCAATGCAAAGCCATTTTCATTCGTCATATATGTGGAGCTATCGGATATTATCCGATTTGTATACGAACCGAGGTTACAGTGTAGCTGAAACAGATTTACTATTATGTTTTTAATTATTATAATGTTCGAAAATGCTTAATTAATGACTATATCACTGCGATATAAAGTTCTTTTCAACTAAACACCTTCTAAAAGTTTAAACAGTGACTTGATTGTCCCTAAAGTGCGAGATATGACATATTAAGAGACATAATATACAGGATGTCCCACGACTTTACCATAATATGGAGGGAAAGTACCCATTACCCTACACTTTTTATTTTGTATAAACTATTCTAGCTATTAATTAAGATACATAGACATTTTGGTTACTAATATAATCATAAAATGAAAAATATACATTAGTTAAACGTTAGTTAAACGAAATTCAAATCTTAAAATAACAATAATACGAGTTAAAATTAAAAAACGCAGTATAATAACAGTGAGAGAGCGTCTGAACATTAAGAGTTCTACGAACAGACTAAAAAGTACATGTACTGTGTACGTACACTTACATTGTCTGTTATCTCCACCAATCACAGCTGAACGCTTTATCTCACTATAAGTTCGTTTGAGTGAATAAGGTTTAGTTGGAATTGTAATTCTGATGTATCGGTTGGTCGATCAATTCTGATGTATTGGGACTCAACATAATTGTGGTTTAATAATTAATGTACTCGAAGCAAAGGATGCTAACAGACCAAAAACACAGAATGCTCATAGTCATATTGATACCTTAATTCGCAAAACGAATAACTCCACTTTTGGTTGAAAATGACTTTTTGATACGGGAGAACTTTTTTAAAAGGTCTATCGGTTAATACGAGCCATAATTTCAATGTAAAATTGTCTTTTTTCTTTTCTCGTATCATACAAAAAAAAATTATAACGTTTTTAGTAAAGTTTGCCTCAGAGGAGTTGTTTGGTTCGCGAATTAAGGTATCGATATATGTTAAGGTTGTCATAACGTATGTAAAAGTATAGTAAGTGGAATCCACTCGTACATTTCAGATGTCGATGTGCAGTGCGCCATTACGCGAATTAGGTAATCCAGGGGCGTCAGGTAGCATATTCTATCTGACGAACGATGACGAGTTCATCATAAAAACTGTGCAGCACAAAGAAGGTGAATTCTTGCAGAAACTTCTGCCCGGATACTACTTGAATCTCGACCAGGTAATATATTTATTAACTTTTCATCCATTGATAAATGTAAAAGTAACTCTGTCTGTCTGTCTGTCTGTCTGTCTGTTACCTTCCCACGCCTTAACTACTCAACCGAACGTCATGAAATTTTGCACAACACGTTGTCAGGGATACAGGAAAAGACATAGAGGTACATTTCATCTAGAAAATATGAGCTGTTCTCAATATTTTTAATGAAAATAAAAATTGGTTATAGCTTGAAAGACAAAATCAAAATAGAGTTAAAGGCCTACGCACACATGTTATAATATCTACAAAGCACTATGTTGTCTGTAAAATTCTGTCTATATTTTTTATTAAGTCCGAGTATAGAACTTGTTTTTTTTTAAAGTGTTTAGATGGACAGAAAATTAAGAACCTAGGCTACAGTCGCCTATAAAGAGAAATATATAGATAGATAGAAAACATTTATTTGCATACACATGACACACACGAATACATCTAAAGATGTCATTTAAATGAGAATACATCCTACGTTTTCTTTGACAAATGTCGAAGTTGAATGAATGAAGGAAGTGCAAAGCTAGGCTACGCTTTCCCTGGCTAAGCTAGGTAGCGCTAAGCTAGGTTACACTCTCCCTGTCTAATCTAGGAAGCGCAAAGCTAGGTTACGCTCTCCCTGTCTAAGCTAGGAAGCGCAAAGCTAGGTTACACTCTCCCTGTCTAATCTAGGAAGCGCAAAGCTAGGTTACGCTCTCCCTGTCTAAGCTAGGAAGCGCAAAGCTAGGTTACGCTTTCCTTGGCTAAGCTAGGAAGTGCAAAGCTGGACTACGCTTTCCCTGGCTAAGCTAGGAAGCGCAAAGCTAGGGTACCGGTCGCCTATGAAGAGAAGTATCTTTGACAATGAAAAGCTAATAAAGAAATTTGTAATATTCCAGAACCCCCGTACGTTACTGCCAAAGTTCTTCGGGCTGTACTGTTACCAATGCAACAGCAAGAACGTGCGACTTGTCGCTATGAACAATATACTGCCGTCTTCCGTCAAACTACATCAGAAATACGACTTGAAAGGCTCCACGTACAAGAGGAAGGTATGTCACAAAAACTATTTAATTATGTGTGCATACTTATATAATAAACGTGAAAGAAACTCTTACCTTTTCAACCGACGAAAACGAAAAAACAAAAACGGAGGAGGTTCTTAATTCGACGCGTATATTTTTTTTTTTTTTTTTTTTTTATGTATGTGATCATAACTTTTGACAGGGTGGTCCGATTTTGATAATTCTTTTTTTATTTGAAAGGGTGGACCCCCAAGGGGGTCCCATTCTAATTTGGAAAAATTTCTATTAGATTATAGCCTCAACTACTCAACCGATCACAATGAAATTTTAAAGTCTCATAACTTTTTCATTTCAAGTGATATTTAAATAATTCTTTCATTTTACTTTAGCTTTTATAATTGACCCTTAATAAATATAATAAAAATTGAAACTTATTCATTGTCCTCAAATAAATAGGCGATTGTTTGAAACAGGCGAACAAGAGTGAGCGACAAAAGAGCTCGCCAACGTACAAAGACCTGGACTTCATGGAGCATCACACTGAGGGCATATTCCTAGAGGCCGACACTCACACGGCCCTCATCAAGACAATGCAGAGGGACTGTAGGGTCTTGGAGAGTTTTAAGGTATCTTTTCACCTCTCTTTCACCACACATACACATATCAATCAATACTAATATTATAAACATAGCTGCTTGCACGCGACTTTGTCCGCGTAACTTTATAAAGTATATAAGTATATAGCCTATATCGTCGGCCTATTTCGTTAACCTGCTAAGTCATTGCTAAGTTTTTTGGACAATTTCAATTTTTATACTTTTCGACAAGTTTAGACGTGAAAGAATTTTTTTAAAATCGGTCCAGTAATTTCGGAGCATATTCAATGCAAACAAACAAAATAATCTTTCCTCCTTATAATACATATTAGTATAGATTGAAAATGTAATGTTTGCATATGTAGTGGGTAATCTTAGAAATTACTCATTTGATTTTAAATTCTAATGGTTGGAATAAAATTTAAATAATACTAATATTTATAAGCAACGGAGATTAGCAAAATGAGTATGATATTTTAATACTTTTAAACTTACCAAATTTGATAACATTGATAATTTCCCATTAAAATATATTTATAATTTTGAACTAAACTAAAATTTGAAACTAAAATGAAAAACTGACGGTCGCATTTCCACACTATTGTATATGTAGGTTGTAAATAATTATATCTTGGTGCACTTGTAATACTGGTTTATTTTACTTAAAAAAGGTACAATGCAATAATAAAATAAGTAAGAACATTTGAATAGCTGAACGTAATGTATAAAATACGTAATGGCGGTACAAGCAAGATTGTGGTCTGTTGCGTTCGGAAACATCAACCGCATCCAATGTCTATAATGTTCGGAAACAGTACACAACACACACAAAAGTGAAAAATGTCCTTTTGCACTCAGATCATGGACTACTCGTTACTAGTTGGCATCCACAATTTGGACGAAGCGCAAAGGGAGAAGACGGAAGCCAGAAAGAGAACAGAGTCCGGCCACAGCGACGAAGATGGCGACACTGAGCCTAAAAAGAGTGGCCTCAACAGGACCAGGTGAGAAAAAGAATTTGTCTAATTTATTCCTTCGAATCTCTACTATGGAAAAGTTTCAATTAATTAACTGCATTTTGTAAGTCTATCGAATACTTACAAACTCCAACAGGTATAACAGACAGGCTAAATGATATTTAGCGCTTAAACAAAAACGCATAAAAAAATTACGGTTATTGACTTTTTCATTCCAGTTTCTCATTTGTTTATGTTTATGGAAAATGAAATTTGTGAAAATATAAATCTTGTACGAAAAGTGTAGTTCGCGTTGAGGAACGAAACGATAGCGCCTTATAACATAGGTCGTTAAAAATATAAATAAACTATCCGAATATAGAAGGTATTGTATGAAAAAAAGTAGTTCGCGTTGAGGAACGAAACGATAAGTTTTTATTTCTGACGTAAAACATAAAAATAAAACATGAAATCGAACTGACATGTGGAAAAAAAAATAAGAAAAAAATATATTTTCAGAGTTTAGCGCGTACAAAAAAAGAAACAAACCCTTCAGCTTTATTATATTTTATTATAATCATTATAGTAGATATAAATTTTTATTATTATTATATTTATATAATATTTCAGATCAGAGCAAGCGAAGGAGGATTTCAGTGCACAAGTGAAAAGAACACAGTACGATATATTATTTGTAGTGTATTATTATAAGCCTATTAATGTCGTTCTGTCTCGCTCTAACACTAGGTTAAGTTGTTTCTCTGTCTCCCTCTTAACTGTGTTGCATGTCTTCACCCTTTTAATATTGTCCATTCTGTAAATTTCTGTAAACGGTCTTACATACTTTCAGTCAATCGTCACATGTACTATATAGGGTTGTCATCCTTTTACAAGTTTGTACGGAATATTTTGTTTGGTAGCTCGTGTAGGAATATAGGGCCAATACAGTGTGATTGGATAGTAAGAATATAACTTCACTAGCTGGTGCCCGCGACTTCGTACGCGATGATAAATTAACGCTTGACAACTTGTTGCTACAACACATTGGCCAGGCGTTAGTTACAGTTTTATATTTTAGACTAGTTGGCGTCCGCGACTTCGTCCGCGTTGAAAAATAAAAAAGTAGCCTATCCTGTGTCCCGTACGTCTAAATGCTTATCTACCAAGTTTCATGAAAATCAGTTAATTCGTTTAAGAGTTATGGAGGAACAAACATACATACATACAGAAAAAAATTCTAAAAAATGGTCAATTTAGTTTCAGTATAATGTATAGAGCCTATAAACACGATATCTCTGAAAACAAAGTAACTTACTCCATGACCAACCCTTACAGATTTATTATTAGTATTGATAATCTCTCGGGAAGAATATACTTTCAGTAGTTTTTGCGTGAAAGCGTAACAAAACAAACAAACTCACATTCACATTTTATAATATTAGTAAGGATTTGTATGAGAATGGGTGTAAGTACAATGATAAACAAAATCATAATTTAAAAAAAATTGATCACAACCAAAAAAGGCTGCCGTCCCAAAACAGTCATTATTCAGAAAAAATCTTTAACTGAATAATAATAATAATAATAACTGGTGATTTTTTTTTAAATAGGGAATTTACTTTGTCAGTGGCAACCCTATTCGCGAAGTAAACGAGTAGAGTAGTCCTATCAATCGGACCAACGGGAAAAAAAGTCCGCGTAGTTCGAACAATCGGACCGACAGGAAAAAAAATCACGCGCCGTCCGATCAATCGGACAAAGTAGTCAATCGGACAAAGCAGTCAATCGGACAAAGCGGTCTCAGATAATCTTTTCAGACGATATTATGTGTAACGAGCGATATTATGTTGTACCAACATCGGCGTCTTAAATGTTTTGAATGTTTTTACACATTGTAGTGATGCTCTACTATATTTTTTTATTTAAAAAAATATTCCATCGTGATCTATGGTCGTGTCAATGTGTGTGTGTAATGCACTTACAACTATGGCAATAAAATTTAATGTCCTCGTCTATATCTGAACTAACTAATCGCATGTGTTTATACTGAGCGTCGTAACAATATTAATATGGTCTTGTTTCGTGATGTTTTGAATATAATAATAATATGTTAGTGATGGTATTATGAATGTTTTTTTTTTTTTTCACTATGCTAATGTCGGCAGAAAGACTGAGGCTAGATGAGGCTAGGGAGGGTTTAAAGCCTAATATCTAACAGGGCTCACCCACTTTTCAGAATGTGTTTGAAACATTGTCACAATCATAAAACAACTACTCATATAATATTTTTTTAATCGCGTCTAAGATTTTTTTTTATTATTAACATTGTCATCATAACAATAATAACACGAGCCGTGGATTTCTTTTGATTTTTTTTCTCTGTACAAGTAGTAATGTAGTGTATGTTTTTTTTTGTCTAGATCGATAAATCGCCAGCGATTAGTCGCCCACTCTACGGCGATGGAGAGTATACAAGCCGAAAGCGAACCTATAGACGAAGAGGAAGATGTGCCGTGAGTATAATGGATCGTTTTTTTTTTAATGTAAAGGTCGTCAAACTTATGAAAATTGGTCCCTAAGTCTAGTTGCACAGAATACAATCCCACGAAAGCAGAAGATGTTTTTTTTTGAATTTTAAGGTTGGCAGACAGGCTCACGGTCCACTTGAAGGTAAGTGACTACAGTCGCCTTATAACACAAGCAACGTAACAGGTTATGCAAGACCATAGGGGGATTAAGGATAAGGGATAGGGAAATGTTCTAGGGCATCCCTTACTCGTTCACTGAAACACAACAGAACACGTGCTCTTATTTCAAAGTGGTATTCTGTAAGAGCAATATATGCCTTACATACTGCCCTTGAATACTGCCTTAAATACCACTTAATAGTATGCCTTACATACTGCCCTTAAATACTGCTTTAAATACCCCTTAATAGTATGCCTCACATACTGCCCTTAAATACCACTTAATAGTATGCCTTACATACTGCCCTTAAATACCACTTAGTAGTATGCCTTACATACCGCCCTTAAATACCACTTAATAGTATGCCTTACATACTGCCCTTAAATACCACTTAATAGTATGCCTTACATACTGCTCTTAAATACTGCCTTAAATACCCCTTAATAGTATGCCTTACATACTGCCCTGCCTTGCCTCTACTTGCTAGATCGAGAGCAAAGCAAACTTTGAAAAGTTCATTTCCAAAGTCCAGGAATCGAACCCGCTGCCCATGAGTCAGAAGAACCATATTCGGATAACGGATGGGGGATAAGGAGGGGATGGGGTAATGGGCTCTGGCATCCATTACTCACTCGCCGAAACACAAAAGCACAAATGCTGTTATTTCACTGTGATATTCAGTAAGGGGTCGATTACTGCCCTGCCACTACTGAAAAGAGTAAGTGGTGCAAGTGCTCCACCGACCATAGTAGGATTAAGGATTAGTGCCGTTTCACACACACACGGTTTCCGTATAAACGGTACCGTGGCGGTTCAGTAATGTACGTAGACATTATTATACAAGATTTCAGACGATACCGCGACCGTGCTGTGATCGTGATGTAGCAGTTCAAATCCACACGGACACGATTCCGTCACGTCGACCGTGTGGTAGTGGTCTATGGCCTAGTATGAATGAAAACCGTTCACACGTACACGGACACGGGAAAGGCAGGCTTATTATCTAAATACGTCTGCTGAGCGACAGGCGAAAAATGCGAAAAATTTGTGCAATATCACACTAAATCGTTAATTTTTATGCAAACCCCACTAGTGCTATGAGCTACTAAAGAATTCAGCACAAAACTGACAGACGTTTGGAATGAAATTTATGGTAGTGCAAATGTCGACTTTAAGGTGACGAACCTTTTCCTATCCCGACTTTACATTGAACGGTGACCATTAAGTTTTCAATAACCACCCTCAAATGTTTATTGATATTCAGAAAGCAATTAGAAATGTTTTAAAAGAACATGAGGGTAGTATGCTACGAGTTTTTCATCTGATTATTAATTTGTGATTTTGCACAAATTTTTCGCATTTTTCGCCTGTCGCTCAGCAGACGTATTTAGATACATAATATGATAACGCTACGGTCGTGATTTCGCACTGATATTCAAGTGATCGCACGCGGCACAGGTAGCAGCAACCGTGTACGTGTGTAATATCCACAGCGTGTGTGTGTGTGAAAAGGCACTTAGGGATTAAGGATATGGGATAGTTAAGTTGTATCGCATCGCACTGTCCTCAGTCCGGGCGGTATTCCCGCGAGGAACGCACGCGGCGAGAGATTGCTCCTCTTCTTGGGAATAATCGACATCCTCCAGTCGTACAGGCTTCGGAAGAAACTCGAGCACACGTGGAAGAGCATGATACACGACGGAGTAAGTCGCCGTATACTTTACTCCCTATAGCTTTTGCCCGCGACTTCGTCCGATATTAGCATAATAACACTTGACCTCGTGTTCCTATAACACTTTGGCCAGGCGTTAGATTTTTTTATTTTTATTTTAGATGAACCCTCGAGGACTGTAGTTACTTTTTTCTGGATGAAAGGTATGTCTTGACGTGAAAGACGTGAAAAGGTAACAGACAGACAGACAGTTACTTTCACATTATAAAACTAGGTGGTGCCCGTGACTTCGTCCGCGTTGAAAAATAAAAAAAAAAGCAATATAACGCCTGACCACTTGTTGCTATAACACTTTTTCCAGGCGTTAGTTTTCTTATTTTATTTTAGATGATCCCTAGGAAATTTCTGGATAAAAGGTACCCTATGTCCTTTCCTGTATCCCTGAAAACGTGTATGCAAAATTTCATTGTGAACGGTTCAGTAGTTTTTGCGTGAAAGCGTAACAAACAAACAAACTCACATTCACATTTATAATATTAGTATATTACGGATTAGTATGGACTATACTATAATAGACTAGTATGGATATGCAAATACTTTTTTTTAAATATAAATTTATTTTTCATTATTATCCTCGGGTTTTAGCGCCTCTTTCACCAACTGTCAAGTAGGCTATCTGTCATTTAAAGTCACCGGTAATCGGGAATAATGTTAGCTGACATACCTTTGTTTGTACGGTAAAAGTCGCAAACATTAAAAAGAAAATAATTTTAAAAAATCGGCTATCGAATGATGCAGTAATCAGAGTGCAAAATTCAATAAAACAGAAAATGATTTCTAAAAGTAACTAATCAACACGTTACTTGTAGTTGGTGAAAGAGGCCCTAATAAGTGTATTAAATTGTCTTAGATATTTCCAGTACTCACTATGAAACCTAAAAAAAAAATCAAAATAATTTGACCCTCTGTTAAAATGATGACTGATTTTTTTTGCTTTTAACTTTTCCAGGACACAGTATCGGTTCACAGACCAAGTTTTTACGCTCAAAGATTCCTCGATTTCATGGGGAAGACAGTTTTCAAGAAAATACCTTCGTGTAAGTGTTGCTTTATTTTTATGTTTTTTTTTTTTTAAATTTCATAAAAAAAAAAAAATTAAAAAAAAAAAGAGCACATGCTCACTATTTTCCATTCGTGTTTTTGTGACCGTAATAAAAACAAATTAGAAAATTATGAAAATCAATTCATAGTCTTACAAAAGAAAGTTAAAAGAAGTTAAGTTAAATATTGAGATTTTCGATGTTTGAATATTTTCAAAAATTATTTTTAAGTAAAATTTGTAATTTGTATATTAGCGTCTAAATTCATAGAAATTCACTTTTTAGTATGTTGAATTTCAAATTCCAGAAATGTACATAGAATTTTGTATGTTTCAGTAAAATATTGTACAGTTTTTTCGAATATTTAATGTGAATTGTAGGTACAATGAAAATAATAGGTATAGACATAACTTTTAATATGAATAATTAAAAAAAAATTATTCACTTATAATATATAAATCGCTGCTTAAAAAATTAAAGGGCCATAAAACAAAAAAATCCAAAAATATTTTTATTGTAAAAATACAATCACAATCCTTCATATTGTATGTTGCGAAAAGATTTATGATTTTATTTACTCCATATTTAGTAGATTTTGATCATTTTTTTATATATTCAAAAGTAACTTATATGTTTATATCTCTTCTAGTATTCAGTTTATTATAAAAGTACTTAAAACATTTAATGCTACTTAAAAATACGCCTCTAACTATGTATAATATGTATATATTTGATATATATTTAATAAGAAAAAAATAGACAAAAAATAATTTAATTTTTTCCATAAGCTCTCCTGTAAAAAGTGTAATTTTGATTTGTGGCCCTTTAGTTTTTAAGCAGCAAATTTGTACTCAAATAATTTCTGAATTGTCAAAAATTTCAAATTTCTTTCATCTACATAATATTTCCTTTTTTTCTCTACTAAAATCTCTCCCATACAGCTCAAATTCATTTAGCTATCGCATAAATATATATGTAGCTCTAAATTCATATAATGTAGTAATTTATGTCGAAGCTTCATAATTCATGTTATTAAATGTATAAAGAAAAGATCCTAACAAAAAAAAAATATCAGGGTAGTTGTGAATTCTTGTGTTAATGACATTTTGTCTGTATGTGTGTTTGTGTGACCGTAAAGTTTTCATTTTGTACAGCAGAAAGATAATTTGTTCTGGGAATATACCTAAGATAGACGAGAATGCAATAGGGATGTATGTTTGTGACGTGTTAATTAATAATCAAATGAATAACTCGTAGCATACTACCCTCACGTTCTTTTAAAACATTTCCAATTGCTTTCTGAATATCAATAAACATTTGAGGGTGGTTATTGAAAACTTAATGGTCACCGTTCAATGTAAAGTCGGGGGTGAGAAAAGGTTCGTCACCTTAAAGTAGACATTTGCACTACCGAAAATTTCATTCCAAATGTCTGTTAGTTTTGTGCTGAATTCTTTAGTTTAAAAATATACTAAAAGTCATCGACTTGATACTAAGAGTCTGACGAAGGTTTTCGTACCCCGACAGTACATGTTTTTTTATTTTTTTATTTAAAGACGACTAACTGAATATTATATATGTATATTTCTTTTTAAAAATTCTAACCCCCCCACCGACCAGTGGACCTGCCCGAGATCAAAGGCAACCACCGCAAGTTCCGTACATTGGTCACAAGCTACATAGGTACTGTGGCACGTGGTTTTGTGTTTACCCTCGTAATTATGTGTTGTGTGTTGTGATGTGAACGTCACGCGATTGGGTGTTGGTTGTATACATATATAGGCTTGTGTAAGGGACCTTATATACAGGGTGTCCCAGAAATCAACGCCAAGTAAAAAAAAATTCAGGTCACGTGTTTTTAAGCTTAAGAAATAATAGAGATACCCGCCGAATTGGTGGAAAAACGTTTTTCACGTTTTTCAACGCTTAATTTTTTTCGTTTAATCCAAAATAACTGTGCTATTATTGAATGCAATTATTCTATTATTGTGCTATTATTCAATAGTTCATTCTATAAGTTTTGTATAAAAAAAAATAAGTTTAGTTAAAAATATTTTTGGGCCAACTTTAGACACTAAAGTTCGCCTTTAAAAAAAGTATTATACCCCCTTGGCGAGTTATTTAAAAAATTGGCCCATTTAATCAAGATTTCAAAATGGTATATTGTTATAGTATAGATTAAATGAAGTAACAACCAACGCCCAATTCCTTTTTTTTTATTAAGTAGTCGACGAGATTGTACAAATTAATTATGATTATTTTTTTAAAACTTATTTCACATTATTATTTATTTTCAAGTTTCTATTCGGCATGTCTTAGATATATTTTTTTAAATTAATCTAATTTTCAGTTATTGAGTGCTATCTTTTTTTTCTTTTTGGTTTACAAAAACAGCATGAAATTAAAGTCATGCACGATGACCCCGTTCCCTTTTTAAAATGTAATTTTAATATTTGAGGTTTTTGTAAAAAAATACATCCTTTCGTGTATGTTCAGTGTTACCAGACGGAAATAATATCTGTGTTTTTTTTTTCTACTTTTCTTTTCCAAACCGTTGTCCGAACCCGGATTCTCGCGCGCGTCACTGGAGGTCTAAGTAAGTCCCCAACGTTTGAGGGTTTTTTTTAACTGGTGCCCCCCACCAAGCATGATATTACCTATTATGTCCCCCCCCCTCCCCATCTTTATTACCAATTTGCCGTTGTTTATTACCGAATAATACCGGATTTTTTGAAAATAAAGAAGTTGTTATAAACACATACTGTACAACATGAAAAAGTAATGTATTCTTTGTCGTATATTACGTGTATCACAAAGGGATTTACGTTTTCAGTTTATTGTGATCCAAAAAGAATGTAAAGTACCCGTCGCGTAGCTTATAAGAACCTCGTCATTATCTCAGCTATAGGATGTCTACTTACTGCTAGACATAGGCCTTTCTCATAATTTTCCATTAGAACTAGCCTAGATCTAAGGTCAAAAGCTGCCTTATTACTGATCTTCTCATTCCCGAATCGATCTCGCTGAGTAACACCGAGCGTAGCCTTCACCGTAGCTCGTTGAAGTTAATTAAAGGAACTTCGTCTTCATCATAATATCACCCCTTCTGTGGTTAGACTACTAGAAATTTATGGGAAAGGCCTATATGCCTTCTCCATAATTTTCCAGCTAGACCAGTCGAGCATCAGAAGTAGCCTACTCTTGTGTACTACGAGTATGTGTTCAGTACATTGCCACTTTAACTTACTAGTCTTTCGTTTGTCTATCTATGGATCTCCTCACTCCTGATTTGATCTCGCAGAGTAACCTCAAGCATAACGGTCCCTCTCCAAATCTTGAATGGAAGTACTTTGCGATATAAAAATATGTACAATCGGGGGTTTTTGTTTTGCGCATATTGCTCGAAAGTGTTTCTAACAACTTCCTATAAATTTTAAGTAGTTTTTGAATTTTCATTATTTTCATTAGTGTCATTGTGTTTCTTTCTCAGATAGATAAACGTAAATAATGTATATACGAGTATCTATGAAATTCTTTCTCTCTATACTATCAGTTGAAACTCCCTACAAGTTTCTATCCACACATAGAAGAATTACAAGTTTTTTTAAGTCATTTAGGAGACACGCTAGTGCTACTGTTGTTCACACTTGGATGGGCTTATACTTGGGAAATATAGACTATTTTGGTTACACAGTTCCACTTGTATGAGCCGCGTACGTCCGTTATAGCGTGCTATGTCATCTAAACCGTTTCTGTCGGCCGCGTCATCGAAATACTACAATGGAATTTGCGTCACAAATGCCAAAGCGGCACATAAAAAGAACGCCTTTGACAGAATCATGGCGAACTCTTGCCTTCACGCGTCAATGGTAAAAGGTAGTAACGATCAACTTCTACTATTTCATTTTTAACTCTAATGGGTTGACGTAAACTAACATTTTCTTTAAATTACGTACTTATTATTATGTTTGTTTTGTTTTAAATGACAGTTCATGCTCTACGCATATGTCACTTTTAAATGTTCCATAAAATTCGTAGTGTTTTGTATGGCACGCGGGTTTCATGTTGTAGTAGTTTGATGGGCCGCGTACATCGCTTTATGACAGAATCTATGCAATATTTGTATTGCTTAAACTTGCATACTACAAGGAGTTGACAACGGTCATTAGCGTTAGCGTTCGAATGATAAAACACACACTTTTCCCCCAGTTTCGCCTATTTGGCGTGAAAGCTGAATAGACACTGAATTATCTTCCTAAAAAACTGATGTTTCCTATGGACAAAAGCTAAATAACTCACTGAATACTGAATTAATTCTGAGCTAAATAATTGTGTATACTCCCTTGTAATTAACCCAAAATTTGTCACAATTTCAATGGCTACTAAGTCAGTAATTGCTAATTAAATGTGGCCCGCTAATTAAAGAGACCTCGCATTGGGAATAATACACTACAATGAAAACAAATATGAATGCAACACATATACAACCAGAAATACAACACATTTTTAATAACTTCATATTTAAATAATCCATATAACATGCCATTATCCTACTACATAATAAACCTAAACAAACTACATAAAATATTAAACCTATCTAAGTTTCTATAGCTTCGACAACATGTGGGGTAGGTGTAAACAATTTTATCACCAAATATAAGTTTTACCCTCTTCTTCGAGCATGGTTTTAAATCATAACTTTCAAGCTTCGAAGATTTTTTTTTACTTTATTTTGCAATTCAAACGTGTCACGCTATTTGACAATAAGTTTTTTTTTTAGAAAGACACTTTTTAAATAATAATCTTAATCAAATAGTAATATTATTGTGGTGTTGAATTTTGATAACATAACATGCATCCGAACTAAATTATAAATTAATTTTAAGATTAAAAATATCATATTTGTTAATCTCAGTAATAAACTATCTCTGTGCTCAATTTCATCTAAATCTGTTGAGCTGTTTTTGCGTTATTGAGGAACAAACATCCTAAATTCTCACAAATTTTCCCATTTATAATGTTAGTAAGATAGCCGGTAGATAAGATAAGATAAGATTGCGATGAGATTAGTAAGATTGCGGTATAATTATATCTATATTTATAAAAAGGTTGTGTTGGTTTGTGTATCTTACAAAATTGACTTGAAAATTTTACACAATATGCAATCCGCTTTAACGATTGACGTTATCTATATTTTGCGTATAATAATATAATCTCGATCGCGAGGGGAAAAAAAAAATCGCTTTTTACGGCGCCATCTGTCGAAAGCGAGGAGAACTAACTCGTCAACGATAACTGCTGTCACATTTAAAGTGGCAGTTAGCCGTTGTCATGGCAGCCACTGACCATTGAACGTCAAAGAACGGTTTAATGAAAATGGTTGTGGTTATTTTTATATGTATGTAATTGAGAAAATCAACTAGGCCTTCCTATAATCCTAGTAGAAAATCTATCTAAAAGGTAACTTTTAGAAAAATACAACATCACAATAATATTTCAGATCGGTCTAGTTATAAAAAGAAGGTATTTAGATATTTTGAATTGAATATTTCAGCACTGAAACACTCTCCGTCGAAGAGAAAGAGCATAGCGAAGCCGATGAGGCCGCAGGAAGAGGCGGACACTCCAGGTATTATGTCACAAGATTTTTTCCTATATATTTTATGCTAGATTTCAAAAAAAAAAGAACCAGTTTTTTCGTGATTTTTAACCGTCCAAAGATATTGTTTATGTATATTTAAACGGGGTATAATTATGGTTGGTTAGAATATATAATATACATGATATTATATTTTATTTATTTTAACAATTGAAACCGAAAGAGATTTAATCAAACATAAGCAGAAATTTTTTCATACTCAAATTGATAATAATATATTTTTTTTCGTATTCTAAAGCGTCCAAGTGAAATAAATACATTGTATTAATTTTTTAATTAACTTTTTTCTTTGGCAGCTGTACTTATTGTAGGTTGAAGAATTAATCAAATGGATTTTTCATTATTTTTCTTCTACAAACCTCTAATTTGGAATCGAATTTTCAATTTTATTTTGCTAGCAACAATACTAATTATGTTGATGTTACATGTTTGTCGTTATATGTATTAATATATTAATTATATGACGTATTACTGATTGCAATTATATGTTTAGACACCGAATAAAATCGGAAAAGATACTATGAAATTTTGTAGTAAATTTTTTCTCCTTTGGTTTCAATAATTTTTGATATAAATTATTATATGTAAGTATAACTAACATTGTAGTTTAATTTGAACTAATTTATTTTTATAACTATTAACCTAAAGTAGACCTAATTTGAGACCACCTAATCTATCCTAACATTGAATGCAATTATTTTTGGTACCTATCTATTATACATTTCAGTTTATTTTGATCCCCCACCCCAATCCCTTCCGGTGTTTGTGCCCTTTTGATTTTATTTTTTATTTTGTCACACACATTACCTAAAACAATTTTATCCGCGAAACGACTCGTGTAATATATATACGAATCCGTGTTTTGTTTGTGTGAGAACGTGCTAATTGTGTTGGTGTGAAAATATCATTTTAACGGCATGCGTTGGGCCGAAATAAACTGAAATGTACAAAAAAAAATAGAAAAGTCCCAAAAGTGAAACAAGAGTTTTAATGTGGCCGTATATCGCACAGGACGCAAAACCACCGGCCGACAGATCGTCGACTACAATCCGGACTATATGAGACAGAAACTGTCACCTAGATCTTCTAGGAGATCTAGCTTGAGCGATTTCACCGACACAACAATATCCACATGGAATCTGAAACATCCACAGTCACCGGCGACTGAATATCCTTCAGTGCTATCGGGTAGACTGAAAACACTGGACAGAGACAGAGACAGGGGTTTTCCAAGAAGGATCGACTTTGATATATCCAATTTGCCAACGAGAGATGCGACCACGTCGTACGCCGACAACGTTTACAGGGTGGCCAATGAGGACTCTATGAAAACGCTGTCCGATCAGCTAATAAAAGTGTTGAGCACAGGTGCGGGTAGTTCTCACATAAACGGCAGTCTGGCCGATAGTGGAATACAAACGGACAACAGTGTGGCCGACACCCAAACTATGTATCCGCCAATAGTTCTCACTCCGCCGGTAAAAGTGTTGAAAGACGCCGCCGTAGACACAAGAAACGAGAACAATCTACAAGACATTCCCTTCATTGACGACGAAGACGACGAGAGATACAAAAGACGGTCAAACGTTTTGGAGAAACACAAGAGCATGTCGAATATACCGGAAAGAATTGAGGAGGATTCGAAAGAGCATTCAAACGAGCGCCTCTCGATGAGTTTCAATAGATCAAAATCGCCGACTTTTGTGGAGAAATTCAAAAAGTTTTTCGTAGATATCGGGTTGGTGAAGACCGATAGCGTTCCCGATACGAGTAGAGACACGAATACGTTGCCGAAGAGTTTGAATTCGAGTTATCGAGCAAGAAGTGCAACTCCGTCGAGTTTAGAAACAAGAGACGCGTCAACGCTACCGAAAGACATGAGATTTAGGAAAGTGCGATCAACACAAACAGTCTACATAAGGCCCGAAGAATCTCCATTGTTAGTCAATAGAAAGGATCAAGAAATTCAAACGCACGCGCACGTTTCTGTGGTACAATTGAACGGAGACGAATATATTAAGGACTCCAGGTCGGAACGGGTCGTGAGAGAAGTCGTTTACGTTAGAAGCATAGAGAATTCAGCAATTTACTCTGGTAAAGATAGTGGAAGCACGATCATCGTTGTGCCGCCAGCGGACTGAATTGTTGCAAAGATTCGACTTGGATCATGGCTTCCATCAAATAACCACATGAGTGGTGTCTATTGTATTATTAGACAGTGGAGCCTCGATAATCTGAAATTACAGATACACACCCCTGTACGGAAGCACGGAGCGTTTGGATTACAGTATTCAAAAAATAACCAAAAAGTTTTTGAAAAAAAAATGCGTATATTAACGTTTTTGCTCATAAAATATGCTTACTTAGTCATTAACTGATGTCCTAAAAAACCACGGGTACAAGTACACGTATGCAGAGTACGGAATATCGAGGCTCTACTATATTTATTATTGTTATTGTATCATTGGTATACTTGATTTTTAATCTACTTAGATGATTTAGTTATTAGTACAGGATCCGAAGAGAGGTCGTCCTTCACCTACTTTTTTTTCAGACGAAAAGTATATTTTATCAATTGTTCTCTATGAGGATATAAATCGCAATTGTTTGCTTATATGCTCATCTTAATTAAACAAAAATCTAGCTGCTATGACGCGACCTGCTCCATTACAATGCGTAATACGCTTAATACTCTCTGTCACACATATTTGTTTGCTAATATTTTCAAATTATAAAACTATAGCTTATAATAGTTACCTGAAAACTGCAAAAATTTGTACAATTACAAGGCTTTGAAATTTGGAAATCCTAACAAGCAAACATGTGCGACTGAGAATCAGTAAGCGTACTTTGCAATGTAATAGAGACGCAAATTAAGAATTAGAGGTAGAAACATCAAACTACTACAACGTGGAACCCGCGTGCCATACAAAACACTACGAATCTTATGGAACATTTAAAAGTGACATATGCGTAGAGCATGAACTGTCATTTAAAACAAAACAAACATAATAATAAGTACGTAATTTAGAGAAAATGTGGCTTTACGTCAACCCATTAGAGTTTAAAATGAAATAGTAGAAGTTGATCGTTACTACCTTTTACCATTGACGCGTGAAGGCTAGAGTCCGCCATGATTCTGTCAAAGGCGTTCTTTTTATGTGCCGCTTTGGCATTTGTGACGCAAATTCCATTGTAGTATTTCGATGGGTAGAAATAATAAAAAATAATAAGCGCCTATTTCACGAACGTCAATTAGGCTAAACCGTCACGTAAAGTCACCTGTCACCGGGAATAATTTAGCTAATATACCTTTGTTTGTACGGTAAACGTCCCAAACATTAAATAGAAAATAATAAAAAAAATCGCCTATCGAATGATGCAGTAAACCGAGTGCATTATTCAATATAACAGAAAATGATTTCTAAAAGTAACTAATCAACACTTTACTTTTAGTTCGTGAAAGAGGCCCTAAGTCTCATAGATTTTTATATTTTTAATTCATTTTATCATAATATCGATAGAATATACTCCTCGTCTGGTAAAACAGATGGGCGTAGGACGACCTCTCTTCGGATCTTAGACCATAAGAACAATGTGGTTTTCTAGAAGGAAATCTGTGTGATATAGTTACCCCACACAAATTTTTTGTAACAATTATTATTATTATTATTATTTATTATTAATATTATTATTATCTGACTTATGTGTGAATGGAATTTGAGTAGAGTTTATATAGAGCAGTATTTAAATTATGATTCAACTATTTTATTTTTGTATTTATTGTACGGGTTTAGTACTGTAGTTCTTGTTGAAGATTTTTGAAGTAGATTCTTGCACATAGTTTCTCTTAATATTTCGCTGTTTTCTTCTTCTATTGAAAACTCGGTATAGTATATCCGGAAATATATAATTTCATCGTTCAAAATCATGCCCTTGTTTTTCTTATAACTTACACTGGATAATTTGGTAATAAAAGCCTTTAAATATAAACTTCAGTAATTTCCTGGAAATATTTCAGTTTTATAAAATTCCGGTTATATTTTTTTAATATTTCATAAATAAATATAAAAATAATGATTTGTATTTGAGAAATGCACGATATTTTAATTATTTCAAACTTAAATATGTGTATGAAACCCAATTACCAAATTAAATGATATTTTCCCAGTAAAATTTACAATTTCTTCTCACCTACTTAAATGGTGCAAGTTTCAAAAATAAATTTATGGTCTGATTTCCATAAAAAACTTTTTGATCTTCATCATTATTTCAGAACTACCTGCTGTGTAGTAAAAAATTTAACCTATATGAGTACCTATTCTATACAGTTAGTTTGTAACTATGTTGAAATACAAACATTAAACAATAATATCATCTATATAGTTTTAACTTGGACTACGCTTATATAGAAGAAAAAAAAAGTAAATATTTACTCCATTATAAAGTTACCTTGAGTAAATGAAGCCTTTTTTAGTCTCAAATATTCAATCTGTTGTGTAAAACAGAATTTTTATTAGCAGCTTATATATTTTTTTAGAATCTTAACATAAGTATTCTCCATCTACGAGTATATAAAATTAGTTTTTATGTTACTCATACAAAAAAATATCAAATGTACACCAATGTCCTAGTTCCACAAAAAATGGTGTAACTAGTGATTTTAGGCAAATTTTAAACATAATATAGAACGCTAAATAGTCTCAAAATAAATGAATTTTGAATCATATTTTAGCTACGATTTTGAGAATCCATACTAATATAGATAACCCTAGTCTTTTCTCGGAGGAAAATTTAAATATTTGTCTGTCTAAATTCCCAGATTTTATAAATTTTGCATTTATAATATAAATAAAATACATAATATGATCTACTTAAACTGTCAAATGCCACTTACATCTTAACGCCGGCGCAAATTGGAAGAGGCAAAAGTATTTCAAATTTTTCATAGAATTTTGTACAGTCGGGGTGAGAAAAGGTTCGTCTTGAGACCTTTAAGTCGACATTTGCTTGCACCAGGGCCAAAATTTCATTTCAAACGTCTGTCAGTTGCCTCTTCAAAAGGTCCTAAAGAGTACGATTTTGACAAAGGAATGAATTTGAAAACTGACGAAGGTTTTCCTACCCCGACTTTACCTTAAGCGGACATCTTGCAGAGCCAGGCAATTTCTTTTAACTTACGCTTTGGAGAATTTGTTAGTAAAAAGTCTTTCTTAATTTCAGTAATGTCCTCTTAATGGGGATAAAATTCTCAAATTTTTCGACTAGATTTTTTAATACTTTGAAAATTGAATATCTAGAATCTAGAAATATAAATCTACTAAAATAGAAAATTGGCCTGATCTCCATACAAAACTGAATGATCTTCTTTGATTGTAACAAACTGTTTGCGCAGTGTCATCACACAATTAAATTTTAATTATATTAAATTAGCTGTTGCCCGCGACTTCGCCCGCGTAACTTTGTAAATTATATACTAAAACCTTCCTCGAGAACCACTCATCCATTGGTGAAAACAGCATGAAAATCGGTGCAGTAGTTTTTGAGGCTAACGCGAACAGACAAACAGACAGACGCGCAGGACTTTGTTTTATTTTATGTAGTGAGCCCTTAAGGTTCAAAATTCTATGATTTTTTAAAAATATTTTGGAGTGACGATTCCAATGTGCGCCGGCCCTTATATTGACGATGAAAATGATAAAATGTCCAGTAAAAAAAATGAATTTATTGTAATTTTGTTTGACGGTTCAAAAACGCAGCTATGTGTCACTTTTATGTTATTATATCGAGTTTGGTCTGTTACGACATAGCATTTACAACATATTATTATCATTATTTAATTAGTTAATTGTTTTGGTATAAATGTGTTTTTTTTTTTAATTGTCTTGGCACAGTTTTCCTGAACATAAGGAACTCTTATTTATTGACTTCTGATTAAACATAATATGTCTGTCTATCTATAGTAAAGCCAACGAGACAAAGTAAACAATGTAAACAAACTCCGCCCTCTGTCTTTTTCACTCACAGGAAGCTGGCGCCATCTGTTTCATGGTATAAGAAGCCATCTTGACAACAATTGAAAGTTTAAATAATTAAAATCAATACTAATAATAAATCTGTAAGGGTTGGTAATGGAGTAAGTTACTTTGTTTTCAGAGATATCGTTTTATAGGCTCTATACATGATACTGAAACTAAATTGACCATTTTTAGAATTTTTTTCTCTATGTATGTATGTTCCTCCATAACTCTTAACCGAATTAACTGATTTTCATGAAACTTGGTACATAAACATTTAGACGTACAGGACACAGGATAGGCTACTTTTTTCTTTTTCAACGCGGACGAAGTCGCGGGCGCCAGCTAGTAAACAAATAATTATTCACATAATCAATATAGCACCATCTAGTATCCACACTAAGCAACTAATGCTTGTATTATGGATACCAGATAGTTGATTTACTACATACATTACTTTATTTTTGTAAATACATACATATTATAAATACAAAACATCCATGACTCAGGTACAAAGGTAAAATGTTAACACATAAACATTTGCCCTTAGCGGGATTCGAACCAGCGATCGTTTGTTTACAAGCTAGGGTTGCTAGCCACTATACCAAACGTGTGTTTACAATGTTTGCGTTGTCTCGTTGGCCTTGCTTTACATGTTTTTATTTTACACAAAGTATTGTCTAGTTAATGTTTTATAAGTCGCGTGTGCTGTTCATAAACCAAAATATATGTATATAAAGTCAAAATAAACGAATTTTAGAAAAAAATTACAAGTCTTTTATTTTTGTGAACCAAAAATATTGTTAAAATTACTGGTATTTAGTGGGTTTTGGTGGAAGTTTAGAATGTTTGTTGAAGAATAGAGGTTAAATGGGTTTAATTTTGAGGTCATTCCTCGTCAACAGATGGAGCTACTGATGCAAATTTGACAAATTATTTTTGTGTACAGTAATCCTTTGCATGAAATAACAATTTTTGCAAATTGGCAAATATGTTGGTCTAAATATATTTGTTAGAACAATACGAAAAGTTATAATAAATTAAAACAAAAATATTCGCAAGCCCTTGTCTAGACTAGAATATACTTTGCACCGTAACTTCTGTATACGAATTTAGACCCTGTATCTATGAGGATTATTTTAAGTCTCGTCCTAATGGAATTGAATATAGGACTCGAATTGGTGATATTGTAAGGGCTCAGTTACACAAGAAGAGTTTCGTGTGCGAGTTTCGATCGCGAGTGGAAAAAAATCGTATAAGGCAATGAGCGAGAAGAGTTTAATAAGGGGCGATAATTTCTTTCGAGAGGCGAAACTCGAAGCTTTTTGTTTACACTTAGCCGATAAGTATACTGTCTCACGACAAATTTAATTCTCGCATTCGAGAAACTCTCCTCGTGTAACTGAGCCGTAAATCAAAAAATTATGAATATTGTAGTTGACTACAATTCTAAGCAAAAATTCTACTTTTCTTAACAAGCCTTATCAATTCATCATACAATTGACGACGAGCCTTTGGTCGAGTGGTTGAGGTTTGCATTAGCGCTTTGTCTCAAGGGTCTTGGGTTCGATTGGCGGCAGCAGAAATAACTTTTGAAAGTTGACTTTGGTCAACGCACACAGTCATTTAGTTAGTCAGTCTGTGTGCAGTAACAACCGCCTTACCAATATGAAATAACAGCACGTGTGCTGTTGTGTCTCGGTGAGTGAGTAAGAAATGCCAGAGCCCATTATCCTATCCACAGTTTCATATCCATAATCATACCATGTTGACCACTTACAACTAATATTAGGCAACGTTAACCTACCATCAAGTTGACCATCACTGTGTGACGACCTTTACTTGAAACCTGTACTATAGTACTCTGTTTTTTTTTTAACAAACGAGTACCAAAAATGTTTCACTGCATTGCTATTGGTCCACGTAATCAACATAAAATCCGTCTATCCAATCAATACTAATAAAATAAATCTGTAAGGGTTGGTAATGGAGTAAGTTACTTTGTTTTCAGTGATATCGTGTTTATAGGCTCTATACATGATACTGAAACTTAATTGACCATTTTTAGAATTTTTTTCTGTATGTATATATGTTCCTCCATAACTCTTAAACGAATCAACTGATTTTCATGAAACTTTGTAGATAAACATTTAGACGTACGGGACACAGGATAGGCTACTTTTTTCTTTTTCAACGCGGACGAAGTCGCAGGCACCAGCTAGTACATAATAAAATGTGTATTTTCACGCAATCGCTATTTGGATAGGAGCTGCTAGTTCGAGTGGAGTTGCGAGCGTCAAAGCAGGTGAGACTGAAATTTGTTGTTACGTACAACAGATGGCGCTTATTGCGCATAAAAATGTCTAAACAAAAATGCTATACATGTGCCAATACAATAGCAAGGATGTAAAACATACATTTTTAAGAATTATTTTTTGCGTTCCTAAATCACATGCGTTTCGTTTAGAGAGCTATTTTGAGGCAGTCATATTCTTATTGTCCAGAGTCGGATATATCCGACAATTATTTTCGTGTCAATTTCGCCAGAGCATTAATACAGGGCGTCCCAACCATTATTTTTTTGTGAAAGTACTTAACACGATGATAGGTAATTTTTAATCTCTCGTTAATGGTACATGACGAGCCCGTTGGATGAGTGGCAAGGTGCTCGTCTAACGTCCCCGGGTTCGATTCCCGGCGGGGTCAACTTTGGAAATTTTAATATAATTTTCAAAATTGACTGGTCTGGATTTGAAAAGTAGTGGCAGGGCACATTTGGGCAGCCCGTCTGGCGGCAGTAACCACCACCATACAGAATACCACCGTGAAATAACAGCATTTACGTGCTGTTGTGTTTCGGTGAGTAAGGGATGCCAGAGCCCACTACCCCATCCCTTCCTTATCCTTAATCCTTCTATGGTCGGCAGCGCACTTGTAGCACTTATAGCGTTGCTTGTGTTATAGGCGACGGTAGCCACCTACCATCAAGTGGACCGTCAGCCTGTCTGTCGACCTTAACATAAAAATTAAAAAAAAACATACTTTTTTTTTGTTAAAAGATACCCTACAACACACCTTGTAACCCTAAAAACTATAGTACTTTCATTCAAAGGTTTGTTTGTGGTTTTTGACATGGTAAACCAAAATATTCTCTGTACGGGTTTATAATACGGGTCTCTAATAAATTTGTATTGTCAAATTAATACGTTCAGCATTAAATTTGTGAAACTATAGTCCAATAGCTTTAGGGCCTCTTTCACCAACTACGATGAAAGTGTTGATTAGCTTAGAACTTTAGAAATAATTTTATGTTTTATTGAATTATGCACTCGGTTTACTGCATCATTCGATAGGCGAGTTTTTTTTATTATTTTCTTTTTAATGTATGGGACTTTTACCGTACAAACAAAGGTGTATCCAGCTCCATTATCCCCGGTGACTTTAAATGACAGTTAGCCTACTTTACAGATGGTGAAAGAGGCCCTTAGTGTTTAATTACTTTAAAATATAAATTTAATAATTTTATTAATGACTCACTTCAAATGACTTACTAAACACATATAAAACTATAAAAACGCATGTGGTTTAGAAACTACATATTATACTTATAACATAAATATTGTTTGCATAATTATGCTAAAACGCCACATTATTCAGCTTTATTGGACTCAAAATTATGTAAATAGCTCTATACACATTTTTATTAACCCTTTAACCGCCAGAGTCGGATTTATCCGACAATTATTTTCGTGTCAATTTCGTCAGTCGTATATTTACGACAAATTACTCTACTTGTACATGCCTTGTTTTCTTTAAAAAAATTCGAGTCAAGCGCTAGAGGCACGACAACTCCTAGAAAACCAAGCGGTTGAAGAGTTAATAATATGTACGTTTTTTTTGTTTTATAATATCATTATTTTCCATTACGCAAATAACAAAATTTTATTCGCGTATTCGTCGAGTCCCCATAGATTAAATTCAAAAAGTTTATTGTCATATATTATTTTCTTTTCCATGCTGCTATTGACCTATCGGATCTTCTGTACTGGAATATACGTAACCGTCTTTAAAACGTACCTTACCTTTGCATGCATTTTATTTATAACACTATCATCTAAACTGCACAAACATAATTCGTTGACCGTCAAGCCCAATCCAAAAAATATAAATACAAACACGCCATTTTCGACATACAAAAATGAACGTTATGCTTCCATGTAAAACAAATTTTCCTACAATACCTCTCGTATACTTCCGTGCCAATTTTACCTATATACTCTGTACTTTATATTAATAAAATCTATACACATTTGTTCGGCCTTTTCTTGTGACCTGTAGTATCGCTAAGCGACGTAACAGCTCACTTAACTCCGACTTCAGTGACGTCACCTGTCTCAACGGCAGCGAAATTAACAGTACAAACTACACCTAAGACAACAATGGCGTCAATGGAACCGGAAACCGCTTTTCCAGCTGTTTTAAAAGGCTCTCAAAAGCAAAGAGTTCCCCCACCTGTACCTCCCAGAGGTTCGCCCAAAGCCAAGCGAGGCGGCTCTTCACAATGCAGCATCGAAACAAAAGGTGATTATTTACACAAATCTGTGAATGATATTCAACCACAAGCATCGCTTATGAGCATAGAAAAAGATTTCTTTTACGGGCATGATTTTAAGTTTAAAGAGTTCCCCGCATGCATAACCCCACCGTCTGATACTGTGACGAACTTGTTAGCTTCCAATCCGTACTTAAAATACGCTGAAGATGGAGACAGCATCACTGAAAGGATGAAACCAGGAAAAGATTTAATTGCACAATCAACTATGATGGCAAAGTTTAATATTGATAACGCAGTTAGAGAGAACTTAGACTCGGGAGGCTACGACGACACATCTTTCACGGAATCCAGCGAAGATATAGTTATAGAAGACATAACGGTTAACGATATGCGTAAGTTGAGAATAACTAAAATAGATTCAGTCGATTCGAGCGGAATCGACTCTAATGACGTCACTCAAAAGAAACATACAGAAGTATACGTGCAAGAAGCCACAACTGGTCATAATATTAAAGCTTCAGATTTGATAGCTAAAGCGAAATCTTTAAAAAAGATTCCGATTAAAATGTTTAAGAGAACTCCCGAGAAACAATCCAACAAAGGAGAGGATATAGGTCTGAAGTCTGCAATAATTTCTGGTTTAACGAAGAAATTCAGTCCACGCAACTTTAATCCGTTAAGAAGAGAGAAATCCCATGAATTCACTAGCAGGAAAGAAGAAGAAATTGATGAGATGAAATTTAAAGTAGAAGTTAAGACTTATTGTGAAGAACACCCACAAAACATGTACGAAGCCGAAACCTTGAATCAAAAGAGCACCAAAAATCGCATTGATATGTTCAAAACTATATATGAAATGCAGCCAGAGCCAGAAAACTCTCGTAGACTCTCTTTAGTATCCGCACGAAGTAATAGAATGTCTCTGAAGGCAGTCCAACCTGACGTAGTAAATGAAACGACGAAATTTTATGAACTCAAAGAAAGTACTTTGCCAAGTGAATCCGAGATTAAGCTTCCTAAAGTAAAAGCTGTTTTACTTAAAACAAAAAAGGTAGAGGCGCCAATAAAGGCCACTAGAGCCCCACCACCTCCGCCGCCTAGAAAGAAAGTGCCAAGACCCAGAAGACAGAAACGAGAGAATGTCAGAAAGTTGTCAGAAAAGAGAAAAATCTACGTCATGAGAAAGGAATTGGAAGAAGTCATATAAATACATCTAATTATAAAAAAAATATAAAAAAAATTGGCTTAGAAGAAGTACTATAAATATTTATATCAATGAGAAAGCCAAATCTTATATTAAGAACAGATCCTACGTCGCAGGATATTTTATTTCACATTTTTTTGAAATCTACCCTTCAATCATTCAAACGAATTACATTTATTATTATAAAGTAGTTTCATATATTTTAATTTAATGTTGGCGTCAAAATATTCCGATTAATTCGTATGTTTTAATTCGTTGATGTTTTAAAACATATCTTATTGTTTTTTTTTTTTATAATTTAAAGTGCAACATTACCGGTTTTCGTATACAAACTTCATTTATATGTAAATATTACAATCAACTAGCTGAAACCTTGCACGCTTCGCTGTGGCTCAGTCATATTAACTCTACCACAACAACGGCTAACTTCCACTTTAAATGTGACAGCGGTTCTCGTTATCGAGTTAGTTCTCCTCGCTTTCGGCAGATGGCGCCGTAAAAAGAGCTGTTTTTTCCCCCGATCGAGATTATTATTACGTGAAAAATAGATATGATTAAAGCGGATTGCATATTGTGTAAAAATTTCAAGCCAACACAACATATTTTTATATAGTATGTAGATATATATTATGTATACATTACATATAGGTACGTAATGAAATACGGGAATGTTGTACCTTAAAAAGTGTTGATTTATTCACAAATATCTAATGCTCTCTGATTTGCACGTTTATATTGTAGCTGCTCATTACTATGTGTGGAGTAAGTGGCATGATATTATTGTAGATCTTGTGTTGTTCATTAAACATCATCGAATACACAAACCAATAGATATACCTAAATTCTTTATATTTATATATTATAATACAATATTAATAGTGTCCAGACAAAAAGGAAAACGAAAAAGAAGCTTCGGCTTTAGTGTTATTTTCGGCTGAAAACGAAAATATGGCTGAAAATGGTCGAATCATGATTTTTAGCCGGAAATGGCCGAAAACGAAAATGGATTTTCAGCCGAAAAGGAAAACGAAAAAGAAGCTTCGGCTTTAGTCTTATTTTCTGCCGAAAACGAAAATATGGCCGAAAACGTCATTCTTGTACTGGTTCAGTTGTACGGATTGCATTTTCCCAAAAAAGTCTATTGGTTTGAGTCATCGGTGAAATATCATTGCTACTTTGTATTTTGTGTTGTTATCTTTTGTTTTTTGTTTATCTTTTTTTAAATATCTTAAATGTTTTAAGTGTTGCATCTTTTTTAATAGTAAATAGTTATGTTACTTATAAAAAATATTGTTTATTTATTAAATAGTAGAACCGCCAACAAATACAGTAGTCATAGTTCGTAGTTTCAAGAGACAACCGTTTTACAACAGTTAGTAAATGTGCGATTTTATTGAAGACCACCGTGAAATAACAGCACATATGCTGTTGTGTTACGGATCTAGAGTCTAATCCCGTGTCCTCATGTATTTTAACCATTAACTAGACTTCCAATTGTGTTGCTCGTATCGTATTACTGTTACAATTTCCTATAATGTGTTTAATGACCACTGGAGCCGAGTAAATCCGATTCAGCGTCACCGACCTGAGCGTGACGGTTCAATCACGTTGCTCTTTACTTTTACTTTAAAAGTTTAACCCTTACATTACTCTGTACTACTCGCGACCCTTACTTGTGTTCTAAAGCTACGGTAATGTTACCATCAAGTAGACCATCGTCAGCTAGAGCTACCTTTCCACCTTATTTGTGACCCAATGTAGTTAAATTAGTAAAAAGTTTGTCCTTTCTCCTATCAGTGTCGTCAATGCACTGATTTTCCTTGTGTTATAAGGCGAAGGTAGTTTTACCATCAGCTACTCTGCCATCTTATTTGTGACCCAATGTAGTTGAAGTAGTAACGCTAGTTCCCCGCACAGCTGCAGTCCCGCTGTCCTGTTGCTCAACTCCGCCCCCGCCCTTCGAAGAGGCGCCACCTCCGCGGACGAGTCGAACTAACTCGTCCTCGACTACATCTTCGAGTGCATCAGGGAGGCGACGAGGTGCCTCTAGTGCTGCGAGTGTGATGACCACCTCATCTGCATCGTCACTAGCGCTCACTCCGGCCGCACTGAGCAGCGCGCGAAGCAACGAAGCTAGGTAAATAAATAAATATCTTCACACATTCCACACAGCACCATCTAGTTCCACAGCACAGTAGATAACAGACAGTTGATATAATACATAGATTTCTTTTTTTTGTAAATACATACATATTATAAATACAAACATTAATGACTCAGGTACATTATGTGAATGTTAACGCATAAACATTTGCCCCTAGCGGGATTCGAACCCGCGACCGTTTGGTTAATAGCTAGGGTTACTAGCCACTACGACCAAACGTGTCGTCCAACCAAAATTAGCAAAATTGTGACCGAAATTGCCTTTCACTATTGAAACCAATTTAAAGACGAATTCACATCTAAAAATACTGTATCCCCCTCAATTATGATATGATATGATGATATGATATGATTTACAGCGTATGCTGGACTCCGCCGGCGTCTGTAGAGGGTTCCACACCGACCTGGACAGAAGGGACACCGAGTTTCACAGAGTCCAGTAGCAGTGAACAAGGTAACAATAAGCGACACCTACATATCTTTGTCAAACCAAAATATGCTATGTACACTTTTTTTTAGATTGTAATAATAAATCTGTAAGGGTTGGTCATGGAGTAAGTTATTTTGTTTTCAGAGATATCGTGTTTCTAGGCTCTATACGTGATACTGAAACTAAATTGACCATTTTTAGAATTTTTTTCTGTATGTATGTATGTATGTATGTATGTTCCTCCATGTATGTATGTATGTATGTTCCTCCAAAAATCTGTACTCTAAAAAAGAAGTTGACAATTTAACGGAAACTAATACAAACTTAATTGTTAGATATGATGATGAAAAAATACCGCCAATACTTACAATTGAAGTTCAAAAAGCCATCAAATCGCAAAAACTTGAAAGAGCTCCAGGGCCTGACAAAATTTGTAATGAATTTATGAGAGGTACAGTGGAAGAACTAAGTCCAATTTTAACGAAATTCTTCAATGAAATATTATACACAGGGGTCATCCCAAGCCAGTGGAGTGAGTCACACATTATCCTCTTGCACAAGAAAGGAGACAAAGATGACATTGCCAATTATAGACCAATAAGCCTAATATCAAATATCTATAAAGTATTTGCAAAAGTAATTTCAGAAAGAATAACAAAACCTTTAGAAGAAAATCAACCGATAGAACAGGCGGGATTCCGGAAAAACTATAGTACAATCGACCACATTTACACCATCAAACAAATTTTAGAAAAATATAATGAATATCAGAAACCAATATACATAGCCTTCATAGACTATTTCAAGGCATTCGACAGTCTACATCACAACTATATCTGGATAAGTCTGCGTCAACAGGGAGTTGAAAATACCTATATTGACTTAATTAAAAGCATCTATAATAAGAGTAAAAGCTGTATAAAATTGGAGTCGTTAGGTGATTCATTCCCCATAAATAGAGGTGTCAGACAAGGAGACCCATTATCCCCCAAGCTATTTAACGCTGTATTAGAGACTGTTTTTAGAACTTTAAATTGGGATGAATATGGCTTAAATATCAATGGTAGACGTTTAAATCATTTGAGGTTTGCCGATGATTTAATCTTGATGGAAGAAGATCCTAAAAAATTGCAAATAATGGTACAGACCTTAGCTAATAAAAGTAAAGAAGTGGGGCTCGAAATAAACACTTGTAAAACTAAAATAATGACTAACACCGTAGAGAAAAATATAGAATTGAATTCAAACAGGTTAGAATATGTACAAGAGTATGTTTATTTGGGCCAAATTATATCGCCTAGAGATCCGATGTCCAAGGAAATAAATAAAAGAATAGCCACAGGATGGAGGAAATTTTGGTCTCTGAAAGAAATTATGAAGAACAAAGAAGTAAGCATACAGATTAAAAGAATAGCATTTGACATCTGTATCCTTCCCTGTTTAACATATGGATGTGAAACCTGGTCCCTAACCGAGATCCACCGAGAAAAATTGGCTAAGTGCCAAAGGGCAATTGAGAGAAGTATGACTGAAACAAAACTAAAAGATAAAATAAGACATAGAGAAATAAGAAACAAAACTAAAGTAGTCAACATTCTCACTCGTATTGACCATCAGAAATGGGGCTGGGCAGGGCATATGTTAAGAAACAGTGTAAATAAATGGAGCAAGCAAGTCACGGAATGGTATCCAAGAGACGGAGTTAGAAGACAGGGGCGTCCAATAAGAAGATGGGAAGACGATATTCGTATGACCTTGGGACCATATTGGCCGAGAGTGGCTCTAGATAGAGAACAATGGAGGCAGTTGGAGGAGGCCTATGCCGAAAGGCACACCGAATTGAGGGACATTTTGTAAGCATTAGTAAAAAAAAAAAAAAAATATGTAAAAGTTCGGAAATAAATGGCTATTATTATTATTATTATGTTCCTCCATAACTCTTAAACGAATCAACTGATTTTCATGAAACTTGGTAGATAAACATTTAGACGTACAGGACACAGGATAGGCTACTTTTTTTTTCAACGCGAACGAAGTCGCGGGCGCCAACTAGTTATTAATAAGACTAGGCCAACGATGGAGCGAGCTATCCCAGAAAATACATAGTTGCTAAAAAGATTTGGGTTACATGAGTCCGGAACCGGAAGAGAGATCCAAATTTCCAATCCTCGGCAGTGCGTATTATGAAAGAGTTTTTAGAATGCCTCATCTAATTCCCCGTTTACATATGGCCATTGACATTGCCGCTCGCGTTTTCGTATTTATTTCCCTAAATACTGCTGTGGCAACGTCAAGGGCAATGAGTGTTTACATATGGCCATTGACATTGCCGCTCGCGTTTTCGTATTTATTTCCCTAAATACTGCTGTGGCAACGTCAAGGGCAATGAGTGTTTACATATGGCCATTGACATTGCCGCTCGCGTTTTCGTATTTATTTCCCTAAATACTGCTGTGGCAACGTCAAGGGCAATGAGTGTTTACATATGGCCATTGACATTGCCGCTCGCGTTTTCGTATTTATTTCCCTAAATACTGCTGTGGCAACGTCAAGGGCAATGAGTGTTTACATATGGCCATTGACATTGCCGCTCGCGTTTTCGTATTTATTTCCCTAAATACTGCTGTGGCAACGTCAAGGGCAATGAGTGTTTACATATGGCCATTGACATTGCCGCTCGCGTTTTCGTATTTATTTCCCTAAATACTGCTGTGGCAACGTCAAGGGCAATGAGTGTTTACATATGGCCATTGACATTGCCGCTCGCGTTTTCGTATTTATTTCCCTAAATACTGCTGTGGCAACGTCAAGGGCAATGAGTGTTTACATATGGCCATTGACATTGCCGCTCGCGTTTTCGTATTTATTTCCCTAAATACTGCTGTGGCAACGTCAAGGGCAATGAGTGTTTACATATGGCCATTGACATTGCCGCTCGCGTTTTCGTATTTATTTCCCTAAATACTGCTGTGGCAACGTCAAGGGCAATGAGTGTTTACATATGGCCATTGACATTGCCGCTCGCGTTTTCGTATTTATTTCCCTAAATACTGCTGTGGCAACGTCAAGGGCAATGAGTGTTTACATATGGCCATTGACATTGCCGCTCGCGTTTTCGTATTTATTTCCCTAAATACTGCTGTGGCAACGTCAAGGGCAATGAGTGTTTACATATGGCCATTGACATTGCCGCTCGCGTTTTCGTATTTATTTCCCTAAATACTGCTGTGGCAACGTCAAGGGCAATGAGTGTTTACATATGGCCATTGACATTGCCGCTCGCGTTTTCGTATTTATTTCCCTAAATACTGCTGTGGCAACGTCAAGGGCAATGAGTGTTTACATATGGCCATTGACATTGCCGCTCGCGTTTTCGTATTTATTTCCCTAAATACTGCTGTGGCAACGTCAAGGGCAATGAGTGTTTACATATGGCCATTGACATTGCCGCTCGCGTTTTCGTATTTATTTCCCTAAATACTGCTGTGGCAACGTCAAGGGCAATGAGTGTTTACATATGGCCATTGACATTGCCGCTCGCGTTTTCGTATTTATTTCCGTAAATACTGCTGTGGCAACGTCAAGGGCAATGAGTGTTTACATATGGCCATTGACATTGCCGCTCGCGTTTTCGTATTTATTTCCCTAAATACTGCTGTGGCAACGTCAAGGGCAATGAGTGTTTACATATGGCCATTGACATTGCCGCTCGCGTTTTCGTATTTATTTCCCTAAATACTGCTGTGGCAACGTCAAGGGCAATGAGTGTTTACATATGGCCATTGACATTGCCGCTCGCGTTTTCGTATTTATTTCCCTAAATACTGCTGTGGCAACGTCAAGGGCAATGAGTGTTTACATATGGCCATTGACATTGCCGCTCGCGTTTTCGTATTTATTTCCCTAAATACTGCTGTGGCAACGTCAAGGGCAATGAGTGTTTACATATGGCCATTGACATTGCCGCTCGCGTTTTCGTATTTATTTCCCTAAATACTGCTGTGGCAACGTCAAGGGCAATGAGTGTTTACATATGGCCATTGAAATGGCCGCTCGCGTTGCAATCCGTTCGCGAGTTCGAGAGCAAGTGAGCGAGAGAGCAGTATGTAAACACTTTCGCTCTCGCTCTCGCATCGCCGACCCTTTGATGTTCGTATAAAAAAATTGGCAATTGAGGGATAGCCGGGCAACGCGAGCGGACACGGAAGCTGAGAGGAAGCGACCAGTCTACATACTCGCGTTGCCCATTTTATTTCCCATTTCTTGCTCATGGCTGTGGAAATGGGCCATATGTAAACGGAGTATAATAGGGGGGGACATTCATGTTATCTATGGCTCCTTAGTAGTTTAATTGTACTCCTATTCCAGGCTATCCAATAACGCCGGCCCGCGGGGCGACACCGAATGACGGTAGACGGTCGCCACGTCCCCCACCACCCCCTGCGAGGTCCCACTTACCACCCACCACCATCAACTGTCTCACAACCGAAGTGGTAAGTGGCTAGCAACACTCGAGCACGATTTTATTCAAACGCTTTTTAGGGAATAATGTTTTAATTTTCCAACTTTAAACGCTGCTTATAGCACAATGAAAGGTAGCATTGCGATTTTAGTAGTCGCGACCCTCATTTATATGCAGAGCTTTCTAATGTTGGGAGTCTAATATTTAATTGTCTCTATTTAAATTAACTATTTTATTAATTTTATTAATTAACAAATCTATAAACACGTGCATTGTAAGTCCAATTTCAAATAATTAATTAGGTGGAGTACTAGCGTCTAAACTAGGCCGAGCCTGTATCTTAGTCACTTATGACAACAATCCATTCTATTTTACACATTTTTTGATTTTACAAATATGAGGGTAATTTAAAAAAATAAATAAATAACTTGCTATACATTAAGGTATTACAAATTATGGAAGAAAGAAATACCCTTCGAAGTTCTGAACAATAGTTAGGTTACACTATTAAAATTGTGGACTTAAGACAAAAAAAGAACAACAAACAGTTAAAATATAAATTAATTTTTTTTTTTTTTTTTAAGTTTAAGTAAATTAAATTTTTTTTTTCTACATATATCATAATAGCTCGTGCCCGCGACTTCGCGTTTAAAATTTTATATAGCAGCCAGGCTCCGATAGCCGAAATATTTACGCAGCCAGTTATGGCAGCCAAATCGACGGCCAGATGTCACCCAAACGTCAAGCGATATGAAAAAGTTTTGAAACATACGTCTGGTTGCTACAAGCGCACGGAGCTTGACGGCAGCCACATACATTCGCTTAGTCGCTAAACTACTCGCTCTGGCTGCGCGCGCAGCCAATGGGTTGCCGTGCAATCAGGCGCGTTCTATTGGCTGCCGTAGCCGGGGATTTGTGGCTGCTAAGTGCGCAGGCTCCCATACACCGTCATAGGCCTATCGCCCTCTAGGCAGCCTGGCTGCGGCAGTCAATAGAACGCGCCTGATTGCACGGCAACCCATTGGCTGCGCGCGCAGCCAGAGCGAGTAGTTTAGCGACTAAGCGAATGTATGTGGCTGCCGTCAAGCTCCGCGCGCTTGTCGTAGCAACCAAGCGTATGTATCAAAACTTTTTCATATCACTTGACGTTTGGGTGACATCTGGCCGTCGATTTGGCTGCTATAAATGTCTGCGCAAATATTTCGGCTGCCGCAGCCAGGCTGCCTAGTGGGCGCCTAGCCATATGTTCAATTGGCTGTCGCAGCCAGGCTGCCTAGTGGGCGATAGGCCTTAAGCCTTCCTCGATAAATGGACTATCCAACAACAAAAATAATTTTTCAATTCCGGCCAGTAGTTCCTGCCGCTCCATCAATATATAAGAATATAACTAATGCTATCAACTTTCTTTGGACGCTGCTTATACTGGTGGGTTTTTTTTTTAAATAGTTGCACTTAAAAGAAAGAGTAGAAAAAGATTACAAATGATAAATGTGTTGTTCTATGTACATGTGTATTCGCTTCTCATTGGTTGTTTTACTTTGTTACTCCGCTAGCTCTTTTAATTATGGCTGCACTGCGGTCGACGTGCAGTTAAAATTCAATCTTATTTTTAGTAAGTTAAAGTATAATTTCGGAAATTCATTACCATACATTGTTATCAAGGACGAACAGCTTGAAAGTAAATGTTGTCAGAGTTTTTTTTTATATTATGTTTATAACTAATCCCTAAAAATGTTTATATAAATCCTAAATTTTTTTTTATATAAATCAGTGAAGTACCAATGTGATATTTTTTAATAGGTAGATATATAATTTAATATTTTTCTTTTTTTTGTAAATAGTTGCAAAACATGCCGTTGTGAATTTTATATATTTTAATTTTATATTTAATATATTGTATTATTTATTATTATTTTTTAAATGCAGTAAGTATACATATTATGCTAATATCATATCTAAATGGTGTCGACTGCATTGTAGCCAATTACTTTATTATTAGTTTAAGCCGCTATACATATAAAAAAAAAATACAGTTTAATACTATTAGCATTAAACTGTATATCGCTGCTTAAAAACTAAAGGGCCACAAATCAAAATTACACTTTTTACAGGAGAGCTAATCGAAAAAAAAAATTATTTTTTTGTCTATTTTTTTCTTATTAGATAATCAAATATATGCATATTATACATCGTTAGAAGCGTATTTTTGAGTAGCATTAAATTTTTTAAGTATGTACTTTTATAATAAAATGAATACTAGAAGAGATATAAGCATATAAATTACTTTTGAATATATAAAAAATGATCAAAATATACTAAATATGGAATAAAACAACCTTAAGTCTTTTTGCAACATACAATATGAAGGATTGTGATTGTATTTTTGCAATAAAAACATTTTTGGATTTTTTTTGTTTTATGGCCCTTTAGTTTTTAAGCAGCGATATAAAAATATACAGTTCAATGCTAATAAAGTCGAAACAGGTCAAGTACGCTAAATCCCAGTTTCTCAACCTGGGGGTCGCATTCAGTATTATGGGGGGGGTCGCAATGTGTTCAATAAATAAGACCCTTATACGAAATAACCTTGAAATCTTAAAAATATTAATCGTAAAAGTTTTAAAATAAAAAATAAAAAACACTACGACATGTGAAACTTCGATAAACAATAAATTTACTGAGTCGCGACACTAAAAAGGTTTAAAAAAAATACAAATCTTTTCTCTTTATAATATTACTAACTGGTGCCCGCGACTTCGCCCGCGTTAAATTTAAGGGATGTGTAGCGCCTGACTAAATGTGTAAAGCAATAATTATAACGCCTGACATCTTTGCTGTTATAAAATTTTCAGGGGTTGTATCTTTATTTTTAGTAGATAGCTGGTGTCCGCGACTTCGCCCGCGTTGGAATTATATACTAAAACCTTCCTCTTGAATCACTCTATCTATTAAAAGAAACCGCATCAAAATCTGTTGCGTAGTTTTAAAGATCTAAGCATACATAGGGAAAGATGGCGGCTTGAACTATTTGATTAATGTATCAAATGTTAACCTAGTTAAGTGGTTTTATGTCACGTGAACAAAATATTTATACAAAATTGGGTGCTTCCATTTTGGGGAATGCAAATGAAAAATATTGAAAATTAAGTGTGTAATCTTTTTTAGTGACGAGTGGTTAAATAAATGCGAACTTTTTTTATGGAATTTACCTACTCGGTAGATAGTGGCATGTTTTGACTTGGGCGATAATTATTATTGAAAAATTAACGGTTAAATGTCACCGTTAATGTGTGATTTTTACTGCGAGTAAACTGTTTTATTCGTGACAGTAAGGCCGGTTTCAGTGCTCTCCTGACGGTCAGTACTGACGATACGCACGACCGACCGTGCGACCGACGCGCTTGTAATTTGTATGTGCGTCTCGTCAGGACTGACCGTCAGGAGAGCACTAAAACCGGCCTAAATGTTTGTTATTTTGGTTTTGGTGTCTGCAAAATGTTCACAATAATTTGCTCTTTCACATTGATATATTGATGTACTCTGTGAACACTAGCTGTCAAATAATAATTGCGCGGGAGGCCACGCTCTTTTGTCGTTCATAACATTAACAAAATGGCGTCTGCGTAACAATTTTTGACGATTTCTCTCATATACATACTAGTACGAGAACATCCGGCATTAGAAATATATTCCCTCATCTGTTATTTGATGATGGCAAAGATTATCTGGAAGATTATACTTACATTGATAAATTGCGAATGGGTTGTGTGAGTAAATCACGTGCCGAAGCTGTTAAATAAAATAAATTATAATTAACTCTCGCCATCTCTATCTGTCACATGGAGTTGCCCACGCAATGCTTCTCTGTCACTCTCCACGCTCCTAATAAAAACGACAACCCATTCGAAATTTACACTGTGCAGTTGTGGGCGATAAAGATTGCACATAAACTTTTAGAGAGCGATGAATGGCTAGTTTCGGCTTTACCTCATTTACTTACTATATTACTGCGTAAGGACAAGGCTAACGTTCCTAGCATAGATAAATGATAGGTCTCGCTTCGTACGACTAGATACGGCCCTACCTAAAAGCAATAGCTCCGTAAATGCGGCAACTTTTTATTGTAGTGTGTGTGTAAAACATCGTCCCTATTTATCACTTTTTACACAGTTTAATTATATTTTTACACAGTTTCACTACACAAATTGGCATTTTATCATGCCCAAAATTTAATAAAACATTCGGAACGTACACATCACAGACAGTTTGCAGTGTGACTAGCTCGGCGTACTAAAAGTTGCCGCATTTTTCAAGTATGGCGGCTGTATCTAGTCGAGCGCCGCGAGACCAATCAAATATCTTTGGTTCCTAGTAAATGGCACCGACGCGTTGGTGTCAAAATCGGAAAGTGACACCAATGACAGCTTATAGTCACCGAGACCAAACCGAGACGACCGCGTTGAGACGAGTGTTTTCTAACAGATGGCGCTACTGTTTGTCTATAAGAAGTAAGTTTGTGTAAAATGTTTCGTTGGGCGTATCCTTACTTTGAAATCATTGCTTTACCTATGTGACGTTAGTGCTTCGCGCGACAGAGATAACGCTCTACAAAGATGACAAAGCGGAAACTAGCCGATCATCTCTCTCTAAAAGTCGATGTGCAATCTTTATCGCCCACAACTGTAAGTATTATCTATCAGATAATCTTTGCCATCATCAAATAACATATTATGAGGGAATATATTTCTAATGCCGTATCTTAGACTATACATTCTTATATCGATGTACCCTTCAGTAATATAAACTAAAAACTTAAATTGAATGCCAAAAATTAGACTAATGAGAGTGACGTTCCGTTTCACATAATACATAACCTCAAAAATTATTTAAAAAAATTAAAACTCTGTTAAAATAAATGTAAAGTAATAATGCGTGTTCAATTTTATTATTGACGAAATTATCTGTTATCGGTTTCGTGTTCAATGAAAATGTATAAAACTAAACTAAAAGGTTGTCTCAATAATCCAAAGCAATTGATTGTTCGCTTTCTAAATACCTATATCATGTAATCCGCTTTCTTGTGAATGTATTTACATTGTATTGAGTAAATGTTATCAAGTCAAAGTATTTTTGATTATCGATACAGAATGCAGATTGTTCTTAAAGTTGTTTTTTTGTTTATCTCGTTATATACTTTTACTTTAGAATCATATCTGTATCCAACAACTTTGGGTTAAGTACCACTTAGGTACTGTCAACTTTGGTGATATTTGTGTTCTTAGGCGACCATAGTTCATAGCAAGGAGGATAGAGATAAGGACGGCAATCTCTGAGTATTAAAAGTGTCTGTCGAAAGACGATAAATTGATGGCGCTAGTGAGGCTAGTGACAGTATACAATTCAACCAAAATTCAACTCGGCGCACTTCACTCCGTCAACTACTGCTAAGTTCATTCCATACTCTCCATAATCTCAAACTCTCTCTGTACACACTAGCGCCATCTCGATTTGTCGCTTTTAGTTGCCACTTTTTCAAACACCCATGTAAGATTGCGCTCCTTAGTTCATAGACACATACCATAAAATGGAGAGTCAGTGACGTCATTCATAGGGAGATTTTATTTTATAGGTCCACAGAGCAAGTAAACCATGGAGCCTCTACAACGCCTTCTATTTAATGGTGGTCGATAGACACTTTCTAACTTTCTTTTCTAATATATTCATTATACATTAGAAATGATGACTTTCTAATGACTTATTATTATTATTATCTGCTAGTGGCTATTTCTGTCTGCTAGAGAATCAGTATCACTTCGTCCATTGCTGAAATATTGTGATCGCCACGTGAACTAGAGCTCTCTACCTATACCTACAACGTTGAGAAACTGTAGTACTTTTTTTATAGAGGCATTCTTCACATCTTCACAAGCCATTGTGTGGTGACGTGTTCATTGTTCTAATGACTTGGTCCTTTAATTCTACCCTCCATGAAGTAAACCATCAACTTTCCATTAAATTAGTTAAAAAGAGAATGAGTTTTTGTTTTTGTATTTACTTGTATTTTATATTGTCTCGTCTCAGTAACGAGAAACAATCGGAATAATCAAAAATACTTTACCAAAAACATTTAGGTACTGAAATCCCACTTCTTTGTGATGGTGACCATAAATTCCGTGTATTTTTTTAAGTAATTTAAATATTTATAACAAATCAAAAAACTTATATGTATAACTTATACCTACAATGTCGTGATACAAGAAAACCTGAACTTCAAAGCAATAACTAGATAAATTAGATATAATTATATGTTTTGAAAAAACTACCCAAGTATTTTGGTCAATATATGTATTTTCGTAATTATTAAACTGAAAAACTTATTTTGTAATGGCAACACAATCCTTAATTATTATAAGAAAAACATCTCTTATTTTTTAATACATTTAAAACGATTTGTAGCTCTTTTACATACATTGTGAATCTGTATAATATTTTTCTATGTTTATAGTGTTTTCCAAATGTCGTCATTTAGATAAAATGTTGAGTGCATACTGAATTTTTTTTTGTCTACGGACTCTATCAAATAAGAGACAACAAAAAAAAACTATTCACAAATTCATACTTTCAAGTTATTTAATAAAAATGTATTATTAAAAGTTTTTATTAAATATCCAAAATGTGATTAAAAATTTGTGTTGTGCTTCATTGCCCTTAGCACGTTAGTCTAAAACCGCTATCACACTGTTCAATTTGAAGGAAACCAATTTAAGAAATCGGAAGGTGTAATCGCAGTTAGAACAGATTGGATCCAATTTAGATTTTAGATTCCATTATCTATTTTCAACTCTATATCTTCGATTTAGAAATCAATTTAGTATAGTGTGATCGACTAGTTCACTACTTAGGTTCCTAAATTGGTTTCCTGCAAATTGAGTAGTGTGATAGCGGTTTAATTTTCTTTTCGGGGACCCCGCACTTTTGTGCTACCCGGCCTCTCGATGTACCGACGAAAAACAACGATGGCTGCCCCTCGTCTGCGGAGGCCCTTAATGGTTCTAAGGATACAAAGTAGAATAACACAACTACGATCAATTGTAGTCAGCACCAAACAACTACGACCTGTGAAGTTGGACCTGATACCTGTTTTTAGGTATTGCGACGCAAGTTGCGACAACTTACTGACAGCTGACTGACTAAGTTACGCAACTGACTCAGCTTGCCGTCAATTTACTGACAACTAGTGACTGAGATACGCAACTGACAACGGTTTTTAGCTATTGCGACGCAACTTGGCGACAATTTACTGACTACTGAAAACTGACTGACTGAGTTACGCAACCGACAACTATTTTTAGCTTTTGCGACGCAACTTGCGGCAATTTAAGAGTTTGATGGTGGGGTTTGGTCCCATAACGCCAGAGTTTCAATATGGCGTCGACTGACATAACCGCAGAATTTTTAATCCCTATACACATTGTAATAACGGTTCATCAAAAAACATGTAAGTAAAATTGTAAATAATAAAACAAAAAACACTTTCTTGATCTATGTGTTTCAAATATTCTTATACTGATTTTTAATGTAGTAATATTTCTAGTAATAAGTTTTTACATTATATTTTAATATTGCATTGGAACCAAAATGGTCACCGTCACAAAAAGGTTGTAACTCATGTGTAAGAAATGATTTTGTTATTGTCGTTGTTATCATTATTATAAACAATATTGTATATTTGTTGTTGTTAATATTTGAGAAAATCGTAGAATAAAACATTTTAAACAATGTTGCAACATTTTGAATTGAATACCTTAATTATAAATACTTTCGTATTACACGCAATATCGTTGAGTCCAAAAGATACTTTATAGAAAAAAAAGATACAGTAGTATTTCTCTCTTGCATTTCAAGAGATAGAAATAGCATACGAGCATAGAAAAATCTCTATGAGCAATAGTTTATAAATCGCAATTGACGAGTAACCCCGCATAACGTTTTTACGTAGTGCCGTCTCTTTCTAATATTATGAATAATAACCATAACATGTGCATCAATAAATTATTTTTTTCCCTCTTGCTTAAAAATGCCTATTTTTTTAAGTATAAAATCTTTTCTGTCGGCACGCTGGCAAAGTCCACGAGGACAATAATAGAAATTGCTGGATTGTGTTCCTACTACACTAATTTTGCTTTTTTCCTAAAACCGCTATCACACTATTCAATTTGAAGGAATCCAATTTAGGAACCTAAGTAGTGAACTAGTTGAACACACTACACTAAATTGATTTCTAAGTCGAAGACATAGAATTGAAAATAGATAATAAAATCTAAAATCTAAATTGGATCCAATCTGTTCTAACTGCTATTACACCTTCCGATTTCCTAAATTGGTTTCCTTCAAATTGAATAGTGTGAGCGGTTTAAGGCGGACCACATCTCAACTTAACCGTACCAGCGGACCCCTTTTCTTAGGTCTATTATACACCATAGTGCAACGTACTGCGCCATTTTGTTTTTAGCTTTATAATTTTTATATTTTTACTTTGTCCCAAGTAAGGAAGCATTACTTTAGAAGTTATTTCAGTAGTATATTTCGAACGTCAAGTAAAGTGTCGATTAGTTACTTTTAAAAATCATTTTCTGTTTTATTGAATTATGCACTCGGTTTACTGCATCATTCGATAGCCGATTTTTTTAAATTAATATCTATTTAATATTTTGGACTTTTATCGTACAAACAAAGGTATATCAGCTAAATTATTCCCGGTGACAGGTGACTTTAAGTGACGGTTTAGCCTACTTGACGTTCGTGAAAGAGGCGCTTATACAATATACCGACTGACGGCATTTAAAATTCACAAAAGATTATTTATTTACCAATTAAATATTTCAAATGAGCATGCTATATAATTTACTTAATATATTTATACAACGCATAAATGCTTTTAAACTTAACATCTAAGCTTAGCATATGATAACTTTTCTAATTTTCAAAAAAAACTTTCACTGGATTTAAAGGTAAGGGTCGTGGTATTTTTTATATTGATTTTATTGCGATTATGTTTTTTATTTTATTTCTGTTTCTATTTATAAATTTAATATTTTTTTTTTATTAAAATTTATTCAGCACAGGGCCCGTATTCTCTGTTTTTCTGTACATCTGACAACATGTATGCAAAATTTCAAAAATTTTGATAAAGGTTTTCACTAATACAAAGTGCCATAAACAAGTAAGGTCAGTTTACATAATTTGCCGAAAAAAGTTTTTGAGTGCAAGGTCAGGAGAGTTAATAAAACTTTATCTGATTCACAATTTTAATCATGTTAAATTTTCCAGTTCCTCACCTACGTTCTCTTTGTTATTAACTAGCTTTTGCCGGCGACTTTGTCCGCGTTAATTTTTAAAATATAGCGTATGTTACTCGCTGATAATATAACTTCCCAACAGTGAAAGAATTTTTCATCCTGCAATTTCGGAGCCTATTAAAAGCAAACAAACCAATAATCAAATATTTCCTCCTGATAATATTAGTATGGATTAATCAATGACTTCTATATTACTTCGTAAGGACAAGGCTAACGCTCCTAGTATGTGGCACCGACGCGCCGGTGTCAAAATCGGAAATTGGCACCAATGACGTGTGTTCATTCTGTGCGTAGAAAGATACGAAAATGCCTACTTACCAGTGATATGTCCAACCAATCAATGAGAACACTTTACAATAACAGAATACGCCAATAAGAAATAAAAATAGGTATTAAGATGGCAATGAAAACATAAAATATTTTAGTAACTAGTTGTGCAAATTGGAGGACCATTTTTTGTCACTAGTAGTATTGGTAAGGGCGCATCCTGTCTTGTTTAACATATCACTGAATATAACTTACCAACAGTGAAAGAATTTTTCATCCTGCAATTTCGGAGCCTATTAAAAGCAAACAAACCAACAATCAAACAACTTTTTTAATTTCAGGTAGAAATAGCACACCTAGCATCGGAGACGTCGAGCATAAAAATATCAACGTACGAGGTGCAACAGATGATGGGGGAACAGAAGGAATGTTAGCCAATTTTGAAAAACATTTTGTAACCATAGTTTTAGTATGAGTTTGTGGACAATATAAAAATATGAATTTGAAAGCTAAACAAAAGTAGAAATTAATTGTTAGCACACTCTACATTCGGGTACATTAATTAAACCACTTTGTGTTGATTCCTATTGACCGACCGATACATCAGAACTATAATACAATTCCAACTTACATAAGAGTGCGTATAAAGCAAGCAAAATTTGTAATTTCACCCGCGTGGCCCCTTGGACAGTGACAGTGACAATGACAGTGACACAAAATACGTACAACTATGCACAACATGCGACGGAAGATAGCGCATCTCGCTCAATAAAAATGTTATAAGTGCCAAAAGTATTAAATATTAATTATTCGTAAACTACAATGTTAAATGAAAAATTGTTACATACAGCCTTAGATAATATGTGAAGTGAAATTACTGATACACTTTTAGCTTTGTAATGTGTAAGCTTGAAAAATAAAACTAAAATCGATAGAAATGAGAGTTCACTTGGTGATTTTTTTCTATCGAGAAAATTTCATTATATCATGTTTTCTGTCCGAGTCTTCACTTTCATTTATAATGTATTTTCTATTTTAAAAAAATAAATTAAATTGGACTTTGTTTACTTAGATAAAATTCAAATCTAGAATTGGCTATTTCTCTTTATACGCGCCCTTAAGGTGCGCGGACATACGACATCGACCTCTCTTCGCGAACGTGTTCGTTCAACTGACTGATACCTTTTCAATATCATGCCACCGAATGAATCTGAATGAATGAACACCTCTTTTTGAAACGTCACAGAGCACTTTTCAGTCTAGTCATCTACTTCAGTCGACATAAATAGCAGACACTAACATAATTTTTATTTTTCGAGTCACAGAATAAAGAACTGAATAAGTCTCAAGGCTGTGTTCCATTACTCTTTCGGCAAAGGCTAATTTTGTTCTAGCCGTCGTTCTAGCATTCCATTTGAGCACAATTTTTATCCGGATAATATTTTTTATTAAAGTTTTTTTTATTACGAGTAAAAATTTATGAAAACATTATTTCATTATTCATGATTTTCATGGAATGTTTACAACTAGAATTTCACCAAAATGTCACATTTTTATATTGTCTATACTCAAGTTATATAATCAAATCTAAAGGAAAATATATTACAAATTTATTAAATGTATAATGGAAAAAATCTCGCCACTGCCATAATTGTGTATTGAAAATTAACTTAATTTAGTTCTAAGCTTAATTGAAATAAGGTTTTCTCTTCTTTGCATTATATTATCGTTTAAGAATATCTTATTTTTTGTAGTCGTTAAAAATTTTAAAACATACACTAATCCTTTAACCGCCCGAGTCGGATTTATCCGACAACTATTTTCGTGTTCATTTCCCCAGAACCGTATACAGGGCGTCCCAAAACTATGCGACATGAATGGAAAGTACCTTAAATATCGTAGATAGGATATTTTACTGCATTTAAAGATTTCCTAAAAATTACGTCGTCGTCGGCCTTAAATAATATTCTTGAAATTTGAATCAAACATTTTACGTTATTCCTTTCTTTTAAGATACTACGTTACTTAAGAATAATTATTATTTTTTGTCCATTCTTTCGATTGGCATCATAAAAATTTGGGTGATTTTTTCTTTTCACATTTAAGTCGGTTCGATTCCCAGACGAAGCAAGTAATTTTTAGAAAATCTTTGAATGCAGTATTACTAACTTTTAAAAATAACATGTCTTCTCTGAAAAATATCCTATCTACGATATTTAAGGCACTTTCCCTTCATGTCGCATAGTCTTGGGACAGCCTGTATATACGAAAAATTCCTCTACTTGATTAATGTTTTTTTTTTAAATCTTACGTTGCTTTTTCTTTAGAAAAAAATGTTGGCTGACAACTACAAAACCAAGCGGCAATGACTTCTATATAAGACAAGGCTAACGTTCCTAGTACGTGGCACCGATGCGCCGGTGTCAAAATCGGAAATTGGCACCAATGACGGGTGTTCATTCTGTGGTAGAAAGATACGAAAATGCCTACTTACCAGTGATATGTCCAACCAACCAATGAGAACGCTTTACTATAACAGAATACGCCAATAAGAAATAAAAATAAGTATTAAGATGGCAATGAAAACTAATTATTTTTAGTAACTAGATGTGCAAATTGGAGGACCATTTTTTTGTCACTAGTAGTATGGTAAGGGCGCATCTTCTTATTTAACATATCACTGCCAAGCGGTTAAAGGGTTAATGAAATTTTTTCTTTCATTTTAAAAGTCTGAATCTTGACAGATGTCTTTTCCTACACTTTAGTTTAGTCTATGCATAAGTAGAACAATTATTATCTCTTTATTTATTTATTGTTTTCATCAAACTACTACAACATGGAATCCGCGTGCCATACAAAACACTACGAACTTTATGGAACACTAGCTGGTGCCTGCGACTTCTTCCGCTTTCTTTATAGCCTATAGCCTTCCTCGATAAAGGGACTATGCAATACAAAAAGAATTTTTCAATTCGAACTAGTAGTTCCTCAGATTAACGCGTACAACCAAACAAACAAACATAAATCTGTAAGGATCGGTCATAGAGTAATTTACTTTGTTTTCAGAGACATCATGTTTATAGGCTCTATACATGATACTGAAACTAAATTGTAAATTTTTAGATTTTTTTTCTGTATGTATGTATGTATATATGTATGTATGTTCCTCCATAACTCTTAAACGAATCAACTGATTTTCATGAAACTTGGTAGAAAAACATTTAGACGTACAGGACAAAGGATAGGCTACTTTTTTCTTTTTCAACGCGGACGAAGTCGCGAGCACCAGCTAGTAGTAGTATAGATTTAATAGTGACATATGCGTAGAGCATGAACTTGTCATCTGTCATTTAAAACCAACCAAACATCTGTCATTTAAAGAAAACGTGACTTTACGTCCACACATTGGAGTTTAAAATGAATAGTAGAAGTTGGTCGTTACTACCTTTTAACATTTACGCGCGAAGGCAAGACTCCGCCATGATTCCGTTTTAGGCGTACTTTACATGTGCCACTTTGGCATTTGTGACGCAAATTCCGTAGTTGTAGTATTTCGATGATTGTTTTTAATTTTAAGGGACATCCGATTACCAATTACCCCATCCCTTTCTTATCCCTTGTCCTTAATGATTCAATGGTCAGCAGTGTACTTGCCGCCTCAAAGACGTTGCTTGTGTTATAGGCGATGGTAGTCACTTACCATCAAGTAGACCGTCAACCTGTCTGTCAACCTTAACACGACTGGAGTTTACTCCTTACGAACGATAAATAAAAAACTTAATAATAAATAATAACGAACGAACGAATAAATAAACTGAAACTTCAGATATATTCTAAAATATTAGAAAATAGAACGTAACGCGTACCGTGTGACAATTTTGATTTTACTCACATAAATTTTTATACCCCAGGGTAATACAATATGAAAATCGATTCTTTAGGAGTGAACTCCAAAAAAATTTAAAAAACCGAACATTGTCGCATTTATCTTTATAATATCAATGTAATAATTATTTAATAATCCAGTTTAACTACAAAGTGAGGGGCAGGGGTCTAAGTGCAAATGCACCTCTATCCAAGAAATCCATAACTGCCTATAATATTTAGATATATGTACTTCTTATATTATTGAAAATGACATGGATTATAATATATTTCCTCTAAAATAAAACAAACAAATAAAATAATACCATAATTTAAAGTCCATAAACAAGATTTTAGTCTCTAGTGAAAAATTTAAAAAACTGGATAGTGGCGCATTTGCACTTAAACCCCTCAAGTATGGAATAACGACTCATATGTCAATCAAACTGAAAGAATGGTCCTCTCCAATAAGGAGGGCAGAGACAAGGAGGACAATCTCTGAGTATTAAAAGTGTCCGTCGAAAAACGATAAATTGATGGCGCTAGTGAGGCTAGTGACAGTAAACAATTCAACCAAAATTCAACTCGGCGCACTTCACTCCGTCAACTACTGCTACATTCATTCCATACTCTCAAACTCTCTCTGTGCACACCAGCGCCATCTCTATTTTTCGCTTTTCTTTGCCACTTTTTCAGTTTAACACCCATGTAAGATGGCGCTCCTTATCTCCACGCTCCTTACTCTCCAACAATAAAATAAGGGTTCTAAAAGTGGCCGCCATGGCGCTAGTGTAGCATATCTTTGTCTAAATTACTAGACAATGCCACACTAGCGCCATCTTAATTTACTGGTATTCGGAGAACACTTTTTAATACATAGTCTGTCCTCCTTACCTCTACAAAGGAATCTCTTTTTTTTATTTCAAGTATCGTCGTGTATCCCAAGCATTACACTAGGGCCTTTCACCAACTACAAGTAGTGTTGATTTAGAAATAATTTTATGTTTTATTAAATTATGCACTCGGTTTACTGCGTCATTCGATAGGCGATTTTTTTTTAATTATTTTCTATTTAATATTTAGGACGTTTACCGTACAAACAAAGGTATATCATCTAAATTATTCCCGGTGACAGGTGACTTTAAATGACGGTTAGCCTACTTGACAGATGGTGAAAAAGGCCCTTAGGATAGTTTGCTTCCCATATACAGAAATTTCTTGTATCATTTAACTTCTTCTTAATCTGAATTATAGGGTATAATATTAATGAGTATTTAACTGTCAAATTTTAAGTACCTTTTTAGAGGTAACTTATGCAAAACTCGTGTATAGAAATGTATTTTCTATTATTAACTGTATATTGTTGATATATGCGTGTAATGTCTGATAGTTAAGAGTTGTTTGTGTACATTTGCACCTCAAGAGTTTTTTTAAATTTAGCTGCTTGGTTTCAAACTCAGTCCTAAACTGTTTATTTTCATCTAAATTTTATTAGCACTTTCTACTTCGGGTGTATTAATTAAACCACTTTATGTATAGTCCAAATACTTTTATCGTCCGACCGATACATCAGAACTACAATTACTCTTAGCAAACGTGTTCGTTAAACTGACTGATACCCTTTTAATATAATATCATACCACCGAATGAATATGAACGAATGAATGAGTCAGAGCACTTTTCAATCAACTTCAGTCGACATAAATAGCACAAAAAAACTTTTAATAGGTAACATGAGACAATTTTAAGGCAATTCATAATAATTAATAGTTGATATTCACAGGGTTGATCAACCCTTGTACCTCTATTGTGGTCGCCAGCAGTGATATGTTAAGTAATAGATTGAACACTCCCTACGATGTCCTGCTAAATTCATGTTCCAAATTGGAAGGTGCGCGGGGGACGGCGCGGCAGTAGTGTCAATGTCAATACGTCAAGTCGTAGACAACCCTAATATTAATATGGCCGACCCGATAAGCACGTCGGTTTTAACAAATTAAATATTAACCTATTAAACGTTTCAATATTAATAAAACTTACCTATGGAACGTCACACCAGCAGTTTTACCAATATTTTTTGTTGTATTTTTGCAATATCTCATCACACAAGACGGCATTTTTACTGGTTTTGAAAATAATAACGCGCCTAATCTCTACGAGCGCGTATGACAGACTGTCAACGGGTAGGACGTCGGAACTCCAATCACTTGGAACACTCATCGCGTCTGGAGTGTTCCATCTAGTACTTAACATATCACTGGTCGCCAGCCGTTTCTAACCCTCTTGTGCAGGGATGGCGAACCTTTATGGATCAACGTGCCATTTTTTTTTCTAAAGATTTGTTTACTGAGGCCTCGGTAAACGGTTCTTCCCCGTGCCAAAGATGTCCAGAGCACTTTGAAACACTTTAAAATAAAATTCAAGTCACTGTCTTGTATAATATGAAATGTAAATAATTTCACTTAATGATTGTTGTAAACTTTTCAAATGCACCAATATAATGGAAAATCATAATTTATATATATGGTATGTTCTTTTGAATTTTTTAGTTTATTTATGGTAGTTTTGACAGTCATCTGGTCTGGTAAGCATTATAGGTAAAGCTGGAATTAAACAGCTCTAAAACAAATCCTAGTTCGTAGTAGTTTAGAGAGTGTCGTAAATAGAGGTGTCCGGAAAAAATCTTAAATGTCCGGGGTTTTTAAAGGTCCTATTTTTAAAGGACTACGGTAAATCCCTCTATCGTCAGAATAATGAATTTAAATAAATTATTGTATTGCCATCTAGCGGTAGTAAAACAAATTGAACAATAGCTCATCAGGTGCAAATGTATACTTTATATACGCTATCTTATATTGTTATAAAATTGTACTTATCTGTATATCGTGAATGATATTCAATAAATTGTGTATTTAAATCTTGTATTTTCATTAATTTGGTTAACCTTGTTGGTGGAAAGTCTAGAAAGAAAGAAAGAATTTTGTGGGTAATGAATAAGACGGTGGGTGTCCTAGGTATCCTAGGATCCCCTAACCGAATCCCCCAGGAGACTGAGCTAAAAGGCTGGGATATGTAACGCTCCTTTTTTATATAACTTAATAGTTATTTATAACGAAATCCACTAACCCCCATTAAATGAAATCCCACTTTGTTCGAGAGGCTAAAAGCAATGAATATTGTAAAATCTATACTACCCATTAAACTTCATCAGACAAATAATATAAAAACCTTCAAACACGCAGTTATATGGTGTTTTGGAATGTGACGTCACAAATATGTAAACAAGCAGATATAGACTTCTATCAACAAATAAACATACAGACATTTTAAATAAATTTATTTGAAATTTAACAAAATTTATCAATTAAAAACAATATGATAATTCAAAAATCTAACGTCTTACGTTTACAAAATTACAAAAATCTAATTTATTTTAAAAATATTTTGTAAGCTCTCCCGCAGACTACTTCGTAATTATTTTTTCGAGCAATTCTCATACAAATTGTCGTTTACGCGTTCGACGCTGTACATTTTCTTTATTTTAAAACAAATTTTGGTAATATAGCCACTGAATGCTCGCCGTGTGACGTCACCGTTTTTTCTGCATATATATTCAACACGGCCTTCTTCACATCGTACGATTGTAAAATATGCGATGACGTCACATAATTCTTCATCTGTGACTTCCTAAAGCTCCTTGAAAATTTACTCATTTTTGATACATTTATGTGATTCGCTTGCGCTCTGTTCGTTTCTGTATTGACTACGAAAACTTCGTCTTCATTTGTTACATCCAAAAGAGTACTGGGATTCAATTTCTTCATTTTGAATTCTTTTATACGTTCCTCTCTTGGCACAAACGTTCTCTCTAAACCACTTTTACTTTTTAAACCACTTAACGCGGACATTGCTTGAACGGTTCGAAAATATTCTGGTTCCAAAATTGATGTTTCTTCGTTATCATTAGTTTTTTCTTCACTCATCCCATCACAGCTGACCGTTCCTCTCCTAATTTGTGAATTCCGACAATAACAGGCTCCTTCGTCGACATTTCCACAAACATGTTTTCTGGCAAATGTTCTGCATAAGCAACCATCGCCTAGTATTGCTTCCTTAGAGGAAAAACTATCATTGATTTTACTCTCTTTAAATGGATATAATTTGTTGACTTTGTACCCTCCGACATTGGAGTAATTGCCAATACTGTCCAGCTTAGTAAGAATCAGTTCACTACTCACGACGGCAATCTCGTCTGTCTCACTGTCAGATGTGAGTATAGACTTCAACGTGTTGTTTAATTTTCTTTTTTTCGCTTTATTTTTGCTGTTTTTCAAAAGACTTGTTTCTTTCATTACCATTTTTAAATGTTCTCTTTTATTACGAATAGCTCTTTTGCGATTATTGGTTACCGAACTTGAAACAGTATCTTTTCCGAAATTAAACTTCAATTGTAATTCCTTGGCAAGTTTTGCTGTACTGTCCCTTCCAGATGGAATACTTTCCAAAAGTATATCATTGTTCTTTATTCTGGTAAAAGATTGTTTATGGCCATACTTTTTTCTAACACCAAGTGTGGACACTGTGCAATGGTCGTTATCTGTTAAACCGTCACTCACAATTGCTTGGCTTGGCTTGATTTTAGACCCATTTAATGATAAATCTACATTCGCCCTGTGTAGTGATAAATTGCGACATTTCTCTGGATTTTGATTAAATTGTATAGGACTAGAGGCAGCCGAGACAGATAGAAAATTTTCAGTAATATTTCTGTAGTAATCTCGATCATTCCCTACGATGTTACATTTCTTTTCCCCTTTTGGTTTTAAGTTCTTAATAAGAATACGAATGTTGATGTCATTTTTAGGAATAACTTCTTCAGCGACATATTTCTCATTATCATCATGATTTTCTGTAAATGCATAAACATCACAAGATGACTCTCTCACTGATTGTATTTTATCTTCTGTGTCTTTCTGTGTATTGTCATCGTTGCATATATTAATTTCTGTCGTTTTATCACCTAGTGAAAATTTCAAATTAAATTCTAATTCTACAAGATTTAAAATACTTAAGTCACTATTATCTAGCACTTTATCTACGGCGGGATTTTGTATTGGTGAATGCATGGAAACTCTTCGAATATTTGGACCTTTGGAAACGTCGCCCAAATTTGGTTGGCAAGATTTATATTGCTTTCTTTCATTTAATGTTATACAGTCTTCATCCTTAACTTTTATATCATAGCCGTCCCTTATTTTTTCGGTGCTTGGCTGATCACGTTTCATTCGAATAGTAATTTTTTCCTTGGAATTAATACGAATAACGTTAGAATTACTCCCTTGCCCTAAACATTCTTTGGAACAACAACTTTTTTTCTGAGAAGGCTTTAATTTAAGAAATATTCCACCGATTTTAGACCTAGGAGGGATAGACTTTTCAGGTGGTTTTAGTTTAGTTAAAGGTGGTGTAGGACACGGATTCGATTTATTGTTAGTTGGACTTTCTTTTATCTCTGTTATTTTATTTGACTTCTTGCTTGTCACCACACAAGGACAAGATGAAGAATTTGAACTACGTTTTTTAACTATCTTTTTGGGAGTTGTTTTGCAACATTCAGGATTCTTGCATTTGAAACATACATGTGGTGAAGTAGTTTCTAGTGGAACACGAGAGCCATTACACGTAGGAGGAAAATCTTTATTTGGGCATTTTGGTGCATTTAAGGGTGGAGTTTTTCTTAGGGAAATTTTTATAGGTATTTTACTTTTTGAAGACATTGAAGGAGACATGTTTGGAAATTTCGGTAAACATTTAGGTGTAGGAGCAGATTCTAAAGTAGTATTTGGACATTTTTGTGTAGGCAGAAGTGATGTTTTCAGTTGAGGCGATTGACATTGGGACCGTTGTGGCGACTGTCGTGACAATTGACACGGCGATTGTCGCTTTGATTGTCGTGGCGATTGTCCTGACGATTGTTGGGGCAGAAGGCTTGGGAATTGTGGTGTTGATTCCTTGGGTGTGCTTGGAACACACGTCGGTGAGCCTTTAAAAAGCAAAATCCCTTCAGATTGTTTCTTATTTTTTTTATTGTTCAAGGAACCTGGTAATGATACACGTTTTTCACAAACTTTTTCATTCCCCTTTTCGTCTGACTGGTAACTTATTCTTTTACACTTTGAACAATTCTTTTGAGCACTTTTACATTCGTTACTTGTAACAGAATACGAATTGTCGTCAGGACATAGCCATTGTGATCTGTTACTCTTCGCGTACACTTTTCTGCTTTTGAATACTTTCTTCGAATCCTTTGGTAATACTCTCACTTCTTTTCTTAAGGGCTCCGGCTTCTCCGGCTTGCTGCGCTTTTTGGGTTTCTTCAAGAAGTTGAAATTTATGTATTTTTCCAATTTTTGTGATTCTAGGTCATGACATGACGAAGTGCACGAAGAAACAATGACGGAATTTTGGAAATCGTCACAAATGTTCGGACAAGATTTGGACTCATCACCTTGATCGTACTCGCTAGAATGGGATAGATTTTCGGAAGAGCCTCTCACGTTAGGGTCACTCACACGCCACGAGAATAAGTCGATTCCCGGACGAGTCCCCTGCCGATAGTAATTATGCAAGTAGCTATCGGCAAATTTGCATTTTTTCCCTTCTGATTGAAGATTTTCATTAGATTCATATAGTCGATCGACGGATTCATAGTAATCAGTGAAGTCATCTTGGATTCCCATCCTGCAAAAAGTATAAGATGAAATAATTTACGCACAATCCACTCAAATGCTTATGTTAGGCTCGTATTCGAGATGCCATCAAAGGGGATATATTAATTTAATTTGGGGCTATGTGGGATAAGAACAAAGAAATTGTATCTAGCGTCCCTTTAATTATTCGGTCATCGAAACACAAAACCAAGCACAAATGTTATTTTATTAAGGTTTACTAAAGTAGATAATAACTGCCCCTCATAAAGCCTGCCCAGTTATAAACTGTCCTGTATGTCTGCCACTACCACTGTTTACTCTTGAAAATCTAGCAAAGTTGATCACCCCTCGGTCATTACGGTCAGACGGTCGCGTCTGTAGTATGAGTCAGTACTGTTTATGTACTGTTTATATCTGTATTATATTATATACTTTGAGCTCGTGTTGGTTTTATCCTGGCTCTACGGAATGGTAGTGAGAATTTTTTAGATTACTTGAATGAACTTACGTAGAATTTTTTATTTGTCCGTTATCTCGCTGAGTAATTATTTCAACGCCTATGACGTTGCACCGGTTCGTCACATCTACCTCACTTTCTTGTAACATTACGTCTCTGTGAACTGGAGGTTTTTCCTTTGTCTTCTCAAACGAATCTTTAACGGTTTGTACGCTCTTATTATGACCACCTTGCTTTATAAATTTATTTGCAGATACAGAATTTGTTGTTTCATATTCAACGACGTTGTAAACCTTCTCATCACTGGAAGTGTGCCTACCTTCGCTGTCAGAAAAAAAACCTTTAGGAATATTTATTTTCAAACAATCTGAACTGCTATTATTAATTCTCACGAAATTTTTCGAGTGCAACACCAATTTTATATTACGTGGTAATAATGCATTATGTTTAGTATTGGCAATTTCTTTTTCCTTTCTGTGTACTTTTGAAGTTGTCATTGTATTTGGCACCACATAGGCTTCGACATGTCTTAAGAGGTTCACTCTAGGTTTCCTAAAAGTTTGGTAAAAGTATTCCTCATTGAATGTAGAATCACTTTGAGATCTTAAAACGACACCAGTCTCTTTAAAAACATTATCCATTGACTCGAATATAGTACTGCTACTTATTGCGCATTTTTTGTTTTTCCATCTAATTTTAACACATTTCTTGGTATCATTGTTAGTGAAAATGAATTTCTGTAGCCATGCACTCCGATGTTTGTTGACATAATCCTCTAAGACTTGTTCTGGCTTAGGGTCGGTTATTTCCTGAATAGGTTTCATGACTTTTGCCTTCAATTCCATTGTCATACCATCCTTAACCTCGCATAGACCAGCTGCGACACCTTTTTTAGGTCTATCTGTTACCGTTTTATTCTTACTTTTCTTTCTGAAAAAGCTAAATTTTTTACCATTTTTCTTTCCGGGTTTAACAAATTTGGAATCATTTGCATAATAGTTTCGAATCTGCAAGTCTGTTCTTATTTTTTTAGAAAGATCTTCATCAAAGGTAAACTTTGTGCCCAAAAAATTGAACATATTTTTAACACTTCGGCATTCACTGGCCTCTTTGTTGCCTAAAGGTGGATTTTTGTTCGTCTTACATTTTGGTATAGAAAAATCATATGGGCTATACACTTTTATATTGGAATAATAAGATGGAGGATCAGAAGCATATCTTGCTGTTCCTGATAACTGAACAGAGTTATTTTTCAAATCTCTCTTTTTGCCTAAAACACGTCTTAAAGCTTCAAAACGACTTCGGAAAAATGAAATACTCTTGAATTCGGATATAGGTTTATGCTCAGCTAACAATTCTTTATCTATTTCTCTTGAACATTTATTACTGTATTCTATTTCCACGTTATTTTCTTTATTGCCAATTTCTAGATTATGTAGATATTGAAGAAATGAAACTGATGATATTTCGTTAACATTAATACATGCTTTGTTTTGATTTACTTGGTTGTTTTGAATTGCAATTTGATCTGGAGCAGTTTTATCTAATATCTTAATAAATAAGTTATTTTTGGGGTTTTTGGGACTTCTGGATCCTATTGTAGAACATTTATCGTCTTCAGTTAGTATTTCAACTTTTTTCAAATCTTTATTACTTAGTGTTTTTGAAATCACATTAGTTTGTGGTACATTAGTGACAACCATGTTATTTGCTAAAATTTTAGGACTAGTTGTACCTGACTTAGTCTTCACTATAGGAGACAATTTTTCATTTAAAACTTCTTTTGTGAATTCGATCACATCTTCCACACATTTAGGTGATGTTTTCTTATATTCGTAATGACCAGTCGTTTTTTGTTTACCTTAAATTAAAGAAAACTATGAAATGGAAAATCAAAATTAAATATAACAAGACACGGTTTAAGCTTTAAGAAAATAAAAATCTTCATTTCTATTAATGTTAAATGTCGAATGTTCGTAACCTGATCTCAGCAAACCATCTAACTTTGTTTGTCATTACCTACTCAGTAAGAAAATCGTTTAGAACAAATAGTGATTGATCCGAATATAAGAAAGTGACATACAAAACAAACCTACCTCTAAAGTATGGGGAAAGATCCGTACATTCAACGCCTTTGTTGTCTGTTTCTGGCAAGTATATTTTCTTAAATCTCTTCCTTGGGACCGCCTTGACGCTACCAACGCCCACGTCTTCAACGTTTTTGCTTTCTTCATATCTATAAACCTGATTGGCAGTGGTGAAATAGTTAGCTTTGTTTGTTTCATAAAAGGAATCATCTCGTCTACGCTCGTATTGACTCTCAACGTCTTTAAAACCTTTCATTCCTTTCATTTATTCCACCGTTAGAATATGTTGCATCAAATCGCAGATGATCAATTCTAGCCCCTGTTATTGTTATTCCACTTCGTTTACTGTCCGTATTTGTTAAACTGCTTCTTATATCTCTCATTTCTTCAACGTCTTTGTCTATTATATCATCATCATTTCTACAGTGTTTACAATCTCGGTTTAAAGGGCGATTTGAGGCATAGTTTTAAGTTGCTTTATTCACATTCCTTTTTTAACTGTTAAAAAATTCGAAATAATTAACACAGGTTTTAAAATTTATAAGATCTTTTTTTTCGGTAGTCTTCCCAAGATCAAAGGTCACAGATCGTTTGTGTTAATACTCTAGTCGTTACGCTTAACTCCTACAAAACTTTCCTGAAAAAAATTATCCATACGCGACCTTCCCCACTGGACTACAGTCAGAGCCATAATATTAGGTGTAATATTAGGTTCGTCACCAGAGTATTGAGCTGGGCTTTCATTGGATGGAAATATAGTTTATAGCAACAGTATATTCTTTCTTACTTTGTTTCTTTTAATGCGTAATGTACCTATAGTTGTCGCCTTAGAATGATTTAAGTATAGGCTGATAGTGATTTTGTAGACTATTCCTTACCGTATTATTGCTGACACATAGTCAATAACATCATTAGGAGAAAAACTTCGCCAGATTTTCACTCTCAACATGCCTTTAGCGAAAATAGATAAAATTATTCACAAGAATTTCTTTAAAGCACAGGAATTTTTATAAACTTTTTCGCTATTTTTCACATTGTTCAAAATTTGTCAATACAACTTATCTAGGTGACAGGAAGCTAAAAACAGAGCAATTTTTGTCAGAATTTTTCTTTCATACGATACGATACCTTATTACTTATAAGAATTTCATGATGTCATTAAAGCGATTTTGACGGTTATCGAAACATGGGTGACGTTCATTGTGATATTTTTAATTTTTATATTTTGAAAAAACTTGTTTACTTTTTTATTAAAATTTAGAATTTTAATTTATATATGATTGGTGAGTAGAAAATTGCGCTCATTTTAATGTTTAATGTTGCTAACTCAGAAATAATGATTTCTAAATTTAGCCATGAGTCCGTTTCATTCAGGTCTTTATTTTTTACTAGCTTTTACCTGCGACTTCGTCCGTGTATGTGTCTTTTTCTTAGTATGAAATTTTTTTGATCTTGATCGAATGCTGCAGTCACTATATATAGGACCTCAAAAATAATTTGTTCACTTAGACATTTGATGTTGAAAATATTAATCCTATCATCCAATTTCAGCTCTCATAAAGTTCTCATATGTTATCAGTGGACACAACTAATAAATATAAAGCTGTACGCATACATATAACAACGTACAAGAAAGAAATTATTCAAACTTTAAAAACCAACAAAGCCATGGATGGCAGATACAGAAGTCAAAACCAAAACAATAGATTTGTATGTTCAATATGTCTGAACACTAAGCACGATGAGACGTTCATTGATGAAAAATATGTAGATTGTCATAGACGCAAATCACAGTCTTGTCCAGTCTGCGATAAAAGTGATGTCAGTGAAGCAAATGGAAGCAATGTTAATGAAAGAGTTGGTAAAATAACAAAGGCAGATAAGACTCAAGTTGATAATGTCAAGACTGTACAAACGTCCAACGAAGATGTGACTCAAAATATTGATCTTCTCAACGAAGTTTTACTTGTATTTCAAAACAAAAAGCAACTGGATACACACCCGAAGAGAACAAAAACTGTCATGTATAAAGATGCTTCCGTTGCAACGGAGAGTGTTGGTAATTTTTTCGCTTATAAACCGAAATTAGCTCTCAGTAAAATGTTTAAAGTGTCTATTATTAACGACTGTTATGCTAATGCCAATGCTAACGGCGTATTTACAATAGTCAATTGTCAACCTGAAACAACTATCGGCTCACAAAAGTCAATCGCTTTAATCAAACACAAGTCTTCATCGATACCTCAAATGAAAATTGATGAAATTAAAAGCACAATTAAAGAACGGGCCAAACCTAAAGACGTTGTGAAAGAAATGCACAGAATGTTTGCAACAGTCCACAAAACTAATAAAGTTTTGGATAGCGTCAATAGACCGGTGACGAGGAGTGGTCCGAGAGTGTTGCCTGTAGTTAAAACATTGCCTGTGAAAAAGAATTTAGACGGCAACGTGACGGATAGCAGTGAAACTAGAAATCTGTACGTGGACACTTATAAAATGTCTAGCGGTGATGCAACCGTTGACGAAGTAGGTTACCACAGACAAAATAAAGAAATCAAACATGCATACACCCTATGTGCAGAGTGCACGCACCGTAAAAAAGTTAAGCCACAAATAGTTTGCGAATGTTGCCATAAAATTGAAAACGTCTGAAGCTGGCGATTTAACTGTTAAAAATATTTGTGAATAAACTTTTACTTAGTAACTATCAATTGTATCTTATTTTTTGTAATTAACAGTCTACCGGCTTTACATTGGTGAGTGCTTCGATGAGTTGCTTCTATTAATGCCTAACCCAAGTTTACTTCAGTTAAGGTTAAATCAAAAGTCATGTTTAAGTTTACTGGTTAGGGAGCCCACGATGCTAAATGTGTAGTCACTCGAGCGTCGTGGGGACCTATAGGACTTTGAAGATTGGATGGTAAGAAGAAAAAAAGGTTATATGAAGTTTTTCATTTCAGCGGTGGGATGAGCGTCTAAAGGCGTTTAAAATTTTGTAGGCGCTGTATTTTAAAAAATCCTCCATATAATCGTCAGATTAAGAATCAGCACGATCAGGACTTTAGGCTGAACCGTCTGTATGAAAATCTGACGCGCTCAAGTATTACAAAATGAGAATCGTCAAAAATATTTTTTGCATTTTCAAAAAGCTGCCACGAGCTTGCGTTACATCTGAATCGTCTGAATTTTAAATGGAGCTTAGTTTAGGTTCACTTAACATGCCCTCTGAAAATCTGACGCGCTCGAGTTGTATCTGACCTTTTGAAAATCTGACGTTTTGAAAATAAAGGAAAATTTTAACCCCACCCCCGCCAACCCCACCAAACAAACCGTCAGATTAATACATATCCGTTATCTCGTCGTGTCTCCGTGGGGTATATACATTGACAATATCTGACGCGCTCAAGTAAATCCAAAAATCCCCTCTTGAGCTCCCCTACCATACCGCATTCTATTCCGGGTATGTAGAATCTTTATCACGCCTATCAACTTTATAGTCAGCCTTGCTGCCAAAAACCTTTTATAATTTTTAGAGATGGGTTTGCTGTTGGCAAGCATCCAGCCATGAAACGAAGATTAGGCCTATGATGGAGCTAGCTCACCCAAAAGATGCCTATTCAAGAGAACTCTTAAAAGATTTGGATTGACGCCGGCAGGGAGTTCTAAGCCTTCCTTTTATAATATAAAAAAACCTATTTTAAAAAGGAAAATAAAGGAAACCAATCTGTAATCAATAAACATTTATTTTTATAAAACTTCTTAATAAAAAACATATAATTGTTAAAAATAAAAACTTTCTGATGCAAACTTCGTCTTGTTGCCTCTGGAAAAGATGAAGAGAACGCAATTATAATTTCAATGTTATAATTTAATTTTTATATCCTTAAATTTCAAATGAGATGCTACGCCTGTTTTGATTTTGAGCAAATCACTAATTATATTGGCCCTAATATAATTCAAGGCCAGTTTTTAGTTGATATAGTTCAATTAATTAATGTAATTGGACTACTGAGACTAAAAGTCTCATCAATTAGTCTCATCAATTGTACTCACAATTGAACTATTGGAAATAGACCGAAAAGCATATGTACTGTAATTCAGTGCGTGAGCAAATGATCTAGGAAACCATTTCCCAGTGCCCGTAACTTACCTTAGACTAGATGGTCTTATCAAATTTTGTTGACTGGCCTTTGTACAAATGGAAATTGAATATTATTTTATCAAAATTAAGCTTTCGCTTACTAACCTCCGCATAAGGCCAAATTTCTTTTTGGATTTTACAATTTGTTCACTGTGAGGCCTCTCCCAATCGCGTGGGGAGGGCCTACTGGAAGAGAAAAAACATGAGTATCATTATTGCACTTTATTGCGTTAACAATTAAAAGCTTTAGTTAAAGTTCACCTAAGATTGAACACCTAAGAAAAAGGGGTGCGGATCTCAAACCTTCCGAGTTCCAAGTCAAACATGTCTTCGTTCAACTGACGATTCTTGCTGACGCCATCGAACTGGTCGTTCAAGACTCTGGTCAGAGTCTTTGACGAGTCCATGAACTTGCACATGCACTCGTTCAAATTTTGCATCTTCGCCAACATTTCGTCGTTATTGTCCACGGGATGATTTATAAGCTTCTCTAGTTCATGTGATATCATCCTGAAACTTGAGTGATTTAAGACAGCACAGAACAGAAAATCTTCTAGAAGGGGGTTGTTGCCGTAAGTGGTTTAAACCAGCACAGAACAGTAAATCTTCTAGAAGGAGGTTGTTGCCGTAAGTGGTTTAAACCAGCACAGAACAGTAAATCTTCTAGAAGGGGGTTGTTGCCGTAAGTGGTTTAAACCAGCACAGAACAGTAAATCTTCTAGAAGGGGGTTGTTGCCGTAAGTGGTTTAAACCAGCACAGAACAGTAAATCTTCTAGGAAGAGATTGTTGCTATAAGTCTTAGCTGTAAATGGGCACAATTTAATCATTTGGTCCGACACTTTACCAATAATTTAACACTGGTGTATGCAACAGTATCCTAAATGGGCCACGTATCAAATTTTATCGAGAAGCCTATGTCAGGTATACCAACTTAACTGTGACGAAGCCTAAAAGAAACCAAAAAATCTCGTATGTTTTGAGACGCATTAGAACGCATCAAAACTAAAAAAAAAATAAGTGAGATTGTGTAATCTTTTACAAACGTTTGCTTATATTATCTGGAGACTCCTGCAGTTGGTGGCCCTATAGCTGACACAATGAAATGCCAGATAGTACCAATAATACATAGTAAGTAATGTAAAACCGTAGCAGCAAAACGAATTGTTGAAATTATCGGGTATTTATTGGATTGTTCACACAAGAGTGGCTGATGATGATGAAATGATAATGGTGATTAGGATGTTGACGATGATGATGATGATGGTGATGGTGGTGATAATGACGATGACGGTGATGCGGACACAAATCTGTGAAGAAACAGTTTTCATAGAGAAATACCTGCAATTTTTCTTCAAATCAGGTATATCGTTCCACTGAATTTCAGTATTAGTGGCTGCGTGCTTCAATATTTTCACTGTTGGAGTAACAGTTTTAATGACGAATTCACCATCGGTCTCCCCTACAACTTTATAGTAAGGCCTCACGGAAGCATCCATGTCTGCTGATGCTTCTTCGGAAACACCGTCTTTTGTCTTAGCCATGACTAGTTTCAACAGATTTTCTAGTCCAATATTGTGGTCGTTTAGCAGATGGCGATCTAGGACTGTAATCCTGTGGAAATAGTGAGGTTTAATTTGGATTTGCTTAGTGTTAGCGCCCCCTACTTCGTGTACATTAACTAAACCACTTTTATCATCCGACCGATATATCAGAATTACAATTCTAACTTTAAGGTCTGACACCTTTTTAATATCATGTCACCGAATGAATCTGAATGAATGAGCACCTCTTTTCGCAGTCACAGAACACTTTTTACTATACTTTCCGCCTTTCAATCAACTTCAGTCGACATAAATAACAGACGCTAACATTAGGTATAGTTTGCTGTCTTCTCTATGTCTTATCTATGACGAGTTTAAACATATTTTCCACTCTTGTTTAGCAGATGGCGATGTATGACTGTAACCTCGTGGAAAAAGTGAGGTCGTTAATTTGGATTTACCTACTTGGGAATAGTTTGCTTACCTGTCAGCTTCAAAGGTACACAGGTGACATCCATAGGTTTCCTTCTGCTCCCCTTTCAAGGTGACAGTGACTGGTTTGGAGACTGCCGAATCCGACCTGAACGCCTTCGAAGTGCACTCGCTCGATGCCGACAGGTTCTGTTGTCGTTTCAAATTTAGAACATGATTCCTTTGAAGGTCAACGTTAGCACTAAGTAAATTCAAAAACTAATCCTCCGGCTTAAGTCAGGAGGAAATATTCATTTCTTTATTTCTATACCTAAGTATAATCCCCGCAAATTGCTAATGCCCAGGAACATTTGTCACATTAACTTCCACGTGATGTCATTCGCAATCGCAACTAATAAAATACAGCTAACTAACGATACTGAGTGTGTCACGAGATTACGTTACCAAAATGGCTGCCCCTATAAAGTCCTAAAGTACAAGACCAACCTCAGTGACTGTTATCCCGTGACTTTTATAATGCCCTCAGAACACTATGAGGAGCTAATATATTCATTAATACTAACATTTACATCTATGCTATTCTCTTCGGGGTGAGATAGGAGTGTTTTAGTGCGACAAATGCGCGCGCGCAATTTATCAAACAAGCGTGTAGCTGATGTTGTCCGAGCTCCAACTGAAAAAAATAATATCAACAAAATTAGACCGATTGTAATATGGAAAATCGCATATAGGCCCGAACTCCACCAAAGCGATTCCGCGAGATAAGAGGAGAGTCTCCGCTTAACTACTTCAGTGGATAAGGTTGAGCTGAGAAGAGATAGGGTTGCCAGATGGTAGGAAGTCGTCTAGATTCTCGACATTTCATTTATTGTCCAGATTCCGGGCAAAATGCAAAATGTCCCGACAAACATCTTCTAGTATCTAGTTCTTAACAAAATGACAGCGTAATTTGAGGCATAATTGATGGCACAAGTCTATAGTCTAATTGTCTTCTGGGGGAGGAATGGGGAGTGGACGTGGTCATGGCGTAGGTACATAACTACTGTACAGTGGGACAGCGAGATGGGACTTTCTTTTATACTAAGTACTAGCTGGTGCCCGCGACTTCGTCCGCGTTGAACGATGAAAGGTACCCTATGTCCTTTCTGGTGTCCTAGACAACGTGTATGCAAAATTTCATGGTGATCGCTTCGGTAGTTTTTGCGTGAAAGTGTAACAAACAAAAAACAAACTCACATTAACATTTAGAATATTAGTTAACATTTAGAATGTGTGTTTCCGACTGGTTGTTCTAGAGTTTAGCGCTTTCAAACAAACAAATAAACACTTCAGCTTTATTATACAGAAAGCAAATTGTGTATCAGATTTAAACAGAATTTAGTTGTGAGGCACTTACGCTTACGTATCCTAATCGAAATAGTTTTCTTAAGAAAATGGTAAAAAGTTTAATAAAAAAAAATGTACAATGAAACTCACGTCTGATCCCTTCTCTTCTACTGCCAAATGATAGGTCAAAAGAACGAGGAACTGTATCGCTTTTATCCTGCAAAACAATAACCCTATTTTTTTAACCCTGTGGCTTAAAATACTGATTCTATGAGAAAACTCCGTAACACATTAACATACCTTATACCTTATAACATACCTTTACATTTACATCTAAATCTACGTCTACTTCTACTTATACGTCTACGTCTACTTCTACGTCTGCGTCTGCGTCTGCGTCTGCGTCTACGTCTGCGCCTGCGTCTACATCTAAATCTAAATCTAAATCTGCGTCTACGTTTACGTTTACGTTTACGTTTACGTCTATATCTAAATTCTTAATCTAAATTTAAATCTACGTTTACGTCTACATCTGCATCTACATCTATGGTTTGTGATCGAGAAGCAAATAGAATAGCCGCTATTTTGGACCACTGTTATTAAGAGCGGGTATAAAGAGAAATAGCCAATCCTGGATTTGGATTTTATCTAAGTAAACAAATTCTAATTTAATTAATATTTTTAAATAGATAAATACATTATAAATGAAAGTGACGACTGTAACAGAAAACATAATAGGTATAATGAAATTTTCTCGATGGAAAAAAATTATCAAGTGAGCTCTCATTTCCATCGATTTTAAGTAGTTTTATTTTCAAAATGACACACATTACAAAGCTAAAAGTGTATCAGTAATTTCACTTCACATATTATCTAAGGCTGTATGTAACAATTTTTCATTTGACATTGCAGTTTACGAATAATTAATATTTAATACTTTTGGCACTTATAACATTTTTATTGAGCGAGATGCGCTATCTTCCGTCGCATGTTGTGCGACTGTCATGTCTACGTATTTTGTGTCACTGTCATGTCCAAGGGGCCACGCGGGTGAAATTACAAATTTTGTTTGCTTTATACCCACTCTTAATCTCAATTTTAATCTACGTCTACGTTTACGTTTACGTCTACATCTGCATCTACATCTATAGTTTGTGATCGAGAAGCAAATAGAAGAGCTGCTATTTTGGACCACTTTTATTTGATTGTTGTAATGCTACATCGGTGACAAACCGGGGGCATATAATACCGGGGTTACCAGGGGCCCTAGCCAAGAACCAAACCAATGCAAACGTTTCGTTGCGTTCTTACGAAACGAAAGAAATAAAGCGATTTCTTTCGTTTGGTGATTGGTCGAAATTTTATGTGGGCGTTACAACAACCAATCACCGGGCTTTATTTCTTTCGTTTCGTAATGTACGCTAAGGGTGCGTTTGCAGGGATGGGGTTTGATCATTGGATTGATCAAACTTACTACTACACTTTTAGGTGTATCCGGTTCATCGAGGAACTCGTCTGCCTGGGTGCCATGATGGAGCTGACGATGCATCAATAGCGCACTTTGGAACTGCGATGTGAAGCTGCATTGCGAACAACTGAAATTTATTTTATTCGAAGCTGCATTTATTTATAAACTAGCTGGTGCCTGCGATTTCGTCCGCGTTGAAAAAGAAAAAAGTAGCCTATCCTGTGTCCCATACGTCCAATTGTTTATCTACCAAGTTTCATGTAAATCAGTTAATTCGTTTAAGAGTTATGGAGGAACATATATACCTACATACAATACCTACACTTACAGATTTATTAATATTGATTGATGATGATTGATGATTAATGATTGATAAAAAATAAGCTGTCGACATTTATGTGGGCTCGACGTGTGTAAGCAAGAATTCGCAAAATGTTTCTCGTATGAAACACTCATTTCAATTTTTAGTCACTTATTTAAAATTTCACTTAAGTATATTTAGACATACTGTACTGCACTTTACTGTACCTTACTACGGTAGTTTACTTTTACTTAACCTGTACTGTATCTGTACTGTAAGTTTTTTTAAAGAAAATAATATGTGTGCGAAACGACAACTAAAATACATTTATATATTTAAAGTTGACTTTTCGCACATTTCGTACGGAATAAAATTGTGCGAGACGATTACTAAACCGACTGCTTCGTCCGACTATAATGATTGGACGTGATCCTGTTGATTCGATTGAAGAATCAAATTAGGCCTTACTAGCATGGACCCAGGAATGGTTTTACACTGGAAGACCTGTTGCAGCAGTAAAATAATTGATTTTAAACAAATATATAGACATGAGACGCTTACCAATGCATAATCTACATACAAATTGTATTATAAATAAAATCTAATATAAATTGTATTATCTAAATTATATACACGACTTTTAAGGTCTCCAAATGTGTCTTTATGACACACTGACCGATATGATAGGTCTACAATCACTTGTCTATGACATTTAACTGTCTTGTCATTAATGAACTAAAAAGTTTAATTACTGTTAACATACCTAATTTATTTAAGATTTTTTTGTCGTCAGTCAAAAGAGAAATTTTCTTGTAAATTCGCCAATTTTTTTCAAGGGTACGCTCCCATGTGGGATCGGGGGGAACAAGTGGCTAAACTTGCGACAACCAAATTAAAGATCGTCATTGCAATTATCGACTTTTTTCTTTTTTTTTTTCTTTCTTTCTTTGTTTAATTGTTAACTGAAGCAGTGCGTTGTGTATATAATCACTACGTATATTATAAAACAAAGTCTGTCTGTTCGCGATAAACTCAAAAACTACTGCACCGATTTTCACATTGTTTTCACCAATGGATAGATTGGTTCTCGAGGAAGGTTATTATTTATCTATTTATTTTAATTGTTTAATTTATTTACATATTTAATATTAAATATCTTTGTATTGTGTATAAAATATGTTTGTATAGTGTAACTATTTTTGTATTTAATAAAATATATTGTTATGTTTGTGTAGTGAGTCACACACAAAATTATTATAGTGCAGATGTTCACAGGAAAAGGGTTTCCAGTTCGGACTGCTTGTGCGGACATAGGGTAGCGGAAACCGTTCCACATTTATTGGTGTCTGGCAATAAAATATGGTTTTCTTTCTTTCTTTCTCTTTCTTTCTTTCTTTCTTTCTTTCTTTCTTTCTTTCTTTCTTTCTTTCTTTCTGTCTATGTATATATAATGACTTCCGGATATAGCGATGGAGATATAGGTAATATAGTGGTTCTTTTATAGTCGATAAACACATCGATGCGATAAACTCAAAATCACTATAATTATTATATTGCATGTTTAGTGTGCATTGTGAAAACGATCCTGAAAGAAATAAAGAATAAAATAAAAGAATAAAAAGCTGTGAGGAGGTAGACTTTAGTTTATTATGGTTAGGTATCATAAAATTTTAACTACCTGACAAACAAAAACCTTTTTTGTTCATTATTGTTGCCAGTCTTGGTCGATGTCATTTATTTTATGTCATATCACCTTCGCACTTATTGAAAATTGAAATTATTGTTCTACATGCGTTAATATAATATAAAAAATAATGTAACAATCAAAACTGAACCTTAAATCAATAAAGCCAAAGTACAATAATAAATTTAAACCTGTAACTGTCTTTGTTTGCGAGTGCGAGTCTTTGTTAAAGACTCTTTTTTTGTTGATGTCATGTCACAGCTCAAACAAAACGGCCATTCCGCAAGCAGTTTGCTTACCTTTCGTATTTTAATCGTTCGCTTTATATTATTCTATGTCGGCCAGTTTGGAACGGGCTTCTGTCGTCGGTGCACGCGTCGCTCTCGTGGAGACAGACGTTAAGAAAAAAAAAACTTACTTTTTTTTCACACGCTGCTAATTCAAGGCGACAAAACGCACTGTGAACCGATTACGAAGCAATAATAGCACATATTATTAATGCATTCGTGAGTTTTGTACAAACGAAATCTTGTAAACCGGTTAATACAAGCAGTAACAGTTAGTTATATAAAGTTTCAAAGGTATATGCATTTTCTTTGGCAGTCAGTTAGTTGGTGCAGTTTGAGTTATTTTGTGTGATTTTTTTAAAACGAAGAACGTCGAACGCAGTGTGGTTTTTTTATAAGGTACTCTTTCGGTGAAATTTCAACTAAATCGTCAGTCAGGTGAGTGAATGAAAATGTTTTTTGCCACTAATGTCGCTTTCTCTTCTCGTCGTAGGGTTGACTGGCTCCGCTAGTCATTAGAGAATATTTCTTTAATCTTTATTCAAAGCTTAATAAGGTTGAAAATTGTTAATCTAACGACCCAATAGAAAATGAAAAAACTTTTTTATTTTAGACCATAGTTTGTAGTACAAATTTTGACAAAACTTATTCATTGATTAAGTTAATAAATTTTGAATGTGTAACGTGCTAATTCAAATATTAATGTCAGAATAATGACTATTTAATAGTGGTTTGTCATTTCATTTTGAAATAGCGAAAAATGACCCCAATTTGTGCCTGTATTAAGTTTCTTGATGTTTTAAAATTAAAGCACCTGTTTGAAAGTACATATTGTTAAATTCTTTCCAGCCAGTGTATAACTTGGCTGGCTACGAACCTATTTACGCATTTTCTTTGTACCTACTTCATTGTTGTAACTGTAACCTATGTCCAAACAGTAATTTTCGCCATATCCGCCTCGGGAACCTTCCTCGATTCGTCAATAGCTATTTATTCAACCTCCACGACAATGATTGTAAAACAATCACTGATTTTTTTTTGTTTAAAAGTTAAAACAAACTTGCAATATTACCTGAAGCAAAACTACCTGCATCTCTTTAGATTGCGATAAGGCGCATTTTTATTGTACAAAAAATCTTGTTTATTGTCTTGTCTATGATAGGTATTATGTTGTCTACCTACATCGATGGTTGTCTATGATTAAAGTAATTTAAAAATTTGAGTATTAAATTTAATAAAAAATTCAAAAATATTTATAATAAGTATTTAATTCAATTAATTTGACAATATTTTTTTTAATTTAATGAATTTTTTTTTTTTAATTTATTACTTCCTGTCTGTGAAGTGTGACCACATTCTTAGTTTTTCTCAAGTAAAAACAATGTACATATAATTTAAATAGTTAAATACCTACATACATGCTGATGTTATGATATTTTTATTGACATAGGTACTTATTATATAATTTATTAAATAGTAGCTGCTGCCCGCGACTTTGCCCGCGTAACTTTGTAAATTATATAGTAAAACCTTTCTCGAGAACCACTCTATCCATTGGTGAAAACAACATGAAAATCAGTGCAGTAGTATTTGAGACGCGAACTGACAGACAGACAGACGCGGCGAAGGAATTTATAATAATTAATTTTCTAAATTATTTACAAATTGATATTATATAAATTAATTTTATGATATTGATAGTCATCATAATTTTTTTGTATGTGCCTGTCATTTTTACACTCTTATTATTACGGTTTAGTAGTCATCTCGTACGATTTTATCGTAAACTAGCTGGCGTCCGCGACTTCGTCCGCGTTAAAAAAGAAAAAAGTAGCCTATCCAACAGATTTTTTTTAAAAAATCGTAAATTTAGTTTCAGTATAATGTATAGAGCCTATAAACACGATATCTCTGAAAACAAAGTAAATTACTCCATGACCAACCCTTACAAATTTATTATTAGTATTGATTGATGATAGTAGGTATTGATTTATGTAAGTATCTTATGCTAGTTATGTATAAGATACTTACGGAGGTTATGCTACACTAAGCGCCTATTTCACAAACGTCAATTAGGCCAAACTGTCATTTAAAGTCACCGGTAACCGGAGATAATGGAGCTGATATATCTTTGTTTGTACTGTAAACGTCCCAAACATTAAATAGAAAATAATAATAAAAAATCGGCTATCTAATGATGCAGTAAACCGAGTGCATAATTCAATATAACAGAAAATGATTTCTAAAAGTAACTAATCAACACTTTACATGTAGTTCGTGAAAGAGGCCCTAAGGTATCTTCTATTCCATTCTCTCTTCCTCGCTCTATTATGCAAACATATCTTCTAATCTCGAGTATTACAATGTTATATGTGGAAAAGATAATGTTTAAAAAAAGAACTGCATCATTATGAATATAGTTGTTGTTGCTATAATTTTATTGGTAGGCGTCTACTTTGGTTACATAGTTAGGTCTAAAATTGTCTACATAGGTACTATGTATTAGCATTTTTATCTTTACATATTATGAAACAGTCTTCCGCCGCGTCTTTCTGTCGGTCTGTCTGTTCGCGACTTTGCCCGCGTAACTTTGAAAATTATAATACTAAAACCTTCCTCGAGAACCACTCTATCCATTGGTAAAAAAAGCATAAAAACCGGTGCAGTAGTTTTTGAGTTTATCGCGAACAGATAGACAGACGGACGCGGCGGAGTACTCTTTGTTGGGGAGCCCAAGAGGGGATTTCTGGAGTCACTCGAGCGCGTCAGATTAAGCTATGTAGATTAATTACATGCTGAAAAGTGTGCATTTTAATAATCTGACGATTTGGTTGGTGGAGTTGGCGGGGGTGGGGGTAAAATGTTAAATACAAATCGAGCGCGTCAGATTTTCAGAGGGGATGTTAAGTGAACCTAAACTAAGCTCCCATTTGAAATTCAGACGATTCGGATATAACTAACGCAAGCTCGTGGCAGCTTTTTGAAAATGCAAAAAATATTTTTGACGATTCTCATTTTGTAATACTCGAGCGCGTCAGATTTTCATACAGACGGTTCAGCCTAAATTCCTGATCGTGCAGATTCTTAATCTGACGATTATATGGAGGATTTTTTAAAATACAGCGCCTACAAAATTTTGAACGCCTGTAGACGCTCACCCCACCGCTGAAATAAAAAACTTCATATAACCTTTTTTTCTTCTTACCATCAAATCTTCAAAATCCAATAGGTCCCCACGACGCTCGAGTGACTACACATTTAGCATCGTGGGCTCCCTAACCATCTGTTTTATAATATTATAGTCGATCGACGATGTAAGGATACGCTTAGATCTTTTGAATTACGCATCGGATTTAAATCCAGTTTTTGTATGCAAAATTTCATGATCTGTTCAGTAGTTTTTGTGTGAAAGCGTAACAAACAAACAAACTCACATGCACATTTATTATATTAGTAAAGATAATATTAGTAAGGTTATATTTTTTTCCTATTTGCCTTACCACATTTTCTATAGGAATAGTGTAAAATATATATACTTACTAGCTGGTTCCCGCGACTTCGTTGAAAAAGAAAAAAGTAGCCTATCCTGTCTCCAGTACGTCTATCTACAAAGTTTCATGAAAATCAGTTGATTCGTTTAAGAGTTATGGAGCAACATACATACATACAGAAAAAAATTGTAAAAATGGTCAATTTAGTTTCAGTATCATGTATAGAGCCTATAAACACGATATCTCTGAAAACAAAATAACTTACTCCATGACCAACCCTTACAGATTTATTATTAGTATTGATACTTATATACTTATAATTGCAGATAACATACTAAAAACAATAAACTCATGTTATATCAATGCTCATACTTACTTACCATTTCTCCTTGCTTAAAACCTGGACCTTTTTGTTTTAGGACAGTTTCACATTAACCCTGCGACATCGTACCGAGAGATCATTTTAATAGCGGCCATAATAAATTTAAATCATTTATAATGAAAAGGTATTTATTGGTTTAAATTTTGGCATGGTGTTACCGTAAAAAAGGAATATTTAGTAGCATGATGAAATTTCAACTATGGAAACATAGATAATTAGTTAATCTTTTTTTTAAATTGTCTATGAAATAAAAATTCTGGTGTTACATACATAAAAAATGTTTGCATGACCTGAATGCAATGAATGCATGTTGATGTTGTATGGAATGAAAAATGTGACGTCTTTTTTACTCAATTGTTTTTAATAACCCTGTAGGTATCAAGTATTATTCTAGGAGAACTATTTTTTGATGGTGTGCTAGCTTTTTGTTTTTGTTTAAATCACACATCAGCTGTCACAAACAATAAAAAACAAAACCCAGGGTGTTCTGGCATTGGTTTTATCAACTTGAAATCTGTCTTTTTCAATGCTACTTACATTTATTTTAAGTTTAACCCATCAATATGTGGAGAAATTTCTTAAAAACATTATTAAATTTTAAAAAAATATTTACAACACTGGCCCTTATTTGACAAAGAATTGTTTAAAAGCGATATAAGAGAAGAATACGTTATTGAATGCAAAAAAATTAACTTTAAATGGCTCTCCTGTAAAATTACAAAAAGTGCAGTTATATGCCCTTGTCTTGCCGAAGGTGCGATATTTGTCTAAAAGGGACCCCTCTCCGGCTAATGTGGGGTAGCAGGGGGTCTCTGTGATTTTTTTTATTAGAGATGGATTTGCTCTCGACCAGCATGTAGCCAGCGTGATGCGAAGACGAGGCCTTGTCTTGCCGAAGGTGCGATATTTGTCTAAAAGTGACCCCTCTCCGGCTAATGTGGGGTAGTAGGGGGTCTCTGTGATTTTTTTCATTAGAGATGGGTTTGCTCTTGACCAGCATGTAGCTAGCGTGATGCGAAGACGAGGCCTTGTCTTGCCGAAGATGCGATATTTGTCTAAAAGGGACCCCTCCGGCTAATGTGGGGTAGTAGGGGGTCTCTGTGATTTTTTTATTAGAGATGGATTTTCTCTCGACCAGCATGTAGCCAGCGTGATGCGAAGACGAGGCCTTGTCTTGCCGAAGGTGCGATATTTGTCGAAAAGGGGGGTCCCCTCTCCGGCTAATGTGGGGTAGTAAGGGGGTCTCTGTGATTTTTTTTTAGAGATAGGTTTGCTCTTGACCAGCATGTAGCCAGCGTAGTGCGAAGACGATGCCTATGATGGAGCGAGCTCACCCAGGAGATGCCTATTCAGTAGAACTTTGAAAATATTTGGTTTATATGAGCTTGGAAACTCAGACGCCGGCAGAGAGTTCCAAACCTTGGTAGTGCGCATTATACAGGATGTTTTATTGCAGTAGTTGCTAACATGTGTTATAATACAATTAATATTGTAAAGCGACGGTTACACGTTACGGTATTTACTGTGATACGTCAATAAATAATTATGTATCGTATTTATTGAACGTGTATATAGTCTAGAGTCTAGCGTATTGATGGATGTCAATATTTTTTTCTATAGTTTTCTAGATTTTTTATCATCCAACAATAAATACTACGTAAATACCCTACGTGTAACCTTCGCCTAAGTGAAATATTTTATGAAAACATTGCAAATGACACGTTTTAATACTGCAGAAACATTATTGTGGAAAGTAGATTGATGTGTTTTATATAACTAAAAAACGCAGTCATGTAAACCTGAACTATAATAAAATTGAAAGCTAGGCATGGAAAGCGTAAAATGACCCGCCTACTCACATGAACCGTGTATAGGTAACTAAATGTCCAGTTTTTTAAAAGTTTTAACGGTCATGGAATCAAGTGTTTTCATCCACTCATATTATGTTTAATTGTAAAATTTAATAAAAAAAGTTTGATATTATTTCTTATAATTGCAATTGTTAAAATTGTTATTCATATTAGTTAAATGCTAATTAAACAACAAATATTGCAAAGATATATATATATATATATATATATATATATATATATATATATATATATATATATATATATATATATATATATACATCCCGCTACAAATTCGGCGTCTTTTCGAGATGCACTGTTATGGCATCTCCTACTTCTGCAGCACTGAATTTCAAATACTAAATGAATACTGGGGTATTTTTTGACGATTAACAAAGTAGGAATAAAGAAATAATGGAATTTCTGTTTTTTCTGATTATACGTTTTTTTGGAATTTTCATTCTAACTGGAGGAAATCTGAACCCTGTTTTATTATGAGATATATTAGGCTTCCGCGTATATGACACGTATAACTTAGTTTAAATCAGAATGCAAGTGGCATCTTTTCATAAAACAGGCTTTATAACGTCTCTTACCTAATAATATAATTAGGTATGTAGGTATGATACATAATATGTTACAAGTTTACAAATCACATATTAAACATATTAAATATTAAATAGAACCTATTTAAAAAAAATGAGTAGTAATTTTGTGCATTATGGACAATAGTAACGGCTTCTCTATTACCTGTACTATATGTTGTATTGACATTACAACGCGGCTGATATTTTTCTAATTAAGTAAAACACTAATAGTCCAGGACAATTTAATACCAAATAAAAATTTGAGATCCTTAGGGTAACTTTTGATATATAAGTTTGTAGAATAATGTAATATCAGATGGATGAAAGAAATTTTTGAATCCAATTTGTAGGGGTGGAGAAAAAAAAAAAAAAAAAAAATTCTTCAAATTATACAAAAATGGTGTTAAAAATTTAAAAAAAAATTTTTTTTTGGATAAATAATTTTTTTTAATCAAAAATAACTTTGTATTAGCTCTCTAAGATTATTGAATTATAAAAATTAATTTTGACTTACTTATAAATCGACTTTTTAAATGTGGTTACTTTTAATTTTTTGAAATTTATTTTAGATTGTTTGATGAGAGATCTACATGAAAAATCACTAAAAAATAAATTTTAAAAAAGAAATTTGAAGATTTTTTCAAAATTTACATGTGGTTATTTTTATTTTTTTAATCTTTGATTTTTTCAAAGATATTCAAAAAACAAAAATTTTCAAATTTTTATTTACGACTAAAAAAAAATATTCAAAAAAATCAAAATTCCTCTTTTTACTTATACTTAAAAATTTCTTCGGTACCTCGACTACAAATGTCATCAAAAGTTGCAGGATTACATTGACAGATGCAGGTGCTATCATTTCCTACCTCTTCAGTATAGGCGTAACATTAGTGACATTTGCTATTTAATGAAAATTGCAAAGGGTCTAATTGATTCATCTGAATTATTATCCAAATTATATTTTTAAATGTCCCTCATACTAATTTGAGAAATCGCTCTTAGCTGCATGTAGCTCCCAGTAAGACAAATTATGGAAAAATACATTCATGTTGCGTTCATGTAGACTTTTTAATGAAGTGTTATTAGAGGATACAGATGTTGACCTGTTCCGCAGTTTCATGGTTAAAACAAAAAATATTATAGCTGATAAATTTTTCAGTGGCCTACCGTGACTTATTTTATTTTTACTTTTATTCTTATTATCGTTGTTATTGGACTATAGTTTGCTATTTATAAGTGGATTTTTTTTATTAGGTTTAAGCTATTTACTCACGACTGTTACTATGTAATTATACCTGTAAATTTCCCTACAATAAAATAAATAAATAAATAAAATCTATTGCGAAAAATAAAAAAAAGCTATTGCAAAAAGAATAAAAATATAAAATTACCACATGTAGTTTTAAGTATAACTAAAGAGGAATTTTGATTTTTTTGAAAATATTTTGTTTTTCTAGTTCATATCCATATATAAAAAATTTGAAATATTTTGTTTTTTGAATATTTGAAAAAAATCAAAAAATAAAAATAACCACGTAGATTTTGAAAAAATCTTCAAATTTCTTTTGAAAATTTATTTTTAAGTGATTTTTCATGTAGATCTCTCATCAAAAAATCTAAAATAAATTTCAAAAAATAAAAATAACCACATTTGAAAAGTCGATTTATAAGTACTATAATAAGTAAGTCGAAATTAATTTTTATAATTCAATAATCTTAGAGAGCTAATACAAAGTTATTTTTGATTATAAAAAATATTTATCGAAATTTTGTTTTAAATTAACCACATGAAGATTTCGAGTCAACGAACAACATCCATTTTTAACATTTGCAGTAACTTTATTTTTCTCTAGAAATCCCTAGGGAATTTTTTTTTGTCGGATGTCCGCTAGATTCAGGGTCATTAAAATATCCAATATTCTTTTACTTCTTTTGATTTTACTCATATTTATTGTACAATAATTAATACACTTTATGAAATTGCATCCGGACGTCTGATAGCAGCAAGTTTAGTTTAACCAAAAGAGAATATTTCGCCACTAAAATGAAACGAGGCAGAGAATTGAGAAAACAAAATAATACGAGTATCTAATGTCGATGAACGCGGACGGCGGCAACATCAGTCAGTGCCCCAACCCCATTGGGCCTCTTGCAAGCTTGAGCAATAGAATTATCCAAAACTCATTTTAACACAACGACATAAAGCATAATTTCTTATAGATGCCACACTGGACGTCCTGTAATCTTAGTTTTACATTTAAAATATACTGTACCAAGTATATTTATGTTCTTACTAGCGCCAGCGGAAACTCGCGGAACTAATAATTATACAACTTCAGCCAAATTCAAACAAAAATTGCTTCCATCGATTTTTCTTGAGCGCAATGTAATAGGTTCAAAGGTCATTGTGACGGATTTTGTCGATCTGGCGTCCGTATATGGACGCCAAAAGTTGGTGGATGCCAGATTAAATGCAACTACAGTCCATATCGGACGCCGAATTTGTAGCGGGACGTATATATATATATATATATATATATATATATATATATATATATATATACAGTTTTCTTTTTTTATTAATTTATAAGTTGCTATAAACATTTAATGAAGTAGTTACTACGTCACATCGTCATGTCACGTCACTAGGAGAGATAGAAAAGTAACTGACAGTTTTTTTAAAAGTTTCAAAGTTCATGGATACAAGTGTTTTCATCCACTCGTAAGAATTTTAAAAATAATTTGATTTAATAAGAAAAGTTTGGTATTATATTTCTATTAATTGCACTGTAACTTGTTAAAATTGTTATACATATTAGTTAAATTCTTAATTAAAAAATATATATGTAGGTACTTTCTTGACATCTAAACGAAATTTCTCTTTTTTTCTTAATTTATAATTCGCCATAAACATTTTATGAAGTAGTTATAAAAGAAAATAAACATTAAAATAATAATTAAACATATTAAAAATTAAAATATGATCAAGAGGAAGATAAACTTGCTTTGCTTTGCTACTGAAAAGTCTGTCAGACCTAAAATGAATCTTCCTCGATGAGGTTAGAGTATGTTTTTCTCTGAAATATATAAACTGCATTATATAAAGTGAACTAATTTACAAACAAATAACTGATTACCCGCAATTAACATTTATCACACAGTTGCATCTCAAATTATCATTGTTTGTATATGTGTATATACTCGTATGAAGGTAGTCCTAAAACTAACATCAATCTTTGTCCTTGTTTGCCAATTGTTTGCACATAAATCAAACAATCTCATTTTGATATCCCATATACGAGTAATTCAAAGAAGTTTTGAACACGTTCTATAATTAGGGTTGTCAGCTAAAAGTTTTTAAATTGTTCGACATTTTTTATTTAATTTTTTTTTACTAGCTGTTGCACGCGATTTCGCCCGCGTAATTTTATAAAATGTAGCCTATGTTACTCGCTCATAATGTAGCTTTCTTTATGTTGAAGATTTTTTAAAATTGGGCCATTAGTATATGAGTTTATTCATTACAAACATGTAACACATCTCTGTTTATAATATTAGTATTGATAGCCTACGTTACAGTCACTGATAGTGTAGTTTTCTATAGGTGAAATAATTTGATAATCAATTGAAATAATTCAATTCATTCAATTTTAAATTATTATGAAATCAATGTCTAAATTAAAAAAATATTTTTTCAAAAATTATAAGCTTTCCAGTCAACGCAATCTGAAGATATACGGGTCGTTTGTGATTGTGACCCTCATATCGACATTTGTAAACTCACCCTCCATAATTTATAGGGTAATTCCTGTGGTCTTAGAGTACATTTGCTCGTCTATATAATATTACTTAAAAGTAATATTTATTCGGTGATATTACTCTAAAGTAGCTTTTATTATGTGTTATTAAATGTAAGAACTTTTCCAGCTTTTGCCCACGTGTGCGTTGTGCCTTGACACTATTTATAGTTTTTTGTGATATTTTTTTTTTTAAAATATATTTTATACTAGCTGAACTCGGCCACGCTTCCCTGTGGCTCAGTCAGTCCGCAACGTTCCACGGTTGCCATAACAACGGTCAATGTATGAAAATTCTGTTTTATTTAATAAAAAAAAATCGGTTTCCTTTGGAGTTTTCGAAAAAAAAAAAAATAGTATATAAAATTATTCCTCTGTTATTGCAATATTATGTACAACTTTCAAGTCAATCCGTCAAGTAGTTTTCCGAGTTTTTGAAGCATACACAAACCGACAACATTTTTATAATAATACTAGTTGGCGCCCGCGACTTCGTCCGCGTTGAAAAAGAAAAAAGTAGCCTATCCTGTGTCCCGTACGTCTAAATGTTTATATACCAAGATTCATGAAAAATCAGTTAATTCGTTTAAGAGTTATGGAGGGACATATATACATAGAGAAAAAAATTGTAAAAATGGTCAATTTAGTTTCAGTATCATGTATAGAGCCTATAAACACGATATCTCTGAAAACAAAATAACTTACTCCATCACCAACCCTTACACATTTATTATTAGTATTGATATAGAAGATAAAACCAGTAGGAAAATAATAGCCCTAGTTTCACACCGAAACACATATTAATCTGTCCCTTTTGCACGCGTTAACTATATTATATGAATATATCTCTCTTTGTCTAAAAGCGACATTATGTTACACGTAAGAATTTCGCGGACATTTTAATACCGTTACTCGACTCATACGTGATTGTATTCTCAAACAGTCAGCTGATTCCAGAGAACACAAGTTTTGCGCTTAACTACGCATTGTTTCCTCGTTATGTTGACACAAAGATAAAACGCCTGCTTTGTAATATTTAATTTTGTTGTAGTTGTTTGGAATGAACATACGTACACACACAGGAACAGAAATAATTAATAAATAAATAATAAATAATAAATAAATATCTTCACACATTCCACACAGCACCATCTAGTTCCAAAGTAAGCAAGTAATGCTTGTATTATGGATACCAGACAGTTGATATAATACATAGATTACTTTTTTTTTGTAAATACATACATATTATAAATACAAAACATCCATGACTCAGGTACAAAGGTAAAATGTTCAATTAAACATTTGCCCCTAGCGGGATTCGAACCCGCGACCGTTTGGTTAACAGCTAGGGTACTAGCCACTAGACCAAACGTGTCGTCAATTTATACTTCAGTCATCGAAATACTACAATGGAATTTGCGTCACAAATGCCATAGCGGCACATAAAAAGAACGCCTTTGACAGAATCATGGCGGACTCTTGCCTTCACGCGTCAATGGTAAAAATTAGTAACGATCAACTTCTACTATTTCATTTTAAACTCTAATGGGTTGACGTAAAGTCATATTTTCTTTAAATTACGTACTTATTATAATGTTTGTTTTGTTTTAAATGACAGTTCATGCTCTACGCATATGTCACTTTTAAATGTTCCATAAAATTCGTAGTGTTTTGTATGGCACGCGGGTTACATGTTGTAGTAGTTTGATGACTTCAGTATATTTTTACACTATTTCCATATATTATTACTTACTTTCTTTATATCTTGGTAACTATCTTCTTATTATAAAATATATAAAAAGCGATGTGTGTATGGTATGTCCCCGTATGACTCCTATAGACTCCAAAACCGCTGAACCGATTTTCAGTCAATCTTATCAGACAGACAGAGTTATGGAGGAAGATATACGTTATACATACAATACCTACACTTACAGATTATTAGAATATAATAATAAATCTGTAAGGGTTGGTCATATAACTAGTAAGTTACTTTGTTTTCAGAGATATCGTGTTTATAGGCTCTATAAACACTGATACTTATATACGTTTTTTATATGATACTGAAGCTAAATTGACGATTTTTAGAATTTTTTCTGTATGTATGTATGTTCCGCCATAACTCTTAAACGAATCAACTGTTTTTCATGAAACTTGGTATATAAACATTTAGACGTACAGGACACAGGATAGGCTACTTTTTCTTTTTCAACGCGGACGAAGTCGCGGGCGCCAGCTAGTTATTTAATATTATATTATTATCATTGGGTGTAATTAGAAATTATTGTAAACTCAAGCGAAAGTCAATGTTAGAGAAAGCAAGCATATAGCATTATGGGAGCTATTATGGAGACAGTGATTATGGTGTCGAATAAGAAGTGGACCAATTAGAGGTCGCCTCGCTAATCGGAAACACCAATCACGTGCGCCGAAAGTTGTTTGAGCCATTTTAGGCTGGCGTTGATTGGTTTGCTCCATTTTAAAATTTCTATTGTCAAACTTTTCAAATTTAACTTCGGTTTCGATTTCTAATTTTATTGAATAAACTAGCTGGCGCGATTAGTCCGCGTTGAAAAAGAAAAAAGTAGCCTATCCTGTGTCCCGTGCGTCTAAATGTTTATATACCAGGTTTCATGAAAATCAGTTGATTCGTTTAAGAGTTATGGAGGAACATACATACATACATACATACATACATACATACATACATACATACATACATACATACATACATACATACATACATACATACATACATACATACATACATACATACATACATACATACATACATACATACATACATACATACATACATACATACATACATACATACATACATACATACATACATACATACATACATACATACATACATACATACATACATACATACATACATACATACATACATACATACATACATACATACATACATACATACATACATACATACATACATACATACATACATACATACATACATACATACATACAGAAAAAAAAATTCTAAAAATCGTCAATGAGTCTGACCATCGATTTTAGTTAATGATATCCCCCAAATATAGCTCACTTGACAAATACGGCAGTGTTTTTATTTTTTTGATATCTTAAAAAATGACCGAGTTATAAGCGTTCAAAGTACGCGCGCCACCCAAATTTTTTAATACTACTCGCGAAGGTTGATGACGTCACAAGGGCCGATTCTAGATGCAAGAAAGAGAGATTTGTATGTTTGTAATTAATTAACTCAAAAACTACTGGACTGATTTTAAAAATTCTATCACCTATAAAAAGCTACGTTATCAGCGAATAACATTGGGTATATTTTATAAAGTTACGCGGGCGAAGTCGCGTGCAACAGCTGGTAATATCATAAAGAGAGTAGATTTCTATTTTTGTTTGTAATTAATTAACTCAAAAACTACTAGACCGATTTTAAAAATTCTTTCACCTATAAAAAGCTACGTTATCAGCGAATAACATAGGCTATATTTTATAAAGTTACGCGAGCGAAGTCGCGTGCAACAGCTAGTAATATTATAAAGAGAGTAAATTTCTATTTTTGTTTGTAATTAATTAACTCAAAAACTAGTGGACCGATTTTAAAAATTCTTTCACCTATAAAAAGCTACGTTATCAGCGAATAACATTGGGTATATTGTATAAAGTTACGCGGGCGAAGTCGCGTGCAACAGCTGGTAATATCATAAAGAGAGTAGATTTATATTTTTGGTTGTAATGAATAAACTTAAAAACTACTAGACCGATTTTAAAAATTCTTTCACCCATAGAAAACTACATTATCAGCGAGTAACATAAGCTATTAAAATAGACTATAAAATTACGGGGACGAAGTCGCGTGAAAACAGCAAGTTGATTATAAATTATAAAAATATTCTTAAAATGATTCTTGAGCGGGACTTACGACAAAGATTTTCTCAATACTTTCTGAAGTTAGGTTCGGAATAAAAATACGTCAATATTTTCAAAAATTTCAAAATGGTACAAAAAGTCAGAGGCGCCGGATTTAAAAATTTAAATAATGACCGTTACTTTTGCCATATAATAAATACTAATAATAATAAAAAATACTAATAATTTGTACATAATATATAGTGCCTATATATTATGTACAAATTCAACCATCCACACACCTTCTAAATTATTTTTCCAAATGCCAATGGATACGAAAAGACGTAAAAAGTGGATGACCATTGAAGCCCGTCACACACGTATTTTATTTGTGTGTGTGTAAGACATCGTCAATTTTCTCCCTTTAAAAAATATACTTACCTGCCTAGTATACTAACAAAAATACCTATTACACTCTTTATGATATGGGAATGACTTACAACCAAGTATATGCTTGCAAAGCAAAATTGCAAGTAAAGTTGCAAACCGCAACGTAGCTGATACAACAAAACGTACTTTTACATTTTGTGTCATCGAATGACAGTTAAAACAAATGAATGATCTGTAGTACAGAAACGTAGACAAAAAGAACTGACCCGCAAGATACCTACTTCATTAAGATATTCCGAACCCGATAACTTCAGAAAGTATTGAGGAAATCTTTGTCGTAAGTCCCGCTCAAGAATCATTTTAAGAATATTTTTATAATTTATAATCAACTTGCTGTTTTCACGCGACTTCGTCTGCGCAACTTTATAAAATATGGCTTGAGTTACTCGCTGATAACGTAGCTTTCTATAGGAGAAATAATTTTTAAATCGGTCTAGTAGTTTTTAAGTTTAATCATTATACTCGTAAACAAAAATAGAAATCTACTCTCTCTATAATGTTACCAGCTGTTGCACGCGACTTCGCCCGTGTAACTTTATAAAATATGGCCTATATTATTCGCTGATAACGTAGCTTTCTATAGGTGAAAGAATTTTTAAAATCGGTCCAGTAGTTTTTGAGTTAATTAATTACAAAATACAAATCTATCTTTTTACTATGAACTTGCGTCTAGCATCGGCCCTTGTGACGTCATCCACTTAGCACGGGCGAACTTGAAAATTTGAATAGCGACCGAAGTTTCGGTGTCAATAACTTCGGAAATACTGCATCGATTTTGATGAAACAAAAACTTTTCACATGTACATAACCATAGCTCTGATATTATGTGTGTTTTATAGTCATTTTCAAACCCATCGGTCAGACCCATTTTGTTTCAGTATGATGTATAGAGCCTTTAAACACGATATCTCTGAAAACAAAGTAACTTACTCCATGACCAACCCTTACAGATTTATTATTAGTATTGTTTGATTGATGCCTCCTTAAGTAAAAGCTTAGCGTCAAGTAATGGTCAAGTCTCCTTAAGTAATGGTACAGTCAGGGTAAGAAAAGGTTCGTCACCTTAAAGTCGACATTTGCTTGCACAAGTCACCAGGGCAATTTTCAGCCAAAATAATGTCAAAATTTCATTTCAAACGTCTATCTTTTGTCTGCTTATTGCTTTAGTTTCAAAAGGTACTAAGAGTCTACGACTTGTTAAAAGAATTAATTTGAAATTTGGAAAATCGTTTAAAAATAAATTAGGAAAAGCCTGGTCAGGTCGCTAGTTATACTTAAATAAGTACAAACTGAAAATTTAAAATTTGCGTAATACAAGAAAACAACTTGCACAAGCAAACAAAGAAGAATTATAAAGGGGGCGTTTGCAATTTGCGTCACATGTACACCAACTACGCATTTCCTGAGAATATTCAGTTTTATTGTACTTTGGACTTTATAACAATTTAAATAATTATGTATCTATATTAAAAAAAAAGAAATCTACAAACACGATATTTAGGTAAACAGATCGATAAAAATTTTAGGTAGGTGTCAATTTTAGTTTTTGCCATCGTTTCTGAGAAGCGTTTAAATTGGGTTTTGTTTAAAAACATTTTAATCATACGAATATATTTACACAAGTACCTATCAACAAGTGTACCGTCAGTTTGGTCAGTTTGCCTGCTGATTTTTCATAAAATATTGCTAATTTTTTTGTGGATAAAAAACATGATTTTTCCTTTTTTAATCTCCATAGACAAAGAAATCTCTTTACTTATTTTCATCCCTTATTTGGATTAATCTTATTTCAAAAGCAGCCTCGTCCTCACTCAGGATTCAATCTAAATCGTTACAAAGTTTCGTCAAAATTGGTTTAGCGGTTTATTCGCAAAAACGTAACAAACAGACGGAGTAACTTTCGCATTTATAATGTTTCGGATGTGTTATAGATATGGAAGATGATATGTTTTGCGTATGATTGGAAAGACCAAAACATTGGGTGACACCGCATGGTACAACAACTAGTTATGCTTATGACTGAGCCCAATGTGGGACGGCGTTATGCAATATTATGTGACTATAAAGTATTATAGATTTATAGTGGTAGTTAGTTTTCCACTAGACCTACTAGAGAGCTCTAGTTGCCACTAGAGAACCCTTTTTGAAGTGAGACGGGGTTAAATCATTGAACTTGTTATGTAATGTAAGCGTCATCGTCATATCATAGACGTTGACAGCTGCATATGAAAGTAAACTTACTAGATATGAAAACAAAGATAAATATGATTTACACCTCTGACCAATAAAATAGTTTCATATAAACATCAAACCTTTTTAATGGTTTATCATTATGAATTTATTATTGTCATTGTGTACAATTATTTTTATGAAGCTACGTTTTCACTTCTTACGTGAGACCAACGACTGACATGTTTTTTTCAACTGTTGTCAATTCTACAAGCCACTGTCCTATTGGGTACTGATTTTATTAGCCTGTCAGCACTACCCATCTCATCTAATTTACTAGGCGGCTATATGTAAGACTTTAAAATTATGTTTATCCTCCATTTGGACTACAGTCTACACCATAGTGAGATGGAAGAATCCTTCGACAAAATTTGACACAGGGACGAACTTAGTCAAGTTACGCCAGTGGCCTTATCATCAGGCCAACAGTTAAGGCCCACGTCTCAATGCTACAAAAATAATCACTGGCAAGAATTAAAGGCTTCATAACCAAGACACAGGATATACCTAATAATTTTCAATTGAAATTAAAGATAATTGAGAACAAAGAGAATTAGTGTTAAATTTTCCAACAATCACATAATACAGTCATGACTGTTGTAAAATTCATACGCGGCCATTGTGAAAATGGCCGCAAAAACCCGTTCCGTCATTGTTGCGTTGAACCATCCAATTATCACAAGCGCAGCGACGTCCGAGAGCCCGTCACATGTTGTTATCTGAGAGGCAACCGCTCATCATCAATAAAATAATCGGTCAGTCCGCTCAGTGCAATACTGTTCGTTACCGGAGTCAGTAGTGCGAACAAAGTACGCATATAAAACACGAAAATAAACATAAAAAATAATAGAATAACTAGTTTAATTAATTACGTTTCAACGGGCCCAGTGTTTGTGTTCTTAATTTAAAAATGATGGCCGACGGTGACGTGCCATTGGTTAACAGTTTTAGGAGCGAAATCGAATTCGGCCCGAACGGAGGGAAAGTGACCAGAAACAATTCAAGGTTGGTGTAAACTTTTTTTTGGCAACGACAGTCTCTTAATATACATCCTAGTTTCAAAGGCTGTTTTTTTTTAAGTAATTTTTACTAAATCGTGGCAATGGTAAATACCATAAGAAATTTTATATTTTTTAATAATTACTATCAAATATACATTTATTTTTTAATATTATAAAGATAAAAAAAATAATTTTACAGTATTTAAAAACTAATATCTAAAATGTATAAAAAAGTTGCTGTCATTGCTCAAATATTATTTATATTATTTGTGAAAATATCAATTTTACTTAATGATAAAAATAAAAATAATGATAAAAATATAAATTGTATAAAATGTAGTGAACGAAATTTTAAAAATCGGTGCAGTAGTTTTTGAGTTTTATTCATTACAAACAAAAATTCAAACATACAAATCTTTTCTTGAAATTTATACGTTAAAATTTTATCCCTATAAATTGTAAATATTTCCATGGTGCAATGGTATTTTTTTAAATACCACTGTAAGCTGGGCGACGACAAGTTCTTCGTACACAGCCTAGTTTAAATTTTTTAGACTATCATTCTTTGTGTATTTAATTAAATACAAAACGTAGTACATATTTTTTAAACAAATAATATTACGTTTTAAAGTAAATAAAAATATTACATTGACATTTAAGTTTGTCTTTTTTTAAGGTCGAATAGTGGTGGGGGTCAAGTTTTTTGCTCTGTTCAATTGCTTGTGCAAACTGTTAGTTAGAAACGAGTCAGTCTTTGTATAATGTTTATTGACATTATATGTTAATGTTAATGTAATTATACTTAAATATATCCATGCATATATTAATAGTTACAGTCCGACATTATCACCCAAAAAATAAAAGCATAAATCAATACTAATAATAAATCTGTAAGGGTTGGTCATGGAGTAAGTTACTTTGTTTTCAGAGATATCGTGTTTAAAGGCTCTATACATGATACTCAAACTAAATTGACCATTTTTACAATTTTTTTCTGTATTTAAGTATGTATGTTCCTCCATAACTCTTAAACGAATTAACTGATTTTCATGAAATTTGGTAGATAAACATATAGACGTACAGGACACAGGATAGGCTACTTTTTTCTTTTTCAACTCGGACGAAGTCGCGGGCGCCAGCTAGTTAATAAATATTTTTTTAAGCAAACTACATATAACATATTTTTTTTTGTTTAAAAAAAGTAAAAGCTACCCTCGAATTGAGTGTTCCAAATAATAATAAGTTTACTTTTAAAATATTCACTTTTGAATTTTTAAAGATCGTTTGCCTTATGAATTTATGTACTTTAAAATCATTGATGTCTGGTGTATGTTTTTTTCATTTTTTCTCTATAATTTTGTTGTAATTACATATTATAAAACAAAGTCCTCCGCCGCGTCTGTCTCTGTCTGTCTGCTCGCGATAAACTCAAAAACTACTGTACCTATTTTCATGCTGTTTTCACCAATGTATAGATAGAGTGATTCTCGAGGAAGATTTTAGTATATAATTTACAAAGTTATTCGGGTGAAGTCGAAGTTTTTATTATTTTTATTACAAATGATAAAAAAAACAGGTATTCATTTCTATTTCTATGTAACGTAAAATAAAATAATTTAATATTAGAATAACTAGTTGCGTGTTTTCGCAAAAAGAAAGCCCTTCAAATAGATTTAATACGTCATCAAAATCAAAACCGGTATACTTCTGTGACACAATTCAGTATTGAAATTTTATTCTGGTGACGTCACGTTACACCGGTTATGTGGCGTTTGAGCTGTTTTATGACTAAGCATTAGCTAAGTACTGCTTAAGTAATGCATATTACATTGTTTAGTGAAAATTTTAATAATACGTAAACTGTCTCGTCGTTTCTGGTTGTATTTATTTATTTATTAGGAAGCCAACGCATTTATTTATTTACTAGCTGGCGTCCGCGACTTCGTCCGCGTTAAAAAAGAAAAAAGTAGCCTATCCTGTGTCCCGTATGTCTAAATGTTTATCTACCAAGTTTGATGAAAATCAGTTGATTCGTTTAAGAGTTATGGAGGAATATACATACATACAGAAAAAAAATTCTAAAAATCATCATTTAGTTTCAGTATAATGTATAGAGCCTATAAACACGATATCTCTGAAAACAAAGTAACTTACTCCATGACCAACCCCTTACAGATTTATTATTGGTATTGATTGATTACAACCATCCTTTATTCATAATTAATTCACATTTAAAAATTCTTTTATATATGTTTTTCAGTCAATTTCAACATTTTCATGAGCATTTTCAACGTTTTCCTAAGCAATTATAACATTTTCCTAAGGAAAATGTTGAAAATGCTTGGAAAAATGTTGAAATTGACCGAAAAATTGTATATTATAATATTGTATAATCCATTTAGAGGCTTGCTTGTATTTACTGTTAAAATAAAATATTGTGTGCGCGTTTGTCTGTGCATGTTTTATTTTATGTTAAATTAGTTAGACAGGCTGACGGTCAATCAAAGTCTATCCCTGATAGGGATAAGTGGAAACTACCAGGGACTTACAGGGATAGGGTGGAACTGACGTAAATTATACGATTAGGTAAAAAAGGAATTTGAATTTTAAGGCATCTGAATTTGGTCTCGTCTCAGAACTGCACAAAATTACTAATTATTTGCAAAAAGTTCATTCAAAAGTAATGAGGTTTTGAGGAAAATAAAAAAATAAAAAATAAGCGTTCGCGTGCTACATGATATGAGATTTAATAAGCTGAAGGTTATTTTGCGCCAACAATAATTAAAACTCGGCATCACATTTAACCTAACAAATTATATGATAATTGGATGTATTCGTTTTGTTAATGAACACTAAAAATAATTCATATTCAAACATTATTTTAGTGTAATTTGAACAGAACTAACATCGAATCAATATTAATAATAAATCTGTAAGGGTTGGTGATGGAGTAAGTTACTTTGTTTTCAGAGATATCGTGTTTATAGACTCTATACATGATACTGAAACTAAATTGACCATTTTAAGAATTTTTTTCTGTATGTATGTATGTTCATCCATAACTCTTAAACGGATCAAGTGATTTTCATGAAACTTGGTAGATAAACATTTAGACGTACAGGACACAGGATAGGCTATTTTTTCTTTTTCAACGCAGACGAAGTCGCGGGCGTCAGCTAGTTAATTAATATATGTACTCGTATGTTCTGCAGTCGTGCATAAATTTGTCGGCTCGTGTGACGACGGAAGCGGAAGCCATAGTGTAATAGGATTAAGTAATAATTAGGAAGGGCACACTGCGATCATTTTTGGGCAGATCGTATAGCCGCAGTAATCACCCCCTTACAAAGATGGTTCGGTGTTTCGGGGAGTGAGTAAAGCCGCGTCCTCACTAGGGCCGCACGGCCACATCAGGCCGGCCGCTCGGCCAGGCCTTGTACACACTACACGCGTACACACTATGCAAGGCCTGGCCGAGTGGCCGGCCTGATGTGGCCGTGCGGCCCTAGTGAGGACGCGGCGTAAGGGATGCCCCAGAATCAATTTCATTATCTCCTCTTATGCTAAGCGTCCACAGGTCAGCATCGTACGCATCGCACGCATCGCATTATTTTTTCATACTGCCAATGTGCGATCCGTACGATGCGGATCAGTGGACTGGACGCACTTGTGTGACTTTCTATACAAAGAATACCACAATCCGTAAAATGTCCGATTAATCGGAGCAATAGGATAAAAAAGTACGCGTCGTCCGATTAGTCGGACCACGCGGTCTCAGGTTTAATTTCTTATCTTTAACCTACCTACTAATTTAGTAAGCGCACATTCAGTAGATACAAATAGGTTAATAGGCCACCTGTCTTCAAGTGGGGTCCGTGGTGTTCGCACCTGTGGTGGACACCCCCGATTCGAATAAATTAAATATCGTAATTTTTTTTGTGCTTTCCACTTAGTACAGTAATGTACCGACAGCTTTTTTTCATGTACATTTTCTTAAAAAAATCCTAAATGTGATATTTCACAATCAAAGAAAACATCATGGCTATCCTTACATATTATCAAACAGTCCTCCCTCGCGTCTGTACGTCTGCCTGTCTGTTCGCGGTAAATTCAAAAACTATTGCACCAATTTTCATGCTGTTTTCACCAATGGATAGAGTGGTTTTCGAGGAAGGTTTTAGTATATAATTTACAAAGTTACGCGGGCGAAGCCGCGGGCAGCAGCTACTTTAGAATCAAGTAGACCGTCAGTCTGTCTGCCGACCTTAACATAAAATAAGGGCTAAAATATTGCTCAAAATTAAGCCAAGGATTATGCCAACGCCCAAATGAGTTGTTAATAATAGGAATTTGTCGCTTGTTATGTGTTTTCATTAATGGAAAGATCGATGTACGAGGAAGTTTGCTATGAGTATACATATAAATTTTATCCGTACGAATCCTGGAACTAATCGCTAGTATGATTTAAATAATGACGTCACCCCATATATTTACTGCGCACTTTAGATTATACTTGTAATAATATTTAAAGTAATACTTGCGTTCAACTGTCTATTTTGTAAATATATGTATATTTTATGTCATACGACATTGAAATTTGAATCGAATTACGTCATAGCTGCATCAGATTTGTATGTAAGTATCGGTAAAGTAGGTGTTTAGCCTTTCGGTATTACAGTTCTGGCCTTGAACCGTGATATACGAGTTAGATTTTTACAATATTCAGTTCTTTATAAATTAATGCTGGCTGGTGATACATTACTGGAGTAGCTGAACCCGGACTCGCTTAGTTGCGGCGTGCTCTTGGGGTACTACGGCACGTGCATTCGCATATGTCGGCGGCCGATCGTATAATTCGGCAGATCGTCATATGGCGGTGTTTCATGAAGTTGCAAAAATACAGCAGTAGGCGAAATGTGTTCTAGATATTTTCGGTGCTAGACAATTTGTGTCATAGTAGATTGAAATTATATAGAAGTCAATTTAAGCTCTAGGCAAAAATCAAATGTAGTCAGATTGTGTTCTAGACAGTCCAAGACCAACCCGGAAAAACTACTTATCAAATTACATTTAATCAAAAACTAATCACAATATCACATCCCAAGTGGCAGCCAAATCGTCGAAAGATATACTTCGAATGATCTATATAACTGATGTTAGTTGGGAACTCCGTGAAACGGCGCGATATCACGATCTGCCTAGGCACATCGCGAACTGCCGGATCATACGATTGGGCGCCGACATATACAGTTGTCAGAGGTACAGAAAAGGATATAGAAGTAAGAGTAACTCGCTCTTAAAAAAATCGATTGATAATTACTGTTGGGCATTTTAACCCTTTAACCGCTTGGTTTTGTAAGACTTGTATATCCATAGCGCTTGACTCGTAAACCAATATATATTTTTAAGAACGCAATGGTTAAGAAGAAGAATTTGTCGTATATATCCTGCTCTGTCGAAATGGACACGAAAATAATTGTCGGATAAATCCGACTCTGGCAGCTAAAGGATTAATGTCGATTAAAATTTCTAAAGCGAAACCGGAACGAGACATTTTATTATGAATTCGTCTAAAAAATTTATTAACAAAGTCGCGATGACCTATTTGGCGAGAATCCCACACATTTCCTTAGTATTAAAAAACTTTGTTCCTTATCAGAAAATTTAGTGCAATCGTAAAATGTATAAATCACTACTGACGAACGAAAAAAAAAACGTGGATGCTAACACGTACATAACTCGTAAAAACATTAAGATTGTGTAAATATTGATAATTTGAATAATATTTACTTAGCGATTTTTTTTTGTCATTTACTCTAGCTTTTGTTTGGGACTTCATTATCAAATCTCGGAGTATATCGGAAAACATCTTCTAATATATCTAATATCTCTAATATCTAATATCTCTAATAATAATAATAATATTCTAATATCTCGTGTCACAGTTTTAGTTGCCATACTCCTCCGAAAGGGCTTAACCAATTTTGATGAAATTTCATATGTACATTTGGTAGGTCTGAGAATAGGTTTTTATTTATTTTTTTATACTCCTAAGTGATAAGGGTGGCTCACCACAAATTTCTTTTTATATGGTAAATATAAAAAAAATTATATGGTCTTTTCTTTCTTTTTTTCTAACTCAGTGTTGCTTTTATACTACGAGCAACTAACCCTATTAGTTGCTCGTAGCTCTTATATAACACATGTTTTAGAATAGTTTTTGTGAGATAACTCAAAATCGTCAATTTTGCAAATAAAATATCTCAGTGTTGCTTTGTTGTATCGATATGTATGTTGCAACCTTTATAGTTCGTTCAATTTCGACGTTTACTAGAAACCTTCGGCTTCGGCCGAGTTTTGGGCCAAAGCCGAAGGTTTCACCGAAGTTGGGCGAAGCCGAAGCTTCGATCGGACACTATTTATTTCTCTAACATTGATTTTCTTTCCAGTGTGCGTGAGTTGATAGATAAACGGTTTTCTAAGAATATATTTTATAGTTGAATCTTTAATTCAATTCAATTCAATTATTTATTGCGAAACCATAATGTACAAAGATGTTATAAAAATAAAGACCAATGTTATGGACGGTTGGGCATGCAACTTAGGGACTAGGAGAGAGGAAGCGTATATATATATATATATATATATATATATATATATATATATATATATATATATATATATATATATATATATATATATATATATATATAAGCATATAATTATTTAGTTATATAAATATATATAAGAATTTTATTTTATTTAAATTAAAATTAAAAATAAATTATATTTACATTTATATTATTAATATTTAATGATAATGACATCTAAAAAATAATCATTTGAGTTGTAGTAACTTTTATTATTTAGAATTTTTTTTTAATTTTTTTATAAATATGATATCATTTTTTTCTTTTTTTAAATTTTTTTAAAGCGTTCTCTCTCATTGCCCAGTTATAATGTGTAGTTAAATAATCTATGAAGTAATTGTCCGCCCCAGAAAGGGGAGATGTAAGAATAGGGACAGAACGGACCAAATAATTTGTGGACGGATTCGACCCGTATGACTTTATTGTTTCGATAGGGCAAATAGGTGGAGGGTTGGCCAGATTTTTGATATACTAGGTTATGCACCCGACTTCGTCCGCGTTGAAAAAGAAAAAAGTAGCCTATCCTGTGTCCTGTACGTCTAAATGTTTATTTAACAAGTTTCATGAAAATCAGGTAATTCGTTTAAGAGTTATGGAGGAACATGCATACATACAGAAAAAAATTCTAAAAATCGTCAATTAAGCTTCAGTATCATGTATAGAGCCTATAAACACGATATCTCTGAAAACAAAGTAACTTACTCCATCACCAACCTTTACAGATTTATTATTAGTATTGATTGATAGCCTTGCTCACTGTGATATTAATTACTCGCTGACGTAGCTTTCTATAGGTGAAAGAATTTTCAAAATTGGTGCAGTAATTTTTGAGTTTATTCATTACAAACATACACATTTTCTCACATTATTATTAGTAGGTATAGAACGCCTATGTTAGCCTCTATAAGTAGCAATCTATATCTACGAGTTACGACTTATTGCACAGTGTTATTTCAGTGTTAGTAAAGAATGGTTGCCATGACAGTTATGCTATGATAGCAATGCTCTATCATTACCGTCAGACGTACTATCGGGTTTGTGACAGCAAATCTCAGCAGCAACTGCATTAATTATGTCCAGTTATTCATCCGACAGTCTAATTAAAATTTTCGCATTAAAAACATTACAGATAATGAATTCTATTTACGTACCGCACAAGTGGAATATCCTACGTTTACTTGGCAATATATTTTATATAATGATCTGATGATAACCTCTCGGTCGGCTGTCTGCGCCGCAGTTCCTTTGTCCGTTCTATTTTTAAATCCTTCCCATTCATTCACAAGCCTTTCATTCCGAGTTGTATTGACTAAAGGTCCGTTCACACCGACCGAAACGCGACCCGCGCACATATTAATTGCAATAAATATAATGACTTCTATATTACTTCGTAAGGACAAGGCTAACGCTCCTAGTCAAAATCGGAAATTGGCACCAATGACCGGTGTTAATTCTGTGCGTAGAAAGATACGAAAATGCCTTTTTTTTATTTTTTTTTATGTTAAGGTCGACAGACAGGCTGACGGTCCACTTGATGGTAGGTGGCTACCGTCGCCTATAACACGAGCAACGCCATAAGTGCTACAAGTGCGCTGCCGACCATAGAAGGATTAAGGATAAGGGAGGGATGGGGTAATGGGCTCTGGCATCCCTTACTCACTCACCGAAACACAACAGCACGTAAATGCTGTTATTTCACGGTGGTATTCTGTAAGGTGGTGGTTACTGCCGCCAGACGGGCTGCCCAAATGACTGCGAAACGCAGTGTGCCCTACCACTACTTTTAAATCCAGACCAGAGTCAATTTTGAAAATTATATTAAAATTTCCAAAGTTGACCCCGCCGGGAATCGAACCCGGGGCCCCTGACACGTTAGGCAAGCACCCTTGCCACTCATCCAACGGGCTCGTCATGATATTACCAGTGATATGTCCAACCAACCGATGAGAACACTTTACAATAACAGAATACGCCAATAAGAAATAAAAATACGTATTAAGATGGCAATGAAAACAAATCATTTATAGTAACTATTGGATGTGCGAATTGGAGGACCATTTTTTTGTCACTAGTAGTATGGTAAGGGCGCATCCTGTCTTGTTTAACATATCACTGAATAAAACATTAAATTTAGTTGACCTAGAAGTAATGCTAACGCGGTCCTGTGGTATACTAGGTAATAACCTCACACTACCGGTCACTTAGACCGGTGTCTTTTAGAAGATTTTCCTCCTCTCAATTTAAAAAGAAAAGAATACTTGGTTGAGGTGCCGTGGTTAGACCGCATAGTTCCAAATATTTAAATCGAAAGATGCGCCGTAATCTCCTCGCGCCGTACTAAAAACACACCGAAAATTCTTAACAGTGGGTTGGGCGCAGGCGCTCAACCCAACAACAGTTACACGCCAGCTACAGTGAGTGACGGTCGCTTGTTGAGAGCGTCGCTATCGTCACAGTCACCTTTGAAGTAAGGAATGTGTTGTCTGTGTTTAAAAGTGTGTTTAGACAAAGATATATGTATTTTATACTTTTGTCTAGTATAATGTATGTTGTATTTTGTAACACACTTTCGCTAGTAATGCCGCATCTCTCGATTTAAATCTTTGCATAGTTCAATAGATCTGACTTTTTCGCGTTGGTTCGCAAAAATATTGTGTTTCGACCAATCGAACTATGTTATAAGTATTTTCCTGTTTGTCGTTGTCAAACCAAAACTTTTTTGATATTCCAAAATTTTTAATTTAGTGAATAGTTCACTGCCTTATCTATCCTCTTAATAAAATATTTTTTTTAATGTTTAAAAGACATAAGTCTACGTATAACTCGTAAGATTTAAATATATATTTTTTAAATAAATTTTCGTCTAGACTTTTTCAGGAAACCTATTTTTGTCAATATCTCAAAAGTATTCTTTTTACACAATAAAAAATATATGTCAAAAACGCTTATAGCTCTGAATGAAACATTAAGCTTGTAAGTAGGTATTACGGAAACCGGACAACTACTGGCTGCAAGTCGGAACCGATAATTAGGGAGACACGGCTTCATTGCTATCGGACACAGAATACTATAAAATGTCAATTAAAAAGTTGAACGACTTTCGCTACAACAGACATTATTACTTTTCTGTTTCATACCATTCTTGCATAACGTTAAGAGCGGGCATAAAGAGAAATAGCCAATCCTAGATTTGAATTTTATCTAAGTAAACAAAGTCTAATTTAATTATTTTTTTTAAATAGATAAATACATTATAAATAAAAGTGACGTCTGTAACAGAAAACATAATATAATGAAATTTTCTCGATAGAAAAAAATCACCAAGTGAGCTCTCATTTCCATCGATTTTAGTTTTATTTTCAGAATGACACACATTACAAAGCTAAAAGTGTATCAGTAATTTCACTTCACATATTATCTAAGGCTGTATTAACAATTTTTCATTCGACATTGTAGTTTAGGAATAATAGTTTAGCAATTGAACACAGTTGCCAAATGAGGTGCAATTATATTTATTACAGAGGCAACTGTTTTCACTGACATGCCCCAAAGATCTGTAGTTTTTTTTTATTTCAATAGTCTTAAAGAAATTCAGAATGTCATCTGGGCCAACAAATGCAAATGCCGCATCTCTCGATTTAAATCTTTGATTATAACCTAATTTCAAATTCTCTGTTTCCCATATTCACTGAAATGCAATGCTTAAAATAAATGACTGAATATTAAAATGTCTTAGTCCCAAAATGACGACTGAAATCCGAAATGCCCTAGTGTCAAACTGACTGAAGATTGAAAAAATATTTATTGTCTGGGCAACAGTACTTTTTTCTGAATAAAAGGATGTACTTTTCTGATAATACATTGTGTATTTAATGCATTTCATGTTGAAGTAAATTGCTATAGTTAAATATAGAAAAAAAACTGTTCTGTTTATAAAAATTTCAGCAAATACTTGCTCTAGTTTCGTTAATTTTTTCCTTTATTTAATTAAATATTGCATTAATGCAATGCACGTCTAACAGATGTACGGGTTACAAAACATGTTTCGTTTTATAATTATTGTGTAACGTTAGCAATAGGTACAACACAATATACGGGATATTCTGTTCTTGCCTAAAACTACAAGAAACTGCAAATACAACAATTAACTTTACAGTGGGCTCAGATTTAAAAATTAAACTTTTTTCTCGATAAATACAACTACCGTCCCATTTTTCTGTTACGCGCAAAAATTTAATTTAATAAAATACTTTCAGAATAGCTCGACGGCATTGCTGTAATTATTGTATTGAATGCATCACAATATTATGCAAGTGTGCTGTGTAAATATGATTGTAATTCATATTGCCAAATGGCTGCAATCCTTTTGCATATATACAATAAAATTTTAGTTGATTATAATTAATATTTAATTGTGCAATGATTGTAAACTGTTGTGTTAAAATGAAAGAAAACTCTTTTTGATTTTAAACTTTTAAGGGGTAAACAAATGCTAAATCCTAAAAATTTGCATTGTTTAATTAAGATGTTACAAGAAAGTGTCAACGCAATTGGTTTGAAACAAATATATGTTATACTTAAACATGTGAAGAACAAATTGTATTGTTTAGAATTTCCATCGAAGTAATAGGAACCCCACAATAAAAGTTAGAACATAAGAAGAATTTGACATATTGAAAATTGTTTCGAAAACGGATTATTGCGCGCAAATGATTCCTGCACCGATTAATAAGTCAATGTCAGTTAAAAAAATGCATTTTTTTTAAATATTGTTTCAATGGTAAATACTTTTTTTAAATATTGTTTTAATGGTAACTACTTTTTTTAAAATATTGTTTTAATGATAAATCAACATGGAACCCGCGTGCCATACAAAACACTACGAATTTTATGGAACATTTAAAAGTGACATATGCGTAGAGCATGAACTGTCATTTAAAACAAAACAAACATAATAATAAGTACGTAATTTAAAGAAAATGTGACTTTACGTCAACCCATTAGAGTTTAAAATGAAATAGTAGAAGTTGATCGTTAGTTACTACCTTTTACCATTTACGCGTGAAGGCGTCAAAGGCGTTCTTTTTTTTAAGGCGTCACAAATGCCGCTTTGGCATTTGTGACGCAAATTCCATTGTAGTATTTCGATGGATAAATACAAAAAACCACAATTGTCAGGCCTGTTGAATTGTCTCCGCCGCCTAGGAGCTCTAAATCTAAATGTATGGAGCTTCAATATCTCAATGACTGCGTTGAGGTGTGGACTACGTTTGTGTTTTTCGTACGCCTTTTCGTATTGTCATAGGCCTATGTGAATCCCTTAAGGTCTGCAACGCACTTGCAGCTCCTATGGCGTGACTTGCATTATTGGCGTTATATGGACCACCTTACGGTTATTTATGTAAGTCAAATCCATTTCAGATTGTCGAAGTTGTTATGCACGATATAAATATAATATTCCACAAAAACAAACAGTGTTAACATATCACTCAACGAGGTGGGCTTCAGTTGATGGTCCTTCGAGCGGGAATTTTCATTTAAATTTTGGCATGCTTATGTTATAGTCATCTACCATCAAGTAAACGGTCCACTTTAAAAAAAAGCCGCCCGGCCTACTGAACTTTACATGAAAACTTTTTTTGTTTTGTTTTAAACTATTGTAATCAATGAATCTCTTAACCAGTTCTTAAGAAGGTTTTTTCATACAGAACCTACATCCACCTCTTGCAATAACATTGCACTTCAGTTGATGGTCCTTCGAGCGGGATTTTTCATTTAAATATTTGGCATGCTTATGTTATAGCCATCTACCATCAAGTAAACGGTCCACTTTAAAAAAAAGTCGCCCGGCCTACTGAACTTTACATGAATTTTTTTTTTGTTTTGTTTTAAACTATTGTAATCAATGAATCTCTTAACCAGTTCTTGGGAAGGTTTTTTCATACAGCTTAAAACATATGGTTCTATACATACATTAATCCTACACAAAATAAAGAGTTGGCTTCACGGAAGTTAATTGTATGGGCGTACCTACTCGAGGCGGATCTATAAATTGTGATACAATTTTGTGTCTATTTTAATTGGATTTATTAAGATCTTGTAGTATTTTTTTCTCTCATAGAATGTTATACATATATGTATTTATTCTTATACTAGCTGTCGCCCGCGACTTCGTCCGCGTTGAAAAAGAAAAAGTAGTCTATCCTGTGTCCTGTACGTCTAAATGTTTATGTACCAAGTTTCATGAAAATCAGTTAATTCGTTTAAGTTATGGAGCAACATACATACATACAGAAAAAAATTGTAAAAATGGTCAATTTAGTTTCAGTATCATGTATAGAGCCTATAAACACGATATCTCTGAAAACAAAGTAACTTACTCCATGACCGACCCTTACAGATTTATTATTAGTAGTATTGATTATTGTCGTGTTGAGTGCTGTGTGACTGTGTTTCAATAAAATAAAAAAATATTTAATTTACTCGTTTTTAAGGCATAATTCTTATAAATTTATTTATTACTATATATACAGTATTTAATGAATTATTGCCCCGTAAACTATAAAGCATGTTCCTAAAAATAGGCTTTGAATAATTACAGCGTTGCAATTGTCAATATTGAAATATTATAACGATAATAATAACCAGACAGAATCGAATAAAGTATATTTATATAGGTATATATGTGTCTACAAAATATTTTACATTATGTAAATGTCACAGTGCAACTGAACTGTTCAAGAAAATGTTTACATTACGAATTGGAATTGTATAGTTGGAAACACGTTATCGACTTTTATTGCAGCTGTTCAAAGCGTGGCACGGTTATAGTTTAAAATATAAAGTCAAGCGCACACTCTCGACTAATATAAAAAATCCAGTTATTGAATAAGTTTTAAGTGAGGCCTTTTAGACTTTTTAGACCTTGCCTGGTGCTAACAATTGCGTAATAGACTCCACCATTTCATCTCCAAATGACAACGAAACGCAGTGTGCCACTATACTTTCCAAAACCAGACCAGAGCCAACTTTGAAAAAATCATTTCCAAAGTTGACCCAGCCGTGAATCGAACCCGGAACCCCTGAGACGTTATGCAAGGACCCTTACCACTCATCCAACGGGTCGCCAAAACATAAAACACGCTTAAAAAATCTTTAACTTGTGCGAGAACTTATTTAAAAGATGGCTGCGCACCGAGAAATTGCGGTTCAGGTCAACCGCCTTTTGACAGAACAATAGGTAGCCATGTTTACGTTTCAGTTTTACACAGAAAATTAGTTTTTGTTATAACTGTTTTTGTATTTAAGTAGGTCAGTAGAATCGTTAAAGAATTTTAGGTTATTTTAACCCATTGAGAGTTGGGTCTTGACTATAAACTACACATTGCAGATCGCAAACTTAAGAACATAAGAAGTAGGTAACATTAAGAATATTATCCTGGATAGTTATTTATAGTAATAGGTTAATAACATATACTTTATAGGTTTAATTTATAAAAGCCTTGGTGTAAGTTTTGTTAAAGTTTGTTATTTTTTTCCAAAGTTCAAATCGAATAATAATTATAGAAAACACTGTTGTCAAACAATTGTGTCGCACTCAAAGTAAGTCAGCTGTTGTATAATACACCTTTGTATAAAATTCATTCCATATTAAGTCTACCTACTAGCTGCCATTTTGCTTCGTATCGTAATCCTTGCCACAGTACAATCGAAAGTAGAGAAAGCTATACCACCCGTTGTCGGTGGTTAGATAAAGATTATGATAATTCAATATTCGAAACCTAAAAATAGATTTTTAAGTGATACATACTCGTAATGAGTATATATTACACAAATATAATAAATTTATATATTTAATTAGTTAATACAATATAATGTTTCATTTAATTCTAATTCTAAGTTAATTATTCTAAGGGCCTCTTTCACAAACTACATGTAAAGTGTTGATTAGTAACTTTTAGAAATCATTTTCTGTTATATTTAATTATGCACTCAGTTTACTGCATCATTCGATAGCCGATTTTTTATTATTATTTTCTATTTAATGTTTGTGACGTTTACCCTACAAACAAAGGTATATCAGCTCCATTATCCCCGGTTACCGGTGACTTTAAATGACAGTTTGGCCTACTTGACGTTTGTGAAAGAGGCGCTAAGTACAATATACACTGGCGGACTCATAAACTGCATCAAAGTAATAGACGACTTTGAAATAAATATTTTAACCAAGTATGCAAACTTTCTATACAGATTTAAATTGAAACCTCTAGATTGGTTCGTGAACTTTAAAACAGCGTATTCTTAAGTTTAAGTTTGTGTACTGGACAGGACCTTAAGACTTTTTTGAAGAAAAAACAGAAATTTAAGCAAAATTGGTATAATAAAAAAATTGGTTTTAACAATAGACACAAGCTTTATGCAAGGGTTTATTTATGTTTTAATAGGGTGTATTACCCCCACGTGCCCTTATTACGGATTCTAATCGGTTTCGCATAGATTTTATTAGGGTTATTAAAAGATCTTGCGGAATATTGTCCCATTCTTCTGAAAGTGCTGTTCTTAGTGCTGCCACTGTCGTGGGCACAGGATTTCTCGCATATACAGCTCTTTTTAAATTGTCCCAAACATGCTCAATGGGATTAAGATCCGGGCTGCGTGCTGGCCAATTCATTGTACGTATCCCAACCTCTTCGCAATATTGTCGAACTTGTGCAGCAGCGTGCGGCCGGGCATTATCCTGCATTAAAGTAAAATTTTCGCCTATGAATCCCATGTAAGGTACCACGTGATCTTCTAAGATCTCTGTTATGTAGCGATGTGCAGTCAAACCCCCTCTATTACCGTTTTGACGGACCATGTCTATGAACACAAGTTCTGTTCGCCCGTTCATCGATATGCCACCCCAGACCATACACGAACCGCCTCCAAAAGGAACACTCTCCTCAATGCAACTTTGAGCATATCGCTCCCCACGTTGACGATAGACTCTTCTGCGACCATCTGCACCATATAAACATGTCCTACACTCGTCCGTGAACAATACGGAGGCCCATTGCTCTTCTGTCCAATTTAGGTGATCACGCGCAAATCTTAAGCGAGCTTGTCTGTGAGCTACAGACAACTTTGGACCATTGGCTGGTCTAAAAGGGGTGATATCCACTTCCTTTAACCTTCTTCTTATTGTTCGTGCACTCACATTTACTCCACGCACTTCATTAAGCTCTGTTTTGATGTTAACTGACGTGAGGAAACGATTTCGCAGGGAAGTTGTAACAATAAATCGGTCATCACGACCGGTGGTTGCTCGAGTCCTGCCTGTACCACGTCTCCTTCTGTAAGAACCTGTCTCCACAAACCTTCTGTATATTCTAGAAACCGTAGACTGGTTTAAATTTAAATTTCTACCAATCGTTCGTTGATCCAAGCCCTCCCGCACCAGTGCTACAATTTGAGCCGCTTGTTCGGACGAAGTATCCATATTATGGTTCAAAAACTCTCGATGAGTTAAAAAACTAACCCAACAATTCTGCTGGTAACAATAATTCAATTGAAAAAAGAATAAAAAATCAATGCGAATCAATTTAAAACTTTGCTTTAAATAACACGCAAATCTGATACTACGAGTAAATTTTCTTTTCCCGGCTATATTCATTTGTTTTACTGCAGTTCTATTTTTAAATTTTGCTTTTTTTTTAAGATTAAGAGCCAGTCTCTCCATATTTATATAATTTAATCTAAAAAGTTTGCATACTTATTAAAAAAATCATTTCAAAGTAATCCTGAACTTTGATGCAGTTTATGAGTCCGTCAGTTTATATTTACAAATTGATTACATATGTACACTAAAACTAAAACTTTTAATTATGTAGATAGAAACAACAGTTATAGAATTTTAAAATTTTTATCTTAAATTAATTTAGAAAATATTCATATTTCATTCTGAAAATAGAGTAACATGGGATATTTAAAAAAACGATAGGTACCATATTTTTTTTTATTACTTATAATTTTTATAAGTTTTTACATTATTGTACTTAGTTGTTTCTTGAATAAATCTTAAACTGAAAAAAAATAAAAAAAAACCATGCTACAAATCAAAATAATAGCAAAACAAAAAAAATCTTCAGTATTATTGCTGCTTTGCTTGGCTTTCTTTGCTTTCGATTCGACTGTACCTCGGTCCTCTACGTCATTAGCTTGACGAACTCTGTTCGCCCTTTTTTTCATTCGTCCTTGAATATCTTATATTTGAAAGTACGAAATGCTATTTGCATTTGATACAAATTCGTTTTCATTGTTTTCTTGTTGTTTTCCCATTGTTCGCGTGGCAGATTTTAAAAAAGAAAAATAAACTGTATGTTTCATTAAACCAACATATTCGTGGCTGCATGTGTGTTTGGAGCCGGTGCGCGGTGTGTAATAAAAACAAAAGTGACATTTTCTTATGTGACGTTTTGATTTTGTTACTCTATGGTCTTCTAGACTGTGAATAATGTGCGTTTTCTAGTGAAATCGTTGCGTAATCAACCGTGATATATTATTTAGTCTATGGAAATAAAATAATAATAAAAAAGTGAAAGGTTCCTCCCATTAAAACTCTTACCAAATATGGTGAATTGTGCAATATATAAAATAGATTTAATATATTAACTACTCAGTAATTTTTAATAATCGCCTTGCTTACGGTGCTTATGTTACAGCCAGGTTACAGCCGCACTCTAGTTTTAATGATTACTTAGCAACTCTTTATTAAGAATTTAATAAAGAATTCTGACTACGAAATTCCCGAAAATTCGGGTAGACCCTTCTAACTTAAATCGAATCTACCATAAAACAAATAAACGAATTAATTAAGTTCATGTTTAATCCGCGGGACATGTTTGGTGGCGCTGATTATAGATAGATAGAACCTATTTTAATCTCGGACCAAGTATCATAACTAAATCATAACCAATTTAAATAGTGTCATTTAATGACGTCCACAATGGCAAGTGACTTTGACATAGAACCACACAATTACTTAAATTCTCTATAACACAGAGATTCAAAGACATTTGAAACACCGTCCTGTATTTATGCTATTTTTAAATTCTCATATTTTAAGCCTTTGTATATATTTTTTGCTAGTAATTCATGACTAAAAATTCATTAGTATTTATTTTCCTTCTTGTGATAATGCATGCGGGTTTCACCTTTTGTTTTTGTGAGGTTTTTATTGGATTTGTTTGTTAAATTTAATCTTCTCGGAAGGAACGAAGGTTAATTATTCTTAGGTACATCTACCTACGAATATCGGTTTTCATTAATTGAAAACATACATGATTTAATCGCTTAGATAGGCGTATGTATTGGACTAAATCGCGTTATGACTAAATGTCATATTAAATTCCTACATTTAAATACCTACCTAAGTACTTTTTCTTTTTGAAATACCTCCTATTTGTTACGTATATAACATAATAGTTATAACAAAGATATAGTACATATAGTAGGTATCTACAACAAAGAAAGATATTGTTTACTTATAATTTTCATTGACTTGTATTTTTATAATGTAGAAAAAAATAATTTAACATAACCTATTCGTTTTATTAGGTTCATTTGAGTTCATTACAAAAATTTGAAATAAAGGTGACATTCTAATTCCTGAATGCAAAAGGTCGACCGTTCCAAGATGGCGGCGGGCGAAAATGGCGCGAGACTAGAGAGGTTAAAAGTGAAAGAGATCACGCCTTCTATTGTGTTTTATAGATCTGTCGCTTATTATAATGCTGCATTCGAGGTAAATGGCCTTTATTAATCGGAGTCTGCAGCCACGATTCACAATTTAGTTAGATATCTTAGATACTTTTTGATCGTAAAATCCAATCAGGTTCTCTGACTATGAGCAGCAGAGGTGAAAAAAAATGATAGGTGAGGTTTTATTCCATATTAAGTACTCCCCTAGATTATTGCATAGCTGACGGCCCCTGGGGTAGGAAGGTTCTGACTGAAGTGCCGGCAAGCGCAACGTAGAAAGTTTACCCACAAGGTGGACAGACTGGACAGACCACTGCTTAAATTCGAAAGTACCACAAGTCAAAATTACACTTTTTACAGCAGAGCTAATCGAAAAAAATTAAATTATTTTTTGTCTAATTCTTTCTTATTAGATATATATCAAATATATGCATATTATACATCGTTAGAAGCGTATTTTTAAGTAGCATTAAATGTTTTAAGTACTTTCATAATAAACTGAATACCTACTAGAGGAGATAAGTTACTTTTGAATATTGAAAAAATAATCAAAATATACTAAATATGGAATAAAACAAGCATAAGCAACATACAATATAGAATTGTGATTGTATTTTTGCAATAAAAATATTTTTCAAATTTTTTGATTTGTGGTACTTTTGAATTTAAGCAGCGACGATCTATCTGATAAGGGCCGCAAGTGACAAGAATTATATTGAGGTCTATATATGCAACAGGTGGACGTCCTACGGCTGAGATAATTATAATGATGATGATGATGATGATGATGATGAAAATAAAGAAAAAAAAAACAAATATATTTACTTCCGTGAATAGTACTTTGCACAAATTCATAGTGTTAACACCCTCTACTACAATAAACTACTCTACTACAATAGTTTTGTTATGGTTAAATTCGTTTCATATTCCTAACTTGTCAAAGTTGTCAACGACTAAAAACCTTCCAAAAATACTTCCTAGGACAAGTCACTTCATCTCAAGTTACTTGCTTATTGTTTAGTCACTTAACAAGTGATTATTTTTCAAACTTAGTTAGCGTGTCTGTTTAGCTAGTCGTTTGACCTAGACACACTTTGGACATGTTAACTTACATTGTTTGCACTTTGTACCCGTGCCGGATGAACAATTAAAAAAAAACTCGACTATTATTGTCTGTGGCAAACTTTTGTCAGTAAACTGTAATTTGGAATGGAATGTAAATTTGAACATGGAAGGAATTTAACTAGCGGAGATTCAAAATGGTTCACATTGACGCATTAGATTTTTTTAATATATATATTTTTACTTATGTACTAGCTTTTTCTCGCGACTTCGTCCGCGCCCCTTTCTTATATGTTAAAAAAAAAGTAAAAAAAGTATCTTTTTTCTCGTAATTTTGTTCGGCTTTGAATTTTTTCTGTTTTTTCTGGAATGAAAATTGAAAGGTACAGAATGGGATACAGAATAGGACATAGGGTAGGGGACCCTATGCCCTATTCTGTATCCGTGAAAATGTGTACCTATGCAAAACATCTTTACAAATTCCATTTAATTGAAACGCAATATACCGATCATCGCAATTTGTTTATTTTTTTACATCAGTTTAAACGAGTGACCCTAAAAGTTCAAAGATCTTCGTACATGGCCGTCGATCATGTAATGAATTGGTCAAATGTTTGATGTGGTTTCGTCCAACAATTTGTTACCCGTGACCCAGTTGCGACATGTCCTTTAGGGCCTTCAATAGACAGGAAACCATTGTGAGAAAGTGGGGCTGCGATGACTGTACACTTACAGTACAATAAGACGCTCTTTGTACTGCAAGCTAAGCGTGTTACTTACTCACTTGTAGTTAGTTACTTTTAATAACTTATATGGATATATTATAATCCGTACTAATCAATTAATACTAATAATAAATCTGTAAGGGTTGGTCATGGAGTAAGTTACTTTGTTTTCAGAGATATCGTGTTTATAGGCTCTAGGTATACATGATACTGAAACTAAATTGAAGATTTTTAGAATTTTTTTCTGTATGTATGCATGTTTCTCCATAACTCTTAAACGAATTAAGTGATTTTCATGAAACTTGGTAGATAAACATTTAGACGTACACGACACAGGATAGGCTACTTTTTTTTTCAACGCGGATGAAGTCGCGGGCCCCAGCTAGTATTATAAATATGAATGTGAGTTTGTTTATGAATGTGAGCTTTCACGCAAAAACTACTGAATGATTTTTTAATGAAACTACAATAATATGGCTTATACATCAGAATAAGACATAGGCTATATAAGACATAAAAAAGATTTAAAAAAAAAATATTGTGTGGATTAGTACGGATTGGGCGCCACCGTCGCGCGGCGACGCCACCGTCGTCACAAAGATAACGATGTCCGGCGTTACCACTCACATATTTTTCCTTTCAACGCGGACGAAGTCGCGGTCACCAGCTAGTTTTCTATATATGTATTTCTATTTAACTCTTATCCTCCTCCAAAAGCCAAAATGAGGAGAAGACGGTGTAACCCCCGAAAGACGCACAGTCGGTTGGGGTTCAGGGCGACAAGGACAGAAACCGACACCTATCATTAATTTCAGAACATTTTCTATAATATTATTACTCATATTCTATAGCCGTTGATCGTTCGGAATATTACAAATAAAAAAAAATGAATATACCATCATAAAATAATGTGTAAGTAAAAAACATTTTACTAATTTGAATGTTGCTATTCGCAGAAACTGGAATACAAAAAGAGCCAATACAAAAAATCTAATTACAATTTGTATAAACCAGTGTTATGTAATATAAGTGTGGCGGATGGGCTATATTGTTACTTTTTAGCTTGTGGCTTGTGGCTACAATTTTCATTTAAGTTTTATCAAAATAAAGCTCAGTACACACACTATGCGGGCACGGGGAGTACAACCGGTCTAATTCCTTTGTAACGATTCGTTGTCCGTGGTCCTTCGTCGATAACACAATGGCTTTTAAGGAACTAGTTTGTTTACTGTAATATAATCAAGGATGAACGCCGTGACGCCATATTGGCGGCGCGTGGATGGTGTTGTATTGAAGGCCTCAAGGTAACTTTAACCATTTAACCCCTTGGTTTTTAGTTGTGGTGTGCCTAGCGCTTGACTCGTATTTTTTTAAAAAGAAAGCGACGTAATTATTTAAAAATAGACATTATACAAAGAGGAATATTTTCAAATTTTTCGACATAGAGCTCAATGAAGAAAATAATGAAAACTACACAGGCAATGTATTCTCTGTATTCTCTGTACTGGAATCCTTTTTCTTGCATTTTTTCCAAGATTAATAAAAATAATAACTCTTACGTCTCAGAAACGACCGACGTTTTCAAACCGCACCGTGACCGCGCTATGTGTGAAGACAATGAAACAGCACTCTCCCGGACCCCGTACTCGGTCTTGTGTGTATAGTACTTTATTGTGCCATTTTTTATATGTTGTTAGGTAATAGGCATACGGTTAAAAAACTCATGTTTTTATGGTATCTATACGAGTATATATTAGTCAAACCAATCCGAAAGCTTGTATAAATATATTGATGTTTGTTATTCTTTCATGCAAAAACTACTGAACCGAAATCACCATGAAATTTTGCATACAGTTGTCTGGGACACCAGAAAGGACATAGGGTACCTTTCATCGTTCAACGCGGACGAAGTCGCGGGCACCAGCTAATACCTACATACATAATTATGTATAAACTTACAAGCTTAGCTTTTGCCCGCGACTTCCTCCTCGCTTATTTCTCTTGAGCGTTGAAAAATAAAAAATCAACCCCCTACTGTTAAAGATTATATAAATTAGTAACACTTATAGATAGGGAATGTTCGAGGAATGGTCTCTTATACTTTGACATTCCTTAGGCCGTATACAGAAAGAAAGCTGGCAGCCTACCAGCGCTTATAGGAACCGATCCACGCAGGTAACCGGCGCAGGCATCTATATGAACAAGCGCCGATAAGCGCCGAACGTCGCAGACAAGTTCCGACAATCTTCGACACGCGCCGGTCAGCGCTGGCACCGCCCGCATTTATTTAAAGTTAATGCTTGCCCTACGCTCGCCCTGCTTCAATCTGCTTGCTTTATGTAACTGTTACCAGAATGTACCAGCGCCGATAAGCGCTGGTAGATCGGCGCCGGCTACCAGGTTTCTTTCTGTATACGACCCTACTCGTGAACCGTAACCAAAAAAGTACATTATAAGTTTTCTGTTTGGTTACTGCCCGATTTATGACGTGACCTGGCTGCTACTCGCAATTCTTTGAGCGTATACAAGAAGGCTAATTGTTTAGCTGTGTGAACCAACAGTCGCTATATCTCATATATTGTAAACAATCATCGGGGACGTGAGAACGTTGTTTACTTATGTGCCAACTTTATTGTTTTTTTTTTAAGTAAATTTTTATTAAAGCCACGTAAAATACTGTCGTAAAATATCAATCAGCTGTTTGTGTTAGATATTCGTAAAACTACATTTGACTGATTTCATCTTTATGTCCAAACGAATATATATACGAATATATGTTTGTTACTTTTTTACGAGAAACCGATTTATATGAAATTCGGAACACAGATAACTAATTTCCACGATCCAAGTGGATCGTCAGCCTGCCTGTCGATTTTACATAAAAAAATATTATTTGTAAGAGTCCTTACACACAGATGATCCGGCTCGATGGACCAAAATATGTAAGGGTCTTAAATCCTTACATATCCGGCTCGAAGGACCAAAATGTGTAAGGGGTTATAAGTCACTTACATAGAAGTTGTCAAGTAAGTTTGTAAATTTTACATTAAATTCGGTTATTAAAGACTAGCTGGCGCCCGCGACTTCGTCCGCGTTGTAAAAGAAAAAAGTAGCCTATCCTGTGTCCTGCACGTCTAAATGTTTAACTACCAAGTTTCATGAAAATCATTTAATTCGTTTAAGAGTTATGGAGGAATATACACACATACAATACCTACACTTACAGATTTATTATTATTAGTACATATTGATATAATTATTAAAACAGTTAAAAATATTTTCTAATTAAAAATCTTAACGATTTTAATAATACAGTCATATTTTTAACTGTTACATATACTATGCATAATACACTATATAAACTCATCAAATTGCTGGGCATTTTTTTTTGTTCTGTTTATCTATCGTTCACTATATGACACTGGCTGACCGACCAGTCGGCCTTGAACAAATTGACGGTCAAACATTTTTTTATATCAATAGAATGTTTTCATACTAACATAATGGTTTATTGATGTAACTTCTACACGTCAGTAAAAAAAGTTTTTTTTTTTTACTTTGTGTTTCAATGGCTGTGTTGGGTATTAATTATGGTTAGGGGAGCCCACGATTGCTAAATGTGTAGTCACTCGAGCGTCGTGGGGACCTATTGGACTTTGAAGGTTGGATGGTAAGAAGAAAAAAAGGTTATATGAAGTTTTTCATTTCAACGGTGGGGTGAGCGTCTACAGGCGTTCAAAATTTTGTAGGCGCTGTATTTTAAAAAATCCTCCATATAATCGACAGATTAAGAATCAGCACGATCAGTATTGGGTTATGGGAAGCATTGAAAGATGGAATTCGTTCAAGTAATATTATTTAATAAGTCTCTTTTAATATATCAGGAAGGCGTGTTCGTATTCACTAGTAAGGGGCGCAGTACTACTACAGACTAACTCTAAAGCTCAATGCCAAACGTTTATAAGACTTGTAAGAAACAAAGAGCTATTGTTAATAACTTAATATTTATATGTGTGAAGGAGAAAGGGTCTCAATGTATTTGTTAGAGTGAGACAGATTTATTTTGATATATTCCAACATGCCCCCTCAAAATAAATCCTCTTTCTCCAAAAACTCAATATCTAATCAAAAATTATACAATACAAATTATCACACCTTCCTTTGTCTGGGAGTACAATCTTTTGAACATATACGTTTATTAAAGTATTATTTTAATAGTCCTATTACTATTTTTTATTTATCCAATTTTTATTCTGTTTTATTTATTAAAATTTATTTCACTTATATTTTATATAATAAAGTCTTATTTCATATTTCACTGGAAAGTTTTATTTTAATATAGTCCGGTTTCTATTTTTATACTATTTTATTTAAAACTTATTTCACTTATTATATTTTATATACTTAATAAAGTCTTATTTCAAATTTCACTGAAAAGTTTTTATTTCACTAGGAAACTTTCATTTGCTGGGCCCATAACCTATTGGGTTATGGGAAGCATTGAAAGATGGAATTCGTTCAAGTAATATTATTTAATAAGTCTCTTTTAATATATCAGGAAGGCGTGTTCGTATTCACTAGTAAGGGGCGCAGTACTACTACAGACTAACTCTAAAGCTCAATGCCAAACGTTTATAAGACTTGTAAGAAACAAAGAGCTATTGTTAATAACTTAATATTTATATGTGTGAAGGAGAAAGGGTCTCAATGTATTTGTTAGAGTGAGACAGATTTATTTTGATATATTCCAACAATCAGGACTTTAGGCTGAACCGTCTGTATGAAAATCTGACGCGCTCGAGTATTACAAAATGAGAATCGTCAAAAATATTTTTTGCATTTTCAAAAGGCTGCCACGAGCTTGCGTTACATCCGAATTGTCTGAATTTTAAATGGGAGCTTAGTTTAGGTTCACCTAACATCCCCTCTAAAAATCTGACGCGCTCGAGTTGTATTTAAAATTTTACCGCCAACCCCACCAACCAAATCATCAGATTATTAAAATGCACACTTTTCAGCATGAATTAATCTACCATAGCTTAATCTGACGCGCTCGAGGGACTCCAGAAATCCCCTCGTGGGCTCCCCAACCATAATTTTAAATATAAACAACTACGAGTGAAATAGCAGACAGTGTTATCGATAATAGTTTAATTAGGTTAGGTCAGACAAATTGTTCGACTTTTGACCCCGTTTAATCCCAACACTAATATAATGATAATTATTCATGCCAATGATGTAGCCCATATCAGTTTAAAGGTCGACATACTCGTATAGATTCGATGTACTCGTAACACGTGTGTCCTTTTGTAAAACGCAATTAAAACTATTGCGGAGTACGCCTCTGATTTCGTTAATAGGTTTAAAGAGTTTGTATTGCAGTACCTATTGCATCCATTCTATAAATATCCTTACATAATATTATAACAAAGTCCTCCGTCGCATCTGTCTGTCTGTCTTTCTGTTCGCGATAAACGCAATGCTGTTTTCACCAAAGATTTAAATCGAAAGATGCGGCGTAATCTCCTCGCGCCATACTAAAAACACACCGAAAATTCTTAACAATGGGTTGGGCGCAGGCGCTAAACCCAACTACAGTTGCACGCCAGCTACAGTGAGTGATGGTCGCTTGTTGAGAGCGTCGCTATCGTCACAGTCACGTTTGAAGTAAGGAATGTGTTGTCTGTGTTTAAAAGTGTGTTTAGACAAAGGTATTATATGTATTTTATACTTTTGTCTTTAGTATAATGTATGTTGTATTTTGTAACACACTTTCGCTAGTAATGCCGCATCTCTCGATTTAAATCTTTGGTTTTCACCAATGGATAGAGTGGTTCTCGAGGAAGGTTTTAGTATATAATTTACAGTTACGCGGGCGAAGTCGCTGGCACCAGCTAGTAATATTATAAATGTGAAAGTATTTCTTCTGTCTATCTGTTACATTTTCACGGATACAATTAAAGGACGTATAGTTAGTTTCATCCAGAAATAAGTATACTATACCCAAGTGTTAAGGTAAAATAAAATAGAAAACTAAAGCCGGGCAAAAGTGTATTCTAAAGATTTCAGGCGTTATATTGCTAAGTTTTTTTTTTTCAGCTAGTAGACTATAAATCTATATTGTATTCTTTTTTCATTGATCAAAAAGGTAAACATACAATTCACGATATATTTAGAACTAAACAAACAATACGAACAATCACTGAGTAAACTCTCTTTGATAATGCCTAATGTACAGATTCCATTTTTAAAACAATCCAGTGACCATGGCGACGCTATATTTGTTTACGTTTTTGATCAATAGAAAAAGAATAGATCATACTTATATTCCAACAACCGTCCCGCCTCCGGCTTCGCACGGGTGCAATTTTTTTGCAAATTTACATAAACGTTCCTCGTTGATCAATTCATTAGTAAAAAAATCGTGTCAAAGTTCGTTTTGTGGTTTAAAAGTTAGCGTATACCAAAGACGCGTCGACACGTTCCAATTGACGGTACGTGGCTACCGTCTCCTGAAACACAAGCAACGCCACAGGTGCTGCAGTGGTCCATTCCCAGTAGTCCGGTTAAGAGGGGACGCGGGTACAGCAGAATTTGAAAAATAGGTATTTGAAGAAACTATTTCCATCGCGCTGCCCTCCAGCCTTCCACCATATTGTGCGATAGGGACTAACTAATACAGCTCAGACCGAGCTACAAAATTTTTGACTAAATCGAGGTTTCGTATTCCCATGTTTTCTCCTCTAAAAATTGAGCCTATCGAATAATTTCTTACACAAATATTTTCAAGAACGAATCTATTATTATTATTATCTTAAAAGTATTTCAAATTTGTTTTATAGTTGTCTAATTGGCTAGGGTGACATAAAAGGGTCATTTATTACGATTTTTGAGAAGTCATATTTTCTTATGTAATTAGTTGGTGGAAAAAAAGAAACGATAGGGGCATAGCTTTAGCAGACCTAGATTTTATAACAAAAAATTTTTGCTCTAGAAGGATTATCCAGTTAGAAAACAGGGGATTACATTTGTATGGAAAAACGCTGGTAGCGTCCCCTGTTAACAGTCCGGTTGGCCGAACTAGTGAGACTTTTTCCCAAAGATTTAATTGGGCATAATCTCCTCGCGCCATACTAAAAACACACCGAAAATTCTTAACAATGGGTTGAGCGCTTGCGCCCAACCCATTGCACGCCAGCTACAGTGAGTGACGGTCGCTTGTTGAGAGCATCGCTATCGTCACAGTCACTTTTGAAGTAAGGAATGTGTTGTCTGTGTTTAAAAGTGTATTTTATACCTTTTTATACTTTTGTCTTTAGTATAATGTATGTTGTATTTTGTAACTTTCTCTAGTAATGCCGCATCTCTCGATTTAAATCTTTGCTTTTTCCCAGTAGTCCGGTCGTGCAAAACTTGCGCTGCCGACCATAGAAGGATTAAGATGACTGACATCCCGTACTCACTCACCGAAACACGACAGCACACAATAAAATGATGTTATTTCACGGTGATCTTCTGTAAGGGAGTTTGGATACTGCCGCCATTCGGGCTGCCCAAACGACTGCGAAATGCAGTGTGCCTTGTCATTACTAAATTGTGTAAATTAATTAAAAAAAAACACATATAATATAGACAAAGATTTACCATGAAAAATCAGCTTGTCGCATTTATTGGTAATCATACGATAAAACTAATGTTGTTTTGGAATATTAAGAATATTACAGGCCCTTTTATGAGTATCTATAAATAGAAGTTGTTGCATTTAGTAGTTTTTACTGGCTTTAGTGTTGCGAAGTACATCCGTGAGTCGATTACATCATGCATCGTCGTGAGGTGACTGACATGATACAAAACATATTTAAAAGGTATAATTTATCTTTTTTTAATGTAATGGTTTTCAGAGAGGTTGACAGTCCACTCAATGGTAGGTGGCTACCGTCAAATGAATCGTCAGAATGTCTTGCAACCTTTACATAAGAGAAATAAAAGAAAAATGTCAAATATGTAAAAATACTCTGTTGCCTTCCGGCCTCTCTGTTTCCGAGCTCATATAACCCAAATCTTTTTAAAGTTAGTGAATTAAATAGGCATTTTCTGGGTTAGCTCGCTCCATCGTCGGCCTCGTCTTTGCTGCACGGCTGCAAAAAAAAATCTATTAACAGTATTTATTGAAATTCTTCTCGATTTATATCTGATCCTTATTGATTGTGACCCTTGTATTTTTTTATAGATTCCAATATGTAAGCCATTGATGCGGTGTTTTCTAAGGAATTGACTCTTATACTCGATTGATTGACTCCCTCGTCCTCAACCGAATTTCATTCGCATATTTTACGCTCCCATGAGACGAAGTTTCATTTTGCGCCATATATAGCGATGCCGTCTGCTCTTACGCAGGTAATGATGCATTTAGATGAAGCAATACTCGTCGGTCTGTGGTTCTACTTTTGGTTTGACATTGTCTCTGGTCTCTTTGTTACTTCACTTTGAATTTTTGAGGAGTGAGTTGTACATAGATGCGTCAAATATAAATTGTTAATGGTTTCCGGTAAATATAACAATAATATGTATAACTATTATGATATATTTTATATTTCACTAGCTGATGCCCGCGACTTAACCGCGATTAACCGCTCCCGCGTTTAAAATTATATATTAAAACCTTCCTCGAGAACCAACCACTCTATCCAGTGGTGAAAACAGCATTAAAATCAGTGCAGTAGTTTTTGAGTTTATCGCGAACAGACAGACAGACACGCGGCGGAGGTCTTTGTTTTATAATATGTAGTGATTGTATTAGATTATATTTTCAAATGGATTATAATGTTATTATTTTTATATGAAAACTTATTATATTATCGAGAAATAATATAATAAGTTATAATAATAATAATAGAAAATAAAATAAATAAAATAAAATAAAATAATATTTTTAAGGCCATCAAAATGGCACGCGTGCCAAACGGTTCGCAATCCTGGGACTTAACTATTGCATTCAATGGTTTAAAACGACATACATTATTTATCATACTTAATAATAAAAACTTTGTAGTAATGAACAACGGAATCACTTTTACCATCAACACTCAAGATCTCACGACCAGTGAACAATGAAATCAAATGCTAAACAATTTAAATAGTAATGAAAGAGAGAGCATTGTTTATTTGAAATAAATAAATATAACAAAGACAACCTTGATTCACGTATAAGCAAAGATTTTTCCTTTGTTATCATATCATAAAAATGCAACATACGATGCATTTTTAATATGGCCGGGTTAGGTCCTCTGACAAATGGCCGGCCGGCGTACCTCCACTTTCGGGTACGCCGAGATTTCAGACAGGGAGCGTAGCCCTCCCCGCGCTGTATAGCCGTGGCGGGGCACCGATGTCGTGTCATAGCGTCCCCGCGACCTCTCCCATCTAGGGCCGCGCTAAGAAGTCCTCCGCCGTGTCTGTTCTTAGTTATTAATATTGTTGTACAATGTTATGTAGGCGCCATCCATTAATAACATGAATCTTTTTAGGATGGTTCTCGCTTAGACGTTTTTATTCCATAAAAATATTTTAGTTTCCACTTCAAAATAAGCTCAATCTGGCTTTTGGGGTTTTAAAAGCTTACTACATACTACCATACATGTCTTATCAATGTTTATAAAGGCTTAAACACGTGCTTATCACGAATCATAACATAATATAAAATGTAATACATACAATACCGCTTTTGTGCACATTCTTGACATTTTTGTTCACGTGACTCACTCAGTCAACACACCTTTGGTCTTACCAAGAAACTTTGCGTACAATATAATATTAATTTGTTTAACATACAACGCTGCTGAAGCCACGTACATTATGAAAATTTGTTTATGGAAACAGGCGATGTAAGTTATAGGCTTTTGAAACGTAGTGAATCTGATTCTGAGACCTTTCACCGGATTTCGATTGCAGTTGAGATTCTAAATTCAAAGTTGGCGTTAGCTGTCATCCAATGAAACTAACCATAGACTATGTAATTTCATCATGAACATTGATGACAATAAAATGGCCACAGAACAAGGAAACTTTAACTTTAGTATTATATTCAATCCGTGTTCAGTTTTATCTATAGACACATGAAGTATTATGCGTCATTTTGATTCGTTATTTATTTATTAAAATCCTTTGCGTGTGGCTTAGAAGTTAACAGAGAAACATAAGTAGACATAATGCAAAAATCAGATTGTAGATAATGCAAAAACCATAATTTTTTGAACAAACTTTCTTCCTACGTTTTTCCACTGGTTTTGCTTGTGTCTTTAGTTCACCAACCGTTGAATGAACGGTCAGTCTGTCTGCCATACATTAAATACAAAAAAAAACTATTTGTACAAAACCAATTTGAAGGGTAACCTTCTAAAATTTTCGTAGGTAGGTCAAAACTTGGCACCAAAACTTAGCCAGTTTATGTAACAAAGATAATTTATAATTAAATTTTATTTAAACTATTTAAATAAGTAGGTAATTAACTCAACAACTGGACTGTCGGTGTGGCAGCAGTAACCACCCTTGTACAGAAGACCACCGTGAAATAACAGTGCGTGTGCTGTGTTTCAACGAGTGAGTCAACACTCACTCATTAGGGGGACTAAGGTATATTACGGGACAAGGCGAGAATACCAGGAATATAGGATACTAGCTGTTACACGCAAATTCGTCCGCGTAACTTTATAGTAAAATATAATACATACATGTCTGTGAAACCATGGAAATACACATACAAAATTTCAACCCAATCGGTCAAGCTGTTTAGTAGTTGACATACCGACAGCAGCGCCACCTACCGGGTCCAATTGTATTTTTAAATCATCCAGGAAACCATCGAAATACCCATATAAAATTTCAACCCAATCGGTTCAGCCATTTAGAAGTTATGTGTAAAAAATAAGTACGGAAGAATAATTCTTATTACCCGTTGTCCTATTACCCGTTTTTCTATTACCCGTTTTCCCGTAGGAATGAAGCGTTTTCCCGCGGTAAAAAGTAGCCTATGTTCATCAGGGATAATGTCGGCGTCTAATGCTAAAAGAATTTTTAAAATCGGTCCAGTAGTTTCGGAGCCCATTCAATACAAACAAACAAACAATCAAATCTTTCCTCTTTATAATATTAGTATACTCGTAGATAGGAATATATTAATGCATATTGCATATACTTAGGATGCAAGAAACCATTCCTAGTATTCTCGCCTTGTCCCGTAATATACTTTAATCCCCTTAATATACCTTAATCAGGTTCGCCAGAACAATTGCGTTGGCCATTTATTGCTTTAACTACACAGTTTTTGCCCTCGACTTCGTCCACGCCCCTTTTTCTTTGAATTTCATGACGGAGGGGTTGAGTAGTTGAGGCGTGAAAAGGTTACTGACAAAAACATATTCGCATCCAATACTAATAATAAATCTGTAAGAGTTGGTCATGGAGTAAGTTACTTTGTTTTCAGAGATATCGTGTTTATAGGCTCTATACATAATACTGAAATTAAATTGACCATTTTTACAATTTTTTTCTGTATGTATTGTATTTATTTATGTATGGATGTATGTTCCTCCATAACACTCTTAAACGAATTAACTGATTTTCATGAAACTTGGTAGATAAACATTTAGACGTAGGTACGGGACACAGGATAGGCTACTTTTTCTTTTTCAACGCGGACGAAGTCGCGGGCGCCAGCTAGTTTATAATATTTTCGTAGTTTTAAAGATACAAAGAGATAGACGTCGGAAAGCGACTTTATCTTATACTAGCTGTTGCAAGCGACTTCGCCCGCGTACCTTAATAAAAGATAGCCTATGTTACTCGCTGATAACGTAGCTTTTTATAGGTGAAAGAATTTTCAAAATCGGCCCAGTAGTTTTTGAGTTCATTACAAACATACAAATCTCTTTATAATATGAGTATAATATGAGTAATATACAGTCTTATACTATGTAAAGAATTGGTAAAGAAGCTAGGATTCCTAGTCGACCTCGCCAAAGCCAAAGTCGCCTAATGAGACATATGATAGTCATAAATAACCTTCCATTTACATTTACATCATAAAAAAGTTCCATTAAGATTACTTTTTTTTCAAATCTATTCGCTCTACTCTAATACAGGAAAATACCAATTGAAGATATCTCTAAAACCAGTTGATACCGACCAAGATTGTTTTTTATTGTCTATCTGAAATGTTCTTCGCACTCTGACGTCACCTGTGCTAAACGTTGTCCTATAATCGTTCGTTTTAGTCTACAATAACCATAGTACAATATACTTCAAATGTTCAATGACAATAACACTTTTTCCTTTGCTTGTCCTTGACAATTCCCATTGAAAACAAAACATGCTTCATTTTTTTAAACTGATATCAGGCCATCAGTTTATTTTCGTTTTTACGGTTGAAACTTGTGCCATTAGATAAAAGAAAATATAGATTTTATTGGGTAAATATCGCGTTCTTATTTTTATTTTTATGTTAAGGCGAGGACTTAGCAGAAAAGCGTTCCTTTCGTCACCTAGTTTAACTTCTTAGAGTAAAATCACAAGTTAGATAAAAATACAGTGCATAATAGACTATATAGGAAAAAGTTTCAATCGGGCAGATTTAAATTTAATTTGGTATTAAAAAAATATATTTTCTGAGAAAAACAATTAGTAAAATACTGCTAAAAAAACTTACCGATACCTTAATTCGCGAAACGAATAACTCCACTTTTGCTAGAAAATGACTTTTTGATACGGGAGAAACTTAATGAAAATTAGAATTTAATTTTTAAAAGGTCTATCGGTTAATACGAGCCATAATTTCCAATGTAAAATTGTCTTTTTCTTTTTTTCGTATCATACAAAAAAACTATAACGTTTTTAGTCTCCCCTGTAAAGATTGCCTCAGAGGAGTTATTTGGTTTGCGAATTAAGGTATCGTTACGGTTCACAGTAATAAAAAATTTCTGTGACAACTACTTTTGTTTTAGGCTTATTAATTAAATTACGTTCTACAGTAAAGTTTGAATCGGCTACTTTTATTTCTTTTCATATTTTACACAATATTTAAGAAAAACGTTCTAATTTTAAATCTGTTCGGTTATCTCCGAAGAGCTACAAAAATTTGTTGCGCAATTATTTAAATTAATTTCTAAATTTTTTATTTAATTTTTATTAATTATGCATTGTTTTATATGGTAGGTGTTTTGTTTAAATTTTGACTTGAATATCCACAACTTTGAGAAGTACCTAATAAAATAAAATAGTCCTTAATGAAAGTACATAAATAAGTGCTTATCAATAGTTTTCCTACACAATTCAAAGGATAGCACAGTAAATAACACAGTCTGTTGGGCGTCCGTGGTGTAGTGTTTTTATATGTGTGCGTAAACGACAAACGTTATGCAAGCGAGAACGTATCGTTATCGATACTTTTTTGTCGATGTTTTCCTTTTTCTTTGCTCTTTGTTCGCATTATACTGTCAATTTTCTTTAGTTTTACTTTCTCTGGCTATTTTTCTTTAGATATTTAAAAAAAATTGTAAGTGTAACGGTGATCAAGTTCACTTTTCATTTCTTTTTTACTATGAACATAAAAACGTGTTAACTTAAAGCTGATTTTATTTCAACTGAAGTTGTTAGCCATTTGCATTCGTTCACGTACACATTGATAAATAATTAGCAAAACAGTAAGATTTAACTTTACCATGTAAAAGTCAAATGAATTTTTTTATCTGAATTTCTGAGCTTACCTGGATTCAGCGTCGCTTTATTTTTCAGTTAATGGACAATTGGCTACTGTGAAATAAAAACAACCAAAATTAGAAGAAAATAATGTACGCTGAAGACTTTATAAGATAAAGAAAATGTGCTGATAAGCAGATCCCTTACTCGTTCACCGGATATTAAAATCACTAGATAAAATTTATTATAAGATAATTATTATAATAATCTCAGTGTGTTTCCGGTCAGTTAGTTTAACATCGCAAATGTGATCAATTTATCACCTTAACACATCTTGTGGTATTATGCGTTTTAATCTGCGTACAGACATACTGTCATCCATCAAACCTTGCGCTGATATATTTGGGTGGTTCACGATCCTGTCCTTATGTGATCTACTGTGTCTAATTATTTCCTCCTTGAATGTCGCCATTTTTAAATGTTTATTCAGTTGTTCGTTGGTTATGAATCATGGGGCGTTTGTTAAAATGCGTTAAAATGTAAAAAAGAAATAGATAATCGATAAGAAATATCGACATGACCCCCATTCCTACGGCCACACAAGTGTGAATGAAACGTACTGGTTGCACTAGTGTGCGTTCGCCGCCGTGTCAGCCCGTACTAAGTACGGAACTGGGTGGTTATACGAAATTAAATAAAGTTATAACAGGCTCGGTCGCCTCAGACGAACGTACACCGTGTTTTTGTTGAATCCAGTGTTCATTTTTGATTGTAAACTTTTCCGAGTGAGGTAGCAATGTTGTCAGATGAGCTGCGCGCGGACTTTGTGCATAGGTGAGTTTTGTGGCTTTATAGAATTTGTGTGTCTTTGCCTCTATCCGGCGTCGTGAAATTAAAAAAAAAGATTACCGCCTTGAGTCTTGAGGAAGAATTGATTTAAGTTTTAAATATTTACAAACAAATACGTTGGTAGGTGGGTTTCTTTTCTAAACATTAAACTATAGGTTAATGTCTAACCGATCGTTAAACTATATAGGTACTTACTCTTTCTCTAGTACCGCCACCCCACCATTATCGAAGGATGCACTAAACTGAGTGCATAATTTAATAAAACATAAAATAATAATAAATCTGTAAGGGTTGGTAATGGAGTAAGTTACTTTGTTTTCAGAGATATCGTGTTTATAGGCTCTATACATGATACTGAAACTAAATTGACCATTTTAGATTTTTTTTCTGTATATATGTAAGTTCCTCCATAACTCTTAAACGAATCAACTGATTTTCATGAAACTTGGTAGATACACATTTAGACGTACAGGACACAGGATAGGCTACTTTTTTCTTTTTTAACGCGGACGAAGTCGCGGGCGCCAGCTAGTAAATCATAAAATTATTCCTAAAAGTAATTAATCAACGCTTTACTTGTAGTTGGTGAAAGAGGCCCTAACTTAGTTAAACTGCGACTTTATGGCATCAATCGAAAAAAAACAATCATGAGGATTAAATATCTAACAAATAAGTTAAATGTAAGGAAAACCATGAATAATAATTGTTAATTACTTTGATTACTCATTTGCAAAAGTTTTCAAAAATCTTACTTTTAAAATATAAAGAAATCTCCAGTATTTAGAGTACCTAGTTTCCTTCCATGTGCGCTTCAAAAACCCACCTGTATACTATTCTAGTTACAGAATTCTCGTATTATGCATGTTTTGTTAGAACAATCAATAGTTAAGTATACCACGGAAATGTCAAGTTAAAATCGCAAATAAGATTTATTGTCAATACAAATGAACCAAAAAATAAATAATCTTATTTTTTTCTTTGTGTATTTACTGTTTAGTATTCAATAATATGTCTCTTTCAAGGATTTTGTACTCGAATGACCTTTAAGTGCGACGAACTTCTATATTGTTGTATCTTTATTTTTAGTAGATAGACGCGACTTCGCCCGCGATATACTAAAACCTTATATATATACTAAAACCTTCCTCTTGAATCACTCTATCTATTAAACTAAACCGCTAAAAATTCCATTGGGTAGTTTTAAAGATCTAAGCATACATAGGGACAGAGGCGGGAAGCGTCTTTGTTTTATACTATGTAGTGATTTATTGTTTTAGTTAGACATCATTAATCGAAAATTTAACATTTTTTTAAATAATCTATATAAGGAAAACTTTAGAACTAATATACTTACTGAGAAATAGCATTGAATCATCCGCTAAGTAAATATTTTGCAAAGAACTCCGAGCGTCTGGGTATACGTACTATTGGTCGGACAGACCAATGACTCCGGTTCGATTCCCGGAAGGATTTTTTTTTTATGTTAAGGTCGACAGACAGGCTGACGGTCTACTTGATGGTAGGTGGCTACCGTCGCCTATAACTCAAGTAACGCCATAAGTGCTAACTAAGTAACTAATAAGTGCCATAAGGATTAACTTTTTTTTAATTTTTATTAGAGATGGGTTTGCTCTTGATTAACAACATTCAGCTGTGCATCGAAGATGATGCCTATGATGGAGCGATGAGCTCATCCAGAAGATGCCTATTCTCTCGAACTTTGAAAAGATTTTGATTATATGAGCTCGTCGGAAATACAGACGCGCAAGGAGTTCGAAACCTTGGCAGTGCGCATTATAAACAGTGATGTCGCTGCTTAAAAACTAAAGGGCCACAAATCAAAAATACACTTTTACAGGAGAGCTAATCGAAAAAAATTAAATTATTTTTATCTATTTTTTTCTTATTAGATATATTATCAAATATATGCATATTATACATCGTTAGAAGCGTATTTTTAAGTAGCATTAAATGTTTTAATTACTTTTATAATAAACTGAATACTAGAAAGATATAAGCATATAAGTTACTTTTGAATATATAAAAATGATCAAAATATACTAAATATGGAATAAAACAACCGTAAGTCTTATTGCAACATACAATATGAAGGAGTGTGATTGTATTTTTGCAATAAAAACTTTTGTGGATTTTTTGTTCTATGGCCCTTTAGTTTTTAAGCAGCGATATGTTAAGTACTAATTATAAAGGATGTTTTAAAGCGCTTGGTTCGAAACAAAGGGATTTCGACAAGATGAGGGTAACCAGCCTTATACGTCTGTGTCCGATGGAAGAAAGGGGAAGGCGGTATGAGCTCATGCAGTATGGAAATGAACTGCGAGGACTTAGCAGAAAAAAAGCGTTATTTTAGTCGCCTATAGTTTGACTTCTTACATCACACGTTAGATAAAAATACAGTGCATAATATACTATATGGAAAAAAGTTAGAATCGGACAGATTTATAAAAAAAAATATCAATTTTCTGAGAATAAAAAATTAGTAAAATACTGCTAAAAAAATCTTACTGTTCACAGTACTAAAAAATTTCCGTGACTTTTGTTTTTAGGCTTAATAATTAACTTACGTTTTACACTAAAGTTTGAATCGGCTACTTTTTTTTTTTTCATATTTTACACACAATATTTAAGAAAAAAAGCTTCCAATTTTAAATCTGTTCGGTTATCTCCGATTAGCTACAAAAATTTGTTGCGCAATATTGCACAACAAATTTTTGTATATTATATTATAGGTTGCGGAAATTTTTTGTATATTCTTAGGATATTAGGTTGCGGTCATTTTGGTAAAAATTGTGTTTCGGACAAGGTTAGTCCTTGTCTTAAGTTTTGATTTTTATTTTTGGTATATGTCACACACATATTATACAGCCGTTTGTTAGAACTCAATTGATCCAATACTTACTTCAACGGGCACCTTTTCGCTTTGTCTCAAGAATGTTGGCAAATTGATAGATATTTTTTTTTGTTGTGATAAATCTGCATTTCTTTTAGTAGCAGTTTCCAAATTTTTGGCTTTAGCTATGGAAGTAACTAAAGCAGTTAGAATACTCGTATTGGTTAGGGAGCCCACGATGCTAAATGTGTAGTCACTCGAGCGTCGTGGGGACCTATTGGACTTTGAAGGTTGGATGGTAAGAAGAAAAAAAGGTTATATGAAGTTTTTCATTTCAGCGGTGGGGTGAGCGTCTACAGGCGTTCAAAATTTTGTAGGGGCTGTATTTTAAAAAATCCTCCATATAATCGTCAGATTAAGAATCAGCACGATCAGGACTTTAGGCTGAACCGTCTGTATGAAAATCTGACGCGCTCGAGTATTACAAAATGGCAATCGTCAATAATATTTTTTGCCTTTTTAAAAAAGCTGCCACGAGCTTGCGTTACATCCGAATCGTCTGAATTTTAAATGGGAGCTTAGTTTAGGTTCACTTAACATCCCCTCTGAAAATCTGACGCGCTCGAGTTGTATTTAAAATTTTATCCCCACCCCCGCCAACCCCACCAAACAAACCGTCAGCGCAGATCTGCGTCAAGTGACAGTCTGTCGTTTCACTCGATTTTAAATATTATGGGTATATAAATAGGGTTTAAAATTGAACATACATAATGCCAAATAAATAATCTAGAAATGCAACAAATAAGGAGTTAATACATATCCGTTACCGGAGACACGTGGGGTATATAGGTACATTGGCAATATCTGGCGCGCTCAAGTAAATCCAAAAATCTCGTTTGGGCTCCCCTACCATATATTCTAGTGTTTTGCCACTCTTTATCAAATGTCGCGACAATGGGCGTATAACAAAAATAATGCAAAAAAGCTTCTCTGAGCTCTGAATGAATGTGCTAGTAGGTGCCTTGGAGGGCCTTGAAAAGTCGTGACTGATCGATTGATAAGCTGACTTTAATAAATCATTAAAATATATCTCTAATACTTCATAGAATTGTAGACATCTTGTGTTTTTATCACGATTTATACAAGAATTTATGCACTGTATGTAGAATAAACAGTATGAAAAAATTAGGTGTGACTGTGTTTTGGAAAATATTTTTATATAAGCTAATCAAACTGTGAAATCAAATGAGGCGACCAAATTAACACTTTTCTGCTAAGCTAATATACTGTGCGAATAAATTCATGCAAATGAATCACTAATCCATATAATTAATAGGTTTTAACAGAAATGATATCATCAAACGAGATAGTGGAGGAAAACTACTCAGTTTTGGTCAACGAACGTTTAATTCAAACAAATAATTCAAAAGACATGTTGGTATTTTAAGAAATAACATTGGCCAGTTGTAATCAAGGTCTTTTGACGACGGTAGCCACCCTACCCAAGTGGACCGGCCTGTCTATCACCAATGATATAAAGAATAGGATGTGGCTGGGCTGTGTGGCGGACACGACCGTGTTTTACGTGAATGTAGATGATGGATTATATTTAAATAAGTTTGAAAAGGGCATATTTATACAGAAAAATTCTATTTTCTGCAAAAAAAAGTAGTAGTCCCAAAAAAAAAAAAAAACATTTCTCGTTACAGTAATAAAAAAAATCAGCGACATTTTTTATTTTAGACTTATTAATTAACTTGAGTTTTGTACTAAAGTTTTTAACTAATCATAAAATTTTGGTTTAGTAACGATTTTATTTCGTATGCGATGTGCGAAAAGCCAACTTTAAATATAATATTTTTAGTAGTCATCTCGCACACATGTAATTTTGTTGCATACACGTTGGGATACATAAAAGGACATAGGATATCTTTCGTTTAGAAAAAAAAAAACAGTACTGAGGGCCTATATAGTGCGAGTTTTACTCGATCAAACGCGTCGAACGCGTAATGGTCAATTTGTATGGGAAATGAAGCAGCGCTACACGTTAGCCACTAGGTGGCGCTGCTGAATTCCCATATCACTGACCTGTAATATATAATATATCACTGGACAGGCTGCTGTCAAATTATTTTTATGCCTATTTGAAAAACGCCATTTTGGAGCTGTAGGCTATAGAACGAGTGTCCATTGAACTAAAATTAGTGATTATACATTATCTATACATATACCTACATATCTAAGGAATGAAAATACGCAAACGGCAAAATTAGTTCTCGGGATAATCGAGGGCGGCGTTTCAAAATGGTACAAAAAATTAGCTGTTATATGTATGGGACAGCCTGTCCAGTGGTATATATAACAGGTCAATGTCCCATACAAATTGACGTTTTTGCGTTCGACGCGTTTGATCGAGTAAAACTGGCACTAGGCCCTCTGTAGTCAAGGGACGCGGACGAATAATTACGGAAATGCTATAGTAGGATAATAATTACAAAGACAAAACAACATACCATATTATATGTACAATCACTTATTTATTATACTTAACTTACCTATCTTTTATAATCGACTCGTGTAGACAAATGAATGTTCATTATACATTATAATGAGGATGTCTCACATACTATCATGTATATGCGCATTTAAGATGATAATTAATTAAATATAATACCTAAGTTAGATACACAGATACACAAAGAATTCATGGTAAACTCTTATTAAATTATATCTTGAAGGAATCCTTGCGTCAATACATACGAGTATAATTATTTATTGTTTTATATTAGAATCACGTGGGACATTTTTTTATTTTTCCTTATCTAAAAAAAATGGAATAAAACAAGACATTTAAAGATTTTTCAATGTACCTATTCTTCAATTTACAAAAAAGAGCCATTTATTAGTATAATTTTTTAACAATTTAAACGCCCCACGTAGAATACCATAGTTATTATTTATTTATTTTTTATTGAAACACAGTTACTTTAACGTTATTTTAACAGTTATTTTAACGTTTGTGAAGTAAATTTTAACCCGTTTGTTTTTTGTTACAGAATGTCAACCCTGCTGTTCTGGCAGGGTCGTGGCAAGGCGAACGGTACAGCTAACGGCAGGACCTGGCTTCACTCCCCCGACGCTCTAGTCAAGGGGCACGTCGCGTATCTGGTTAAGGTGAGAAATATCTTTTTTTTGCCAACTAGTTTGAGGGTATGTTCCAAATATTTGACAGAATGTCTGGTGGCAATGTTTGGGTCCAATGGGTTCTAAGCATGCTGGCTGCATTACTTAAAAACCTATTGCTATCGCATTTAAGTCCCAAAATGAGCAAGCGTCTAGCGCCTACTTGTTGGAATTATACCTTTATGAGCGGCAGTAACCAACCAACCTTTATGGTAGGGGAGCCCAAGAGGGGATTTTGGGATTTACTCGAGCGCGTCACATATTGCCAATGTATATTCCACAAGTGTCTCCGATAACGGATATGTATTAATATGCCGGTTTGGTGGATAGGATTCGTAAAATTTAAAATTTTACCCCAACCCCCACCAATCCTACCAGCGTCAGATTTTCAGAGAGGATGTTAAGTGAACCTAAACTAAGCTCCCATTTAAATCTAAGACGATTTGAATTTAACGCAAGCTCGTTGCAGCTTTTTGAAAATGCAAAAAAGATTTTTTACGATTGCCATTTTGTAATACTCGAGCGCGTCAGATTTTCATACAGACGGTTCAGCCTGAATTCCTGATCATGCCGATTCTTAATCTGACGATTATATGGAGGATTTTTAAAAAAATACAGCGCCTACAAAATTTTGAACGCCTGTAGACGCTCACCCCACCGCTGAAAAGAAAAACATCATTATAACCTTTCTTTCTTCCTACCATCTAATCTTCAAAATCCAATAGGTCCCCACGACGTTCGAGTGACTCCACATTTTCAGCACTGTGGGCTCCCCTACCATTACAAAACACCACAATGCTGGAATATTAATAAGTTTTAGAGGTGCATTTTACAAACGAAGAATCTTCTTTCTTTTTGTCTTTTTATACAAATTGGTTGGTTTAACACTCGGTGGTATAAAGTCACGGACGAGTACCTACGCGCAGCGGAAGGAAAGTGATAATATTACTTCCCTAAGGTATGAATTTAAGCGCCCAGAGAATTTTAATTTGTTTATTTAAACTATAAATAAAATATGAAATTTGGCATGGAGATAGCCCAAACAATGAAGAACGAGGTTGGCTCCTGTTTAATAATACGAGCGAAGCCGCAGACTGAACCTATTTATACTAATATCATGAAGATATACGATTTGTACCTACTTTTGTACGTTTGTAATAAATAAACTCAAAAACTACTGAACCGATATTGATAATTCTTTCGCCTATAGAAAGCGTTCAGCGATCAGTGAGTAACATAGGCTATATTTCATAAAGTTACGCGGGCGAAATCGCGTGCATCGACTAGTACGAAATAAAAGTCAAACGCCCATTCATTGATAATATTGTTTGTGTATACAAAACGCCCACTAAATTGATATTAATATAATGCAATGTTCCTGTAACATCTGCATTCTGCGCGTGCGCAGATAAAAATTTATTGTATCAATGACAGTGGACTCTGGAAACGAGAGGACATAATATATTTATCATCTATAAATTGAAAATGTATATGATTTATGAAATTTATATAAATTTATATTGGCTGAAGGCAAAATAATAATGGTAACAATTACAGAAATTTAGCCATAATAATAGAGGGAACCTACACAGTATACGAGGTCGTTCTCTGATCTCTGTCCAACGGTATTAGTCCTATGGTTAGGGAGCTGGGTGCCATTTTGGTCTTTCATATTGATAGGGATGAAAGTTTATGTCAATTCAAATCGATTTGGTCCAGTAAATCGAATTGTTACTTTAACAGCACTTTAAATTTTGAGTTTTTGAGTAACAGCACTTTAATTTTTTCCCTAGCGTCAGCAGTCTTTTTTTATTTATTAAAGATAAGACTACACGTTAGCCACTAGGTGGCGCTGCTTCATTCCCATACAAATTGACGTTTACGCGTTCGACGCGTTTGATCGTGTGAAACTGGCACTAGGCCCTCTGCTACAAACGCAGTGTGCCCTGCCACTGTTCTGATCTGTGGGTCTTCCCAATGTTCTAGTATCTGCTATCTAGTTATTTAAGTTATTTATTAGAACACACAATTTCAAGGATTATAACTTGTTATTTACAGTTCCTCGGCTCCACGCAAGTGGACCAACCCAAAGGCATCGAAGTAGTTAAGGACGCCATCAAGAAACTTCAGTTCACACAGCAGTTAAAGAAGTCAGAGACGAAAGAGAGCTCCAAGTGCAAGAAAGTGGAAATCACCATATCAGTCGACGGAGTCGCTATCCAAGTGAGTAAACATTAAATAACATTTTTTTTAATAAATTATTTTATTACGTGTGCCTCTCAGATTTCAACTGTTTTGCCATATAAAAAAAATGGGGTAGTCCACCCTTATCACTTAGTTTAGTACCTATTCTCAGACCTACCGAATATACACAAAAAATTCCAAAAAAAAAATAGGTCGTCATTTCGGAGAAGTTTGGTTACAAACACTGTGACACCAGTTGCCTGAAAATAAGTGAATTTTAATTTTTAATAAATTATATTAATACAAAAAATAATTAAATATCACATTACATACAATACTAATTGAAAGAAAAAGTGAAATCATTCCAATGTAATGGTCACATAAATAAATTTTAGTATGCATATTCAAATGTCCACACATGACCGTTACTTAGTAGTACAATTATTACGCAAAAATACGCGAAACAAATTGTTTATGAATGTGTGAGAATTATCTAATAAGTAGTTGTCGAGCGGAACTTTGCATAAATTATCAACATTTTGAAACACATGTTGAATTTGTATTCTGCTATGGTTTGGCCTTTGCAGTCGTAGGGCACACTGCGTCTTGCCGAAGTACCGAAAACCTGCATCAGATTTTCAGAGGGGATTTTAAGTGAACCCAATCTATGCTCCCATTTAATTAAAATCAGCTGCTGCCCGCGATTTCGCGCGCGTAACTTTGTAAATTATATACCAAAACCTTCCTCGAGAACCGCTCTATCCATTGGTGAAAACAGCATGAAAATCGGTGCAGTAGGTTTTGAGTTTGTGGCAGCAGACAGACACAGACGCGCCGGAAGACTTTGTTTTATGATATCTCGTGAAAATGCAAAAAAGATTTTTGACGATTGCCATTTTGAAATAGTCGAGCGTTGAATTCCTGATCGTGTTCAAAAACTACTGAACCGATTTTAAAAATTCTTTCACATATAAAAGTGCTACATTATCAGCGAGTATCATAGACTATCAATACTAATAATAAATCTGTAAATGTAGGTATTGTATGTATTTATGTTCCTCCATAACTCTTAAACGAATTACATAACTGATCTTTCATGAAACTTGGTAGATAAACTTTTAGACGTACGGGACACAGGATAGGCTACTTTTTTTTCTTTTTCAACGCGGACAAAGTCGCGTGTAACAGCCAGTCAATAATAATAATCCTTCCATATTTTATTTTGTGTCTTGAACTCTTACATAACAAAGACTCGTCTTAATTGTTCGCTAATAAATTCTGTTCACGTCAATTTACATGCCTTGCGGTTAATATAAAAGTTAAGTATGGCTCTTGCAACGGTTTACGCAACTGTAACGAAAGACTAAAAACTAATAGTGATTAAAATCGCACACGTCTTCTATTTCACCATTTTTAATCGATTCCCGTGACACGAATGCGACCTTTCTTTTCGCCATTTAAGAATTTTAAATTTGTCCGATTGTGGATTCACTTTTAAAAATTTTAATTTCATCAGCAACACTGTCGCGTGTACTTGCTTCTTTTTGTTAAAAATAATGCTCATTCAAACCATTGGTCGACAGAACGCGTAAACGTCAATTTGTATGGGAATGAAGCAGACCTACACGTTAGCCACTAGGTGGCGCTGCTTCATTCCTATACAAATTGACGTTTACGCGTTCGAAGCGTATGATCATTTTCAGCAACCCGTCTGACAGTAACCATGCCACTATCTGTATCGTCTATTTTGTCAACTTTGGTTTGAGCTATATCGCACTTTAGTTTGAGCTACATATATATCTTTCACTTGGTTTGACCTATATCGTCCACTTTGGTTTGAGCTATATGGTCCACTTTGATTTGGTCTATATCGTCCACTTTAGTTTGAGCTACATATATCGTCCACTTGGTTTCATCTGGTTGGTTCACTGATGTAACGAACGCAAATCGCTCCACATCTATATCGTCCAGTTTGGTTTGATTTACATCGTCTACTTTGTTTTGATCCATATCGTCAAATTTGGTTTGCGCTATATCGTCAAGTTTGGTTTGAGCTATATCGTCCACTTTGTTTTAAATTACATCGTCCACTTTGCTTTGACCTATATCGTCCACTTTAGTTTCCCAAGAAATTGGCTTGGCAAACCTCGCTGAGTGATTTGTAGACAAAACGTTTTGTCAGTGTCTGTCGGTTCTACAAAAGTTAAAACCAATAAAGTCCAATACACACACGCTAACGTTCATAATGTATGTTCATGACCAGCTAACAAGCATCATATCATGCAAATCGTAATTGCAGGAAATGATTACACTGTAATCATTACGAGCTACAATTACGTAAATATATCACTCTTAAAACTTCAGTGTATTCAGAAAACGTTGGAGCAAAACTTTTTTTTATAGTAAAAAAGGGTGTCTTTCCTATTTATATGAAAAAACTGGCCCGCGACTTCGTGTTAAAAAATGAGAAAATATTTGAATCTTTATCGCTGTGACGACGTGGCGCCCAATTTTTTTTCATTTTTAGACAATCCCTCGGGAACCCAACATCTCTTCAGGATAAAAAGTATCGTATTGTTTAATCCTGAAAAGATGTTGGGTTTAAATCCAGGTAATCATCGATACATAAGTGAAAATCGGTTAAACTGTTTCTGAGATTAGCGCGCACAAACAGACAAAAACCGATAATTTATCGGTTCATAATGATTTTCAAGAGTATTTTAATTTTTTTTAAATTAACTCATCCGGACACAACTAGCTTCAAATAAAATAGCAACGCGATATTAGTGAATTGGTGATGACTTCCTTATAAATTTTAATTAAACATACAATTTTTTTTTATGTAAGCATCAAACGAAATCCGCACACAAATAAATTTAATTGTGATTGCGTAAACGAAATCGCATCAATGTCAACATACGATTTCCTTGCATTGTTTAATTAAATTTATTGTTTTCTTTTACAATACTCACGCGACTCTGCAATAATTGAACGTTAGCCGTGCGTGAATTAAGTACTTGTTTGACATTGAAAATTTGATTTCCCAGAAAAGCAAGATAGCGGCTTTTAATGATAGAAATTCAAGATTGATACTGGTTCTTCCAAGTAAATTTGCAACCGAACCGGTGATAATTGTGGCCACAAATATATAAGGAAACTAATGGATTTATTATATAACTATATAAAAAAACAAGCGTTTGCTTCCGGCTTCGCCTGCGTCCGATCGCTACCAAACTTCACAAGATTACCGGTATCAAAGACCTCTAAGGCATTAGATTGCATTAACATCGAAAATTTAAAAGTGTTCGAGATAATCTATAATTCTATACATATAAGTTAACTTTACCTGATTGTCAGGTAAAAGCTCAGGCTTTGAATCTTTCTAAAATTATATATATGCTTGTTATCGCCTTTGACCGCAACGGTCAATAAATGTGGGTGTCCCACAGGGATCTATTTTAGGTCCGATATTTATTAATGATCTCAAAACCTATTATTTTTTTATTTCAGGAGCCAAGAACAAGCAACATACTGTACCAATTCCCCCTGCACCGAATATCGTACTGTGCTGACGATAAGGGGGCGAAGAAGTACTTCTCGTTCATCGCAAAAGGTGGCAGCACAGTCAACGGCACGAACGGCCACGATGACAGCGAGAAGCACGAATGCTTCGTCTTCATATCCACGAAGTTGGCCTCGGAAATCACATTAACTATCGGCCAAGCTTTCGACTTAGCTTACAGGTCAGTTCAATTTTTATTTTCTGTACATCAATCTACTACAACTATAGATTTCGCATGCAAACACTAGAAACTTTATGGAACATTTAAAAGTGACATATGCATAGAGCATGAACTGTCATTTAAAACCAACCAAACATCTGTCATTTAAAGAAAATGAGACTTTACGTCAACACATTGGGGTTTAAAATGAATAGTAGAACTTGGTCGTTACTACCTTTTACCATTGACGCGCGAAGGCAAGACTCCGACATGATTCCGTCTTAGGGATACTTTTTATGTGCCGTTTTGGCATTTGTGAAGCAAAATCCATAGTTGTAGTAGATTTATGTCTTTGTATAATACAATTAGCGACAGTAATTTATGTCTTTGTATAATACAGGCTCCCACGGGTGCATTTTTTTTCTGCAAGTTATACAATATAAACCTTCCACGTTTAACGCTCTTTCCATTAGTGAAAACCGCATTAAAATCTTGAGTGGTTTAAAAGATCTAAGCGTACATACAGAGAGACGGGAGCCACTTAGTTGTTATATTAATATACTATGTAAAAATACTATGTAAAGAGATAATAACGATCCCATCTGACATGTCGGCCTGAGCCTGAAAATTACATGCGCTATCTTCCTCGTTGGAAGGTTCAGAAGGTAGCAGTGGTTTCACTATTTAAATTTGACTTAAATAATACTTTGCTAAACTTATTATGACAAATGCTAGTTTATTAAAAACTATTTAAAACTGAATCCAACCAAACAAGTTTTGTTTGGTCATTGCGCCCATTTGGTTTATTTTATTTTTATTGCAACCATTCTTCTAATCGCTTTAGAGGTTGTATACCTCTAAATTTAAATGATTATTTATATAATATAATAATATGTATAATGAATAATAATACGTTTTATCTCCTGCTTGCATTTGGTTTCAAATGCAGACCGGTTAATTTTATTTATAGAAGTCACTTTGATTTTGCACTATTGAGTTTGACCGGAATCCAACTATAATATTATTAGAGAACAACTAATAGACCGTGCCTAGACTCTAGACCAATAGACCATGCTTAAACGGTCTTGTCTAGATTATAAAGAGCAATCCAATAGACCGTGCCTAGACTCTACACCAATAGACCATGCTTAGACGGTCTTGTCTAGATTATAAAGAGCAATCAAATAGACCGTGCCTAGACTCTAGACCAATAGACCGTGCCCAGACTCTAGATCTAGACGATATATGGACAAATCGCGCAACATAGTCTACTAGTGAGAACTGAGCTCAAGACTTATTATTTATTGTTTTTGTAAAACTTATGAATAAATTTTCAGGCGGTTCTTGAGAGACAACGGCAAGTATCTTGAAATCCAGAAGCTTACGCTGCAAAACAAGAAACTCGAGTTACAAATGAACGCGTACAAAAATCGCTTACAGGTATATTTTTTTCTACTTAAATACTACTAATTCTGGGTTAGTCCAACTAGTTCTACTAGTTCTCTACTAGTCGGACTGCACGTCAGAAGTGAAAACTACATGACAGTGTCGCGACTTCAATGATTTTATCCCATCTCAAAAAATTGTTCTTTTATAAACTATTTTAAATTAATATCTGAAAATATACAGAGGTTTCGGTTACATTACATTACATTACCATGACAATGTCGCGATTTCAATGGTTTTTTCCCATCTCAAAAACTGCATCTACTGCAGAGTATGACAGTCTCATGGCATGACTGATGAAGGTATTGTTAACACCCTCTACTTCGGGTACATTAATTGAACCACTTTATGTTTAGTCCAAATACTTTTATTAACTGAACGATATATCAGAAGTCAGAACTACAATTCCAACTATAAAATGTGCGGACATACAACGACAACCACTCTTCGCGAACGCGTTCGTTCAACTGACTGATACTCTTTCAATATCATCATAATACCACCGAATGAATCCACTGACCAGTAATGGACGAAATACACGATCAGTCCATCGCGTCAAATTGACTGACGTGAAGCCAAAATTTGATCGTGAATGGTTAAAAACTGATGGCTTGATGTCAAACACTGTACGCCAAATGATTGATCGTGTATGTCGTCCATAATATATACCACTGGACAGACTGTCCCATACAAATGACTGACATATAATTCCGTGTACCATTTTGAAACGCCGCCCGCGGAAGTACCAAGAACTAATTTTAATTCCAATTACTTTCACTCCATAGCCAAATGTGTTTTTCAAATAGGCATAAAAATAATTTGACAGCAGCCTGTCCAGTGGTATATATTACAGGTCAGTGGAATGAATCTGAATGAATGAGCAACTCTTTTTTCAACGTCACACAACACTTTTTACTATAATTCCCGCCTCAATCGATCAACTTCAACTTCAGTCGACAATCGACATAAATAGCAGACGCTAACAGTATATTTTATTAAATAAATGTCTTTTTTTTACGTTCATTTCAGGAATTATCCAAGATAACGTACAAGGACGATTTGACATCGTATCTGGCTCGAAGCAAACTAAAAGAAATCACAGATTTCAAGGCGCCAGCGGACATAGAGAAGCAACTGTTAGCATTGTCGCTCGTCCATTCGCTAAACGTCTTCAATATGCCTGATCTTCCGGATTTTGGTAAGATTTCTTTTATTTTTATTAATAATAGGTTTCCTTTGGCCCAATCCCAACGTTGACTATAGGAAATGAGCTGATGATCTTCAAACGCCTGAACATATCTTCATATACTGTAGCTAAAAACCATCTCGATGACGTCAGTTTTCAACAGTTTCTTTGTTATTATTATGTACTATCTAAAGTAAAAAAAAGTAAATAAAAAGTAGCCTATCTTGTGTCCCATACGTATAAATGTTTATCTAGCAAGTTTCATGAAAATCAGTTAATTCGTTTAAGAGTTATGGAGAAACATACATACATACATACAGAAAAAAATTGTAAAAATGGTCAATTTAGTTTCAGTATCATGTATAGAGCCTATAAACACGATATCTCTGAAAACAAAATATCTTACTCCATGACCGACCCTTACAGATTTATTATTAGTATTGATATCATAGTCGTCATAAATCATTGTATACAGGGTGTCCCAAGACTATGCGACATGAAGGGAAACTACCTTAAATATCGTAGATAGAATATTTTGCACAAAAAAGGGCTATGTTATTTTCAAAAGTTAGTAATACTGCATTCAAAGATTTTCTAAAAATTACTTGCTTCGTCGGCAATAAATAATATTCTTGAAATTTGAATGAAACATTTTACGTTATTCCTTTCTTTTAATTAACTATGTTACTTAAGAAGAATTATTATTTTTTGTCCATTCTTTCGATTGGCATCATAAAAATTTGGGTGATATTTTTTTTTCACATTTAAGTCGGTTCGATTCCCAGACTAAGCAAGTAATTTTTAGAAAAATCTTTGAATGCAGTATTACTAACTTTTAAAAATAACATAGAGTCTTTTTTCAGCAAAATATCCTATCTACGATATTTAAGGTAGTTTCCCTTCATGTCGCAGTCTTGGGACAGCCTGTATATAGGCTATCAGATTATCCGTCTTTACGTAGCAACTAGAGCATCTATATCCACATCTCTTCTAAGGTTGCTATAACTCTCTTATTAGCATATTACGACCTTGTCTAATCAGTGCTAAGGTATGGACTTCGATTCCGGGGACAAAAATGTATAAACGATAATTATACACTCACAAGTACGACTAAGTATGAATAAGGGCCTCTTTCACAAACTACATGTAAAGTGTTGATCAGTTACTTTTAGAAATCATTTTCTATTATATTGAATTATGCACTCGGTTTACTGCATCATTCGATAGGCGAATTTTTATTATTATTTTCTATTTAATGTTTGGGACGTTTACCGTACAAACAAAGATATATCAGCTCCATTATCCCCGGTTACCGGTGACTTTAAATGACAGTTTGGCCTACTTGACGTTTGTGAAAGAGGCGCTGAGTGTACTCATTAGTAGTCAAGTGTTTGACGACACGTTTGGTCTAGTGGCTAGTAACCCAAGCTGTTAACCAAACGGTCGCGGGTTCGAATCCCGCTAGGGGCAAATGTTTATGTGTTAACATTTACCTTTGTACCTGAGTCATGGATGTTTTGTATTTATAATGTAATGTTTCAACTGTCTGGTATCCATAATACGAGTATTAGTTGCTTAGTGTGGAACTAGATGGTGCTGTGTGGAATGTGTGAAGAATTTTTTCAATTTCAATTCAATCTAATCTTTACAAAAACTTACTAATCATTACTACTTTTACTTTAACTTACTACTTTACTAATCATATTTACAAAAAAAAAAAAGTAATCTATGTAGTATATCTACTGTCTGTCAAATCCACAATACAAGCATTATTTGCTTACATTGGAACTAGATGGTGCTGTGTGGAATGTGTGAAGATATTTATATAATTATATATTTAAAGGTATTATACACAATTTTTTTTGTACGAACAGACGCAGTGTCCGAGTCGTCTGACACTCAAAACTCGAGCAATGACAATAATCTGTTGTTGTCTACGCCACCACCAGTTCACAATGGCAAGACCAGGTGAGTAGAGTATCACTTGCACATCCATAAACACACAAGTCCATGTTGATTCATACAAAATTTGTCATCAGGAATAGTGAAACACGAAAATAAAAGTGCGAAAACCACCAGCGCATCAGATCTTACACAATAGTCATACTAAAAATAACACATTTGATCTGAAAGAGACTTTCATCATTTATCTGAATGAAACTGAAGTTCATCAGGATCGCAATCCGCTATTTGACTAATTTTAGAAAATCGGTTTAAATTATTATTTATTACATAATAAGCACACTACATTGATATTTCCGGGAATTCTACTGTATTATTAATAAAAATCAATGTTAAAGTTTAAATTGCCAAAAACGCTGTTTCTGTAATGGTGTTGGTCTTTGATACGTGTGCATGACGTCACACGCTAGTAAACAACTACAACAAGTGAAGAAGTACAATCAGTCGCGGAAGCAATGTTTACTAGCGTATGACGTCATCAGAGTTGCAACAGGGCGTTTCGGTCGCAGATAAAATTTCAAAAATTATATATATATTTTTTTCATATAAGTAATTTGCAAAAAATATATGTATATAATTTGGCTAAAATAAAGTGACATATGTTTTTTTACGCTATTTTCTGATAGGATAACCACAATTTGTAGTATATTTTAAATCTTGTCAAATAGCCAATTGAGCTTATAGCTTGGAACCTTGGAACACAAAAATCTCCACACAGTAAACGGCCTACGCACACATTTTTATAAAACCGGCTTCGCTATTCTGTCTATACTTCTTATTTGATCTGAGCTCAGCACCAAAACTGTTGTTATTTCACTATGATCTTCTGTAATTTACAATAATTATTACAATGTACATAAATACCTATTATGTTTTAGAATGTAAATTTTACTCTTATACTGTTTACAGTAAGCAGCCGTCGTCAAAGAACCCCGTAGTAGGCACAAAGTTGGAAGGACTACTGCTACACTCCGACTCTGATAGCGGTGAGTGAACTTTTTTTCAATTGAAAACTTGTTTAGGTCAAAGAAATTATATTATAACTGAGGTAATTGATACAGTTGCGCTCAGTGTTCTCTAGAGCGCCGTGCGTTGCGTTGCGTTGCGTTGCGTAGCGAACTCACTATGTTCGCGCACCAATCGTGCTCGACGCCTCTGCAACTGCTCAAGTAGAGACGGTACGCGCATCACTACTGGTGAATATAGTGCTCCACAGTTTTCGGACGAACATTGAGCGAGAACATGGCGCGTTCACTGCCGGCACGGCAAAGGATTTTTTTACTAATCAAGTTATTTTGAATCTTATTTCAATGAGTTTAGAATTCATGTTACTTTATTTCGATGCAGCGAAATGACGCGACGTGCCGCGGGATAATGCGGCATGACGTGTCATGCCGTTTCATTACACGGGTTGCCGCTGCGCGCCATTACATCCCGCGAGACGTATGGGTCACTTTGTGTCGAGGAATTATGATTGCTAAGTTAGTTGAAATAAGGTTGAAACTTGTGCAACGGTCATTTCGGTTAATGGGGCACAGTCCGGTCGGTGTGCGGGGGCAAGGGAGGGAGAAGACGCACTGGCGCGCGCGCGTTTTTTTTGTCTCTCACACTGACTGAGGGGCCACGGGATGCCACGGCATGCCACGGAACGCCGCGGGATGCCGCAGCACAACCTGCCGTGCCATGCCGTGCCACTCCGGCAGTGAGCGCCGGCCCTAAGCGTCGATCGTGATGCACGACACGTCCACACTATCGAGTTGTTTTGCTCGCGTCCACGAACACACTGCGCACCACTTTGTGTTCGCAAGAAAACCGCCACCGCGTGGAGCACACGCTTTGGTGCGTGCAACGTTGCACGCTTCGGAGCGTGAACGTATCCACTACTGGAGCAGTTGCAGGGTGGTGTACGATTGGTGCGCTAACATAGTGGGCACCCAGCTTACATACATTTTTTATGACATGCCACATTAATGCGTTGCGTTGAAACGCAACGGATCGACGGACAAGAGACGAAGCGGAGGAATACGCTGCGACATCTCTCGATATGAGTGGAGGATATCGATATTTGATTTTCTCATCTCCTTGGTGCAAGGAAGATCCATTGTCGAAGGCTGAAATGTTTCGCTGCGCCTGCGACATCGTGCGGCCCTCTTGCGTTGCAACGTCGTGAGTCGACGCAACGCAGGTGTGGCATACAATGCGTTGATCCGTTGCGACGACGTAACGCAACGCACTAATGGGGCCTCTCTCTAATGCGTATTAACTGTTGACAATTAATATTTGTGTCAGCAGATTTCGATCCACGTGCTAATGAGATGGAAGTGACTCAACGCCAAACAGCGCCCGTAACAGACACACCAACACCGCCGCTGTGTAAGTATCATTTGTATATTACTAAATTTTTTTTTTTAAAACATGTTTTTGATTCTAAAGTTGTGACTAAACCGCTGCTTAAAAACTAAAGTACCACAAATGAAAATTACACTTTTTACAGGAGAGCTAATTGTAAAAAATCAAATTACTTTTTGTCTATTTTTTTCTTATTAGATATATATCAAATATATGCATATTATACATCGTTAGAAGCGTATTTTTGAGTAGCATTAAATTTTTTAAGTATGTACTTTTATAATAAAATGAATACTAGAAGAGATATAAGCATATAAATTACTTTTGAATATATAAAAAATGATCAAAATATACTAAATATGGAATAAAACAACCTTAAGTCTTTTTGCAACATACAATATGAAGGACTGTGATTGTATTTTTGCAATAAAAACATTTTTGGAATTTTTGTTTTATGGCCCTTTAGTTTTTAAGCAGCGAAGCCCTGTAGTTAATTAAAAAATCTAAGACGAGATTGTCAATAATACTAATCCTTCGCGTCCCATCTTCTCTCCGGTGTGATGGGGATAAACTATGGAGGGTAGAAGTAAGGACAACTAACTTACATGGGTGGCTACTGAAAAAGTGGCAAGCTAAAAGCATTCAATACTGGGTCATAAATTGACCAAAATTGCGCTAGTGTAGCATTGGTGTGATCTGATTGGTATGACCGTAAATAAAATGCTACTACAGCGCCCCCTAATTAGGCGTATTCGACGGACACTTTCCCATGTATAGAGTCTCCTTACCTCTATTCTCCATGGGATAAACTTTAAAGAAACTTTCATTATTATTATTTTTCAGTGGCACCACCGCCAAAGGCGTCCAAACGCCACACAGCCCAACAGCAAAATCCCCCAGTCAACGGAAACGACCTATTCGGTTCGACCCCATTCTCCATCCCGAACCAAACTATCCCACCGCAGAACACCAATCCCGCACAAACCTCCCCCTTCGTCCAGCAAACAAACAAACCCAATTACGACATAAGCGATTTCAACCTCCAAACGTCCGTTTTCAACACAAACTCGTCGTTCACAAACGGACTGAGCGGCTACGATCCGTTCGAAACGCAGAAAACGCAAAACATCTTCGGAAACAACTTCGGAAACACGTTCAATGGGTTCGGGAATCTGAGCGAGAAGCAAACGGTCGAGTTGGACAGCAGCTTTAATGGATTCCTAGACAAAACTATAACGGAAATGAAGGTAGGTGGAAGAAAATAGTCATTAAATAGTCATTAAAAAGTCATTAAAAATAGTCTTTTTTTTATTTTTATGTTAAGGTCGACAGACAGGCTGACGGTCCACTTGATGGTAGGTGGCTACCGTCGCCTATAACACAAGCAACGCCATAAGTGCTACAAGTGCGCTGTAGAGCATAGGATTAAGGATAAGGGATAAGGAAGGGATGGGGAAATGGGCTCTGGCATCCCTTACTCACTCACCGAAACACAACAGCACGTAAATGCTGTTATTTCACGGTGGTATTCTGTAAGGTGGTGGTTACTGCTGCCAGACGGGCTGCCCAAATGACTGCGAAACGCAGTGTGCCCTACCACTACTTTTCAAATCCAGACCAGAGTCAATTTTGAAAATTACATTAAATTTTCCAAAGTTGACCCCGCCGGGAATCAAACCCGGGGCCCCTGAGACGTTAGGCAAGCACCCTTGCCACTCGTCCAACGGGCTCGTCAAAACGGGCGGGGTAGTCATTAAAAAATAGTCATTAAAAAAAATAGTCATTAAAAAAAATAGTCATTAAAAATAGTCATTAAAAAAAATAGTCATTAAAAATAGTCATTAAAAAAATAGTCATTAAATTTAAAAAATGACCCGTTCAAGGGGGGGAAAGGGAATACCACGCTTGGTCACAGGGGCGAGAGGGGATTTTTAGGTTTTTGTCACGTATTCTGTTTTTACATAACTTTTTTCTTCTTGATAATATATTTTTCAGTTGTAACACGCGGCAAGCGCCGTATTAATAAGACAAACATGATCCAAATTATTATTTTTTTTACAAAAAAAAAATTAAAACAATACCTATTTATGAATTACTACGTGCCTTAAATACATTTTTTCAACTTGCCTCAAATATATTTTTTCGAATTTTTAAGAAAAAAAGGGCCTGGCAAAGTTAAAGACCCGTCTAATTAATCTGGCTTTTTTTTTTACTCTTTAAATATTCAATTTCAAGTACATATAAAAAAAAATCGCAACTAAAAAAGATAAGGGTTTCGTCCGCGTTGGAAAATTAAAAATATATACACTTACGCAATAATTTATTTTAATTTTAATTGTGATTATTATTTATAATATATACGAATATTTTATAGTAGCTATTTTCATTTTATTTTTCTATTTACCTTAACAGCTTAATAATTGGTAAGTCTAAAGGATCATAAAATATCTCAGTACATACTTATATTTTATTATTCTCAATAATTGACTTATAACCATCGAATTACTGAAACTATGGAATTTGCGTCACATAGTGCGCCTAAAACGGAATCTGGGCGGAGTGTTACCTTCGCGCGTCAATATTAAAAGGTAGTAACGATACCAACATCGTTTTATTCGTTTTAAACTCCAATGTGTTGCCGTAAAGTCACATTTTCCTTAAATGACAGATGACAGAGTTGATGCTCTACGCATGTCGTCGACCTAACTCGTTAACCTGCTACGGTCTGATCTTTAATCTCGGAGACAAAAATGACACATGCCAATGTCAACTTTGCATATAATGATACCATGAAATGTATGTAATGCATGTCAAATGTAATGTCATTTTTGTCTGAGATTAAAAAACAAATTATAAGTCACATTTTGCATAGTTTTCATGAGGAAGAAAAAATGAAATGATAAAATGTTGTGCGTCGCATTAGGCATGTGACAAAACTTAGGATTTAGCAGGTTTTCTTTGTGAAGATTTGCTATTAGTCAAAAAGCAGTTTTTCATTTATGAAATTTCTCACCTTTTTAGTTTAATATTCCTCGTTATTCCTTCACCAAACGGCAGATAATCGACTAAACTTGTCGAAAAGTATAAAAAGTGAAATTGTCCAAAAATGGACTTAGCAGGTTAACGAATTAGGCCTACGATATGTCACTTTTAAATGTTCAATAAAGTTCGTAGTGTTTTGTATGGCGTGCGACATCCATAGTTGTGGTATATTGATGCTTATAACCCCAAGAAAAGACTAAAATGCCGGAAATTATCGAAAAGTTGATGTTGCTTTTGAGTTTTGTCCAGTCTAGTGACAAATTCAGTAAAAAGTTATTGTTAATGGTCTAATAATGTGTCTAAATTAATTAATTCCTACACAGAATTTTGTTATAATTCGCTTATTTTTTTCCTCATTTTATAGGATGGCTTCAGCAGAGGCATCGCCTTTGGAAATGATGATTTTTCAATAGAAAATCTCGACCCGCTGAAGAAAAACTAAAACCCCATTGCCCCCTTCCCAAAAGTAAATAAATGAAATATAGTAAGGCCAAGGAGACAATGCAAACAAACTCCGCCCTTTGTCCTCCTCCCTCACACGAAGCAGGCGCCATCTGTTTCATGGTATAGGAAGCCATCTTGACAACCATTGAAAGTTTGTTTACAATATTTGCGTTGTCTCGTTGGCCTCACTTTAGTTAAAACGAGCATCAATTTTTAATTGTTTCAATTCACACAACCTGCATATAAATGTTATATATAAATACCTACAATAAAAAAAAAATTAGTAAACATGTTCTTAATAAAAAAATAAGTAATTTTTTTTTTAATAAAAAAAAAGGAAATATTTTTTAATAAAAATTATTTAATAAAAAAATTTTCGTGTTGTGTGAATTGAAATGAAATGGTATGAATTTTTGAAGTTATGTGTTGCCATGTTATTGGTTACAAAATTTAAAAAAAAAAGTGATAATAGATTGTAATCTTTGTCTTCGTATATGTATTAAAAAAAATAATTATTATTGTATTATCTTGAATTAAAAAAAAATATCAGTAATAATAAGATATGAATTTCAAAGTAATGATATGATATTATAATAATTACTGATTTTTACTGTTTTAACAAAAAAAATTACTTAGTCTTCATACTCAATGTCATTTCCAGTGTGCCTTATAAAAATATATTAAAAAACTATAAATATTAATATACAATTTATAATCAATTAAAAATTAATAATGAATTTTTGATGAATTTTATCGATTTTTGAATGAATTTTTATTGTATGATGAAAAAAAAACGGACCAAAATTTTTAAAATTTGAAGGTAGCCTCAAATTATTCTGTGATAAATCTTTTTAAAGTTGGGGTACTTCAAATAAATTTTGTAATTGGATTGTTGTTGAATAATTTTTTTTCAAAATTTTCATTTAATGCCCAGATTGCCAACATTTATTGATGAAATCAATCTTATATTGTTTGCTCTAATAAAAAAATAAATAAATAATAAATAGGTATATTCTAATATTCTTAAGACCCTATATTACAAATATACCTATTTTTTTATTTTTTCAATATTACTTTAATACACAAATAAACAAATAATTTTCACTGCTGCATATAAATAAAAATATAAATATAAATAAAAAAATGTTCATAAATTATTTTGAATTATTGAAATGCTAATCAAACATTTTTTTAAAAAATTCGAAGTCTATACATTTTTCGACATTTTTTTTTTGTTTATGGCAATCGTAGCAAAAAATTGTCAGTTTTAAATATAGACTAATTTTATATATATCAAATAAAATATTTAAAAAATCCAATGCAGTAGCGACTCAATATAATAAAAAAAATATTCATTTAATTCTAAAATTAATTATAATTAATTTGATGAGTGATTCGTTTGACTGTATTTTTTTTTTAATTTCATGTATAATTTTTTTTTTTTCAAAATGACCCCTTCTACTCGTTTCTAGTATTTACATAATTATGTTTTAAGGCATTCCTAATAAAAAATATTATTATTATTCCTATATAGAAAAAGAAAATATATTACTCTTCAATAAATGACATTGTAGTTTTTAAGGGTAAACACATTCCATTAATTGCTTACTATTTGTAGTTTATTATTATTAATGAGTTAGATTAAATTTTATGAATTAATTTTTAAAGGAAATTATGTTTGTGTAAAGAGTCCTGAATAAACTGTTGTATTGCATTGTGTCATTAGTGGATTGTTAGTATTAATTAAGGCCAAAAGATACATATTATTGTGTATTTTCGATGATATAAATAAATTAATGTTTATTAAATTTTGTTTTATTTTTGACACGTTTGGTCTAGTTGCTAGTAACCCTAGCTGTTAACAGCTTGTTAACTTATTAACAAAACGGTCGCGGGTTCGAATCCCGCTAGGGACAAATTTTTATGTGACATTTTACCTTTGTACCTGAGTCATTGATGTTTTGTATTTATAATAATTATGTATGTATTTACAAAAAAAGCAATATAATTAAGTATATCTCAATTGTCTGGTAAAGAGGCAAATCAAAAGGAAAAAGAAGGAATAATTTGAAACAAGCAAAAAAGCTATTAAGTAATAAACTTTACTTCAACATGTTATTCATTTAAATATTATTATGAATGTGAATAATCAGGAAATCATTGCACCTATTATTTTTCTAATTTTCTTGTCTAAAAAACGAGAGTAGTCTGTAACCTAAACTAACCGGTTGTTTGTAAATACTCTGTCAAAAAAAGAGTTGAAATTAAAAAGTGGCAATACTGTGGTATTGTCCCGTTCTAACTATTCAGTTGATAAGAAAGAGACAACACTATATTGATATTGCCACTTTTTTTGACAGTCTGTATGGCCTGTGGAAAACACGACATTGACAGTTTTGACAAATGATCAACTGTCAGTTGTCAATTGTCTGTCAATACCAACTGTCATTCAGTAAGTAAATATTATTGATTTGACTAGACTTGTATAACTGGGTGTTCAATTTCATCGAATTTTCCCTTTTATATTAAACAATGCTCTCTACTTGGATCTGATCGAATTAAAGATTATTACCACTACAGTATTAGAAGGAAACGTCTCAGTATTAATTCAAAATGGTGGATCTTAGCGGCGGTCAAGACGGACCACTCGAGCATGCATTTTCCAATTCGGTTTTCATCATTCCTGGCTTCGTCGTTATAAGTTTATCAGGTATGATTTGAAGACGTGAGTGGATGAAGGTGATAAGTCGCTTAATTCCAATTTTGAGTAAATCGAGGTTAAAGTTTTACTTTTAATTTTATAAGTCGCCACCGAACTGATTTTTGTACTTAACTAGCTGCTGCCCGCGACTTCGCCCGCGTTACTTTGTAAATTATATACTGAAACCTTCCTCGAGAACCTCTCTATCCATTGGTGAAAACAGGATGAAAATCGGTGCAGTAGTTTTTGAGTTTATCGCGAAGAGACAGACACGGCGGATGACTTTGTTTTATAACATGTAAGGATTATGATGCAAAGTTGTGTAAACAACCTAAAATATTAATGGCATGATAGCCATTAAACACTTGTATTATTTAATAAAAAAAAGTGAACATAGCTCCTTCTTCCATTAACAAAAGTAAACTTTTCTGCACTTTTTGCTTTTTAAAATTAACTGTACATAACACCTTTTTCTATTTTCCAAAATATGTCTTAAATCGACGATCTTAAGGTCTGTAATCATTTGTATATGGACATATTACGTTCATTAACGCAAAAAACGTAAAAACCAAATGTGATATATCACTTTCATCCACTCACATCTTCATTTATCAGAATACTTCTTTAATTTATTTTGAACTTGTATATACATATATACTAATTTTCTATATTGTTGTTATTGTTGCCTATATAGGCAATATACAATATAGGCATGTAATATAACTACAATATTGTAGTTATATTACATGCCTATATTGTAGTTTACCGTTCCAATCTAATAAGCAGTCATACGTTACATTCAATTAAGAGATCTCTTGCCAATGCGAGTTGCATACAGATTATTTTTATTTTATCGTATCAATTTTTGGGACACAAACAGAAATAAAAACAAAAATATGGTAAAAAGACAAAAAAAAATCGACACATATTCCACAAGCATGTCCACATAGACTTTATACATTCTCCGCTTACAAACTAAAGCTAAGAAAAAAATAAAAACCAAATCAAACAATACAAATAGGCACACTCTATTTGTATATACCCATTCGTACACAATATAATTAAAAAAATTATGTTGTTAGTTCTTTACAATATTGGTTCAGACACCAATATTGTAAAGAAAACTAGATATTTCTGAGATGTCATATCGATACCTTAATTCGCAAAACGAATAACTCTACTTTTGGTTGAAAAATGACTTTTTGATACAGGAGAAACTTAATGAAAATTAGAATTTAATTTTTAAAAGGTCTATCGGTTAATACGAGCCATAATTTCCAATTGTCTTTTTTCTTTTCACCTATCATACAAAAAAAAAATTATAACGTTTTTAGTCTCCCCTGTAAAGATTGCCTCAGAGGAGTTATTTGGTTTGCGAATTAAGGTATTGATATGAAGATTTAGAAGTAAATTTAAAAGTGAAATATCATGTTTAAATTCTGTGTGGGATAAATATATTTCTGTAGGTATACAGACCTGTGTATCTACAGGTATACAAGTAGCTATAACAGAGGTCTAATTAAAAAAAAATCACTATGATTTATGATGCCATTGAAATAAGTTGTTTACACTATTTACTGGTATAGGATCTTTGATAGGACTCTTTTCGCTTTTGATTATAAATGTTACAAGTCCAAGTCGTTACATGCTTACACTGACATTTATCGTGCATACTCATCAAACTACTACAACATGGAACCCGCGTGCCATACAAAACACTACGAATTTTATGGAACATTTAAAAGTGACATAAATGCGTAAAGCATGAACTGTCGTTTATAACAAAACAAACATAATAATAAGTACGTAATTTAAAGAAAAATGTGACTTTACGTCAACCCATTAGAGTTTAAAATGAAATGGTAGAAGTTGATCGTTACTACTTTTTACCATTGACGCGTGAAGGCAAGAGTCCGCCATGATTCTGTCAAAGGCGTTTTAAAACTGCACCCTGGGCGAAGCCAGGAGCGGGTCACTAGTTAACAATAATTTCTAAATTGACTAGGGCCTGCTTTGAATCTGACTTGAAAGCAATAATTTATTACTGCTGTGTGCAAAATAAAATAAAATGTGTTTATTATGTACTCTGTTCGATACCCCCCACCCGATTAGTGCAAGCAGGTTATGATACTATTGATAATTACGTAATTGCGATGACTCCTGGCTTGGTACAAGTCATGAGCTTTAAAATATAAGATCTAAAAATTAAAAAAATTGGGACACCATCTAATTCTTTACAGTAAGTAAAATCAGATTACACCTCACAAGTGGTTTAAATTTTTCATGATTCTACTGAAGTTGCTTCGAACAGGTGTATGTACCGACATAATCCATACTATAAATGTGAGAGTAACCTTTTCTGTTACCTTTTCACGCCTGAACTGTTAAACCGTTAATATTGAAATTTTGGATACTTACACATTGTCAAAGATACAGAAAAAGATATGGAGTATTGACAGGATAGGTACCTCTCATCCAAAAAAAATGTATTTTTCCCGAGGGATCATCTATTGTCCATGCAAACTATGCTTTAGAATTTAGATTTTAATCTTTTATTTTTTTTTAATTAATGAGATAATATTTTGTTTTCTATACACATCTAAATAATTCTGCATCAGAAACTCATCGAAATCGCCAGTGACATTAAATCGCTACCGCTTATCGCTCCGTTTCACTATTTGCACCAAGCGCTTATCAAATACGTGGCGTCCACGTTTCGATGTTTATCACTTACCAACACAACATATTATGCCAACTTTTGATAAATGCGTTTTCTTATTTTAACGATTATAATATTACACTGTTTCATTAATAATTTATATCTTAACTGTACATACATAAGTTTGTGATTTTTGAGCTTGTGTGTTTAAATTGAGGTAGGTTTCTGTGCTATTTTATTTTTTAAATATTTTCGCATACGTAGTCACTCCCTTAACTTGACAGAATCGTACGTAAAATTCAAGTATAGGTATGATCTTGCAAGACTCATCTTGCAATATTTTCAAAACAAATTAAAATGTATTTCTTATCATACCGAGATTGAAAAAAGACTGGACAATGCGCAAGACAATTTTTATGACAGTTCGAGCATAGTGACGACGTCTCGCTGAAATTGCTTAAAATTTATTTTCAAACAATAGTTCAAAATGGCTGACGCGGACGCAAATGGGGTGGAAGATTTGAAGAGATTGGAAGATTTGGTGTCCGGTGAGGTGCCGTCGACGAAGCAACTACTCGAGATGTTGGACGAGGCTGACGTAAGCGATGAAATGAAAGAAAACCTCAGGAGCATGTTAACCGGGAATTCCCCGCAAGTTTTCGGCGGTCACGGTGGGGGGACGCTTCTGGCCTTGCTTTTCGTGTTTATCATCTTTGCAATTATATGTAAGTCAATGAGAGATCGGGTGATGCGTTATTATTAGACTTTTGTTATTGATATAGGTAAACCCAATCACTGTTCTATCGTAGAACAAATAGTAGAACAGTTTGAAACAACCCGCACTCACTCGAGTGCTAAATTCAGCACAATCAAATCGAAGTCAAAGACTTTATAAGTATATTTGGGAGTATAGACATGGCGTAGCCCGTAAATAATGGTAGTAGTACAATTCGTCCACTCGAGATTGTCCACACGAGAGAGAAAGAGAGAGAAGTGGACGAATTCGCACTGTCGCTCGCTAGTGCTAGTATGATTTTAATACTACCAAAGATTTCGGGGCTTTCTGCTTGCTACGCCGCATCTATAGTTCAGATCAATGATCGAAGTAGGTAAATTTTGACAATTTTTTGAACTTACTATTTCACTAAGCGCCTGTTTCACAAACGTCAAGTAGGCCAAAATGTCATTTAAAGTCACCGGTAACCGGGGTAAATGGAGCTGATATACCTTTGTTTTTGTACGGTAAACGTCCCAAACATTAAATAGAAAATAATTTAAAAAAAAAACGGCTATCGAATGATTCAGTAAACCGAGTGCACAATTCAATATAACAGAAAATGATTTCTAAAAGTAACTAATCAACACTTGTAGTTTGTGAAAGAAGCCCTAAAGGATTTGTATATGACACACAGAACAAACATTTTTTATAATTTACTTAAATGACTTAGATATTAAAATACATAGATAAGTAACAAATTAGTTCGGTTGATTCTTGCTACCGAACTACTCGAGACTAAAAAGACTCATTAGTCTGGTAACCGGATTAATAACCGAACTACTGATTAAGATACACCGGTGATTAAGATGCAAAAATTAAAATAAAAACTCTGTCCAATAACATAAAAAAAATGTCACATTTAAAAAGAAAGAATAATGTATTCTTTAAAAAAAAAATGTAATTTAAAAAATATATATTCAATTTTGATAATCAAAATTAATCGAATAATTGTAATCCGTTAGATAACACTTCTTTTGATAGTTTTAAAAAGATACGTCAACTGATAAGTGAACCAATTTATGTAAACAAAATAGATTATTAGAATTCGTTAAATACGTGTCATGGACAACTTTAAGTATCCGTTTGAAGATGGTTTTAAAATTAGATTTTCGCATTACCAATGTTCTTAGACCTTAATTTATGAAGTTATTTTTATAATTTACTTTATTAATTTTTGGGACACAAACAGAAATAAAAACAAATAAAATAGAACAAAAAAATTAAAACATTAACGCATATTACACAAGCTCAGATAGATAACTTAATATAAGAGAGTTGGAACAGAAACTAAATAACAACACAAAACAGAAAAAAATACAAAGTTAAAAAAACTATATAAAAATTAAAAAAATAAATAAAAAGAACCATGAGTTTACAACTTTTGAGATGCAGTAACTCTAAAACGATGTACTTTCGAACTTTGGGCCCATTGAGACTTTTGATCGACGTAATAAGAACTATCAATATACGAAGTTTCATCAAAATTGACCGGTGGGAAATTTTTATTTGTTTTATGCCTTGTTCTTTATAAAGTTAGTTCTTCTTCTTCTTCTTATCGTGCCACTTTTCTACGAAGGTTGGCGACCATCATGGCTATTCTGACCTTGGAAGCTGCTGCGCGAAAGAGGGAGCGAGTGCTCAATCCGAACCATTCTCTTAAATTCTTCAGCCAGGATGTCTTTCTTCTACTTCTGCTCCGCTTCCCCTGTATTTTACCTTGCATCACTAGCTGAAGAATACGGTATCTTTCGCCCCTCATTACGTGCCCGAAATACTGCAGCTTACTCTCCTTTATAGTCCTCAGCACCTCCATTCCTTTTTTCATTCGACGCAATACTTCAACATTTGTGACTTTCTGCATCCATAATATGCCGAAGCATATCATGGATCATATCATAAAGTTAGTTACTTGGATCAATTATGAACTAAGACACGCATAAATATGCCTTGTCAATTCAAATAAAAAAAAAATCAAATCACTTAATCGGTTTAGTAAAAAGATGGCAATGGCAATTAATTGATGTCCATTATCATACGTAATGACAACCTTAAAATTATTGCATGGTTGGCGACAAATCGGTGTATTTTGATAATTTAGTTTATTCGAAGGTGTTAACGATAAGGGCGTGGTGAGTTTGTTTTTAAATTCTTTGTTTTTATAATTTTGTGTAACAGTATTATTGCGAAAAGGGATTACCACAGAGAATGTAACTTCTTGGGAATTCTTGAGATGGAAAAAAAAAACCATTGAACTTGCGACACTGTCGTATATTGTAATGTAACGTAACCATTGATGTAGCTGATATAAATTTAAAATAATTTAAAAAAGAACAATTTTTGAGATGGAAAAAAAACCATTCAACTCGCGACCTGTTAGGTAATGTAATGTAACGTAATGTAACCGAAACCTCAGTATGTACTTTCCTGACGATTCAAAAAATACAAACGTGATTGTTCAAGTTTTCACTTCTGTCGGCACTCCCGGAGTGCCACTCTTTACAAACTTCACTCGATACAAACTTTCAAAACAATAAGCGAAAATAAATTTTGCTCTCCCATGCAATTTAAAAAAAATGTCAATCTTAATCTCATGACTAAGTTTCTGATGAATTCGCGCGCGTATCTTCAGAAACTTCAGAACATTAGAAGTCCACACTAATGGACGAAACACACGATCAGTCAAATGGACTGACGTGAAGCCAAAATTTAATCGTGAATGGTAAAATCTGATGGCTTGATCTCAAACACTGGATTTCAAATTGCGCCGTTGCGTCACGTCAGTTCATCGCGCCAACTGATCGTGAGTGTAGAAACACTATATGCCGTGGCATCATCCCGCGCTTCCGGATGAGAGCTCATGTCAACGTCACTCGACCCGGTCAAACGCATAAATGACAGAAAATTGGACTGACCGTGAGTGGGCACAATGTTTGGCGTCGCTCCATTTGATTTACGTCGTTTGGAGTCACGTCAAATGATTGATCGTGTATTTCGTCCATAACTCTGGTAACCCTGAAGTTTTCCAAATTTAACTGTCACACAATACATTTATTATAAACCTATAAAGCATCCATTTTTGACTTGACGCAACAGAAAAATGGCGGAAGAACCAGAGACAAAGTTGAACCTCGTTAACCTAATAAAAGAGAAGGTCATAGAGCAATTTAAGACAGTGGATGTAGTGACATTGATTAAGAACGTGATCGCCGCAACACCGGAAGACGAAGACGACGATGGCGTCAGAGAGAATCTTCTGAAAGTTTTGGACCAGTACAACTCGATGAGCGACGAGGACAAGGAATTTTTCGCCAATAAAATGCGGAACACTCTCGCGGACAAAGTCAGTATGAAAATTCAAGATGGCGACGGTGCTGTCAACTTGGACGGCCTCCAGGAGGCGATAAGTCAAGCCATCATGTACAGATTCATGATTGTTGCCGCTTTCGTTGTGATATTCTTTATACTGCTTGGTACGGTGACTTTTTTAACTAGATAAAATTTGCACGTTTATGAGGCTCTTTAACAAAGCCTACAGAATAATATTCTAAAATAGGGTCTCCTAAAAACAAATCACCAGCGTATTTCTGATTGATGGTTCAAGGGTTCAAACATTTTTTTATAGAAAACTAAAACTTGCCCGCGACTTCAGCTGGGCCCTTTTTTTCTTAAGCATTAAAACATTCGTTCACGATTTTTGTCAGGCGTTTGAATTGGAATTTTCACATGATCCCTCGGGAACAGCAGGTATCAATTTTCTGGATGGGTGTCTTTTTATGCAGATACTAAAACATGCATGCGTGTATGCAAAATTTAATGATGATAGATAAAGTAGGTATTTTAGATTATGAGATTCGCCGTTTTGAACAAACGAACATTAAATATTTATATTATTAATTGAATATCTAGACAGGGATAAAATTGTGTGTTTTTTTTATAAGATAAAGGGTTCTAAGTTCCATAAATTTCTAACACATTGCGGTGTAAGTTAGTTTATTGACACATAACTTGTTTTGACACACATATTTTGTTATTTAGGTTGTGTTAGCAGGTTAGATCCGATAGATGGCGCTGCAATTGGATCTCAAATTTTTTTTCGGGTTCGGGCAGGACATCATTGGAACCGTTAGATTTATTTAATCTATAATATTTATTATAGATTTGATGTAAAAAACCAACCTCCCAGTGAAATTTAACAAAAAAATCATTTATAAATTATTTGTATTCAATTGATAAATTGATTGTCAAGTAATATAATAGTTAACACCACCGTGAAATAACAGCAAATGTGCTGTTGTGTTTCGGTAAATGAGTAAGGGATGCCAGAGCCCATTACCCCATCCCTGCCCTATCCCTTTATCCTTCTATGGTCACCAGCGCACTTGCAGCCCCTATTGCGTTGCTTGTGTTATAGGCGACGGTAGCCACCAAAGATTTAAATCACAGATGCGCCCTTTCCATACTTCAGGCGGCCGAAAATGTGTCATCGTTGGGAAGAGTGAGTTCACTCACTCTTCCCGCCTTAGTCGCTTGTAGAAAGCAGTGAGCTGTTCACGTTGCATACAGACATATTACGTGGACAGTTTTCAGAAGCACAGGGCGCATCTGTGATTTAAATCTTTGGTAGCCAGCTACCATCAAGTGGACCGTCAAGTGACCTGAACATTAAAAAAAAAACACAAAATTAACACACCTTCAGTCTTTTAAATATTTTTTATAAGCCTATCTGTCATATAAATATTCATATATTTATAAAGATTTTTATATTTTTACAGTGTTCTTTGGCTACAAACTCTACAAATCGATCAAAGAGAAGGAAATAAAGAGAGAAGAAAAGAAGAAAGCGAAAGAGCTTAAAAAGAAGAAATGACGTTATTAACTTTTTTTTCAAAAAATACGACTAAAGGCAGCGACACACCGAATCCAATATGGGAGGTTACATATTATTATACGTGTAGTTTAAATAAAATTTCACAGAGGATTGCATTTATATTTTAGACATATTTTTTTTGTTGAAAATTCAAGATTACGACAAAATTTAGAAAAATGAACTGAAATTTTTTTTATTGATTTTTTTGTAGATATATAATACATAATGTGCTAATTTCTTAAAATCAATCATCAAATTGACATAGATGATTGACCACAGAACAGAACTAAATAATCTAATAAATTGATTTTTAGTTTAATTTTTGTTAGGTACTCCATTTTTTTATAACACATCAAATGTACATTAATATAATACTACTTACTAGCTTTTTCTGCTTAAGGAATATATACATATTAAAAATGTATCCATAATATTTCTTTACAAAATTTAAAAATAATAAAATATATATATTTATTTTAATTTTTAAAATAAAATTAATTAGTGTTGAAATTTAAACTTTTATTAATACTGAGGAAAAGGTGTTATTTCCGGTTACAATTACAAAAAAATCTTTAAAAAATTTTTTTTTTTTTGGTGTGTGCTCTGATACGCGAAAATTGTAAATTGTACTGTATTGTACAAATTTGAAAGAGAATTTGGACTAAAAATATGATGTTTTTTTTCTAAATTGTGTCGTAATTATACTCCAATTTAGTAAATTATACTCTACATTATTTTATTTTTTTAAATTAGATAATTAATTATGGATGTAATGATTTGAACTGTTAGATATGCCTTTTAATCATCAGTGCCAACATAATACGACACATGAAAAATGTTCGTAGACGAGAAAGAAAATAATTTTATTATAATAGGATATTTATTTGGTGTTCCTATGCTTAGGGGTCGTCCATTACACAGTAAAGGTCCCATTTATTAATTCGAAATTATATGCTCTCTCTCTCTCTCTCTGCAATTTAAAAATGTATGAGGCGAGCGCGAGATCACGTCTCAAACTTAGCTCGTTGTACCAAACCAATCCCTATATAAAAAAAAGTAGGGTACACTTAATACTTAAGGCGCGTCGTGAATCTTCGATCGCGCAGAAAAGAACGATTAACTTACAATAAACCTTAGATACAATATCTATAAGGTTCATAATACAATGCAGCTGTTAGTTTTGTCGCCTTTGTACGAGAGTAAAATGGCAAGCGGCGCACGCCAACATGGCGGCAGCTGGCGACCAATAGCGGTATCGAAAAAAGCCGCCAAGTCTGGATTTGTCGATAGTATTTTCCACTATTTAGTCATATTAGTTGGTTAATGGGGGTAGACTTCACAAATATAAAGTATGTACTTAGAAGGATAAAATATTTATACAAACAGTCTTTTTCAAATTATAACCTCTTCAGCAAAAGCTTGTAATTCCCAGCGAATTAAAGAATTTTGTCCGTTCATCGTTTTTCCGACTTGCATAAATTGATTTTGTTCCTGACATCTTTACTATATATTTTTAAGCAGTGACAGGGCACACAGCGTTTCGCAGATTTCTGTGAATGAGCAGAAGTCTGTAGCTGAGGCTTGTGTTAAAGGCGAACGGTAGCCACCCACCATCATGTGGACCTTAACATGAAAAAAATATTCTGTATATCTCTTTAATTTCAAAATGTTTCACTCCAAGTTAGTTATAATAACATTAACTTCAGTACTGTCGTAGGACCTTTTCCATGTGTTAGTTGGCATATCTAACTATTTAAATATTTTCTCAAGACTTGTGTATTTTTCCTTACGTGACAACGTAGATATATTTTTACATTGTATGTTACAATAATTGTATAGATATTATAAAATAAATTATTTACATTCCATTCTACTCTTTTTTTTCTTATTGTAAAGTCCAATTCGACAGTAGCCAATACAAGGTGATAGTGTCAATGGATACTAGACTGACCTTAAATCAGAAACAATTCAGCCAAAGTAATAGCTCATTAATAGGAAAACACAGATTACTATGATTCAGATATTAAAAAAAATGTCAAGCCCATTGATCGAATTACCTTACCTAGCGCTCGAAACTCAGGAGTAACGGGTTCGATTCCGGAAGGACCAACTTTGGAAATAATTTTTCAAAGTAGACTATGGTCTGGGTGTACAGGGTTTCGCCCCCTACCCGTTGTATTATTATCCCATAGCAAGTCTATTACTGCTTACTTCAGGGGCTGCTTAAAAAAGGTGTTTTCTTGGCGATTTGTTTATTTTTGAAATAAAAATTTCTTTAGGCGCATTGGGCACCTTTAGTATGTGAATTTACGCCGTCACGCTCTGTGAGCGACTCCCTCAGTGACGTTTAATTGTATGAAATAAGCGCCATCTTATTGGATCAGTATATACTTCTTGATTCATCATAAGCTTAACTTCGTCAATAGTTTGTAGATATTAACCGAGGGTCAAGGAGGATAGAGATAAGGAGGGCAATCTGAGTATTAAAAGCATATTAAAAGTGTCCGTCGAAAGACGATAAATTGATGGCGCTAGTGACAGTAAATAATTCAATTCGGCGCACTTCACTCCGTCAACTACTGCTACATTCATTCCATACTCTCAAACTCTCTCTGTACACACTAGCGCCATCTCAATTTATCGCTTTTAGTTGCCACTTTTTCAGTTTAACACCCATGTAAGATTGCGCTCCTTATCTCTACCCTCCTTATAGATGGTGTAGTTTTCAATTCTGACGTGCAGTCAGTACAAGAGATTTTTTTTAATTCCATAAACAATCAAACTACTACAACAAACCCGCGTGCCATACAAAACACTACGAACGAATTTTATGGAACATTTAAAAGTGACATATGCGTAGAGCATGAACTGTCATTTAAAACAAAACAAACATAATAGAAAGTACGTAATTTAAAGAAAATGTGACTTTACGTAAACCCTAATAGAGTTTAAAATGAAATAGTAGAAGTTGATCGTTACTACCTTTTACCATTGACGCGTGAAGGCAAGAGTCCGCCATGTTTCTGTCAAAGGCGTTCTTTTTATGTGCCGCTTTGGCATTTGTGACGCAAATTCCATTGTAGTATTTCGATGCCATAAACAAATTCAATTTCATTCTTTGTGATTTTAACAATTAAAACATTCTTTATTTAGCGCACTGGCAAGGTGTGTTTCCGAGCTCATATGACCTAAATCTTTTCAAAGTTCGAGTGAATAGGCATTTTCTGGGAGCTTGCTCCATCGTAGTCCTCGTCTTCGCTTCACGACTAGATGATGTCGCGTTTGTCTGTCTGTTCGCGATAAACTCAAAAACTGCATCGATTTCATGATGTTTTTACCAATGGATAGAGTGGATCTCGAAGAAGGTTTTAGTATATAATTAACAAAGTTACGTGGGCGAAGTCGAGGGCAGCAGCTAGTCAATAATAAAACGAAAAATTTACTGCCTATGTCTCAATTAACAGAATACACAGTGATAATTTAATTAATATATAGGTACAACTTGGTTGATGGGACAACTAGGAACGGAGAAAAAGAAAACATTTTTTTACAGAAGAAATGCCTTTATTTCCATTACAAACTATATATACACAAGTGACAGCATTCCTCCTGGCAGTTTTAATAAAAAAATAAATTCCAAAACTTACATCTTTGGAAAAACGTAGACATTGATTTACATAATTCGTTATTTGCAAAAAATCAGCATAATTGTAACTTCCAACTTCTTCATAAGATCGAATAGCAGTATAAAATAATTTACGACTGTATATTATTAATAATTATGAAAAAAAAAAACAACAAACAGAAAAAAATCATTGTTTTTAATAAATAAAAGAGAAAAAGGTATGCACTCGAACGCTAATTAAATAAAACTTATTAGCATTTTTTTTGAAAATAATTCAACCAAATTTTATAGTTTTCTTTAACAAATACTTTGATTTCAGTATTATTTGTTGCATCATAATATTCTAAGAATTTTTTTTTTTTTGGAAAATTTTAAATCACTATCGGGCAGTGTTTAAATTAAGCATATATGCTTATAAGCAAAACCTTATTTTCGGTACCTATTGTTAGCGAATTGATAAACGAAAAAGTATAATATAAGAGTATAAATTTGAGGGCGAGAATTTTTTTAGAATTTTTTTACATAGTATGTAATAAAAAAAAATTGCAAGATACTTCCCATAAGACAGTGCAATTAAAAATGGCAAATCTTTTTTATTTCATGGCAAAGTTCCAAAATTATATGAATAGAAAAAAAACTATATCTCTACTAATATCATATAAAGAGGTAAAGTTTGTATGTTTATGTAGGAGATAATCTGCGAACCACTGATCCGATTTTAATCCTTTCTTAGAGGCCTGAGTCGGATTTATCCGACAGTTATTTTCGTGTCCGTTTCGCTAGAGCCAGATATATATGTGACAAATTCTTCTACTTGTTTAATGTTTATTTTTAAATCATTGCGTTGCTTTCTTTAACATCTTAACAAACTATTGACGAAGTTAAGCTTATTATGAACCAAGAAGTACGTATTAGTTCGGGTAGATGGCGCTTATTTCATACAATTAAACGTCACTGAGGGTGTCGCTCACAGAGGTGTTTTTCCCTCAGTGTTTTCACTTTTAAAATCACGAGTGTAATGTCCGAATTTTAATGCAAGTAAATATTTTACTATGTGCTTAAAATTTAACCATCGTTCAAGGGGGGGCCATTTTTAATTACACTGTCAATTGGTTTGCTTAGTTTTTAACGGTTTTATATGTCTTTTTTTTAAATCATGTGCAAATTACTAGAACGTTATTTATTTAATATATGCGCGCATTTAATTATTATTCAGCCATTAATTTTAATTATATATTTGGTAAAATTTTGGTCTTGCGAACACTGGGAGAAAATTAATTCTTAATGCACCGCAATAAAATTAGCTGAGTTTGTTTTTATTTTTAGAATAGAATATTTTTGAATATATGATTCAAAAAATTTGTACAACCTGAACTAAGATAAAGTTTCATAAGTTTCATTCTGAAACTGTTATTGTTTCGACGAGCAAGTGAAAATGTATTTCACAAAACAAACAACAGCACAAGTGCTGTTGTTTCACGTTATATGGTATTCCGTAAGGGGTCCTTACAGAGCTCTTATATTTCTTTTAAATAAGCTAAAGATTGTCGATTTTATTGCGGTGTTGGTTAAGATTAATAACTGTGGACCTACGAGACTGACTAATACAGGAATCACCTTTTTTATTACAAAGAATAATAATAATAATATTTCAAATTAATTTTTTTAAAGGTTAAGAAGCAAAAAGAAGAATACGACAAAAAATTAAATTTCAACGCTTTTTTTTAATTTGTAAGAAAATATTTTTTATTTAATTTTTTTTTGATAAAAAGAGCTACTTAAACGCTAAACAAAGATAACACTATATTTGTTTCATAATTAATTTAGATTCGACCATTATCATGAAACGTCAAAATTCCAATTTATCAATATTTACATATTTTTTTAAAATATATACAACACAAAAAAAAATTATTAAACAAACCATTTTTTTATAAGTTCGCCTAATAGAAGTATAATAACTTTTAGTTATGGCATATTGAAAATGTTTGAGATTGATTATTAAATTCAACATACATGGTTTTTTTTTTAAATATTATATTTCAAAACCGCTGAAGTATACAAATCATCTGCATCCTATCGTTTTTTTTTCATACCCTACGTATTTATTTATTTTTGGACATTTTATACTTTTTTTCTTTGTTATTATATAAAAGCTGTGTAATGAGGTGATATTTCACAACAGCGAAAAGCTCGACTATTTTTTTTTTTTCAAAATGGCGAAGCTCATAATCCATAATCCGATTAGAAATTTCTCATAGGAACGATAAACTGGCTTCGCCTGGAGCCTAGCTTCTCAACCTTGGGGTCGCTTTCACGATTATGGGGGGTCGCAATTTGTTCATTAACACCCTTAAACGAAATATCCTTTTCTATCTATCTATATATATAAAAAAAATGTTATGGCGGTTAGTGTATACTTCAAAAACACGAAAACAAGCCAAAGGATTGATTTGAAATTTTTACACAACATTGTATTAACATTGAATTTAAACAGAGGAATAATCTTAATATACTTTTTTCCCCCTAATAAGAAATCTTTTTTTTATTTAAAAAAAAAAACAACTTTCATACGTTGACCGTTTTTACGGCAACCGTAGAACGTTGCTGACTGAGCCACAGTGAAGTGTGGCAGGGTTCAGCTATTATAGTATGTATAATAAAATCGTAAACGAACCGTGTCTGTCTGTGCATTAAATATTTCTTCAAAAAAAAAAAACATTTTACTTACGTTACCGAAGTAAAAAAAATTTTTTACAATTTTTTTTGTCTGTGTGTGTGTTTGCGCACGCTAATCTCAGAAACGACTTAACCTATTTGAATGCGGTTTTCAATTATGCATTGACGATTACGCGGATCAACATATTTGATACCTACTTTTTATTCTGGAAACACGTTAGGTAGTGAGAGAGAGGGGGTTGCAACGTTTTTATGAAACCTTTTGGCTGTTCACTGGGGGTCGCGACACTAAAAAGGTTGAGAAGCGATGGCCTAGCTAGAGTCTATGGTCTGTTTTTTTTTTTTTTAACAAACGAGTATCAAAAATTAAGAATTTAAGAACGTGTTCTTATTGGATGAACGGATTTTATGGACCAATAGCGATGCAGTGAAAATTTTTGGCACTCGTTTTTAAAAAAAAATACGAGTCTAGAGAATGATTTATTCACTTCGCCTTACAAGACAGTGTAAAGCGTCCTTTATAACGATTACAAGTACACACATTAAATTACAACCTTCATATATAAATTATATATATATAATGCATAATATCTTGATATCGAATATTACTATTTATCATACATATTTATCACATTTTATTAAGGATCGTGGCCAATACATTTAGAATATGAATTAGGAGAAAAAAAAAAGCTAATGAAATTTTAGTTTCATCATTGACAAACGAATTTCTATACAAGTTTATTTGGATTCAATATAGAAAACTCGATTATTTCACGCTTTTCACTATCTAAACATTTCAATTAAACTCTTCGATCAAAAATACACCTACTGATAGATGAAATAAGACATAAATCGTGACAAAGTATTGTCAGTATTCAACTTGCAACGTCTCCAAGTCTAGGCTTTCTCCAAGTCAGTGAAGATGCATATTTCTCTATGTACAACCATTATATAAATTTATTTTGATTTTGTTAAGACCCATTACTTATTTGTTAAAATGCCATGAATATAACAGAAAACAAAATAAAAGTTGGCTGTACATAGAACAATACTTATTAAAAAAAAAAATTGTCAATGCCCTATAGCCGCCAGGGTCGGATTTATCCGACAATTATTTTCGTGTCCATTCCGCCAGAGTCTGATATTTACGACAAATTAATCTACTTGTATAATAATTATTTTTAAATCATTGTTGCTTTCTCTTAAAAAAAATTACAAGTCCTAACTATAAAACCAAGCGGTTAGAGGGTTAACCTTCATAGAAATTTAAAAAAAAAACAGTAGAAAAACAGAATTAATTTTCAAAAGGCATAGTAATGATTCATTATTTGACAGATTAAACTGCTTGTATTGGGACTAAGGGCTGACTATTGGTTCTTCATAGAATATGCATTCCAAACTGGCGGTAGTTGGAAGAATAATAGACTTTTGTAAGACTCCTGAAATTTAGTTATATGCAAGATTTTTTTTTTAATCTTTGGGTATCAATATGTAAATATCCACCTACCAGTGTATGTCTGATCGAAGCGTCTCACCCTCACAACCTGGCATTCGAATATGTATCATTCAATTTTGAGGGTACAATCGCTTTTCACTGGCTACCCTCACTAGATGGCGCTAAACAAAACATTCCAGACACGTTTTGTGTTTAATTAAAAAAAAGAAATTATGAATATTTTTTACTGCAAGTGGCAGATTCGTGCAAACATATCATGCTCATATGCATGTCATGCAATGTTTCACTGAATGCAATGTTTTTAGCCATAATTTGCAAAAGTTTATTGAAAATTTTTCATGATATCAGCTAATACGATTAATTTGTACCTACTATTTTATAGTGAACATTTTACTGGATTTAACGGCGGGCCTAATACAAAACAAGATTAGTGTAACCGCGCAAGACTATATACCATATTCGTTTAACTATAGCATTTCGAGCGAATCGAGTGCGGTGGGGTAATAGTCAAAACACACATTCGCTTCACTATTTGCAAACTTAAACGCTAAATAACACATTTAACCTAGAAAACAAAAGGAGTATGGCTGTTATTTATTCCAAAACTCATTTTGAGCAGCTATTTATTACGTTAATAAAAAATAAAAATAAAAGTTTTCATTTCAGAACCCAAAACTTCAGAAACAAAACTTCAAAACCCGATAATTCAAAAAGCTGGCCTCATATGTTTATTTTTTTAATGCAAATCTAAGGAAGTTCGGATGCCAAATTAAATAAAGTAGTTTTCATTTAAATAGGCTAAGATATTAACTCAAAATGATTTATGGGAAGCTAGTCATACCCCTTTAAGCCTAACCACGAATCCATTTCCATCCGGTAGACTGACCTACATTTAATCATAATATTGGGACTTTTAAGTCAAAATCTTTCGACATTTGTAACATATTTTATTTTTTTTTGAAACGTGTGTTGCGTTTGTGAATTTATTGAAAAAAATCAATCAATTAACAATCAGAGTTGTATGGAAGGAACTCAATAGCGTTTGTTTCAAATGATAAAATTGGACGGATCTTTGTTAATTTCACGAAAAACAAGACAAAATTGGACCCAAATCGACGATATTTCACTTTGGTGTCGTGTAAGTCAGCTTTATTAAAACGTGGATTTTTCGCCATCATGACCACTGAATATTATATATTTTTTAACACATGTCAATTCTAAGAGCTTGATACATATATATATATATATATATATATATATATATATATATATATATATATATATATATATATATATATATATATATACTAATTACTTTACGCTACAAAATAAAAATCACGAAAAAAAAAATTACTCAATAATTATTTACAAAATTCAGTTCAGACAAATTTAATTTAACTACTCCTTAAAATAAACTAGTTAACAGTATATAAACTACGAGCTAAATGAAAATTTTGTCGCTGTCAAACTAAATTCCGAAATATTTTGCTGCAACTACCCTCATAATATTATATTCCTTTGGTAAAAAAAAATATCTAGGAAACAAGTCGATGCCTAGACGCTTATTAGGACAGCAAAGACAATTTTATCCTTAATTTTGTTTGAAATTAGCAGTGTGAACCAAATTTTAAATTTCAAAACTATAGCACAAAATTTTTGCAAGTAATATGACATTTACAATTGATAAATTTCAAAGAAAAATCATTTGAAAATTATTATTTATATTTTTTTTTTTATTTACACAACAGTAGGGCATAATTATGATTTGCAATGTTTAATATTTCTATGAGAAATTTTGGTCTTACATTGACAATATTTTCATACGTGTAATCAATATTGCCTTAAAACTAAAAATCAGTTTGCAGGTCGTCCGATGAAAAAAAATAATAAACCGGAACAGACCGCTATCCCTATAAATTATTCTTTTTTTATAAAAAAAAAAAATACCCACCTAAATCAATCTGTCAGCAAATCAAACAAAATCTCATTTTAACATTTTTTTAACATATTTTTTTCTATGATATTGTTTGATCTGTTGAAGGAATCCAAAGAGTGATCGATAACCAAGCAGATTGAATTTGAAAAAAAAAAAAAAACTGTTTCACGCTTTTTACATTATCCTAAAAGAGACATCAGTAACCAAGCTACAATTGAGTGAAAAAAAAAAATTGTTAATAGCAATATGACTCGAATCAAAATATATATACATCTTATTATATATCCATTTATTACTGACGTCCTTTTTAAGTAACCCCGTTACAATTTAGGGAATTAGTCCACCGGCAACCAATAATAACTTATTATGTCCATAAACTCAAAATTCTATACCACATTATGACATCACTACATTCTAGGTTAGGTTATGAATGTCACGCTATAATAACCTAGGCTAGGAAGTAATGATCCCACGATCCAAAGCTACAACAAAGTCGGCGTCAATGGCCGTTTTAACTTTGCTACAAAAAGAAAAACCCCTGCCGCACTCGTTTCCCCTAAAATTCCGGCACGATTTTGGCTCATATAATAATAATTGTTAATCTCAGTCTAGATAAGGCATTTATTACTAGGGATTCATTAAACATTACATCCGGTGCTGGATAAGCTGGCAATAATCTATAATATTAATATTATAAAGAGAGATGATTTTTATGTTTTGTAATGAATAAACTCAAAAACTAACTGGATCGATTTTGAAAATTATTTCACCTATAGAAAGCTAACATTATCAGCGAGTAACATATAGGCTCTGTTTTATGAAGTTACGCGGGTAAGCAAAGCCGTGTGCAACAGCTAGTAATAAAATAAGATTCTCAAAAAATTGTCTTACACCCAAATGAAATTGATATGTCCCCAAAGTCCCCAAATAAATACAACCTATTTATTTAGTTTTTAAAGCGCATTTTTTGAGGGTATCTATAAAAGTTTTACCAACTTATCCAACACCTCATTTTTAGTTAGATATAAATTTGATTATAATTTATTCATAACATGCCCAGTTTAACGCGTAGTAGTAACATTGACTATATAAGTTAAGTGATAACTTGCTCCTAAATATTTGACCCTTTTAACTACATAGTATTAAAACACATTGAGACGTTTTGAATGCAACATTCGAGAAAGTGTTCTTGGACAAAATTTTTCATATATGCGTTCCCATGTGGGATAAACTGGAGATAAAAAAATCGAAAAAAGCGCGACTTCCAATTTCAAATTTGCATTCAAAACGCGACCCAACTGTACCTAGTTTAGTTAGACAGCGCGATTCGCGGCCCCAAATGTATGAGGCGACGAGCCAAAACCGTCCAACAGAGAAAAAGAAATGACTCAGAAAGAAAAACAGAAACCGCATTTACACTAAGTCTAGTGAGGTCCGTAAGTTGTTGTGAGGAACGTCGACACACGTAGCGCTCGGTGAGACCACAGTGACGTCACTAGTATGACGTCACTTGCCCGCGTGCCCGTTCCCAGTTGGCTCGACGACCTGCAAAGCGAGCGACTTGTGAGCGCGCACAGCCGTGTGTCGTCGTTCCTTATGAGGCTGAATAAACCATTGACCTTTGCATTACTAACACCCAATGAGATTAGACTTTTGTGTGCCGATTTGACAGTACTATTATATAGACGCGATAGAAGGCGTTATATGCCAGCCTTACACGATCAAACCTATCGGCATGATACGATTGGCTTGATCAGGCCTATTGGACAGTGTATCGGGTGTCATTTTGCTGTCATGACAAGTTTCGCTGTCATACCAAATGACACCCATACGCCGTTCAATTGGAGGATAGGCTTCATCGTGTATGGTTGGCACTAGATTACACAATTTTAAGTTCAGCCTATCCATTTTCCAACAAAAATTTAAACGTCCGGTAATCTCACAAAAAAATCATTAATTTTTTTAAAAGTAACTATCAAATTTAATGAGTCTCGCGAAAACGCAAGACATTATAATTTTCTCTGAAAACTATTTGGCCAGAATTATTTTAACTTTAAAACTTCAATGTCACATTGACTTTATTCAAACAGGCACAAACTTGATTCAATAGCCTACCCAGTGCTAGCAATACAAAGATCAGTTGTGATAAACGCACAGCGGTCGTGTATTAGAAGGATTAAAAACCAAGTAACCGTGCCATTAAAAAAAAAACCACCGCAGTGCGTTCAAATGCGTTCGAAGTTTGAATTGTTTTGAACATTACCCGTTCAACGTACAATTCGAATTACGAATAACTCCCACCCGCCACCAGGGTTTTTAATCAAAGCGAAAGAACCCAGCGAATTAATGTTGTGCTGATATATTCAACCCAAACATTGCTCCATTAAAGTTCAATATGGAACAACGGTTTCTTTAGCCCCACAAGTAACGATTATACACAGCTGCGCACACACTTATTAAGCTGTTACATTTAAAGTACAGAAAATAAAATAAAAAACACCATCAAAATACATAAATGTACAATAAAATCCATATTTCAATTCAGACAATTGTAGGCAACATTTTCACATAGAAAAAATCAGTAAGAGGGTACTTTTGTTTATACCGTACAGTCAGCGAGAAAAGCATTATTCAAATAATAAAGCTTTTCTCAGTGAATAAAGCTAAGAAGATTCTTAGAGGTCGGTTTTTTGGTATTGTGTATGTGTGTACTAGGAATTCTGATCTCTTGAATAAATTTAAACGTCAAGATATTCACAAAAACGTCGTTTTCCTTCACAAACAGTTTTATAAACGACATTTTTATGAAAGTGCAATCCTCACTACAAAAGTGTCCGCTCTTTATTTAGCTGTTATAACCAGAACTGAGAGATTATGTACACCCCCAAAAAAATTTGTTTCTCATAAATTAAGCAATGACAATAGTGCCTTGGCAAACTTAAGAAAAAAAAACAACCAAATAGTGGATTGCGTAAACAAATAAAAAAATCAGTGCTTGAGATGGAAAAAAGTGATGAATATTCGAAACCTGTTAGGTAAACTATTGTTGCGTCTAAAACACCTTGATAATTTTTCATTGATTAAAATAAAATTTTCAACAACGAACTAACATTATAATACATTAGTTTTGACTGTTTATTCATGTCGAAAAAGTTTTATCAGTATGCAGTCTGCTGACAGAGCCGGAAGTGTAAGGTCGCTTTTATCGCGCTCCATTATTTCAGCCATATGGTTTATATATAGTGCAGGAAAAATTACTTCCCAATCAAAATTTGATATCCCTAGAGGAAGTTTCTAGAATATTATGTAATATCGGATGAAAAAAATTTTCGAATCCAACTTGTAAGAAGGGGTTGAAAATGAAATTCCTCAAATTATAGAAAAGGGTAAGTTACAAAAAAAAGTTCCACACAAATATTGTGGAGAATTTAATTTTACATAAAAATGTTTGAGTATATAATTTTTTTGCTAAAATTTTGTTAATTAAATTTTGTTAGGAAGTTAAATTTTCCTGGACTATTGGCATCGTGCATAGTCGTATTACCTCTATGCACCTAAATCGATTGTATAATAATTAAAAAAAAATACTATATTTTCCACTTCTTGATTTTTGTCTTACACGTAAAAAATTGTGACGACCCATAACGGGAAACTCACTACACACTATTAACGAACAAGTCAATTTGTTTCTTAATGTAGTCGTATAAGGTCGCATATTTATTAAGCAAATGTGTTTACGTAAAAATATGTAAGTATTTTATAATTTTCTGAAGTATGTTCAAAAGATAGTCTAAATCAAAGAAAACTCTTATAAATTAAACGCTTTTTAATTTTTTCCATAAAAATTCAAAACAAAAATAGTCTTAATAATAAAAATAGACGTAGGCATAGCTTACTTCTCAAAATATATACATTTCACATTAAAAAAGGAAATTAACAATTTTAATCTCATAGGATTATTGTAGGCCATTTTTATAATGTTATATAACTGGACAACTTGACAAAGAGCTCGCGTTCGACTAATAATATAATAAAAACAAAATATTAAAGTTTGTATGTCTTTATGGAAGACTTATTCCAACATTTAAGCAAGCAAGCAAAAACTCTATGTTTGATATATAGTCAATTTTTGCACTGTATTATACTCGTATTTTGTATTTTTTTCCCTATATTTTATTATAATTCATATAAATATGGAAATTAAATTATGTTTTGTGGTCGAGATTAATTTTTTTCTTTTCCAAAGTCCCGTAATGACTAGAACCACACATATCTCAAGGGATGTTTTAGTGGGTAAAAATCCCAGATAACCCTACGCGCAATTGCTTTGCATGTGACCTGTTCATAGGGTATCTTTTGACGAATTCTACAGTCGTAAAAAAAGAGTGGCAATGATCTAATCGTGTTATTGACGCGTTTAAATAAATAACCGGACGAATAAATGAATATTGGGTTGACACATTTAATGACGCGCCTTTAAGATAAAATTAAAACGTGCTAGACATATAAGAAAATCTTTGTAATTACAGAAAGAATTGTTGCCAAAATATTTTTTTTTGTGGATAACATGTAACCACAAAAAAATCCACAAGCCCACGGGCGATTTGTGAAGTAGTCCAGTTATAATATTATACCTAATATCGCATTAACAAATATCAATTGCATTTACGGATGCATATATATTTTTTTATTTTGATTCTCAATCACTATCACTCTTTTGAATTTGAATACAAAGATACCATATTTAGCATATGTATTTTAATACCGATTAAGGCGTTTATTACCATTATTTATGGTGTAAACCTCCTTCAGTTAAACGCCATCTTAATTTTCTGATTTTCGCACCCTACTCTATCTCGTGACTTTAAAATAACTTAATACTCAGCTCAGCAGATGGCGTTAGCTTAAACAAATAATTCATTCAATTATATATCTGCCAATGCGATATTAATTAAATCGAAATAACAATCAAACCGTTACAGAATCCGCACAATTCTTTACAACTAACTAAACATTAAACAATATTTACAAACAGACAACATAAACTACTTTAAGTACCCTTTAAGAGAAACAAAAACTACTGAAAATGGTAACAAAAAATGGCAACATTGATACAGTAAATCATAGTATATTATTATGTTTTAAGTTTCCCCGAATTCACAAAATAGTCCTTTTTATAAATAAGTTTTTTTTTGTGATGGCAACAATCGTGTATTGTTATATTATTAACGTCTAAACACAACAAATATCCTTATACTGATTGAATATCTTGAGATTCTAGATCGAGTTATGCTCCGTCCACACGCCCACAAACTATGAAAGCTCTGCTTGAAATTTCCAAGAGCTAAGTTCTATAAGTTTGACGACATTATTTAAGTAATAATATTAATGGCGTTAAATGGTTGTGTATGAAGGGATATAAAATAAAATCACTGGATTCCCTGCTCAGCCAGTGCTGCACTACGGGAAGAGCCAGGCTCCTCGCTGCTACTACCAAAGAAGCAGGATTCTGGCTCCAAGCACACCCGTCAGCAAGCACTGGTACTTTTTTAGATCCCACAACTTTTAGAATATCAGTTTGCCTCCGCCTAGGGGTCCCGGTCTGCGCCCCGCATCAATGTCCCTGTGGCAGTATAGTCGACCGTCTTGGGCACCACGGACTGTCTTGTCAGAAAAGTGCTGGACGCTTTTCGAGGCATGCTGCCTTAAACGACATCCTTCGCCGGTCTCTTGCGTCAGCCAATGTACCAGCCATATTAGAGCCAGCAGGTATATTGAGAAACGATGGTAAGAGACCGGATGGGATGTCTCTGATTCCATGGAGATTGGGTAGGGTGCTGGTGTGGGATGCTACCTGTGTAGACACACTAGCCCCTTCGCATCTCCATGGAACATCTACAAAGGCAGCAGCCGCAGCAGAGCAAAGATATTTCGAAGAGGCTTATTGATGCGACGGGAGACCGAAGAGCTGGCGCTTTCCTCGGCCAACGAATTAGTTTGGCCATTCAACGAGGAAATGCTGCCAGCGTCCTTGGTACAATGCCACAGGGTCCATTTTTATATTGAGTTTTAGCTTGTGTACATATGTAATCAATTTATTATTTTATTATGTTATTATTTTTAACTTATGATTAGATTTATTTTATTACTAAACGAAATTATTTATATCCCAATATTTTAAACCACTCTTGAAATGACACTTTTTGAAAGTCTCTTGTTTTATAGTCATAAATTTATAGATTTGTATTCAAGAAAAAAATATAAAAATATATATCGTAAAGTTCAGACATGTTGACGGTAGGTGGCTACCGTCACTTATTATTAACACCATGACAAAATTAGGGAAAATGTATTAGAAAGTGTCAGAAAAATGTAATACAACAGAAAACATGCTGTTATTTTACGTCCTAAAGACGGGCTGCCCCTTTGTTTGATTTCCAAATTTATTATAAAAATTGATTTGAGGCAGATAACCCAATATAAAAGTTGTTCAGACACGAGTACCTAACGCAAAAAGCAATATAATGGATTCCCTATGAGACTTCAATACTAAGATCTTATGACAATTCACTTTGAAATAATTTTTCATAGAAACGAAAGACATATTTGAAAGAAATTACTATACGCGAAAATTGTTTTACCTTTACAAGACTGTGTGGACGGAGCATTTGAATTTTTTTACCTCATAAATATTTTCAAGCAATGAAATATGATATTTTTATTTTGGCACAAGTACAGGTACACACATAGTTTTTTTTTTTTTTTTAAATTATTTATATATATTTATAAAGGACTTCTATTTAAATATATAAAGATTTTTGAATTGTGAATCTCTACTTAGAAAGGAACTTAGACCCTGTATTTAACAATTTCTCAATTGAGCAAGACGTTTTCCTTGATAAAAGGAAAAATATAGTTGAAAAAAATAAATAAATATAATATATATTCTCGACACTTCACATGTAAATATATGTGAAAAATATGAAATCATAAACAATATTAAAGCTGTAATGGTAATGTGTTCGTAATTTTAATTATTCTTAACTAAGCTTTAGCTTTTACTTACTAAAATATTTACAACAAAAAATATATTAAAAAAAAAATAGACACAAATTTAAACATAATAGTTATTAATGAAACGATTTTAATGTTTCAGCCGTAACGAAAACAATAATAATTTTGTATAATAAAAATGTGATTTTAATTGAAAAAATTTTGTATAATAAAATTGTGATTTTAATTTAAAAAATTTTGTATAATAAAATTGTTATTTTAAATTTAAAAATTAATTAATATTTTATAATTACTAATAGTACCAAGAACATCATTAGGGATGTCTGCTCAAAATCTTAGCATAATTATGGTTTCTCGATTATGTTCCATAATATACGAGAACAGGTCACATATGTAGTCAATTTATTATATTTTAAAAAAAATTTACTAATACGAATAATGGGACAAGCCTTATGCTGATATAGCAGAATTGTGTAAGCTCATATATTTATTTATACCCACGACGATGGCTTAGCTTTAAGCTTCATCAGATTAGCGTTCTGTGATCACGACAAGACATATTAAATGTGTGAGTATTTTTTTAATAACTTTTTATGTGGGTATTTTTTTGTAAGGTTGAACTGACGATATCAATTGATGAATAAAATCATATACAGCCTGTATATGATTTTCGTCGATAATGCCACACCACATTTTTAGGCACTCAGCAAAAATTTGGATACTTGGCAGGCATGTTGACACTACATAGTTATTTTTTGTTACTCCAATATGTATTGAAAATTGTTTATTTGAAAATTTGGTTATTTAAATAATTAATTCCCGAAATTATTACGTATTTTCCTGGGGCATTATCACATTAATTAAGTTGTAAAACGCTAATCTGACAAAAACTTTCTTAAGAAAAAAAAAATAATTGGAATGTTATTCTGTAATCACTATACAGTTTAAAAAATATATAGGCCCATACATATAGTATGTTTGTGGAATGGCAAATTGGCCAAATAATATAATATCAAAAAAAAATTACTCAAATTTGATGTATAAAATAACCCTTTTTATTTCTTCTCAAATACCCTGTATTTTCAATAGCAAATAGATTTAAAACTAAAGCGAAACACATTTGCTTTGAAAACGCGTAATGAAGCGAAAATTGCGTTTTCAAACTAAGAAATTGGTCCTTCGAGCCGGATCAAAGACCTACAGAGAATTGGTATATATACATACCAGCTCTGTTAATGTATATATAAATAACATTTCATTCAACGAGAAGACTACTAGAATATATACATATAATTATGTATGTATATTATAAAAATTTTAAATATTTTATATTTTTTTGTTAAATGGTGTATAATTTTACATACATATATTCGCATTTCACAAAAGCTAAAGCCATGTGTCAAAATTCAATATATATATACATATATGTATATATAACAATCTTAAAATTTCAAAAAATACTTACTGTACCTATATACATATAATAATAATAATATATTGGTGTATAATTGTATATAATTTGTATAACGATTAAACATATCTACTCTCAAACACGTATAACTCTAACTAACCAAAAAATTTAAATTTCAAATATACTATTCAAAGTCGAAATTTTGTGACATTGAATTCAAGCTAAAATTGGCTAAAAACCCAATAGTATAAAAAAAGAGACAAATTTTCCTATGATCATTAAATTCATGTCACTTTCGAAGTATTTTGAGCTGAGTTTAAATAAACAATTTACTAAGACGAAATCTATCTTATAAACAATTATTATGTTTAAAAGAAACTAGCCGTTGAGTAAATTAGCTAATATCTTTTATATACAAAAATATTTTGAATAAATCAAATATTTATTTCATTACAATAATTCAACTAATTGATTATTTTTAATTAATTCCAACAATTCCTAAGCGATTTTTGTACAAAAATTAAATCGGTACGAGTTAAAGTTTCAATTAAATCAATTAAAGAATTAATTTATTATTTATAAATTAATTAAATAATTATAAGGCTAAGGCCACACTACACAGAGCCACACTTTGTGCTAAGAGCCATGAAAATATACTTGCTTAGTGACTGATTGTATTGAACAGACTTATTGGTCATACATTCCAACTTTTGCCATTTCGAAATTAAATCAATTTTGAATTGTATTAAATATGTTTTCAATCAATAGTAAATTCTTATATAGTGACTTATTCGTTCTGTTTACACCACGAGAGACCAAGCGCCTCGTATGTGACCATTTGTATCTTGTACACAAGCGTAGCTCCTAGATTAGCTCTAAGCTTGGCACGTATAGTGTGGCCTTTGTACGTGTCTTGAGTGACGGCGTATCGCAGATACTCTGCGACAAATACTCTGAGTACTTGTTGCCGCTTCCGCGATACGCCGTCACTCGGGGGACACACACTTAGTGCCTTTATACACGTGCCGGACAGTCGGGCCCCGGCTACCCGGCAACCGGGACGTGTGTAGAGGCACTTAGCCTCGGTTTTATTAGACGAATCACTCTGGCGGCGGGGGCGGTACGGGAGGCGGTGGCATCGCCGGCAACGGCGGCAACGGCGGTTGCGACACCTGAGGAGGAATCTGCTGAACCTGCCCTATATGCTGGTGGGGATACATCCCGCCGTAGAAGTAGCCGCCGTCCATCACACCGTAGTACAGAGGCGGGGGTGGCTGCACCATGTAATACGGTAGCGGCGGTTGCCTATACGGCGGCGGTGCTACCGGTACATTCCAATTTGGGGGGCCTACCTTGTGCGGTGGTGGTGCGCCGTTCTGCCGGACCATCTTGTGTGGCGGCCCGGCGTCCGGAACGGACCCGGAACCGGTCCTCTTCCGTGACGTGTCGAGCTTGTCCTTCGATATCTTGATCTTGAGGCCCGACGGCTGCGGCGGAGGCGGCGGCGCCGCCAGTCTCTCCTTCGGTATTGTGATCTTGAGGCCGTGACTAGTCGCGAGCTTGTCCCGCGGTATAGTTATCCTCAACGCGCCGTCCTGTTCCACGGGTTGGGGCGGCGGAGACGGTTTTTTATCCTTATCCTTTCTGTGCTTCTTCCTATCCTCTTTGGACTTATCTTTATGTTTGTGTTTCTCCTTCTTTTTCTTTTCTTTCTTATGTTTATGCTCCGACTCGTCTTGTGGGGGCTTTTCCGGGGGCAATTCTGGTTGAGGTGGAGGTGGCAGAGGCTCGGGTTGCACTTCGCGTTTCACTTCGACCACTGGAGATTTCCTCTCCGTGGCCACTGTGATCGGTGAAGGCTTTGCGAGACTCTCTTTGAGCAAATTCGAGACTAGCGTCGGATCCGTTTCTATGCCGTTCAGGGCTCTCGTACCGGGAGGCGGCTCGGGCCTCTTCGCTTTGATCGCACCACTCCTTTGCGAGTCTCTTATCACATTCTCAAAGCCGGGCGTCTCGTCCAGTTTTTTCACAACCGGCACCAATTCCGGTTCCGAACCACTCTGAGCCCTCTGCCTTTGTTTTGGCTCTTTCGCCGGCGGGGACGAGAACGGTGACAGTATGGCCGGAGGTTGCATTTCTCTTATTGCTGCCGTTGGATCTGGCCTCTTTTTGTGTGGACTCGGTGGCCTCTCTGTGACCTGCGGTATTTGGGGATTCGGCTTCGACTCTGGAGGTTTCTGAGGCCTTTGCTGTTGCATCGGTGGCCTTCGGGGGGCCGACGCAGCCGCCGCTGTGGGCGTAGTGACATTTTCCGGTGAAAACAGTGAGGGCGGTCTTGTCCGGACCGGTTGAGGTTGTGGTTGACTCTGAGGCTGCGTGTCCGTTTGTGGCACACTCGGTACGGTTTGAGCGGGCGGTTGTGCTGGTCTGTGGTGTCTGTGGTCGTGCGAGGGCTTGTGGTGAGTCGGTTTGTGGTGTGGCCAGTTGTGGTGGGGTTTGTGGTGAGTCGGTGCGACGCGGTTGTGGTGCGGGGGAGGCGGCGCCGGCGGGTGCTGCGCCGTCTGAGGTCTCTGAGCGGCCTGTTGGCGTCTCTCTCTCTCTCTCTCCTCCCGCCTCTCCCGCTCCTCTCTCTCTTTCTTCTCTCTGTACACGTTGTAGTCAATCTTTTGAGGTGTTGGATTGTTCGTCGAGGTGCTAGCGGCCACGTAACCACCGGGCACCGGCACCACGGACTGGCGACGTCTTTCGCGTTCATATTCTGCAACAGAAAAGTACTTTAATAATAGAAATAATAAATATCTATTTCAAAACGCTGGATTACAATAAATTAAATTTAGACCCCTACACTAACCTCAACTCGTATTGCAGGAAGTCAATTAGTAATATCAAGAAATCTAGCGAATATTTATAAGTAAACAACTTTGTTTACTTATAAATATTCGCTAGATAACTATTGGTGAAAAGATTTTCTTAAATTAGATGAGTAGTTTCGAAGATTACCTATCTGCTGCATACAAACATACAAACTCTTATAATATTAGTTCAAAATCCTTCTAAAAGTAGGATAGGCAGCTTCATTCGAATCAAGTGGACTATCAATCGTTTGTAATACATACCCTTATCAAACGCAGACTTATCGAAGTCTTCGGAGGACTGCTGAGCGTGCTTCTTGTCGAACGGTGAACTCTGCACGGAAGCATGTGGGGCCGATGCGCTTGAGTGGGGAGACCCACCGCCTGAGGAAAAAAAAGTTATTATAATAAAAAAAACGAAAAAAAAAAAAATACAGCCCAACTGGCGACAGTAATCACCCCCATGCGAAATACACTTTTCATACAATATTTCTATTTTCGCATAGTTTATAATTATTTTTGACGACACATGTCATTGAGCCGGCAAATTATAACCCGCATCGTTTCTAAATTTTTCATACAAGATTTTCATTTTGCTCCTTTAAAACCGCTAGTGCACCTTATGAAAACCACAGTGTCGGTCCGGATTCACTGTTTTACCCCCTACCAAATTATCCATACAAACAACCTAACCCAAATACAAAAAATATATTTATTCTAATCTAAATTACACTCTACCTGAGTGTAATTAATAATTATCACCGTGAAATAACAACACTTTTGCAGTTGTGTTTCAGTGAGTGAGCAAGGGATGCTATCCCTTATCCGTTGTCCTTAATCCTACCGTAAAACAGTTGCAGCACCTGTGTTATTGCTTGTATTATAGGCGACAGTAGCCACCAACCATCAGGTGGACCATTAGCCTGTATTAATACAAAAAAACAAATGTTTGAAGATCAATATTGACATTAGACAATGTTTGTTATGAATTTTTTTTCATAACAAACATTAAAAAGAATAGAACTTATTCTTAACATTTTTGACAGCCCATAATATATAATTCCTTTTCTGTTGAGAGAAAAAGCTCTAGCAAAAGTAACAAAACAGAGACAATGCGACTCACTCGTCTGTATGGTCATCATCTTCCTCTTGAGCCTCGAGGGACACTTGTCGAATATGTGCAAGAACTCGGCAGTCAACCGTTCGAGGAGTTCAGCTGTGACACTGCGGTCCACGTACGAGTACCACTGTCGACCCTCGTTAGACTGCGGTATCTGCGCCACCATTATGCATATCAAACCTTCATCGTGCCCTCGTTGCGACATCCGAATCACAACTTTGTCTGTATTTGTGTACAGTACATTTTGGAACAGTACTTTTTTTCTGAATGAAATGTATTCCATCTCCTTTCTCGTATCACTGCGACAACGTGTATGCGAAAATTTCTCGATGATCGGTTGAGTAGTTAAGGCGTAAAAAGGTAACAGACAGACAGACAGACAGACAGACTTACTTTAACATTTATAACTTCTATTATATTTATTTTATTTTATTTATAAAAACAAAACTTTTTAATCTCTCTTTCCATTAGTGAAAGCCATTCCAAAATTGGCCCAGCCGATAATCGAACCCGGGACTCCTGAGGCAGAACTTTTAACCTTAACCACTCGACCGATGGGTGTTGTCAAATGAATTCTCACCTGCCAATTACTCCATTTTGAAGCTAAATGTATACAAAAGCAGGCGACAACTGTCGGTTTGTACTGGAGACACATTGTTGTCAAGTGCAGACTATTGGAGGCCATGAAGTACGACGTTTGGGCTAAGTCCTTTGGAGCTGTGGATTAACAAATTAAACTAAATGAATAACCAAATAAATAAAATTTTAACATCAAAGTTATATTTTGGGATAAGCGTGTGAAAAAGGATAAGAAAAAAATTAATATTTCTAATTTTTGTCAAAATGTCATCCCCCTTTTAAAATAACATTTTTTTGTATTTAAAGAATTTAACATTTGCCTCCGGTTTCTCCCGCGCATGAAAGTATGACACTATGCAAATATGTATAGTCGGGGTAAGAAAAGGTTCAATTTTATAAGTCATGCTAAAATTTCATTTCAAATGTCTGTCAGTTAATCATAGTTGTCTGCTTAGTGCATTATTTTCAAAAGGTACTGAGAGTCTACGACTTGATAAAAAGTAATGAATTTACAACTTCATAAGTGAGATTTTTCGTGCTCCGACTGTACCTGGTCTTGTGTTAGAAGTAGAAGACAAGCAATTGGCAGAAATAATTTTATTTAATTTTCATATAAACACAGTGGATTTCGGTTATAACGACGATGAAGGGACCTCTGTATTTGCGTCTTTGCGACTTTGTTTTTTTTGACTTGGTCTTTGTATGTAGACTCAGTTGCAATATCTGCATTAAAATTTCTGAGAACTCGTTAGAAATGGATCATTGAAACTAATCGCCTAATAAACTAATTCAAGGTAACGTCGCTATAACCAAAAAAATCTATACAGCCGAGGTCGTTATAACCGAAATCCACTGTAAAATGAAATTGACCACCCAGTTGCTCGCACAGTACATAGTACAATTGCTTATTGTAAAAATATTAATTTGAGTCATACACCGGTGACTAAAATAAATGAATCCTAAACTGTAACCCAGGTTAGAGTAAAAGCTATAAATCCAGACAATGTTTCATCAAATTAGGTCGAGCATTTCATCCTTTAAAACTTAACAGAAGCAAACACGAATATTTTTGCATTTAATTATTACCAGTATTCGGCCATGTTAATTTTGAAAAAGCAGCCTAATCTAGTATCCTTCATTTCGGGTTATATTTTCATCAAAATCTGTACAGTAGTTAAAACATTGAAAATTTTATAGTTACTTTGGCTTTTATTATATTAAAGTAGTCTGAAATTAAAGATCTGAAGAAAAAAAAAACTAGAAAATAACTACTGCCATATGACTGCCATACATAGTCATAGCCTTTGAGTGAAAAAGCTCTAATTTCTAAAAACATTACTTCTTAACATACAAGGGAATATCAAAAGGAAATTTCTAATACACTCATGGATGTTAGCATTATGAATATAGTGTAATATAAAAAATTACTTATGAAAATCTACTTTTAATTTTTCGGATTAATGAATGGACGAAGCCAAGCTATCAATGAAATTGCCATCCGATATTAAATAGTTATAGAACAATTGCTTAATTAATAAAATAAAATAAAATTAAGCAAGTTGATCAATAACTTGGTGGTTAATTTTCCCAAAAAAATATTGCTGTTTAATATACATTTGACCCACAAACTATTGTAAATAAATAAGAGTAGACAATAAGAGAAAAATTGTAATATATAATATTATAAATTTAAAATAATATTAGAAGAGATGATTTTAAAAAGAAAATATATGACCCACGGGGGCAGGAAACTAAAAAAATATTTGACTGAAACTAAATATATATATATATTTCGAATATATAATTATTTAAATAATTTTATAGGCCAATTATTCATATTTTGTTATTATTTTATGAAGAATTTATAAATTACTTGTTACTTATTATTTTTAAATGGTTTGAGTCTTCACATTTGAAACATTTACACAGATAAATTATTTTAAAAATGCAAAAAATAAATTAAAAAAAAACCACTACTAAGTGTACTTTAGCGAGGATGACAATAATGCAGTGAAAATGAGAAGTATGGTGCGATTGAAATGGGTACATCACACAATATTTAGACACACATTTTTACATACCTATAAAAAACTCGACTTTAGTCAGACATCACTATCAGTTTTTCGTTCTTTTTTTAAAGGTGCACGCACATATTTTAGACACATCCGGGGCCGTGGATTGGTCATTAATTTTTTTTTTAAATAACCTATCAATCAAACAAATCAGTTTTCTGTCAGTCAAGATTCTATACAACTCTTTGCTAGAGCACCGCGAGCACGGCTGGCTTTTGTCACTTGATACGTCAAATGTTCCCGTAACAGGGGAGTAACATAAACCACCAGTGCTCGTTCTTCTGAATCATATCTTTAAAAAAAATAATTAGTGTGCATCCTGAGTGACAGTGGGTAGCGGAAGCGGAAACCGCCGTGCACACAAATACTCGACATGTTTGAACCTGTACGGGTTGCGAGCGAGCGGTACTTGATAGGTACGCAGCGCAGCGGATACGCCGTCACTAAAGACACACTCTAAGGCTGGGTTCCCACTATGACGGTCCGGCCGAACCGGAGACATCCTCACCTCAGTCTAAATCAGACCTGAGTGCATAATGGAAATTTTTTACGTCTTATTTTACGGGAAAGATTTTCACTTGGAACATTGAAATGAGATTGTGGCGAATTAAAGTTCTTCAATTACTTTTTGAATGACAGCATCCTCTTTTGATAATTTATTGGGACCTGTGCGAGACAAGGATAATGGTGCGAAACAGAGATATCGGTACAAGACAGGGATATCGGTATGAGCTTGTACACATTACTCTGGGTCGGGCTTTCTTCACAAACAAAATGCTTCAGAAAAATGCCAAACATTCTCAGCGGATCCTGCTAAATGCTAATTTTTCATATACAGCTATTAGCCTCTCCAGCAGTTTCACCGGTATAGTAAAACCATTGGTCCGACATAGTGGGAACCTAGCTTAAGTCTGTAAAGAAATTCGAACGTAATTGTAACAAAGATCGACCATCCAAACGAGCCCCGAATGGTCACGTTCAGAAGAATTGGAAAACATTTTCCAACTCTGTCGATTATATGTTCCACGCGGCGTCGGAAAGTGGGACATTTTCGCATGAAGTGACGCAACGGACGCCTCTCACCTTTTACAAGGTGACAGGTGCGTACCACGTGCGTGTGAGGGTGGTCGATGGCTACATCGAACCCTAACGTTTGGAGAAGCACATTCTCGTTGAATACTAGATCTTGCGCCTGAAACCAAAAAAAACATATGTAATATTTGTTTCCTTTATTTAAATTAAAACATTTTAAAAGTAACAAAAACACTTGAGACCCTACTTCAAATGTAACAATGCAAATCAATGAAGATTGTAAACAACAATAAATCTCACCTGTTCTTGATATTGTTCTGATGTGAGTGCATTGACTCCTTCTCCTCTGTGCAAGCACACATGTGCTACTTTTATCACATACTCGAGTTTTCTCGGTTGTTCCTCTACCTGTAATTTACACAACAAATGTTTAAATCAAAATATTTAAACTATTACAGTCAATTTATTACCCTATCATGGTCAGTACCACTATCATACCACTGTGTTTTGCAGTCATTTAGGCCTTACAAAAAAAGAACCACTATGAAATAACAGTATGTGTGCTGTTGTGTTTCGGTGAGTGAGTAAAAGATGCCAGAGCCAATTCCCTTCTAAAGTCCTCATCCTTAATCCTAGTATGTTCGACACCACACTTGCAGCACCTGGGCGTTCCTTGTGTTACAGGCGACGGTCAATTGGACTATTAGCCTGTCTGTCGATCTTAACTTTTATAAAACAATCAGAAAATATAAAATCTTAGATATTTTTTTGTTGTTTTATTAATAACAATCTTAAGAGTATGAATATGGTACCTTTGCGGCAAGGAACAGGGCAGCGGCAGCAATCGCATTCCTGTGAAACTGTGTGAAGGAATGGAACGCGTAGAACCGATGCATATAAACAATGGCCGTGTTGATACATAATTGTGAACTGTAATATACTGAATTAAGGAAATAACTGGCTATAAATAATTTGTACAAACATTAATAAAATTTTGTTAAAAATTTTGTATTACATTGGTTACTATGGAAAAGGAAGACTGGAAGGAAGACGAGTAGTCGCCCTCTAGCGACAACTGTAGAAAACTTCACTTGTATTTAAAACATCGACCTAGTATGGTACTCAGTTAATTTACATTAAAAATTCTTTTCTACCTACTGCAATTTGAAGCATTGAGTTTTTATAATCTTACAAAAAACGATCACCTCTCGGCGAGTTATAAGAAACAGGTGTATAGCGAGCCCGCTGCTGTCTCCACCTGCCTGGAAGACCTACTACTATTACAGATGTTTTAAGAGATAGGTGCTGCACGTCCTGACTTCTCTTGTTTCCTCACTACCTTTGATTGTGAGTAACATAATTAAAAAACACAGTCCACTTTTGTCCATTAAAGATTCTCGATAACTTATTGGCGTGATCAAGCTTGAAAATTGAAAATCACACATCAATACGGTAAACAAAATATAACGAGATGTGCTGCTACTATAAACACTGCCTCCCTTAGTTATATGTAGTTCCCTTAATTTACCTATGCAAGTCTGAAACCTGCACACCAGTTTATCAAGGTAAACATTTAAAATCAGGTGTAATTTTAAATTCATTTAATCTAGTTATTTGTCAACACAGAAGAAACACAAAAGAAACTTAATACTATCAAGTTTCACAATTTTACGAAATTTGGTGTCAACACCATTGATCAAATGGCAAAAAGATATAACTATCTACCAAATTTCAAGCAAAAGCACCCTCTCATCAATGGCCTGTGCAAATATTTTTATAATATCTATTTTGGATTTGAAAGCAATCAATTCCTGATTTTTTTATATTAAAATAAAACCATATCAAAAAAATCAGTATGGAAAAGTTTATTCTTGACTTGGCAGAGAGAGTTAGTTGGCAAAGAGATTCATGACCAGCTGACACCATCCATCATGAACCAGTAACGACATACCCTCAGAGCTTGAAGTGGAACATATCAGAAGGAGGAAACAGTATTTCGTGCAAAAGTGCAAAAACAAAATGAACAAATATTTACGAGATATTGATATAATATTACCCTAGAATACCAATATTGAGTAGTAAATTAACTATCTAAATATATGTGTTTTTATTATTTCGATAACTGTCCCTAACAAAAATTATGATTATATAAATTCGTGGGTGGCGAGATGGGACTACATCACATTTGTTACGGCATAATCCAGCACTGTGTAAAAAAAACATAGCTAGAAATATTTTGTTGACATTAATGTTAAAAACAACACTCTAGGTGCAATAAGTTGTTCAGCATAACAAGCTAAAATCACCTACAAATAAACAAAACTTTCACTACTAATTTTACGACGTCATTCATTGTTATTGTGCAGCTGAAAACATGAGTCACCACTGTACTCAGTACTCACACCAGACATAGAGGAAAAATTGTAAATTATGTTTACTAACTATGCGCGATTCCGAGAAATACAAGCTGCTACGCTTATTATTGACTTGAGTGAAGTTGAAAACATTTTCATGGAACACTTGTAATTATTTATGAGTGCATACATTCCAAAACTTTGCATAGATTTAGAATAAATATAATCTATACTAATATTCTAAAGAGGAAAGATTTGTTTGTTTGTTTGTTTGTATTGAATAGGCTTCGAAACTACTGGACCGATTTGAATAATTCTTTCATTGTTGGGAAGCTATATTATCAGCGAGTAACATAGGCTAAATTTTATAAAGTTACGCGGACGAAGTCGCGTGCAACAGCTAGTACAATATAAATAATTTAACTTTTGATTTTTAAATTTGTTTGAATTAAACATTAGACAGGACTTTAAACATTAACGCAAATCTAACAAAACATTTTTAGGTCAAGACTCAAGTTCAATGGAAATCAGTTTCAAAGTCAAGAGAACATTTAAATAATGATACTATGTTAGTAGTTCAATGTCTACCGCTGACATTCATTCAAGTAAAAACATTTAATGGTACATTATTTACTCAGTTATTGTGATTTAGTTAATTAAGTATGTATCCTTACGTTTAGGGCCCATGGCACCACCAGCTTGAACCACTTGTGGTGCAAAAATGTACCGCCAGTGGTGCAAGCCGATGGTGCCATGGGCCCTAAACAAATCCTTACATATCTATGTACTAATTAGTGTCAGCCTTTGGCCAAAAAAAAAACCCCCTTCAATTAGGTACTTTAATTATGTTTTTTTATCTTTTAAATGATCAATCATTTTACCGGGCTCTTTCTTCCATGTTCCTTCCAGTCTCTGATTATGTTGCAGACTATAAATCCTTCTTTTACTAATTACATAATATTTAAGCCATCAATTTCAAATTAGTAATATGTAAAAAAATGTCTAAAGTCTACGGTTATTGTCATTAATGACAAACAACCAGTTAACAGTTAATGAGGCAGTTAAATTATGGGCAATTGGGTAATTAGCAAATAACATGAATTGAAGTCATTAGAATATTTAAAAATACATTTTTAACTGCCTTTTCCTTAAATACTTAAATAAAAAATCATTAAATTACAATCAAAAAATAAAATTTGATCCTATCGTTATATTTCTTTATGTATAAGCATTTAAACAAAGAGAGGTAAGTGAGTCATATTGTGTAGATTTGGTTTTGTTTAGTCCTTATCAAAATGTTGAATTTACTGCATAGAAAAGCAATGACAAGTTTCAATTTATTAACTATGAAATAAATTTCTTTGTTTCTTATTTATTTCTTTAATTGGTTACAACTTTTTACATCTTATAAATCTATATACTAATATTATAAAGCTGAAGAGCTTGTTTGGTTGAACGCGTTAATCTCAGGTTTGTGTTGGATAGTCCATTTATCGAAAAAGGCTTTAGGATATATATAACATTTTGAATTGAATAAGCTTCGAAACTACTGGACTGATTTGAATTATTCTTTCACTGTTAGGAAGCTATATTATCAGCGAGTAACATAGGCTAAATTTTATAAAGTTATGTGGACGAAGTCGCATGCAACAGCTAGTACAATATAAAAATATGCAATTTTACAAATGATATTAATTTTAAGTACATCTAAATTTCATTAACTTTCACATAATGTATTTAGTTATTGAAATAATTTAACTTGGACGTGGATGAAGTCGCAGACAACAGCTAAACCATCACACAACCTTGTGACACTTATACAAGGTGGTTAGGTATTCTTATTTCCTACTTAAGACAGACTACAGTACTCCTAGTACTTAAGACAGGTATACAAAAGAAGATCACATAAAATATATAACCTTAAAAATTGATCTTCATGACCCATCATAGGTAACTACAAGGGAGACCCCAAAAAAATTGTCAACTAATGAAGGATTTTGTCTTAGGCAGATTTTATAAGTAAATTCTCGACTTGTAGAGGTTAAGATTCATTCTAGAGTTGTAAAATCAAACACTGCTATTTTCGAGATATATAGAGGTCTAATTGATTTTTTTTTTTCGAGTTATAGAGGGAAAATTCGTACCCAAATGGCTTGTAGGATTATTTTGACTTATGGAAGGTGAAGATTTCGAGTAATGGAGGTTATGTTACTTGAAAGGAAGGGGCAGAAACAAATATTTAAATTTTTGTGGATTTGATTTCGACATCTACCATGTCATGAATGAAAATACGTGTCATGATTTTAAAAAGAGGAAAATACAATTCAATAACAACAAGAATTCATCGAAATATTCAATTACATATTCGTGTTATTGTAACATCATGATAAAGCATGCTTGTGTCGAAAACGCGCGAAACTTGTGGAAAAACACGTAGAAAGGTGTAAATTTAGAGGTAACAGAACAGACAGGTCGATCACCAGACGAGACTTTAACGTCACGCGCAAGCGTCTTTCTGGTATCCACAGCTGTCACGGAGCGATGACCTACAAAATACCACGCCATCACGCATGACCCTAACCTAAATAACAATTATAACGCATTTCCTGAACGAAAATCATTAAATATACTACTATCTTACCTCTATAATGATGTATTACTCACTAGCCTCGATAGGGAATTCCCAGAAACCGAAGCGAAAGTAGTCGGATGACGCCGTGAAATTTCATCATACTTTCCACTGACGTAGATCATCATATCACTTTTAAATTGCACTTTTATTTTATATCCACCTTATTGGCACTTTAATTTACAACGAAACCGATGTTTAAGACACTTTTATAACACATTTTGCACACATGACTCGACAAAAACATTGCAATGTCTTGAGAAATTGTATTGAAAAGGATACACAACAAGCCTCTGGCCCATATCCTGGATTAAATTTGCGGCCTGCTGCCGATATGCCAATTCTTTATCGGCATCTAATCCATACTTTCTGCTGGGTGAACTTTGTAGTTGTTCTTTTGTAAAATACCATTTTTCTGGAGTTGCAGCCATTGAACGGATGTTCCAATGACAATGACTGCCCGCGAAGGCACGACAGACAACAAACTTTCTCCGTCTATGTGCTTGAGTGGAAACGGGATAGCACTATAACATCGGCTACCGGATACGGACCACGTTATCATTTGAGATACTTTAATACTATGAACGTAATAATTCCTTATTAAAACACTAAAACTGTTACACTGTGAGAAATTTAAAAAATAATTGATTTTTTTCAATATGTTAATCACTCAATATAAAAATAAAATTAATACGTAACAATTTGAAACTGCTATGAATTTTCTACGGACGCCATTACAAAAACTTGTGGTCAACGTAGTGAGAGCTCCGGAGACAGAGTGATGTTCTAAAACAAGGAAAGGTGAGTTTTGCTTTATTGTTATGGTCATTATTAAACTACAGGTATAGCTTTTTCTTTTGTGCATATTTTTTTAACAATCCATTAACTATATAACAAAAGAAATTAACAATAGGCTAACCAACCTAAATTCTCCGTCTCGCCGTGCAAATGGCCGACCCTCCACTGTTTACAATACACTTTATTATTTATTTTGTCAAAACTAAATTAGCTATAATTAAATTGTTGTTATTGTTGCTAAAATTATTATTTAACTTTTAAAATTGAACACTATGAATGAAATCGAGTAATATTGCTTTTGTAAAAGTTACAATTAAAATTAGTACGAAACTTGAGTGTAGTTGTGAAAATGTATGGCGCCTTTTTATTTTAAATTTTTTATCTTCTTGGAACTGTTTTTTTTTTTAAAATCCAGATATTTCTATTGTACAAAGGTATATAAATGATCGTTTTCATCTTTAAAAAAATTTGTAAATACCTAAAAGCAATAAAAATACTTTTTTTTATGGCTTTTTTGAATTGTTATTATAGTAGAGCACTTATTAAACCATCCCTTTTTATAGCAACTCAGGTAGGCACTTCAACTAATTGCACTTTTTTTAGCTGCCAATAGAGGAAGAACACCATGGCTCAACAACCACGTAAAATTATTCATCTCCCGAAGATCAGGATGTTGTCTCGTGGAGGTCGGGCCAATTCTGGTGTGAGAATTACTGGACTGAAAACGATAAAACCTCCCGATCCCGAACTGGTTAAGAAACAGGAGGAGGATAAATTGCGAGCACAGGTGCGTTAATAAAATTATTTTAATAAAAATAAACAACCAATTTAATCGAAAACCCACTTTTATCTACATAAATTGTCAATTTCTACTTTAACTGACTTTAGTTTGAGTTTTGAGTTGTAGTTGAGTGCTATATTGGTACTTACAATAAGGTAGTGTCCGAACGAAGGTCAACTTCTGGCCAAAGATGAAGGCTTAAGCCCGGTTTCCACTGCGAGCAGAGCGGACTCCGTTTAACTCACACAACTAAACTGCATACTTGTGTTTCCACCAACAAATAGGCGAGCGGAAAGGACTCGGCAAGCAAAAAGAGTTGAAATGAACTCGCTCAGCTCGCGTGAGCGGAGCGGAGACATTTTGGATTCCATTTAACTCGCAACAACAAATTACATAGTAGTTTCCATAGAGAAGAGACAGGCCGAGCGCGGGTGTGTACAGGGCGCTCTTGCTCGTCTCGCTCTCTCGTTCTCCTCTCGGTGGCGTGTCGGTTTTTTTGCGCCCTAGTCAAAGGGTCTCGTTGGCTCTCGCGAGGTAAACGAGAGCGAGCATGTACACGTACACTCGTTCATAAAATAAAATACATTAACTAGTCATGAAGTTTTATTATGTAAGTATTCACCTAGTTCTATTGCGATGCATAGAAATCATCCACCATCGTCTTTTTCTCCATGGTTTACGAATTTTCTTCGTATGGTATATGTTTAAATAATTATAATAGCTCACGGCACAAAGAAACAACAGCAGCAATTTCTACATCCATTGTCGCGGGAGTCTTGAGTTCAAATGGAAAGAACGAGTGTGTACAGGCATGCTCTCGGCGAGAGGCTCTCGACGAGTGTGTACAGCCGCCATTACAATTGACTGTTTTCAACAGTAGGTACAACATAACATGTTGTCTTTAAAACAAATTTCAGTTACAAAAAGAGATTGCGATGCGTTCGAAGACATGTAGCAACTGTACATATGAGTGTCCCCTGCCGGTTATGATAGGCCGACAGTATTGTGCCAGACATATACTGCAAGATCCAACTGCTCCATACAAACAATGCTACCACACTTATAGCAACGGTCAGAGATGTAACATGCCAGCACCGGTCGACCAGAGAGACCATAGGGATGCCGGGTGAGTGACAATCTATTTTTTTTTAATGTTTTTTTTTCTAGATTTACCAGCAATCTGCTTCCACAGCTTAAGTCTGATGTGGTATTTCATGTTTATTAGAATGTGATTTATGTTCTTGCGAGTATCACCCCAAGATTCAACTTCAATAACCAATACAAAAGTATATGTTTTGTTAAAACATTATTCCGTACTAGCTGGTGCCGGCGAATTCGTCTTGAAAAATAAAAAATATATAAGCAGTGTAACGCCTGACATCTGCATTACTATTACGCTTTTGGCAGGCGTGGAACAGTACTTTTTTTCTGATGAGAGGCACCCTATGTCCTTTCTTGTATCCCTGACAATGTGAATGCAAAATTTCATGGTAATCGTTTGAGTAGTTAAGGCGCGAAAAGGTAACAGACAGACAGACAGAGTTACTTTCACATTTATAATATTAATAGCTGGTAACCGCGACTTTTCCGCGTTGAAAAGTATAAGGAATATAACGCCTGACTACTTGTTGCTTGGTGCACTTTAGTTTATTATTTTATTTACACGATCCCCTGGGAACAGTACTTTTTTTTTTGTAGATGGAAGGTACCCTATGTCCTATCTTGTAATCTTGAAAACGTGTATGCAAAATTTCATTATTAGTTAAGGCGTGAAAAGGTAATAGACAGACAGAATTACTCGCTCTGCTAAGTAAGAGTAAGTGTTCTGTGACTAGCTGACACAACAGCACATACGAACGAGTTGAAATGTCAAATGTCATTTTGACAGTTGGCTGCCTCATTGCACAGAAACATTTGCAGGGAAAAAGAAAGATATTTCGTTTCTATAATGTCTAAATGTGCTTTTATTACTAACGTTTTAAGGTTGTGTTTTGAACACGCCCGCGCCGCTCTACACGCGAGGCAGCGAAGTGCAGCGCCTCCGCCCCCCGTCGAGACCACGGAGACGTTGCTCAACCAATTACAACATTATCTCAGGTATTTTTTATTCCTTTTGGGGCTATTTATTAAATTATGTACTTGAAAATCCCCAGGGAAAGGGGGGGTCCTCAAAATCTCCACATCTCTGTGTTAAGGGACATTATTTGAGAGCTATGTGTTGGGGAATACATATGTACCTACAACAATGAGATCTATATTTTTTATTTTGACTTTTTTCAATGCTCTGGCGCCAAAAACCAAACCAAGTTTTTGCTATCTATGCTAATATTGAATGATTTCAGACCGGAACGTACGAGGACCACTTCGTGTGCATCGTCTGTGTCGGTTGTGAGCGATCCGGCCGAACAAGATGTCAACACGAGCCAAGCAGTCGATCCGTTCAGTGAGTATTTATTTATCTATTTATATATAATCACAGGGCCTCCAACGAGACAGGCACTGAATAAAATCATCATCATTTAAATCAAATACTTAACACCTGGCTGCAGGAGACACAGCCTGCACTAATGGAAGTTCTAAGTAACAGCGAATGTAGCCATTACCAGGTATCTCTGAAATCTCCCTTCATATCATCAATTTACTACAACTATGTATTTCGCACTATATACAAAATATGTACTACGAAGTTTATGGAACATTTAAAATTAACAAACGCATAGAGCATGAACTCTGTCATCTGTTATTTAAAGAAAATGTAACTTTACGTCAACACGTTAAAATTAATAGTAGAAGTTGGTCGTTACTACCTATTACCATTGACGCGCGAAGGCAATACTCGACCATGATTCGTTCGTTTGTGACGCAAATTCAATACTTATTGTACTTCGATGCGCAAATTTCATACTTGTAGTACTTCGATGCGCAAATTCCATACTTGGTAGTAGTTCGATGCGCAAATTCTATACTTGGTAGTAGTTCGATGCGCAAATTCCATACTTGTAGTACTTCGATGCGCAAATTCCATACTTGTTGTACTTCGATGCGCAAATTCCATACTTGTAGTACTTCGATGCGCAATTTCCATACTTGTAGTACTTCGATGCGCAAATTCCATACTTGTAGTACTTCGATGCGCAATTTCCATACTTGTTGTACTTCGATGCGCAAATTCCATACTTGTAGTACTTTGATGCGCAATTTCCATACTTGTAGTACTTCGATGCGCAAATTCCATACTTGTAGTACTTCGCGGTCAATGGAGCAGACCCACTTTTCATATAAATTTGTCTAACGTTGAATTGAGGTTGTCATAGTAACGTCATAGAAACGTAACAAAGATAAATACAAAATGTGCACACGAAATTGTTCCTTACGGTGGGACTGCTCCCTTGACCGCGATAGTACTTCGATGCTTATATACAAAATGGTCTTGTCTTCAATTTCCAGAACAAATAGACGCTCGCTCGGTGAACGCCGCGTATTCGTCCGCCATAATGGAATGTTGCAGTGCAAGCGACAGCGACGCTGACAGCGTGACGCTTGGCGCGGACGATGAAGAGCTTTCGGACTTCGACTGCAACGAAGTCGAAGAACAACCTCTGTGGTATGCTTATTTTACGTTATACTAATGTTAAGGTCGGCAGACAGGCTAACGGTCCACTTGAAGGCAGGTGGTCTGCCACACAATGAGCCATCACTCCTCTGTTGTACTCTCGTACTGAGTTAGGTGTTTCGGTACTAGAAGGAGGGCTCCAGTGAGCAACCCTTCCGCCGTCTATTGCAACCTAAACACCATAGTGTTGGTATCAGTAAAATCTACTCATAAGAGAGCTAAATATTAGCATAAAAGTGTTTCTGTCTGGCTCCTAATACCCCTTTCTAAGATAATAAGATACCCCTTTCTATTAAAAGCATTTCAAATATAAAATTAAAAAAAAAAAGCTAAAGGAGTTTTTTTGGTAGGGAAAGCTTATTATGGTCTAGATGAATTTTTAAAGTACACGTTCTAGAATAGTGTTCTGATGCATTTTAAATTTGACTTTAATTTAATATAGTAATTTGACTTTGTTTGACTGGACTGAATCGACATGTGATATTATATTTTACACATCAAATGTGGTAGGTAGTACATGATGGGACGTTGCTTTATCTATGACATCTAGTTTTACACCCATGTTATATTGATAATAAATGTATATTTCAGGCGAGCTGGTATATATACAGCGGAAGAAGCCGTTTCGGAAGCGAAAAACGCACTGAAAGCTCTCCAGTCGGCGTACGTGAGGCAATTGAGCCATTTGAGATATCTCCTGCAAACGGGACGAGCCAAATACTTGAAGAGATTGAAAGCTGAGAAGGAACAGTATTGTAAGTACACTTAACTATCATAAATCTATCACCTAACGGCTGATACCCCGTTTACATATGGTAATTTACCGTATTATTGCGTTGCCGTATTTATTTCCCTAAATACTGCTGTGGCAACGTCAGGGGCGATGAGTGTTTACATATTATGGCCATTCACATGGCCGCTCGCGTTGCAATTCGTTCGCGCGTTCGAGAGCAAGTGAGCGAGAGAGCAGCATGTAAGCACTCTCGCTCTCGCATTGCCGGCTCTGATGTCCGTACGAAAAACCGCCTATTGAGGGATAGCCGAGCAACGCGAGTGGCAAGGGAAGCGACCTGTTTACATACTCGCGTTGCCCATTTTATTTCCCATGTCCCTGCTCATGGCCGTTGAAATGGGCCATACGTAAACGGGGTTGTCTGTCAGGAGTAGGGTTTTCTATTTCTTGACATATTGTAATTCTCGATTTTCGAGACATCTCGGTACCCAATTCTCGAGTTGTTCGAAAAAAATTAAAAAATGTATTAAACAAAATATCCGAATATAAAAGTCAACATAATATTTATTATTTGTTTGTGAAGAATTTTTTTATACAAAAAATCATATCTAGAAAATGTATATCAGGTAATGGAATATATATCCAGTATTCACCCAAGTCTAAAACATTTATTAAGATTCCTACTTAGGTATCCTAAAAAAAAAACTCCATATGACTAAATAAATAATGTACTATTGTTGAAATATGTACTGATTTTTTTTTTTAAATAAATATTTCAGGTAGTATCAACACGCAAGCACGCGGCTCTACGACTACCCACGAGCGTCGCCAGTTGCGCAAACTGAAAGCGTTCGCGTCCTATCACCGACGGCACGGGGTTCACGCCGTGCTCGCCAGGAAACTTCACAAGAAAAGGGCCAAGGTAAACTATGTTTTAGTAAAAAGTCATTTGGTTCATTTTGAAACATGTGACTTCCGCCTACAACTCAACTACGCATGCAACCTTTTTTCAGTATATTTGAAATTATTAAGTGCATATATATACCTATGTTTCGTTTCAGGTTAACGATACGAATTTGAATCGTTACAAACCGGGGCTGGGCAGGTGCACATTCACCGAGTACGGAGCGAGGTGTCAAAATCACTCGCTACCCGCGGCCAAACACTGCTTCAAACATATACTCAGCGACAATGTTCAGGTAACAATAAGGCCAAACTCTGAGCGACAATGTTCAGGTGACAATAAGGCCAAACACTGCTTCAAACATATACTCAGCGACAATGTTCAAGTGACAATAAGGCCAAACACTGCTTCAAACATATACTCAGCGACAATGTTCAGGTAACAATAAGGCCAAACTCTGAGCGACAATGTTCAGGTGACAATAAGGCCAAACACTGCTTCAAACATATACTCAGCGACAATGTTCAAGTGACAATAAGGCCAAACACTGCTTCAAACATATACTCTGCAACAATGTTCAGGTGACAATAAGGCCAAACACTGCTTTAAACATATACTCTGCTACAATGTTCAGGTGACAATAAGCCTAACCCTTACGAGATGTTTGAGCAATGTTGGATTTTTATTATAATGTATGTATAGATTTGACGTGAGCCATTGTCGTGCAGGTGTTGTTCCACGCATGCGCCGACACGAGAGGCGGCGCGCCGTGCCGGGAACCGATCGCGAGACTCCCGCTACCGTCGGACCACTGCCGTTACCACACCAACCCGCCCCATTACACCTCGTTCACACTCAAGGTATGACATTTTTTAAGGAGACGAGGTTGTCGTAACTAGTCCAGTAAAATTTACTGACAAATCAAAATTTTAGTACCTTGGGAGAGTTTTTCTAGAATATAATTATGTAATATCGATGGATGAAAGAAATTTTCAATTCCGACCTGTAGAAGGGGAGGAATAAAAAGTTGCAGACAAATATTGTAATGAATTCAGTTTTACATAAAAACATTACATACTATTTAACTTTTATTGCTTATTAAAATTAATAGAGTCAATGAGGTTAAAAGATAAGATTTGATTATTTTTGGGTCACTGTGTTATCTTCAGCTCTTTATCAACAGACAGACTCACAGTCCACTTGATGGTAGGTGGCTACCGTCACCTTCGGAGCTGAAAGTGCGCTAATGACCATAGAAGCATAAAAGGATATGGAAATAGGCTATGGCATCTCACCTTGATTAAAATGTGCATGTCCGACATGTACTAATTAATCTGGTATCATTAAAATTGACAAATGCTCTATCTAATTACAGAAGGATGACTCTGACAGTGACAGCGAAACGGACTCGTCGTCGGAGATCGAGGATCACATGCTCGGGGGAGTGGGTTCGCTTCCCGACGTGGTCCCCTCGTACGGACCACCGGTCGGCTCACCGAACGACTGACGCTACGACTTCCCAACACTCCTGTACAATACTAACTGTGATTTTAGTGATGATGTGATCAACTCTGAAGTGATTGTTGATGATAATGATGATACTGGTGATAGTAATCGCGCCTATTCGAATAATGATGACAATTGGCTCTAGAGGATTGCGGCGGCAAAAGTCAATATTGTTGAGTTTTCTCAATAAATTTAAATATTGTTGGGTTTTCTCTCAATAAAATTCAATATTGTTGGGTTTTCTCAACAAAATTGAATTATTTTTTGTTGTGTTTTCTCTTTTCTGATTGATTGGTACGAGTTGTAAATATAATTGTAATTTTTTTTTTTATAATTTGTTTTGTTTACATTTTAAGTCAAATGTTTATACAGTATACGTTTTACAGACGTGACTCTCTTTCTCGGTGATGAAAAATATTTTGTGTCATCCAAGGCCAAAATATTTTGATCTCGTGCAGTGTGTAGTTGATATTCAGATTCTACTTACATAAATACATTTGCATAAATTTAAGAAAAATATTAAATATATAATATTGAACTCCAAAAGCAAAAAACATAAAAATTACTAGATTGATAGATTTTGATTGTATTTAAGTATAAATAATTGTAATTTATATACTTAGAATGTCTCTAGTTCATGACCAAATAATAGAACTGTATAATAATCTTGAAAAAAATACTATATAAGTGGTCTGTTTTCAAATACAAACTAAAGCAAAGCAAGATTTATTTCAAAATATGTGTACATAATATTAAATGCTGTTGTTTTTATTGAAAATAATTGTCAATTACAAAAATCTATAAATAATAAATTTTTAGATTTTTGTATACTTATGCTATCTAATAATTGCCTACAAGTCAGAAATATCAACACTTCTCAACAATCTATTTTGCTACAGGCTAGTTATAATATAAATAAAAAAATGTAGGTTGCATTCTTTAGAGGTGCTAAGATATTTCCAACGGGTTTTATATGTGAAAATGACATTAATTAAACCATTTTGTTTTTTATTTTATTTTAGTTGTTGAAAGAGAATCATAATAAAAAGAATCAAAATAATTGTTGTTTTATTCATTTTTATTTTTTTTTTAAATAATATAAAGTTAAAAAATGAAATTGAAATAAAATTAAATATGAGATACATTAATATATAGATAATAAATAATAATGAACTAGCTTTTGCGTGCGATTTCGTAAGCACTCTTTTTTTTTCTTGAATGTTGAAAAATAAAAAAATGGAAGCCTGACAAATTTTATCATACGAAAACAGTACTTTTTTTAGGAAAATTTACACCCTGAACGTTCTGGAATGTCCTTTCCTGTATCCTTGACAAAGAATAAGTATGCAAAATTTCATGATAGGTAGGATAAGTAGCCAACGCTCAGTTCCAGGATTCCCGAGTCCAGTCACACCCGATCTATTAATAATATATCGCTGCTTAAAAACTAAAGGGCCATAAAACAAAAAACTCCAAATATGTTTTTATTGCAAAAATACAATCACAATCCTTCATATTGTATCTTGCAAAAAGACTTAGTTTTAGTATATTTTGATAATTTTTCATATATTCAAAAAGTAACTTATTTGCTTACCTATATCTCTTCTAGTATTCAGTTTATTATAAAAGTTATTATAAAACATTTAATGCTACTTAAAAACACGTTCTAACGATGTTAAATATGCATGCATGCATCTAATAAAATTTGATATACATCTAATAAAAAAATAGACAAAAAATAATTTAATTTTTTTCGATTAGCTCCTGTAAAAAGTGGAATTTTGATTTGTGGCCCCTCAGTTTTTAAGCAGCGATATAGGCTGAAAATTTTTAACGCCACCTGGAGGAAATGTTTTCTAAATACTGAAGATAGGAAAAATTACCGAAAGAAAATATGTATTCCTTTATTTTTAAATTGAAACAAAACTAGCTGGTGCTTTCGACTTCGTCCGTGTTGAAAAATAATAAATATAGCACTGCGACATCTATCGGATTTGGGTAGAACTGCTTGGCGATATTTTCGCACGGGTGCAATTTTTTCTGCAAATCTATACTGATATTATAAAGAGAGGTTTATGTTTGTAATGAATAAAACTACTGGACCGATTTTGAAAATTCTTTCACCTATAGAAAGAGTAAAATAATCTAAGTATATTTTATAAAGTTATGCGGGCCAAGTCGCGTACAACAGCTACTCATATATAAAAACCTTCTTCGTTTAACACTCTTTTCATTAGTGAGAACTGCATTAAAACCCGTTGCGTGGTTAAAAGATCTAAAGCTAAAGGTACATACAGTCGGCGGGAACCATGAAGCGACTTTATTTTTTACTATTTAAAAGATGGTGTCAGCATAGTATAACTACTAGTATAGTATAGCTCTGTATAATAGTTCAAATTACGTGAGCTGCGAATATGGACCTCTACAGCAATTATGATGATTTTCTATAATAGATTTGCAACCCTTATGGTGCATTTCTAACACCACAAGGGTTTCGAAGTGCCTACCTTTATAGGATAGGATAACAACATAGGATAAGGAATGGATTCCGACATCTCTTGACACCCAAATTATTATACATAATCAAGTCGTGGGAAAATAAAACCAATATTTGAAACAGAATCTTCGCTTTATTAGCAATTCCAGTTGAAAAAAAAATAATCAACAAAACTACACTGAAATTCAGAACATGACTATTTTTACAATACAATAAATTTACAGCATTTTTTATTTATTTAGTAAACGGCGGAGCTTGCGAGCGGTCGTGCGCACAAACAATAACCGGACGATACAATAAAAAAAAAACTGATTTAAAAAATAATACAAGAAATAAACAGCACAATAAACGCGCCCTTACATTATGTAGCTGAGAAAAAGCTAAACTAACATTGTCGCCCGGGTTCGCTCGGCCGCTCGCGTTCCGCGCACAGCTCCTAAACTATAATCCAGAAACTTATGAGGTACTCCTTTCCTATCCACTTTACTAAGCGTATCTTAACGGCCCCAAATAACGAGGCCAATTTTTTTTTTACATTTTTTTTTCTCAAATTTGCCAGCCTTTTGTACAGTATATGATACTTACTAACAATATATGTATGGAGACATAGTTAAAATTGTTACACAATTTTTTTGGCGCGAACCTTTGGAGCGACTACATATTATATTCAGCTTAAATCAGCTTTTTTCTATAGAAAAAAAAACAGTATATCAACTTTTATCTATTGACAAAAGCTGATTTGATCTGAATAAATGTAATAACTCCCTTACACGACAACTACCGCATATGCGCCTATGGAACCGCAATTTTAAACTACCCAACAGCTGCGTAATCTTAAGCAGGTAGTTTATGAAAAAAGCGGTATACCCACAAACTCGCCTTTGGAAGTTGCCATGAGAGAGAAGGTTCGCTGATTTTTTTTTAAAACTTGTATTAACAGGACTTCTGCGTAAACACGAGTCAATAATAACGTTTCGCACAGCTAGATTTAAACCCCAATTTTTTAGTTTAAACATTTATTTATTTATAATCACGTATAGACTTTAAACATACTTTTTTTTAACATTTTTTTTCTGCGAGATTTTTTTTTTTTAATATTTTTTAGTTACGAGTGAAATTGAACAGGCAAACGTTTTATCCCTAACTTCTGAGAAAGAAACTACACTCGACATATTTTATTTTCGCCCTTTCTCCTATAGATCGTTTGTTATATTTGTATATAAAATCTAAGGTGATTTCCCTACGTATATTAGTCTAACATAATAATTAATGGACATATATAACATTTCCGTCTAAAGCTCTATTTAGGTTTATCAAAAATTTTGTTTAAGATTTCAAAGTGTAATAATTTTCACAACCAACAAGCGACTCGCCGTGTGGAGTGTACGCTTGCGTAAAAAAAAAAAAAACAAGTCATTAATCAGGTATTTAAGGTAATTTAATTTTCAATTATTAGGTCTAGGATTCGGAATTAGAAATATATATAACCTACCCTCATCTGTTATTTAATTATGACAAAGATAAGCCTGTATTTATGATACTTAGGGCCTCTTTCACAAACTACTAAAGTGTTGATAAGTTACTTTTAGAAATCATTTTCTGTTATATTAAATTATGCACTCGGTTTACTGCATCCTTCGATAGGCGAATTTTTTTTTTCTTTTTAATGTTTAGGATTTTAACCGTACAAACAAAGGTATATCAACTGCATTATCCCCGGTTACCGGTGACTTTAAATGACAGTTAACCTATTTGACAGATGGTGAAAGAGGCCCTAAGGTATATTATATGTCTCTAATACCGTATCTAGCACTATTACAACTGTCACATTATTTAAAGCATGGCCATGGAGACAACGCAAAGATAGTAAACAAACTTTCAGGGGTTCATAACATTTTGTTAAATAAGAAAAAAATTGTTAACACGCATTTTATTTAGTAGGGCAACCATTCATAAAAAAAGGTTAATAAAAAGGTGACCAAATGTTGTCAAGATCGCTTTCCTGTACCATGAAACAGATAGCGCCGGCCGCTTCTGACATTTTTACTTGCGAGGGAAAAGAACAATTATATACATAATTGCTCAATGTTGGAAAACTCAGTATGGATCGGGTTTGTAAACACTTTTTTGCCTTGTCTCCAAGGTTTTACTTCACTTTCCAAGGCACCTCGCTCAGAATGCGATGCTCCTCCCAATACCTCTACCCCGCCCCGCGCTTACAACCCCATCGCGCCATATGATTGGTCAGTATCAGCTGGCGCCGAAATGACGTCATTGACGCCAGATATAAAGTGACCGAATGTTCCATTCTTTTTTAAATCGATACCAACAAAAGTTTTTTAATTCCCGAAAGCCGAGAAAAAGAAAATTGTTGTGTCTACTCATTCTCATGCAACAAATTACGATTGAATCTCATGAAACATCTGAGCTTAAAAATATATTTATACTATAAATATTTTAGCGTTTGCTATTTATGTCGACGGAAGTATAGTATAAAGTACTCTGTGACGTTATAATATAAAGTACTCTGTAGCATGACAATCTGACAGTTGAACGAACGCGTCCGCAGAGGTCTTCTTCGTATGTCTGCGCATCTTATTAAAAGTATTGAGATTAAATACATGTGGTTTTAATTAATGTACCCGAAGTAGAGAGTGATAATAATATATTTCATATACCATCTATTGATGGGTTTGTCCTCAGTTACCGGATTTTGCCAAATCATTGTTCGAGGCGACAACAAAAACTGGGTGATGGACTAGTAAATTCATCTAAACTTAACATGTAGTTAGTTAAATAATTACATTAGAGTGAGGTAGTCCAAGTATTTTAAAAATTTGCTAGCAAATTAACTGGGACACTTCCTAAAGGTATAGGATTAAACGTATAATCTCTTGATCAAAGAGATTTATATATTTTTCAAACTAAAATTAAACAAAATGTATGCTTTATCTTTTATTTTGGAAAATGAGGGTAGGCTAGGGTCCACTTTTTAATTCCTAGTGTGGACTTGGGAGACCTATTTTTGGATGACATTTGGTGACGCTGGTTGAACGTCACTTTAAAAGATCCTTTGATAATATTTAAAACAAAACGGTCTAACGAGCGGAGATTTATGAAATTCAATCGTTATAAGCTTGCATGGGCAGCGTTCTAGATAATTACACAATTTAATAGGGCTTCTAAGTTCCGATTCTTTATATTTATAGGTAGTTGTGACGGTTTTCATATACGAACTAAATGGAACATTTTGTCCATTTAGAATTAGTAGATATAATTGAAATTTATATGTGGCTCAATGAGGATCATTCATTCTATTGCGTACGATAGATGACGTCATAGGTACAGCTCTCGGGGTCGTGTAGAATGACGTCATCACAGAGAACCAAACAGATTCAAGAGCTAGAAAAAAAGATAGTCTAACTCCATCTTTTATCTTTTTAAAGATCGAGGAACTCACAGTCCATAGAAAAACTTTAATAACTCGTCATTTCTAGGGATATTTAAACAAACATAAAAACCACGTATACGAAAAACATCTGAATTATCGATTCTATATGGAATGATCCTCATTTAGTATTTAGTCGAGCTAAGCGATTAGTGTTTAGTATAGTAGAGTAGGCAAGTCGTTGTCTAAATATTAAACTATTTTCGAGGAGGGCTTTAATTTTTATTATCTATATAGGTAAATAAACAATGCGTATACACAATACACCTATAGAAAAATACTATTTTTCTTGCGAATCTCACTTGAATGTCATTTGTCAACAATTAACTGTTCTATTCTACAGGGTGTTTTAGTAAACGCGCATTGCGAGTAGTGCCGATTTCTACAGTTAGAGGAGAACATGGTGGCGCCAGTGTGTTCACTTCTACTCGTGGCGCCCTCTGTCTTGAACGTTGTAAAGGTTAGGTTGCCTAAGATTTAATAGTTAGGTACTATGATAACAAACATTTAAATACATCTTAGTTAAAGACATATTAAGATTATTTTTAAATAGTTTTAAACGTCGAAGCCATTCTAAATAGTTAAAAAGATCAGTCGTGAATCATTTTACATACACTATGTAATAAAAGAAATTAAGACAGTTGTTGTTTTTTATATTTATTTAGGTAGGTATGTGTTTATATTGTTTATTATGTAAATTATGTAAGGTGGATGATTTTTTTTTTTTAATTTAAAATATGGTGCTAAATGAGTGATTAAAATTGGTAAAAATTTTTATAAGAGACAGTAAACACATTGTTCGCGCGTTTTATTTGCAATTTTTAACTGTAAGAACCGATTATACAAAAAATATTTAAGCAGAGCCTATTTAAATCAAAAATTAAATGTAGTTTCTTTTTCAGTGTATTTAATATTTAATGCGGGGAAGATGTAACCTTTCAGATATTGTAATATATCGCTAAGCCTCCTAGGGAAAGCGTACTAGTATATTTATTTCAAATATTTTCAAGCGTCGCTTCACCTTTTTGAGTAAATATCCAATTTTTTTCATAACAACCTGTATACGCGAAAGAGCCACCGTTCATTGAAACGTTAGAAGACTAATTTTCAGACTATTTTTTTTTTGTTGAAACTAAAATATTGTTTGAAATTATAGAAATTTAAAACAGGTATCTTCCTTTAGACTTTTAGACGATATAGGGAGTGGGTGGAGTTTGTAATTTTCTAATAATTAAAAAAAAATCAAAATGAAATGTCTTTTATATTGCACGAATTTAAAAAAAATCGAATTTTTAATAATCAAAACCAAGTGTTGACGTGAAATATCTATTGCATCAAATAAAGTTGATCAAAATTTTCAAAATTTAAGAGCCAAAGGGTCGGGGAGTGTGATTATTACAGTTGATTTTAGAAAAAAAATTATTTCTATAATAATAGAAGTAGTTTACTTTTTTTAAATCATAAACCCGAAACCACTTTAATGCGGAAAAAGTAAGTTAATTCAAAAAATTAATTGTCACCGTTAAAGTTTTTATTGAGGATTAGAGGTTTTCTTGATTTTTTTGTACACGAGATAAACAATCTTAATAAATTGTGTGCGTTTTCATAAATTGTCTTTATATTCTTCATTATTAGATATATTAAATTTTATTAATATCTCAAAATAGGCGCCGAAAATTAGACCTGACCTTAAAATTTCATACTTCCATAAAAACAACCTTGTCTTTTCCAGAGATAGTCTTTCATATAAATGATTATTAAGCTTTAAAATGACTTGTTAAAAGTCATTTTGACAATATTTAGTTAAATGTACCATTTCAATGTTAAGGTGTTTTTGTTTAAAAGTTAACAAATTTTAACGTAACCAACATAATATATACAGGCTGTATAAAAAAATGTGGTCAGAGGTCACAATTTTTAATTTAACAACGCCTTTGAAAATTGTTATATTGTTCGATTCAATCACTATTGCAAAAAGATCTCAATATTTCACAACGTTATACAAAATCAATCTTAAAAATCCATTGAATCATTATATACCTAGAAAATAAAAAGATAAACTCGACGAGAAAAATCAAGTATTTAATAGAAATATATGTATATACGAAATATATAGAAATATTATATTTTGAGAGGGATTCAAATCACACTTATGTCCAACAAACATACTCGTGACAGCAGTTTTTCAACAGCCTGTATACAAACAAATTATTAAGAATAAAAATCTATTGCGATACAAGAACGGGGTTGTCTTCAAATAAAAACATATAAAAATGAGAATAACGGTAAATCGTTTTCGTTTCAACTTTTACAATATACACACACCTACTAACTTTCTTTTTACAAAACTTTTGAATTAATTGTAAACATAAGCTAAAGTAACCTTCTTTTTTTTTTACAAGTCAGCTAAACAAAACTTCCCTGGTCCGGCCAGTTTACGAGATTATTATATTTTTATTTTTTTTACATACAATTATACATTTATACACATTATATAAAAACTATAATACAGACATAATGGTTATGTTACAAAGATTACATTTGCAAAGATTACATTTAATGTTTCTAAATTGATCCAGTTCTCGTCATTATGATTATAGTTGACAACTTCGCTGTTTAATGCAGAACTCTGCTAAGATAAATTAAGAACTAATGCCAGCAGAGATTATTTTATTTTTAATATATTTAAGGTTATTTAATATTATAAGCAAATTTTCATTGTTGTCCACAACGGCCGAATTACAATTATTTTATCTCAAGTTCAAAATAAAAAATCAACCTGTATATCATTAGTTAGGTTTGTTGTAAATTTTCATTAGATCTTGGGCTTAAAATTTCATCGCAATGAGTATGGCATTAACCGAAACATGTCACAAATAAATCATAAATTCTTAAGTGAAAAACTTCTTTAAGCGCGTTGGGCGATTTTTGTATGTGGAAAAGCACTGAACTCACGTGACCGTCACGCTCAGTGAAAGATACATTCAATGACCGTCACGCTCAGTGAGACATGCTCAGTGAGAGACACGCTCAGTGAAGTTTTAATGTTGATTTCTTTTTAGGAAAGTTGGGCGATTTTGGGATGGGGATAAGCACTAAACTCGCGTGACCGTCACGCTCAGTGAAAGACACACACACTCAGTGACCGTCACGCTCAGTGAAGTTTAATGTTGGTGATATTTTTTTTGGAAAGTTGGGCGATTTTGCGATGGGGGAAAAGCAGTGAACTCGCGTGACCGTCACGCTCAGTGAGATAACACTGTGACTGTCACGCTTAGTGACCGGTACGCTCAGTGAGCGACACGCTCCGTGACGTTCAATGTTGAAATGATTTTTTTTAGGAAGTTTGGGCGATTTTGGGATAGGGAAAAGCACTGAACTCGCGTGACCGTCACGCTCAGTGACGCTCAGTGACGCTCAGTGTCACTGTCAATACAATATATTTGTGAAGCTAAGTTTTTACTTCTGACGTGCAGTTTTACGACTGTCATTTTTTCTTTAATTGCTTTAGGCGTTGTCTTTTTTTAACCATTTTATTGTTTAAGTATATTAGATTGTTACTAAGGAAAACTAAATCTAAATGCGACTTAAATTAGAGCTATTTTTTCATTTGAAGCTGGCATTAGGCTACATTAGTTGTATAATATGTAATTAACTACTTCACAGCCACTTAAAACAAAAACATATTTTTTTGCATTTAATTAAAATGAACCATTTTTTTAGGGCTTTCGAGTTTTTTTTTCCCATTGAACTTGCCAACAAACACAAATTGAGGTTAAATAATAAACACGAAATTATAGTTAATGGCTATATTATTGAAATAACATTATTTAAAGTTAAACTGTTTAGGACGTAAGGCTGAAATGTATTATTAAACTCAGTTTACTCTGTTAAAAGTCAGTCTTAGGAGTTGTTCACACTGGTTTCAGATCTCTGCGATGCAGAAATACATAGTTCTATGCATAGCTTAAAAGAGACAATTTCTAATCAAGATAAAACTCTTTTTTTAAAAAGAAAGAAAGATGAAATGCTAAAATGGCAGCTGAAGGATTGAGCCCGTGGAACAGGTAAATAAAGATGAAAAGGCCATCGGCCATATTTTGTATTCAAATCGGTAAAGCCGTTTCTGAGATTAGCTCACACAAACAGACAAAAAGACTTCGGTAACACAGAGATACAAGAACGGAGAGCTATGAAATTTTAATTTTTAGTGTCTTTTACAATACTATTATTGTAACAATACATTTCAACCCTCACACTTTAATATGGAAAAACAATTTTTTTTTGAACAAATTTATACAAAGCCCTGTCTGTCAAAACTATTTACTAAGAAACCGATATAAGGCTAAGTTTACAGTCCATCTCCATTTATATAAACCCCGATGTTCGATTTTTCACCCACCACACACACAAAATTAATTCCTCGAGACCGTGTTTTTTTTATTAAAAAAACTAAAAAAAAAAATCACATAAGACGTTTAAATATCACACTGCCAACTTAAAAGCACTATTATACACTTTTTTGAAACGCAGTCAAAGTCACTTAGAAACTTCTCACTAGCAACGGTAGAATGTCGTCTATGGAAGTCTCGTCCGATGATTCCACTAAAACAATGTTTCCTTGTAGATTCGTTGGATCCGATGATGATGTATCACTTTTTCCATTTTCATCACTTGCAACACTATTCTCTACGACCGGATTCACTTCTTTTTTCTCTATGTAATCACTTTCCTTTGAAAAATTTGCCAATTTCTCATTTAGTTTATCGTCTTTAGTGTCGATATTAGTTGTTGAGACTGACACTTTCTCATTTTTATTTTTGTCTACACTCGTATTTTCATTTTTATTTTGACTTTTAGCAACAATTTTATCAGATTCTTTTGAGGAACAATCAATTTTTATCATTTTATCATCAATAATATCAGAAGTTTCATCTTTAATTTTTGTCTCAGTACGAGTGACTGCTTTTTCATTCATTTCATCAGTATTTTCATTTAATGTGACATTCACTGTATTTTTATAGTGATTTCTATCATCACAAGTGTCATTAATTTCTCCAAACATTTCTGTCTTTGTATGGTTAGATCCGGTCGCTCTTTTTGTTGTCAAATCATCTTTATCTTTTGTTTGTGTTGTCGAGTCAATTTCAATTTTCCCTTTATTATTATTCACTGTCTCAACTTTTGCTGAATTATTTGAGTCAATCGCTTTAGTCTTATCGAGTTTAGCGAAATTGTGATCAATTGTTTGATCAATTATGAAATCAATTTTGCGTATAATAATCTGACCGCCTTGCACGTCAATAGAATAGAACGGTTTCATGCCAGACTCCATTGCTTTTTCTGTTTTTGCATTACTATTTGCAGACACAGCGGTTTTCGTTGGAGGCTTAGCATCTTTTTTGTCTATTACTTGATTTTTTCCATCTAATTTCACTTCGGATTTAACTTTATCGCTTTGCGCTTCTTTGACGAAATCTCTCAAAGGCAAAACTTTTAAACAATCTCGAGTTTTCTTTGAAGTGTTCACTTGATTTTGTTGCCCTCTATGAAGATCTGTGTTCACAGTAACATCGACATTTTTGGAATCGTCTTTATTGGCTTTGGCTTCGTCGAGTTTAACTTTTGCATTGGTTGACGACACTGTCTTTATAGATTTTATCACTTTATTTGGATCTATGCTTTCCTTTTGACATTTTTGCTTAGCGTCAACACTGTTTGAGCCCTGTTTGACATCTTCCAGTTTATTTTTTACATTTGTCGTCACCGGTCTTAGAGATTTCACTTGATTCTTTTGCACTCTCGAATCAGTGCGAACGTTTTGAACCTTGACATTATCTTCGGCATTGTTTTTGCCATCTTTGGCGTCATCTAGTTTATTCAGTGAGTCGGTTGACTTGGATTTGGGTGTGTCCGGGCGGCGGGTGGCGTGGTGATGGTGACATCCGTGGGTGGTATGTCACGTAACCTCCATGGGTAATGTGTCGGCGGTTCGACGTCGGACCGTGCCGTTGGTTGTGGACTCCTCGTCGGTCACTTCGATGGGTGTGTCCGTGATTGCGGACGTCGACGACGCTGGCACCGGAGCGGTTGTCGCTTCGACAATTTCACTGGAATAATTAAATAATTCTGTATATTTATCTAGTTAACAACTAAGATTTACTGTGAAAGAAATGTGTGAAAACCGAATATACCTAAGAGTACTAAGAGTATAAGTAACTTACAGAAGACCGTGTGCTATTGTGTTTAGGTGACCAGTTGCGCCACCTACCATCAAGTGGAACGTCAGCCTGTCTGCGACCCTTTATAAATATAAAAAACACTTACGCTACTGGCTGCGCACGCGGCTGCGTAATGAGTCTTGCTTGACGAGCCTTCAACTGCGCTTGCGTGAACGCAATCGCTTGCAGATTCGCCGCCATCGGACTGCCGCCCGGCGCAGATATAGCAATCTTCTTCGGCAATTGCACATTCTTCTGAAGCAGATTAACCACAGAACTAGGTAGAGACGTCGTCTTAGTCGGTGCCGCTATGGTTATAGACGTGGACGCCTCCGAGGACGTCCTGCTTATGGGCGCTGCCACTTGTAGTGTTCTATTTTTGAACTGCAACTGATGTCTCACTTGTTGCGCTCTCACCGAAGGCAAGGCCGTTCTCACTATCTGTCTTCCGTCCAAGTTGAGACTGACCCTGTGAGGTCTGGCCGCCGTGATGTTACCCTTGAGGGCGGTGCCGTCGAACACGACCTGCCGCTTCTTGGCGTCGTTGAGGTCCAGTCTGGCGACAGTCGTCTTGCCCGGTTGCGGTTGCCGGACGACGTTCACTAGGTGAGGTCCCTTGCCCAGTTGGCCGCTCTTTATTTCGAAGAACTGAGTCACGGAACCGGACGCGGTTTTTAGTAGCGCCGCGTTGTTGGGCGTTTTCGCTTCGAGCGTCGCCAGTGATACCACTGTAGGCAGATGGGATATGCCTGCAAAAGAATAATGTTAATGGACTAAAGCAGAATTAAAAGCGGAACCACATCCATGAATGGATTAAAGCTGAATTAAAAACGGTACCTCATCCATTAAAAGCTACATTATTCTAGAGGGGCTAAATTATACTAAGAAAAGAAATCGAAAGTAACCCTTACCTGCTCTCCCCTGTAAGAGTTGAGTTCTTTGAGTGGGCGTCAATGGTGTTCCGTGCAGCACCTGGAAAACAATATAACAATATAAACCATTATTCAACTATTCTATAACCAATACATTATTGACGCAGACGCAGGTTTCAATTAAACCGAGTTCCACTGTAGAGAGAATGGTGTCTACACTTTTGCATCAATGTGATTTTTTTTTTAATCTTCTAATTTGTTAATTTTAATTTTTCCACAAAAATTTACATAAACATTTTTATGTAAAGCTAAATTCTCTACAATATTTGTCTGAAATTGTTACCATTTTTGTATAATTTGAGGTTTTTTTTTTCTGCAAGTTGGATTCCAAAATTTCTTTCACACATCGACATTATATTACATAATATTCTAGAAACTTATATAAAAAATTCCCTAAGGATTTCAAATTTTAATTTTTTAGTAAATTATCCTGGACTAATATAGATTTGAGTAATGATTGCGGTACCTTTAGTTTGTTTGGATGATGCGCGTGCAGCTGGTGCGGGGAGACTACGACCGGAGGCGACAGATGGAGCTGCTGTCTGGCCAAGGCGGGCGCCAGTTGGATAAGTGGCGTCGCTCTGCGGGGAGCGCCAGTGGCGACCGTCGCCCCGGCGACTACGGTCCCGCTCGTTGTCACGCTGGTCACACCTGTAGCTGTGTATATTTACACAATACGTTTTCAATCACTTTCAGATAGGATACTGCTAATTTCCATCAATGACATCATCATTGATCCGGTAAGTGTGCATGTATTCCAAGGCCCTTTACACTTTACGATACTCATTAGATGCCAGTAGCGTATGTACTCTCGTAGGCGACTCAACTTTCGTACACATTGCTCCGCCGGCATCTCGACGATACTCGTTGGAGACGATACGCACGAGCGCCCGACACGGCGGTTACGCAAACGCGTAGGATACGACCAGTACGATTCACCATACCAATGTATGTGTGATACTTCGACCCACACGGCGGGTACGCAACGCTTATGATACCGGTAGCGTAGTGTGCTATTCGCCATACAAATGTATGCGAGATACTCCGCGGAAACAATCTCGAGACTTGCGTATCCTACTAGTCACTTATGAGTATTGTAATGTGCGACATAGGTTGTGAGTTTATGTTGATGACCACAAACTACTATAGTTTGTGGTCATCAACTATAGTAGTTTGTAGTACAAACTACTATAAATAACATATCTTCAGAAGAAATCAATTAACCCGAATGATGACTGTGAATATTGACAAAAGACTAAAGACACAAACCTTGCTCCCTGGGGTGATGATGGATTGGCAAAGCCACAGCTACGCCGGCAGCGGTAGCGAAAGGTCCGTTCTGGACCAAACCGACCACGCTGCCAGTACCTGAAGAGGTCGCGGCACTTGCCGCACTAGTGCTACTGCTAGACGCCACCACTGACGCCTGGGACGAGGCCAGGTGGTTCTGGAGACGCATCTGTAACACGTTTTTGACAGATGCAAAAATCACTTAAATAGTGGCAAGGCACACTGCATTTCGCAGTCATTTGGGCAGCCTGTCTGGCGGCAGTAACAACCCCCTTACAGAAGATCACCGTGAAATAACTCCACGTGTGCTATTGTTTCGGTGAATGTCAGATTTCTCTATTCCTTCCTAATCAGTTGTCCTTAACCTTCCATGGTCGCCAGTTCCTTTGACGTTGCTATAGGCGTCGGTAGCCACCGTACCAACTGTTTGTTGGTCTTAACATAAAAAATTCTCGAAATTTCAAGTATACAATCTCACCTTTAATGTATCAGCCGGCACCGCAACAGTCACGATCTGAGGCTGAGCGTCCTTGAGATCTGTTATGCGTCGAGCGCTCGACGTGATAATGTGCTTCTTGAGGGCAGACTGTTTCGCGTGTACGGTCTTTATTTGTACACTCTGCACTGACGACTGCGCACCGTGTACGGACGACTGCGCGGCGTGTACGGTCGTTTGAGCGGCGTGTACGGACGACTGCGCGCTGTGTACGATCGACTGCGCGGTGTGTACAGACGACTGAGCACTGTGCACTGTCGACTGCGCGTTGTGTAGCGCCGGCGGCGTTTCTGCTACGTCGCGCGACCTCTTTCTTTCCAACTTGACGGATACTGCGTCTTTCGGTTCGTCCACGACAATCTTCAACGTGGGCACTGGTTGGGGTAGCGGTTTTTTTTCCTGTATATTTAGATTTTTCACAATGTTATATATGCAATTCATTTACTGAATGAGTATGGTGCTAATGTTAAAAAGTTTATAGCTTTTTAAAAAATGTTATGTGTGTGTTACAACTTGGCTTTTTAACCCTCGATGCAAAAGAGGGGTGTTATAAGTTTGTAATAAAGTGTTAAAGTTGATTTACCTTGATGACCTCCTTCTTGAGCTTGAGTCCGTCCGGCGGCAGCACGTCCACATAGACCGGCTCCCTATCCTTGGCGACGACGAGCACCCTCGTGGAGCCAAACGAGTCCTTCCCCCTGCGGCCGCCAGAGCCCGCCCGCCCCTCCAGGCCCTGGCCATGCGATAAAAAAGACTCCGACAACTCGTCCAGTAACTCTTCGGGCGACGGTTTCCTCTCCTCCCTGCCGAGGTCCACGTCAGCGAGAGCCTTCAGGTCGGTTTCAGAGAGGATGCTTTCTACCTGAGCCTCCGTTAGACCTGTAACCAAACACATGTAACTATATATGAAATGGGTCATGTAATAACCTCAACCTGAACGTCGCTTTAACAAGCTATGGAGGGGGCTACACTCGTCTGGATTTGAAAGTTAATGGCAAGGCACACTGCGTGTCGCAGTCGACCGCAGCCCGTCTGGTAGCATTAACCATCCCCTTACAAAAGACCACCGTGACATAACAGCATAATATGTGATGTCGTGTTTCAGTGTTGCTCTTCTTTATCCCTTATCCTTAATCCTTCTATGGTCGGCAGCGCACTTGCAACACCTGTGGTGTTTCATTTGTGTTATACTAGACTACGGTAGCCACCTACCATCAAGAGGACCGTCAGTCTGTGACGACCCCAACATAAACAAAAAAGTTATGTGACATCAATTATACATTACCCGTAAAGTTCTCATTGAGCAGATCGTCCCCGCTTATGTCCAGACTGCTGCCGGTGTTGTCGATGTCCGGAATGTCCGGATAAATGTCCGCCAGCGAGAACTCGGCCGTCGTGAATGTGTCCAGGTCGGCGGTGGGCGGTTTCTCGGCCGGTCGCAACTCGACCGTGAACTTTGTGTCGGCGGCGAGCGGAAACTGATCGGCATGTGGGGACTCCGATCTCGCGGGCGAAATTGGCGGCGTTTTTGGTCGAAAGTGTAACCTGGAATTTAGATGGTTGACCTTTGTTTGAGGCATGGACCATTTACTAAATCTACGTTAATATAAATACGGCAATTTTTGTAGTGGCAAAGCTCACTGCGTCTCGCAGTCATTAGGGCATTCCGTCTGACGGCAGTACCCACCCCCTTATAGTAGACCACCGTGATATAACAGCACGTGTACTAATGTGTTTCCATGAGTAGTGGATGCCAGAGTCCATTAACCCTATCCTTCTATTGTCGACGTTACTTGCGGCACTTATGGCGTTACTTGTGTTATAGACTACGTAGCAACCTAAATACAACACCATACAAAATTCTCCACACCTAAACAAGTTTTCGCTTTAAAAAACTCACCATTCGTTATTGATTTCGTCCATCATGTGAGAGAACTCCTTCTCGACGGGCACTAGACTCGAGTCCGAGTCGTAGCTGCTATCACTGCAACCGCTCCACGATCTCTTGCGGATGACCCTTTGCAAATTATCACTAACACTGTCCACTGTTCTCGTATTAACACTAATATCACTTTTAACACTATCATGAGGTATATCAAGGTCCACATCAGTCTGTGCGGCGTCCGTGCACTTGGACTCGTCCGTCCACAGGGGAAAGTTCGTCGACAGGTGTTGTCTGAACGCGTGTCTCCACGGATGTTTGCCGCCCGAGTGGTAGTCGCGCGAGAGCACTTTTGGCGTCCGGTGCGGTTTCGTCTCGAGTTCAACCTGAAATTTTATAGCATTTTTTTAAGCTCAAACCACACTTTGTTACGTACAACGTGTAGGGCGTAAGGCGTAAGACGTGCCCAATGAGCAGGCCCGCAAAGCGGACCCCCAGGCCGAACCACTGAGGCGCCGAAGAGCCGGCCGACGTGCCTGGGCGTATGCCGCGTGCCCAGACGTCTATCTCTCTCTGTGTGTGTGTGTTTTGTGTGTACCTATGTATGTTTCTATATGTATTTTGGTACAAATGAAATTTATCCTTATTCCCTTACCTCTTCGGCGCGGTCGGCGCGATGTTCCTGCGAGCCGGGGAAGGTGAAGTCCAGCCTCGGCCAGAGATCATCGAGCGGTGTTGAGCGACGATCGAGCGCCACGCGACCGCCGCGCGTCATTCGCCGTCGAGCGAACCCCACGCATCGCGAGTACGGTAGCCGCAGTGACGTCAGCGTGTACCTGCCGACGAAGTCATATGCTCGTACATTCAATCAAGTAGGTTGCCGCGTCACTTTTTGACAGGGAACTGACAAAAAGTTTATGACCAGAGAACTGTTAGCCTGTTTCTGTTAACATCTCAACAAAGTAGGTTTGTTATTCATAAAATGGCGCTTTCATACTATTAAAATCACTGAGGGTGTCGCTGACAGAGCTAGACGGCGCATGTTTACTGTTTTTTTTCTATTCTAAATAAAAATGTAGAGAAACTCACCTGTGCCTCTCATCAATCTCGTGCTTATATAATCCTTCCTTCGACGGATCATCTGGGTCCACGGGATCGCCGCACAACGTTGACGTTGGCTGTAACGAATGTCTCTTGCTATCATCTATGCATTTATAATTTATTCGGCTTACATTTCGAGGATAAAATTTAAAATATTTTTAGCAAAATTACTTTTTACCATTTCAATGAAAAATTGTTAAAAATTTACCATTTCGTAATAGCAGCCAGTTTTCCTCCTGAATGTGTAGAGTCCATCGTCAGGCGACGAAAGCGCCTCGGCTCTCGAACTACCCTCTTCCTCTGACGAAGTGCAAACACCGGAATCTGTAATGTTTCACATACAAACCAATGTCATATTAGCGACTGACTCCAATATTATATTTGATTTTGCTTTGATCGCGACATTGATTTCAATTAACTATAACAAAACACCGAGCATTTAAATTTTAAAGTAACTTTTTGATCAATTTTTTAGGAACAGTTTGTAGTTTTTTTGTTTTTTTTTTGTTTTTGAGTAGTGAAATCGTGAAATTTTGCATACAAATTCTCAATGATACAGGAAAGGATATAGTGTACCTTTTATTCAGAAAAAAGTACCTACTGTTCCCGAAAAAAAATCATCTAAAATTAAAATAAAAACTAACGCTTGCCCAAAGTTTTATAGCAGCAAGAGGTCAAGCGTTATATTGTTTATATATTATCCTATTTTTCAACGCGGACGAAGTCGCGGGAAACAGCTCCCATCCCACAATTTATTGACCTAGAGTTAAAAAGTATAATCGCTTTTAAATGGTTTTGTAACCACCACTTGTAAGCGATGTTTTTTCTTTATCACCGGCATTAATAACATGTATATTGGAATTAAAGTTACATTAGGCCACAAGGTACCTAAAGAATCAAAACTACTTCTGTTACCAGTAGTTTTTTTTTTTCTACTAGTAGTAAGACTTGTAGTAGCAGTAGCAGGTAGTGAGTAGTGACGAGGGATACCCATTTATATAAATCGTTCAAGTTTTATCTATTACCTACATAAAATATAATATAATTCTCTCATATTTATTCCTACGATAGTTTTCTGTACAATTATCAAGTTCATAGCTATAGGTAGTTGTAACAATATTTCATCAGTATTTGTTGCACTGAAAAATGTACTGAAAATAAATTAAAAAGAACGTGATAAATAACATTTCGATAAAATTTTAAAATCCGCGTCTTGTGAGCCACGCGTGACAACATTTTCTAGAATTGACAGCAACAATCACTGTTTACCAGCAACGATCACTGTTAAACAGCAACGATCACCGTTAAACAGCAATTACCAATGTTTCTCGACAATTATCTATCACTGTTTGACGGCAATGATCACTGATCACTATGCAGATTTGAGGTGACAAAAGTGACACTGTCATCTGAATCCTAGTGAAGTAAGTATTGCAAGGTGACAAGCGGTGACGCGGCACTCACCTCGCAGCGCCTGAGAGCCGGCGGTGTGGTGTCTGTGTTTCCGCCGCTTGTACGGCCGCTTTTCACGCTGCAAGATAACCAAGTCACCAAATAACACCACATACGAACCTATTTACCAAACCTACGCATTTTTTATTCAGAGAGACACCTAACCAAAACCTAAACATTGTCCTATAATCGTGTCCAGTATACATATATATAGCGCCCCTGTATAGAAACTCTTCCTACGAAATCGCAGGAGCAGATCCCGATCAGGATTATGGGATAAAAAACAAAGTGGGGACAGGGAAATGGTCTCAAACACCCCTAACTTACGTATTGCAACATAATATAACAAATGTCTTCCGTAGGTGGTTGCTTCTGCCACAAAATGGGCTTCAATATAACCGCAGTGGCATGGCAAATTGCTGATAAAATTCACCATACATTTTTTAAATGTTTTTATAACCTTTAAAAGAAAATCAAATATTTTTTCTACACTTTTCTTTTATATTTTGGTCAGACAGACAGGAATACGGTTTCCTTGATGGTATGTATGTGACTACCGTCGCCTATAACACAAGCAACGCCCTAGGTACTGAAAATGCGCTGCCGACCATAGAAGGATTAAGGGTAAGGGAAGGGTAAAAAAATTTAATGTAAATAGTTTCGATACAGGGATTCGATACATTACTGGGACCACACTTATCTTTACTTACTAACATACTATGTCAAAGTTTGTGAAATCTTCAGTTTTTTTAAGGATACATCTTTGAGCGTGTTTGGGATAATACTTGTCATCTTGGGATACATTTTATCCCGATAAACAATTTCTGTAGGATAATTAAAACTTATACTAGATTGCTCACTTGTGGTTCAATAATCATTTTTAATTAATGTTGCCTACTTATCAGCACCTAATAAATCGAAAAATCGAGTAATTTCTACGAGTTGAATATAAAACTCGTTTGTGCGTCTTTTTAACGAGAGAAAAGCACAAGTGCTAACCTGTCTCGGCTGGTCGACGGGTGCGGGCGGTGCTCTAGGTGGAAAGTTTTGTACTGTGTACTGTTCTCGACGAAAACTCGGCGGAGTGGACAATGGTACGTTAGAATATTGCAATCTGTAAAATAAAATTTTTTTTCTTCATTATTTCATGTAAAATTATATAAATTATATGTATTATATAATTATAAGTTATATGAAACAGGTATTAAAAACTTCGATAGATTATTTGAGTACATTAATAAAGTTGTTTTGTTAATGTTTTGAGCAGGCTTTTTATTAACAGAAATATTCTTCATTAAGATAAATATTTGAATATTCGTCCCCTGTAATTTAATATTATTAAAACTAAGGCGAAAACCACACTATATGTGTCAACCTGTGAACCTGTTAGAGCTAGAAGTAGTTTCCAAAAGTCAATTTCTGGCTGAAGCCTTAAAAACTAAGAAATTTTTGCTACAAGCTACAATTATTAATATAAATGATTTTAAAATTTTAATATTGAAGGTTTATATCGACTGTATAGAAAGGCAATTTAAATCATCTCTAAAAGATGACAAAAAAATCCTTGCAATTTATTTGCCATATAAATGATAAGGCCTTGGGCCTCGGCTTCGACCACCTTCGGCCAAAAAAACCACCTTCAGTGAAAACCTTCGGGTTCGGCTCAAAGCTTCAGTCAGTCACTAATCGCTAGACTTGATCGGCCCTTTGGATCCTACATCCTCACCTCAACACCTGCACCTATCTAAGAACTGGACAAGAGTGCAACTCACCTGGGTGGTATATCGGGCAAGAGGTGGTTCGCGAAGTCGCCAAGCGAATATCGCTTCTCGGCCACAAGCGCCGTGAGCAACACAAAGTCCCTTTTCAATTGCTCCCGCCTCGCCACCATCTCCAGTACGGAGAGCGCGTGCGCCAAGTCGCGACGCAGCTTCAACATTTTCTCGTACGAACTCTCGTCGTTTTTCCTAAAAAAAAATATAGTGTAAATGTAATTATGTAGTAGATATATTGATTAAATGTTAAAAAAACGTTACTCTTGGAACTAGCATATAAAAGTAGCATTGTTCTTTCACTGGTGACTTGACTTGACAATGTTCATCTTTCAAGCCATGTCAAAAAGTCAAACCTTTTAACCATTTAAAAGCATACCAAACCCAAGTACATTTACATGGAATAATATGAGAATATGTTTTTACCTGTTTTTCCTGGTTTGCATCTTCTCTGTCCGCCTTCTGAACGCGAGGTAGGGGTTGTTGGACGACTGACCTGGCCTGTTCTCCGTTTTCACCGCCAGCACTAACGGGTGTTGCTGAAATAAGACAAACAATTGAATTAGTAATGTGTTTTAATATAGGAGAGACATTTACCTACTGTTGAATAAATCAGCCATGCCGAAAGGAAGTTTCGGTGTGGCTGATTTATTTGTTAAAATAGACCTTAAAACAAGGGAACAAGACTCACAGTTTTGAGCCGCTTGTTGAGCCAGTAGTCGTACACAGCGATGACAAGGTCGTCGTGCCTCTCCAGCAGTAGCTTGGCTTCGTTCAGCGTCACCACCGTCTGCCCAGAACTCTTCTCCAGCTTGTCCATCATTTGCTCGAATTTCAGTTCTGGAATTTATAGAGATTCACTTTCAATACTCGTCAATACAATACAATACGTCATTCACTCGTCAATACAAGATTATTTTTTGTATTCTATAAACTCAAAAACCACTTAACTGATTTTAAAAATTATTTCAACTATAGAAAGCTACATTATCAGCGAGTAAGATAGTAATGTATAACATCTAATCTTTATAATACCTAGTACTAGTACCTACCTACTCATCATTACCCACAAAAAGTTTGGAAGGCTATAGTTAATATGTCTATTATATTTAAATCAAAATAACCGTTTTTGTTCAAATTAGTCAATTAAATTCCGACAGGAACAGCCCTGCTGTTAGTCTATTGTTACGCATACTTATAGGCAATAATATTAGTTGTTTAGAAAAACATAATATTCAAATACCATGGTTAACTTTCCCTTGTATTTCGCTTTCTTTAATTTCAAATTTTCGCTTGAAATACTAGTGCCAATGTTACACAAAAATAAATGTCGGCACGGAATTCGCCTCGTTAACGAATTCGACAAATTCGAGGAACTGCGTCACTGGATATTATAATTGATAACAATTTCCTTTGAAATGTTTATTTTAATTAAATATTAATACTAATTGTAACATCTACGACGCTATTGCGTCGTCATAAGACTTACATCATTTTGCTAAGCTACTCTTTGCTAAGCTAAGAATGTCTAAAAATATTTGTTTTTATTAATCACCATAATAATATCTCACTTTACATTGTACCCAATCTATTAGCTTTATGCCTAAAGTTCAGTTATTCTGACATCTTGGAAATACCTAAAAACTATAGAGATCCCATAAATCCATATGTTCAAAAACCAAATTAGGTCAATAATAAAAAATACAAATTCAAAAACATTATAATGCAATGCAAGTGACGTTAGTAGAATGATTTCACAAATTTAGTCACTAATAAATATTTAATATTTCTTTGAACGGACTCAATTCGCATTTAGAAGTAAGCCTATACGTGTGAGAATAGTAGCATAGCAATTTTCCATTATATAACTTGAAGTACAATATATTGAAGTCAGGTCAGACCGCAGTGCGGCTATTGTGGTATAATATGGTCACAAAAACCTGTCACACTTACGGTTATAATTACCCAGTATGTTCGGACATTAGTATAAAAACCTAAGAATAAAAAATCTATAAATTTTATGCGTGTTACTACAGTAATTTTAATTCAATTACGAGTGGGTATGCAATGCCATAAGTGACAGCAGATAGTACATTCTGTACTAATGCGTAACAAAATATCGTTCTCTAAAAAGACATATTCGAGATATTATTATATTATGGCATATGAAATAAAATAAAAAATTGTAACTAAATAAAATATTATTTCGCTCCAAAATTAAAATTATGTTTAATAACAAAAATATATAAATCACGGTTAAGTTGAATTTAATCATTTAAATTGCGAGTAATATGTTAAAAAAAAAAAAAAAACACCTTATTTAAAATATATATAAAAAACTTCAACAGGATAAAAGGATGATTCACGTTACATACAACGTGCATACGGAGTCGTCGGACCTTGTCATTTCCACCTTGCACCGGTCGGGCCGTGTCATTTCCACCTTGCGCCGGTCGGGCCGTGTCATTTCCACCGTTCGCCGCCGGCCGGGCCAATTATTCATGCTACACCGGACTGTTTACTTATTATTTCAAGACCATGTCCGTGAATTTCAATGAAATTATCACAACTTAAGTTGGCAGCTATGGCAATTTTTAGAAGTGTCGTGACGGGACCGGCGGTGGTCTTGGGGGAGACTGCCGCCCGTCGTAACGGTCTCGAGATGGCCGGCATACCTCCTCTGTCGGGTACGCCGAGGTTCTGACAGGGAGCGTAACCCTACCCGCGCTGGTTAGCCATGGCGGGGCACTGATGTCGTGTCATAACGTCTCCGCGACATCGCCCATCAACGGCCACGCTAGAAAGTCGTTGGATTTTAACAGGTTTCCCCACGGTATAAAAAGGTCGCGGCTCTGGCACGGTGTAACGTGAATCGTCCTTTCACTTCTGTTATGTATGAACTGAACATTGCTAGCAACATTGCAGCTGTCCTGCTAAGACTAAAAGACATAAGAATAGGACTATGACCAAGAGCCGGCGTTGATTGACGGTATGGGCATTGGGCAAGGCACGCGACATGGTCACCCACAGTACGCAACTGTATCGTCAAGTTCCGTAAACTATTCAGATTAACATTGCGTTACTCCCAAGTAGGTTGTGGTTACATGATTTTGTTATTTATTTATAAGAACGTGCAATTATAGTTTAACATGGACTTTGGAAGGACCTCGGTAAAGTAAAAATGAGGTGCCCAACGGAAGATTAGTAGCACACAGAGCACAATGACGTGGTGAGTTGGATGCCCATTTGAGGCGAGGCATAAGCAGGTGTGCTTGCACCTTGCAAGTATAATATTTTTGGAATTAAAATGATTTTATTGAGACTTGTATTCATTGTGCGATGTACGTGTACGTTTAACGTTATGAATAAAACGTATTTTTTCTACCTTTCTTTCAATGCCTCTACCCTTCTTCAGTCTGTTTACTAGGGTGTAGTCACTAAACGATTACAGTTTAGCTCTTCAAAAGAATTCTATTGTCACTGAGGACCTAATATTATACTTCCTCAGTTATATTAGAAGTCTTTGGCCACTTAGCACTAAGCGAGGCTCTTTGTAGTGTGTCCACAGTTAAGCATTTCGTACATACCTGTGAGTTCGGGGTGACGCTGCTGTTTCAGCCACCGCTCGTCCTCCGAATCGATGTCGTACTCCGGCGTCTCGTGTTCCTGCCATAGCGCTGTAAATAATAAGTAAGTAATAAATATTTGTAACTAGCTGACCACACACGGTTCGGTCAAAAGCTATTCTTGGACTGATGTCCAATAAAAGTACATTGGAATAAAAACTTTTTAACAAAAAATTAAACCGCCGAAAAAACTGAATAGCAAAATATAATAAACCTTTTTTATTGAACCTTAATAACAAAGTTCTTAAACTAATGTAAGTACACCTAAGTAATTAATTAATTTGCTTGTTTAGCGCGGCCTCAAAATTACTTAGGTGTACTTACATTAGTTTAAGAACTTAGTTATTAAGGTTAAATAAAATTATTTTTTGTCCGTTTTTTTCGACGGTTTAATTTTTAAAAAGTTTTTATAATAATGCCATTTTCAAGCTAGGTACTCCCTTTGTAACGTATCGCTTTTAATATTTTAATAAATTGAATAATTTGTTACTTATTTATTCACCGTGATATTCTGCAAAAGAGTAATTAGGTGCATTTTAATTATTGAATTTAAACTCTTTTTTTATAATATTTCTAGAACTTTTAAACATAATAATTTACAATAACATCTAATATTATACACACAAAATTCAAAATGTACTACATACTTCAAAAATACACGATATCTCAAATCGCTACCGAGCTTTTTAGACTCAATGATTCATTAACTCTTCGACTCACGAATCGCGAGGCTGTTAGGTCATGAATATAGGTCAACCTTACAAACTTGGAAGTGCTGATACCGTATTAGTTTTGCTACACTATAACTAACGTCAGAAAAATATTTTACAGAAACTACGAGTATGTGTGTCGCGTTTCAAGGGTTTTTTTTCTTTCTGCTTCTTGAGCGCATATGTAAATTCGTAGACGGCTTCAAATTATGACAAAGTTATTAAAAATATATATATTTTAATTCATACTATATATTATTGACGGTGTCAGGCAGGCTGACGGCCAGTTGGCTACCATCGCCTAAGGGCACAAGCAACACAAATGAATCGACAGGTAGCAGTAATAAAACTATAGTGATTCATTAAACAAGTACTTTTATCGTTTACAATCTCTGATTAGTTCCTATATGATCGGTATAAAATCTAAACAATCCAATCTCGATGCATTTATGCATGCTATGATCGTAACCGGCCAAGCAAGGAGTGTAACAATGTTGTTATACATATATGTTATATCGAGCACATTATAAAATGCGAATTCCAATTTAATTTAATTGATCAATTTAATTGATTATCCAATCCCGCCAATCGTCATCCCTAATCACAACCAACCCGAATCTTAGGGATCATAAGAACGCCTTATTAAATTTTGATTAACCTTTTTTATTATTTAATTTCATTTTTCATTAGGAAATTTTGGCGTTTTTCGATATATCAAATATGAATTCAAACCTTACAACATAAATGCCATAAATAATTAGCCCTATTCCGTATCATTCACTTTATGAATAACGTAACCGTTATACATATTTAACCTTTAAAAATCAAATAGTATCACATTGATTTTAAAGGTTAATTATGTCTATAGCGGTTGCGTTATTCATAAAGTGAATGATACAAAATAAGACACCAAATCAAAGAGCATTAGGATGTCAAAAACTGAAAAATTGTTCCATTTTTTAAACTTTACCCAAAAATGGCATCACATAAAAATAAGGGCAATAGTATTTTTCTTTATATTAAGTGAATTTGCTTGACAAATTGCAGTTTCTACGATGACGAGACAGCGGCCCTACGTTCACATTCACACATATATACATACACTGTAAGTAAACGCACACTAACAAACTAGGCAACAGCGTACGTAGATAAATCGCGCCAGACGTACAGTCACAAAGAAAAGTTTCTCTCGAGCATAACGATTAATTTCATCAAGTTAGTTTTAGAAATCGGATCTAAGACGGTTTTAATAATAAAAGTAAGGATAATTAACAACGTTAGCCGGCTTCTTTTGTCGTGGATTTCTGAGTGATTACAATAACTTAATAGTACAAACAACCGGTTATGGTTCAAAAGTTCCTTCAGGACAAGAAGAACCAAGGATCAGTTCGTGAAAGGTATTAGTAAGAATCTCGTATAATATAGTGAGCCTGAGATTCATCGCCCTAATAGGCAGCCAATTAGATAAGGATATTTCAAACACGATATTCTATTTCATTAAAAATTATCTATGATAAGCTTTTTAAATATCTATTAGAGAAAGTCTTGTTTATCTATAAATTCTATACATTATTATGTACAATTTAATGTATGTATTCATTTTTAAATAGCGATTTACACATTTGTCTTTAAATAATAAAAATGTAAAAAGATTCTGCAATTTCATATTCAAGTTTTACCTCAAAGTAAGCAACGGACTTCATTAATAACGCATTTTAATACTTATTAAACTTTGCTCTTCATATTTTCTTCCCCTTCCTAAATGAAAAAAAAAAGTGGAATATAATTTATTAAAGATATTTTTAACATTTCTCACCACCTACGACTTATTACCCGCTTTTTAGTATTCATTATGCAGTTTTGACTGAATGGAGGCTAAATCTATACTAGGTAACATTATAAACAGAGATTTGTATTTTTGTTTGTAATGAAAATACTCAAAAACTACTAGAACGATTTTGAAAAATTATTTCACCTATAGAAAGCTATCAGCGAGTAACAGGCTATATTTTACAAAGTTACGCGCAAAAAGTCGCTTGTAACAGCCAGTATGTGATAAAAATAGCCCTACAAGTACATTTACGTGAAATAAATCCAAACCTTATTGCCTTGCTTTTTTTAAAATTATAACAATCGCTTTTGTAATTGTATTGATAAAAAATAATATCAAAACACTTTTATGCGTGACAATACTTGCACGCACACAAATAAAACTTCGCACGTGACATCACACGTGCGTGCCTACACATCTACTACGCGAGAACAAGTCTGCGAGGCGTTGCGAATGAAAATTAGTTTCTATGTACACATTGATAGGTTTCATATTTGATTGATATGTCGAGATAAGGACAACTGGATACCTTGTGCTCTGATACGGCTGTAATTTGTAAGGTTGTTTTACTCGTGCGATGTTTGTAGAGTAATTAAATACGTAACGTATGTGTGAGAGAGAGAGAGGTAGCTTTCTGAATGTTATTGATGTATTTACGAAACAGACATAAATCTCGTCAGAATTTTTTGATGATTGAATATCGCACAGTTTAGACATGACAACGTTGATTAGCATTAGTTTTGGATTTTTTTTGGACGTAGAAAGGTTAAAAGTAACTACCATACCGTTGTCATAGCCGTTTCCGGTTTCACTAATACAGGCAATAGATGACGCTGAACATACTACCAACCCTAACCCCAGTTAATAAATACTTCATGAGACTAGCTCGATTTTTTTATGTAAGAACCGTCAGACAGGCCGACAATCCTTACAAGTAGTTGGAATAAAGCTTTAATGTAAAGCTTTTTAATCAAACAGACCGAAGCCCATGTCATCGTCAGACTCCTCGGGTTCTTCCTATTTCTACTCTTCCACTTAATGGTAGAAGACTACCAGTTGTCTAATAACACAAGCAAAGCCACAGGTGTAAATTATTACCCAAAAAACCTTTAGTGACGTACTAAAAATTTTCAGCGACAAACTACATTTTGTTTTTAAGCTTATTAATTAAGTTCTGTATACTAAAAGTTTAAATCGGCTACATTTATTTCCTTTTTCATATTTTACACAATATTTAAAGAAAAAACCGTCCATTTTAAATCGGTTCGGTTATCTCCGAGAGACTAGAAAAAAATCATAGGTTATTAATTAATAGGTTTTATTAGGTCGCGCTTATTTTGGTAAACATTATGTTCGGTCTGTTATTAGTCCTTGCCTTGTCTTAAAGATAAATTGACTGTCCACGTCTGCCTTTTCATAATGGGCTTATTGGGGTGTTTATGATTACGGAGCGCTACGTGCCAACTACTCTCTCCTGTCATGGTCGCCCCTCGTTTGTATTTTATAACGGGATTGGTGCAGATATATATATATATATATATATATATATATATATATATATATATATATATATATATATATATATATGAGTGAATATCAAAAAAATTGTACGTAACACAAAAGAAACACAATGGAATATTAACATTTCTGTAACACAAAGGAATATAAAGGTGCCATTATACCAACAGTGTATTTGCTTATGGATATTATTTTATCTTTTACATTTTGTATTTTAATTGACTTGAATAAAGAAAACAATCTAAAATGCAACATTTTGCAAGTAAAAACAATAGCAGTTTCTCCGGATTTTCTTGACTCAACTTTTGTCGATATCTTCATTGTCTCTCTGCTCCAGAAAGCACAAATTGTAACGTAAATACACCAATAGAGATAATTATATAATTTTTCACATTAAAAACGGAAAAGAAAATGCCAAAATAGATTTTTTAAACATAAATTAAAAAGTATATATTTAGTTAGGTAATGTAAACTGGTTTAAGTCTATTGATGTTTTTATATTTTTCGTTTTAGTTCGGTAAGTTTTTGAAGTTCATATTTCTTATATAAAAAAATTCTTTTTCTTTTTTATATTAAGGCTTTTTAGTGCAGAGTCTATACATGGGCAATTTCGTACTGTGCTCCTCACGGTGTTTTTCTTTACAGTAAGTAAGAGCGATAAGTTATCGAAAAAATATGCAATCGAATGGCGAAAACAGCTTTCAAATCGGATCAGTAGTTCTTTATAAAATTGCGAAGATACATATAAACGAGAACCAACTTTTTTTTAGTCGGTTTAAAATAAAAAAAAACATTACAAAATTATCATGAATTAATGGATCACAATGAATTTTAATTCATATAAATTTAATATTTTGAATGTAGAAATATACAACGTAAATATATTCAGACTACAACGTACATTTTAAAACGAAAAAAATTGTCACATGAAAGAAACATAATGGAATATAAAAATTGCCAATGTGTATGCACCCTTTTTTTGTGTGGCGTCACCCAATGGAAGCAAAATATAACCTATCAAAACAAGAAACCACGCGCTACAAACAAAGTAAAAAGATTTTCACAATTCTTGTCTATCACACGATTTACTTATTACAAATAGTATCATAAGATAATATATCTGTAGTAAAATCATTAAACTTACCTGAGATATTGCGTAACACAAGTAAATATTTTACAATGCAACAAAACGGTAACCTCACAAATCAAAGCAATACAGCAAAAGTAACGTGGCTGACGTTTTGTTTTGTGAGGTTGAGTGGTAAATCGAGTTTTTCCGGATGTAAAAAAATACGGATGCGTTCCGAAAGTGTATAACAGGACACATAATATCGTCACACAACGGTCGTCACACAATGTAATGAAATATGGAGACATCAGTTTTACTTCAGTTTTCTTATTTATTACAACGTTTCTAAAGAAATAAAAAGGTTTCTTATGCACAGTGATCGTTTTCCAAGTACACTTTATAAAAAAAATCTGTGTTCGATGGATTATGAAAAAGTTATAATTTTTTTCTTTTAAAAGTACCACGGGAGACACTACTTTTTTGTATGACAAAAAAAATCTTCACTTCATTAGATTTGGTTTTTATTGTATTCCTTTGGACTAATTCAGTTGATCTGGTATTTATATACCAAAGAATGAATATTGAAGCACCTTTTTAAAAAATACGGCTTATTTATTCACCATAGGATTTTTTTACACCCGTATTAATATGGGGACATTGAGCTTTTTCAAAATGTACAATTTTTTTGATATCGCCTCATATACCCATTCGCGCGTCCGCAAATGCGGAACTTCCGTATCGATTTTTGCGGATCCGCAACTTTCTTTTGCGGATGCGGATTTGGAGCTAGTCTGATAAATTTATCCAGCATGAATTATGAAAGTGTATAAAAGTAAATTTTCTATTAAAAGCTTTTTTTCTTAATAAAAAAAGCTTATTAAAAGCTTGATTTCTTATTAAATTAATGATTCATTTTAATCAACTATTAAAAAAACCTGAAATCCGCATCCGCAACAAATTTTTGTAGCTTTTATGAGATTTCTAGTTTTAAAATTGGAGGGTATTTCTTAAATATTGATTAAAATACATTAAAAAAGTAGCCGATTAAAACTTAGTACAACAAAACTTAAGTTACCTAACCTTACAAATTTATTTAGTTGTGGCTGACTTTTTTTTTATTTGCTTTTCAAGCATCTTACTCAGTCATCATTTTTTTATACTATACGCATACAGCGAAACTATATTAATTTATATATGTAGACAAATTCTTAGTTATTGCATCACAATACAACAATATTGCAAATACATAGTTAAAATAGCGGCACCAGTTATTTATTTCGAACAACAAACTCTCGTGTGACTCATATGTTATGTACATATTTCTGAATAACTAACAAATATAGTTGACGTGTTTTCTTAAAAAAAAAATGTAGAGTTCATTGTTATTTTTAGACATTTCTCGTTCTATCCGCGATAGCCCCTTCCGGTTATTTTACAATATTCCAAAATACTCGTATAGGCCATGTACAAATTCAGATTGTAATAAATCTAAACACACGAATAAATGTATCGCCCCCAAAGTAAGCATTTATAGACTTGTGTGTCACGAACCATACAAAGGACGGGGTGTGAAAAAACTCTGCTTTAGTCAACTTTAAAAGTTTGACCCAGACGGGAATCAACCCGAGATCCCCGAGTCAAAAGCGTTGAGGCAAGCACCTCAAAATAATAATGATGAACAGCTGTCTCCACCAAGATGGCAGTGAACGTGTGATGGTGTGATCATAAAAAATATCTTGGAATCCAATATCCGGTTGTCTAATTTAATTCGTTCCTCGCACAGAATCAGTAGGAGAGTATGACGTGGCACGATAACGGAGATTGCTCGAAATGTTTATATTGGCTTGCCAAAATTGCCATACAAATAAAATGTATGATTTATTGGGAGATAGATTATAAAAAGCAATATTTAAAAGAAACAAAAATAATTTAGTGATCAATTTTAAATATTATCAATCAATAATAATATAATGCCAATATATGTAATATATTAATAATATCATCATCAATACTAATAATAAATCTGTAAATGTAGGTATTGTATGTATGTATGTTCCTCCATAACTCTTAAACGAATTAATTGATTTTCATGAAACTTGGTAGATAAACATTTACGGCCATTCCCAATAAAATACTGACAGTAAGAGATAAACAGCTACTGCAGACCGAAACTAGTTTCCTATCTATTCATGAATTGCGTCCCACAATTGTCGATATCAGCTTGCGCTTTACTGGCAACTGTAGACAAATGCACTTACCGGACCCTCTTTTGCGTTTCGTTTACTACAAGCAGTAGTAAAAGTAACAAAGTAAAAATAACGTTCTTTTACAGGATTTCTCGCTTTAAAAATATATATAACAAAAAAAAACATACGATTTTATGTTTTACGCAATAAAGAATGTATTATATAATAATAAAATCTGAATTATTGAATAAGGATTTATTTCTCAACATAGGCAGTATGTTCAGGCAAAACGAAACGTACCTAATGTTTGCGTGACATCTACACTGACAGTTGGTTTTAACGTTTTGTTTGATTTCTTTCTAGTTTCTTAAGTTTTTTACAGTTAAAACTGAAATAATAAATACAACATTTTATTTAAATATTTGTTAAAATAAATATTGATGCTACATTCCACAAATTGTTAGGATAAAATAGGTATGTCTAACCCACCGAAACCCACCGGGTGATTGCATGAGCAATATTGTAAAAATGTTCTTGTGTATTGTCATGAACATAAATGTACTCCGGGTACAGTCTTGCTATGGCACATGAGACATCAATTATGATACGCCCAGCAGATGATTTTGAGACTCCGACAAAATCCGCAACGGATACAAGCATTGTTCCTAATGCATAAAATCTCAGTCAGCAAGATTTGGTGCAACTGCTGTTTTATTTAAGCGGAATCTATAAGTAAACTATATAAATACCTAGGCCAAATAATTTCACCAGAAGATCAAACACAGAAAGAAATTGAAAGTCGAATATGCAACTCTTGGAAAAGGTACTGGTCACTCAAGGAGGTCATGAAAAATCCCCAATTTTCAATCCAAATTAAGAAAAAAATATTCAACACGTGTATACTGCCTTGCATGACTTATGGTTGCCAAACATGGGCTTTGACTGAAAAGTATATGAGAGCTTTAAAAGTATGTCAAAACAGAATGGAGAGGAGTAAGTTAAACATAAAATTAAAAGACAGAATTAGACTTTCAATTATAAGAGAAAAGACAAAAGTAACGGATATCACATACACAGTAAAAATGTTAAAATGGAAATGGATTGGACATACACTGAGGAGTAAGAAAAACAAATGGTCGAAAGATGTGACTACATGGTACCCTCGTGATGGAAAGAGAAGAAAAGGAAGACAAAGAAAAAGATAGGAAGATGATATCAGGGAAACGGCAGGTCCACTATGGAGAAGGAAGGCTATGGACAAGGGATTGTGGCGAATTCTAGGGGAGGCCTTTGCCAAAAGGCAAGCTGACACTGAAAAAGAAAACCAAATATAGTTACTAAGTAGAAAAATGAATAATAATAAAATAAAATAAAAAAATTTAAGAAAAATGTAACTAACAAAAAAACTAGAAATATTGTAAAAAAATGTCAGAAATAAAGGCTTTATTTATTTATTTATTTTATAAGTAAACTCATAATCGTTTAGTTCACTCATATGATTTATTCGAGTTTTGTATTATTATTTTTTATGTTAAGGTCGACAGACAGGCTGACGGTCCACTTGATGGTAGGTGGCTACCGTCGCCTATAAAACAAGCAACGCCATAAGTGCTACAAGTGCGCTGCCGACCATAGAAGGATTAAGGATAAGGGGATAAGGGAGGGGTGGGGTAATGGGCTCTGGCATCCCTTACTCACTCGCCGAAACACAACAGCACATATGCTGTTATTTCACGGCGGTATTCTGTAAGGTGGTGGTTACTGCCGCCAGACGAGCTGCCCAAATGACTGCGAAACGCAGTGTGCCCTACCACTACTTAAATACAGTACATTACTGACTGTACACTACTGTGTACCTACACTTTGTATGTTTTATGTTGACCATATTCCTCAACATCACTGTCCCAGTCAGATAAGTCCCTTAGATCTAATTCACTTTCACTCGAACTTGAATCGGACATTATTCTTATTTATAGGTAAATAAATATATATTAAATTATTAATACGTTGAATGTGGAAAAACCTTAAATTATTTCACAAAAAGTCTATCTTCACTCAGTGCCGTAAATAGGGCAGTGCCACCGGTGCCCAGGCACAGGGCGTAGACCCTTGGGGGGGCGCAAGAATGGACAGACCAGGCAGGACTATTATTTTTTCGGTTTGCTCCTGATAAGTTCCCACTGCGCCCCTATAGTGCTCGATTCCAACACATACGTACCTACATGCCAGTATCATCAAAAACGTCTATTAAATTAGATAAAACATCGAGCTAATTTTTTTGGCAGACACAGTAGGTGGTATAATAGGCGAAGTGTCCACTTAACATCTGATGGCTCGTCTGCTTGTTTGCCCACACCTACATCAGTTCTTTAAAAAAATAGATTTTTCTTCCAAAATATTAGATAATTGGTCCACCAACACCAAGTTCCTTTGTGCTTTATTTTATCAACCTGAATGAAATAAAGTAGGCCTATACATAGCATTGCTCTATCTAGGGTACCTATAATATCTAAAAAAAAAAACAAGGGCGCAGTTATAGAAGCTCGCACAGGGCGCAAAAAAGGCTATTTACGGCACTGTCTTCACTTCTATCGCTGCATTATGGGGGACCAAGAAAAACGCTATCTCTAATAATTTACCTTACTGACAGATAGTTGTCAAAAGTGTATTGGGACGCAAAATGCCGCATTCGCATAGAGAAACTTGTCCATAGTAAGAGACAGGCCCTCCCTCCGATAAGTGACGTCCGGTGACAGATATTCTTATCTGTCGGTATGTTATTGGGATGCTTTTTGCTTACTGTAGATACTCTATTAATACTCTAGTAAGCCAAACAATGGATAGATAGTTTATTGGGAATGGCCGTTAGACGTACAGGACATAGGATAGGCTACTTTTTTCATTTTCAACGCGGAAGTCGCGAGCGTCAGCTAGTATTGTATAAGAACAAGTGTATAATGGCAGTTATACACTATCAAGCCTTAATCGTCCAATCCAATGATTGATTTGATCAAGCCAATTTGACGGTATATTGGACCAAATACACGGTCAGTCCATCGCGTCAAATTAACTGGCGTGAAGCCAAAATTTGATCGTGAATGGTAAAAACTGATGGCTTGATGTCAAAAACTGTAGTAATGTAAAATCGGCGCCGTTGCCTCACGTCATTTTGTCGTCACGCCAAAACGCTTGATCGTCTATTTCGTCCATTAGTGTGTCATTTTGAATAACAAGTATGGCTATCATTCAAAATAACACCCATACATCGAAAAAATTGTCTTGATCAAGCCAATCGTATCCCGCCGATTGGACTATCGTCGGATTGGCTGGATCGTGTATGGCTGGCATTAACTAGACAGTTTGAAAGAGAATTAATTCTGAAAACTTTGTTGGGTCGAATGATGGGACTGGGGGAGAAACTTGGAAGGCTATATAATATGTCGATCGCATTTTTTTCGCGAACCTCTTCACAATTTAGGTCACACAGTGTAGTAGAGACACTTGAAACATTATTAAAATATACTAAAAGTATTTACTTAATTTTCCAAAAATAAAACAAGTAAATAGATTTTTATTTAATCATAAGTTCAAGTCGGCAGTAGTGTTATTGCTATGGTATTCATATCTAATTATCTACGATTTTAAAAAAAGCAACTACAGCCAGTTGGTACAAAAAAAAATGATCTAAATACTAAAGAACAAATATAATATATTATTATCAGTAGCCATAAATAAAAACATTTTTTTAAAACGATTTTTTTGAAAAATTAGACATTACAGTTTTCAAAAAACAACAAGCTTCAATTTGCAATCTCTACACTTTTTATCTAAATGTCTCTAAAACATGTTGCAATGTTAAATTTGGGGGTTATTTTCAACATAACCCCCAACTTTAAATAAAGCTCTGTTTTTAGACTAAAGAATTTTATTTAAGGAAAAAGGGATTTGATGTCGACTTTAACCAGCAGCCTCCAAGCCTCCCTCTCTCAAATTGCACTACATGTGCATTATAAAAAGCTCTTTAAGACTATTATGACAAGGCTCAATATTCAATAGTGAGAAGAGATTTTGTATAACAGAACAAAGTAGTAACTTCAAATATAGCAAGTGCTTACTAATAACAAACAACGTATTGAAATTACGCAAACAAAAATACTGTATTGGGTAATATGAATCTCGTTATAAAAAATAGAGAGAAAAACCATGTATTTTGGGATTATGTTGGCCCTTAACCCTTAATTAAATCAAATATGCCATATTTAGTCTCAAAATATTATCGTTTCCTATCATATAGGGTCGCAGACGAAGTCGCCAATAAAAATTGTTTCACGCTAGCCTATGGCGGATTTGCAATGCTTCTTCGAAGAGATCTAGCCCCCTTTCACAAGTAGGTTTCCTCGAGAGTCGAGATGTTTTCTTTTATCGATAAACCAACTAAGTAATCATATAAATAAATACAGGAATTCAATGCTCAGCAGGCTACCTTAGCAAGAGATGCCACAGGAACACCAAATAGTACTCTAATAATTAAGGCGAATAATTATATGCTTTTCTTTTATTAGTATTCCATCGTACATTATCCCGATTTCCTTCAAAAGATTCCCTTTAATTCCAAAAGCCTCGGTAGGTACTACCAAAAGAGATGCTAAATCATTACACAATTTCTGATTGAATATTTTTTTTATTGCTCCAATAGTGTTTGCCTACTTAATTTATCGTTTGACTCCAATCACCCAAGATAGAGCCACTTTAATATTCAGTCTAGAAAGTCACAAAAAAGACATTGTCCATAGATTTTCCGCCTAACTTGAACTATGACGATTTTATTTGATGCCTGCCTCGTTGGAGGCCTTGTATTATAAAAAAAATATAAATAAATAAATAAATAAACCAGTGTTATACACGAAATGGGGAACATTGGAATACAACAAACATCATAAGAATTCTATACATATAGATTTTGTCCATAGGTAGCTAAAGTTTAAAATAGAACTTTAATATGCATATCATAAAAAGAAAAAAAAAACAATCTGTACACAATGTTTTCGACAGTAAAAACTTATAAAATTATTATTATTATTTGAATACTATTTAAATAATAGTGTCCTCTAGTAACTTGCCTTTTCTCTTATTTTCAAATTAAATCAAATTAAATAAATTTAAATAATCATATATATATACTTTTATGGGACCTTGATTGGATCTATATTTTTAACATTAATCTTATAGGAAGATCCATTTAAAACACAACACGATACGAATAAAAGACAAAATTCGTTCAGGGGGGGAATATAAAACGAAACTAAGATCGGCGTGGCCTTGATGGGATCTATATTTTTTTATCTATGTCTTATAGAATCTGTACCTATTCAAAACACAATACTACCTATACGTATAGAAGCAAAAACCGTTCAGTGGGAAATAAATAACGAGTACAAGATCGGAACGTTTCTTGTTGATTCCACAATAGAAGAATCGAAAACAAAAAAATTTCACTGGATATTTTAACACTTGTACAATGGGGTCGGCAAAGATGATATTATATTGCTTGAAGCGTGAACACGGTATAGGTAGGTTTTAGGTTTTTGTCCCGTATTATTAATATTTATTAAGAAAACGATATAAAATTCTAAAAATTAAAATAAATATATTATTAAAAATCTTTAAAGTCTTTACAGAGCTGCACCACTGTACAATGTTATTCGGACGGTTGTTATGATAAAACCATGGAGCCTGTGACTAATATTATTACCCATGCGACCTTGAACCTTTGACGAGTCGAGATCATATTTTGTTCAGCAATATCTCTTCATTATTTTGCAATAACTATCACAATATTGAATTATATCTTACTGGGTAAATAAATATTGTTTTGACATTACGAGTCTATCGAAATTTAGTCTTGACATAGATTGAATAAATATCATCAATGGTCGTGTGGACTGCCCTGATATTCTCTCCTTGATTAATTTTAATGTACCCACTAGATCTGTTAGATCATATAACCCCATTTAAATCTCATTTGCTTGTTCCAATTATCGGCAGAATAGCTTTCTTTGGCGGGCTAGTAGAAACCTCAACATGTTGTTCAGCGAGTTGGGTGCTGATGCTGATATTGATATATTTAATTGTAAATCGACAGAAATTAAGCGTAAATTAATAGCTATACTATTCAACTGAGCTATACTGTTCAACTTCTTTTCTTTTCATTTTGTTCTCTTTTTCTCATTATTTTATATTATTTAAGTTAAGTTTATGTTATATTAATTGTTATAGTTATGCATATGTTGTCATTCGTCACAATTTCTATTTTGTAATTTATTTGTGTATACCTTAAAATTGCCTTGTATTACCTATACCTATTATAAGTTTTTTGTTTGTGCTGTTGGTGCACCTTTTGAAAAATAAATAAATAAATAAATAAATAAACACCTAAAAAAGGAGGCGCGGACGAAGTCGCTCGAAAAATTAAGTGAAATTACCTGGACTATATCTTTTATCCTTCCTTGTATCTGCGTCAGTCAGTATTCAGTAGGAAAAGTAATAAGTAAGAGGACAAAGGAAAAAAATAAGCATTGTACTTAGTTAAGAACGTTAGAAACACTAAGTATATTGAGCAGATTTTGCAGGTTTTCTAGCGATTTGAAAGATCTGGGGCCCTAGACAAGTTGCATTCGCTCCGTAGCGATTCGATTCGCTAAAAACAAAATGTATGGGATTGACATATGCCTTCGCTAAATCACGCGAAGACATATGTCAATCCCATACATTTTTATTTAGCGAATCGAATCGAATGCGAATCGAATGCACTTTGTCTAGGGCCCCTGGGCGGTTTAAGACATCCAATTAAACTTATCTTATTATAAATATTGTAACATTTATCAATAGTAGTTACCATCCTTTTCATGTTTCATTCGTTTATTAAAAATGTTTTTACACGTGCAAGTGATATTGTAACACCTCATTTTATTTACGTCACTGATACGAGCCAGGTGTGGTGTGGACGTGTACTTTATTAAATAATGGAAATAAAGGTGACAACTCATGTGACAAGAGGTAGCTTTTACTTATTGTTAGCAACCCTCCTAGTCCAGTATCCCTTACTATTACTAACCAGCTGATTTTTTGTCTGCAACATTTGTATAATAAAATGGCCGCATATAGTCCTACAAATTGAGTGGTACGTTTTTCCAGTCCTACGCTTGGAAATTGTTTACGGCTGCTAACTCCTTTAGCTACCTCTATCGAGAATTTTCTCAGAGTCAAACGGTGGACGTCTCGGTTGTTAGATTCAAGTGAGTTATACTGGACTATCCCCCGGCTTCGTATGAATTGCGACTTGATTAGTAAGATACTAAGAAAACAACAAGATGATGAGTACATATAAAAGTCATTCCCGATCTATCATAATATCAAATATCACAAGATCTCCTCACTTTCAGTGTAAAAATGCTTACCGCACACTAAAAAAGAGAGTTTCCAAGTAACGAATGCACGGACGGACAGATGGTCGAGCACATGGCGCGACCCTGGCCACGTCCGGTGTTACAAGGCGCCTTTTCTTTCATAAGAAAGGCTGTTGTTCGATTACGTTACGAGAGCACAACAAAAAAAGACCGCCGTGTGTTGTGAAAATTTCGATTGTTAAATTATTGTTTAAATGTTATATGTATTTGTAAGTAGTACTAGTTAGTACCTATATATCTGCAAGATTATACCGCAATTTCATACTGTAGGAGGTTACTACATTTACCCACACTGCGTATGGCCCCACACCTTCTCTGTAATGAAATGACGTAATAATATTGTATACCGGACGCCAAATTCAAAGGAATTTTCATAAAATTAAGTAATATTTCTTTTCCTCTAAGATTATATACAAAGGTATACAAAGTAGGTATACAATTATTCAAATTGGTACAAGACAAAGCCTGTGCTTCTATGAAAATAAATTGATGGAACCTCGCAATTGACTGGCACGATCGGCGTCATTAAAATATATGAATATATAAGTAAATTGTATTTAAATAAATTATAAAAGGTGGAAATTTTTAATTCCACCTGTAGGGAAAATTCTCTAAATACTGAAGATTAGGTATGGGTTACTTTTTTTTAAATAAAATAAATTTTATTTCCTGTATAAATTTTAGTTTTTGAAATTTTGTTCTTTTTAATAAGTTGGCGTCATCACTGACTTAACTACAGAGACAAGATATATTTCGACGAGACAAAAAATTTCACGTGATAACCTCAACCACAAATAAAATTTCAGGTTGTAATGAAATTATTTAGTTTTAATAAATATATTTTCTGTCAATGGAGTTTCAATGGAGTATTTATGAAGTAAAAACTCGTGACTAGCTAGTGTGATGGTGTATGGAGAAATAAAGCCTAAAGCGTTTGTTTACATTGTCGACAAGTTCTAAAACAATATAAGTTATAAGTTTAATTGATGCGTCACACAAATCTTCATGACATTGTGTAGAATTCATGACATTGTGTAGACACATTGTGTAGAATGGACTGTATAATGTAAACGTAGTGTCACATACACATACGTTCTGTACATACGACCACAATGATCATCATTAATATAGATACTTTAACTAAAGAATGTTCTAAAAGCTAAACTTCAAAAAGGGCCGGCGGTATACAAATTGATCGACCTCACTACACAGTTTAACAATGAACAAAGTATTACAAAATTAACTGTGCCTAGTTCACGAGCCCAAGGTGAAATAGTTATAAGTGTTCCACTTAAATTATTATAAAACAATGAGTCTTCTATTTGGAACAAGTGTATGGTTCCCGACGACCGGTTTACATTATAAAGTTACAACAAGGAGTTTCACAAAGTTTATCGATAGTCTATGGTAACCAGATAAAAAAAATGCAAGTCCTAGAGAATAAGCCTGATTTCCTTAAAAAAAATTTAGATTTTTTCGCAATTTCAGTTGTTTTTTCAAACGTAATTTTCAATTTAAAAAGTCATATTATTGTTTATATAACTTATTACATAGCATGAAACAAAGTCGCTTCGCGCCGTTTGTCCTCCTGTAAAAGATTTACAGGAGCCGGGGATCTTTCAACAAGTATAACATATTATATTATGTTATATTATATTATAATTGCGGCGGCATCCGCCTTAAAAAACCATAATTATTTTATATTATATTGAGGGACTTTTACAAAACTGTAATTAAAGAAAAAAATCTTTCTTAGTTAATAAGGTTTTCAATAACGCAAAATGAATAACGGTGGAACTGATTAAGTAAGTGGCTGAACATTTCATAGATAAATACGAGTACGTGTTGCAATATATTTTTTCTATTTTTTTTTTAATTTTTAAAATAGAGTATAAATTACGAAAATCTAATGATTTTTCCTTACATTTTCCAAATCCGGCCGTAATTTTGAAATGAATGTAAAAATCCTGACAAATCCTGAGATATGGCAACCCTAGACTCCGACTCTATATTATTATGTATAGAGTATGCCCTTTGAGAGTGCCGTACATTTTCAATTCGATTCCAAGAAAATTCTTAGCAGACTTAATCGACGCACGGAGATATTGAAACATATTCGCTGTGCGGTACAAATATTCAGAGTAAGGCACACATTCAATTCATTAAATTGATTGATCACGTTGATTAATTCGGTATAGGCTTTTCATCAAAGCCCTCGCTAGTTTGGGAAATAGTTAAGTGGTATTAAGTAACTGCCTAGTTAAGTCGTCACTGTCTAACGACAGTTAGATTAGACAGTGAGGTGAACTTAGATATATTTAATTGAAAGCGTATCAAATGTGTTTTATTAACACCCGACGCAAAAACGGGGTGTCAAGAGTTAGAAGTGTGTTTGTGTCTGTGTATATGTCTGGATGGACTGATTGTGATTCGGTTTTTTTTTTGTTGAAAGCTGACGTAATCGGGATTGTTCTTAACTCTATAATTTATGGTTTTGTTTATAAATTATTATAGTTATATTTATGTCTACTTATATTCAAAGACATACCACCTAACTGTTCACCAACTCTATACGAACCTACTAAGTGTTATTTATTACAATACAATTCGTTAATATACTAAAAGTAAGTACCTATATAATATGAAGAATAAATGTAGTTTAATTTCGCATCATAAATTATTATAATGTAAAAAGTTTGTTATTCAAACAAACCAACTAACGCGGTGGCAATGACCGATCAATGTTAAATACCTCCATAATACCAAACATCCTAAAATAATCAACAAAAACCCACATGGGGTACCAACAACCTCTACAATCTATTAATCCTAATAATGTATTCTTATTCTAAATGAAAAATGTTGTATGGATGTTTATTGTTTATATATGAAATTCCTAATGGACTCCAAAACCGCTCAACAGAATTTAGTTTTCACTTATGAAAGACCAAATAAACAAGGAAGGTTTGTGTATACAATTCGCGCCAAAATAATGCACCCGCGTGAAGCCGGGAGAGGGTCGCTAGTATTTTATACTTACTACCTATATTATTAAATTATTCCGAAAAATCTCTTTAAAAAACAAACTTATGCTAAAATTAGAGTACATAAAGCCGGGTCCAGACATGCGGGACTCGCCAGATGACGAGACGATTTTATTTTTTCGCCCAAATCACCAGTAGGTACTGGGGATGGGCGCTTGTTATTCGGCGAGTCCATTGCCAATGCTCGCTTGCCAAGGTCGGCTAATTGTCGTTAAGTTTATCCACTTCAAAGTGAACGAATAGAAATACTTGTGGCTACTTTTGACGAGGCCGTTGGATGAGTGGTTAGACTTGCAGCACCTGGGGTTTTGCTCGTGTTATAGGCAACTTCAGCCACCTACCAACAAGTGAACCGTCAGCCTGTCGTCAAGCTTAACATAAAAAAAAAACTTTTTTTTACTAAGACTTGCATGTAATTACTAAGACTATACAAGTAATACTTGCTCACTAACTACTTGACGAATACGGAGGCGGTCACATGGCACTAGGTGATTATTCGGCATTTGGCCAAGTACTGCATGTCTGGACTCGGCTTTAGATGAAAATTTTCGCGAGTACCGAAAACAACCGACCGAATCGGGCGGGGGCGCGACTTACGTTGCATGTGAATGTGCTGCTTCGGCATCTTGTAGTCGGGCGGGTAACATCGCTCGTAGAACTCCAGGTCGTTCACCTCGCACACCTCCGGCGTTGGTATTATGAGCCCCGTGCATATCGCCCTCTGTAGGTGGTGTTCCTGTTAACAAAAATAATTGTTTAATTAGTAAATCATTACCGCATTCGACGCAAATAGAAAACGAATTTTGCAATCGACACTTTTTGAGTACAAGTAATATTTTTTCCACAGAAGACCACCGTGAAATAACAGCATGACTGTGTACTCGTGTGTTTCGATGAGTAAGGGATACTTAATCCTAGTAAGGTCGGCAGTTTGTGTTGCTTGTGTATAGGAGACAGTAGCCACCTACCATTAAGTAGATCTTAACGTTGATATAACATTAGTATAAAACTATAATACCATTTAATAAGGTAAAACAAATATAACAAATAGTATAAAAGTCATAGTGCCGATAATTAATTGCTGATTTTTTACTGACTTCATAGCTTATCTCGTTCAAATCTCTTATCATAATTCGAATCTGTTTTTAATTTTTTTGTCTTCTCATGATAGTCTGTTGGCCCTAGAGTTTGTAAACTACTCGACCTTGACAATCTATTAGGATTCCGCTTGAGGGCTTACTTTATGTTTTCGGGGTCGAGAAATCCGAAAATCGCGACCGCCCCCTCAAAATCCGCATCAAAGTGGCCCAAAATTGGGAAAAATTGCACCAAAAATTGGTTTTTTTCACGAAAAATATTGCGAATTTCAAAATGCGGTTTTGTACAAACAAAAAGAATGTGTCGTTCGCTACTCCATACGAGACAAGATCAACCGTATACTTTCAGTCAGAATCTGATGGATATCGCTGTGCGTACAGGGTGCAGGTAGCAGTGATGGACATGTCGCGATGTTCTACGAGTAGTGTCCCACACTCGTATGATTTCCCAAATGAATGGCTAAAAAATGTTAAAGCCAAAATTCTTTCAAAACATTTACAAATGTACATTTTTTTGTAATTAAAGCGATTTTTTGCCAAAAAAATACAATATCTCTTTTCTGCTTACGTCACTAAGTAAAAGCTATATCCAAACAATGATGTCACCGTGACAGTAATTTATCGATAAATAAACTCGAAGCGTTATTGGGGCTAGGTACGACGATTACAGCGATAAGATGGATTGCCTTAATAATTGCAAAAATTAAATCTTTATACCTTTTAATAAAACAACCGGATACAAGACGCGCCAGATTGATAAAGATACAACAATATTGTGAAATATGTACATTTATTTATTTCTATTCTAAAAACAGGTAACTGGCAATACAAGGAACAAAATTTGTTTTACCTATACCTAACTATTATGTTTTTTGTTTGTGCTGTTGGTGTACCTTTTGAAAAATAAATAAATAAACAATCTGGGAACACTGATGAGTTGGGTGCGTCGTAGACTACTTTATGCTGCAGTGTAAGATCAAGGTTACCATGTCTTTGAAATACCATCGAAGTTACAGTATATAAAATTACCCTTCGTCAAGTAGGAAATAGGCTGACAAATCTTCAAACGCCTGTGTCTAAACTACGATTTTTTTTTTGTTTTTTAAAAAAAGTTAAGTACTATGTCAATTAACTATACAACAAGTGCATTCCGCATTCATGGGAAACCAGTACGGGTCGCTTGTAAACAAATAAATTTAAACTTAATTTGCATAAGTATACTAATGTGTGAAAAAAAGTTAATTACACATGCTCTGTCAGTTAAGTACAAACCTTGTGTCACCCTTTAAGGGCGTGCGAGTAAACATGATCCTACTTAAGGTTAAACTTTATAGTAGGTACTTACACGATGCCTGATAAAATCTAAAGACATTTTGAAGTAATACCTATGCATTACGATACGAACACTCATTAAAACGAGCAATTTGTAGAGCAAGAGAGAAGATTGTATGTTTGTAATGAATAAACTCAAAAACTACTGGACCGATTTTAAAAATTCTTTAACCTAACTATAGAAAGCTACATTATCAGCGAGTAACATTAGCTATATTTTATAAAGTTACGCGGGCGAAGTCGCGTGGCAACAACTAGTGATGTATGCTCCGCATATCATGAGTTGAGAAGATAAAAAATGTTGAAGTTTCAATTCCAAAGTTTATAAGGTAATTTTGGAGTCGGAAATCAAACTGTTCTTGGCTGGCACCGACTACAAAATTAACCGATTATAAATTATAAATATTATAGGTTAAGTACATCAATAATTTCGTTGATTATCCTTTAATGCTCTTTGATTTGAAGTAATTAAAATATTATTTTCAACTTTTTATATTAGTTTAAGTTTGTGTAGTCCTTCTTGCTTTTCTATTTATAAAAATATTTTTTTAGGAACAAAAAACGTTTGCTCCTAGAATCTAATTCCCATCAATCCGCATGGGTTATGGCGTGAAAAATATTGCACATTATTAAAACAAATGTAGAGTGAAGCTTATCCCTAAAGGATTTCGATAGCGAGAGGAAAAAATGAGCCCATCCCACAGGAATTTATCGGTGGCTATTTGGGTGTATAATCAGACCGCGAAATTCGACCTTTTTAAAAACGTAATATTCTATAAGAATATTATAAAAACATCATAATATTTACTGTTCAAAAAATTGGTAATATTTAATTGGAAATAATTAGGGATTAGAAAATAAATGATGCTATTGAAGTTAATTAAAAAATTGAGGGTTTTACATACATACTTACTGACAATTCTTATTAGATTTACACACTAAAAATATTCAAAAGTCTTAATATTATTTACACAAAGATTGTGCCCCGGTTGATACAAAATTACAAATTGATACACATTACAAAATTTATGTAACTTTTTTAAAAACCTTTTTATTCCGTTCAAATTTCAATTTTTATCATTCAATTTTATGGAGGTTTATTTAAAAAAATTAAAATCAGTTTTAACGCCTTAAAAGAAACCTCAAAACAACAGCAAATTGTAAAAACAAAAAAGAACCTGCACCAAAGCGATGACTATGATTATTATCATCCGCGTCCCTATTCTGAATGTGAAACAACCTTTCAATAAAATAACATTAAGTTTGTATGGAAAATAATTTTTCCGTTTAATTTTATAGATATTTCCATACATGCATAGAATATATATATATATATATATATATATATATATATATATATATATATATATATATATATATATATATATATATATATATATATATATATATATATATATATTATTTTAAGATGAAAAAAAAATGGTATTCTGAGTTTCTTTCGAGGTCAACTAATCAACTAAAACCAATCATCATGAAAACTTGAATGCACGTTGCATGTACACGTTGTTAGGGTTAGTTATCATCCAGATAAAAGTAATGTTCCTGAGAGAGCATCTAAAACTAAATATAAAACAAATTCAAAGGCTTAGAGAAAAAGGGACGCGCACGTAGTCGCGGAAAAAATCTAATAAGTAATAATAATTACATAGTCAGAAAATATGAGTCAATGCCGCGCAGCCGATACCAATACATAATAGAAACTAACACCGATGGCGATACGGAATTTGCATGTGAAATGGAAATTATTAGCTGTGTGGCGGAACGCCAATCGGTCGCCTTTTTGGTTAGTATAATGAAAGCCAAACAATTGGCTATTTGACAAGGTTTAAAATATACTACAAATTGTGCTTATCCTATCAGAAAATTGCGTAAAAAAAACATATGTTACTTTATTTGAAGCTAAATTATGTATATTTTTTGCAAATTATATGAAAAAAAATATGTAATTTTTGAAATTTTATCTTGGCGCCGAAACGCCCTGTGACTGGTTGCAACTCTGATGACGTCATACGCTAGTAAACATCATAGAGTAATAAATAGTGTTTATTCACTTTATATTAGTTCTCTGTGTCATCATTCAGTTCTGTTTGTTTACTAGCGTGTGACGTCACACGTATCAGAGACCAGCGAAAACGCGTTTTTGGCGCGGTTTTGAAAATTTAAACTTTAAGATTGATTTTTATGAAATATCAATGTAGTGTGCTTATTATGTAATATAGAGTAATTTAAAACGATTTTCTAAAATTAGTCAAATAGCGGATTTCTATAGTTAGCAAAACTGGGCAAATATACTCAAGTGATTATCAGTTTATTAATGTTAACTAAGGGCCGAGGGTGAAGTAAATGTTGTTCCAATTGATCAACAGTGTGGACGTATATTCTAGAATTAGTACTGGATGTTTTTACATCTAGTGTGATTCTAGCTAGTCAGTTTCAAATGAAAATGAATCTTTATTTATATACCTCTACCTATACTAATTGTATGTTTGTAATGAATAAACTCAAAAACTACTGGAACGATTTTAAAAATTCTTTCATCTATATTTATCACCGAGTAACATAGGCTATGTATAATAAAGTTATGCGGGCGAAGTCGCAAGCAGCAGAAGAAAGAAAGTATTATATAGAAGTAAATACCACTTACTGTCTAAAATAAGTTTTAGAACACCCTCGCCCACGTTCCGCGTTAATTACAATTTTGTTTCGTACTAACTAAAGAAAAAAATATATTTACTTTTTATTAAATATTCTTCAAAGGCTTCTACAACACAAGTTTTGGTATATTAAATTCAAATTTTATTCAATTATTGTGTAAAGTTTCGAGATTTTTTTATACAAAACTCGGCTGGACTGATGTCACGGTTCCGCTTATTTGATGGAAGGTGGCTGCTATCATCGTTTTATAGATGTTACAAATGCATTGCCGACTTTTAAATGATAAGGATTTTAAGGTGGAGGGGGATAGGTGAATGGGTTTTGGTATCCATTTAAGAGAACCTTTACTTTAAATGAGTAGCGGCGTTATCTTCTGAAGTCTGGTTAATAAAACTGTTTAAACGTTGAAGGTTTATCAATACTAATAATAAATCTGTAAGGGTTGGTCATGGAGTAAGTTACTTTGTTTTCAGATATCGTGTTTATAGGCTCTATACATGATATATTGAAACTAAATTGACGATTTTTAGATTTTTTTCTGTATGTATGTATGTTCCTCCATAACTCTTAAACGAATTAACTGATTTTTATGAAACTTGGTAGATAAACATTTAGATGTACAGGACACAGGATAGACTACTTTTTTCTTTTTCAACGCGGACGAAGTCGCGGGCATCAGCTAGTATAATATAATTTGCAGGAAAAAAGAACGTGCGAAGCCGAGGGCGGCCAGCAAGGTAAATAATACATCGGGCCTTTAACTTTCATATCAGACATTGGTTCGTTAAGAACGTCCAGAATAGGGCTGTCAGGTTGGCGGTCACGCTTCGCTTCGCTACGGTACTCCCGACGGGTATTATAGGGAGAGTTTCGTTACAGCTGCCAGCTCTCACTCGGTAAGACGAGATAGGGAATTGTATCGTGAGATAGGACAGGGTTTGTTGACTTTTTCTCTCAACTAATATAATATAACCAAATCAAATCTACGTTTGTTTCTATATAATATATTGTTTTTTTTTTTTTATCTCTAATTTATAAAAATTACGTGTCACGTTTGACACCAATGAACTCCGGGCGAAGACGGGAACGTGTAGCTAGTATTCATATATAAGTACAAAAATATGATACGTGTATTTTTGTTTGTAATGGAATTAGTTAACTCAAATAGCTACTTTTGGACCGATTTTAAACATTCTTTCACCTAACTATACAAAGTCGCGCGCAACACAAATTCATAATCCACTTTGCTCTATTTTAATGCATTCGAGTCTCGCAGGAATATTTTTCAATCAATTCCTTGTATTATTTACAGTTGGTCGGACGAAAGAGTTTCGCTAAAAGGGTAGCGAAAAATCCCTTTTGAACGGACGCGCGGGCGTTTCAACGCGTGAATGCATACTCGATTCACCTTAAAATACGAGACTACAAAAACTTTATATCGGTGTAACTTTTCGCTTTGGCGTTTCGTTCATTGTCAAGCAATCACCAACGGGAAAAAACCCAGCGAAAATTGGGTGTGTGTGTGTGTTTTGAAAACTCAGCGATTCACACCTCGTAGAAAAAAATTACTGCAAAAGACGACCTTGAAATGGCAGCACGTATGCTGTCATGATGCATATTCTAAAACAGCGGATGTCAAGTCTACAGTCGCCTATTATGAACGCAATCAATGCCATAAAAAATGAGCCATAAAAATTGAGCCAACCTCAATTAATCTATACTAGTTAAAATTATAAAGCTAAAGTGTGTTTGTTTGGTTGTATATACCTACGCGCTAATCTCAGGAACTACTGGTTCGATTTGAAAAATTCTTTTTGTGTTGGATTGGACAGTCCATTTATCGAGGAAGGCTATAAGGCTATAGAGAACGCGGACGAAGTCGCTGGCACCAGCTAGTTAAAGATATGAGATTGAAGGGATTGACGCCATACAGGCGACTTATTTTATTTCATTTTATGACTGCTAAAGGCAGTGATGATATCCTGCCCTTACTAAAACATACAAAGTCGGAGCACTAAAGCACGTACAGTCGGCCCGCATAAGTAGATTAACACATTCAAAAGTGCAAAACAACTGGACACTCAACGCGCCATAAGTCGTTGTAACGACTAGAGAACAAAATAAACTTCACGTACAAACGATCGTAAAAAGCTTCAGTAAGTTGAGTGTTTGTAAGTTGTTTTGCACTTTTGAATTATGTTAATCCGACTTATGCGGCCGACTGTACCTTAACCACTCACCAATGATAGGGTTTCATCAAATTATGAATTAGAATTTTACCATTTGTGTCCATTTGAAATGATCTTAATGAAAATAAAGGTCGCGTGGACTCCTCGGCTAAGGAGTTGTCCAATTTAATTTAATCATATTTCTAATATGATAAACAGAAAATGAAAATTACATTAAAATCATTCCGTACCTATCTTAACGAAGTATTAACCGGGCTCTCGGACCCTTGTTCATAATACAGCTTACGGTCCCTATTTGCTAATGCAAATTTCTGGTTTCGTTTGTACAGAGCGTAAGAGACGCTTTACTTTACATAATTTAAACGATATTTTACTGGCTAAACGTTATTTATGGGGTTTGTTACCGAAAATTACAAGCATTTTAGGAGTCACTTTAGGGGTAATTCAACTTTCAATTAAAATCGTGTAATTATTATCTCCTTTTTATTTATTCAATTATTCTATTAAATCTATCTATAGTACGAGTAATAAATGTATCTATAGTAACGGTATCTAAGTGATCGATAAAGAGGAAAGATTTGATTGTTTGTTTGCATTGAATAGGCTCCGAAACTACTGGACCGATTTGAAAACTTCTTTCACGGTTGGGAAGCTATATTATAGCAAGTAACATAGGCTATCAATACTAATAATAAATAAATCTGTAAGGGTTGGTCATGGAGTAAGTTACTTTGTTTTCAGAGATATCGTGTTTATAGGCTCTGTACATGATACTCAAACTAAATTAACCATTTTTAGAATTGAAAACGTGAGTGGATGAAGGTGATATGTCGCATAATTCCAATTTTAAATAAATCGAGCTTAGTTTTACTTTGAATTTTTGATATAAGTCGCCACGGAACTGATTTTTGTACTAAATTATGATGCAAAGTTATGTAAACAACCTAAAATATTAATGGTATGATAGCAATTAAGCACTTGTATTATTTAATTAAAAAAAAAAGTGAAAATGGCTCCCTCTTCCATTAACAAAAAAAATCTTTTCTGCACTTTTTGCTTTTTAAAATTAACTGTACATAACACCTTTTTCAACTTTTTATTTTCCAAAAATGTCTTAAATCAACGATCTTAATTTCTCTAGTTAAAGGTAATATTGGACATATTACCTTCATCAACGCAAAAAAACGAGAAAACCCAAAAATGCGACATATCACCTTCATCCACTCACGTCTTCAATTTTTTTCTGTATGTATGTCATGTATGTTCCTCCATAACTCTTAAACGAATTAACTGATTTTTATGAAACTTGGGTAGATTAACATTTAGACATACAGGACACAGGATAGGCTACTTTTTTCTTTTTCAACGCGGACGAAGTCGCGTGCAACAGTTAGTATATAATATATACAATACATACATATGAGGTAGGTACCTAACCTACACTACATAATAATATGTTGCGGTCAGTCTCTGGCAGTTTCTTTGATGACTTTTTCTAATTTTGATACATTTACGATTTTGATACTTACGGTTTTTCACTAATAAAAAGGGCGATAAATGAGAAAAGTTTGTGTATATAATTTGCAGAAAAAAATTGCAACCCTGCAAAGCCGCGGGTCTCTCGTATATTATATACTGAGTTTTCCTCCATGAAAATTTTATTAACTACTTTTTTAGCCTATGAAGTAACTAATGAAGTTTTAAGAATTCTTTGATACAGGCTACTTTTAACCGCGAATATACAGTGTAAAAAGCTATAACCGTTAAAGAGGACAATTAACTTTAGATCAAACATTTGAGCTCTTTTAACTAAAAAAAAAAAAAAAAAACATAAAGAGTTGACCAACAAGATTAGCAATAAAATCAAGAAACCTAGGAATGACCTGGCACTTAACATTTCAAGGTTATTCATGTTTTTTTTTTATTTCCTTTAATTTATAAGAAGTAATATAAAAATGTGAATAGTGGGAGGCTATAAAATGACGGATAAGAAATACGAGTACGTTTATTCGTATTAGCAAAATAACTTCGGCCCTTTAAACCATCGCTTTAGTTATTTGATTTATTATAGTTACAATTGAACTAATCAATGTCTAGGTGACAGTCCCTTCGGCCGCCTACGAAACCAACGCTACGTAACCAGTTACGTGACAAGAATTGTTTTTCTTGCTACGAAAACAGTAAAGTACAAAGTAATTTTTCTTTCTTTCTACGAAATCCCCAATGGCAATGCCTGTGTTAATGACCTAGGCACTAGGTTAGTACTATAATTAGTGTTTATGAATGAACTATAATCTTTTATATTCGAAGTTTTACAATGAAGTTATTAAAACGGATTTTTGGGCGGTTACTGGCTTACGCTGAGTGAACATAAAATATTATTAACTGATTCAGTTCATTGCACCGATTTAAAAAATGGTGAGTCATTTCAGTGAAACGGTAATTTAAATGTATTAAGATTTGAAAGAAACACTTTCAATGTTAATCTATTTGTACCACGATTGTCCTGTCCGGCAGAAATGGGATGCGATTTCTAGGCTATCGATAGCATATTGCTAAAGGTGTCCCAACAGCACAAAATTCGATGTCGCCACCTGACTTGATCGACAATATTGTGGTGCAGGCCAATCTCCAAAAGAAAAAGTTGGCAACCCAGGAACTGGTCTTGGAATGTCAGAAGAGGGGAGTACGATTTGCAATGGTCCAGGAACCATATGTCGGATCACAAGGCGAAATTTCCCATTTCGCTGGGGTCCGTATAGTCCAGATGGATCGCAATAGAACGAGACCGGTCAAATCTGCAATAATGGTCTTCGGAACCAACGTGGAGATCACAGAGTGTCCAGCGTTGACTACCGAAAACGTAGTTGCTGCAGTACTAAGGACCGACAGCTGGACGGTCGGAGTAGTCTCGTTCTATTTCGAAGATAGTCTGGATATAGAACCGTACCTGGACCATATCAAATATGTACGAAGCAAAATTGGAGTCCCTTGGTTCCTCCTGGGGGGCGATGGAAACTCGTGGGGTACCTGGTGGGGGTCGAAGTCGACGGATCTTCGTGGAGAGGCCCTGATGGGTATATTAAATGAAATGGAGCTGGAGCTGCTTAATGAGGGAGCCGAGCCAACCTTTTTCACCATACGAGGTGGCAAGACATACAAAAGCAATGTCGACATTACGGCCTGCAGCGCAAATATGCTCCACAGAGTTCACTCGTGGGAAGTGGACCAAGGCATGACCAGCTCGGATCACAATGCCATCACTCTACATATTAATTTAGAAAAAGAAAATACAAAGGTGGCTCTTGGAGCGACCAGGGTCTTCAACACAAAGAGGGCCGACTGGTCGCTCTTTGGACTACAATTCAAGCAGGCTCTACAACAAAAGAATATAACGGAAGAGGCTGTGACTAATGTGGACAATAGGAATGATTTGGAAAAAATAATTGGCGAATATCTAGAATGCATAACCACAGCTTGCCAAAATTCAATACCAAAATTCAAAAATAATCCAAAATTTAAATTACCTTGGTGGAGTGATGAGTTGCGTGATCTCAAGCTGGACATGACGAGGAAAAAAAGGCGCATATCTTGCGCCGCAGGAAAGCGTCGCCCGTATGTGGTGGCCGACTACCTCGCAGCCAAAGCAAAATATGAGGATGCAGCGAGGGTGGCTCAGACCGCGAGCTGGAAGGAATTCTGCCAGAAACAAGATAGAGAAAGCATGTGGGACGGGGTCTACAGGGTTATAAGAACCACGACTAAGAGAAAACCAGACAAATTGTTAATTAAGGATGACGCGTATCTAGACCCTGGAGGTTCCGTAAGGCTCGTGGCTGAGACATTCTTCCCTAGCGATGATCCGTCGCTCGACAGCGAAGAGCACGTGGCAATACGAACACTTGCTAAAAGATCCCGTGTCGAGACGAGCTTGAGCACCAACGACCCGCCATTCACAAGCGAAGAGCTAAAAAGAGTTGTGGAAAGTTTCAACCCCAAGAAGGCACCAGGTCCAGACGGCTTTTCTGCGGACATTTGCGCTGCGGCGGTGGCGGGGAACGAAGGGGTGGCACTGGGCATTATGAACAAATGTCTAGAGTTGTCCTGTTTTCCCGCCACTTGGAAACGAGCCGCGGTGGTTGTTCTCAGAAAGCCGGGAAGGGAGGATTACTCATCCCCCAAATCCTACAGACCTATAGGGCTACTACCAATCCTGGGCAAGGTCCTGGAGAAACTCCTGGTGCGCAGGATCAACTGGCACCTGATGCCGAAGGCAAATCCAAAGCAATATGGTTTTGTCCCCCAGCGCTGTACGGAGGACGCTCTCTATGATCTGCTGGAGTTTATTAATAGTAATATTAAAAACAAATTAATAAACATCGTCGTCTCATTAGACATAGAGGGTGCATTCGACAGCGCATGGTGGCCCGCCATTAGGTGCCGATTGGCCTCGAAAAACTGCCCAGGGAATCTGCAGGACCTTGTGTCTGACTACTTCCGGGAGAGGTTGGCCATAGTTCAGTATGCGGGTCAATCGTGTGAGAGGGTGCAATCGAAAGGATGCGTACAGGGGTCAATCGGTGGTCCCACATTCTGGAACGCCTTAATGGATCCACTGCTAGAAATGATAGACTCCTTAGGGATTTACAGTCAGGCCTTCGCGGACGACGTCGTCCTGGTTTTCTCTGGGCCCAAAACGGAGCCACTTCAGGCCAAGGCCAATGAGGTTCTTGCGCGAGTGCACGAGTGGGGTAATGAAAATAAATTAAAATTCGCGCCTCATAAAACTAAGGCAATAGTAATTACTAAAAAGTTGAAATATGAGGAACCACTCGTGCATATGGGGGGGACCCCGATAGAAGTGGTTCCGGAACTTAAGATCCTAGGCCTTATTATTGATAAAAAACTAACTTTCAGTCCTCATGTCCGATACATATGTAAAAAGGCTAGCAATATATACAAAGCAATGGCACGTGCTGCAAAGGTGACGTGGGGACTAAGCCCGGAGGTGATCAGAATCATGTACGTCTCGGTTATAGAACCCATTGTTCTGTATGCCGCTAGTGTTTGGGCTCCCGCCGTGGAGAAACGGGGCATAAAAAAGCAGTTATATGCAGTGCAGAGGGGATTCGCCCAGAAAATTTGTAAGTCGTACCGGACCGTTTCCCTAAATGCTGCTCTCTTATTGTCGGGTCTCTTGCCTATGGACATGCGCGTAATGGAGGCGGCGCGAGTCTATGAGGCTAAGAGAGGCCGACCACAGCAGCATTTAAAAGGCAGGGAAGTGGAGAGGGCGGTATCCTTCTTGGATGCTCCACATCCCGCGGCCCGAGTCGCGGTCGATTTCGCGGACATTAAATGTGAATCGGAAATAGATCTCACAGGACTGAAGATTTACACAGATGGAAGTGGGATCGGCGGCGGTGTGGGCGCGGCACTTTCCTGCTGGAGGAGCGGTTCGGAGACGGCATCGAAGAAGTACCGGCTGGAACCCTATTGCACTGTTTTTCAAGCCGAATTACTAGCAATCCGCGAGGCTACGGTCATGGCCTTAAAAACCAAAGATCCAGAAATTGACATCCTCAGTGACTCGCGGTCCTCACTGGAGCTACTGAGAAGTGGCACCACATATCATCCGTTGGCCCACTCCATCCTGGAGAACTTGCGCAAGATAAGAATGCAGGGAAAACGCGTCAGGTTCTTCTGGGTGAGAGCTCACGTGGGGATCGCGGGAAACGAGAGGGCCGACCAGCTGGCAAAAGAGGGGGCTCTGAAATTAAAATGTATATCCAAATACGATAAATGCCCCCTCTCGTGTATAAAGCGGTGGATCAGGTGCGAGACTGTGGCTAAGTGGAAGCTAATTTACAAAAACGGTGACACGGCGGGAGGAACAAAAATGTTCTTTCCCGACGCTGAAGTGGCGTACAGGGCGATCAGAAAAATTAAAATGACGCCATCACTTGTGCAGGTGCTGACGGGACATGGCAGTTTCTCGCAGTACCTGCACAGGTTTAAAAAAAAATCCAGCCCGGACTGCGTCTGCGAGCCGGGGGTGCAAGAGACGGTGGAACATCTTGTGCTCGAGTGCCCCAGGTTTGCACTCGCCAGGCTTGGGCTGGAAATACACATGGGAAAAAAACTCGAAAGGCAGATCCTGCCAGATCTGATAACAGACAAACTTAATTCTAGGCAGTTTTTCAATTTCTGCAATAAAATAATAGAAGTAGTCAAAAAGACTAACGCGACGGCCTGATTGGGTCCTGGGACTCCCTATATAGGAATAAGATATGAGGGAGGAGGGATGGATGGAGGAGAAACTGTGTTAATTAAAAATAAATAAACATAAGCATAAATAACATAACATAACATAAGTATTAGGTAATTTTTTACTAGAAACATCAAAGTCTCCGATTATGTCGGAGGTTGAGGCTTTGATCCCCCAAGCCCCCGTAACTGTTTTTTTTTTTTGTAAATGTAAATACATATAAGAGAAAGAAAAAAGATATTTTTTTGTAACGGTAACTTTGTTATTTAAAACTAAATTAAAATTGTAATTTTTACTTTAAATAAACGGCCTGCGGGGGTGGCGTAACCCCTGGGGGAAAACATAAAAAAAAAAAAAAAAAAAAAAAAAATCTATTTGTACCAGTTTCATCTGAAAAAAAAAAAAATTACCCAAATAATCTTGAGAAACTTCGAAGAAACTCAGGTTACAATGTCATCTAAATTTATTAATATTATAAAGAAGATTTACATTATATGTTAGTAATGAATAAACTCAAAAACTACTGCGCCGATTTTAAAAATTCTTTCACCTATAGAAAGCTATAATATTAGCGAGTAACATAGACTATATTTTAAGCTACGCGGTCAAAGTCGCGGACACCAGCTAGTTATATATATAAATTAAAATATTATTATTCTTGTTAATTCATTATTCAAATGAACGTGTTTCTTTATTATAATTCTTCCTCCGTTCTGTACCTCCATGAAATCCTTAAATTTGGTAGTTACGTAACGTAGCCGGGGTCGTTGTCCGGAGACTGCCCCACCGCGTGTCCTCGCCTGCCACGGCCCGAAGCCGTTTGCGAACTAAAGATTAGTGTTGACATGAAAGACGTTTTCAAACTTATTTTATATATTTGCTACGTTTTCGCATCTACAGTTTTATATCACAATTCGTGTTTACGCACGGAATTGTCTAGATGTCTTTGAAACTTAAATACTGTTGACAAAGTATAAACAGGAGCAGAGGTAAGGCCCGACATGTTATGTGTTATACAACATGATACCTACTACTTGTGCATACGTTAATTTTATTTACTTACACAGAAATTATTTACTATTATAATTGAGAATCGTTGCTTACACGGCCAAGTACCAAGTAAAAGCAACTAATTACCTTTTAAGACACCAATTCTAGAAACCTGAAACTCATAATTAAGCAACTGTTACTAAATTAAAGAAATTTTGTGTTCCATTAACTAAGTGCGTGCTATTTTTGTATCTAAAAAATAAAGCAAGATATTGCTGGCCGTTAGTGCGCGTGTACGCTTAACTAAAAACATTTCAATTACAACGCGGTCACATTGTTTGCACCTCGCTGGAACGCTGGAATGTGATGCCTCACCCGCTACCCTCTCCACCGCCCCACGCTTGTCCTACGCGTCATATGGTTGTTCGGTATCTGCTGGCGCTATGACATCACCGACGTCAGGTGCGGAGATAATGTAACCGCGTTATATCTACCAACTTAATTAGCCGATAAAAACATTCTAAATAGGTACATATTTAATACGTACGTTCTCGACAAGGGATAAGTAAACAATAAACGCTACAAAACTTTTAAAATTTATTCCTATGAAGTTTGTATCTGACATCCAGTACATGCGTGTAACTTTAAATTTGACTGATGTGGGGTTATTACGACATGAATTAAATAAAATTAAATATATGGGCACATCCATATTACTCTTTAGTCAAAAGCAGCTGATATCAAAGACGGTTCGCACGCGGCGTGCGTGGCCGTGTGGCCGTGCGCCATCATATCAAATACTCTGAGATCACTGCAATAATTATTTATACAGAACATGTAACACTTGCCATGTGCCCGGATTCGCACGGGCCCGATTGACTCAAAGGGAAAAAATGTAATTTTCAAAAGATTTAGGGCCTCTTTCACCATCTGTCAAGTGTCATTTAAAATCACCGGTAACCGGGGATAATGGAGCTGATATAACTTTGTTTGTACGGTAAAAGTCCTAAACATTAAAAATAGAATAATAAAGAAAATTCGCCCATCGAAGGATGCAGTAAACCGAGTGCATAATTCAATAAAACATAAAATTATTTCTAAAGGTAACTAATCAACAATTTACTTGTAATTGGTAAAGGGGGCCCTTAGCGAGATAGCATATAGTTAAGCCTTATATGCTATCTCGCTAAATATAAGGTGTTATTATCTAATATAAATTCGATTTATGTATTTCTGTTACTTCAAAATTTCTCAATTTTTCAATATTATATACAAGTAAAAATTTGCAGAAGAACTTTGTCAAGCAATTTAAATTTAAGTGTTCACCAACGACAATTAAGATATAGACGAAAAACTCAAATGTTTGCCAAAATTCGTTATGCAGTTTAGAAGAACAAAGTGGACTAGCGTAATGCGGTATAAAATAAACAGGGCTGCTCTGCATGCAGACGCGACAAGATTATATTACATACCTACCGATTTTTTTAAGTTTATTAAAACTAATGTTCATGTTTAATGAAAATTAAATTTATTTTCACTTGTAACTTTGACATAAAATTCTGTTGGTATTCAATTTAACCTTTTTTTAACTAGTATAAAATTGAATTTGCATTATATATGTGTCTCACTTAATCGCTTGCTTTAAAATATTACACTAGTTAGTATTATTCGTCTACCGGACCTACCTGTCGTGACTACTGGTTACTTTACACTGATCTCTAATAAAGCACTGGATGGGTTATCCCATACAAATTACAGATACTTTCGTGTACCATTTTGAAGCGCCGCCTTTCGAAAGTACGGGAAACTAATTTTGACGTTTGCGTATTTTTTTCCAAAGATTCCAAAGTAATAGTGTCTGTTTTATTCACGTTTTATTCTATTTGTTGATGTCTTAGGGACTGTTTAAGTTTATTTATGTCCGCTTGAGTTTTAAAGAAACGTGTATTCTGTAAATGTCGCTATCATGCGGACATCATTAGTTTTAGTTCCATGTACTTACCACTCTATAGCCTACAGCGCTAAAATGGCGATTTTCAAATAGACATAAAAATAATTTGACAGCAGCCTATTCAGTGCTTTATTGGAGATCAGTGTTACTTTATCTATTACTAGCGGCCCCTGGCTTCGCGCACTGATGCATATTTTTTTTGCAAATTATCTGCACAACTTCCTTGGTTTATCGCTATTTCCATTAGTAAAAACCGTATCAAAATCCATTAGGTGGTTTAGAAGAACTTAGCGGACAAACACAGAGACGGACAGAGACTTTATTTTATAATATTATGTATAAATATAGATAGATATAAATAGTACTGGGTTTACACATCTGTGCTTGTTATTCGCCTTGCCAATCTTTTAAACTTTTTTGGTCGAGTGTAGACGTAAGTAAACGCATATATTATACACATTTGAAATATTATATGTAACTAGTATGTTTATTTATAATTTTAATTAAATACAATTTAATTTTATGTTAAGGTCGACAGACAGCACGTAACTATTACTTATTAAAATTTATGACGTAAAAACAAGTAACGCCGCTGAACATACTAACCTACTCGTACTACGAGTCACCTACGAGTATGTAGAAAAATTTTTAAAGCAACTAGCATACAGCTGTATGCTAGTTGCTTTAAAAATTTTTTTTCTACTGCACACTATGTAAAAAACTTTCGTTCCAGCTAAACTATGGAGTTTTTTTAAGAAACGCTCTTAAAACATTTCGTGGAATGTCTTGGAATATCAATTTCTTAAAATTACTATCTTATATCTAAAAAAACACTAATCTTATAAATAAAACAATTTTGCACGCAATCGCCCCAGTGTGAAACTACATACAATTATGTATGAACTACATACATAATACATACATGTGTGAATAGTGAGAACGTAACTACTACATGTGTGGCCTTCTTGATCAGAATGTGTATCAGTGGAGCAAACTGGGTGCGGTAAAATCTTAAAGATTTACCTAATTTACGTTGGCGTAAATAGATATTCATTATACATTTTAATACACTTATTCCAATAATTTTTTAAGTCGTAATTAGTTACTGTAATAACTTTTAAAGTATGCAATTAACTTCTCTACACATAAGCTACTATAAGCTATTAATGTAAAAGTAACTTTGCCTGTCTCTCTGTTACCTTTTCACGCTTTAACTACTCAACCTATCGTCATTCAGGAGTACAGAAAAGGACGTAGTTAGGGTATCTTTTATTCAAAAAATGTACTAGATAGTAACAATAAAAATCCAACGCCTGGATATACCTACTATGACAGCAATAAAGATGTAAGGCGTTACATTGCCCATATATTTTGTTACGCGTTATATTTTTTATTTTTCAACGCGGACCAAGTCGCGGACATCAGCTAGCTCTCAAAAATCCTCAGTAGTTCCTCGTTCCATCGATACAATAAGGAACAAAATCCGTTCACAACTTTCCGAGATTGGCGACATACAGACAGACATACAAAATTACGTCTTTTCTTTAAATATACTATGTGATGTGGTGATAGTGATAACCAGATTAGATTTGTAGGCAGATTTCCAAACATGGTTGCATAGTAAGGTATTTTGTTTGCTGACCGAGGTAATAAGCATTGGGGTCGCCAGTGATGTCGAGTAAACGTTTTATTTTTAATAATATAAAATTACACAATAAGTTATTTAATAAAACTAAATGTTTTATATGATTTTGTAATAAATTATTAAGTACAAATTTGTAACACACAATAATACACAGTAGTTACAGTATTGTAACTTTTCCTGTTGAGGAACCGTTAAAAAAACACCATCGCCATTGATTTTTCCTCGTTTCAAACATTCAGAATACTTATAAAGAACAAAACAACAGGAAATAAACAGGATAAAAAAAAGAGGAAGTCATATAATTACACGCGTTTTAATTCCATTTTGTTTATTTTTTGTACAGTGGGGGCAGGAGTAGACTTTTACTTTCAAAACTTTAAGGAGCCACCGCCGATTTAACAGAGCTCATGTTTAAGTTATGTTTATGTCTTGTCTATTCTCGTTCGTTACAGAGCCATTCTATTGTTAGATAGGATCAGAACTAAGTTGTGATAAAAATGTAAATGTGATAAAAACATTTTCATAATAATTATTATTATCCTAGTGAGGATTAAATTGCTAGGTATTTGATAATATTTTTTTATTAAATACTAGCTGGCGCCCGCGACTTCGTCCGCATGGAAAAAGAAAAAGTAGCCTATCCTGTGTCCCGTACGTCTAAATGTTATCTACCAATTTTCATGAAAATCAGTTAATTCGTTTAAGAGTTATAGAGGAACATACATACATACAGAAAAAAAATTCTAAAAATCATCAATTTAGTTTCAGTATCATGTATAGAGCCTATAAACACGATATCTCTGAAAACAAAGTAACTTACTCCACGACCAAACCTTACAGATTTATTATTAGTATTGATAGCGTGGGTATGTAATGCTACTATTTATTTAATAAAATATATTCCATACAACAAATCAATAGAAGACTTCTTCTTCAAGAAGAATACCAATCTTAGTTACCAAGTGAGTTAGCATAGTGTATTATTTCCCGTCCCACAGAATTAACCAGCAGTGAGGTGGGGCTTCATAATTTCTTACGAGTATATTGTAAATGCGAAACTTTGCATGTCAGGGTCAGGGCTACAGAAAATGACATAGGATACTTGATAGAATATAGACTAAAAGTTGATTTTTATACATTCCCGGGAAATATCCAGGGCAAATGCTGTGTGGTAATGTAACAACACTCCTTGACAAGGGTTGTGCGCTTCTACACAAATTCCCCACTTGCATCTACTGCGACATTAAACAGATTTTACGTACATTTTAGCATGTTTATTGCCAACAACCCGGACACCCAGTGTTTTATTGTTGCAAACAGATTTAGATGCGTATCCCTTAATTGTACTGTTTGGAGATAAAAGCGATTTTATGTGGCACTGTGTTAACTATAAGAAGAGAAAATGATTTTGTTTTTGCCTAATTTTAACTAAATTTTATTATAAACGCTAAAGTACTCGTAAGCTTGTTTTTTTTGTTACGCTTTTACACTAACTATGCGACACCTGTGTGCACGTTTTTATAAGGGGGGCACCTTTCAATCAGAAATCCCGGACGCGGACGAAGTCGCCATCAAAAACTATAGTCACGAATTTTTCTCAATATTTTTTGCCCAATTGCGTTTTTGTTTCCGAAACTTTTGTAATACCTATTGATAAGCAATTTATATGCGAAAACTAATATAAATGAGTAACTATTCATTTTTTGAAGCTACAAGAAAATAAAGAAAAAAATCCTAAAGATATCTGATATTTGAGGCTGTAGGTCCATTTAATTTCCATGAATCTTTGTAACATAATCATAGTTACTAGTGATGCAGAATTTAAAAAACCATCCACGTTGTTTTGCCACAGTTGTTGATTTGCCACAGAAAAATTATGTGTTGTTTTGCCACACTTCAATTTTTATGAGTTAAATTTAATAAATTTATTTTAGATTGTTGTTCTTTTGCCACACTCGTTTTTTCTGTACAGACAGCAGAGAAATCAAAACAAGAATAAAAATAATATTTATTTTTCTAATGATCACAGTAATGATCACAGTACATAATCATTTTTTAAAGTAGATTTTATCTCTTATTTGAAAATTACAATCATAAAAAACAACAAAATAACCATAAAAATGTAAATAAGATAATCTAAGAATCAATTTAAGTGTCCTAGTTATTACGCAACAAAGTTTGTTATAATTCAAATTAAGCTTTAAGATCAGGTTGCATTTGCAATAATTAAATCAGATTTTATGCAACATCAAAATTGTTTATTGACTGATATTGATTAATATGATTGATATTGATTTTGATTTCTTGAGCTTAATTAACATCGTCATAATTGGTTTTTGTTACATATTTTTAAAATGCTGCATAACAGAAAGTTTTTGGAGAATTTCAACTAGGGACATATTATCATAATTATCAAAAATAATTTTTAATTCTCTATCGAAAGCAATTGATCGACGATCTCTCATATTTAGATTTATATTAAAACTAAAATTCTTTAATTTCCAATCTATATATTCAGCTTCCTTTTTAAGCACATCAAGAAACTGAAGTAAGTTAGGTTTTTTTTACCTATTTTGTTATTGAAACGTTTATGCCAAGCTTCAGCTAAGTTTATTGTTCTATGACGAACTCCATGGACATTCCAAATAAATTGTATGTTAGAGTTTTCCAACCACTGTTTTACAAAATAATCATTAAATTTTGTAACACTTTTGTTAGGTGGAGCATCTTCCATGATCTGTAGAAAAGCGTCTTCAATGTCCTCCTTCTTCACATGGGCCAGCGCAGCACACATGCTTAAATGTCTTTTCTCTTCTATTGAATGCATTTTTAAAATGTGAGCTTTTTTGTACAATGCTTGCTTAAAATGAAAGTTATATCCCTGTAATCCAACATCAGGAAGTATTTTTTTTATTACATTTATAACTGCAACTTCAAAGTCAACAACCATTGTCAGCGGTGACCAATTGGGTAAATGCTGCTTTAATAATATGAAAAGTCGTTCATAAGAAGATTCCTGTTTATTAGGCATAAGAACATAAAGCCTATAACTATAACTAGTAATAACTATATATATATATATAGTAGTAGTATATAACTAGTAATAAAATAAAAATATATTATTATTTTCAGATGCTAATTTGTTTGCTGTCATTACTTTCTGAAATATTAGGAGTTGTGGCGAATCAACAACAATTCTTATCTACCTGTTGTGAATTTACATATTTTTTTTACGACTGTGGCAAAACAACTTTCAATGTATGGAAATTCAAAAGTGTGGCAAATCAACAACTGTGGCAAAACAACAACAAGCCATTTGAACCATTCAAGAGAACATTTTTATCAACTATATGGAGCGTCGACGTGTCGGTCGGCTAAAACATTTAATCGCCCACTATTCAAGATACACTAACTATCGCCACAATGTTAATTTTAAAATCATATCGCAGCGTTAGAGGCCCTTCACCCGAAATACTTCCGACAGAACAAATTATACAAATTTTTGCGAACGAGTTGTAGTTATCGCTGAAAAATTTATAACTATACGAGTAGAAAGTTTGTTTTGGGCAGTAATTTAATTTTTTTTTACTCAGAAAATAGTTTTTTTTTTTTTTTTAATAAAAATCTGCCCGATTCAAACTGTTTTAAATATAGTCTATAACGCCCCGTATATTTATCTAAGTTTTAATTTTACTCTAATAAGTCAAATTAGGCGTCTCGGCTCGGCTCACAACGCTTAATGGTCATTAACTATTTTCCCTTCTAACTTTAGCCGTACAATTATATCGATATTTAATTTAACCATGTTTTTTTTCTTTTCTAAAACGACGTGAAATAATTCTTTGTGCGAGACGACTACTAACAATATATTTTTAAAGTTGACATTTCGCACGTTTTTGTTTCGTCCGAAACGTCAACTAAACCTTAGATATTGCTTTTCTTTACGCATTAAATCTTTACTACTTTTTATATGTTTGGACATTCCCATGGGCTAATACACGGTTTAATGTCCAAAGATGGCGTTTTGCTTAAAATATGTATTGTATTTAAGACTCAGTTTTGAATTTGTTATTGAAAAGTTAGCGCTTTGACGCATATAAAGATAAGTTGAAGTTATACAGACGTTCGATAAATAAATATACGGAGCACACAATAACGTAATATTCACATTGTAGATACGAAGCCGAAGCCGAGTAGTTTTTATTGAATTTTACTCATGATTGCAAGGTCAGTTGCCTGTACCGCTGTACCTGACCTGTACGTTGAATGTTACGGCAAAAAGAGATACGGTTTTCTATTTTTATTCGAAGCAATAACTATTCTACTATTTTAAAATCAGACAGTGAAGAATTTAATGTAGATAAGGCAAAATGGCATATTGATGACCAGTAATAAGGAAATATTGATAGAGAAAGAAAGCAAATGAAGTAAGTAAACAAAAACAAAATCAAGGTGTTGTTAAAGAATTTGTATTTTTGGTTAGAAAAAAGGAATTAAAAGGAAAAGGATTGCTGTCATATTTTTATATTTAAAAACGTAACATGTAATTTTTATTTTATTTTTAAATAGTAAATTTGCACCCGTGCGGAGCCGGGAACGGGTCGCTAGTACTATTATAAAAAAAACTCTCGTAGGTAATTCTTTCATGTGTAAATCCGTTTTGAATAAAACAAATAAAACAGGATTCAGGCAAAGTGCCAAAGTGTGCCATATTAAATTTGTAACAATTGTTTTTTTTAAAAAAAAAGAGCGTTTTTCATTACTTAATTAAAATCGAAGCCAGTAAAAGCTCTTTATTTCGTGCGCAGCTTTTTCAATTACAAAAGTGTAGTAAAATTGTTTTCAGTTTCACTGTGTAGAGAAGTTTTAATATTAATTTTCACAGAGTACCTAAATAGAGCTGAAAATCTGAAACTCAATTTTATGTTTTCATGTTTTCACAGAGGTTGGTTAAATTAGGTAGGTAAGTACGAGTGCATGTTTATTTTTGCCATACAGTAGTTTCAAATACATACATCTAGTTATATCCATACTCCGTACTAATATTATAAATGTGAAAGTAACTCTATATTGTCTGTCTGTTACCTTTTCGTGAAATTTTGCATGTAACACGTTGTCAGGGATACAAGAAAGGTATGTATTGCATATTAAATATATTTTTAATATTTTTAAACGACGTGGTCGTACCACCTATTATAGTTATATTTATCTATTAGTTACTTATAAATAGTAAGTTCGCTGTCCGCCTTTGTCTGATTCGGCTCTAAGTTCTGTTCCTAAAACACCCGAAGGATTTTGAAACAGTTTTCACTAAAATGAGATTCGAGAAAAAAAGGTTAAAAATATTTACTTAAATAGAGTTTTAGCTAAAGTTGTGGCCACTCTACTTTTTGGTGGTCATATCAACTTTGATAAAAATTATCTCACTTTCACGTCTAAAGGTTAGACGATAATGAAATTGCGCGTAATCGACGACATGCGACTCCGAGCAATTGTGAGACGCAGCCACAGCTGACGAGCTTTTATCGCTTGAATGCCGATTGGCGAGCGAGTGTGAGTCAGCGAAGTGTCACGTGGTAGGTGGCGTGGGTAGATAATAATATATACTTTATACTTGAACACAAAACGGCAGTAGGTAAGGTTTAACTGCCTTTTGGGCTCCTAATGTTTGTATTTCGAAGGGCTTTTTAAACTCGGGAAAAATTATCAAGGAAAACGTGCTGTGGCGGCGCGGCGTCGTCTATTGACACAATCAACGTCATATGAGCTTGCAAGTGCGCTGCCGACCTTGATAAATAAACGGGATAGAAAATAATAAAATAAATTAAAAACATTATAAAACCTAATTAAGTTTTTTTTCTTAGGCGAAGCCTCGGGAGCGGGCCGCTAGTTGGAAATACAAAAGAATTAGATAACTATTTTACTTTTTCTCTTTTTGTTAAGAACTGTCACCATCTGTCAAGTAGGCTAACCGACATTTAAAGTCACCGGTCACCGGGGATAATGGAGCTCATCCTCATTCAAAAGAAAATAATAAAATAAATTTGCCAAGGATGCACTAAACCGATTGCATAATTTAATAAATCATAAAATTATTTCTAAAAGTAACTAATCAACACATGTAGTTGGTGTAAGAGGCCCTATGTATATAAAATTTTATTAAATCACGATATCACCATTAGTAACTTGCAATAACTGATAATCCCTAAATTTTAATTTAATGTTGATCAGTAATTACTATGAAAATTATGCATTGACATTCCTTGCAGTTAGTAAATTGCAATAACTCTATACAAATACACCGACAAATTTTCTCTTGTGACCTGACAACTCCTTTAGTAGATTGCAATAACTCTCTACAAATACACGGACGCAAGTAAGTGATGTATAGTGTGAGCTGACCATTCCTTTTTGTATTTTGTGGTAACTAATAGACGGTCTAATAGCGAGTCAGCCAAAAAACTAAAGCCCCTAGTCATTTTGGAGGCAGTGACAAGATAAGTAAACCATTTTTAATCTCGGACCCCTTGTTTTTTGCGAGACACTCTTTGTCGGAGCGCGTCTAGCGAACAATACCACGCCTATATCGTCTCCGACCGAGGCAAGCTGCACAATTTATTGTGAACTTTTAACAAAGTGATATTGTTACACCATTGTTTGGCTTAATCTTTGAAATTTGCGACGAAAATTTGATGTAATAAGTGTAATAGTCCAAAAGAAGAGGTAAATGACAATGCAAGGTTAGAAGAAAACTCGTGAAAATAAAGCTAACTAAAGATAATAATAATAATAAAAGTATTTAAAATTAAATGTTTAAAACATACTTTCTAAAATAAATGTCTCACATTTATACATAACTAGTTTATCTATACCTTTGTTGATTGTTTGAATTGAATAGGCTTCGAAAGTACTGGACCGATTTGTAAAATTCTTTCACCTAACTAACTAGTTATAACTAGAAAGTTACGTTATCAAGGAGTAACATAGGCTACATTTTAAAAAGTTACGTGGACTAAATCGCGTGCCACAGCTAGTCTTACATATTTTTAATTTTATAGTTAATTAATTTCAATGAAGATTAGTAAAATAATAATTAATGTAAAATTTGAAATTTTTTTGAACACTCTTTAGAGCAACTAAATTTAGCTTTTATTTTAACAATTACAATGTGGGAGTTTGCACATTGCACTTTACTTTTTATTTACATAGTAGCTACATATAGTTACTACAAAGCCTCAATGAACTAGTTACATCAATTAGTCTGAAGCCAATTATGTATCAAAGTATCAATCAGCCTTTCGACAGGGAATATAAAATGATTATGGTCACTGGAGGAAAAAAATAGTCTAAGACTTTAGCTAGACGCACTGTCAATTGAACACTGAGCTAACAACAAGGACATCTGGATATCATTTGATGGACTATACGTAGAACATATTCAAGGACTCGACACGACGACGACGGCATGAGAAAACAATTTCAATTTCATGCAACGGTGCTTCGCGGCATGTTTCGCGTTAGCTACTGGGGCCCTAGCCAAGAGCAAACCTATGCAAACGGGAGCGTTGCGTATTTACGAAACGATAGAAAATAAAGCCCAGTGATTGGTCAAAATTTTATGTGGGCGTTACAACAATCAATCACTATGCTTTATTTTCTATCGTTTCGTAAATACACAACACTTCCGTTTGCATTGGTTTGCTCTTGGCTAGGGCCCCTGATGTATAAACATTTTTCTTCCAGTCTACATTATAATCACTGCATTTTATAAAACAAAGTCCTCCGCCGCATCTGTCTGTCTGTTCGCGATAAACTCAAAAACTACTGCACCGATTTTCATGCTGTTTTCGCCAATGGATAGAGTGGTTCTCGAGGAAGGTTTTACTATATAATTTACAAAGTTACGCGGGCGAAGTCGCGGGCAGCAGCTAGTAATAAAATAAAATAAAGAGACATCAAGACCACTTACTTATCCATACTAAAATTATAAAGCTGAAGAGTTTGTTTGTTTGTTTGGTTGAACGCGTCAATCTCAGGAACTACTGGTTCGAATTCAAATTCAATAAAATACCAACACTTTACAATGTACAAAATAAACATTATTTTTTCTTTCTTTCCTTTCAAATGCAATTACGACTGAGTTGAAAAAAATGTATTCCAAGAATTATTTTAAAAACAAAAATAAGGGTTTTTAAAGTACTTAATAAAATATCGCTAAAGTGGCCACTTGACAAATAACATTCGTCGTGATAGTTATGCGTTTTCTAACATAAAAACAAACTTTAGGTGACGTCTATAAATAGATTGTGTGCACAATGAGTGTACAGATACGAGTAGTCATTACACCGATTCATAGTATGTAGTTACATAAAGTCCTCCTTTTTCTCTATCTGTCTGTATGCACACTAATGTCGAAAAGTTGTGAACGGATTTCGTTCCTGTTTGCATCGATGGAAAAAGGAATTTCTGAGGATGGTGTATGTGTATAATTCATGAATATAATATACTAGATCTGAATTATATTTGCCGATGTATACGGTTTTTAATCAAAGAAGGCAGGCACCAAAGTGTGGCCGGGCTGGCCGGGTTCAGTTTATTATAAAACTAGCTGGCGCCCGCGACTTCGTCCGCGTTGAAAAAGAAAAAAGTAGCCTATCCTGTGTCCCTACGTACGTCTAAATGTTTATCTACCAAGTTTCATGAAAATCAGTTAGTTAATTCGTCTAAGAGTTATGGAGGAACATATAATACATACATACAATACCTACACTTACAGATTTATTATTAGTAACTATTGATCCTATATCTGTTAATAAATCTATATCTATATTCTAAATTTCAATCTATAGTAATCTATTATTATATCTGCTAGTGGCTATTTCTGTCTGCTAGAGAATCAGTATCACTTCGTCCATTGCTGAAATATTGTGATCGCCACGTGAACTAGAGCTCTCTACCTATACCTACCACGTTGAGAAACTGTAGTACTTTTTTGATAGAGGCATTCTTCACATCTTCACAAGCCATTGTGTGTGGCTTCCTAGGATGTGACTGCGCTTGTGCATCAACGGGCCACACTCGCACAGGATATGCATTGGTGTTTCTTCTGCCTCGTGGCAGAAGCGACACTCTCCCGTACTAGTCTCATTAGTTTAAGGTGCCATAGTAATCTATACTAATATTATAAAGAGAGAAGGTTTGTATTTTTGTATGTGTGTAATGAATAGACTCAAACTACTGGACCGATTTAAAAAATTCTTTCACTCATGGAAAGCCACGTTATCAACGTGTAACATAGGGTATCAATACTAATAATAAATCTGTAAGTGTAGGTATTGTATGTATGTATGTTCCTCCATAACTTTTAAACAAATTAAGTGATTTTCATGAAACTTGGTAGATAAACATTTAGACGTCCGGGACACAGGATAGGCTACTTTATTCACGCGGGCGAAGTCGCGGGCGCCAGCTAGTATTTTATAAAGTTACACAGGCGAAGTCGCGTGCAACAGCTAGTACATTATAGTCGTTGTGCCCGCCTCTGGATGTTTCTTTGGAAAATTCTACCTTTTTAACCACGCAATAGATTATGACACGATTTTGCCTTCGCAAAAAAAAAAAAAAATATCTGAAAGGTACATTGTTCCAGCAGACAGCCTAGACATTGTGTAAACACTAAAACTCGCAATTGCTAGTTCACACATAAAAACACTGAGATAGACTGGCTGCCTTGACAGCAGCTGAGTGTGAGCAGGGTTAGATAATAATGTACAACTTGCCAAAACGAATTTCGTATTTTTAAAGAAATGCAGCTGCTGCTTTCTTACATCTTTCGGACACTCGTCCGAATTGTCACTTTTTCTTTTTAAAATATCCTATTTCACTGACAATTCGGACACCAACAAGAAAAAAAAGCTCAGGTTCTCCCATTTTTCTCAGGTGTTAAAACATGACACCATTTTTTTCTGGATAAATTGTACCCTATGTTCGTTTTCTGTATCCCTGACAAATCGTAGGCAACATCTCACGACGATCGGTCGAGTCGTTGAGGCGTGAGAGCGTAACAAACAAACAAATCCACTTTCCCATTTATAATTAGAACATTATTACATATATAAAATCTTATATTGGATACGTCGAATGAATGTACATGATGATGCATCGCAACCAGTTCAAAATAATTTTTTATAAAAAAAAATAGCATTCGATCAAGTCGAAAGAAAAACGCCAGCCTGCGCCAAGTCAAAAAAAAAAAAAGAACCGCAGTCCGCCAGGAAACTCGATTCCGCAGTCTGTCCTCTTTCTTTATACCGGATTTTTAGCATCACTCGACAAAGACGGAAAATTTGTAATACAGTGAACTTTTATAGTGTGCCCTTGTAATACCTATGTGGTCAACTATGCGGTCAACGCTACGAATGCTACAATGTATTTTAATATAAATAACCCTTTATTTCAATTGACTATAAACTTTGCTGTGTGTTAATCACCAGTAGCACTATGATTAATGGACGAAATACACGATCAATCGTTTGGCGTGACGACAATCTGACGTGACGCAACGGCGCGATTTGGGGTACAGTGTTTGACATCAAGCCATCAGTTTTTAACCATTCCCGATCAAATTTTGGCTTCACGTCAGTCAATTTGACGCGATGGACTGATCGTGTATTTCGTCCATAAGGGTAAGGAATTGGGAAGAGTTTCCAGTAGTAACATTGAGCAGTACCTACCACTGATGGTACTAATGACATCCCTTACTCACTTCCTTAAAAACAACTGCAGTCAGCGGTTATTTCACGGTGGTCTTCTCTGGGGCGGTTACTGTCTCTAGACGAGCTGCCTTACTGATTGCGTAACGCAGTGTGCCCAGACTTGATTTTAATATTGCTTTGTTGAAATTAATGGGTAGCCAATTAAGATACAATGCTTAAATTAGTTGCGAGTTTAGCGAGAGTAATTACATAAACCATTTAATCTACCCTAACTTAACATTGAGAACTGGCTCGCTCTGGTCGCACCCTAAACATCATAACAACATTTATTATATATAGAGCCTTATATAACGCATAGGAACCGCGTCTATGTCGCACAGAAATGACTCTTTGATTACGTTATCCTATTGCGTAAGATGAGACGTCTATTGTTTTATGTAATTACATTTAAAAAGAGGCACTACAGATGTAGGAGAACAGTCTCCTACATTTGTAGTGCCTCGTTGTTGAAATTATTTAAAAAAAAAATACTTGGGATTTCAATTTCAAACGATTCTATTCAAACTATTGGGGCCGCACTGTGTTTTTACAAAAGAACTCGGTGAAATGACAGCATGTGTGCTGTTGTGTTTCGGTAAGTGAGTAAGGAATGCCAGAGCCTTTTCCCTTATCCCTTATCCTTAATTACGTATACTAGGGTCGGCAGAGCACTTGCAGCACGTCCTGTGGCGTTACTTAAATTATAACCACCAATCATCAAGTGGATCGCCAGCCTGTCTGTTAATCTTAACATAAAAAAAAATTAATTAGGTGGTAAATAGAGGCATGATATTTAACTCTAGTAGTTTTATATTTATTATAACTACATCGTAGCCAAGTACAAGGGCGAACGTAAACTAATTTTGACATTAATTGTTAAAACACATCATGGTCGTTGAGATTGAGACCAATAAATCGTCTACAGGTTTCAAGCGAATATCACTCTTATAACGCATTAAGCGAAGATTGCTTTTTAAATTCTTATACACTCTTCAACAGTAGAATTTTAGCAATTGATTGAATTCCGATAAATATGTCTGCTTGCCAGATAAGTTTTGTATTTCTTTGAGAACGCAATATATATGTGTATTGAGTTCTCAAAGAAATGTTTGACTGCTAAAAAATAAAAAAAATCCTTGACTGCTGGAGGACGCTATTTGAATGCATTTGCTAAAGTATTTTATTATTATTATTATTTATGTAAATGTTGACAGGCAGCTGGTGCTGCAAGTGCGCTGAAAATTTTGGCAGCATATATTTTATGATAAGAGTTTAGGAGGGGATAGGGTTAAGTACTGGGCTTTTGTGTTATTATATTAACATTATAATCAATAGTTACTAATAATAAATCTGTAAGTGTAGGTATTGTATGTATGTATGTTCCTCCATAAATCTTAAACGAATTAACTTATTTTCATGAAACTTGGTAGATAAACATATAGACGTACCGGACACAGGATAGGCTACTTTTTTCTTTTTCAACGCGGACGAAGTCGCTGGCGCCAGCTAGTTTCAAAATATAAAATACATTTTAGGTACATAGACTACAAATTGCAAATTACAAAATAAACAATACAAGTCGGCGATAATAGGCAGGTTCAACGAATATCACCAGTAATACTATCGACGTAAGAGCTAATATAATAAATCAAAGAGCGCAAGTACGCCCACATTGCGTATTTTGACCTAGCTTTCGTTGCGTCACACTTCCGAAACGCCAGCGTTTTGTTGTTGCAAACTAAATGTAAAATAAAGGCGAAAATCCCCACTAACTACTTAGCATCCCTACTCCATTTTACGGCAACATTTTAGACCGATTTTTTTTATTAAAAATATTAAATTAACCAACTTTTTGTGTTTGGGGGTAAAAATTTGTTAATATTTCACAGTGGCGAGATAACAGAATAACTATTTTCTGTTGTACATATTTAAAAGAATCCATTGGTTAGTCATTCTCCTAAACAAGTGTCATGTTTCGATTAGTGAGAACTTAGCTCATGTTTTTTTTCTCTCCTAATGCCTTATCCTTTATCTTAATAGGGTCGGCGTTGACCATCTATTGCGTTGCATGTGTGGTGTTAACCACTTACCATCAACTGGAACGACAACCTTGCCTGACATTTACATAAAAAAGAACATTTTTTTTTATTTGCTGACTATAGTTACTGGAAGGTGTTGCAAGTTTTATAACTTACAAAGAATAACTGACATTGCTTTTATTAAAAAAAAACCGTCATTTCGCATAATTATTATAAAACGAGGTTGCCGACTCTCCATTAATTTTGACGCCTGACGATTACAGGCTTATTAGCAATTTGTAAAAAAAATAGCTGCGTTTTCTTTTAAATATAGCGCAGTGAGTTTTAATATTTTTAAAAAGTTAATATATATTATAAATACTGATATATATACTCTTTATAATATACTGACAAAGAGAAGATTTTTATGTTTGTAACGAATAAACTCAAAAACTACTGGACCGATTTTAAAAATTCTTTCACCTATAGAAAGATACGTTATCAATGTGTAGATTATTTAGGTTATATATTTTATAAAGTTAACTATGCGTTAAAAGTCGCGTGCAACAGTTAGTAGTTTATAAGTCAGTGAGACATGATAATAAGCTTCTGCGATGACTTTTTTTTTTTATCTAATAGTTACTAGCTGGTACTGAAAAATAAAAAATATAACATCTGAGAAAATATCTGACATCTTTATCGCTGTGCAGACGGTGGCACCGCCGCCACGGCTACAGGGGCATCCAATTTTTATATTTCTAGAAGATCCCTCGGGAACCTAACATTTTTCCAGGATAAACAGTATCATGTATGTTAATCCAATTATTTAAACTATGTGTGTGAGTGAGTGAAAGAGTAGCAAGCATAGTTACATCCATCCATCGTTACAAACATCGCATTTATAACATTACTAGCTGGTCGGACTTCAAAATTAAAAAATAAACAAGCAATATTAACGCTTGACCCCTTGTTGCTATAATAACACTTTGGCCTGGCGTTATTTTTTATTTTATTTTAGAATTTAGATGATCCCTTGGAAACAGCACTTTTTTGGGTATGAAAGGTACCCACCCTATGTCCTTTCTTGCATCCCTGACAATTTGTATGCAAAATTTCATGACGATCGGTTGAGAAGTTAAAACGCGAAAAGATAACAGACGAGTTACTTTCACATTTATAATTTAGTATATTGTATGGATGGACTAGTATGGATTGTAGGATTATTTTGGGTTAATTTTATTTAGGTAAACTTTTAGTATACGAGCATTACAAGTAAAAATGGAAAACTGTGGTCGAACGAAGCTGCATGCGAACACAAGTATGTAAATAATATCGCCACTATAGACTATAGTTACTTGCGTATCCGGCGGGAGATGGTGCTCCATTGAATACAAATTGATGAATTTGTTTTTGGTGAACAACCTCTTTTTATGAGAGCCCATGGTTTTTATTGTTGCTGAACGATACTCGTAAAATACACAGTTTTATGTTTCCATTTTATTATTTCAACTAACCCTTTTAGTGCAGGAGCATTTAGTTAAATAAAAGTACAAGTAAGAAACTGTCAAGAACTCCTAATTTCACACCAACAGAGACAGACAGACAGACAGGCGCGGCGGAGGACTTTATTTTGTAATATTATTTAGTCATTTAGTCACTAATGGAACGTTATTGTAATAATAAAATGAGTTTGTTTGTTAATTTGTTACAATTTCACGCCTTAACTACTGTTAAACTGATCATCGAAAACTTTGCATGTATACACGTTTTCAGAGGTACAGTAATGAACATAAAGTACCTTTAATAAAGAAAAAAGTAATGTTCACGTGGAATAATCTAAAAATATAAAAAAATCAATGTAACTAATTATTTTCAGAAACAATTTTATGAGGTGTAGATCTTCAACTCTTAAAAAAAGGGGGCGCGGACGAAGCCCGCGGGCAAGAGCTAGTAGGAAAAATAATATTTTGAAATTTTGAAGCTATATTTCATTCTCAACATTGTTCAAAGCTCATTTTGTGTAATTTTCTCAAACATTAAATCCTTCTAACTAATTGCATGATCCCCAGACATATCCCGAGATAATAAAATATGTCATCATTTTGTGTCAGATGTCCTTAATTTCAAGGCTTAGGACACACAATGCTAGTGTTAGACAGTACTCAAACGTAGTTGGATAGAAATAAATAAAATTCTCTCGTGGAAAAGTATGTTGGCGGTTACGAGGTTCGCTATTATAGTATTATCCAACCACCCTTCGTACGTGCGTGAAAAGGACGACAATACGTAGAGTAGACATAGCTCGGTCTCAACTTTAATTGGGTTTCCCCGCAATACGTGTTTTCACCGTCAAAACGATACACACGATAGCAGCGAATTTTACTCAATGAAAATTTCGATAAAGGCTTAGGTACATATTCAGCAGGGTTAGGGCCGGCGCCCACTATCGGCATGGCCGAGGATTTTAGGTGGCAAATAGTAATATACATTAACGTCATAGCAATAAAGTAGAGTCTTGAGGACTAGAGTCGGCATCCTTGAGGATGCTTCGGCATCCTTCGGGGATAGCTTGCACTGTCCCCGAGTGCAAGAGAACGCCAAGAGACGCGAAGCTACAAATACGATTGCTGAAGGACGCCTCGGCATTCCTAAAGACGTTGCAGTATGCCAAGGCATAACTAGTATCCGACAGTGTGCGCTTGCATGTAGGGATGCCGAAGGATCCTTTATTCCTTTTCCTTGCCGATAATGGACGCCGGGCCTTAGACAGCTTAGTGAGCTAGATGCCGTTAGTCGATCGCTATATAAAAAAACATAAATTATGTTTTTAAACTTGTTTTTCCGAGACAATGACTAAGTTCCGTTGTTCCTAGATCAACCTAAGTAGGTACTGTAAAACTCGTCTAACGCATGCGTAACGCTGAACCATGTCATCACCTCGTGTATAGGTTCCATTCAAATGACGTCCCGTCATCAGATATGTGCCAGAGCTTAAAACAACTGAGCATTTTTAAACTCCTAGTAGAAAAGGCCCCGGCAAATCTTACTCAGTACAAGAATTTAATCGAGAATCTATTTTAAGGGACACGCGAAGTAGCATTTTGTAATATCCAATGAGCATTTCATATCCAAAGTATGTAATATACTTTTACATACATACATCAGATCTGGATTGAGATGAAACGTTTACAATTTAAATTGGTTAAAGGTCAAAAGTTGACTAGACACATGAAATATTCATGATGAACCCTTAATTTATTTTGATAAAATTGGCGAATATTTTTGAGTGGTACATGTACATCTACTTATTTCAAATTACAATTAATTTCTACTTTATAGTTTAATACCCTCAAATCGTATCACGTAATTAATAAATTTAAAAAAATCAAGTATTTTTTCACAGCATTTTTTTATAATATGGTCAATTTATATACCTACGTACTTCTTAATACTTTAGGCGCCATAGTCGGTTAATTATTTTCGTGTCCATTTCGCCAGAGCCGTAACGGTTCGTACAATTTTACGGTGACATATATACGACAAATACCTCTAACTACTTGTTAAATCATTGCGTTGCTTTCTATTTAAAAAATAATAATATCGGTTTACGAGTCGAGCGCTAGGGGCATAACAAACTCTTACAAAACCAAGCGGTTAATGGTTAATAATAATTATGTTGAAAATAAGTTGATGACACCTACAAAACTCTGCTCATTCATTTGACAAATTCCATATCCAATTCGAACATGCTTAATAAACGCAGGTGACGTCAGCGTCGCGCAAGGAAAACACTAGAAAAACACAAAACGATATAAAAGCAGTGTGTCACTAGAATGTGACGTCATACTACAATCAAGATATATATTACTGGCCGACTATATTAGTAATTTATACATTAAATAACTAGATGATATCTTTTTATTTAGTGAATTTCACAAAATTTTACATAATTTTTATCATATATTTAACACCATTCCATCAAAAGCAGACTTGCACAACATTTCCTAACAAATATTGTGACCGTAAAAAATATTGTTTACGTTTGAGATTACAAAAGAATGACATGCATACAAATAAAATTTTGGTGACTACATAATTGTCTTGTACTTTTATATAACAACTAGCTGGTGCCCGCGACTTCGTCCGCATTGAAAAATAAAAAAAGCAATATAACGCCTGACAACTGTATGGCTATCACACTTTTGCCAGGTGTTAATTATTTTTTAAATTTTAATTTTAGACAATCCCACAGGAACTGAAGTAGCTTCTTTAGGGAAGAAAGGTACCCTCTATGTTCTTTCCTGCATCCTTGAGAAAGTTATGAACATGCGAAATTTCATGATGATTGTTTGAGTAGTTAAGGCGTTAAAAGGTTACAGACAGACAGACAGAGTTTAGTTCACATTTATCATTTAGTATAGACTAACTCTTCCTCAAATATATGAAGAGTCCCTTGGTTGAGTGGTTAAGGTACTTGCTTCAACACTCTCTTAGGCGTCCAGGCTTCGATTCCGACCAGGGGTTCAACTTTGGAAATAACACCAGTAATTTTGGCAGTCCGTCTTATGGAAGTAACCACATCATTACAGAATAATGGATGCCAGAGCCCATTGCCCTATCTTTTATCCTTAATCATACTATGGTCGGCAGCACACTTGCAGCCCCTGTGCCATCGGTTGTGTTATTATAGTATAGGCGACGATAGCCACAAGCATAATCATAACATAATCGGGGAAGAGTGATGGCCTACAACCATCGAAGCAAATTTAAAGACATAATCACGTCAACGATAGAAACAATTCATTAAAAAATAAGTTTTTATATAGATAGAAATATTTCCAATGGGTCTCACATCTGTATGTGTGTGTGTGTGTGTGTGTGTGTGTTAGGATTCAATTTGGACCTAAAAATTCAATATATTGGTTTGAGGATCTGTTCAGTTTCATTAAAAGTTAGAGGTGGTTACAGATACAAATTGTCTCTTCTTGATTTCATTCTGTATTTGACAAAAACAAAGTTTGGCAAAGAGGCCAGCATTTATTTCCCTCTAAAAGGCTATGGTATACAAAGCCTATATGTATGTACACACTAGCTATTGCCTGCAACTTCGTCCACGTTCAAAATCTTATATTAACATGACAACAAAGTCCTCCACAGTGTCTGTCTGTCTATTCTCGATAAACTCAAAAACTACCGCACTGATTTTCATGTTGTTTTCACCAATGGATAGAGTGGTTCTCGAGGAAGGTTTTAGTATATAGTATATAGTTTTAGTAATTTACAAAGATATGCGGGCAGCGGGCAGCAGCTAGTGTTATAAAGCCTTTCTCGATGAAAGGACTATCCAACACAAAAATAATTTTTCAATTCTAATTAGTAGTACCTGAGATTAATGCGTTCAACCATACAAACAAACTCTTCAGCTTTATAATATTAGTATAGATTCAAGTTGACTAGTTGGTCTGTCACCAAGAAATACCAAACAATTGGTATCCTTTCCTACTCACTACTCCTTTCAATATTTCACTCGATATTAGACAGTGTCTTGATCGCTTTGTTACGCCAAGGTTGTCTTATATCATTTTACTATTTTATTTAAGGCCATACACCTTTTACAATGTACAGTCACCTACACTACATATACCTACCTAGTCAGATGTGATTTGAGTATCTTTCTGCTCCATTAAAACCAAACTCCTCTCGAAAGGCTATTATAAAATCACTGATTATTTAAGCAACAATGAAGCCTGGATTTAAGCAATTAGCAGCTCATACTATGTTTAGTATTGTATATATACTTTGATTTTGTTTAAATTAAGTGTAATTATTGTAATTTTATATAAGATGACAAAAAGAATAGTATCCTGTGTATCTCTCGGGGTTTCTTCTCAGGATCGTCATCTTGGGTTTTTTTCCGAAATCCTGGTAAATTTTAATTTTAATTTATAAATTTAAATAATTTATAATGACGATCATAAGAGTTTCTTGTAGAAACCTAATTGATAAATAAATATTTTGATTTGATTTTGAATACAATTAAATAAACAAGCTAACCACCTCCAGCTTCACACGGATGCAATTTTTATTGCAAAATGTATACACAAATCTTCTTCATTGACCTTTTCATTATTGAAAACCGTATCAAAATCTATTGGATGTTTTTGAAGAAGTTAGCGAAGATACAGATATGCAGATAGTGACTTCAATTTATAAGAAAGAAATGGTTATTGTGAGTCAACCATAACAGTTTTTCTTTACGATTTTAGAAGAACTACAATTCTCTAGTAACTAGTACATTATTATGTATCTCTTAAAACATTCATTGCCGCACCAAAAATTTCAAGTCTCATATGAATGGCCAGCGGTATAATATGTTGATCTCATGTGGTGAGTCGTCGGCCATACGAATGAGGAGAATACAGCTTTTGAATTGCATATCTACGCATTTCAAGGTGATTTTTGAATGAATAACTTGTGTTTTACAATAATTCCTAGTATTTTTGAAGAAAAACCGATAAATAGTTTGGACTCATGTAGCGAGTTTTAAGCCCCCAGTATGCGATTTTAGTAAATTCGCCAGGCGAGTCCTTGGCAATGAATGGGTTAAGGTTTAGCCATGTAAATGTATTTTTCAGAGATTTTTCAAGGAAGAGCTAACAAAATCATTCTAGTCTAATAAGATACCTAGTCCATTTGTAAAACTATTAGTATTTAGTGGGTCTATAAACTGTTTCAGACGCTGACTATCTTTCAAAAGGAAGACGCAATTAGTTTTTTATGAAACAAAAAAAAAACGAGTGTAAAACTAGCAAAATGTTACACCACATTGAAAGGTTTAAATATAAGACGCAAAAGAAATTAAATGTTCCAGTAAAAATCCTTAAATCTCGTGTAAAATATTTAGATTAGTGTCCAAGCATATAATTTCTCTAAAAATTTCATAATTTACGAACCATTTTATTCAAAATATATGTAAATGTAAATTTGACAATCGAAGCATACCGGCGAATATTGTTTGTAAACAAATAACATATGTTTGAGTAATAAGATGCGGTTTTTCTTATAATTTATCATTTCTACATATTTCTCATTATAACAAACGTAAGGTATATTATTAATGCATCTAAATTAATCAAAAAATATACTGAAAATTGTAAGCCGACTGAAACTAAGAAAACACTCGGTTAATCGCGCCAAAATTTGTCAACAACGATACAATGCTATTAAAAAAAATTATCGCTAATAAAGTAGATAAATGTTGAATTTTCTACAAAATTGTGATAAAATATATGTGTAGGTAAATATGAAATAAATATTAGTATGTATTTCTAGAAAATCCAATTTAGAAAAAGTGTACGCCCCTAGCGGTAGGAATACGAAACAAAAACATAATGGCCGACGAAGTGGTAGCGATGACTTAATAGCTAAATGCGCAAATTACTTACACATTCCTCCTCTTTTTCCATTCCAGAGGGCATTTGAGGAACTGCACGATTTATCGCCGAGTAGTCCGGTAAATCCGGAAGCTCCTCGGCGATATATATGGGCATTGGTTTCGACGCATCCAGGGCCCTCGCCCTAAACGAGAGCTTCGACATTTTGTTGACAGAACAAAACACGTTAGCGTCGACACAAAAATGCACTAATAAAACACTATATAGCTCCTCTAGGATGTCCCAAAGGACTGTAAACTGAACTTTGCACACTCTAGTTCGTTCCCATGATTAATTTTTGCACACACTCAGTCACAATTAATGAAAAACAATATCGAAACTTTGCATATTGAGCGAACTTTACAGAAAGCCATCATGGCGGCTTTCCGTTTGGCGGACGACCATGACCAACTTCCACCTAATGCGACGTGCGCGGGAAGGAAACACGCGGTGACTATTGCAACCTTATGAATTCTTTTATTATATATGATAGTTAAAATCAAGTAATTTAATATTTTGTCACTTTAATAAAATATTTCTAAATTTATTGTTTAAATATATATTTGAAAAACAATAATTTTAAGAGATTTTATTAAATAAAGCCTTTTATTGACGATGAACGTCATCTGTTACCATAGACAAGAGCAATTTAGTTTTAAGTTCCGTTCTAAGCAAGGAACATAATATAATACTCTATTTCTAAACAAATATACGTCTTTCGTTAGATAAAGACGGGTAAAGATTTACGTGATTTTGATTGATATTATGAATAATAAATACAATAAATGCAACATTACATGTGTGAGCGATTTTTAAAATAGTAAGTACCGTAATTTTTATTTACTTTTTCTGGATCTACCCGTTCTACCTATTACATGCAGCCTTGTAGATACTGTAAGCATATCAAATATATAAAATCTAATATATAAAATTCTCGTGTCACAGTGTTAGTTGCCATTTTCCTCCGAAACGGCTTAACCGATTTTGATGTAATTTTATAAGTACACTTGGTAGATCTGAGAATAGGTTTTTATCTATTTTTTATACGCGGGCGAAGTCGCGGGCAGCAGATAGTAATATTGTAAATGTAATAAAAGAATAAATTAATAACATGTAATTCATTCGTTTTTAAGCGCTAGTCTACAGTGAGATATAGTCCTATTTAAACTTAATGGCAGCTCGGAAGTTAGCTGCGAGCGCTGGTGTGTGCAGGTATAGCCCCTGTACACCCCCGCGGATATCTAATATTGCGTTCTGCGCACCATATTATTGAACTATGTTCAGAGCTGCCATTAAGTTTGATTAGGACTATACTTACAAATGTATAATTAGTATTATTAGTAAATTATCACTAGTAAAATCAGTGTCATTGTGTGAATAATTTTGATTATAAAGTAAATGCGGTACCGATACAATGAGTGAATTGAAATTAATTAATCTACTATTGAGTTTTATTTACGGCAGCAACCCTTCTGAACTCTTAATACTTTATTATTAAACGTGTTCGTTATTGGAATTATAGTAGTTATGGGGACGAGTATTTAGGCATTTATTTTTATGTAGCCCATTTATCAATTACGTAATGTACCGCCGTATATTTTTTTATGCTTTCATCTACGTATGAAATTCAATTAGCAAACATCCATGGAGTCAAAAGGACGAAACGTAGAACTCTCGCTAGTACTCTATTCCTTGGTAGAATTTATTTGAACTAAATCATAGACAATTTTCTCTCATCACAATCATTGTTGTGTCAAACTAAACTGGACGTCATATAAAATGCGCCAAATTTTAAAATTACAAAATATGCACATAAAAATATTACCCTAGAACGGGCTTTTTTTATGTTATGCGTAGTAATAATTTTCAATGTTAACGTTTAGTTGTTAATTTATATTTAAGTACTGGCTGGTGCTCGCGATATCGTACGCTTTGGAAAATATAATAACTGAGAAATTTGAGTATTCAGCGTACTAGCTGACCCGGCGAACTTCGCACCGTCTTAGAATAAAAACCATAGATTTAGTATTACTACCGTTTTAAAAACCCATTCCATACAAATTTGTGAGAATTTTTATTTATGACCATTTCCGTTGTTTTAATAATTAAGTTTCTCTGTCGTTCTGGGAGGAGACAATCTAAGACCTTCACCTAAAAACAAATCAAATATCACTTTTTTTTATTTTTAAAAGTATAAAAACTTAATTTCATAATACGAGAAAATATCTCAATTTTAGAAAATTGTTGCAGTATATAATATGTATGTATTTTTTATTATTATAAAAGATAGCAGCCAGACTGACGGTATGAGGAACACCTGGGAGATTGTCAGATATTAAATTATTACCTTGATATTTAAAAAAAATTTGCAAAAAAAACCACTATATATTCTTTAAGATCTTTATTACATAATATTATACAGCTGAAAATTTTATAATCACTAAATAATAATACATTACACAGTGAAATTAAATAAACTATAAAAAATGCAGTATGTAAAAACATTGTGGAGCAAATATGGTTTCAAATTTCGTACATGATTTCGACTTAATTTTATTTAACCCCATACTAAAGTATCATCATTAAAAAAAAAAGATCAACTGAATTCAAAAAAGAAACCACAAAACTACACCCATGTGATGTCGCTGATTAAAAACTAAAGGGTCACAAATCAAAATTACACTTTTTACAGGATAGCTAATCGAAAAAAATTAAATTAAATTTTCTCTATATTTTTCTTATTGATTTAATATAAAATATATGCATATTATACATCGTTAGAAGCGTATTTTTAAGTAGCATTAAATGTTTTAAGTAATTTTATTATAAAATGAATACTGGAGGAGATATATAAGCATATAAGTTACTTTTGAATATAAAAAAAAGATCAAAATATACTTAATATTGAATAAAACAACCATAAGTCTTTTTGCAACACAATATATTATAAAGGATTGTGATTGTATTTTTGCAATAAAAACATTTTTGGATTTTTTTGTTTTATGACCCTTTAGTTTTAAAGCAGCGATGTCACTGTTGGCTTGCATAGGAGAGCGTTTACACTCATTTTGGTATAAAATGCTCCTACAAAAAAAATTATATTTAAAAAAATTTGAGCCCAAGTATTTATTTACATAAGAAATTGTCAAACCAATTCTTTTAAAAATCATAATAATATTATTATTATTGCGATTTATTATTGTCACATTTATAAAATAATTTATTCCCTTAAAAATAATAATAATTAAAAACACCACAGAGCATATTTGATTTCCATAATGATTTAACTAAAAATATTAAATTAAGTTACTTAAATATCTAGAAAGTAGGTATTCATTTCAATTATATATATTTGTTTCTAGCTTAAAAAGCTTTCTAACTTTTTTTCCTTTTCGATTTAAAAAGTCACATATTTTATTGCAATTGCGTCCAAAAAAATTCATAAAAATACACCCGACAAATAATTAGGAAAATAATTGAAAAAATAATACACGACGTATTTCAAATATTCGCATTGACCAAAATTGATTAGCTAAAAATATTTTAATTTCATACAATAAATTTTCACAAACAATAATTTTCAACAAAACAAAATAAGATTTTTTTTAAATTAATTTTCCAGTATTCATTGAATTAAAATACTATAAAGTTATGTATATAAAACCCGTCTGGAAATGTCTCGGTACTTCGCAAAAATCTATTTAACTTTTTTGAAAAAATAACTCAAAAACTGGAAAGATTTAAAAAAAAATTACCCATAGAAAGCTACACTATTAGCGGATAACATAGGCTATGTTCGCGGACCAAGTCGCGTGCAACAGCTAGTATTAAATAAAAAAAAACACTATTATTTATCATTTATTTTTTGTCTTTTTTTGCCGACCGTACTTTTTCGAAGTGCCAAGAAATCTCCGACGGGTTATAGTTTTTTAAACATTATATCGTCATTTTCTAATGTATTTTTTTTCCGATTTTCTTTCAAATTTAATATAAAACATATGAGTAATTTACTGCACTTGAAATTTCTAATACGCATTCCATCAATGTACAGTCAGGGTAAGAAAAGGTTCGTCACTTTAAAGTCGACATTTGCTTGCACCAGAGTAACTTAAGTATGTTTTTTAATCAGAGACAAAAATGACATTACATGTGACATGCATTACATGGTATCATTATATGCAAACTTGACATTTGCATGTGTCATTTTTGTCTGAGATTAAAAAACAGACTTTAATTGTCAGTCATTGTCAGTCAGTCAAAATTTCATTTCAGACGGCTGTCAGTTTTATGCTTTATGCTTAGTGCTTTAGTTTTGAACGGTACTAAGAGCCTACGACTTTGATAAAGGAATGAATATGAAATTTGATGAAGGTTTTCGTACGCCGACTTTACTACAACTTATGGATTTCGCACGCCATACAAAACACTTCTCTTTTAATGTCTTGGCTCCATCAGATCTTCTCCGATGATTTTTCCAGTGTCATTAGTAAAAAAAAAATAGCATTTTGTAATAGCCTTTTTTTAAAATAAAATTAGCAGATCTCGAGACTAGTCAGTCAAGTCTATAATTTTTCCTAGTTTTCCAAAACACGTCCGTCAAGTCCAGTTACGAACTTTATGGAACATTTAAAAGTGACATATGCATAGAGCATCAACTCGGTCGTCTAATGTCTGTCGTTTATAGAAAATGCGACTGTACGTCCATACATTAGAATTTAAAATCAATAGTAGGACTTGGTCGTTACTACCTTTTACCATTGACTCCGCCATTATTCCGTTTTAGGCGTACTTTTCATGTGCCGCTTTGGCTTTTTTGACTCAAATTCCATAGTTGTAGTAGTACATCGATGACGTATTCATATTTTATTGTAAACTTCTACCGGTTACAGGACAAACGAGTTAAGTCACTGAGTAATAGAGTCAATAGATTATCTGTCTTAGCGATCTATTCTTTTGAAATATTTTATAAAATACATTAATTTATTATTTATTTAGATTAAAGAAAAAAAGCATCAATTAAGTGAAGCGTCACGTTTATTATGCATATTTTTTATTCTGTGTACGAAAACAAAATTTACATAGAAAAAGAAATTAAGTAAAAAATATTAATAAAAAGATTGTTACAGTTTAGGCGCTGACTGACGGTATGGCACGGCAAAAGATTTTTTACTAAACATATTATTTTCAACCTTATTGCAATGATCTTAGCAGAGTCACACTCCTTTGCACGCTGAAGCATAACGCTGTGGATTTTTTGTATTGAAATAAAGAAGTGCGGTTGCTAAGGACATTGCAATAAGGTTAAAAATAATATGTATGAAAAATTCTTTGCATGCCGCGACATGCCGAAGCATAAAGCCCCATTTATGCCGAAGCAACACCGTGCAACATTATAGCACGCAACACGCTGTTGCCTCGGTGAATAAGCTGCCGCATGCTACTTAAATCAAAAGTGTAGCATACCACAAGATGACACATGTAGCATGCAACAATGTCGCACGGTGTTGCTCCGGCCGGCGTAAATGGGGCTTTATGTTGCACGACACGGAACGCTACGTCTCTTGGTATTGAAATAAAAGAGTATGAGTACTAAGGACATTGCAATAAGGTTAAAAATAATATGTTTAGGAAAAAATCCTTCGCTGTGCAGTGACATATCATCAGTGAGCGCTGGCCCTTAATGGTCAGTTAAATATTTAGTTATGTCTGTAAAATAAAATGGAACGTAAAATATTTTTACTAATACATATAAATAAAATAAGGGGAATTTAAATGTAAAGGACAGTGCTTAGGGGACCTTATAAACTAGAGTGGGATTTAACGCGTACAATACAATGCAATACAAACACTTGCAAAAATGTAAAAAAAAAGATAATTTTAACATGAGTATCATTATTAAATTTTAATGTTAATAATACATTTTATTAAATAATTTTTAACGATTACAGGAATATTTCATGAAAAATAAAAAGTAGTGTTAAATTTTCTAAGAAAATGGCGTAATTAAAAAAAATTAAGCCATTTTTGCTATTTTTTAGACACTTTTAAATACTGTACATACTAATAATTTTGTTACATCAAATGTCCTGTATTCGTTACAAATTAATTTAACTGACGCAAATTTATCTAACTTTTTCCTTTTCGCTTGCTAAAATCTCTCGGTTAAGTCACGTGAAAAGATTCGCGTTATATAAAGTAATTAACTGTCATTTTTTTAAACAAAAAAAAAATTAGATAAATTTGCGTTTAAACTATCCTTGTGAATGTCATATTTATCAGCTCTCAACTACTGAGTTGTCGGATGATGTGCTGCAGTCGCCTTGCGGAGCAATCTTGGCGGTCTTGTTTTTACCCACGTAAATTTCTACCTCCTGAAATTATAACAAAAAAAAAAAACATGTCAAACTTAGTTTAGTTTCACAATAGTTGATTTTTGCGACAGATGTCGATGCGGAGGGAGGTTATGACGCGCTATCGTTTCGTTCCTCAACACGAACTACACTTGTCGTACAAGATTCTTATTTATGTTGCTTGTGTTAGCGCGGCTGTAGATGGGCGAGGTCGCGGCTACGTTAGGACACGGCATCGGTGCCCCCGCCACGCCACGTTAGGATACAGCTCGGGGAGGGCTACGTACCCGCCGCGCTGTTGTAACGGCGTACCCGACAGTGGAGGTACGCCGGCCATCTTGTGGGACCTAATGACGGGCGGTAGTCTCCCCCGGGACTATCGCCTGCGCCCGAGGAGAGGATCATCTTCGCGCCGCTTCCTTACGCGAGATGACGTGCTCCCAAAACGCGAACATCGCCTGCGACGCAGGATCACTACCGACCATCGCTTTCACAACGGCCGGCAACGCAGTGTCATACAACTAACTAATAGTTGAAAAATACTAACCTGAGCTCCTTCGAGTGCCGAAACTTGATCGCGACCACTCGGAGGTATCGCTTTCGCCGCCATCTGTCTCTCCCTCGCGACACGCCTTGAAATTATTACATTTCTTCATTTAGTTCATTTGATTAACGTTCAAATTTTGTAAGATTAGGTAGGCTGTGCCTATGCTGAAAACGTAGGTTCAGCAGATAAGCGCGATGGACTCACCTCCTATGCTCGAGCATAGCTTTCCTGTCTGCCTCTCTCTTCTCCGCCGCTAACTTGGCTTTGGCGTTCTGCGGTGCGGGTGCGGTGCGAGTGCGTGCACGCGGCGTCACCGCAGCCGCAGGTTTCTTCTCTGGTGGCGTTATCTGAAATCATTTGAATTCATATTTTGGTCAATTTTATCACGATACCATAGACGATCTTTAACAAAAAACAGAGTTAAGAGGAAAAAGCCTTACCTCTTGCCAATTATTTCTCTTCAATTCAGCAATATGCTCATAGAGGGCGTCCACGTTCCTAACTTGTAGACACACCATGTCCCAGAAACCTTGCAAATCCTCGACAGTGGTAGGAAACGGTTCGTCCAGCCGTTCGTTTATATTGTTGTAACATAACCCTGCAAATATATGTATGTATAGCTTAAAAAAAACATCTGCACATAAAACTATTACTTTTGCATGTGCTGTTAGACGCTGATAATGTAGGTAGGTGAAAGAATTTTTAAAATCGATCCAGTATTTTACTAACAAAAATATTATAAATGTTCTTTCTCTTTATAATATTAGTATAGACATGTCACGGTCAATGTTAAAAATATCGTCCAGCCATTTCGGAGCTTAGCCAGAAAAATTTACAAAAATGTTTTTTTTTTGTTATAATAAGTACCATAATTTAATTATTAAATGCTTGGATATAATATACATTTAGTAAAAATCAGTTATTTTGACCAATAAACCAATTTTATCACCATCAGCCTGCGTCTCTCTCCATTGTTGGATATAGACCTATCCCAATTACCACCACTGGTGGTGACTGGGAAAAATAATCCCATTTGCCACCACTGGTGACAAACATGGTGGTGGCGAATGGGGAACATGGGGTATGTTCCCATTTGCCACCATAATTCCAAGGCTCGTCACCATGCACAGCCCATGTGGTTCGAATAATAAGTAAACAGCAAGAACCAACATATTAATACATTAGTATAGATCTCTATACATCATCTTAGCAGATTGTGATATTCCTACCTTCAAACTGTTGCATTTTCTGTGTAGCGAGCAATCTAGCTTTACCGGAAGCAGATCGAAGGAAACCTAAAACTTCTTCACTCACTTCCTGGTCCTGAAAATTGACAAAGTCCTTTATCATTTTGATGAACACAACAAAATAGATAATACAGTCTAATCTAGGATTTTTATATAATTTGAATTATAACAAATATTCAAATCAAAATCCACCTGCACAGTGTTATACAGGAGAAAAGCTATTGGTGTCCTTAAAATACATAAAAGATAATAAGAGAAAAATATTATACAACTTATTTAGTAGTTTAACAGTAAGTATAAATATCATAAAATATTGCAGTAGAATGTTTTCGAGTACCTTATCTGATAGAGAGCTTATGTATGATTAAAATAAATTTAAATTGGAATGATAAGGTGGTTGGGAAGCAAAGAGTAGTTGACCAAAAAAATTAATAAAAAGTTTGAAGTTGAGTTTGAAAGTTGAATAAAAGTTGAGTTTGAAAAAGTTTAAAAAAATGTAGGGTAGTTTTGCGGCAAGAGTAGACAGGGACTTAAAAGCAGTCAGAAAGAGCGTCAGCTCTTTTCAATTCAAAATTAGCAATTAAACATTTAAAAAAAAATAGATCTCTTTGTATTTCTTTTTAAAAATATTTGTATTGTACTCTATGCCTTTCATGATCTGTATATTATGAAAAACGGCAAATTATAATGTGAAAAACAATTGCAAAGCTAAAAGTGTTTCCAATATATTTAGTAACAGTATCTAAACACAATTCAAGGTATTGGTTACTGTGAAAGGTCAGTTAGGAGTGTGTGAAGAATCCAATGTCAACTTCATAATAATAACTTCCAAGACAATGATGTTTTGACATTGTTATAAAATCCTAATCCCTCTAAGGTGAATGGATTGTAACCATGGTTTAATTAATTGAACAAGTTTTATGGTGTAAATCATTTTTTTTTTCAGATTATAAGCCTAAGAAAATATATACCACTTTATATACCACTTAAGGCGAGTATGTACTTGAAATAATCAATAGTATCAACATTTGAAACACAAAATATAATATTATAAAGTTACAATATTTTTATGTGAAGGACTAGAGTTAACTTTGAAAAGTTCATTTCCAAATTTGGACCTGCTAGTAATCAAAACCTAAAACCCAACGACTTCCTAGAGTAGATGGGCGGGCTCGCGGGGACGTTATGACACGACATCGGTGCCCCGCGAGGGCTAAACACTACTGGATGTCAAAAGGTTTAAAAATATTATATGTGACTAACCTGTAAACTCTCCAATTCCTTTTCAGCCATAACCGCCAAAGCGATTAGCCTTTCAGTCTCCTTTTTCTCCAAATTCAAGAAATAGTGTGCGTCTTTCACAACGCTACCATTGATGTCTGCTTCACCATTCACCGGATCATTAAACACTACACTGTCTTTTGAATCGTCTAAATTTATCACAGATACGCCATTAGAGACATCGCACACATCACTAACTTGCTTGCTCGCTTCAGTCTTGACTGGAATGTTGTCCTTTTGAGGGAAAACCTCAATCTTGAAAGTCTTCTTTGGAGAACAGATAGGCAACTGCGCTCGAAACTCTGGCCTCAAGTGCCTCAAAACCGGCAAGGAAACATTAGCATCTACTTCTCCGTTGGGACTAGTACACACGTTCTCACTGTCAAAGCTTTCGTTGGACTTTCTCGGTGTTAAAAGACGATCGTTTTGTGTGTTCATCGATTTCTCCGTTAAAACTTTAGGGTCGTCGTCTTCGCTTTGGCTTTTGAGCTTGTGTCTTTGATTGAAGAAGCCTTGAGCTAAGGCGCCCGGTCCATACAGTCTCTCAACGCGCTGCTGTATAAAACTCTTCATGGGACTCGTCAATTTCTCACCATTCTCCTTGGTTATTTCCACACGCTTTGACACCCCGTTAGAAGATATCGTGTAAGATTCCGAATTGACAAATCGCGACTCTTTACCATTACTCGTTACAGTCTTCTTGAAATTGGTTTCAGAATAACTCGATTTGAAAGTAGCTTCCCTAACATTATCGACCTCATCCTTCTGATGGAGCATCGAAGTCGCAAAAGTCTTGCTTTCCGTAGACATGTACGGTCTACTGCTTGTCGTCGTCATGCTTGGGCCGAGAAAGTCGTTCTTCAATTGTTTATTTTCCGCCGCCATGAAAACATGTAGGGGTGAAGTGGCCAGATAAGGGTCCGTATGCGCCTTAGCAGGCGCCTTTCCTGTCAAATCTGTCCTAGTATCATGAGGGCCAAAGCTTGGCACTAGCAGTTTATTCGCGCTCACTGGTACTGGCACTAAAAGGGAATTATTCTCGCTTCTATACTGGTATGTGTGTGTGATCGGCCTTATTGGCGACGCTTCCCTACTTTTGTTGATATCTTGACGCAATTTTGAGTCATATGTGGTTAGATTTGTGTAGCCGTTTACGGAGCAAGCTAGGTTTAGATAGCTAGGTTTTTTGTGGGGCGCTTCGTCTCTTTTCTTATGATGTCCCCTCGACCGATGACTGCTGGAGTCTACGTGTACTTTTGGCGGTGGCTTTAGGAGATTCTCGCTCGCTTTTCTCGGCTCTTCCGGTGTTCTGATGGGCGTGACAGTTGGCGTGTTGTGCTGATTAGATTTTGGTGGTTGTAAAATATTAGACGCCGCACGTTCTTGGATTCTAGACGTGAAGTCTCGAATGCGACTTGTAGTAGATGATGGTGTCAGAAGATTTAAGCTGCCAGATGTAGTATCTGTAACATAAACAGTTACTTAAATTGACAAATTCATTTATAAGCAGATAGTTAGTTGGTATTACAATTTTTTATTATCTAGCTAGGATATTGTATCCTATGCACACATGATACAAAGAAAATTCTCTTCTGCACGCAATAGTCTAGTTCTGGACACAAAGTAGTCGTCAAACACAAATATATTTAAAACCTTATTGTCAGCTCAGGGGCGTAGCTGTTGCCGTATCGATTGGTCTAATGGTGCTGTTATCCACAATCTCAGACAACTTTTTTGCCAGTACACTAAACTTTTATTTATTTTAGAGTTTAACATACTGCCCACGAGTATGGGCCTGTAAGCTTTTTTGTTTCTTTTGTAAAATATTTACCCTCCTTTTAGGCTTTGCCATAGTCTAGTTAGTATCTAGTTAATGGGCCCCTTGACAAAATTTGATACAAGGCCACAATTTTTATGCACACTAATAAAATGGGTAGAACGTAACAACCTATTATATTAAGGAATTTTTTTGATATGTGTATTAAGGTAATTATTCGATATATTAAGGTAATTTATGAAGGTAAGTTAATTGATATGCCTTAAAACAAAAACATCTTGTAGCTGAAATTTTTTATTACTGCGAGGAGAAAGAAAACATTTCTGCCAAGTCCTCACCTAGTGTCTATTTACTCTCACATTTATATAGCAAAGAATATTAAGGAATAATCCTTTTTGTTTGTTAAAGTCTCCTTTAAGTTAATTTTTATTTTAGTCAATAAACATTTCTATCAAAGTTCTGACTTCCTTTTATACAATTCCAATTGACATCATAGCTAATAAACCAGTTATTATTTCATTAAAACAGTAAATTTATTGAAATTGTCAATATAAACAAAATTCCAGTTTCAAGGCTATAACAACCTCATTTACTATTCAAACTGTGTGTGTGTCACATGCAGAAATATTACTATTTCAACATGTGAACTGACGTTTGCATTGGTAATACAAATAAATTATTCATTACATATAATATTAATACTGTAGCAGTAGTTAATGTTTTCTGAATCACATGTTTTATAATCTCTTACATACATTGAACAGTGTAAATGACTCTGTGTTACATTTTGTTTTTTCTTTTTATGTTAAGGTAGTCAGATAGGCTGACGGTTCACTCGATGGTAGGTGGCTACCGTCGCCTATAACACAAGTAACGCCACAGGTACTTGCAAGTGGCTGCCACTTGCAAGTATTCACAATAGAAATGTATGGTGAGTGTAACTAAATAAATTGTTGAAATATATCCATATCTCTGGCTGTCTGTTACATTTTCACGCATTAATTACTCAACCGACCATAATGAAATTTTGCATACACGTTGTTAGGGATACATGGGATACATTTTCAACTAGACAAAAAGTATTGCTCCCAAGGGATCATCTCTAAAATAAAATAAAAAACTAACGCTTGGCCAAAGTGTTACAGCAAGAAGAGATCAATATTGTTGTATTTTTTAACGTGGACTTAGTCATGGGCTTGGGCACCAGGTAGTTATATAAATATTATGACATAAATGAAATATATATTAATACAAATAGGACATCCATGAGAGCATCGAAAAGAGGTATGGAATATACAGAAAAGATATTAACATCTTCTGTGTGTAATATCTTTTCTGTGACAGGACTGCTCCTTTTATGTAATGACTCCAAACATAAAGACATAAATCCTGATCTAGCTATATTTTCATAAAACGTGAAGCATACCTATAAATACAGTGTCATCACACTAAGTAAAATACCACAGTTCAAGGCCACACAAACTGGATTCTTCCAAATATATATTTTTATTAAACTTTTAAGATGAAAAGACATGAAATAATCACAAATTTTCTTGAATTTTTCCTCAGTGCACTTTAAAAGTAGGTAGGTAAATGTTTCATTAAATTTTACATTATATATGACTGCAATCTTATCTAAGTTGTGACACTGAATGGTTTTGTTTTGTAATATTCATTAATTTATGTTATCTCTTAGTAGTAAATCATTTATTCAATGACTGTTGTCTATCATACAAAACCTTACAAAATCTTTATCTCAATGACATCACATAAAATTCTTTCAAATTTTTTTTTTTTTTAAACCCCAATGCAAAAAATCAAAATATTTATTTATCAATTAGGTTTCTAGAAGAAACTCTTATGATAGTCATTATAAATAATTTCAATTAAAAAAAAAAGTCAAGATTATGACAATCCTGAAAAGAAACCCCGACAGAAACTCAGGATACCATTCTATTTGTCATATTTAAAATAATAAAAAGAGTGGTGTTATAAGATTAAACTGTGTGTCTGTGTATCTGTCTATGGCATCATAGCTACCAAACAGAAGGACCAATAAAATTTTGATCCACCTTTTTTTTGTTTGAAAACCGATGTAATTCTGATGGTTTATATCTTTTTTTTTATGTTAAGGTCGACAGACAGGCTGACGGTCCACTTGATGGTAGGTGGCTACCGTCGCCTATAACACAAGCAACGTCATAAGTGCTACAGGTGCTACAGGTACCTTTTATGCTGACCATAAAAGGATTAAGGATAAGAGAGGGGGATGGAGGGGACTCCTCAACAAATTACAGCCCAACCCCCATACAGAACACCATACGATTTAGGATGTACAGTCGTCCGCATAACTTGATTAACACATTCAAAAGTGCAAAACAAATGAACACTCAACTTATGTACTTACTAACTGAAGCTTTTATGATCATTAGTACATGAAGTTTATGTTGTTTTGCACTTTTGAATGTGTTAATCAACTTTTGCAGCCGACTGTACATCCTAAGAACAGTTGTTTATAAATATAAAAATAGAACACTTAGTTATAGGAACAGTTTTTATAGGTTGATTACTATTATTTTTCTTATTCTACAGTAAAGTTTTTATGGTTTTAACTAAAATTAAATTAAGATTGATTTGAATATTGCCCCTTTAAAAAGGATATTGGAAGAACTCCACGAGGTAGTGTTTTCCATTTAGAAAAGCACATCTATTGGTTTATAATGGATATACATATATAAATAAAATAAGGACTCTAATTTTTATGTAGGTACATGTTTTTAGCAATTAGTATTTCGGTAAACAAATAAAATATTTAAAAAAACGTTCCCTTGAATACTACCACAATATAATTAATAGAATATCATAAATTTACACAAAAAAAAAAAATTTAATTCATCCCTGACAAATATACATTTTCAAATGGTATAAAAAAATTAAATTTGACCACAAATATTTTATAGATATATTTATACTTGAATACAATTACATGCTATGCAAGAAGTGACTGTAACTAGAGATTTTTCATAGGCCAGTGTTTTTTTTATCACAATAGATAATATTAATTAATAATCCAGTTTCAAAGAATAAAAATTTGAATTATATTTTTTAAAAATTACCTCACAGTGACATCACATATAGGTAATCTAAGTTTCAATAGATTAAAAATCATTGTCTACGTGATAGGATAAAAACAATTTAGCTTCATTAATTTTATATGTGAATACGTAATAAGCAAATAATTGCAAATACGCTTATGAAAAGATCAAACAAATAGGCTCTTAGTGATGTTAAGTATATTTATAAGGCTAAAAAAATTGCAGGTAGAAAATTGGTTTAGTTAGAAAAACTTTAGCTAACATTTTCAATCACACATTAAAAAACACCGGTGAATAATAACTTACGCTAAATTCTTACGAGAAACGCCAAAATCTACGACGAAATTTAATTCAAATTAAAAATAAAGAACAACACAGATATAACATTAATTATTTTTTTCACGATCACAAACACAATAATTTCCACATAAAATTTACGAATTATGACATCATGAAGAGCAAATGTCAAAAACTTTTATTTCTTTTTAATGACATCTTGTGTCAAAAGAGATGCGTTTTGTTGGTGCTCGTTGCAGCCAGTATTATCACGTTTCGTTTCACGCTAAGTGAACAAAAATTCAAATGTATCTAGATTCTTTTTTAATAATTAAAAACAAAAAGCTAAAATTATTCGAGACGACCGTATTAAAATATGACTTTGCGTGTAACTGGCTTACTGGCAATGGTTCGGTTTTGGTTTGACGACAATGACCGACCCACCACAATAGTGCGTAGGCTGAATCGAGGCCGATATATCGATTATACACGTAAGCCGGTATACTTATGTTTTATTGTCTTTTTGTTTGTGACTTGCATTTTGCAACCTGCATTGTTAGTGATTTCTATTGGCGACCTACATTATAAATTATACATTTTTTAAATATGTATCAGGATTCATTTATTTACTTACATCTATACCTATACTATAATATTATTAAGAGAGATTCGTATTGTTTGTAAAGAATAAACTCAAAAACTATTGGACCTTCTTTCACTATGTTTTATAAAGTTATGCGGGCAAAGTTTTGTACAACAGCTAGTTATTAATAATTTGAAACATATTATAAGCACTTGATGTCACTCCAACAGTAATTTCTTCATAATATAGGAAAAGAAATATGAGAATATTCAAACTGATAATTTTATATATAGGTATATAAAACACGTTTTCTCGAAAGAATGTTTCGTCACTTATTTATTAAGTAATGTACATTACTGATTTAAAAAACTTGATTATCAAATATGTAAGTACAAAGTCAGTCCATGCTTCGCATAATGTAGTATGAAAAAAAAAAAATGGATTGCGTTTCGTTTCACACCATTTCAAAGCAGAGATAAAGGGCGGGAAGACATCAGTTCAAATTGGGAAAGCCATCAACAAGAAACTTTACAAGTTGTGGGTGGGAGTGAAAGCTTGATGTATGAGTCAAGGGCGTGGCTAAAATGGACATTTGCAGTGGAAACAAAGAGTACCTAACTTGAAATATTGCGTCACGTCAGTAGAATACAACATAAAATAAGTAAAAATAAGAACAGAGTAAAATATACTGAATATATTTCATTCTAAATCTTTAACGAATATAAAAAATAACTAAATATTGTTACTCTACATAATTTTTCCAAAAATGTTAAAAAAGGCGTCGCAAACAAAGTTGCACTATCATTCAAGGGATGAATACTTATATGATCGACCCACGGAGCAGCTAGATTGCGCGTATTTGTGAGGTTGTTTTTGACTTATTTTTTACTACAATAAAAACAGTTATTTCTATTTAGCAAGAATTTCTTGTGTGTTTTCAGCCAGGTATAAACTCCCTACATCGTATGTAAGGTTTCATATAATAGGTTGATCATAATAGGTCCTTCGAGCTCATACATTTGCTATTCTATTTTTAATATTTTAATGTACCTACTAGGTAGAATCATGTAATTCATCAAAAAAATGTAATTGTTTGCTACTTAAATTAATTGGGCACGATTTAAAATTTAAATTTAATCTCAGTAGATTGATGAAGAATTTTCATATTTTCTGAGAATATAGAGGAAAAAAGTATACACATGTTCCAATTAGCGGATAGCCGGTGCCGCTTGTCTGGCATACATTCTTTTATAATTTTCCGGTCCGGTACTAATTTTACGGCCTAAAACCACTGCTGTTAAACTCAAATTCTGATAGTAGCTATAATAGGTCACTCCAGCACCATCGAACAAATCTAGCACGTGCAATATTTTTGTCCAAAGGACTGCTGGAACATAGTCCTGGGCGACTGCTTTGCCGCCCGAATCCGCCCCCTAACCGGTAACAGTAAAAGTAAAACATTGGGCGATCCAGTGTGTACCCCGCTTGCCGGGTAAATTAAGCCGGTACGTGTGAAATTTAACTTACGTCGTACATGGCTATCTATACATTTCAAAGCCGGGTATCCAGCGCTGGCTATCCGGTAACCGGCACGTGTGAAAGGGCACTAATAATGCATGTAAAATAGACATGAAAAGCTTGAAATAAATAATAAAATTTGTGAAAGTGAACACATATCAAAAGAAAAAACATTTGTTAGCAGTAGTAAAAAAATTATAGGTATATGTATATAGAATATTAATTTAAAGAATATAACTTACCTTTGTAAGGATAAAAACCGTTAGAAGAAAATGAATAAGTACAGAGATTCTGCTCAGGGAAATTAATACAGACCCACATATTTTCTACTATTGTCTATTTTCGTAAGAAAAAAAAATTAAAATTATACTACATAAATATGTATAACAATGCTATGAATAATATAAAACAAAATATAGGTACGTAAAATACTTCGTGTGTGATAGACACAAAATTTGCAAGCAATAAAATAATAATATAAAAGAAAGGAAATAAAGAAAACACCAAAATCAAATGTAAAAGAGAAAAATATGTAATTTATTGTGACACTAAAATTATATTCAAAATTCAATTTATTTGTGAGTTTAATTATTTATTTTTTATATAAAAAGGAGCACCTGTTAAAATCTTACATATGATCAATTAAAAAAAAAAAATGGTTCTGAAAATAAATAAAAATGATTAAAAAAACTCACAAATACATGAAAAACATCAATGACAGTGAAACATGCTACGACATCGCAAATACTCGTAAGAATACGTTTTCAAACACAACACTCATCAATTTACCTGAAAAGTCTGTGCTTGCGTCTACATCCAACGAACAACTGCCTATAGAATCCACAGATTTATCCATAACTTTAACCACTAGGTCTTTCGACCGATCTTGCAACAGATCCGACTCTTTCACTTCTATTTCATACGCCCCTATACTGTCCAAGTCATTATCGAAATTTCTAATATCATTCGATTTCGGTGAAACCGTTGAACTGGGAAGTTTGATATCTGTGTCTTCAGTGTTTATTGTTAAAATTGAATCCGGCTTTAAAGTTAGATCGGCATTTGTATTTTTCTCCAGTATCAATGTACTCTGACTGGTGAAGTTGCTACGTATAGGTTCAATGTATTCGACGTCATCGTCATCGAAACGATCGGCATGTCCGCTAGAGCCTTGTACGTCGTATGCGTCTTTGGGGACTGCGTCAATAACTGTCTGCGTCTTATTTAAACTTTTGTAGTAATGATTTTCCAATTTATCTAACTGCCTTCGAGTTGTTGATTGCTTTTTACGAACAGAATCAATAATAACAGGAAGGTTCAGTAAGTCCGGTGTTTTTTCTCTGCGATTTTCGCGTCTGAATAAGGGAGAATCATCGCTTTCCAATTCGAAGCGCTTATATTTTGACGAACAGTAATCGTCTATTGAGGATGTGTCAGATTTTTTCGAGTCAAAAAACGTTTCTAATGAGAAAAAACTCTTTCGTTTCTTCTTTGGTTGGCTGGCTTTGTCAAAATTTTGAGTTATACACGGATCGTCAGATTTGAACTCGTGTATAATTAGGTTACCAGTGTTGACCAAAGATTTTGGTCTGACAGCTTGAACAATGGGAGTGCGATTAGTCTCTATCTTACGAGAGTCTAAGCTGAGAGTTTTTCTGAATCGCTCATTGAGATTTGTAAGTAAAAAAGGTTTTCTTTCTGTTGATTTCGGAGTAACTTTGTAAGAATTCTTGCTGCTACTAGGTTGCGGATTTGGAATGTGTTCACTATACTTAAATTCAATGTCTTGCTCGGAATAATCTTTTCTTCGATCCGATTTCCCGTATGCTTCAGAAGGGCACAAGGACGATTGTCTTTTGTCCCTATGGAAAGAAAATGAGCCTCTATTTGATGAGTTTTTTCGGTCACATATGCAATTGCCGACACAATTTAATTTTAAACAATTTTTCACTTCCGGTTCTAGGGATATTTCGTGTTTGTTATTTGGAATGTAAGTGTCTGGCTTATGTTTATGCGTTAATAAGTCTTGACGTATCTTTTCTAGCCTCTCATCTGCTTGGAGACCTCTAGTGTATTTTGATTTTGGTGGTCGAAAGAATCTAATGGAGCCCGATGAATGTGTTTCTATAGACTTCCTTCGAACAAATGGCGAGTCTGTAATCTTGTTCACACCGAGAAGTAAAACTGGAGATTTCTTATCTTCTTCATCGGGGAGATCACTGGAAATAAAATTATTTGGTCAGCTAAATTTGGTTATAACTTTATATAAATTTAGAGTGCAAATATGTTTCTTTTCGAATTTACAACAGACTTTTAAGAGACAATCTTGAATGTTACATAAATGATAAATGTAATATGAAGGATTTATTCAATTTACTTTTGTTTTATAATTTTTTTGGGTCAGTTAATAAGACTATTATGCAGTCAGTCCTGGTCAATTTGACACTAATGTCTAGATAGACTGCAATTATTTGCAAAAAATATCTGATTTTATTAAAATTTTATCGGTTTAAATCTCAAGTGATATCAGCTGTTTCAGGTAGTTTTGGTAATTAAAAAACCACAAAATCCAACAACCGTTGAATTCCTCAATGAAAATATTCTATCTCATAACTATTGCCTTATTACTGCTATTATGTACTATTGGTTTATATTATTTGGGCTGTTATTATGAACGTTGTGAATTTGGTCTCACAAAAAATTTTTACTAGACAACGAATGTCATCCTTTTAAACCAATTTAAACAATATAACCATGGTAATAAATACCTCAAACCATATACCATAATTACCACAAATATATTAGACGCTCACGTAGAAAGAAGAAACATATATGCATTTCTATATAAGTGTTTTATTTAAACAGTAAAATAAAAAAGAAAGTGTTATCGAACAAAACTGATGACAAAACAAAAAAGCTTAGAAAACATTATTAGGTACTCACGTTTAGAAATAAAAATGAAAAAAACAAACAAAATTGTGTTAGGTTTTGGCAGAAGGTGCGTTATGAAGATATTGAAGAATGTGCATACAACAATCACAATAAAAATAAATATTTAGCAGTGTGGCCATCGATGTTCCTGTGAATCATAAACGTTCAAACAAAACTAGCAAGTTAAAGTATGAAATTTCAACCTAACCAAGTAAGTAGACAGAAGTACATATATTAATCACATTTTGAAGAAATTTATTTTACTATCTTCTAAATTGTCAATCTGTCTGTATTTGTTGCAGCTTGTTATAATAGCCTTTTTTATATTCTAAAGGGGTACAGACAGGCTGACACGATGATACAGGTAGGTTGTTATAGCGTCGCTTAAGTACACAAGAAACACCAACTCTTGAAGAAGCCCATATCGTAGTTGGATGGAGCTATGGGAGATTAATGTTCTAAACTTCACGCGTTCGCGGTAAGTACTCGTATAGATTCTACTAAACCCGGACTGTGCGCAGCGGAACCTAACTTTGTGCGCAGAAAATACTGGTTTTAAACATTCAAATGCTGAATAAATGTTGTTATTCAGATTTTGAATCCCTTACTAAATGTAAGGGATGAAAGGGGTGATGTAGTAAGTGAATAATTACTTCGCATCTTTATAAATATAAATAAATGAATTCCAATTCCGTATACCTATCTTCTCTGCATTGGCACTTCGATTTTGGCTAACTTTTTTAAAGTAATGCTCGGGTTAACCAAAGATTTAAATCGAAAGATGCGGCGTAATCTCCTCGCGCCATACTAAAAACACACCGAAAATTCTTAACAATCGGTTGGGCGCAGGCGCTCAACCCAACTACAGTTGCACGCCAGCTACAGTGAGTGACGGTCGCTTGTTGAGAGCGTCGCTATCGTCACAGTCACGTTTGAAGTAAGGAATGTGTTGTCTGTGTTTAAAAGTGTGTTTAGACAAAAGTACCTATATGTATTTTATACTTTTGTCTTCAGTATAATGTATGTTGTATTTTGTAACACACTTTCGCTAGTAATGCCGCATCTCTCGATTTAAATCTTTGGGGTTAACAAATTGACGGTCCACTTAATGGAAGGTGGCTACCGTCTCCCAGTATCCGCTCTCTGAAATCTCTTACACACCGAAATTCAAGAGAATACGCGCTTTTATTTCCCTATGTTTCTGTGTGAGGGTCCAGACTATAGACGAGCTGCACATTTTTATGATTGCAAAATTCTTTTACAAATTATTTTTACGTTTAAACATAAACGACAACGTTTGAACTTTTTAACATAACGTTTCACTGATACGCATCAAGTATCGTATTGCCTACTCTACGCATTCGTCAATTGCGTGCAACTTTCAATAAAAGGGCAAAAAATGTTGGTAATGTCACATTATAGAGACGTAGCTGGGGCGTGTCTGGCAGTGCTAGGCACAATTAAAGTATTTGCGTTTCATTACAACATATGTGTGTATAAAAAAAAAACTACTCGAGATGATTTCACCCTCAATACCTTTGTACATCATTCATCATTGTAGCACCCAGTTGCTGATCAATAATATTTGGAGACGTCATTGGATGTCTCCAATACATGTCATTAATTCTTGATCATACAAAATGCTGAATGCCCTCACATGTGGCAGATTGCATAGAACAAGTCAAAAAAAATCCATCATCGTCATTTCGGCTGAACGATGTCCACTGCTATTTAGTCATAGATTTCCCTTCATAATAATCAATCAATTACTAATAATAAATCTGTAAGTGTAGGTATTTTCATCCATAACTAACGAATTAACCGATTTTTATGAAAGTTGGTAGATAAACATTTAGACGTACAGAGGACACATGATAGGCTATTTTTTTTCTTTTTCTTTTTCGCTGGCGCCAGCTAGGTTTACAATAAGACAGGTCGGAAGTAGCCTATTCAAATTCAAATAATTTATTATCATAAATTATTATTATCTTTTTTTTTTATGTTAAGATCTACAGACAGGCTGACGGTCCACTTGATGGTAGGTGGCTACCGTCGCTTATAACACAATATCTATATAAAAAGAGTAAATAAAAGTAAACAAGCCTCACAAAATTACATGACAGTGTTGCGAGTTCAATGGTTTTTTCCATCTCAAAAATTGTTCTTTTTTAAATTATTATCTGAAAATATACAGAGGTTTCGGTTACGTTACGTTACATTACAAGACAGTTTCATCCCATCTCAGAAATGCCCAACGCGCCTAAGTTTTCACTTCAAAAATATTGGTTGTTGAAGGAGATATTCAATAGTAAATTTATACTTTTCAATCACAGCTTCAGAAAAACAACAATTTTTAACAACTTATTTCTACAAGAATGTCAAAGATCCTGTTTACGTTTTTTATTTGCTGGTGAAATGTGAACGAACTCTTGAGTAATTTCCATTGACGATGTTGTGAACGATAAAATAGTTGGAATATTTATTATTACTCCGTTTATTGTTCCGTAAAAGCGTAGTGCAATGCGCGAGCATCATCAATTTTAAACCGTAATAATCCACTTTTGCGTGCTCCATTGCAATTTGTATTGTCTGACCAACGGGGTATAGTGATGTGACTTGGCCAAGTGTAGTTTATATCGATATGATTTTATTTAGCTAGATGTTTCACACGATTTCGCCAGCGTAACTCTATAAAACATAGCTCATGTTACTCGCTGATAATGTTGCTTTCTATAGGTGATAGACTTTTCAAAATCGGTCCAGTAGTTTTTGAGTTTATTCATTACAAACATACAAATCTTCTTATCTCTTTATAATATTTACTATTAGTATAATTACTTTTACTTATTAGTAATAGTTTCACAAGAGAGAACAGACTTAATAACCTATAAAATTCTTTTGATTATAACATTTGATTAAATGGCGACCTGCTTCCGGTATTGCAAATTGCACTTTTTATTTGCAATTTTTAAACCTGCAAATTATATACACAAGTCTTCCTTGTTTATTGCTCTTTCCATTAGTGAAAACCATATCAAAATCCTTATGTCCAGTCTTAACTGCATACCTTAATTTCTTTTCAAGTTATTGTCTCCTGTCGGCATGAATACAGCATTGTCTAAAGTCTACAGTAACATAATTTGAAAAAAAAAACCTGAGTAAAATATATTATCTCTTTTCCTAATAGTGACATTTATAGACGCTTGAGGTTTCGACCAACAACGTTTTCGCCATTGTTCTTTCCGATAATATTGACATTTCCAAACGTGGGTTGTACAACACTAAATATCATCTTTCGCCTCATCGTGCGGAACATCTATACGCGTGATTGACTTTACTGTTATTTGTGTTAGTGTGTTAGTTACGCAGATGATATTGTTCGTAATGATAAATTATTCTAATTTAGGTACTAACGCCTTTTGAACGGTACATCGATGCATAATCGAATCGAAATCGAACTATGACAGCTATTTTTGTCAATCCTTCCTTTTGTTCGATTTAGGCGAACGCTTTTCATCAATCATGAATACTAATAATAAATAAATCTGTAAGTGTAGGTATTGTATGTAAATATGTTCCTCGATAACTCTTAAACGAATTAACTGATTTTCATGAAACTTGGTACATAAACATTTAGACATAACAGGACACAGGATAGGCTACATTTTTCTTTTTCAATGCGGAATAAAGTAGTTCTGAATAAAGTATCCATACTAATATTCTAAACTAGCTGGCGCCCGCGACTTCGTCCGCGTTGAAAGCTCAGCTTTTTTGAAAATGCAAAAATGATTTTTAACGATTGCCATTTTGTAATACTCGAGCGCGTCAGATTTTCATACAGACGGTTCAGCCTAAATTCCTGATCGTGCTGATTCTTAATCTGACGATTATATGGAGGACTTTTTAAAATACAGCGCCTACAAGTAGACGCTCACCCCACCGCTGAAATGAAAAACTTCATATAACCTTTTTTTCTTCTTACCATCTAATCTTCAAAGTCCAATAGGTCCCCACGACGCTCGAGTGACTAACACATTTAGCATCGTGGGCTCCCCTACCATACGTATTAGTATTATATCGCCAAACAATACATGCACTTACAATTTTGCAGTGAGTATAATTTGTATCTCGTATATCTCGTTATTAGCCAAATCATGGTACCTAGTTTATCCTTCTTAGCTTGAACTATGTTTCTGTAATGCTAATAAACTCAAAACACGCCGAAAATCACGATATATATCTCATTGACGACAATAATTAATAATCTTGTCCGTTAGTATAATATAGTCCGTAATAACAGAGAGGTACTTACAGAGCATAGCATGATTTTCAATTGTCTCAAAACTTAACGTTAAGTTGGTGTTGGTACTCGTAAAAGTGCATTTAACAAAACCACTTTATTAAAAAGTTTAACAAATCCGACTTTTACATCTAATCGCATTGTTTACGGCACATAAGAAAATTATTTTAATATAACATTTAACGGGTAACGCTTTCTAGAACAATTTAAATTGATATAAACTATAAAAATTTAACGGTTAGTTTAACGGCATCAATCAATCGATTTTTGCAGTAAAGTAGGCGATGAGGATTTAGATAGTAAAAAAGCACTTTTGAATAACTTCCTATTACATAATGACTTGTGAACATAACGTTATTTTATAATTACATTACATATAACGATAACAGTTATTATATGTTTTCTAAAATAATCACTTTCTTGTTCTAAATATTGTCCCGACAAGTAGATTGTGTTAGTTTATTCGCTTCACCATTCATAAATGGATTGACATCAGTATAGTTTCATTTCAATTAAATCTATATACATACATAATATATAAAACCATCTCGCGGCAGTCACCCCCTTACAGAACACCACCGTGAAATAATAGCATATGTGCTGTTATGTTTCGGTGAGTGAGTAAGGGATGCCATAATACATTTTGGTTTGACAACGACGACATTATAGTTAGACTAGCTGGTGCCCGCGACTTCATCCGCTTTGAAAAAGAAAAAAGTAGCCTATCCTGTGTCTCGTACATCTAAATGTTTATCTATCAAGTTTCATGAAAATAAGTTGATTCGTTTAAGAGTTATGGAGGAACATATTATATATATACAGAAAAAAATTCTAAAAATCGTCAATTTATAGTTTCAGTATCCTGTATAGAGCCTATATACACGATAGCCTATAACAAAGTAACTTACTCCATGATCAACCCTTACTGATTTATTATTAGTAGTATATTCATTCTATCTCTACTACCGACTAAGCATTTTTTGTTAGGGGAGCCCAAGAAAGGATTTTTGGATTTACTCGAGCGGGTCAGATATTGCCAATGTATATTCCCCACGTGTCTCCGATAACGGATATGTATTAAATCTGACGGTTTGGTTGGTGGGGTTGGGGTAAAATTTTAAATACAACTCGAGCGCGTCAGATTTTCAGAGCGGATGTTAAGTGAACCTAAACTAAGCTCCCATTTAAAATTCAGACGATTCGGATGTAACGCACTCGTAGCAGCTTTTTTAAAAATGCAAAAAAGATTTTTGACAATTGCCAATTTGTAATACTCGAGCGCGTCAGATTTTCATACAGACGGTTCAGTCTGAATTCCTGATCGTGCTGATTCATAATCTGACGATTATAAGGAGGATTTTTTAAAATAAAGCGCCTACAAAATTTTGAACGCCTGTAGACGCTCACCCCACCGCTGAAATGAAAAACTTCATATAACCTTTTTTTCTTCTTACTATCCAATCTTCAAAGTCCAATAGGTCCCCACGACGCTCGAGTGACTCCACATTTAGCATCGTGGGCTCCCCTACCATTTGAAAAGTTTAATGCAACTAGCAGTGAACGACCTCGGTTTTGGGAGAGGTACATTATTGTAACAACTTAAAATTACTGTTTTAGGCATGTGGGTTCTTTGACCTACACTAATAGTGCCGACCCATACGATCCGCATCTTTGTCTAATGTATATACTTATACGGTCGGGTAATGGAAGGGTTTCTTGAAGACTATTTTATAATCGTCCCAAGTAAGCCAATAACCGTTTAAACTAAACAAAAAGTCATGCTAAATGCCTTGATTGGACAAATCGTCGACCAAATTGATCTCGAAATTAGATTAAAGGCCATTTTGGCTGCCTGCAATTGTTAAAGATTCGAATTAAACTAGCGACCCGCACCCGCACCCGGCATGACAAAAATTATATGCACAAACCTTCTTAGATTGTGGTTCTTTCCATTAGTGAAAACTGTATCAAATACCGTTAGGAGGTTTAGAAGTTAAGGTGAAATAAGTCGGCGGCCTGAACTCATCGGTCTCATGGCCAAAATGTGTCTCACACAGCACAAAGAGCAGTCAAATGAGATGCACAATGATTCATACCAAAAATGAAACCATAAACAGACCCTTTGGGCATATATACTCTTTTTGACAACTTTTTGACAAACTTGTGTTTAAATATGGATTTTTCAAGGATCATATCTTTTAAATTAATACTTTTTTTTTAAGTTTGTATGCATACGAACCTAGTTAACGACAAGATAAATCGGTATCATGCTTACTTTTGTAAATTTAACATAAAAAAGCGGAGTAATAATCATTCTACGTTTGTATGGAGGAAAGCCGATTTCTATTACCTTAAGTGGAGAAACAGGCAGAGGCGGACAGCGACTTTACCAGCTATACTAAAATAGTATAAAGAGAGAAAAGATTTGTATTTTTGTAATGAATAAACTTAAAAACTACTGGACCTATTTTGAAATTTGTTTTGAATGGATTTAGATTTTTACAGTTTATTTTTAGTTATAATTGATCAAGATACACGGACAGAGTCGTGGTCAAAAGCTAATATAAAATATCCAACGATCAGCGCATAAAACTAGCTGCACTTTTTCTTTAACTCGATTTTCGGATACATATTAGTTTTACAAAAAAAGGAAGTGCACAAAAAATTAAACTGAGAAATGCGGATAAACTGACATTGCGAATACGTAGAACTAATTAAGTTTCTCACGTAAATGAATTTGTAATTCTTTGTGAGAATAAATATATTTCTAAACCTAATCTTATGAGAATGTTTAATCATATACTTGAGATAGGCGTTCAGTACATACATACTTCCTGGTAATTCTAGGAGGAGAATAACTAGCTTCATCCTCAGGAAGCAGAACGAAGGGCATGATTTATGTATACATAGATAATATGTATATATATTTATGTATACATAGATAATATGTATATATAAGTATAATATATAAATACCTTGAGAACTAGTTCATGATTCACGTATGTGACGTCTGACCATTAGACCTAGCTGTAATGTCACTGTCGCAATTTTATAAACTATCTTTTGTTTCTGCCGTCATTCTGGCATTAAAATTCACATACGTATAATGGCTTAATGGCCGCGACTTATTGCTCGTTATTATCGACCTTTTTCTAACATTGGGATATCCTCTTGGATACCCAGAGGTGTAGGGACTCTGGGCTGCGGGACCCCAGGGACTGCGGGGTTATGCCGAATTCTTACCGGCTTTAAGCTCAACGACTTTCCAGCGCGGCCGTTGACGGGCTAGGTCGCGAGGACGTTATGACACGACATCGGTGCCCTGCCACGGCTACCCAGCGCGGGGAGAGACGCTCCTTGTCGGAACCTCGGCGTACCCGAAAGTGGAGGTAAGCCGGCCGTCTCGGGGGACCTTATTACGACGGGCAGTAGTCTCCCAAAAGACTACCGCCGGTATGAAACCGTGGCACTGGACCTATTCTCAAGTGGACAGAGATTTTCAACTGAAAAGATTCACAACTGTGCCGATTACTTAGCAATATTGCGTCCATTTTCTTAACGAATTCTGTAAAAGGGCACTACAGATACTTACTACCCACCAGGTTTGTTTTGTTGCTAAGGAATCCAAGGAAATAATTTAAAAATATGAATTGCTAAAAGCAGTTGCCCACGTCACAGTATTAATACGTATCTTACGTATACACAGCATACGTAAGAGAAGAGGTTAATATCGCTACAGAAGTTGAGTGACATTTGAATCGGACGACAACCTAAAACTAGCTGGCATGGTAGACGTTTTTCTCCCGTTTCGTCTGATAGGCGCGACGTTTGATACTGTTAAAAGCTTTGTACGGATCATTTTATTTCTAATCAAATCAAAATATTCATTTATCAATTAGGTTTCTACAAGAAACTCTTATGATCGTCATTATAAATTTAAAATTACCAGGGTTTCGGAAAAAAGCCAAGATGACGATCCTTCTTTCTTTCTTTAGAGTCCAAACTTAATATCATTCTATATTTCACCAGCTTTTAATTCGCGATTTCATCCGCGTGCCTCGGGAACACTCAATTATTTTCGCAGTACTTTTTTGTTTAAATGAAAGGTGCAAGTTAGGAAGTCTAACTTGTCCATTTCCAAAGTCCATTTCCTAACTTGTTTATTTTCTAACTTGTTCATTTCCTAAATCGCCCTTTTCTTATCTTGTCCATTTAATCTCTATAATTAGATATCGTCGGTGGTTAGGGTGCTTGCCTTAGCTCTTAGTCAGGACTTTTTGGTTTTCATGGCAGTGGCAACTTTAGAAATGAAATCTGTCAATTTTCGGTTATTCCTTAACAGAGCCCTGTACAAATATTTAATTTGAGAGCCACATAACGTTCTCTTAGTAGAGATTTATTTCATTATTTTCAAAAACAACGCAAAAGTTTCCCTAAACACAAAATGCAGATAGAAATCAGTCAGTACAGTAAAAACTAGTCAATGTTAATGTTCTCAAAATATCGACTTATTTATTCCGCATGCCGACAACGTCTACTTTTAAATTGCCTTCAACGGTCATAAAAAAATTAGCAGAACAGAGCTACTTTTAATCCAGTTTAACACGAGTATAAGATAACTGAACACCTTAGGAAAAGATATATATTGCATTTGATATCTGTGAGAATTTTGCGCTTTCTAATTGCATCCATTCTTTTATGGGTCCGTTTTCACTTTTCTTAAATGAATTTATCAGTATCATTCGCGTGGAAAATTCTAAATTAGACTTGTCGCGGAAGAAGTTGTGCGGCCAAAATCTAGTGCATATATAGATCTTTCAAAAACAACCGGATTTACTTAAAGCTTTAAGTATAACGTCAGGGAAATTAAAGCATCAAAAGAATGTATATATTAAATATTAGCTGGGCAAGTGACCACACAAATTAGATTTTTGACAAAATCTAGGTACAAGAATTTCTATCCTACGAAGTACTAGAATTAATACATTTCCTCTTTAAATATTACGAAAAGCGCATTAAATCAGTAAATGTAAATATCAAATCCATTGATACAAATAACTAAATTGAAATGAAATAGACAATTTGGGCTCAACTTGGAAAAAACAAAGCAGAAATCCTTTTTTGTTTTTTTAAATTTCTCCGTCTATAATAATTAAGAAACATCGTTTGAATAAAGCTCCAATCAAATTTCACTTAGGTACAGTTATAACCCTGTTAGAAATAAATGAAAAAAAAAAAGTAATACATGTCCTTTACCAGGGCTTAAGCTGAAAATCGAATGTATGGTACTTACGTGAAAAGTAACAAAGTTACTTCCATATTTCATTTCGTTGTGAGGATTTTTTACACCAGAAATAATAGATTGGAATCTACTAATTCTGATTACGCTAACGATTCTGATTCATTTAGTGCAGTTAAATTTATGTAGTATTTAGCTAAACCTGTATGTATGAAGCCAGCACCTTCTATACAAAAAATAAAGTCTACTATATCATCAATATCAATCAATACTAATAATAAATCTGTAAGGGTGGTCATGGAGTAATTTACTTTGTTTTCAGAGATATCGTGTTTATAGGCTCTATACATGATACTGAAACTAAATTGACCATTTTTACAATTTTTTTCTGTATTTATGTATGTATGTATGTAAGTATGTATGTTCCTCCATAACTCTTAAACGAATCACCTGATTTTCATGAAACTTGGTAGATAAACATTTAGACGTACGGGACATAGGATAGGCTACTTTTTTCTTTTTCATCGCGGAGGAAGTCGCGGGCGCCAGCTAGTAGTAAAATAAAGTGGCTGTCCGCCGGTTTTTCCGGTAACTTCTTCTAAGCCACCCAAAGAATTTTGATAAGATTTTCACTAATTGAAAGAGCGACTTTGTATATTTATATTATTTGCAGAAAAAAATAGATCCTTGCGAAATTGGGGGCGGGTCGCTAGTGAAGGATAAAAGTAATAGGACTTACTACGCGGTTCTATACTGTACTAAAGTTTAGTAATAAAGATAATAAATAAAACCGAATTCTATTTCCTAATCCGCTAATCTCTAATCATAGCAAATAGTAAAGCGACATGTGTTTTATTAAACTAGAATTAAAAGAGATAAGAGACATTCTTGCGACACACAATGGGGTACATACAATGTACGAAATTAGTCAATTTCACTTAGATACTTTGCATTCTCCGTTAACAAAATGATTCATCACTTTCATCACTGTAATGTAATAACAACTTTATTAAGAAAGAATTAAGGCTTAATTCTCTGTAATAAATTTGTAATTTTTATTCAGATTTATTTTAAACTATACACCTACTACCTGTACACGTCTGAAGTGAAATTAATTAAAAACTTTAAAATCTTCGATGTAAAAAACATACAACAGGCCAAAGAAATACTTACACATTTCATTCATGATTTTTCCTCTTGTGTGTCAGAGGGCATAGTAATTTACTTGGTACACTTCAAATCCACTAGGAATCCGAGAAAAAAAATCATGTGAATCGATCTCACTTACGAAAGTAAACAATTGAACGTTCAAGAAAATTTCACTCTTCTATAGTTCATTGACCACAGAAAATAAAACACTATCGGAGTCGAAGCTGCACATAAAAATGATAAAAAAGCAGCGGTCCCAAAATGGAACCTTGAGATAATTTACAGTAACTTCCCTTCGCTTAGAGAGTTTTGAACGCACGCGCACGTCTACCTTACCGTGGGCGGTGAGACGGTGTGACGTGGACTTGGAAGTAACCATTGCACCATCTCACAATGTTCAAGTCACTGAAAAAACATGATGTACAGTATCCAACGCTTACTCGCTATCCAAACACGAGACGGAACGTTAATTGGTACGTGGCGATGGACATGCAACTGAACGTATTGATCGTCGAAAGCGATTAACTAAATTTCAAATAATCACGGACCGTAAAGAGGGGGGACAGTAAGCAGACGAGGCTTCGATAGTTATAACGTTACGTTTGTTTATGTTGATGTCCGTATGTGACGGCACGTGTTATTGGAAATGCTACTGGTGTGATGAGAATTGATTAGCAGATGTTTATTTTTTGTCGTAATTTTATACATAAACACATTTTGTACTCCTCTAATTTAAGTACCGGAATAGGTATAGAGTTTCGATTAGTTTTTTACATTATAAATAACTGTTACAATTAATAAAATAATTACATGTAAGTAAGTAATTGAATAAAATTTAATTAATTCTTTCGATTCAAATACGGTTCCGTGGTAATTTAGAAAAATAATTACTTTTTTGTTACATTGATAATGAAAAAATACATGACAAAAAATTAGATGCAAACATTGATTGATTTTTATTTAATTTCTGTTTATCATCTATTTTATGGGAAATAGCATCAGTCAGACTTACCTACGGTCTATTTTGTGGTAGGAGCCTACCGTCGCCTAGAGATAAGGGCAAAGCAGAAGGGGTTAACTGTTGCAATCCTGAGTGAATTTACTTACAGCATCCTACTATTTATCGATTGATTATAGATTATCAATTTAAAAGATGATTCTGTTAGAGCATCAGTAAATTGGTTATATTTAACGTCTTAAGGACGAAATTAGCTTATCCTGATGTACGTTAAACGAGGTTACGCTCCCGTTTGCATTGGTTTGCTCTTGGCTAGGGGCCCTGTGGCATGCTGACGGTTCACTTAATGATAGATAACTACTGTCGACACAGAACACAGACAATACCAAAAGAGTTGCAAAGAGTGCTGAAAACCTCCCAAGAACTTCTTTATTAAAGAACTGTCTATTCTGATTCGGAGGGACAAAAGTTATTAAGGTGATTCTAAGAGCCGATGGATTTTGCGCGAGTAGGCGGAGCTAAGATGTAGCCCCCGCACCACCCGTACTTAGAGATCGCGTGAAACGAGTCAAAGACTAAATAAAGTAGAGTGGTAACATTTGATATCGAACATATTATGCCTAACTTCACAAAGCATTTTTGAGGTGCGTCAGCAAAAAAATTGTTAACTTTTATTTATTTATATATTTTAATAGTATATTTTATTTACAATTCTAGTTTTATATCATATGGCGTGTAAATAGACAGCTAATATTTACTGAAACCAACTATGACATATTTAGCAGATAGTAATGACCGGTTTTATCAAAAAACATAATTATGGATTCCATGTTAATTTTATATTGGATATTAAAAATTAGAAGTAAAATTGAATAATTCTCAGGGAGTTCTTTTTAAGGGAGTTGTCGAGATTAACATTTTAACAAAATAAATGATTAAAATCGGTTCTTAATCAGCGGGGATATAGCGAAAATATAAAAAATATATAGGTATGTAATAAATTTATCAAAAAAGCTTATTTTAATATTAAATATGAAAACACAAATTAGAAATTGAAATTCATTTATTGTGATCTTTGCTTACAAAGTTTTTGTTCATCCATATTCATAATATGCACATGTTTCCACGCCACCAGTGAGGTAGTGTGTATTTAGCGCGTTTTTTTTACGTGGTTTCCCCGGTAGGCCTATTCCACGATCTATTGTGACTTAGACCTGAAAAACTATGTGTGTTGTGGGGAAATCTTTAGAATCATTTGGAAAGCTTTTAGGGTATTTGAAGACTAAATTCGTTAGGAATGTGTAAGTTTTGTAAAAATATAGTTTTTATGGTGAGGAAATCCATTTACAAATAATTTTATAAAGATTTTATTTAAAACGTAAATTTGTTTATATTGTATATATGTAAATATTGATTTACAATATAAAAATATGTACAATATTATAATATAGCTGTCCAAATTATTAAAAATGTCTGCACAACAAACTATTAACTTCACTTCAAAACAGTGTCGTATCTGTTTATCACCTGCTCAATGATAAAAACTATTCGAAGCCGGCGCTGCGACGAGACGCACAACCTCCCCGTACGACGTTCAGCGCTACACTGCCGCCCGTCGCCCGCGCACGGACCCGCTAAATCTTTGTTTAGGTAAAATAAGATAAATATGGATAATGACTTGAAAAACTATTATATTAGGTCATTAATTGTACAGTATATAGGTCTAATCCATACCAAAATTTAAAAAAAAGAATTATGTAAATATTCCTTGTCGTTTAAAAGAAGATACAAGTTTTCAGCTAAAAACGACTTCCATTTAGATTTTTTTTTCACATAGTAGTTAAACAGTTTGACCAGTGTTATTTGTACCTTATATAGATAAAATATCAATAAAAAGCATATATTTTTTTCGGAAATTTATGTTGATTTATGAAAGAGGAGTTAGCCTCTGAATATCCCGTTTTGGCTCTTAGTATCGCCTTAAAGAAAATAATAGTTAACGAATCCTGTCAAGACTCTTTGTGTATTTCAAAGCAGATATTATTTCGATGACTTCAAAGGTATTCCACATTGTCTTTTAATGATTTTATTGGTTTTAATGACGGCACCGTTGATCCTGGTGCCAAATTGCCAATCCTTAAAGAATTAATAAATACATATGAGATGACATGAATGACCGGAAGCTCTACAATAGTCAATTACGTTGAGCTCATTGTTTCAATAAACGATATAAAGGCTTGGTTAGGTTATGATTATGACGATGCTCGTTCAAGGATAATCTATATTTAGAGGCATTTCTATGTAACCTACATATATAAAATTTTACACATAAACTCAATTTGTATTTGCTAAATCAATTCTTTATTTATGACAAACCATACTAATATGATTGAGTATGTTCACAGATTTGAATGACAATGGCTACTAAATTTTCATAAATATAATATTTAAATAATAACGCAAAATTGTACACGCCCTTGGTTGATATGTGTGTGTGTACTAAAAGAAAAATAATGCATGTGTATTCAATTCAACATCAGTAAGGTTTTCCCAAACCGTTATCCTTAAACCTTGATCACTCACAAAAATAGATCAAAAAAAATGTTGTTATTTCACGTTGGTCTTTTGTAAAGGGTTACTGTTACTGCCAGACGGGCTGCTCTAATAACTGCGAAACAGAGTGTGGGCACACTATTAGTGGCCACTAATAAAAACACAGTTAACTATAAACGCAGTGTCCAATCTTTTTAAAGTTCCAATGAATAGGCTCGCTTCATTGTCGGCCTCGTCTTTGCTGCACGGCTAGATGCTGGCCAAGAGCATATCCATTATTGATAAAAAAAAGTTTAGTTTAAATTTGGCTCTTAAAACAAATACTGAGAACGATGAAGGAGAGGAAGCTGCAGTATTTCGGGCACGTGATGAAGGAGGAGAGATGTCGTATTCTTCAGCTAGTGATACAAGGAAAAATATGGGGAAAGCAGAGCAGAGGCAAAAGAAAGAAATCATGGCTGAAGAATTTAAGAGAACAGTGGTTCGGATTAAGCACTCAAGATCAAAAGATAGTCATCATGATGGTCGCCAACGTTCGTAGAGAAGTGGCACGCTAAGAAGAAGAACTAAAAGAAAAAACTAACGAAGTATGATAAGCGCTTCTGTGCTTTGCTTTGGCTTACAAAATCCGCCTATTTGCTACTTCTGATGGATTACTCAGTTCTGTAAGTAAACTACAAATACGTAGGATTTATAGGTTTCACATATATATTTTCACTGTAAGTAACTACATCATATTTATCAAATGAGCCGTGAAATGTGCAATTCTTCTCAAAGAACTGGATTTCTATCAGCCACGTTATTAGTTATAGTCCATAAACACCGTAAATTGTCTGACCGCTTTCCTTCGCGCTTTGATACATGATATAGTTACGAAGTCAACATTATAATGACTATACGAGACCTTTTAAAACTGTTTCTTTAATAATCGACGACGACAAGTAAGTATATCATTCTAACTCTTGTGGATGCGGAGTTTAATAATTGTATAAATAAGTAGTATAGGAGTGCACATTTTTTTGGTTCTAGCGACAAAATTTACAGTAAGGATTGAAATTGCGTGGAATATTTAAATACAATAGTGATGATACAAAAATATTGTTATGTCTTTCCAAAAATTAGCAGCTGGGAATCAGGATTTCCGTTATTAGATACATATATTATTTTATTATTAGTTTTATGTCTTTCGGTGTAATACATTACGAAGATTTGTATAAATTTATTTGCAGAGAAAAATTGCACTCGTGAGATGCCGATGGCGGATTAAAATAAGACGCTTTTAGTCATTTTGGTTGACATTTTTGGTCATTTTCTAGAATATCGCATTCGTCTCGACAGATTTATGTGTTTTGTATCAGACAGTCTCTTATTCAGCGGTAAGGAGCGTTACGTCACTCTCTGGAATTGAATTTTATAAAAAAAGAGTTACTTCGTCATTGCTAAGTATATTATAATTTAATCGAAATTCCAACATTTTATTGTGACTTTACAGTCCACTAGATATGGTTAGGGAGCCCACGATGCTAAATGTGTAGTCACTCGAGCGTCGTGGGGACCTATTGGACTTTGAAGATTGGATGGTAAGAAGAAAAAAAGGTTATATGAAGTTTTTCATTTCAGCGGTGGGGTGAGCGTCTACAGGCGTTTAAAATTTTGTAGGCGCTGTATTTTAAAAAATCCTGCATATAATCGTCAGATTAAGAATCAGCACGATCAGGACTTTAGGCTGAACCGTCTGTATGAAAATCTGACGCGCTCGAGTATTACAAAATGAGAATCGTCAAAAATATTTTTTGCAAAGCTGCCACGAGCTGCCACGAGCTTGCGTTACATCCCCTCTGAAAATCTGACGCGCTCGAGTTGTATTTAAAATTTTACCCCCACCCCCGCCAACCCCACCAACCAAATCGTCAGATTATTAAAATGCACACTTTTCAGCATGTAATTAATCTACCATAGCTTAATCTGACGCGCTCGAGTGACTCCAGAAATCCCCTCTTGGGCTCCCCAACCAATAGTAGCCATCCGTCGCCTATATAACAAGTAACGCCACGTGTTCTGCAAGTGCACTGCCGACCATAGCAGGATTAAGGATGAGGGATTAGGGATAGGTCAATGGACTCTGGTATTTCTTACTTTCTCACCTAAACACAACAGCACACATGCTGTTATTTACAGTTTCGCTGTTACTGCCACCAGACGGGCTTCCGTGTTCAAACAGTAAAATATGTAAAATTATTTAATGTTCACATTATTCAACAGAGAAAGCTCTTTAACGTTTTTTTTTATATTTGTATGTAGGTATAGATTATTTAATTTATTTTAACACTTAATACAACAATTCTTAAATGTCAAACAAACAATTCCTACCCTTTTTTTTCTTTAATTAAAGCTAAAAGTGGATCTCTCTATATTTGGAAAAAAAAACTACTGTAATCATAATTGACCTAGAGGATTATTGCGTCCATTTATAGTACGAACCATTATTTAATTGAGATCAAAGATTCGTAGCTGTTGCTGCCGACCGCCTACATTTCTTTCGCATCAAATTTGGAGATACTTATCGAAAAAAACTGAGACTTGACAAGTAAACTTTGCCTTTTACGCAATGAATACATATTCTGATAACTAGAGATGAAAGTATTAATTCAGATGAGACAAGATCTAGGGCTTTCATCTGGGCTTAGTGCTTAGCCTTGCTTATCAGAGGTGACTCCTAAATTTGACCTTGCTCTAAGTGTCGACACTTGAGATTTTAGATCACTCTCAGACATTTTAAGAAAGGGCTCTAGAGGCTAGGCATTTCAACAAATGAGGCTTGTCTTATGCTTACATAAGGCCTAAAGAAAATATATTATCAAAAAAGAAAACAGAAACTTTTGGTAAACATAAAATCACAATTGGAATTTTATCAATAAACAAATAGAGGCTCTTCAAAACACATTCCACGCCGCTTCCTGGTAAATAAATGTTACTTAAATACGTGGATATAATATAATATGGTAAATATTATCCACGTCCTTTCCGTTTATAGAAAATATCAATGTATGTGTGAGAATACTAATACAAGTTCGTGATTGTTGCTTGCATTGAGCGACCGTTCTTGTCGCTTCAGCGACTGATTTTATGAGAGAAAATAATCGCTCTTCTGACAAAAAAGTCGCTTATGCAACAGTACCTTTACTATGAGCTTACAATGACCGCACTCGCTAGTGATAGCGTAAAATATTTATATGGAAAATTTTCAATTTGACATTGACAGTTGACAGTTTTTCATATAAATGTTTTACGCTCTCGCTAGCGAGTGCGGTTATTGTAGCTCATGGTAGAGGTACAGAGTCATACAAATTGACATTTACGCGTTCGACGAATTTGATAGAGTAAAACTCGCACTAGGCCCTCTGTTCTGTGGTGTACGAGAGGGCAGAGTGTGTGTGATGTAGCCAAAGTTTGGCCTTGTTTTAGCGCTGCGGCGTATTTAGTCATATTATCACTTATGATAGCTTCAATATTCTACCTCAATGGCCGTCACTGAATCTCATATAAGAATGACGCCCCTTTTATCTCAGACCACAAGTGGGAAGAAATCAAAACAAAGACCATTAATATAGAACACAAAAACATGCTGTACAAATACAAATGTAATTTAATTGTTAAGTAAATATAGACACTAAAATATCCGCGTCCGCCATGTTGTTTCGTTACATGATTAGTCACAACTCACACACACACACACACATAAATACAGTGAATTGTTTTTTTTTTGCTAGTTACCTTCTAATCCAGCGAAAAAATCTGTTGCCCCCTCTCTTGCCAGAATTCTTCTTCTTTTTACCCATTTTCAATTTGCTCTACAATGTTTTTAACACTATACTCTTAAAATTATAAAAAATCACTGAAGTTTTTAAAATTAGAATCAAAGTACACTTCACACTGACAACGTCAGATTTTAGGTACACTTTTTGAACTTATTCCCGAGTATTCGCACGCAGACTGTAAACAGGACTCTATGCTTGGGCTCACCTATTTAGTAAAAAAAAAAAAAAATAATCTACTAATTCGGGGTCTAATTTTACCTCGTAAGAGGATCTAGGCGCAAAATTAAACTAGAGTTAAACACAAAAAAAGCAAAGGGTTTGTGTGAAATGCGTCAAACTAAAGTTATTTACACTTCATCAAAACCGTAGATATATTTACCGTGGACGAAAGGGCTGGCACATAATAAAAAAAGGTTTAAACCAAAATTCAAATTTCTAATTGAGAAATTGTAACCTCGGCGGTGCACGTTGGGTTGCGCACGCGCCTCGACTGGCGCGTGGCCACGTTCAAATTTAGAAGCAGAAAGAAAAAAAAAACACACCGGCTGGATGCACTGCGAGAAATGCACATGTTTATTTATTTTCGTTCCCAATCTACGAAGTGTGGCCCAAGATAGGCACAGAGATAACCGCGACTCAACGAACATCTTAGAAATAAGATGCAGCGACATAAAAAGAACTGTCAGCCGTAGGACTGCACGTCAGAAGTGAAAATTACGCCATCAGTTAACATCTTAAGAAACTATTGGTGATGTTAAGCTTATTATGAACCAAAACGTACGTATTATGTAGGGTAGATGACGCTTATTTCATACAAATAAACGTCACTGAGTGTGTCACTGAAATGCGAATTCGGCATTTTTTTCTCATTCTTTCCAATATAAACAACAGACGGAAACATGCGACCAGTGAGTTCGTTTATCCTTTACACTAGAAAGATTAACTAAAAATATCTATCATATTCGCTTTATGCCTAAGGGCATCTTTCACCAACTACAAGTAGTGTTGATTGGTTACTTTTCAAGTAACGCTAATTGGCGAGTAAATGTTACGAGTATCCTGTTTCAATTTCATTGAAATTACCCATTGAGTAATGCTACTCGAAGATGGTGAAACTCGTACGCTTTCTTACCGGTGACTTTAAATGGCGGTTCGCCTACTTGACACTTTACTCAGAGATGGTGAAAGAGGCCCTAACTCTATTAATGACCTGTGGGTCTACCATGAGCTTATAATGACCGCACTCGCTATTTGCTTAAAATTATTGTCAATTTGACATTGACAATTGTCAATTTTTCATATATATAAATGTTTTACGCTCTCGCTATCAAGTGCGGTCATTATAAACTCATAGTAGACCCACTGGTAACCGTTTCCTTACTCATGGTTTACCAAATCGTCTCTTTATTTGATACTTACATCGCGTGCCGATATTTTTATATTTAGAACAGTGAGTCACTCGATTGTTGAGAAATACTACTCTCGACTGCCTTCAGACTTGTATAATTTATTTATGTAAAAAAAATACTTGTTAATTTTATTTAATAAATAATAACAGTACGCCCCTATTAATGGCAGAATGTGTAGAGATGGTCCCTATTATGGATTGCTTTATTCTTTTGATCTAACTAAACTAATATTATAAATTCGAAAGTGATTTGTTTAAGTTTTGACGCCTTAAAATACTCAAGTAAAGGACATCAGCTGTGCCCATATCCTTATTGGTAGGTCAACAGATTTAAAGACATGTAGAAACTGTATTCTTTATAAAAAAAAAAAAACTATCAATGCGTCATCACAGTTCTAACATAAAGAGTGTCGACCACTGAATATAATATGATGTAACGTGGCAACTTTTTGGAAGTGAGCCAGAACAATCACCCGAACTTAAATTTGTATGAGGAAATGAAATGATACAAATAAAAGATGCATTTCTAGATGCGACGCGAAATGCGAACACTTCTAATACCTATCAAAGAAAAGATATCAGAGTTGCCATATTAAAAAAAAAGTAGCAACATATGTATATCCGGAAAATATGAGCGCAAAAAACTCGAGACTGGAAAATCAAGCTAGAAACACAAGAGATTGCTGCATTCAAATTTCACTACTAGATTCCTCCGACTCCTCATAAATAAACACCATTATAAATAGAGCCGTGCCCGCTTTCCTCGTAAAACATAAAAACAAACAGAACCGCACATTCCTAAGGGCCGGCGTTGACTGATCGTATGGCACGGCATGGCAAGGGATTTTTCTTGCACATATTATTTTTAAATTATTTCAATGATTTTAGCACTCGCACTCCTTTGTTTCAATACCAAGAGGCCGTAGCGATGACGCGGCACGTCGCATCTCTTCAGCACAAGTGCTGTTATCAATAATTGCCAATCAATCATTTTTAACAAAATTATGTAGGTATACACAACCGACTTTAGAGTGATGCAATGCGAATAATTTTCATCACGACATGGATGCGTACTGTGGGATACCATGTTGTGCTAAAGCGTGCCACGGCATGCCTAGGCCTAGGCATGGTTTGCCGTGCCTTGCTGTGCCATACCGTCAGTCAGCGCCGGCCCTAAGGCGCCTCGAGGATCACACTGTTTGGACGAAGATAAACTTTCGCGGCACGAAAGTAAAATGACACACGCGTGTCGTTCCATTTTCAAAACTTCCTGTTCTGCGCGGCACGCGACATTTCGAAATTTAAAACAACATTTGACACACATCAACAACGGCACGTTCTATTCCCAAAATATGACATACGAAAAAAGGAAAACGACCATCGACAACGACAGCTTCGAAATTTGAAATATTAGAACGCTTTGTTTTTGGGGATTTTTTTAAATTTCAATACCGAATCAATTAAGAGCACACGAAAGAGTCCCGCATACAGGCGTCAGTCTAACGGAGTTTTGGCGCGGATACTGACCGGAGAGATGTATTCGTATGAAAATACAAGCTTTTCGGGGGAAGACACAATGTTTAATTATAGTACGCGTTGAAATATTCATAATACAGTATACGTCAAAAGTATAGATAAGACAACACTTTCCAAGACATAGAATATATGAAACACAATGCACGTAAAATGGAGATAAGAGAAAAAAAAAAAACGAAGAGATTTTCCTTCACTTTCAAAAGGTCAGACTTTTTCAAATCGTCAGAATTACTATATTCAGGTAATAGTCGGGTCAATATTCTATAGTACAATAACAGTAGAACTGCTATTGTATAGATAGATAGAACAATATAAAAATAAGAACGGAATACAAGCAGTTTTATTGAAATTATCTATATACTGTAAATATTTATTAAGAAACGTCCCCTTGTCGCCTCTTTCCTACGTTTTGGCAATGAGCTTGTACACGAGCTCACATTTACTCACGACGATACGGACACGACCACGAGTTAATTTATTTATGTGAAAACAAAAGTATCTACCGTTCACGAGGTATTATCTAAAACGAAATTTAAAAATTCAACGCCTGGCAATAATATATGAGCCGACGCAAAAACGGGGTGTTATCCCTTTGACGTGTGAGTACGTGCTGTCCGTGTATCTGTCAGTGGCATCATAGCTCCAAAACGGATGCACTGATTTCGATCCATTTTTTTTTTTTAAAAAAACCTGACGTGATGTTCTTTGCTTTAAAACTTTTTAACAAAAAATTAAACCGCCGAAAAAACTGAAAAGCAAAAAATAATTTTATTTAACCTTAATTCTTAACCTTAGTTCTTTAACTAATGTAAGTATACCTAAGTAATTTTGAGTCGCCGCCGTGCACCCCTCTTTAAGTAATTAATTAATTTGCTTGTATGGCGCCGACTCAAACTTACTTAGGTTAGGTACTTACATTACTTATATACATTACTTAGGTATACTTAGTTACATAGGTTACTAGGTTATACTTACATTAATTAGTTATTATAAGGTTAAATAAAATTATTTTATGCTTTTCAGTTTTTTCGGCGGTTAAATTTTTTGTTAAAAAGTTTTATTTTATAATTTTTTGTGGCTATAATCTACTATTTACTACATGCTTAATTTTTTGATTACTTTGTTATAACAGCATTAAAATCTGTGAGTAAACAATAAATCCAAATTTATATGGGACCAACTTCGACATATACCATATCCATTAACGAAAGAATTATCAAAATCGGACTACTCTGTAAAAAGTTATGCGTGGTCATACACTACAATCAGTGAGTGAACAATCAATCATCCCCTGTTTTCCCTTTAGGGTTGGATTTTTTTTCCAAATTTATATGGGACCACCTTGGGGTTACACCCTTTCAAATAAAAAAATAATTATCAAAATCGGACTACTCTGTAAAAAGTTATGCGTGATCAACCCTGGGTTGAGTAAACCCATTTCACTAGCGAAGGGATTACACTAACTTCCATGTGTTCGATTGATGGGAAATTTTATACGTTGTTACTTCGGTGGTATGCAGGTATGCATATCCATGATATGGTAACCTTGACCTGGTGCTGCAGCATCAAGTAGCCTGCGGAATAACCAACTGCTCGGCAAGTTACAACAGATGTGGCGAGTTTGGGTTAATAGAATGTCGGGGGTTAGTTTATAATTTTAATTATAGCTTGTATTTATCAATACTAATAATAAATCTATAAGGGTTGGTCATGGAGTAAGTTACTTTGTTTTTAGAGATCGTGTTTATATGCTCTCTACATGATACTGAAACTAAATTGACGATTTATAGAATTTTTTCTGTATGTATGTATGTTCCTTCATAACTCTTAAACGAATTAACCGATTTTAATGAAACTTGGTAAATAAACTTTTAGACGTACAGGACACGGGATAGGCTACTTTTTTCTTTTTAAACGCGGACGAAGTCGCGGGCGCCAGCTAGTCTATAGATATATTTGGTCTAAGGAGTCTTCGTGTGTTTGTATGGGAGCAATTAATCTGCGGATCGAATCGTACATTATAAAACGCGTGACCTCAACACTCCTTGCTTTTCGAGCAAATTCACTTGCATGTTGCAATTATGAAATGGACCCAAGGTCTCTGTGTCATCTCCGCTTTGATGAAAATAAAACGCTTTTGCCTAACTGGCATTCAATCGCTAATTTAATCTGAAAGTGGTCAGGAAGTTATGACAACTTTAACGGTTCTTACTGCTAGATGACAACGCAATTATAAGCTTGAGTTTTTATGGGATGGGATGCCTGTCGCCTATGTAATCCGTAAAATATGAACGTATTAGCACTAATTATTGCTTCGGTACACAGAGGTATTGACATACCTCTGTGTACCGAAGCAATAACTAGTGCTAATAAGAATAATTTATAATCTGCAGTAATCACTCATTTTATTGGGCAGCCCAGTGACCGAAGAATTATTATGCCCTCTCGTTAGGTTCCAAGACCGAAATTTCTATTTGTTTAGCTTCACTACAGTGCAGAGAGGATATTTTGCCACCTGTATGCATTAGGACGTACGTAAATAGGTAATATTTCCAGTAACATTTGGTTGAAATAATGCCGCATGGTGTTACGGTAAACAAGACTGTGCATTATAAATTACGGTAATAAATGTACGTTGTTGTTTGGTTTAGATAGTAAAATCTATTTCTTTTATAAAATATTGTTCGCTCGTCGGGTTTTAGAATGTCTGTCGTTCTTTATAATATACATTAAACACATCCCGTTTGAAGCTAGTTTTATTAGTACAAAGTAGCGTACACATGCATGGGGAATATACAAGGTAGACACAAGCTGGGCAGACGACGTACTTCCTGGCTCAAGAATCTCCGCGAATGGTGTGGCCAAAGTACCAGTACCTTTACCATGAGTTTACAATGACCGAACTCGCTAGCGCGAGCGTAAAACATTTATATGAAAAACTGTCAACTGTCAATGTCAATGGTAGGGGAGCCCATGATGCTAAATGTGGAGTCACTCGAGCGTCGTGGGGACCTATTGGTTAGAAGTTGGGGGTTGGGTGGTTTAGAAGAAGTTAGCGAAGAAATATGCAGAGACAGACAGCGACTTTATTTAAAAAAAATGTAATTTAAATAAATAAATTAGTTTAATAAAAATGACATGCTCTATTTAAACTTCGAAGCAAGTTTATACCAAATAGAGCAACCAGAAAGTTTGAGAGGATAAATTTATATTGTCTATGGACTATCTAGACGCATTGCATGCAGTTTTTGCCAAGTGGGCAGTGCAAGAAAATTGGCTCATGTCCAAATTCTGGTTCGACGACCGAAGGTTTTTTATTTCATTTTTTTAACGTTAAGATGTCTTGGATGTAAATGCAACAGAGTCGGGAATTCGAGCCTCATATGTGAGGGAGCTTTCTATAATGTGCTTTCATAGTCTAATATAATCTAGCTAGAGTAAGTATTTAAGTAATATTAGAGTTAACTTTAAGAAACGATTTCACACTTCAAATAAAATCAAATTATGTATTTAGTTCTTTAACCATCCGCTAGGAGCACTACTGTACCAATTGTCACACAAATAACTTGTAAACAATGATTTCCATAGAAAAAAAAAAACTAAAACAGATTTAACTAATGGTTTTCGCCAAAACCTAAACAGACAGTTTATCATTTATAATAATGTTATTATTGATACAGACCTAAAATTAAAACGATCATCACTAATTTGAAAATGGAATCATGCCACACAAACACGATCAAAAACACCCAATCATAGAGCACTGCCTACAAATCATAAAGGTTTAATTTTGCTGTGTTATTCCACTTGGTTATTCCGATTTTAAACTAACTGCAGTCCTGTTTAAAAAAAATAGTCTGCCTCCTATGCAATGTTATGATACGACTTATTAACGAGATGAATAATTATAATCCATCACCACTCAAACAGTTTTCATTATTTTATTTTATCTAAACACCACAGATTAAAAGAATATGTCCGATTCGAAAATGAAAACCGCGTTCGGCGTGGACCGTTTCGCGCCACTAACCGCTGACAAAATGGCGATAGCGGATGACGACGAAATCATAAAAGGCAATGTAATATACGGGTTTCTCTATTAACGATTCAAAATGTGTGTTCAGTCCAAATAAGAGGATCTATGGGCTGTGCTAAGAATGCACGAGACGTCGGAAGAAAGCGGTCAATGGATAAATAATTGATTGAAAATTACAAATCGAACCAAATGTAATGTAATTTGCTTTTATAACTTGCTCTTCAATATTATCTTGTTGTCTGTAGTACTTACAAATCTTACAATACAATAATAAATATGTAACCTACTTGCTCTCGTTTACGAAAATTGTCATGCTACGCTCTACTACGAGATCGCTCCCTAGTCACGGACAAGACTATTGTCGCCTGACATCGTGGTTATTGACCGATCCCAACTCCGGAAGATGCTTGTTGTCATAGCTTTCCCACATGACAAAAACCTCGAAAAAGCCGAAAAAGAAAAGCTTACTAAGTTATTAAGGCTCACGAGGTGATCACTATGTGATCTTCGTCCCAATATGACTCTCGGCGAACGGTCTGATAGCGAATAGGCTCGACCAATACCTCAAGAGGCTCTCGCTAAATGACTGGATCAAGGGACAGATACAGAAGACGGTACTTCTGTATCTGTCAGGAGATTTATTCTCACTCTGAAGCCCTAACCACCGGTAGCTTGGGCCTTGACCCGCTACCTGCTTGACCTGATGCTGCATCATCAAGTATCGTGGTGCGGTATACCCAACTCCTCAGCAACTTAGGTACAGCAGATATTATACAATGTTTGGGCTCAATAGAAAGTCTTATAGTTAATTATTTTGTTTGTTTTGTACTGAAGTTGAAATGTTTTCAAGACCTATGTTGGACACTGCATACAAAACAGGTACAAAACAATAGATAATTTTTTGCAAACGTAAAAATTACGTCATAATTGTTGACATTAACATTAACATAGACAATCTGTAAAAGAGATTAGGATTAACGTGATTAAAAACAATAGATTAAAAAAATATCTTCGAGACGGTCATGTTTGAATGAATTTATAATGACTTCAAATCGTGGTAACGATTTTTGCGTGAATTATTCTTTTGGGATTCTTTGACCAAAAAATGACCATATAGTGCATTAATAAAATAGCTTTACTGACAAGTATGTTACGCACGAATTGTTATGAAGTAAGCTGTCTGACATAATGTATGCATCTGGTTAAGTTAATTTGTCTTGAAGATAACATCTATGATGTAACTTCTGTTTAAAAAGAGACTATGGTTCACATAATATATTTTTTTCATTATTTCATGTAAAATTAGTTTATTAAAAGAAAAGACTAACTCAAAAACTACTGCACAGATTTTCATCCTGTTTTCAGCAATGGATAGAGTGGTTCTCAAGGAAGGTTTTACTATATAATTTACAAAGTTACGCGGGCGAAGTCGCGGGCAGCAGCTAGTGTTCAATAAAGAATAAAATATTAACTACTATATAGCAAATGTAGCATTGCAAAAATATATTTAACAACTTTAAAAAAAAATCTTGAATAAACATTTGCAATCAAAACTATGTGGAGAAAAATAAGCAACAAGGAAGTAATAAGTAAATTTGTGTGAAATTAGGAGAGCGAAAAAAAAGCTAAATTTTAAATAGGTAGGTGATAAGAAAAATTCAAGTATACCGAAACAAACGGAATACAACCTCAATGTAAAAAATACAGTAAAAACTTTTAAAAGTGAACACTTTAAAAGAAATAATAAAAATATGCAGTGAATTTAATAATAAAACTATACACAAAATTAATAAATAACGCACTTACCAGATACTCGCGGAAATCCAAGTAATATGATTTACATTACACAACCTCTGTTTGCATTAAACGAATACTTTTATATTATTATAGTTTTTGCGGAAATAAAGACTTATAATAGGTAATTCAAAAAATAATAATTTATCAAACACTCCCTCGCTTGTTTACGCATATCCAATTTATACATATTACATACATAGACAAATGTTTAGTGTCTTTAGACATATTACTTTATAATCTGTGGTTTAGTGACTGTGACTGATTAGCTAGTAGCACACTGGCAATATTTTGGGTTGCCACTTGTGCTGTATCCACTGATCTCTAATATACCTCTGGATGGATGGGCTGCTGTCAAATTGTTGTTATGTCTATTTGAAAATCGTCATTTTGGCGCTGTAGGCTGGAGTTTAAGTACATGGATTAATTAAGTTTAAGTACAGTTTAAGTACATAAAACTAGTGATGTACGCATGATAGGGACATTTACAGGATACACATTTCTTCATCTTTCAAAACTTAAGCGGACACAAATAAGCTTAAGACATCAACAAATAAAATAAAACAGACACTATTTAATTTATCTAAGGTTTACAAATACGCAAACGTCAAAATTAGTTCCCGTACTTACGTACGGCGGCGCTTCAAAATGGTACATGAAAGATCTGTATAGCTCGCGCGGCGGATTAAGACTTCTCGACAAACATGCGCAGAACTCTATTTTTAGATGAGCGTGAGGGGCGGGTGCGCGTCGGTGCCGAAACACGTTATTGGTTAAACTCAGTCGCTCTTCCCCCCCGCACTTCGTTCGCGCGTCTCTTGTCTCATGGGTACTGTACTGTTGCGTACAGTACAGATTGTTTCATCGTATTAGTAATACGTCATATTTTATTATGACTGCCGGATGATTAATTTTTTAGTAAGTAGAGAGTGCTAATCAATCAATCAATCATCAATACTAATAATAAATCTGGAAGTGTAGGTATTGTATGTATGTATGTTCCTCTATAACTCTTAAACGAATTAACTGAAATTCGTTTCCATTAGCACTTTTGTGCACAATTGTACACATGCGCCGATTCCCCCAAAAGTTTCGCATTGTGACCTTCATATATGGCGATACCTATAATTTGTGTGGGAAAACCCATCCAGAGGTATATTAGAGATCAGTGGCTGTATCGAAGACCAAAAAGTACAATATTTTGTCTTCAGTGGCTCTAGTATGAGTTTATAGTGCACGCACTAGCTAGTGAGAGCAGAAAATTATTAATATTGTCAATTTTCCAATTAACAATTGAAAATATTCTATACAAATATTACGTTCTCAATAACGAGCGCATATAACATTATAAACTCACACTTGAGCCACTGCACTGACGGTTCATTGATTATGACTATTGGTCCAAAATATTTCGATTTTATCGAAATTTATTACGTTAGTCGATAGTGAGCTAGTAAGTTTTATAAAAAGCTATCCCACTAATAAAAAAAAAAAAAAAAAAACACAGTCATTTTATTTCCTGTGGTTTCCGGACATAAAGTATTCTGTGCTTCGATCGATTTTTTTCTCGATCTCGTGGCGCGAGATGACAATTGACAACTTATTCTGAGTAATCTGAGTTGACAACAAAGCAAAGAGTACCATAACAATATTGCGAATAATAATTTTTGTTTAGTAAAACGATTTATTAAAACAATTTAACCAAATCAAGTTTATCTTTATGTAATTGTGATAATATCACCAATTCGCAAATAATAGGAACGACAACTGTTCGAAAAGCATTAGTTTATAAATTATAGTAACCTGTAATGCTATAAGTTTGTATTATAACCATTATAGATTTAAAAGGTAAGACTGTTTTCCATAAAATGTTTGTCTTTTTTTATTCAAAGATAACTTCAGATATGTTTACTTACGTTCTTACATATATACATAAAAATAATGCTTATAAAAGTGGTCTCTATATAGGCTTAAATCTAGGAGATCCTTCTCAACTCAAGCATCCTCGGAAAACGATTAGAAAAAGTTCTTTCATTTATTGTAAAGGCACCCCAGTATTCCTAGTAATAGGTTTCCTTTGAAAGAGTTCTAGAAGGCATTTTAATATGTCTTAGTTTCTAGAGAGGAAGCTGCAGTATTTCGGGCATGTGATTAGGTGTGAAAGTTACCGTATTCGTCAGTTATTGACGAAAGGGAAATCTAACAGAGGCGTAAGAAAGACAACCTGGTTGAAGAATATAAGAGAGTGGTTCGGATTAAGCACTCGCTTCCTCTTTTGTGCAGCAGCTTCCAAGGTCTCTATGAAGGTCACCCTCATGGCTATCTAGCCATGAGGGTGACCTTCATAGAGAACCGGCACGCTAAGAAGAAGAAGATAATTTCTAGTAGTGTCAAGGCACACTGCGTGTTGTAGTCATTTGAGCATTCTTAGGCGCCAGTAACTTATACATGAAGATTACCCGAATAATAATAGCATGTGTGCTATTGTATTTCGGTGACCGAGTAAGAGATGCTAGAGCCCACTGCACTGCACTGTTCAACAGTGCACCTATGGCATTGTTTGTGTTATAGACGACAGTAGCCACCTACCATCAATGGACTGTCAGCCTCTCTGTTGACTTTAACATATAAATAATAATAAAAAATATAAAAAAAATTCCAATGTTATGTTTTACAGTGTAAGAATGGGCATAGCAGTAAGCAAATACTCGGACCTCTCATCAAATGAGTTGCTAAAGCGATTCTGCTCTCATGATTCCATATCGCCCAATGATCCCTTTTGGAATCAACTCCTGTCATTTAACATTAATCCACCAAAGAGCACGTAAGTATTTTTTATTTGTAATAATTTGTATTTTTAACACTTTTGTTCTAACTACCTACCATTTTATAATAATTATGTAGTCACAAAAAAGTCATATTCTTAGACATTACCGATACAACCTACTTCAGCTGATGATGATCGTCAAAGTAACAGGAAAGAGAAAAGTTAGGTGAAAGAAGAAGTCGTGACTGAAGAACGTCAGGAAATGGACCGGGATCACTAGTTGGAGAGGCACCACAAGAAAATAGTTATATAAAGATGTTTGTTGAGAGACTAAAATTGTTTTGATACTTCTTACCATTTATAGCTAAATATTTGGTAGTCAGTTAGAAAAAAATAAATTTAAGTCAAACAAACCTCTCTAAATCCCGACATAATTGTCTCCCTAATACCTATACTCCCTAATACCTATACATATAAAAGATAAAGCTATGTTACTTTGAATAAACAGAAATATAATTCCTAAATCATCTTGAACCTTTACAGGGAAGAACAACTGATGTTTGATTCGAGCACAGAGGCGTTGTTGCAAACATTTCTACAAAACAACTTGGAGACTGGCAATTTAGGGTCTTTGGTGCAGGTGTTCATAACAAGGGCCACAGAATTGCTGGCATCGCCCAATAGTGATAAGTAAGTGCATATAATACCCATATCTTTACATAATATAAACCATAGTATAGTCACTTCGTATCAAGTACACACAGTTTTACAATATTTCATGAGTCGGCAGGTTTGAACATGTTAAATTTATTGTAATACGGTCATTGTTGTTTGATGTAAAGTAATGTAGACACTGCTGTTTGTCACTTTTATTAGTAAATTATACATATAATAAAAGTTACAAAAATCGTTCACCACAACAAGGTAAGTAGAAGAGTACGATAAATCTTCTTGCCTTGTTAAAACGAATCTTAGATCAGCCTTACCTCTATAGATAACAAACCTCATTATAACAAATTATTTCTAATTCTCTTCAGTTTTGTTAAATTTAGGTTAAAACTATATTGCTTTGTCCCCTTCAGTAACAGAAATAAATATTTTTACGTACATATACTGTTTCAGTGTAATGCTCGCGTGGCAAACATTCAACGCATTGTTCGTGATACGTGCAGTCATAAAATATTTGGTGGAAATAGTGCCCGAATACGAGTTATGTCGTCATATAGACGCAATTCCGATCGATGCCAGGGAGCTGAGGAATAACGTGAGTATTGAAATTTAATTCTTAGCCCAATATAAATAAGCCACAAATTGTTATTTCACACAGAGCGGCGTGGGGAGGGGAGCAGATATAAATGGTACTCGATAATTATCTCAGAGAGATATTAAGACTGTGGTATCACATTTTTCAGTTTGTATCTTTTTAGGTTGATTTTTTTTATATTTACTTATACTGCAGTAGTTATTTCTCCTTTTCTCCTTAAATGAATAAATATTGGTAATTACATATACGATTGAAGATAGACGATTGAGAAGGGAGGGGGAAATGAGCTCTGGCATCCTTTACTCGCTCACCGAAACACAACAGTGCATATTATGCTGCTATTTCACGGTAGTCCTTCTGTAAGGACTACCGCCAGACGGGCTACCTAAATGACTGCGAAATGTATTGTGCTCTGCCACTACTTTGCAAATCTAGACCAAAATATACTTTGAAAATTTAATTTCCAAAGTTGACCCTGCCGGACATCGAACCCGAGGTCCCTGAGACACCATTAAGGGAAGCGCACTAACCACTCGTCCAACAGCTTACCTGCATAATTATCTATACTATTATTATAAACAGAAAAATTATATTTTTATTTGTAACTAGCTGGTGCCTGCGATTTCGTCAGCATTTAAAAAAATAAGTTTGCCTATCCTGTGTCCCGTACGTCTAAATGTTTATCTACCAAGTTTCATGAAAATCAGTTAATTCGTTTAAGAGTTATGGAGGAACATACATACAGAAAAAAATTCTAAAAATGGTCAATTTGGTTTCAGTATCATGTATAGAGCCTATAAACACGATATCTCTGAAAACAAAGTAACTTACTCCATTACCAACACTTACAGATTTATTATTAGTATTGATGAATAAACTCTTAAAAACTACTGGACCGATTTTAAAAATTCCTTCACCCATAGAAAGCTATACTATAAGCGGGCAACATAGGCTATATTTAATAAAGTTACTCGAACGAAGTAGCGTGCAACAGCTAGAGATATAAAACACTTTATGAAATGCAGCCTCCGTCACTGCCCGAACCTCAACCGGCCACTGGTGACACGTCACCGGTTAAGAGTAGTGAAACTCAAACATCACCAAAGTTGACGTCCAGCGAGAGTCGTTTGGAAATGTTGATGGATGCTCTCGTTGGTCTGATCATAGACGTGCCTGTTACGTAAGTGAAATAATATTTTAACACCAAAACTATTTTAATTTATAATTTATGCTATTAGTCCTAGACCTGACTGCAGTTCTCTGTGCATTTTTTTTTTCAGGAAAATTTAGTAGGAGTCTTATTAGCCCCCAAAATGGGTGATAAATAAAATAGGGAGTAATGGTCAGGACATATTTTTATTTTACACCCCAAAAAACTATCGATTCCAATAATAAAAATTCCTTGATCTATTTTTTCGGTTTTCATTATGATTAATTTACTGTATTATCGGTCATACCTGGTACATTTCCATGTATGACATCGTCAATTTTTTGTATGGTGTGTTAATATTTTTGAAATCAGTTCACGGAGCCCTTTCATTAGAGATGATTTTTTGGTGTAATATCTTTTACAGTATTGAGAACTACTAACGAAACATATCGAGCAATAATTAGATAGTAAAACTATATAATCTATATATACTAATATATAAAGCTGAAGAGTTAGTTTGTTTGTTTGGTTGTACGCGCTAATTCAGGAACTACTGGTTTGAATTGAAAAATTCTTTGCGTGTTGGATAGTCCACATTTATCGAGGAAAACTATAGGCTGTAGAGAACGCGGACGAAGTCGCGGGCACCAGCTAGTTTGTAATAAAACAGCCATAGATGGAAGCAAAAAGAAAGATACGTTCTTACATTACGTAATCGACAAATGGGCCTCATAAAACTGTATATAATGTACCCATGAAGACACTCAACAAATACCTATATGTAAATATACACTTTTAGAATATGTGTCAATTTTTTTAATCAATAGATAACTACAATTTCTATTTTTGTCCTAAATATAAATAAAATAAAATGATAAATAAAACTTTAGTTGTGCATAATAATAAATGTATCTGTTATATAATGTTTTGTTTTGATTATCCATTTCAGAGACAATACATATTATCTGCATTTGGAATGTATAAATACATTGCTAGTACTGATGTCGGTCTACATGTTCGCCGGTGTTCATGGCCAATCGAGACTCGTTGAAACATCTCTTATATTTAGGTAATTACATATTATGTTGTAATATTTAAAGTCGAATATATTTGTGACATGACCGGCTAGTGATTAAATAATTGTGCATATATATTAATTGCAGGACAATATTTGCGGGTAGATACGGAATGCACGCGCCGTTGCTCGTGCGCACACTCTTGACAAATTTATCCAATATGGCGGCTGCGCCTGCGCATATGTTCGGCACGGGCACACCTCAGGGGAGTCTTTTTCTTAATTTAGCCTGTGAGTATTATGAATGAGACTTTTAAAATAATTTATTATTGTCACTCTATACTGTCTATTGTCGGCTCGTTGGTGCTCGTATGCTCGCATGCTCACATGCTCAATGTTGAGTAAGTTCATCAAAGTAAATGACTGACCGCTCACTCGGCTCACTCTATATTGTCTATCGTCGGCTTGTTTTTGCTCGTAGGCTCGCATGCTCAATGTAGAGTAAGTTCATCAAAGTAAATGACTGACCGCTCACTCGGCTCACTCTATATTGTCTATCGTCGGCTTGTTTCTGCTCGTAGGCTCGCATGCTCAATGTTGAGTAAGTTCGTCAACTACCTCACCTCCACTCACTATATTGTCTATCGTCAGCTCGTTTGTGCGCGTAAGCTCGCATGCTCAATGTTGAGTAAGTTCATCAAAGTAAATGACTGACCGCTCACTCGGCTCACTCTATATTGTCTATCGTCGGCTTGTTTCTGCTCGTAGGCTCGCATGCTCAATGTTGAGTAAGTTCGTCAACTACCTCACCTCCACTCACTATATTGTCTATCGTCAGCTCGTTTGTGCGCGTAAGCTCGCATGCTCAATGTTGAGTAAGTTCATCAAAGTAAATGAGAGTTACCAATATTGATTTATTTACTTGAAAAGTATAATTAATCACAATATACATTACAAGTATTTATCACTCTGGCTACTTCGGGTACATTAATTTTAAAACAACTATGTTTAGTCCCAATACTTTTAATGTCCGATTCGCGGGCGCGTTCGTTAAACTGTCAGATAACTTTTTTTAAATATCACGCCACAGAGTACTTTAAAATGTAACGTCACAGAGTACTTTATTTATACCATACTTTATGCCTTAATTAATTAACTTCAGTCGACATAAATAGCAAACGCTAAAACAATTGTGTATATGTACTTATATATTTTTTATTAGCTAAGCTATTTTATAGGTTGAAAGGTTGCTCTTACCGAAAATCAAATGGACATGTTGGTACCAAATAGTCATTTTTAAGATCGTGCATGTTTTTTAAGACCTCAATGAACTGAAGAGTATTTTATTCCAGTTTCAGCTATTCAGCCATTTAAGTATTTTATTCAGCTCTAGACTTTTCGAAAATTAGCCGCAACAAACAGATAGACAGATAGTCAAGACATTTTTTTTTAAAATATTGTTATAATCTTCTAATATATAAAATTCTCGTGTCACAGTGTTAGTTGTCATACTCCTCCGAAACGGCTTAACCGATTTTGATGAAATTTTATACGTACACTTGGTAGGTGTAAGAATAGGTTTTTATCTATTTTTTATAAGCGGGCGAAGTCGCAGGCAGCAGCTAGTTTTTTTTTTTTTTATAAAAATATTAACTTTTTTTTTATTTTAAAATATAAAAAAAATTGTAATGTGTAATACTTATGTTTTTTTAATGTTACCTACATTTAGTAAAAAGCAATTATTTTGACATCACAAATGGACATTTCAACTTTATTTATCTGTATCATCGAAATACTACAATGGACTTTGTGTCACAAATGCCAAAGCGGCACATAAAAAGAACGCCTTTGACAGAATCATGGCGGACTCTTGCCTTCACGCGTCAATGGTAAAAGGTAGTAACGATCAACTTCTACAATTTCATTTTAAACTCTAATGGGTTGACGTAAAGTCACATTTTCTTTAAATTACGTACTTATTATTATGTTTGTTTCGTTATAAAAGACAGTTCATGCTCTACGCATATGTCACATTTAAATGTTCCATAAAATTCGTAGTGTTTTGTATGGCACGCGGGTTCCATGTTGTAGTAGTTTGATGATCAGTATAGATAAGCTTACAACAGTGAAAGTTTCATGTTTATTTGAAAATAATGTTCACACACAGCCGGCCTGTGGAGCATGTTGACGTTCACCGCCACCTCAAGCCACACGATCTTCACTCACCCGCCGGTGGACCGCCAGGAGTTGCTGGAGAGGCTCAAGTCGGAACACCCCCTCGCGAACCAGTCGTGCCTTCTGATCCTCGCACTGGCAAACCACTGCATCCACCGGGACAATCTGTTTAGGAGGGCCCTCTTCAACTGTGAGGACAGTGCGGGTGAATATTTTCATTTTTAGTGCCATATCCGTACTTTACTAATATTATAAATGTGAAATTTTGTATGGATGTATGGATGTTTGTTACTCTTTCACTCAAAAACTAATGAACCGATCACCATGAAATTTTGCATACACGTTGTCTGGGACACCAGACAGACCAATGCTACGTAACCGGTTACGTGTGAAGGATTATTTTTCTTGCTAGGGAACTAGTTACGTACAAAGAGGTTTTTTTTCTTCCTACGAAACTAGTTACGTACAACCGCCTACGAAACTAGTTACGTACGACCGCCTACGAAACCAGTTTCTGACACATCTTTGCATTTGTGTTAAAGGGAGAACACATTTTTGTATTTCGTTAACACAGGCCAATGCTATTAGCTATTTTGTAGAAATAAAAAAAAATCGTTGTACGTAATTGGTTTCTTAGCAAGAAAAAAAATCTTGTCACGTAACCGGTTACATAGCGTTGGTTTCATCGGCGGCCGAAGGGAGTCGCGGGCAACAGCTAGTAGAATATAATTTCAGGTTGGACATAGCATAAATATTTCAATGTCCGCGTTGAACGATGAAAGTTACCCTAGTTTTTAGTGTAATTATATTTAGATGAATATATTTTCTTGTGATTGACTTAAGAATGATAAGAAAGTTAATATACTTTATGAAGGAAATCAAATTTGATCGTCTAGTGTTGTAATGCATGGAGAAAAATAAGGACTAAAGTGTCTGTTTAAGTGTTGACTAAAGGACTAAAGTTCTAAAAAAAAAAAAACAATCTTACATTGTTTGCTTTGTCTCCATGGATTTACTGTGTAGTTCAATTTAGACAAATGTCACATAAAATTTAATTAACTATTGTGTCTTCAGTGTATTTCGTACTTGATTTCAGAAACAAACACTACAACTCCACAGAAAGAGACCAACGGTGGTACAGGAGTGCAGATACAATCGCCAAGAATAGACATGGCGGCCGTAAGTTAACCTTTTTGTTTTTAACGTTGGCAAATCCTCTTGGATACCCGGCAGTGAAGGGGACACTGCGGGGTTATGCCGGATTCGTACCGGCTAAAACCCAACGACTTTCTATCTATCGCGGCCGCTTGATGGGCGGGGTCGTGGGGACGTTTTTACACGACTTCGGTACCCCGCAACGGCTATCCAACGAGGGGGGCGTGTGCTCCCCGCGTCAGAACCTCGGCGTACCCGAAAGTGGAGGTACGCCGGCCTGGCGTACCTCCACTTTCGGGTACGCCACTGCACACACTCCACAGCAGGCGCTCGGGGGACCTTACGACGGGCGGCAGTCTCCCCCAAGACTACCGCCCAGGTCCCGGTCCTTAAGTTAACCTGTGTTTTAATTTCTGTATATTAAGTTTCGAACACATACAAAATTACTTGCTTGCGTGTTAAATTTTAGAAGGCTCGATTATTTTTGGTTCACTGTGTTTTTTTTTTTTAATTTAACTCCTAAGGAGGCGTCCATTAATTACGTGAGGTGTTAAAGGAAGGGGGGGGGGGGGGGGGGGGTGAGCCAAATCTCACCCAATCTCATGTGCGAGGGAGAGGGTTGGTCTCGGCAAATCTCACGTAATATTTTTTTTCCGCAAGAAACATTTAAAAAATTGCGAGAAAATTGAGTTAAATTAAGTAAAACATGTTTCTCCACTAACATGTTTCTCCACTAAAGTATTTCTAAATCCTACACAATAATATTGTAATATAGTTCGAGTACTTAATTTAATCAATAAAACAACCAATTATTGTAGAAATAATAACACTACAATCAATCAAGCGCAGATTAACGTATTTACACTAAAAATACGCATTTTGAAAAATCTCACGTAATTTATGGACGCCCCCTAACCTTTTTGGTATAATTTGATTAAAAAAATTTCCACCTCTTCTACAAGTTTCTTTGTGGAATTTTCTAAAATTCTTTACATATTACCAGGGGTCCCATATTTTCCCCTAGGTGACTTTAAATTTCGATTTGTTAGTAAATTTACCTTGACTATTAAGAATGTCAGTTGAAAATGTTAAATTTAAATTTTGTACTTTATTTTCAGCTGCACAGAGCTCTGTGCGCTACGGCGTCGTGTGAACATACGACCTTGCTCTTGTATTTAATGTTGCATTCATGCAAACCGTACAAAAAGTATATAACAACACTGGCTGAAATTGAGAATTTGGTGAGAATGTTTTACTTGAATTTTCTCCTATAATTTATTATAATAAATTTATACTAATTTATTTATTTATTTATTATAATAAATTTATAATAATTTACTTAATCTCTTTTATTAAGTTTGACTGACCGTCCACTTGATGGTAAGTGGCAAAAGTCGCATATAAAACAAGAAACGCCACAGGTGCTACAAGTAGGATCAAGAAGATAATTACAATAAGATTAAGGATAGTGAATAAGGTAAGCAACAACAGCACACATGCTGTTATTACAGCTGTGATCTTCTGTAAGGGGTTGGCAACAGCAGCCAGACGGGCTGCCAAAGTGACAGCGAAACGCAATCTATCCTGCCAGTACTTGGCAGACCCAAGTCAGTGCCAACTTTTCAATTTCATTTCATTTGTAAAGTTGGCCGCGTCAGGAATCGAACCCGGGCCCCTGAAACGGAGCGTTAAGCAAACACCTTAACCGCTCGACCAACGGGCTCGTCAAATAAATGACCAATAGTATTGCAAATAGAGAAACGAAGAGTTATAACTATGAAAATGCTGACGATATGCGCACGCGCAGATCAATCGTTACGAGGATTTGCGAGATTTTTTACATTAGCTTACTATTTAGCCAGACTAGACACAGTCATTTGGGCATTTTTTTTTATTATTTTTTTTTGTTCAGGTAATACCAATGCTTCAAGTGTTATATGACGCACCAAATGTCAACTCCCATCATATCTACATGTCACTAATAGTGTTGCTAATATTGACCGAAGACGATACCCTCATCAAAAATGTACATTTAATTGTAAGTACTTGGGATTTTTATTAATATAATATCAGCTGTCTTAGTAATTTTAATAAGACCTTTTATGGACTTATTGATATTATGTCTATAGACATTGTCTTTTATTGACATTATGTTTATCGACATTATGTCTTTTATTGACATTATGTTTATCGACATTGTCTTTTATTGACATTATGTCTATCGACATTGTGTCTTTTATTGACATTATGTTTATCGACATTGTCTTTTATTGACATTATGTTTATCGACATTGTCTTTTATTGACATTATGTTTATCGACATTATGTCTTTTATTGACATTATGTTTATCGACATTATGTCTTTTATTGACTTTATATCTTTAATTGACATTATGTTTATTGAAATTATGTTTAGAGTATACCACGTACCCTCTAAAATAGTCTAAAAGAAACCATAACCACTATTTTCAGCACTAGAGCCCATCAAACTATAACTGAAGCCTAATAATGTTTTCTTTATATATAATTCTTATTGGGAAGCTTTTCAAGTTTTTTTTCTTTGATATCTCTTCTTGCATGAGCCCTATAAAGTTGTCTCGAAATTTATATTTATGTTAGCCCTACAAGATCAAGTCTACCGTCCAATCGGCACGATACGTTTGACTTGATCATGCCAATTTGGCGGTAATTTTTCATGACAAGTATAGTAATGGTGTGCAGTTAAAGTAAGGCCAACGAGACAACGGAAAGAATGTAAACAAACACGCCAGGGTTGTCAAGATGGCTTCCTACACCATGAACACGTTTGGTATTTGGTATGATGTTTATTGCCACTCGACACGTTTGGTCTAGTGGCTAGTAACCCTAGCTGTTAACCAAACGGTCGCGGGTTCGAATCTCGCTAGGGGCAAATGTTTATGTGTTAACATTTTACCTTTGTAAGTCATGGATGTTTGTATCTATAATATGTAAGCTATTACAGAAAAAAAAGTAATGTATGTAGTATATCAACTGTCTTGTATCCATTAGTTGCTCAGTGTGGAACTAGATGGTGCTGTGTGGAATGTGTGAAGATATTTATATTTATGAAACAGATAGCGTCGTGTGAGGGAAAAGGACAGAGGGCCTCTGGTTTGTTTACATTGTTTGCGTTGTCTCCTTGGCCTTACTTTAGACAATAAATGTTCGATTTCTTGTTGTCTCTATTTCCATTACAGATGGTGAAAAATCTAACGTGGTACACCGAGAGGTCCATATCGGAGATATCGCTGGGCGGTCTGATAGTTTTGGTTATATTGCGCGCCCTTCAATATAACATGGCCCGAGTCAGAGACAAGTATCTTCACACGAATTGCTTGGCAGCCGTAGCAAATATGAGTTGTAAGTGTTGGAGGACTTTTTATTACATTGTCTTTTTTTTTGACCTTTCATAGTTACCCACAATATTTGGTCACACTTTGGCCAACCCTTTGGCGAAACTAATATCGTCGGCCTAACTCGTTAACCTGCTAAGTCACATTTTGCATAGTTTTCAGGGGGAAGAAATAATGACATGACATGAAATGTTGTCAGGCATGTGAAATGACCAACATTATCAGTACAAAATTTAGGATTTAGTAGGTTTTCTTTGTGAATATTTGCTATTAGTCAGAAAGCAATTTTTCATTTATGAAATTTCTCACCTTTTCAGTTTGATAATTTTGTCGTTATTCCTTCACCGAACGGTAGATAATCGTCTAAACTTGTTCGCATAAAGTATAAAAAGTGAAATTGCCCAAAAATGGACTCAGCAGGTTAACGAATTAGGCTGACGATAAATGTATTTTTTTTAAAATCGTAAATAGAAAAAGAAAAAAGAAGATGCGACAAGGAAGTGGTGGGGGTTAATGGCACAGTGTAAATGGGCTTTGGCATCCCTCCGAAACACTAAAGCACATATCGCTGCTTTAAAACTAAAGGGGCACAATTCAAAATTTAGTTTTGATAGCAACTAAAAAGATGACTGCTTTGCACTGAACTTAGCCACCGATGCGTGAAAATGCCAAAAGGGCGTATGCGTAAATTTGTGTGTAATTTGTGATTTCGACTAGTGTCTTTGTGTTATATGAAAATAAGGGCGATTTTTGCCATATTTTCTAAATAATAGTAATTTTTGATCATTTTGTTTTATGGCCCTTTAGTTTTTAAGCAGCGATATATTATCGACAGAATAGCTTTCTTTGGCGGGCTAGTAGAAACCTCAACATGTTGTTCAGCGAGTTGGGTGCTGATGCTGATATTGATATATTTAATTGTAAATCGACAGAAATTAAGCGTAAATTGACAGCTATACTATTCAACTGAGTGTTTCTCTTTTCTTTTCATTTTGTTCTCTTTTTCTCATTATTTTATATTATTTAAGTTAAGTTTATGTTATATTAATTGTTATAGTTATGCATATGTTGTCATTCGTCACAATTTCTATTTTGTAATTTATTTGTGTATACCTTAAAATTGCCTTGTATTACCTATACCTATTATAAGTTTTTTGTTTGTGCTGTTGGTGTACCTTTTGACATTACTTTCATGTTTTTTTTTTTTTTTAATTTACAGGTGAATTCCGCAACCTACATCCGTATGTTGCCCAAAGACTAGTGTCGCTTTTCGAAACGTTGTCTAAAAGGAGAGCGCGGCTTTGCAATGAAATTGAAGGTAGTTTGATATGTTTGTATCAGTTTTTATTAAAATAGGTACTAGCTGGCGGCTGCGACTTCGTCCGCGTTGAAAAAGAAAAAAGTAGCCTATCCTCTGTCCCGTATATCTAAATGTTTATCTACCAAGTTTCATGAAAATCAGTTATCGTTTAAGAGTTATGGAGGAACATACATACATGCATGCATGCATGCATGCATGCATGCATACATGCATACATCCATACATACATACATACATACATACATATATACATACATACATACTTACATACATACATACATACATACATACATACATACATACATACATACATACATACATACATACATACATACATACATACATACATACATACATACATACATACATACATACATACATACATAAAAAAATTCTAAAAATGGTCAATTTACTTTCAGTGTCATGTATAGAGCCTATAAACACGATATCTCTGAAAACAAAATAACTTACTCTATGACCAACCCTTACAGATTTATTATTAGTATTGATAAGAGGTCCCACAATTGGGCAAAGACCATCCACTCTATGTGAGAAAATGTGGGCAAAGTATATTAAAAACTTCCAAGACTACATGAAAAAATGTGTCCAGTATTTTCTTTTTTCGAAATAGTCTATATTATAAAACAAAGTCCTCCGCGGCGTCTGTCTGTCTCTCAAAAACTAGTGCACCGATTTTCATGCTGTTTACACCAATGAATTAGAGTGTGGTTCTCGGGGAAGGTTTTTAGTATATAATTTACAAAGTTACGCGGGCGAAGTCGCGGACAGCAGCTACAGTTGATAATAAAACAATTTTTTATCTTTTCAGGTGGAGATATAAACGGATTAGAGCTGCCACATCACGCGGAAGAGAAGACGGAGGAAATTGTAAGTGAATCTGACATAACTTGAATGCGATACAAAGGCATAATATTTTGTTAATTATCGTGTAGCTCAGAAAACGGAACAAATTAATTATTATAATATGAAATTTTGACACGTTTGGTCTAGTGGCTAGTACCTAACCCTAGCTGTTAACCAAACGGTCGCGGGTTCGAATCCCGCTAGGTGCAAATGTTTAAGTGTTAACATTTCACTTTTGTACCTGAGTAATGGAGGTTTTGTATTTATAATATGTATGTATTTATAAAAAAAGCAGTCTATATAGTATATCAACTGTCTGGTATCCATAATACAAGCATCAGTTGCTTAATGTGGAACTAGATGGTGCTGTGTGGTATGTGTGAAGATATTTATTCATTATTAACTAGCTGACGCCCGCGACTTCGTCCGCGTTAAAAAAGAAAAAAAGTAGCCTATCCTGTGTCCTGTACGTCTAAATGTTTATGTACCAAGTTTCATGATAATCAGTTAATTCGTTTAAGAGTTATGGAGGAACATACATACGTACATACATAGAGAAAAAAATTCAAAAAATCATCAATTTAGTTTCAGTATAATGTATAGAGCCTATAAACACGACATCTCTGAAAACAAAGTAACTTACTCCATGACCAATACTTACAGATTTATTATTAGTATTGATAATATGTATGTATTTACAAAAAAAGGAATCTATTTAGTATATCAACTGTCTGGTATCCATAATACAAGTTTTAGTTGCTTACTGTGGAACTAGATAGTGCTTACTGTGGAACTAGATGTTGCTTACTTTGGAACTAGATAGTGCCTACTGTGGAACTAGATAGTGCTTACTGTGGAACTAGATGTTGCTTACTTTGGAACTAGATAGAGCCTACTGTGAAACTAGATAGTGCTTACTGTGGAACTAGATGTTGCCTACTGTGGAACTAGATGTTGCTTACTTTGGAACTAGATAGTGCTTACTGTGGAACTAGATGTTGCTTACTTTGGAACTAGATAGTGCCTACTGTGGAACTAGATAGTGCTTACTGTGGAACTAGATAGTGCCTACTGTGGAAGATAGTGCTTACTGTGGAACTAGATAGTGCTTACTGTGGAACTAGATGTTGCTTACTTTGGAACTAGATAGTGCCTACTGTGCAACTAGATAGTGCTTACTGTGGAACTAGATAGTGCTTACTGTGGAACTAGATAGTGCCTACTGTGGAACTAGATAGTGCCTACTGTGGAACTAGTAGGTGCTGTGTGGAATATGTGAAGATATTTATTTATTATTAATTTATGTCGTACTCTGTGTGTGTCCAAAGCAACTCGGAGAGTGTAATAAGGCCTTTTATTATATCTTGAATAGGTGGACCACATCCAAGTGTTGGACGAAGTGCTTCGTATGCTGTTGGAAATCATCAACTCGTGTCTCACCCATCAACTAGTGAACAATTTGAATTTGGTGTACGCGTTGCTCCACAAGAGGAAACTGTTCACTCAACATCAGCACCACGTCGCTCAGAACATTGAAATGGTGAGTTCTGTGCCTTTTTTTCATGTTCTCGGCGATTAGTCGCGCGACTAATCGCGTACGACATCGGACGTCTTTGGTTTTTTGAAGTGAGAAAACTACTTTAGGCGCCTTGGGCACTTTCGCTCGGTGAGCGACACCCTCAGTGACGTTTATTGTATAAATTAAGCTCCATCTACCCGAATTAGTGCGCACTTCTTGATTCATAATGAGCTCAGCTAAGATGTTAACAGATGGCGTAACGTCTGTTTTTTAATCTCAGAGACAAAAATGACACATGCAAATGTCAACTTTGCATATAATGATACCATGAAATGACAAGAAATGTATGTAATGCATGTCAAATGTAATGTCATTTTTATCTGAGATTAAAAAACAAACTATAGTTATCACTTCTGACCTGCAGTCCGACGACTGACAGTTTGGTTTTTAATAGTTACGTTTTTTATAGCCATCAATTTACTACAACTATGGTTTTCGCACGCCATACAAAACACTAGGAACTTTATGGAACATTTCAAAGTGACATATGCGTAGAGCATGAACTCTGTCATCTGTCATTTAATTAAAGAAAATTGTGACTTTACGTCATCACATTGGAGTTTAAAATGAATAGCAAAACTTGGTCGTTACTATTGCGACGCGCGAACGCAAGACTCCGCCATGATTCCGTTTGAGGCGTACTTTTTATGTGCCGCTTTGACATTTGTGATGCGAATTCCATACTTGTACTTGTACTTCAATGGTTACATCAATAAGAAGTTTGAACGTAATATATGTAATTCTATACTTTTCCCTATCTCTTTGCCAGGTGATAGGTTATTTCTCGACGCGCCTGCAAAGGGTTCAAGAGGGCGCTAGCGGTGACCTTAGCGTGACAGAAGTGTTGGCGTGTATCAAGAAAGGCGCCGAACAATGGTCCAGTGACAGGTTGAAGGTTTGTTTGTATATGTGTATCCCACTTTTTTTTTTATTATGAAATTTCAAACGCCCATATTCCAGCATCTCTGAAAAATTATCTATGTGACAGTGTTTTCCATATCAAAATCGGTTCAAAAGGAGTAAGAGGCCATACATACAGACGCAGAAAGCGACTTCAAATTGTTTCTCAACTCTTGCTTTTGGTGCATAAAAACTCTCAGCAAAAGCGATTTTTCCTGCGAGCGTGAGGAAAAGTGATTCGAATTTCGATTGAACACAACCTTTTAGAATCATTTTGGAAAAAAGAAATTGTCCGTTCAGAAACTCATTTTCGCCTAGCGATTTACTGTACTGTACTGAAATTTAAAATTGTAAAATGTATTGTGGCTATTTTAAATAGTAATATTTTTCCTTTTCCTAATTGTTCCTTTTATTTTAAACTAGCGTAACTTTATAAAATACAGCTCATGTTACTCGCTGATAATGTATTTTTAAAATCTGTCCAACAGTTTTTGAGATTATATTAATTACAAACATACAAAAATGCAAATCTTTTCTCTTTATAACATTAAGTGTAGATTTGATTGTTCTCGTTGTTTCCAGAAGTTTCCGGACTTGAAGTTTCGTTACGTGGAGGAAGATAGGCCCGAGGAGTTCTTCACCCCTTACGTTTGGGCACTGATCGGTGGGTGCGGTGGGGTCTATTGGGCGAGCGAATGTGGGACTCGAGCCGTGGCAGCCCTACTGGCGTGCTGACCGCTCACTCTATATTGTCTATCGTCGGCTCGTTTGTGCTCGTATGCTCGCATGCTCACGTGCTCAATGTTGAGTAAGTTCATCAAAGTAAATGACTGACCGCTCGCTATATTGTCTATCGTCGGCTCATTTGTGCTCGTATGCTCGCATGCTCACATGCTCAATGTTGAGTAAGTTCATCAAAGTAAATGACTGACCGCTCGCTATATTGTCTATCGTCGGCTCGTGTGCTCACATGCTCAATGTTGAGTAAGTTCATCAAAGCAAATGCGAGTTAATATTTATTTATTTACATGAAAAGTATAATTAATCACAATATACATTACAAGTATTATCACTCTCTACTTCGGGTACATTAATTAAAACAACTTTGTTTGGTCCCAATACTTTTATCGTCCGACCGATATAATAAAAACTGCAATTCTCTCTTCTCTTTGCGGACGCGTTCGTTAAACTGTCATGCAACAGAGTACTAATGAGTACTTTATACTATACTTTCTGCTTTAATTAATTAACTACAGCCGACATAGATAGCAGACGCTAACAGATCGGTCATCCTTCTATTGGAATGACCCTAATCCAAATTCCAGCCATCGTATGTCCCCATACCATTTGCATCTATTTCCATAAGTACCGCTCGTCACAGATTTAAATCACAGATGCGCCCTCGCCATACTTCAGGCGGCCGAAAATGTGTCATCGTTGGGCAGATTGAGCTCACTATATTTTTTTTAAATTAGAAATGGGTTTGCTCTTGGCCAAAATCCAGCTGGCCAGTGACCGAGATGACACAGATAAATATCCTCATAAATAAATATCCTCACACATTCCACACAGCACCATCTAGTTCCAAAGTAAGCAAGTAATGTCCGGTTCACATTATTCCAGTCCAGTGCTGGACTGGATCAATCGTTCACATTACTCCGGTCATTCGAAAGCCAGTCAAAAAAACAACAATGCTCGTTCACTGTTCAACGTGTAATCAAGCACTGGATTGGCCGTTCACATTATTCCAGAGTGGCGCTGGAATGGGCGAGCTGGAATGAAAAGTAGACCTTCATTCCAGTCAACTGGACTGGATTGGTCACTGGAATGGTATATTCCAGTGCTGGTTCACATTAATCCAGTGGCATTCCAGCGCTGGACTGGAATGCTTGACTTAAATAATGTGAATCGGGCATAATGCTTGTATTATGGATACCAGACAGTTAATATAATACATAGATTGCTTTTTTTTTTGTAAATACACACATAATACAATAAATACAAAACATCCATGACTCAGGTACTATCGCGGTCAAGGGAGCAGTCCCACCGTAAGGAACAATTTCGTGTGCACATTTTGTATTTATCTTTGTTCCTACTTCAAATACCTACTCGTATTATAACATTTACGTTACTATGACAACCTCAATTCAACGTTAGACAAGTTTGTATGAAAAGTGGGTCTGCTCCATTGACCGCGATAGTACAAAGGTAGAATGTTAACATTTAAACATTTGCCCCAAGCGAGATTCGAACCCGCGACCGTTTGATTAACAGCTAGGGTTACTAGCCACTAGACCAAACGTGTCGTCAAATATTACGTGGACAGTTTTCGGTAGCACAGGGCGCATCTGTGACTTAAATCTTTGCCGCTTATTCGTTCATCACGCCTTCTTTACATGACAGAATATGAGTATGTTTCGGTAAAAGAGAAATTGGTATTTTTTTTTTCAAACAAGGTATTTGGAACTTCCTTTACCATAGAGTATAACTTATAATATATAAGTTATATTTAGGACATTTTTTTTTTTAATAAAAAGACACACGATACCTAGTTTTAATAGAATCAATAAAGGCATATTTTTTTTGTTCGTTTTAATGTCACAAAATGTAGCGCTTTTTTTTTACGAGGTATATTTTTTTTCGTATTCAACTTTGAAGCTTTTCCACCTTTTATGTAATTGTATGTGTTGCTCTATACAGACGATTATGTCTGCTGTTTCATAACCTATAAGTATAAAAACTTGGCGTTAAACTGTCAGATTTAGGTTAAAAATTCAAGTGACAGGTGACAGTTGATATAACTACTGGAACAATTTTATTCCAATTAGGGCCTCTTTCACAAACTACATGTAAAGTGTTGATTAGTTACTTTTAGAAATCATTTTCTGTTATATTGAATTATGCACTCGGTTTACTGCATCATTCGATAGCCGAATTTTTATTATTATTTTCTATTTAATGTTTGGGACGTTTACCGTACAAACAAAGGTATATCAGGTCCATTATCTCCGGTTACCGGTGACTTTAAATGACAGTTTAGCCTACTTGACGTTTGTGAAAGAGGCGCTTAGTTTTATTATATAGAAAATTTTGTTTAACTAGTAGGAGATTTTATCCCAGTAGTTACAAAATGAGGGTAGGCACTAGAAAAAGAAATTTAATCATATAAGGAAAGAGTTCAATTGAAATGAGATAATTAAGTAAGGAATATTTTATAATGACATACTTGCATCTAAAAGTGAAATGAAGTTTTTTTTTCTTTATAAATTAGTAAGTACCTACCTACTTAGGTATACATAATATCTAACTTACTCATTTCAACTTTATCACTTGAATGATAAAAATATATAAATTATTAAACAGTGTTATTACAATTGTATTATTTATGTAATTATCAATTAAAAATTTGTTAATTAAACTCGTCTTTCATTTTTTAAAAGTATGGTACTTTTAGTATGGGGGAAAAACAATGAATCTGCACCCTCTGTGATGGTGAGCGACACCCTCAGTGATATTTTAACGAGTCCTCCGACCCAATCAACAGCCCTGGGTGCTTTATTTACATATCCAGACTGTCTTTTTGATAGGGTAGGAACTATTATTAGGGATTTCAATAATCTCATATTCAAGAAATTTACACCCGTAATATGAGAATATTGAAATTCTCATTGCAATGAGGCATCCACATACGTTAGTATCTACTATTTAGTTTGTGGCATCCACGTACTTCTGACCTCTACCGTCCGTAGTTAGGTACTAAAGCCACGACAAACACGGACAATCCATACACACAGAATGCTACATAATCAATAGTTGCCGACACCAAAGGAATAACGAAACCCCAAATACAACTAAACTAAGCCGGACTAAATAGTGGACCGTAGAGAGAGTATATACAAGAGAAGCGGTGAGCGTACACCCGATAAGGACGGAAACATAGTACATACCGTAGAGAAAAATCATAAAAATATCATCTAAAACAGTTGTAAAATTTATAACAAGACATAAATTAGATGTTTACTGAACAGGCATGCAACAATTATTGCATTTAACCAAAAAATAAAGCACTTACATATGAAAGGTTATGTTTTCAACATTTCGCTCTGATCGACTTTTACAGCCTAAAATGCTACAGTTCACCATTATCACCACTTTCAGCAACACGTACCACACCTAACACAATACCCAGGAACTTTGAAAAATGCTTGAAATATGAAAATCGGCAAAAAACAAAGTGCTCCAAGAGATTTGTGTGCCACACTTTCAAGTGTGGCAAACAATAAAAACGGATACGCAAAGAGAGACAAAAAATCAATAATGTGTCTCGCTCCCTCTAAGGTAATAAAGCATAAATGTGTCTCGTTTTCACGACTATTATTATTTTAATGACTACTCTAGTCTATACTTTCTCTATGTAGTGGACAATGAGAATAAAATACATTTATTTTCAGGCAACTGGAGCCATGTCATTCATTATTGATTCCAGCTTTATAATCCGATCAAAATAGACTTGCAAAGGTACACAAATTCGCATGCAGCTGAAAACCATTATAAATGAAATATAAAAAGTCCCCATCGACCCAGGGGCCCTAGACAAAGTGCATTCGATTCGCATTCGATTCGATTCGCTAAATAAAAATGTATGGGATTGACATATGCCTTCGCGTGATTTAGCGAAGGCATATGTCAATCCCATACATTTTATTTTTAGCGAATCGAATCGCTACGGAGCGAATGCAACTTGTCTAGGGCCCCTGTACTTACCTGCAAAAAACAATATTCAAATTAAGTTAAGATTTTTGCGTTCTTCAGACAAACGATAAGTTTTATCATAAAATTAGGTTAGACAAAATTTGTAGTTCATGTAATAAAAATTGTGATCATTTTTTTTCCTAAGAGCCACCGTTTCTGAGATTTAACAATCCAAAGTTTAAATTCTCAGAGTACTTTAAAAATTTAATATTTGTTTTCTGTGATCTCAAAACAAATTGTTCTGTGGATTATTTAAATTATTATAAGTATTGCTCTGTATAGCTTTTTTTTCTTTCCTTTCATTTGACATTTGTATTTAAATATTCTATTCTATTCTCTTTTTTTGTTATATTCACTGATCTCTTATATACCTCTGGATGGGTTGCTGTTAAATTATTTTTATGTCAATTTGAAAATCGCAATATTTTGCGTTGCCACTTGTGCTGTATCCACTGATCTCTAATATACCTTTGGATGGATGGGCCGCTGTCAAATAGTTTTTATGTCTATTTTTTGAAAATCGCCATTTTGGCGATGTAGGCTATGGAGTGTAAGTACATGGAACTAAAACTAATGATGTCCGCATGATAGGGAAATGTCCCTAATACACATTTCTTCATGTTTAAAAATTAACGGACACTAATAAACTTAAACAGTCCCTAAGACATCAACAAATAGAATAAAACGTGAATAAAACAGACAGTATTATATTTATCTATGAATTAAAAATACGCAAACGTCAAAATTAGTTCCCGTACTTTCGTACGGTGGCGCTTCAACATGGTACTCTAAAGTATCTGTAATTTGTATGGCATAACCCATCCAGTGCTTTATAGATCAGTGCTTTTTTCCTTTCATTTGACAATTTTGACATTTGTATTTGAATATTCTTCTTATCTATCTTTCTTTGTTCTTTGCAGTATATAAAAAGTTACTCTATGGTTCTTTGTTTGTTGGAGTTTGGCGACGTTAACGTGTTCGTGTTTATTTTGCCGGCAACCGAGACCGGTAATTTTATTTTATAATTATTTTGAATAGTTTTGATCTCTTTCTTTGTTTCTCTTTAAAAACTTGGGAAAATATTACATACAGCCATGGACTCCAACTGTTACGAAATAAAGGTTCTTCATTTTTTACATCCACATTTAATTTGGGCTCAAGTAGCAAATAATTCAAATGATTACGAAGCGAAATTTGAACAAATCGGTTTATACGGCGTTGTGCCAATGACACCGTACGTCGCTGACGAAAGTCTTCAATGGAAACATGAATCGAATTCAAAATGGCAACCAGCTGTAAATCTTATTATGAATAATTTTTTTAAATCATCGTCAAGTGTATGGTTCTCTCCTATCAAAATTGAAAGCCGGTATGTAATCTTACATATTATCTATACTTTTATCTAGCTAGCTGCTGCCCGCGACTTCGCCCGCGTAACTTTGTAAATTATATACTAAAATCTTCCTTGAGAACCACTCTATCCATTGGTGAAAACAGCATAAAAGTCAGTGCAGTAGTTTTTGAGTTTATCGCGAACAGACAGACAGACCCGGCGGAGGATTTTCTTTTATAATATGTAGTAATTTAGGAAGGGGCAAGACAGACTCACCGATTAATTTATTTAGAAGGTTCCCCTGTTCCTCCAGCGCTGGTTTGTTTCCACCACAATACAGAGTTTTTTATTGACTAAAGCGTTGTTAACCCGTTCATTGCCAAGGACTCGATAGGCGAGTTCACTAAAGTCGCATATTGGGAGCTTAGAACTTGCTATGTGAGTCCAAACTATTTATAGGTTTTTCTTCAAAAATACTAGAAATTAATGTAAAACACAACTTATTCATTCAAAAACCAACTTGAAATGTGGAGATATTCAATTCAAAAGCCACGTCGCGAGACTATTCTCCTCATTCGTATGGCCGATGACTCACCACACGAGTTCAACATATTATATAGACTCATTCATATGAGACTTGAAGTTTATGGTGGGTCCATGAATGTATTAAAGTCATCACATACCACACACACACGCATACAGTTTTTTATTTTTTGCGGATCAATATGCGAGCGCCTCGACAACTTGTAATCATCTGTCTTGATTTGAAGTTAGGAAAAGGGAAATAATAAAAAAGATAAATGCGTAGGTAAATATGCATTTGTTTGTATGTGTGCAATGTGTGTGGATCATTGACCTGTAGTGGTGTGGATATATAGGTAAAACGGTGTCAACACTAATATTATAAAGTAGCTGAAGAGTTTGTTTGAACGTGTTAATCTCGGGAACTACGTGTTCGAATTGAAAAATTCTTTTTGTGTTGGATAGTCCATTTATCGAGAAAGGCTTTAGGCTATAACATTTTGAAATATGCAGGCAATAGCTATGTATTTATGTATGTATGTTGTCTATGGGCACCAAAACCGTTCAACTGATCACTGAAATTTTGCATACAGGGTTCATTCATACAGATCAATTACATAGGGTACCTTACATTCAGAGCGGACGAAGTTGCAGGTAAAATCTAATATTTTATAATAAACAGTACTTTTTAATCATAAAGAGTGGTAGCAGACATTCAACAACTATTACAGTCTAGGAGCACAACAACACCATACAACTTTGAACAGATATTATATCTTAGGACTTGTTAGGTCTATGTAGATCTACTTTATATCATTTTATTAGAAACTAGCTGGCGCCCGTGACTTCGTCCGCATTGAAAAAGAAAAAAGTAGCCTATCCTGTCTCCAGTACGTCTAAATGTTTATCTACCAAGTTTCATGAAAATCAGTTAATTCATTTAAGAGTTATAGAGAAACATACATACATAAATACAATACCTACACTTACAGATTTATTATTAGTATTGACTAGCTAGTGGCTGCGTTGAAAAAGAAAATATATGAGTAATTACACCTGACAACGTTATAGCTGTGACGACAGTGGCATCCAATTCTTTATATTTTTTTGATAATCACTCTGGAACAGTACTTTTTTTCTGGATGAAAGGTACCCTATGAGCTTTCTTGTATCCCTGACAACGTCAATGCAAGATTTCATGATGATCGTTTGAATAGTTATGGTGTGAAAAGGTAGCAGACAGACAGAGTTACTTTTGCATTTATTATATTAGCATGGATAATATTAGTATGCATAGTATTGTATTTAGTGCACTTTAATAAAATTTATAAGATAACTATTTTATTTTACAGAACATCAATATTTGACGACAATCTTCATGCATTTGGAGAGATATATATAAATAAACCCGAGGGAGAAAAGCTCTCTGCATGTTTGATAAATAGGGGCTTTGGTTCAGAAAATGAGAGCTTGTTTCTACGAGAATACAGTTTGGGCCACCTTCATACAAAACTAGATCACTTGCAAACCAAGGAGGTTGTGGCGAATATAGAGAGTTATTATACAAAGAAGGTCTCGTACAATCATGCCAAAATATATGTTGAATGTTTTAAAAAGCAAACGAGCATATTTCACATAGCCGAGAATTTTCGGTCCGCTATGTTGCTTCAGACTTCTGAAAGTTTCAAGGGTGTCAAATTGAACATGTCAAAAGAGGAAGTCGATAAGGTAATTAAAGATAAACTCGAAGTTTTCGAGTCATGCAAGGGCGCTGATGATGTTTCAATAGGGACGGCTAACAGATACATACCAAAAACTGAATCGATGGCCAGCTATTTGTTGGCGCAAAGGGTTAAACGTTACAAAGAGAGTTTGAGACTTCAAAGGGACCATTTGTTGAGCGATTTGAAAAAGTCACAATCGGACTCAAGAGAAGAACCACTCAATGTACAGAAGAGTCCGGAAACAGAAGGTGAATCTATACTAATATTATAAAAGCGTGTCCGCTGCGCAATGTTTTGAACAGAACATTGTTCGAAAACATAAATAAGGGGCGTGGCCTAAATGTTTTGTCGAGCAAATACACTTGAACGTGTTTGCCGGAGTTTGTGGAAAACATCCCCTGCGTTCGTCTGCGGGCAGGGGGAATAGTTCATTTTGTGTTTGATTTTGACTGAGGAAGACGTTTCGCTCGGAATATTGTTTTGATGTGACTATATGATGGAGGCATTGTAGAGTGAAATCCAGAGACAACACTCGAATTAATCATGTTAGTACGTGAAAGACCCCTAACTTGGAACGCAACTTCCTATGAAAATTGGAAAACTTCACATTTGGTGTTAAAAAACTTTGTTTACTGAACATTGCTAAAGTCGCAGCGGGCGGGAAATGTTTTGAACAAACTATGTTTAAGAACAATGTTCTGTTCAAAACCTTAGCAGCGGTCACGCCTTAAAGCTGAAGAGTTTGTTTGTTTGTTTGGTTGAATGCGTTAATCTCAGAAACTACTGTTGTTTCATGTACACATACTGTTTTTTCAACGAATTTGTAGAAATAACACAAAATACCACAAAAAAAACCACCTTTCATTATTTTTTTAACACTTCACTGCTTAAATTCAAAAGTACCACAAATCAAAATTACACTTTTTTGCAAGGGAGCTAATCGAAAAAATAAATATATTATATTTTGCCTAGTTTTTTCTTAGTAGATATATATCAAATATATGCATATTATACATTTTAAGTACTTTTGTAATAAACTGAATACTAGAGGAGATATAAGCATATATATGTTACTTTTGAATATAAAAAAATATATCAAAACATACTAAATATGGAATAAAACAATCATAAACTCTTTTTGCAATATCTAAGGACATATTATAAAACAAAGTCCTCCGCCGCGTCTGTCTGTCTGTTCGCGATAAACTCAAAAACTACTGCACCGATTCTCATGCTGTTTTCACCAACGGATAGAGTGGTTCACGAGGAAGGTTTTTTTTATATAATTTAAAAAGTTACGCGGGCGAAGTCGCGGGCAGCAGCTAGTACAATATAAAGGATTGTGATTGTATTTTTGCAATAAAAACAAAATTTTTTGGAATTTTTTGATTTGTGGTACTTTTGAATTTAAGCAGCAACTTCGGTTGCAACAAATAAAACTAGAGAATATTTTTGTAATTAAGATATTGTTTTAAGAAAATTTTTTTTAACAACTCTTCACTCCTTCGAATTATGGAACACACTTTACTTAGATACAGTGAAAATATAATATAAATACACTGTCGGGTCTATATGTTTTGTAATGCATTTTTTTTGCTCCGTAATAACCGGACAATTGAATTTTTTTTTAGATAAATTAATGTCATCAACTCCTAGATGGAAAGAAGACAAAAGGATTGTAGTAATTTGCCCGGCGGGTGCCAATTTGAATACGTTAGTGATCAGAAAATCTGCAACAGATCAGCAAAGTGTACAGAAGAAAACCCAACAAGATGAAGGTATGAAGAAAACTGACATCTCTCAATACGTTAATTCAGATTTAGAAGTTAAACTTAATAAGGGCGACATGTTAAATAAGAAAAAATGTGACAAAGATAATGTAAAATATGAAAGTGATTTGTCTGAAAGTAAAGCTTCGTTAAATAATAAATTAGATTGTGCCGTAATTGATAAAGAGAATAATGCATTAAATGTTGTTAAAAATGTAGGTACAGATTTTGCAAAAGCTGGATCTAGTTGTCTGGATAAGTTAGAGAAAATACATAGGGCAATAGTAAGTAAAGCAGAAGTTAAAAGAAATAAAGCAGGTTGTGATTATGTAAAAAATGTTGAATGTACAATTGACACAAACACTTTTAATACGAATAACAGTGAAAATCCATTTAGGAATGTCAGTAAAGAAAATTTACAATTTGTTGATAAATTTGATCCGCCCGTTTTGATGGTTCATTGTAAAAATAATGATCGTATTATACCGCGTTTAAATATAAAAGATATACATTTTAACTCGCATATACATACAACACTCAGTGAGATGGGCATAAAAAATCCTAAAATAGTGCAAACAGTTTCTTGGCCTACAATTTTGCGAGGACTTAGTGTTTTCATGATCACTCCCCCAGTAACTGGTAAAACCATGGGTTTTTTACCAGCGGTATGTCGTCTTGTAGCCGATGGTGTGAGCGGTAGTAACAGCATTGGTCCCATTTGCATTATACTTTGTGCTACTTCAAAATCGGTTGCAACCGTTGAGAATCTTGGCAAATCTTTCTTGGGTTCTGGTAAGAAAGTGTCCGCTTGCTACTCAGGTTTCACAAAATCTCAACTCACCACTCTGCAGTTAAATGAATGCGATCTACTCGTATGCACTCCCACGTCTTTGATACAATTGATTTTCTTGGCTGACACCAGTGTCGATTTGCGGCGTTTATCTATTGTAGTTTTCGATGATTACCAGAGATTATCTACGGTTTATAGAGACGAGTTGAAAGTAATCAACTTTAAAATTGATGAGATGTTAAATCGCAGAGCCTGTAAGGAGTGGAAGATACAATATATTTTATCATCTAGGTTATGGTGTGAGGATATGGATGGCATTGCGAAAAAAGCACCAGACACGGTGATATGCATAGGCGCATTCCAAGAATGCGTTCTCTATTCGAAAGCCAAACCTCAAATTGTAATTGTTAAAAATGATAATAAAATAAATATTGTTTTAGATTACTTACAAAGTGTCGATAGTTCAAAAAGAACTGTGATTGCTTGTAACAATGAGAATGAGGTTAATGTTTTAGAAAAAGCGTTGTCTATGAATAAACATAAGGTTTATGCTTGGAATAGTATTATGACTACCGAAGATTCGCACAATAATTCGGAAGGGGCTATTTTTGTATGTTGTGACAGTAATTTTTCCAATATGAATGTGACTAATGCTAACAATTTATTACATTACTCGATGCCACATTTGTTCTCCATGTTTTGTAAACGTTTCTCCGTACTTACTGACAACTATGCGTCTATTTTCAAAACAAATGACAAGAGTATAGAAATAAAAATGTTGATTGAAGATTGTAATACAGAACAGCTCCCAAAAATTCTTCACTTCGTTAAGCGATGCAACAGCGATGTGCCTGAAGTTTTGAACGATATTTCTGAAAAAATATTGGTCGAGCAAGATGTAGCTAAGGCGAAAAGCTTAACTCCGATATGTGGGAACCTGTTGTCATTGGGGGAGTGTCCAAATTTTTGGGATTGTCATCTGCGACATACAATCTTTAAAGAGTATGATGAACCTAAAGATAATATTCCCAAAGAAGGCGTCATCACATTTAAAATACTACATTATCATTCTCCAGTGGTATATTCTGCGCTACTGTTATCAAACTCAAAAGTTAGTGGCGGAACAACAAAATACCCTCAAACATGTAGTTCACTTTCATTGGAAATGGGTATGTATTACGGTAAAATGGAAAATAGACAACTTCACGGTATTCCAATAGTGGGAGATATTTGCGCCGTTTCGATGGATCAAAGTATTTTTGTTAGATGTCAAGTTCTTAAAATAATTGATTACCATGACGGAAATCCGAATAAGATACTTATAAAGTTAATAGATGAAGAGAAATTCGATGTCACAAATAATATTAATTTGTATTATCTACCAAAAGAATTAGCAGACATATCCACGCATGTAATTCAAGTTAGACTTGTAAACGTCCATCCCAAGGGTCAAGATATAACTTTCTCTAAGTTAGCTGAGGAAGCTTTAAGGAAAACTACCGAGTTTGAAGGGCCCTTTTATTTCAGAGGAAAAATAGTTTTAGCTATTGGGACCTGTGTATTTGTTGACAGTCTTGAGGTTTGCCAAGATCTTGCGGTGATTAAGAAGACTATAGTAAAGTACGATGTAAAGAAAGAACTCGAGCCGTATGTCGTTTATGATTCAGAACATCTTAAGAAACTGATGAAGTTGTGTGAAAATTTAGATATATGCAATTTATATAACAAGAAAGACGAAAGCTCTTTACCAGAAGCAGGATATTCAAACATAGAAAATGTAATCAAAACAGAATCGGAACCGCAGAGTGTTGTGTTTAAGAAAATGTCTAAGAATAGACGTAAATTTGGTAAAAGCGACAACTGGGCGCAACTAGACGAGGATCTGTCTAAAGTATATTTTTTGTCAGCGGAAAACCCTTCTGAATTCTATGTTGGTCTCGAAAAATATGCTGATTCCTTGGAAATATTGAATAAGGATATACAAGATTATGTTAAAAACGCGAAGCAAAATCCCATAAAAAATATTAATACTGGTGATATAGTAATAGCTAAGTTTGAGGGTGATTCTTTGTATTACAGAGCAAGGATTGATGAAATACTGAAAGACAAAGTTAAATGTTTTTATGTTGATGAGGGCGATTGGGGTTATGTGCCTATGAAATATATTTTTTCAATTCCCGATCGTTTTGTATCTGCATTACTGTTCCAAGCTATCGAATGTAGGTTGGCAGGAATAAAACCTTTCGGTGAAGAATGGACAGATTTCGCTATAAATTGGTTTTGTGACCGATTTTATGAACATAATCTAATTTACGTTAAACACTTCAAGAAAACACCAGCGGTCCACACAGGAGACTACAGATATGACGTGGCATTAGTTGATACCAACAAGGAAAAAGATATAGTAATTAATCAAGAGCTATTAGATTTAAATCTGGCCCAAGAGAATGAAGACGATATAATTTATTTAAAAGATCTTAAATTTGATACTGAACCTGAAATTAGCGATGCTAAAGTGGATGACTTCAAAGAGGAAAAATACACGGATTATACACCGCCTGTACAGCCTGCTAATACGTTTCTGAAGCAACCAATAAGATCTGTACCTTTAGTGGAATCGGACGATGAATCTGATATAACCGATAAGTGGGAAATTCACGTAAATGAAGACTTCATGTCTATGTTTGCGCCGCAGAATGTTCAAAGAAGTAATGCAAATTTGCCAGCCATAGCGAACGCAACTGCAGTAAATGGTTCAAGAGCGTCAGTAGAAAGCAACTCGACGGTCAGCTCTTCTACAATTGAAGCTAAAATTGAGCACTTAGACAAATCTAACATTAGTGACTCTACACCTGCACACGAAGACACATTAGACTCTGACGATTTAACGTCTCCGGAAAAAACAAATACGTTGAGCGAAAATAGCTCAGACTTCAGTTTAAAAAGCCATAAAAATCAAATAGACTTATTAAGAAAACCTAAAATTAGATGGTTGCAAAATAAAAAGCAGGTCATAATGAAAATAGAGTTGATAGTCGAGAAATATGAGATCGAAATAAAAGATAGGTATCTGAAATTCGAAGCGATAGCATACAACGGCAAATATGGTTTTGATATCAATTTATTTGGACTCGTGTCTCCTGAAAACAGTTATCACACTAACAAAGGCTTATATGTTCGGGTGACATTAAAGAAATGTATTATGCAGAGAAAATGGTTGAATCTGTCCAGAGACAATAAAATGAATAAATGGATTGTGTACGACTTGGAATCAATAATTGTGTCCTCGTCTGAAGATGAGGAAGTCAATAAAGAGCACTTAAAACAAACCGTAGATAATATAAAATATAATGACAGGAATTCAGAAACCGACGATGATGAAACTTGTGATGATCTTGATCTCCTGCATAAGGGTAGTTTGTATTAACTAGTACTAAAGTGATGTCAGCACTGACCTGTAATACATATATACCACTGGACAGGCTGTCCCATACAAATGACAGCTAATTTTTGTGCCATTTTGAAACACCGCCTTCGATTATCCCGAGAACAACTTTGACGTTTGCGTATTTTTATTCCATAGATATGTATATATTATGTACTAGCTGGCGCCCGCGACTTCGTTCGCGTTGAAAAAGAAAAAGTAGCCTATCCTGTGTCCTGTACATCTAAATGTTTATCTACTAAGTTTCATGAAAATCAGTTAATAGGCTAGTTGACAAAATTTGGAAATTAGTTTAAAACTATAGCTTAGCATCTATTTCACCCCAAAAATATATTATTTTAAGAAAAATAGGTCTTTTACATTAGTATTTTGAGTTTTTAGAAATGAACTTGAAATTGACCGTAAAAAAGGCCAAGACTGTCATGGCGTCTTGAATGACGTTACACCTCGCGAAACAGCCGTGTTTGTTTATGAATAAATTTTGTCTTTTAATAAATAATGAATTCCTCGTATTATATATACTGTATATATACTGTATAGTGCCCCAATGTAAAAGTACAACGATAAAAACGCCAAACAAATTATTCATATACGTTCAAACAATAAACAAATACGAAGAAAGTGATTAAAAATGGCAAGGAGGCAAGATGCTCTTACTTTATTCACCGATTCCACAATTTATTTCTGTAAAGATCATTTTGATGTAAGTATTAAACACAACTTGATGTATCTATTTATAAATGTACAGTAAAAGAAATGAATTTTGCAAAATCTATTATAATATACCACACATAACCTATAAAATGTTATGACTTGAATATTTACATTCCACAGTAGGTAAATGCGACTCTGACTGGTAATTGCTAATTAAATAACTTAATACTTACATAGAAGTTTTAACATGGCGGAATTCCGATGAACAAAAGTCGGTGTTCATTGCAAAAAAATTGCCAAGCATAACGGCGTCAATTTTGAGCAAATTACTGCTGTTTGCTTTGTTAAATCCTGATTCCATGGCAAATTATACCTGTCTTTCAAGATTAAACTAAAAACGAACTGTATTAATTTAACAATAATTGCTGAAAACTCGAAATAGCCTGTTCACTTTATATGAAAATGACAGCTACAACATGGTGTTTCGAGAGGCGTGACGTCACGATTCCATGCGCTTCTCTGATTGGTGTTTAATGTCACGTGATTAAACGCCTCATTTTGTCGATTTTATTTTCCAAAAATATTATTAATCTTTTATTATTTTAATAGAAAAGTTGTTTTTTAGTTTACTAATTATCATGGTTAATCATTAGAAACACTAAATCATCCGATTTATTCTTAGTGGAAACAAGCCTATTCGTTTAAGAGTTATGGAGGAACATACATACATACATACAATACCTACACTTACAGATTTATTATTAGTATTGATAATCACTAATTTTAGTTCATTTGACACACGTTCTATAGCCTAAAGCGCCAAAAAGGCACTTTTCAAATAGGCATAAAAATTATTTGACAGCAGCCTGTCCAGTGGTATATATTACAGGTCAGTGGTCACAGCCGCACACAACCAAGGCTATTGTCCAGATCGGGCGTTTTTCCATTAGCCACGGCACGGCACGCCGGTGCCGGGGAAGCAAAAATGTATGAAAATGTATTGCTCGTTTTTCCATTAGACACGGCACGGCACGGCCCGGCACGGCCCGGCATTTGATTCCGGCGCCGGCGTAACTGCATGTGTTTTGTATATGAATTGTAGCCGTGTGCGTGTGTGAGTGCGCGGGGCGGGTACGCGACATCCCTATAGTCTGATTTTTAATTAGACGGACTAAAAATGACATTTGGTGGGTTGCCATTTTATTGTAATGTAAAAATAGTGTTGTATCCTGAGTAATCGAGTATTAGGTAAAAATCGTGATTCAATCTTTTTTATTTTATAACAAGTTTGTTAGTTTGAATTTGGATTGATCAGTAGCATAAGTAGCGTGGATTTATAAATGTAGTGACGGAAATGGATACTTCAAGATACTTTTATTTGCCTGTTTTTCAATAGAAAGTTTAGTGTTTAAACTTATTGTTAGTTATTGATCAAGCTATATTTTTTTGTTTTGTATAATTGATAACCGGATAACAACAATAAAATATTATTAAAAAAATTAGCTTAACATTGATAAATAATTAATTGATTAAACACTCGATAAAAAAAAATAAAAAAAACGAACTTTCTTAATCACTATCTATTTCTGAATAATCAGTTTCAGAATCCGAGTCTGTTACATTTATTATAAAACTTTCTGTCACGTCATCAATAAGGTGGTCGAGTTGCATCATTTTGTTCTCTTCTATAACGTGATCGATACAACTCGACCATAATGATCGAACTCGCTTATAAATGAGTCATACTACAACACTACGCTTCATGCTTGCAACATTTAAAAAAAAAGGTCGATTTCAGCTGTCATTTTAGTCCATCTAATTAAAAATCCAACTATACCAAGGACGTAAACCGGCCGATCAACACCGGCTCAGTGGAAAAACGGAGCCCCGGCGTGCCGTGTCGGGCCGGGCCGAGCCGTGGCTAATGGAAAACCGCCCATTGGTTCTTTTCACGCAAAAATAAACTCATTCATACGTCGCCAAATTGGCTTCATAAGCCACTCGTGTCGTGACGATGTGACGATTGGCTCGATCATTTATGGCTGGCATTACTCTATCATTTGTTTGTTGAGGTTAAACCGCTGAACTGATTTTGATGAAATTTTATGCGTATCTTTTAGGTTAGGATTAGTTATATAAAGCTATGTTAACATTTAAGATATATTTTTGCGTTTCTTAAGTTATGTTAAATAGATAGTTATAGTTGTTACGTTAATAAATAAATAAATAAAATAAAAAAGCCATTTATTTCTTGCTTTTACAAAGTTCTAGTAAACACATTGTGAAGTAGCTACAATATGAAACTTAAAAATATATATATATATAATTATTTGTTTAGTAGGTTAGTTAGTTAAATTATAGTAATTTAAAAGTTTGGTGTGTTAGTTTTAAAATTAATGTTATTCTTATTGCAACCCCGGATTGGGTATAGGCCTCCTCCAAAGATGCCCATATATCTCTATCTCGTGCTACGTCTGTCCAGTTTGAGCCGGCCGTTCGCCTGAGGTCGTCTTCCCATCTGGTTAGTGGTCTCCCTCGACTTCTCTTGCCCGTCGGGCCGTTCCACAATGTCACTCTCGAAGTCCATCTCTGGTCTGTATATCTCACGACATGGCCGGCCCATTTCCATTTTAGTTTTAGTGCATACGTTAGAGCATCGGTAGCTTTGGTGGTTTTTCTTATCTTAGTATGTCTTACTTTGTCTAACTTCCTTATGTTGAGCATACTTCTCTCTAGTCCCTTTTGACAGGTATTGATTTTGTTTGTCCCTTTAGAGGTAAATTTCCATGTCTGGCACCCATATGTCAGACATGGTAAGAGACTCGAGTTCATAACTTTTGTCTTGATGTCAATCGGCATGTTGCTTTTGAAGATTTAATATTGGAAACTAAAGTTGTTACGTTACTAATATACATATATACAGGCCTTTTTTGTGGGGGCACGTGGGGTCACGCATGCCCCCAAAGGAGTTACTTCTCAGCCGACTTCAAAAAAAGGAGGAGGTTCTCATTTCGACTGTATTTTTTTTATGTTTGTTACCTCAGAACTTTCGACTGGGTGACGCGATTTTGATGATTCTTTTTTTATTTGAAAGCTGGAGTTTCCCGTGTGGTCCCATTTCAATTTGGTCCAGTTCTGACAATGGCATCCATGAGAAAAAAATTTTTTTTTTGTTAAAATTTTAACTTTCGACTGGGTGACGCGATTTTGATGATTCTTTTTTTATTTGAAAGCTGGTGCTTCCCGTGTGGTCCCATTTCAATTTGGTCCAGTTCTGACAATGGCATCCATGAGAAAAAATGTTTTTTTTTTGTTAAAATTTTAACTTTCGATTGGGTGACGCGATTTTGATGATTCTTTTTTTATTTGAAAGCTGGTGCTTCCCGTGTGGTCCCATTTCAATTTGGTCCGATTCTGACATTGGCATCCATGAGAAAACGGTTTGAAGTCGGTTTTTTTTTTTTGTTAAAATTTTAAATTATTATTTTATATTGTTATTGTTACTCACCTAAATATAAGTTCACGTTTTATTTCCAGATATTATGTTTTTAAACAATAAAAAAATAATTTACTTTTATATTTTCCTCAAAACACAGTGGCGAGGAATGGGTACAAAAAATTATGGGCTTACAAATTTCGAGAATAATTAACGTGCCCCAAAAAAGAAGTGACAAAAAGGGCCTGCATATATCTATACCTATATTATATCATTAAGTTGTTGTCCGCCTCTGTTTGTTTCTTCGCTAATTTCTTCGAAACCATTCGATTTTGATATTGTTTTCCTAATGGAAAGAGAGATAGACGTGGATATAGTTTGTGTAATTTACACAAAAAAATGTATCCTTTCGAAACCGTGGGGCGGGGGTCCATTGTTTAGAATTCCTTCGTTACATTTAAGTGTTGGTATTTATAGTTTTTTTCATTTATAAAGATTATTTATTAAATCTTATAAAGATTACGTGTGTGATAATTTAATTATTAGTAATATTCTTTTATGTGGGTATACTTAAAATATTTGCACATTGATGTGCTAAGCGAAAACTTCCTATATTATCGTGAAATTCGATTATTTTCTTATTTTTTGTTTAGTACCTATTGTCGAGCTTTAGTGTAAACAATAAATTTTTTTTGAAAAAAACTTTAATCTTTTTTTTCTTCAACAAAATGGTGTAAAAGTATTTATAAAAATCACTAGCCTAATAAAATTAATTTTGACAAATTTATATTTTTAGATGTTAACTTGAGAACCTAATGTTTTTCCAGGATAAAAAGTATCCTATATTATTATTATGATAATCCAGGTTTTAAACTATCTCAGTCTTATTAATAAAAACAAGGCATTCCGAAGATATTCTGAGTTTACACTAGGATTAGTTACATTTTGTTCAGATATTTTGGTGTGGAATAAATCTTGCTGAGAAAACTATTTAAGAATTTTGCTAGTTTTCTTACATATAAGATGAGTAATCAGTCCTTTGTGTAAAAATAATAATATGTTAATTAAAATAATTACAGTATACACACATAAAAAATAGTAATATTGTTTTAATTACAATTTTTAGGATAGCGACTATGTCCACATATGTATGTTGCATCATCCTAAGTTTCTAAAGGACGATGAACATAAAAGACGAGTGCAGACGCTAGAAGAAGAAAACAAAAAAAATTGCAGATAAAGAAAAACTGAAGCGTATTTGTATATGTCGGCGGCCGATCGTAGAATCCGGCAATTCGTGATGTGCCTAGCCTAGGCAGGTCGTGATATGGCGGTGTTTCATGAAGTTCCTAATATTATCATTTTTTACTCCGGGTAAATTAATTATGTTTAGTCCCAATATTTTTAATGTCCGACCGATATATCAGATATACAATACGACAACGACCTCTTTTTGCTTACGCGTTCGTTAAACAGTCAGATTACTTTTTAGTACTATGCCACAGAGTACTTTATATTGTAACGTACAGATTACTTTATACTATACTTTCTGCCTTTAATCAATTAGCTTCAGTCGACATAAATAGTAAACGCTAACACTAACTAATATCTGTCAGATCGTTCGAAGTATATCGTTCGACGATTTGGCTGCTCATTTTTTTTTGTTGCTCATGGGTTTGCTCTTGGCCAACTACCAGCTGTTTAGCAAGGATGAGGCCTCCGATGGAGCGAGCTCACCCAATAGACGACATCTATTCACTCCAACTTTGAAAATATTTGGGTTATAAGCTCGAAATACAGAGTCCAAACCTTGGCAGTGGCCATTATAAAGTATGTTTTAAAGTGCATTGTAGCATATCGTTCGTGTTTTGTGAGATTGTGATTATTTTTCATAAAATGTAATTTGATAAGCACTTTTTTGATCACTTTGCAAGTTCATGAAACACCGCCATATCACGATCTGCCTAGGCACATCGCGAATTGCCGGTTATACGACCGGCCGCCGACATATACAAATAGATATGTTAAAAATGAAAAAAAAAAAAAAACAACAACCACAGGAGGATAATGGTAGCACTGGTGCTATAAAATGCTACTATAGTTAAGATAAGACAACGATGGTATGTGCAAAAATGTTAACGTTACATTTTATAGAGGCTTATAGAAACTATCTTTTTTGTGTTAGGCTGTCGTTTTTTTTTTGAATATATACTTTGAGTCTAAGCAAACGATGTTCTCTGAAGAGTTTGGGCCTTTGGAACAATAAAAATATAAAATTTGGAATTTTTTTTATTGGCGTGGCGCTGTCGTCGTGCTTTTATTGGTTTTAACTCCCCCAAACTATACTCTAAAAATAGCTCAAATTATTTAGTATCTAAATTAATTTTTTGTAGGTACAGTCGGCCGCATAAGTCGATGAACACATTTAAAAGTGCAAAACACTCCTGTAAAAGGAGTAATTTTGATTTGTGGCCCTTTAGTTTTTAAGCAGCGAAATGCCAAAGCGGCACGTGTCAAGTACGCCTAAAACGGAATTATGGCGGTGTCAATGGTGAAAGTAATAACGACCAACTTCTATTCATTTTAAACTCCAATGTGTTGACGTAAAGTCACATTTTCTTTAAATGACACGTGACAGTCATTGCTCTACGCATATGTCACTTTTAAATGTTCCATAAAGTTCGTAGTGTTTTGTATGGCGTGCATAAACCATAGTTGTAGTACTGTCGGGGTAAGAAAAGGTTCGTCAAGTAGAAATTGCTTGCACCAGGGCAATTGTCAGTCATGTCAAAATTTCATTTCAAACTTCTGTCAGTTGCTTGCTTGGTTTCAAAAGGTACTAAGCGTCAACGATTTTGATAAAAGAATGAATTTGAAAACTGACGAAGGTTTTCGTACCCCGACTTTACATTGATGATGAGACGGATTTTCCCGAGTTTTTGGGACTAAGTAAGAAAACAATTTTGATTTTAAATATACAGATTTATTTTTCATCAAACAATTTTAAACATTTAAATGCTTTACATAATTTCGCATATCATGTCTAAGTATACATTAATAAATAGTTTATAATAACTAACTAAGATCTTTAGTAAACATTAAATATACAGTACAACAACATAAATTATTATATTTAATTTAATTTCATTAATAGTTATGGTTCCTGTTATAATATTGTTCAATTGTTGGTTTTATATTGCATCCATACTAATATTGTAAAGAAAGAAGATTTGTATTTTTGTATGTTTGTAATGAAAAAACTCAAAAACTTGTGGACCGATTTTAAAAATTTTGTCACCTATAGAAAGCTAAGTTATCAGCGAGTAACATAGGCTATATTTTATAAAGTTAAAAGGGCGAAGTCGCGTGTAAAAGCTAGTCTTGTATAAGAGAAGTGTTAGTTAACCATTTATAAGTTGAGAATTAATTTTCTCATACATTTTGTATATATATTTTTTCATGTTAAGGTCGACAGACAGACTGACGGTCCACTTGATGGTAGGTATGTGGCTACCGTCGCCTGTAACACAGGCAACGCCATAGAGGTGCTTCAAATGCGTTGTAGATGTAGAAGGATTTAGGATAGGGTTAATAATGGGCTCTGGCATCCCTTACACACTCACCGAAACACAACAGCACATATTATGCTATTATATCGTGGTGGTTACTGCCGCCACACGGGCTGACTGCTACTACTCTACATTTTGTATGGAATGGGTTTTTATTCTGACGTTAGAGAACGGTAAGTGACCGTACCCTCGGACGCAAAAAGTGACCGAGCGAGACAGCGAATTCTCACATTCGGCCTATTTCAAGGTGTTTCTGTGAGAGTAATTATATCTTTTAGGGTCAGCGCCGAAGGACAGAGTGGCAGCGAAGAGACTAATTTAGTAACAATTTAAATTCAACCTAAAATACTCGTGAATACAACTGTATTTGGTACAATGAAATAAAATGACGGCGAGCGACTCAAAGCGCGGTCGAGAGGGGCGCGGCGATCAAATACAGTCGTGTATAGGAGCACTTTAGGTTGAATTTAATTGTTACTAAATTAGTCTCTTCGCTGCCACTCCGCCCGTCGGCGCTGACCCTTACATGAAATTTTAACAATATGTGACACACTGATGACGAATAAAAACGCAGTAACTAAGGCCGGTTACAGTGTTCGAGTCCCTTCGGCCGCCTACGAAACCAACGCTACGTAAGCGGTTACATGACAAGAATTGTTTTTCTTGCTACGAAACCAGTTACGTACAAAGATGTTTTTCTTTCTTTCTACGAAATAGCCAATAGCAATGCCTGTGTTAACGAAATACAAAAATGTGTTTTGTCCCTTGTAACGAAGCGTTACATATTTAAAACATTAATAAATAAATAAAAAAAAACTTAAATACGTAGGTACACGCACGGAGTGCAACGAATGCAACTGCGCCGGCGCGGGCAGTACCTACAAGGCGCGCGTGAGCATTCATTTTTTCATAATCGACAGGCAGTCGTAAATTAGCCTAACAATCGACAAGTCTGCGACACTCAGCGATCTAGTTGAGTTGTGCGAATTAATTTACTTATCTATTTTATTTAATTGAAACTAAAGGGCTATATTCGAGGATAATTTAATTTAATTTTGTGGCTTAATATTTGAATCTCCCGCGTTAGTTTTAAATGGCACACAATATTTATGAATTTTATTATCATATTTTAAAATTGCTTAATTTTTAATTGCTTTATCACATGTTTTAATTCACAATTTTATTTTGCTAACATTACATATTTTGCTTTGCATTAATTTTTAACTTTGTTTAGATATACTTTGATTTTATTTCGGTAAGATAAGACTTACCTACTTAATTATTTTTTATATATTTTAAATTACATTTTTTAAATAAATTTCTTTTTTCATTGCTTTATTGCTTCATTTAATTTTTTATGCGTAGTACATTAATTGCTTTGTAAACTCCGTTCTGGTTATGCACCACTGCGGCAATGCTACTGCTGCTTAGCAGGTATTTTCATCCTGTTGCCGTCGTGGGGTATCCAGATCGGAGGGTAGATGTACCAGTGCGTAATCCTGTGGCCCTGTCGATTCCAGGAGTATCACCCGGACCAAGTATCACCCGGACCAAGTATCACTCGGACCAAGTATCACCCGGACCAAGTATCCTTCGGGCCGAAAAAGCTTCCTCAAGGCCAAACAGTATTCTTCGGTCTAATTAACACCCGGATTAAGCGGACGGCCAGCTGCGGATTGCGCTAGATCCGGTTGCTGGTTGCAGTCACCGCCGCCTATCACCACCGTCGTCACACGCATCGGCAGGACACACACCACCACGCCCATCACGCCGCATCTACCACCTTCGCCGGCTGGATCACACAGGGGAGTGCCTGCACTGCGTTGGGGAGACAGATCGGCCGACCACCCACGACCTACACTTTTGTGTTGCCTACCACAGAGCGCATTAAATTATATTTTAATTACCGATCACGCTGTTATTTTATTTCTTTCTGGTAGGCTTCACTGGCGCCCAACACTAAGTTTACCATCTTATTCTACTAGTCAGTGTCGCCGTAGGAGAAATTCCGAAAGCGCGACACTGGCGCCCAACGTGTGTTGCCTACCATAAAGCGCGACACCCTCTCCCACAAATGCAAAGATGTGTCCTGAAACTGGTTTCGTAGGCAGTCGTACGTAACTATAGTTTTGTAGGAAGAAAAAAACCTCTTTGTACTTAACTAGTTTCGTAGCTAGAAATATAATCCTTCACACTTAACCGGTTACGTAGCATTAGTTTCGTAACTACGTACTCTTACGTAACTAGTTTTGTAGGAAGAAAAAACCTCTGTACTCAACTAGTTTCGTAGCAAGAAATATAATTCTTCACACTTAACCGGTTACGTAGCATTAGTTTCGTAACTACGTACTCTTACGTAACTAGTTTTGTAGGAAGAAAAAACCTCTGTACTCAACTAGTTTCGTAGCAAGAAATATAATTCTTCACACTTAACCGGTTACGTAGCATTAGTTTCGTAACTACGTACTCTTACGTAACTAGTTTTGTAGGAAGAAAACATCTCTTTGTACGTAACTAGTTTCGTAGCAAGAAATATAATTCTTCACACTTAACCGGTTACGTAGCGCTAGTTTCGTAACTACGTACTCTTACGTAACTAGTTTTGTAGGAAGAAAAAACCTCTTTGTACGTAATTAGTTTCGTAGCAAGAAATATAATCCTTCACACGTAACCGGTTACGTACGAGTAGCATTGGTGTCGTCGGCGGCCGAAGCGGTTCGAGTAATTTCACTCGTGCGAAGCGTGGAGCTAACTGGTCGCTAGTGAACAATAAATAATGAATGAATGGAATATTAGACGTTGAATCTAGTCTCCGAGCCGTCTGCGAGCATCAGAGTGACCGTGCGCGCATTGGTCCAGACCAACCGAGCCAACCTTGCCGGGTTTAGTCTGGCGACGTCCGCCATTGGCGCGGTGCTGTAGCACTTGACGCATCTGGTCTGAGCGGCGCCGAGGCCGAACATTCCAGTCGAACTCTGCCAGAAGGAGAGCCGATTGTCTCCGGTGGCGTACGAGACTAGGTACCGGCCGTCCGGACTAAACGCGCACGCGGTCACCGGACCGTTGTGGGCGGCGAGCGATTGGCAACGGCCCGCCCTCAGTTCGTACATAGCCAGCTGACCGGTGTGACTGCCCACTGGAATTAAGTACACACGTTTATGTATAAATAAATGAAGACGTGAGTGGATGAAGGTAGTATGTCGCATAATTCAAATTTTGAATAAATCGAGGTTAAAGTTTTACTTTTAATTTTTGAGATAAGTCGCCACGGAACTGATTTTTGTACTAAATTATGATGCAAAGTTGTGTAAACAACCTAAAATATTAATCACAATCCTTCATAATTATTGTATGTTGTAAAAAGTTTTATGGTTGTTTTATTCCATATATTTAGTATATTTTGATTATTTTTTTATATTCAAAAGTATTATATGCTTAACTCATAACTCTTCAAGTATACAGTTTATTATAAAAGTACTTCAAACATTTAATGCTACTTAAAAATACGTTTCTAACGCGCTTGACAACTTGTTGCTATAACACTTCGGCCAGGCGTTAGATTTTTATTTTATTTTAGATGATTCCTCGGGAATGTCCTTTCTGGTGTCCCAGACGTGTATGCAAAATTTCATGGCGATCGGTTCAGTAGTTTTTTCGTGAAAGCGCAACAAACAAACAAAAAAAAACTTTACATTTATAATATTAGTAAAGTGAGGATATGAATTTAAAATGAAAATGTTATGAACCTGCAATCCTCCTGGTGGCCGGACAGTGCGACACTTGGTTGTATCTGCAGATCGCCGGAAACACCTCGTTGAGACCTTTGCTCTTAAGGTGCGATTGGTCCACGCAGTGCAGTATTATGTCCATCACCTGGACATATTACCAAATAGTGACGACATAATGAAAATGATGGATGACGTCAGAATTATTGTTGCGTAATGTACGAACTTCGAGTTGCGTACGAGTATTAGTACCAACAAGGTGTGTAGTGAATCTTCGTTCGCGTATAAAAGAAAGTACGGCTCCGACGATTAACTTACAATAAACCTTAGACACAATACCTATAAGGTTCATAATAGAATGCGCACTCGCGTAAGTTTAACCTCTCGTGTGCCGAACGCCAGCGAGCCGAATTACCGTTGTATGCCAGAGCGTAGTCATAATCTCTAGTGCCACTTGTCATGATACATACAGTAGGCGCAACGCGGATCCGCGTTTCGGCACACGAGTGGTGCAAAATTATTAACGCGGATCCACGTTCCGGCATAAGAAGGGTTAAGGGTAAGAAGAGGTTCCTTAAAGTCGACATTTGCTTGCGCCAAGGCAATCATCGGTCTGTCAGTTGTCTGCTTGGTGCTTTGGTTTCAAAAGGCACTAGTATAGTCCACGACTTGATAAGGTAATGAATTTGAAAGCTGACGAAGGTTTTCGTACTACGACTGTACATCCCTAAGCCATTTATATCAGTTGGCTACTGTACTACTGTACTCGGCTGGTATAATTCGACTATCTAACTAGCTGCTGCCGGCGACTTCGCCCGCGTAACTTTGTAAATTATATACTAAAAACCTTCCTCGAGAACCACTCTAACCAATTGGTGGAAACAGCATGAAAATCGGTGCAGTAGTTTTTGAGTTTATCGCGAACAGACAGACAGACAGACGCGGCGGAGGACTTTGTTTTATAATATGTAAGGAAAGGATGAGTATCGTAAAGTGCGAAGAGTAAAAGAGAATACACGTTAACGCACCTCGACCAATAGCTCAGCGACTTCGTTGTGCATCCTGTCTATGAGCAGTTCGATTCCCCGCAGCACCTCCGCCTTGCCTCTTTGCAGCGCGTGGTAGTTTGGCGACGGTTGCCCGGACTGCTGGGCGGCTGCACACCGAGCCACCTCTCGGGCCATTGTCGTTATGAATGCCGCAGGCCTGCGCGCCAGTAAAGTACCATTTACGGCGGAGCAACACCGTGCGACATTGTAGCATGCAACACGCTGTTGCCTCGGTGTAAAGTCCCATTTATGCCGGAGCAACACCGTGCGACATTGTAGCATGCAACACGCTGTTGCCTCGGTGTAAAGTCCCATTTACGCCGGAGCAACACCGTGCGACATTGTAGCATGCAACACGCTGTTGCCTCGGTGTAAAGTTCATTTATGCCGGAGCAACACCGTGCGACATTGTAGCATGCAACACGCTGTTGCCTCGGTGTAAAGTCCCATTTACGCCGGAGCAACACCGTGCGACATTGTAGCATGCAACACGCTGTTGCCTCGGTGTAAAGTCCCATTTATGCCGGAGCAACACCGTGCGACATTGTAGCATGCAACACGCTGTTGCCTCGGTGTAAAGTTCATTTATGCCGGAGCAACACCGTGCGACATTGTAGCATGCAACACGCTGTTGCCTCGGTGTAAAGTCCCATTTACGCCGGAGCAACACCGTGCGACATTGTAGCATGCAACACGCTGTTGCCTCGGTGTAAAGTTCATTTATGCCGGAGCAACACCGTGCGACATTGTAGCATGCAACACGCTGTTGCCTCGGTGTAAAGTCCCATTTACGCCGGAGCAACACCGTGCGACATTGTAGCATGCAACACGCTGTTGCCTCGGTGTAAAGTCCCATTTATGCCGGAGCAACACCGTGCGACATTGTAGCATGCAACACGCTGTTGCCTCGGTGTAAAGTTCATTTATGCCGGAGCAACACCGTGCGACATTGTAGCATGCAACACGCTGTTGCCTCGGTGTAAAGTCCCATTTACGCCGGAGCAACACCGTGCGACATTGTAGCATGCAACACGCTGTTGCCTCGGTGTAAAGTCCCATTTATGCCGGAGCAACACCGTGCGACATTGTAGCATGCAACACGCTGTTGCCTCGGTGTAAAGTTCATTTATGCCGGAGCAACACCGTGCGACATTGTAGCATGCAACACGCTGTTGCCTCGGTGTAAAGTCCCATTTACGCCGGAGCAACACCGTGCGACATTGTAGCATGCAACACGCTGTTGCCTCGGTGTAAAGTCCCATTTATGCCGGAGCAACACCGTGCGACATTGTAGCATGCAACACGCTGTTGCCTCGGTGTAAAGTCCCATTTATCCCGGAGCAACACCGTGCGACATTGTAGCATGCAACACGCTGTTGCCTAGGTTTAAATAAGCTGCCGCATGCTACTTAAGCCAAAAGTGTACCATACCACAAGATGACACATGTAGCATGCCACAATGTCGCACGGTTTTTCTCCGGCGTAAATAGGGCTTAAGGCTTTTTTATATTCATTAAGTCGACAGACAGGCTGTCGGTCCACTTGATGGTAGGTGGTTACCGTCGCCTGTAACACAAGCAACGCCACAGGGGGCTGCAAGTGCGCTGCCGGACCATACTGGGCTTAGGAATAATTATAAGAAAGAGATACATAAAAATAGCCTTTATTTTCTACTACAATTCAACTTTATTAGAAAGAGTTAGGGCAGGAAAATGAGCCCTGGCATCCCTTTACTTACTCACCGAAACTTTTTTATATTAAGGTTAGCAGACAGACTGACGGTCCACTTGATGGTAGGTGGCTACCGTCGCCAAATGACACAACTAATACCATAGGATACAACCTAAAGTGCCCAACGCCGCATACCTAAAGTGCACAAAGCCCCCCACTTTCAAAAAACTACTTAAATATGGTCTAAATGTATTTTTTTTACCTGGCCGTGGCTATGAGGGTTAGGGCGTGACGAGCCGTCCTGCAGGAGTCGGCGTGCGGAGTCAGAGGCAATCCGTAGCTCATCGACGGAAGAAGCTTGTCCGCGTCAGAGCACATCTCCAATAGCCCTGAAGCATACGATCAAATAAATCAACCTGAAGTGATCGTGACGACGACTGCTGCTGTCTGATCTATTCCAGAAAATTCAACTCAAAGTTCAACCAGTTTTTAACTGGAAAATATGTTTCACTTATTTCACGTGAATGTTGAAAAAAAAATGGACCGATTTTTCCAAATGGTTCAACTAAAATAAATTTATTTCCATAGTGAAAAAATACTTATGTACTTTAATAAAAACTCTAAGTTCAACTAGTTGAATTAATTGGAAAAAATTGAACTTTTTTTTTTGCAATTAGTTCAACTGACACAAATTTATTTCCACAGTGAAAAAAATACCTAAACAATGGCCTTGCTTTAGTGCAGTGTTTAGTAATAGTAGACGCAGTTAGAAAAAAATACCATTATACAAGTAGAGGTATTTGTCGTATATATACGACAAATACCTCCATTCGCCATTTCGCCAGAGTCGTATTTGTCGTATATATAGACGAAATAGTCGAAAATTATAGTCGGATAAATCCGACTGGCGGCTAAAGGTTTAATTTGAGAATTTAACTATCTCACCTAGTAAGACGTGGCTGACATCCAAATACGGCTCCCACACAGTGAACCCCCTCCCCAGCAGGTCGACTGCGGCGCGACGCAGTGGCGTGTACGCAGGCAAGCGCGCAGTGGGCGGCGACAGCAGCAGATGAGTCAACGCCAGCGCAGTGAGACGCGCCAAGTTGTTCGACGAACTCAGCGTGAAGCCTGCGATTGTGTCATATGTATTTTCATTACTTTTCCTTATTACCATATTATTATAGTAAATATCGAGGGTATTCTGGCAGAAACGGATAAGTACACAAAATGTCAAAATGAGAAAGAAGCATTTAAAAGTTTGACGGCTCATAATAAAACGGTGAAATAATAAATCATAAAACCATAATAAAAGCTAACCTATATTGTTTTGCTAGATAAAAAAAGCAGAAAAAAATAAATATGCCTATGTATCTAATTTTCGTTAAATTTTGCACTTATTCGGTTCTGCCAAAATACCCTCGATATAGTTCTTTAAGTACTATTTACTTTATAGTAATATACTTGGAGACGTGAGTGGATGAAGGTGGTATGTCGCATAATTCCAATTTTGAATATATCGAGGTTAAAGTTTTACTTTTAATTTTTGAGATAATTAGTCGCCCCGGACCTGATTTTTGCACTAAATTATGACTGCAAAGTAGTGTAAACAACTTAAAATATTAATGTTATGATAGCAATAAAACACTTCCATTATTTAATTTAAAAAAAAAAGTGAGTGAACACAGCTCCCTCTTCCACTACCAAAAGTAAACTTTTCTGCACTCTGCTTTTTAAAATTAACTGTACATAACACATTTTTCAACTTTTTATTTTCCAAAAAATGTCTTAAGGCCTGTAATCATTCATATGGACATTTATTGCCTTCATCATCGCAAAAAAAAAAAAAAACCAAAAATGCGACATAACACCTTCATCCACTCACGTCTTCACTTATTGGCTCTGTACACGAGTTTAGCGCCACCTAGCGTCCGCAACTTAGTTGGCTCTGACGTTTTGAAATTTCATCGCGACATTTGACAAAATATTATTGTAATCCAAATTATCTATTAATTTATTTCCAAAATTACTGTGATTTGGGTGGAGAAAAGATTGTGAAATCATTTTTGGTCATTCAAATCAAATGAGGTAAGTAAAATTTATTCAAAAAGTGTATTTTATTTTGAAGTAAACAACTTCATTTTTAGTTGTAGTTTTACTGTAAAACAAGAATATAAAGCTACTTTAATGGTGTCATTCAATAAAAATAAACATATTAATCGTTCCTGTATATCGCTAGTGATAAATTAAATATCGTTTTCAGATCGAAATGAGTATTATTTTAAGGACCGGGTTTTTGAGTGAGTAGGTAACCAAGTCTCTTAGAGATTACTTTGAGATGTGACAGATGATAGCGCCAACCTTATTTTTACTTTTGGCCACTATGGGCGCTGCGATCGATTATATTACCCCCAACCTAGTACTTCGCACACAGCGAATATGGTACCTTAGAAAACCGAAAAATTATATAGAATAGTATAGTATAGAATACCTTCAACCACAGAGCTTTTGCGGCTGTCTCCCTCTTTACGCCTCTTGTTACTGGCAGCACCTGCAACACAGTTGCAAGCCGCGTTGAAAAGTAAATCTATACTATATAAATGGGGAAGTAACTCTGTCTGTGTGTCTGCTTCCTTTTCACGCTTTCATTTCATTATGGACTAGGTGGCGCCCGCGACTTCGTCCGCGTTGAAAAAGAAAAAAGTAGCCTATCCTGTGTCCCGTATGTACGTCTAAGGCCCAGTTTTATAAACGACCTACCTTTTTCCCTGTTCGTTACAGTGCTGGTAACGAACGGTTAACGGTTCGTCAATAACGTTTACCGACGGTGGTTCTATAAAAGAAATTAAACATTCGGTAGCTGTCCGTAAAAAATACGCCGAAGTTTATGAATATTGTCGACGGTTTCGTTGTAGTCTGTCAAGAACTGTCAAGTGTCGCGTCACAAACACATTTATTCACAAAAATAACATTCTAAAATTTCTTCTTCTTCTTCTCCTTCTCTTTTAATGTCTTGGCTCCATCAGATATTCTCCGATGATTTTGCCAGTGTCATTAGTAAAAATAGCAATTTGTAATAGGCCTTTTTTAAAATAAAAAAAAGGCAAAATTGAAACTAAAATCAAAAGTAGCAGATCCCGAGACTAGTCAGTCAAGTCAAGTCTATAATTTTTCTTAGTTTTCCAAAACAGGTCCGTCAAGTCCAAAGCAGTCAGGTCAAGTCCTTTCTAAACTTTAATTTTTTTTTGGTACTTTTTTTTGTAAATACTTTTACATATATAATAAATACCAAGGTAAAAAGGTAAATGTTAACATTTTTCCCCTAGAGGGATTCGAATCCGCGACCGTTTGGCTAACAGCTAGGGTTACTATAACCACTTAGTTAGACCAAACGAGTCGTCACGCAAATTCCATAGTTTTAATAGTTCGATGTTTCTATAGGTATAAAATTAGAAAAAAAAAAAACCTTCGCTAGTGATGTCCTGACCGAACTCAGCGCCGATCACTCCGAGCAAAACGACGGCAGTCGTTTGCTTGCGTTTCAATTCGGCAAGAGAAGAAGGCTTTCTGACTATCTCCTCTTCTTCCTCTTCAAACTCTTCTTCTTGCTGTAAAGGTCACAAATCTCTCATCTGTTATTGACACAGATCTGCGTCAAGCGCCTCATCTGTCACGTTTCACTCGATTTTTAATATTATGGGTATATAAATAGGGTTTGAATTGAACAAACATAATGCCAAATAAATACGCAATCTAGAATCTGCCAATCTAGAAACGCAACAAACGAGGAGTTAAACATTGATTGAATCGCAATCAATTCGACAAAGGACAGAAATTAGATCGCTGCTTAAAAACTAAAGGGCCCATAAAACAAAAAAAAATCCAAAATTGTTTTTATTGCAAAAACACAATCACAATCCTCCATATTGTATGTTGCAAAAAGACTTATGGTTGTTTTATTTAATACTAGCTGGCACCCGCGACTTCGTCCGCGTTGAAAAATAAAAAAGATAGCCTATCCTGTGTCCCGTACGTCTAAATGTTTATCTACCAAGTTTCATGAAAATCAGTTAATTCGTTTAAGAGTTATAGAGGAACATACGTACATACAGAAAAAAATTGTAAAAATGGTCAATTTAGTTTCAGTATCATGTACATATAGAGCCTATAAACACGATATCTCTGAAAACAAAGTAAATTACTCCATGACCGACCCTTACAAGATTTATTATTAGTATTGATTTAGTATATTTTGATATTTTTTTTTTTTTATATTCTAACTTATATGCTTATATCTCCTCTAGTATTCGGTTTATTATAAAAGTATTTAAAACATTTAATACTACTTAAAAATACGCTTCTAACGATGTATAATATGCATATATTTGATATATATGTATGTATATCTAATAGAAAAAATAGACAAAAAAATATTTAATTTTTTTCGATTAGCTCTCCTGTAAAAAGTGTAATTTTGATTTGTGACCCTTTAGTTTTTAAGCAGCGAGATATTTCAGTGTATAGACAACTGAATGAAAATGTCAGAGCCTAAGGCTAACCTCGCTAATCTACCGCTGACAACCTTGATACATTTTTTTTTAAATAATTCGCCAAATATTAATATTATCTTTATGAGATTTGATTGGAAAAATCTCTTTAAAAATGAAAACAACAGGTGTATGCATGCGCACTGTCTATTGGCATCATCGAAATACTACAATGGAATTTGCGTCACAAATGCCAAAGCGGCACATAAAAAGAACGCCTTTGACAGAATCATGGTGGACTCTTGCCTTTACGCGTCAATGGTAAAAGGTAGTAACGATCAACTTCTACTATTTCATTTTAAACTCTAATGGGTTGACGTGAAGTCACATTTTCTTTAAATTACGTACTTATTATTATGTTTGTTTTTTTATAAATGACAGTTCATGCTCTACGCATATGTCACTTTTAAATGTTCCATAAAATTGGTAGTGTTTTGTATGGCACGCGGGTTCCATGTTGTAGTAGTTTGATGATGTCAACTTGCCTATACCTTCGGGAATTTTCAAAATAGAAAATTAAACGCTCACTGCCTTGGCTATCTTCTCGACCGGTTCCTTGGGTATCGCTTGAGGGTTGATACTCTCCGTCTGAGTGTACAACGGCAGAAACTGAGCCCAGTTGTCGACCAGGGCTTTTCTACCTTTCGGTCCCAATCTGAGAGAAAAAAGAAAGAAATGCAACTCGAAGGAGCTTGTGGAAATTTTTCTTGAGATCTGATTCAATGAATTTCATAATTAATAACCTCGCCACGTGAATATAACATGGAATAAAATTTTTATCATTACTAATCTTAATATAGGTGATGTGTGTATACATATAATTGTATGTCTCCTATCAACTTCAAAATCGCTGAACCGATTTTGATGAAACTTTCAGACAATCTTCACAGATTAGTCCAGCGAGTGTTCCTGTGAAGTTTGGTAGCGATCGGACGCGGACGGAAGTCGCGGGAAAATAACAAAGTAAGGCAATCGAGATACCGGAAAGAATGTGAAATGAACTTTCCTTTTAATAAAAAAAAAATAGTAAACACGTAGTACGTATTTTATCTAGTTAAGTAGCGAAAACATTGACTAAAAAAGATTTTAAATTTTTTAAGTGCGATGGAAAAGTACAGATATACATCTCGATACTGTAAAGCTTAGTAAGAATGGATCGTAAAACATTAAGAAACATTTTCATGTTTTTTTTTTATGTCAGACAGGCTGACGGTCCACTTGATGGTAGGTGGCTACCGTCGCCTATAACACAAGCAACACCATAGGTGTTGCAAATGCGCCTATGGTGCCTACCATACAAGGATTAAGGATAAGGGAAAAGGGAGGGATGGGGTAATGGGCTCCACTTTTATCAGTTATATAAAGTACAACGATTTTTCGACAGAAGTTAGCACAGAAGTCAGTATTAGTGTTCGATTACCTTCCAAGTTCTGCCAGCAAGAGAGCCTGGACAGCCTCGCGCACTTGCAGACATTGGTGTTGCCATCTACGCGCCAACATCTCCACTTGTGGACGTTTGAAACTCTTCGCCCCTGAAATACATTGTAATATTATTATGATTAAAGAAATCAAGATTTTTCCCATTTGTTTCATCAGTTTTTAGCGTTATTCAAAGTAATTTTTATTGTATTGGTCGCGCTAGCAAATCTTTAGGTTTTAGCCGGTAGGATTCTTCTGATCTGTCCTATTGGAAATTATCCACAAAATCCACAGCTCTCAACATAAAATTTACAGACAAAAACAAAAAACATACCTTACAGCAAATTAAGGATTTTACATTTATACAATGAGAAGAAAAATTATTAAAAAATAAATAAATTATAAAATTACTTACAAACTATACAAGTCACATATTACACACAAGTTACACATATATATACACAAGTTTAGGACTCACATAGGACTGCCAAACTGTCTTAAAAAATATAACATAAACATAATCAATGTTATGGGGGTGATGCACTGACCCGTATGTCTATTTGAAAAACGCCGTTTTGGCGCTGTAACTTATGGAGCGTAAGTACATGGAAATAAAATTAGTTTCAAATTCAAGCGGACACAAATAAACTTAAACACTCTCTAAGACATCAACAAATAGAATAAAACAGACACTATTATACGTAGATTATCTATGGAATAAAAATACGTAAACGTCAAAATTAGTTTTCGGTACTTTCGAGGGGGGCGTTTCAAAATGGCACACGAAATTATCTGTAATTTGTATGGGACAGCCTGTCCAGTGGTATTTATTACAGATCGGTGGGGTGATGAATCTCGATCTCGTAGGGTGATCGAAGGATCGGCGGAAAGGCAGCGGGAAGAGAATCCCCTCTCCCAGCCAATCCGCCGGAGAAGGCTCGGGCGCAGGCGGGCGGCTTATATCCGCCGCCTTCCACCCTGACCGGGACCAGGGCGGTGGTCTTGGGGGAGACTGCCGCCCGTCGTAAGGTCCCCCGAGCAGGCCGGCGTACCTCCACTTTCGGGTACGCCGAGGTTCCGACAGGAAGCACAGGCCTCCCCGCGTTGGATAGCCGTGGCGGGGTACCGAAGTCGTGTAAAAACGTCCCCACAACTCCGCCCATCAGCGGCCGCGACAGATAGAAAGTCGTTGGGTTTTAGCCGGTAGGAATCCGGCATAATCCTGCAGTGTCCCCTTCACTGCTGGGTATCCAAGAGGATTTCCCAAGGTTAAAAAAAAAGGGTGATCGAATGATGATGGAGGTGATGATGATGAAGATTAGATAAGACTCACCCGCTGCCACGACTTTGTCCGGCAGGAGAACACAGTGCAGGGTGGCGAGCAGAGACCAGCCCTGCTTTATGTGGGCCTGCTGGGCGGCCAGCTGCTCCTCGCGATCCTCGTCACCTTCGGCCCACGTGGTCGAACTTCGCGTTGACGGTCTGCAGTATATTACACCATTCTCTTAGTCAGCTGGTGCAGTATGGGGCAGTTTAGATTTTTGCGTTTTTTTTTTTACAAAAAATCACAATCAAAAACTATTAAAATTAAAAGAAATCTGTGTTAATGTCTAAGCTAAGCATCAATTACAAAGTCTACACGTTTTAAGGTACTTATATAATGTTATTAACAATACTAATGATAAATCTGTAAGTGTAGGTATTGTATGTATGTATGTTCCTCCATAACTCTTAAACGAATCAACTGATTTTCATGAAACTTGGTAGATAAATATTTAGATCTACAGGACACAAGATATGCTACTTTTTCTTTTTCAACGCGGACGAAGTCGCAGGCGCCAGCTAGTATTATATAAGTTACTAGAGATCCGCTCGCGTTCGTTTCGTACCTCTTTCCATAGGTGAAAATCGAATTAAAAACAACTTGGCATTTTTATATAAATAAAGATTTTTACTAATACAGTTCAGTGCGTTGCGTTTCGATGTGAACTGATCCTATATAATAAAGTTACAAATAACTAAAAGAAACAAATAGCCTGTAGTTTTATTATGTAGCAATAGTAACTTACAAATTTGACATTGAGTGTCTATAACAGAGATATCGAAAGAGACGGCAGAGCATTGTCAGTTAGAGGCAATATGCTGGCAAATAGATTTTCACGATGTAAATAAATGTTAAACTCATGCTTTTCAGAGCATACTGCCAGGGTTTTTACACATGTGCACTATGGACTAGTTTTATACACAGCGCCTACCATGGGCGTAGCCAGGATTGTATATAAGGGGAGGCAGACAAAGAAAATCCTAGATTACTTATATTGTTTTCATCATTGTTTTTAATAGTATTGTGGGTAAGATTTTTTGAAGCTATATAGGGTAAGATTTTTTTTAATAGCTTAATTTCATATATTTGAAAAAATAAAATTCTGTCATTCTATTGTTTAGTCAATTATATATGATTTTAAAAATGCGATATTCGCTATCATTTATAGTTTTTGAGATCATCAAAAACCTGCAGGGGGGAGCAGCTGCCCCCCCCCCCCCCGCCCGTACCTCGCTATGCCCATGGCGCCTACAATGACTTAAGGGTCCAATATAATAACACCTTCAGGGTTCTAATGAAACTCCCACGTTTCTGTAGCGCATCTGCAATGTTTGCGAATGCTGGTGTAGATGATTTCTATGCCATTATGCGAAAAAGAAGTGCATCCATTGTGTGCAGGTTGCGAGGGAGTTCCAATGAAATCCTGAAGATAATTGAAGACGTGAGTGGATGAAGGTGATATGTCACATAATTCCAATTTTGAACAATTTGATTAAAGTTTTACTTTTAATTTCTGAGATAAGACACCACGGAAATTATTTTTGTACTAAATTATGATGCAAAGTTGTGTAAACAACCCAAAATATTAATGGTATGATAGCAATTGAACACTTGTATTATTTAATTTAAAAAAAAAGTGAACATAGCTCCCTTTTCCATTACCAAGAGTAAACTTTGCTGCACTTTTTGCTTTTTAAAATTAACTGTACATAACACCTTTTTCAACTTTTTATTTTCCAAAAATGTCTTAAATCGACGATCTTATGGTCTGTAATCATTCTTATGGACATATTACCTTCATCAACGCAAAAAAACGAAAAAACCCAAAAATGCGACATACCACCTTCATCCACTCACGTCTTCAATTATTATCTTTAACTTGAAAATGTAAATAGTTAAGTTTAGTATAGTTAGTTTAATTTGCTAATTTTTTATGTAATTTACTCCGTATAGACTAATTTGTCTGAAAATAAATAAATTATTATTATTATTACTATATTGTCTGCCTCGCATGTTAATAAAGATTTCAAAAAAAGTTAATTATATTGTTTTTTTTTTTTATCAATATCTGCTTTATAATTACTAATAACAAAATATTTCCAAAGTATGCATTCCCCATTTTCCTTTGCAGTAAAAGGATTTTACGATGAATGAAGGTTATTTTGGTTTTAAGCTACTACAAAGAGATCTCGTTCACCTGTGAAGTCTCCTTGCCACCTCTTGTTCTGGTACGAATGTGGCGTTGCTCATAGACATGAGCGTGTGGGCCAATGCCACTATGGACAGCAAATGGTTCGTGGTGAGACTCGTGCTCAGTTCCCAGTGAAGTTTCGACGAGAACAATCTGCAACGACCGAGACAATCGAACTTATTTAAGGAATCTAGACACAAGAATTTGTATGCAATTAAATAAAAAATAAGATCAGGAATCATGATCATGGCAATCAACCAAGTGAAAACTCCTTTTCCCTTGTGTTAGCGTCTGCTATTTATGTCGACTGAAGTTGATTGATTGAGGCGGAAAGTATATAGTAAAAAGTGCTCTGTGACGTTGCAAAAGAGTTGCTCATTCATTCAGATTCATTCGATGAGATTGAATGATATTAAAAAGGTATCAGACAGTTGAACGAACTCGTTCGCGAATAGAGGTTGATGTCGTATATCCGCGCATGAGGTTGATGTCGTGTTGGAATTGTAGTTCCGATATATCGGTCGGACGATAAAAGTATTTGGACTAAAGGTGTATTCCCAGTAGTCCGGTTGACCGAACTAGTGAGACTTTTTTACCCAGTAGTCCGGTTGACCGAACTAGTGAGACTTTTTTTCCCAGTAGTCCGGTTGACCGAACTAGTGAGACTTTTACCCAGTAGTCCGGTTGACCGAACTAGTGAGACTTTTTACCCAGTAGTCCGGTTGACCGAACTAGTGAGACTTTTACCCAGTAGTCCGGTTGACCGAACTAGTGAGACTTTTTACCCAGTAGTCCGGTTGACCGAACTAGTGAGACTTTTTTTCCCAGTAGTCCGGTTGACCGAACTAGTGAGACTTTTTACCCAGTAGTCCGGTTGACCGAACTAGTGAGACTTTTACCCAGTAGTCCGGTTGACCGAACTAGTGAGACTTTTTACCCAGTAGTCCGGTTGACCGAACTAGTGAGACTTTTACCTAGTAGTCCGGTTGACCGAACTAGTGAGAATTTTTTTACCCAGTAGTCCAGTTGACCGAACTAGTGAGACTTTTTTACCCAGTAGTCCGGTTGACCGAACTAGTGAGACTTTTCCCCCAGTAATTTACACATAAAGTGGTTTAATTAATGTACCCGAAGTAGAGATTTTTAACACTTAATTAAGTGAACTTGTATTCAGTGTAACCTCGTCAGTTTCTCCTGCAAGCGGAGTTCTGCTGGTAAATTAGTGTTGGCCAGCAGTGGGTCGTCAGGGACAGCTGCGCAAGTGGCGGCCCAGGTGGTGAGGCGAGTGGGCAGCTGCACCGACATATGACCGTGGCGGGACACGACGCCGAAGCACACTGGCACCTGGAATTTCGAACAGCCTCATGAGTCTTCTTCTGTACAAACCGCTGACATCGAACAGACACAATTAATTCAGTTTATTAACTACTAGCTGTTGCACGCGACTTCGTACGCGCAACTTTATAACACATAGCCTATGTTACTCGCTGATAATATAGCTTCTTAGCAGTGAAAGAATTTTTAAAATCGGCCCATTAGTTTTTGAGTTTATTCATTATAAACTTACAAAATACAAATCTTCTCTCTTTATAATATTATTATAGACTAGCAACCAGCTCCTGGCTTCGCTCAGGATGCAATTTTTATACACGCAAACCTTCCTCGTTTTCTTTCCAAAAGTTAAAACCTAAATAAAATCTGTAGAGTGGTTTAGAAGTAATTAGCGGAGAAAGAGATGACGGATTTATAATAAAATATTATGTATTTAAGTTTTAATGAAAGAAATGGTTAGGTTAGGTTAGCTACTGTGAGTTAACCGTAACAACTACTTAGTAATACTACTTAGTAATATTAAATCTATGACCGTAACATATAGAGATATGCCATCGCGGAGTTCTTTTTTAAGATTTTAAAAGAACTAGAATTCTCTAGATCTTTTAAACATCGTTTTATGTATCCCTTGAGGTTTAGCCCTTATATAAGGTTTAAATATTGTTTTTTTTTTTTTTAGGCTGATTAAAGTTTTAGGTCTGATAAACATTAGAGTGACACTGTTGTAAGCATAATTCTCTGTATATGTATAAACGCACATACCATGGGCCTAAGCAGCCCCAGCTTGGATTCGCAGACTCTGTCCAGGTCCGGGTCCAATCCCCAGGCGTGGAGCAGCGATATAAGTATCTGCGCGATCTCCATCGTGTGCGGTGGCTCCGCTAGGGACATGTCGCGTGGTCGCGACTTCTTGTTGTGAGCATTGGCTGCATCTGCAACAATAGAGATCAATATAGTCCATACTATTATATCCTTTAATTACTAATATCCGGGTCCGACGGAAGACCAGCGCAGGTTTTTACAACCTGCATTATGCTGAGTTGGAGCCGGTTTGTGGCGGGGGACGTTTGTGCTTGTCTTTTTATTTTTGTTACCTTTGTATGCTCTCATGTTACCTTGTCCTTTGCTACAAATAAAACATTATTCTATTCTATTCTAATATTATAAATGCGAAAGTTTGTATGGATGGATGTATGGATGTTTGTTACTCTTTCACGCACTGAATGGATTTCAATGAAACTTTACAATAATATAGCTTCTACATCAGAATAAGACATAGGCTATAAAAGCCATAAAAAAAGATTAAAAAAAAATGTTTTGTCGTCACAGCGATAACGATGTCCGGCGTTACCACTCACATATTTTTTCTTTCAACTAAAACATAAAAAGTCGCGGGCACCAGCTAAGTAGTAATATTATAAATGTGAAAGTAAATCTGTCTGCGTATCTGTTACCTTTTCACCCCTTAACTACTCAACCGGTAATAATGAAATTTTGCATACACTTTGTCAGCTATACAGAACAGGACATAGGGTACCTTCGCCCGAAAAAAAATTATTACTGCTTCCGAGGGATCATGTAAAATTAAGAAAACTAACGCCTGGCGAAAGTGTATAATAGCAATAAAGATGTCAGGCGTTATACTCGTATTGCTTATTTATTTTTTAATTTTGAACGCGGGTGAAGTTGCGGGCACCAACTAGTATAAAATAAAGGAGCTATCCGCCTCTGTGTCTGTTTCTCCGCTAACTTCTGCTGAACCACCCAACTTAATTTTGATACGAAAATCGAGGAAAGTGTATTTTTTTTTGTTGCTCTTGCCCAACATTCAGCTGTGTAGCGAAGATGAGGCCTATGATGGAGCGAGCTCACCCAGAAGTCCATATTACACTAGCTCCGATTTTGTAAATTATCACAAAATTTTACGGCTTAGATGAATACAAATTTTACCTCCGCGCCAAGTCGGGGCCCGTATTCTCTATGTATGGTTTTGCTGTGGTTATCGACTCGATGCGGTTATAGACTCGACAATTGTCTATACTTTGGCATTCACTAAGCACATGTCAAAATGTCTACGACGTCTTTTTCGTAGTTATACATGTCGATGAAGTTATTGGCGCGTTATTGTGTGGTTTTTAGTTTGACAAAGTGTTATTTCCAATTTAATGTCGACATTGGAGTCGATATGTTTTAAAAACCACAGATAGAGAATAGACCCGCAGGGCCCGTATTCTCTATGTGTGGTTTTGCCGTGGTTATCGACTAGATGCGGTTATAGACTCGACAATTGTCTATACTTTGGCATTCACTAAGCACATGTCAAAATGTCTACGACGTTTTTTTCGTAGTTATACATGTCGATGAAGTTATTGGCGCGTTATTGTGTGGTTTTTAGTTTGACAAAGTATTATTTCCATTTTAATGTCGATATTGGAGTAGATAATACGTTTTAAAAACCACAGATAGAGAATATATAGGCCCGCAGGGGCGAGTCGCCTTAAAAAAGAACGGCCTATCAACAACTCATAAATAAGATACAATCGATCTAATTCTAAATAATCTCATTAATTATATCTGCTAATAATAAGTACAGCTAATATATTTCTTGAATAACCACATCATTATTTTTTATTCCACGACCAACGGTCACATTAACCAGTCGGTTACAAGACGATACCTGTTATTATGCATTTTGAAATAACCGACATTGGTTTGAGTCATTACCGACAGGCAAACTAATTAGATAAATAATGCGCTTTTAATTGGTCGTGTTATAACAATGAGTATAAGGTTTGGAAAAAACTAACAGTACCCTGTGTAGTGTATTTTTTTTACACATTCAACACAGCATCATCTAATTCCACATGAAGCAACTATTGCTTGTATTATGGAAACCAAACAGTTGATATTGGCTGTGTGCACGAGCTTAGCGCCACCTAGCGTCCGCAACTTTTGGGGCTCTAACGTTTTGAAATTTAATCGCGACATTGACATAATATTATTATAATCCGCAAAGAATCCGCCGAAATTATCTATTAATTTATTTCGAAAATTACTTTGATTTAGGTGTAGAAAGGGTTTTGAAATCATTTTTGGTTACTCAAATCAAATGAGGTAAGTAAAATTTATTCAAAAAGTGTGTTTTATTTTGAATATGTCAGGGTTAGTTTACTTCATTTTTAGTTGTAGTTTTACTGTAAAACAAGAAGATAAAGCTACTTTAATGGTTTCATTCAATAATAATAAACATATATAATCGTTCCTCTATCACTAGTAATAAATTAAATATCGTTTTCAGATCGAAATGAGTATTATTTTAAGGACTGGGTTTGTATCACTTACAATATAAAATTTCAACCACAAACCGTTTTTAAAGGAAAATTGTTGGTTTCTGGTGGACATGTCCGTGATGTAGAGGAATTAAGAACGAGGACAGAGTTCAATAATTCAAGCTCGCATCATAAGGCAAACATCAACTTTTCCAAGTAGCTCTTGGGAATCGATAAAACTTGCATTTACTATTTCTGCCAGTATTCTTGCAATTTACAACACAACAACTGCTGTGACCCATTTTTGTAGGCGGAATGTGATGTGATTGATTAATTATGTGATTTTTAATAATACTAATTTTAATAATGTGATTATTAAAATTAGGTAACCAAACCAAATCTAAACAATTTTTATTTTTTATGTTAAGGTCGACAGACAGGCTGACGTTCCACTTGATGGTAGGTGGCTACCGTCGCCTATAATACAAGCAACGCCATAAGTGCTACAAGTGCGCTGTAGACCATAGGATTAAGGATAAGGGATAAGGAAGGGATGTGGTAATGGGCTCTGATTACTTTGAGATATGAGATATGACAGATGATAGCGCACGCCGTACTTTTATTTTTGGCCACTATGAGCGCTGCGATCGATTATGTTACCTCCCACCTTGTACTTCGCACCTTCCCAATACTACATAGATTACTTTTTTTGTAAATACATACATATTATAAATAAAAACATCCCCATGACTCACACATAAACATTTGCCCCAAGCGAGATTCGAACCCGCGACCGTTTGGTTAACAGCTAGGCCATTAGACCAAACGTCTATTATCGCTTATTTATCACTTACCTATTCTTTGTCTTGTTAAGTTCACTTGCATTGCAACATCTAAGGCGTTGCTTATGTCACATTTATGTGTACCTTATGTGCACATTATGTATACATATAGATAAAAAAAAAACTTTGTTAACGCCATATATATTAATAAAAATCCAGTGACTCATTGCATTATTCACGAAAAGTAACAACAGATTACGTCATATCCAACAAGCTATACACAAAGTTTGCAGACGCAACGCGGAGACTCGTTAGCTCAGCGGTCAGAGCAACACATTTGAGTTTAATAGAGGTGGTCGGGGGTTCAAATCCCTCACGAGTCGAATCAAAATTGAAATTTTATGCTTAAGATTTTAATATATTTTTTTCTCAGGAGAATTTTTAAGTCCTGACGACGCCCGACGAAAAGTGAACCAACATTTAAAGCTATTATTTTTCAGTCTTATTTTTTTTAATCGTATATTTTATTTTAATTTTGTACGTAGCCACTTTTAAAACTACGAACAACTACCTACACACCTATAAGAAACAGCTAACACGGGAAATTAAAATTAAATGAAGTGAAACAAATTTCATTTACCTACATAATTTATTTTTTACTAGCTGGCGCCCGCGACTTTGTCCGTGTTGCAACAGAAAAAAGTAGCCTATACTGTGTCCTGTACGTCTAAATGTTTATCTACCAAATTTTATGAAAATCAGTTAATTCATTTAAGAGTTATGCAGGAACATACATACATATATATACATACAGAAAAAAATTGTAAAAATGGTCAATTTAGTTTCAGTATCATGTATAGAACCTATAAACACGATATCTCTGAAAACAAAGTAACTTACTCCATCACCAACCCTTACAGATTTATTATTAGTATTGATTAGTATTGATTGATATTGATAAGAAGATTGTATTAAATTAAGAGAAGGTCAACCATTCATTTAATGAAGAGTACCATGCATTTGCATTTGTGTTGTTTTTTGTTAAAATTTAAATACCCTATGCCCTATAAATAGGTAAAACAATGTACAGTGATTTCGCCATCGGGGAATCACGAACTAAATGCACCGATTGTGACATGCCCGCTCAAATACTTAAACATTAATAAACGTGATACAATCCTTATACAGTAGAAACCGGATATAACGACTTCGGTTATAACAACATATCGGTTAAAACGACCAAATGGCAAAGTCCCTGTTGAATGCCTATAACTATTTAATATTGCTTATCCGTTTATTACGACCAATATTTGTGTTCCCTTGAAGGTCGCTATAACCGATTTTCACTGTATATTATAAAACATAGTCCTCCGCCGCGTCTGTCTGTCTGTCTCAAAAAACTCAAAAACTACTGCACCGATAGAGTGGTTCTCGAGGAAGGTTTTTAGTATATAAATTACAAAGTTACGCGGGCGAAGTCGCGGGCAGCAACTATAGTATATAATAATACATAACAAAGTTACACAGTTAAGAATGAAAAAAATTAAAAGCGAAGAACAATTGTAAACTTTTTAAAAACAGACGCCCAACGCAAAAACAGGTTGTTATAATTATTTTCAAAATGTGTGTCTCTGTTTATCTGTTTGTGGAATAATCTTAATTCCCAAACGGATGGACCGTTTTTGATCCAATTTTTTTTTATTGTTTGAAAGCTGAATTTATGAAGGTCTGTTGAGACATTTTAAGACAATCACAGCCTTGACAGGCTCGATTGACTTTTTGAAGTCGAAAAACAATTATGTCAATGTACTTGTAAATAAATGTTATGTTAATAAAGTTTGAACACAATATATCGATCGAATTAAAAATAAACCCCATAATAATACGTACAAGGAAGAACCTTGACATTTGGTACTCGTTAACTGAAAACGGGTTAAAACCACCTGCTTTGTGTACAATCGGTACAAAAGCTCTTAAGAAGAAAATAAACATTTAATTCATTGATATCGAGGAATACACAAGACAAAAGCACTGTGACAAAAGCTTGCTACATCAATCAATACTAATAATAAATCTGTAAGGGTTGGTCATGGAGTAATTTACTTTGTTTTCAGCGATATCGTGTTTATAGGCTCTATAAATGATACTGATACAAAATTGACGATTTTTAGAATTTTTTTCTGTATGTATGTATGTTTCTCCATAACTCTTAAACGAATCAACTGATTTTCATGAAACTTGGTAGATAAACATTTAGACGTACGGGACACAAGATAGGCTACTTTTTCTTTTTCAACGCGGATGAAGTCGCGGGCGCCAGCTAGTACTAATAATAAATCTAAGGGTTGGTCATGGAGTAAGTTACTTTGTTTTCAGAGATATCGTGTTTATAGGCTCTATACATGATACTGAAACTAAATTGAGCATTTTTAGAATTTTTTTCTTTATGTATGTATGTATGTATGTATGTTCCTCCATAACTCTTAAACGAATTAATTGATTTTTATGAAACTTGGTTGATAAGTTTCATTAGACATACAGGACACAGGATAGGCTACTTTTTTCTTTTTCAACGCGGACGAAGACGCGGGCACCAGCTAGTATACAAATATAACAGTGAAAACCGCATTAAAATCGGTTTAGGCGTTTATGAGATTGGCGTGCACAAATGCACATAGAAACAGACACAAAAGAAATTTTTTGGCCTCGTTAACATAAATACAATTTTTTGAAAAAATATTTAATGAACAGACACAGCTAGTTTACGATTTTATTGTATGCATAAACTAATATAACTGTATAACTTTGAAAATTATGTACCCAAACAACTTTTTTTGTTTATCGCCTTCCTTCCTCTTCCTGTTAGTGCTGAAACCGTATCAAAACCAGTTGGGTCATCCCTTCATTATTCCCTTTATCAATTGATCCCACTAAAGCAGCACCTGTGGCATTGCTTGTTTTATAGGCGACGGTAGCCACCTTCCATCGAGTGGATAGGGTCAGCGTGTCCGACGATCTGTACATTAAAAAATATTTGAATATTTGAGGAATGAGTAGGTAGTTCACGACACGATTGTACCACTCTTAACTGATTTATAAGGAAAAAGTGTGTGAAGTCATTAACGTCCTGCCTTATATTACAATATAGGGTAACCTTTACAAAGGTGGACAGTAAAAAAAAAAACGTAGGCAGCACTCGAGCAAGGTGACTAACTGGTATTTACAGCACAAGTGAAATGAAACGTTGTCACCGGATCTCTGAATTAATTATGGCCGGTGCTAGTGACCGACCGCGTAGGGACGACACGCGTGATCTATAATATCGATAATCGTAGCAGTTTATTTTGATTGATTTTATTTTTCTTGATCAACGGGCTCGTGGGAATAGTTTGAGATGGGATTTAGATGTTGTATTTTTTTTTATTTATTTTTTTATGTTAAGGTCGACAGACAGGCTGACGGTCCACTTGATGGTAGGTGGCTACCGTCGCCTATAACACAAGCAACGCCATAAGTGCTACAAGTGCGCTGCCGACCATAGAAGGATTAAGGATAAGGGATAAGGGAGGGGTGGGGTAATGGGCTCTGGCATCCCTTACTCACTCACCGAAACACAACAGCACATAATGCTGTTATTTCACGGTGGTATTCTGTAAGGTGGTGGTTACTGCCGCCAGACGGGCTGCCCAAATGACTGCGAAACGCAGTGTGCCCTACCACTACTTAAAATTAATAGTAATTAAAATTAGTATTAGTTCTAGCTTTTGAACAATGTTATTACAATTTCAGTAGCGCAGATGACGAGCGCCGCCAAGGGTTAGGCCTTGATCAGGGTTCCTCAGCGCTGGACAGCCGTGGGTAGTAGAGGTCGTGCTAGAAAGTCATTGGATTTTAGCTGGTACGAGTCCGGCATAACCCCGCAGCATAGCCTACGCAGCCGAATATCCGCTAGGACTTCTCAACTTTAAAATAAGGCACTGGTCTTTCAGCGCCCTTTTGTTGACGCAAAAAGTACTGTAGATTTATGGATTTATCTAGAGGCAATCTATGGGGTTTTCAGGTTCACGCTACGGACTTTCAAAAGGAGCCATCAAAATTGTTTTTCGCATAAAATATGGCTTTTTAGCTATCCTTGCCAGTGCCACCTGAGGCCTAGAGCGATCGCTCTACTTGCTTTACCCCAGAGCTGGCGCTGAATTTAAGAATTTGATCAATCTATAGACAATTAAGAGTGCAATACGCCGTTTTTATATGAAAAAAGGTTAATTCCAAAATTAAATTAATTTTTCTTTGCACTAAATAAGGGTTATCGAAAGATCTATTATCGTGTCCCATCCTTGTGCAAAGTGCAGACCTTGTACTTTAGGAAAGTTGTCGGCGTCTTGTCCCGCACTCAATATAATATCGGCAACTACAATCCGGATCGCAAATCGTTAACATTCATATAAATTACATGTTATTTTCGCATAACTTCACCTTGTACAGTTTTATCTTGTTTCTAAGCCACACCCTACACAAGCATTTACTCATAACACTGCTAATACTTCCTGAAATACAAACGAACTCGGGTTAGGTATAACAACACAACAGATAACTTGTTGTTTCTTATATGATATATTTAAAAATGACCTTACACTTACAGTTTTCAATTAATTTCTAATTAGTGCTAGGTACTTTAATATAAAAGCATAAATACTACGCCATATTAGTAGGACGGTTTAGCTTCGCAACTCATATCTACTCATTTTTACTATGTAGTAGACCATTTAGTGGAGCAGTGTCTAAGTTTATTGTCCTGGTAGGTGACCACCACTAGTCACATTTTTCCTAACAGTCGACTCACAAATATGTGGTTGTTTCACTGTTATCTCAAGTTGCTGATTTTACGAGACCTATAGGTTTAAGTCTAGGAATTAAGTTACGCAGCGACACTGTGAGCCAAGTGATTGTGATAATACTTTGAACAATCAAGATTGCTGAATGAATTCTGGCCCTATTGTGGCCTAATGAGAAAGTATAAGACTTTTCTCACTGGGGCCAATTGGGCCAGAATTATTTTGTGCCAGCACTAGAAATACCCGTACATATACTGATTAAAAACTTACGATTTAATTGGACAAAAATAATTTTTAGTTATTTCTCGTATGACTTCCTGTAATTGTAATTGCCAAGGTATGCATATTAATCTACGTCTTGACATATTCATTCGCAACAACAATTTGTTTAGGTGCAACATGACCACCGTTTTGTCGACAATTTGAAGATATAAAGATGTCTAGTATTTTTTTATTAGGAACACATTTTTTTTTATTTATAAAAGAGATAATGTGCTTTTTTTAGCTGTATGCTTGTTTTGTTGTATGTTTGTTTTATTTCAGGCATTGAGCCCGGAAAACAACAATTACAAGCACATATTGTATGATCGCCTCTCTAAACTTCTATATTCTCTTTTTCTATACTTTACTAATATTATAAAGAGGAAAGATTTTAATTGTTTGTTTGAATTGAATAGGCTCTGAAACTACTGGACCGATTTGAAAAATTCTTTCACCTATAGAAAGCTATGTTATCAGCGAGTAGGTAACATAGGCTCAACAGGCGTAATAGGCACAATAGGTGTGCAACAGCTATAGTCTTTAATAAGTACAGATCGTCTTAAAGATTATGGGAATGGGTCACTCTTTTTTTCGCACATCTTTTTTTGGTAGACATGACACATTATATAGAGATAATGTAAAGGTTATCTAGTGTTCTGTCAATGTCGACATTAAAGATTCGATGCGCGATATAAAACTGAGCGTAGGTAATTGTTTGGGAACCCGCCGCGAGCCGCAAGGCTTCTTAGGTAATCTGCGAACTCAATTAATGTAAGCTCCCAGCTTCAATCACGCCCGTTTCAAACGCAGTTGGGTCTTGCACGATATTTTAACTAATAGTAAAGGTTAAACACAATAGAGTCAAAAGATCTATTCGACAAAGTAAAAACTTCACTTTGTCGATAATAATATTTTGATAAAATTAGGCGGTAGACTTATAATATGCTCAATGATAAGAAATTTTTACTATTTTTGAAGAAAAGTCGCGATATTTCAACTAATGGTAAAGGTTAGACACAATAGAGTCAAAAGAACTATTCGACAAAGTAAAAACTTCACTTTGTCGATAATAATATTTTGATAACATTAGGCGGTAGACTTATAATATGCTCAATGATAAGAAATTATTACTATTTTTGAAGAAAAGTCGCGATATTTCAACTAATAGTAAAGGTTAAACACAATATGGGTCAAATGATCTATTCAAAAACTTCATTTTATCGATAATATTTTGACAACAAGATGATTCAATAATATGCTCAATGACAAGAAATGCTCAAGAAAGAAATTTTTGAAGAAAAGTAAAAATAGATTATTGCAAATTTTGTATACAAAATTTGCAATAATCAAACAAGCAAGTACTCCGATGTGTTGTTACTAAGTAAGCCAGTTTGCGAAGTTAATCTAAGTTGACATTGGCTGGATGGCTGTTGTCAATGTCCTTAGAGATTGCGTATTCAATATCTGGATACATGAAAAAAATCCTTTGTCCTTGCGACGGTCAGGAATCGATATAATATTCGCACGAAGAACTGCGCCTGCGCACGTATATCTGCTACTCGGTTGATGTCTCAAGCCTTATATTTTTCATTGCGGACGAAGTCGGGGGCACCGGCTAGTAGGCTAGTTTCATATTAACTTAAACGTAAATCAGAACGCTACGAAGCCTTGGCCGTAAATGATTACAATCGATACAATATTCGGACGAAGAAGTGCGCACGCGCACGTATACCTACTGCTCGGTTGCGCAACTCGAACTTGCACTTGAGACGCGGAGGCGTGATGCAACCGCCATTACACGCTTATTTCACGTTCTTTTAATGTGTTTATTTTATTGTAATAACTACATGGCGTGATCATTCCTTGTAATTCGAGATTTATTTGAGGCGTTATTTACGAATCTCACAGATTAAAAAAAAAACAGTTACTTGACATTGTTTTCTTATAATGTAGAAGGTCGGCAGGCGGACTTTTATTTTTATTAATGATGGGTTTGCATCTAATAGCCGTGCAGCAAAGACGAAGCCGGAATAAACAGACAGAAAAAGTTAAAAATTACATTTTTTTCATAGATAAATGATTGGTCTCGCTGCGCTCTACTAGATACGGCCCTACCTAAAAGCAATAGCTCCGTGAATGCAGCAACTTTTTATTGTAGTGTGTGTAAAACATCGTCATTATTTATCATTTTTTACACGGTTTAATTATATTTTTACAGTTTCACTACGCAAATTGGCATTTTATCATGCCCAAATTTTAATAAAGCATTCGGGCACGTACACATCACAGACAGTTTGCAGTGTGACTAGCTCGGGTACGCCGAATTCGGCGTAGTATTTGTTGCCGCATTTGTCAAGTATTGGCGGCTGTATCTAGTCGGGCGCAGCGAGACCAATCAAATATCTTCGCTTTTTTTTTGTTAAAAGTGTTAAACATTTAGTAAAAGCAATAATTATTTTGAGACATTACGAACAGACACTTCATTTCATTTCAATTTTATTTATTAGTATAGATTAACTTAGTTTTAGACAACCCGTTGAACTTTAGAGTGAATAAATACATTTCTTGTTACATTTTTTGTTTTGGCAGTGCACACTGCGTTTTGCAGTCATTTTGGCAGCCCTGGCAGCAGTAACCACCCATTTACAGAAAAACCACCGTGAAATAAAAGCATATGTGCTGTTGTGTTTCGGTGGGTGAGTGAGTGAGTGATGCCAGGGCCCATTACACTATCCCTTAATCCTTCTATAGTCTGCAGCGCACTTGCAGCACCTATGGCGTTGCTTGTGTTATAGGCTACGGTAGCCATCTACCATCAAGTGGACCGTCAGCCTGTCTGTCAACATAGCAAAAAATGCGTTCAAAACATTTAAAAAAAACAATATAACCGCACTGAACGGCTGCAGTTTACAAAAAATGCCATTGTTTCGCAAACGGACGCTCGGTCGCATTTCATTAATTATGTAGATGTACGAGTATGTATATATAGTTTATATTTTAAATTGCAAAAATATGGTCAACATTAAGATGTTATCGCACCGTATGAAACGCATATTAAGAGGTATTTAATTTACAAATTTGGTGTGCACGTCTTGAGTAACAGTGCGAAATTTAAGGCCTCTTTCACCAACTACAAGTGTTGATTAGTTCCTTCACTGCATAGTATAAAACAGTCGCTTCCCGCTGTATGACTGTCCCTATTGTATGCTTAGATCTTTAAAACTGCGCAACGGATTTTGATGCGGTTTTTTTTAATAGATAGAGTGATTCAAGAGGAAGGTTTTAGTGTATAATTTTCAACGCGGGCGAAGTCGCGGGCACCAGTTATCTACTAAAAATAAAGATACAATCTCTGAAAATTTTATAACAGCAAAAATGTCAGGCGTTATATTGCTTTACACATTTAGTCAGGCGCTACACATCCCTTAATTTAAACGCGGGCGAAGTCGCGGGCACAAGCTAGTTTAGAAATAATTTTATGTTTTATTAAACTATGCACTCGGTTTAGTGTATCCTTCGATAGGCGAATTTTTATTTATATTTTATCAGCCTACTTGACAGATGGTGAAAGAGGCCCTTAATGTTATAATTTTTATCAGCCAACACATTCATTTCTATCAGCATCGTCGAGGAGAATTCGTGACTCAGACAAGCTTTGTATTTAAACAAAGAAGTTAATGTAGTCTGTGACAACTTGAAAAATTCGTATGTCCAAAAAAATTAGACTACATATTTATAAAAGTTCTTGTTCTTTTCTGTTGCACGCGATAATGTCGCTTCCTATAGGTGAAAGAATTTTTAAAATCTGCCCAGTAGTTTTTGAGTTTATTCATTACAAACATACAAAAATACAAAATTTCTCTCTTTATATTATCATTTTTCCAAAAAAGGTTATCTGCAGTCTATATACAGCAGGATGGTAATTTAAGACGAGTCAGTAAGGGCAGCTACCTAAACCAGTATAGCTAGAACAAAACACCCTTAGGAAAATAGTAGCCCTTAGGAAAATAGTAGGTAAGTACAGTCAGCGGGTAAAAAAGGTCAATTTTCACGTTTTGTTTTTATGGTGCCAATCGATTCTGTTATGCCAGACGCCGAAACACGGCACTTATGCTGTTAGTTCAAGCTGTAAAGCAAACATATCAGATGCTGATCATTTTGACTGCAGAACGCATCGCGGAATATGCCTCTACCAAAAGTGTTGTAGTGTATTCAATGCGCGGATTCGTGCGAAACAAAATTGTGCAAAACCACTACTAAACCGCAAATTTTGACAACACATGATAACTTATAAGAATTGTTACAATAATGGACGAAATATACACGATCAATCATTTGACGTGAATCCAAACGAATTAAATCAAATGGAGCGACGTCAAACATTGTGCCCACACACGGTCAGTCCAATTTTCTGTCATTTATGCGTTTGACCGAGTCGAGTGACGTTGACATGAGCTCTGATTCGGAAGCGCGGCAAGATGCCACGGCGTAGTGTTTCTACCAAAGAGGATAGAAATGTATTCTATCCTCCTTGGTTTCTACACTCACGACCAGTTGGCGCGATGAACTGGCGTGACGCAACGGCGCGATTTGAAATTCAGTGTTTGACATCAAGCCATCAGTTTTTACCATTCACGATCAAATTTTGGCTTCACGTCAGTCAATTTGACGCGATGGACTGATTGTGTATTTCGTCCATAAAAGACCCCAAAAGTTAATTAAAGCTGCGAGAATTTTTTTATACAGTTGGGAGCGGACATACGCAATTTCAAACTTAGTGCGTATTTTCTTTCCTATATAATGTACGCATTACCACGGAAATTAATGCTACGTCGATCGTTTTGCATCGATATTTAGTAACCGTTAAACATTCAGAGCAAATCATTACACCTTATTGTGTGGAAATAGAGGTGAATTTCGCATGTTACAAGAGAGAAAAGTTTGTAAATATAAAGTTGTCTGATAAAAAGTCGGCGTCCCCACCGAGGTCGAATTATATCGAGTTATATCATTGAGTCCGGTAGCTGACCATGATTGGGTGGAATGCAGGGTGTTGGCCGAGTACTCGGTGACAAGAGGTAGCGGGACATTAGAAATTTGAACATATTTTCCCTTTTTAATGTAAAAAGTTTATTCTGTGAATAATAAATACAACATAACTTAATTACTTTTAAAATAAAATTTAATAAAAAACGAAGATTATCAAAGTGCTTATATTGAAACATATTTTTTATTACTTACTTTAATATGCAAACTTTTTTTTAAATAATCATTATATTTATATTAATTAGACACAAAACAAATTAAATGTAAAATGTCTGTAATACGTTTAGGTCATAGAACAGTAATCAATATACAAAACGAATATAATAAATTATAGAGATCACATTCTCATGCATTCCGCTAACGCTTATGATGTATGTACGATACCTTACGCCTACAATAGTTAGTGAACGGATTGCGGCGGGCGTGACGCAGCCTTCTCGTAGCAGCCGCCTTTATCTAGATAGCTTCACCGACAATAAGACAATACTGTAAGCGAGCATTTGTAATGTCGTTGGCATTTGTTGCTGCTTTTGTTTGCTCTTCAAATAAATAATGAAATATGAATAGCTATAAGTAAGCGTTGGGGAATTAAAAATATAATCTTAACATATCACTGTCATCAATACTAATAATAATAAATCTCTAAGTGTAGGTATTTTATGTATGTAACATGTTCCTTCATAACTCTTAAACGAATTGACTGATTTTCATGAAACTTGGTAGATAAACATTTAGACGTACGGGACACAGGATATGCTACTTTTTTCTTTTTCAACGCGGCCCCGGGCAAAGCCGGGAGCGGGTCTTTAGTTATAAAATAAAGTCACTGTTCGATTCTGTTTGTGTCTCTGCTAACTTCTTCTAATCTAAACCATCCAACGGATTTTGACAAGGTTTTCTTTCACTATTGGAAAGAGCGATTAACAAGGAAGGTTTATGTATTGCAAAAAAAAAAAAAACATCCGTGCGAAGCCGGGGTGAGTCGCTAGAACAATCATAATTATGACATTCAAAAGAATACAGGGGTTTTTGCTCGGACGCTCTCTTAATGCGCAGCTTACGATATGTGACAAGTATAAAGTACTTGCCACTTTATACTTGTCAATTCTAAGCTGAAATTACTTCGAGTTTCACTTATGGATAGAGGGGTACCAGTAAACGAGGAAGGTTTTTGTATATAAAAAAAATGCATCCCAGGCGAAGCCGGGAGCGGGCCGCTAGTATTTTATAATTTCTTAATACATATTTCAATTATGAAATATATCGTTCAATGAAGACAAAGACACGATTACATGTTAAGGACAAGCAGACAAAATAATGAAACATTGATTGTCTGATTGATTGATCAATGAAATTGATAACGAAGGAACAAAACGAGGGCTTTCGTAACTATTTCTTTGTAATTTAATTAAGTAAATATTATGTATAGGAAGTATGTATACTTTGTTTTTATTACAAACTGCTTTCATAAACAGGCAAACGTCCTAGTAGATGGCAATTCGCCTATAAAGGTGTGTGCTCAAATTAAAAGCGATGTCCTTAAAAGGTCAAAAAATGCCTCGAATGGTGAAAAACGACCTATACTAAGTTACAATATTTAAGACCATTTATCTACCTAATTTTTGTGTCATATATATGAATGTCGACAAAAGTTTTAAAAAAAAAATAAAAAAAAAAAATTAACCCAATGGGACCCAGATGTTCGATAACGAAGGATGAAAATGCCCTCGGGAACATGGCTTTTTTCTGGATGAAATTGAAAGGTACCCTTATGTCCTTTTTTGTATGCCTGACAACGTTTTCGTTACGAGATCATGATCGGTTAAAAGTAGTAAGGCGTTCGCAATTATTGATAATATTAGTTAAATATTGCTTGAAATTTCTATATTCTTCTGAGGCACTGTCTTTACCTCCCGATAAAGAACAATGACATTCCCGTCTATATGAAATTCCATATCACATCACAAAATGATACAGCAACATTTTATCGGCCCCTCCGTTCGTAAGAGATAAACATCTGAACTAAATAGCTTCCATTACGTATAAAGTCCCGCAACATGGATTAGCTATTACTTGACAAACAATGAAAGCAACCACCCGCTTCTTGTCCTTTCTTATCTGCACAATACAGGTATTTGAACAAACGTTTGCGATGCAATTCACCAATGTTTGTATATTGGTTAACCGTATTGAGTATTGGGACAATTTAGTAAGTATGTTTATTAGGGAGACCGCACATTGGCTATTCATTTTTTTCAATTTTTTTTTTATTATTATTAGAGATGGATTTGCTCTTGACTGGAGTGAGCTCACCCAGAAGATGCCTTATTCACTAGAACTTTAAAAAGATTTGGTCAAAAACTAAATTTAAATTAATTTAATTTGATTTAAGACTAGTTAAAAAAAAACCAAAGTATTATGTGCCTTTCTTAGGATTCAAAAGATTTTTTACATCAAATACGGGCGTAAATATGTAAAAAGGCCAAATTACTTTTACTTTTGTATATCAACACGTACTATACTTATGTGCTATGGCTTCGCCTGGACTGGATTAAGGTGGGGTATGTCCATTTGGAATAATTTACCTTTCAAATAAAAAAAGACGTGCCGGATTTTTTGATAAATTTTCTGAGAAAGATTCATATTCGCCTATAAATAGATTAAAAAGTAAATATTCAATGCCTGACCAAAATATATGAGCAATAAAGACTGAAAAAATAATTTAATGTCCAAGAAAAAGGGGGCCGGACGAAGTAGCGGGCAAAAGCTTGAACTAATAAAAGTAAAACAGACCGACCAATTTCATACAGGTGACTCACTGTGTTTGAACCACTTGGCTTCCTAGAAAATTAATGTATCGGGAACATTGGCCGAACAGATTGGACCATTATTGGCGCATTTGATCCAACACCGCCAGCAGTCTCACGATACTAGCAAACCTTTCGACGAGAACACTTCACAACATAACTATTCTATAATTATTGGTTGCCAGTTTTGTTACACCACAAAGGTTAGTACGGCCATGGATACAAACGACCAACGTAAGGAGACACGTCATTTATTTGAGACTTCACACACATGTCTTAAAAGCTTAAAAGAAAACGGTATAATTAGAATCCTAATATGACAGCATGTGCAGTCTATAGGCTTTTTTGAGGAGGGGAAATCACATTTTACGGATTTTCCTTCACCGAGGACACAGCGAGGACAGTCTATATAGGCCTGCAGGGCAACTCATATGAGGCAGTACTGAGGAGTGACAGTAAAAGTTAACTTTTCCTTCTTGCAAGTATGTATATCCTTAAGGAATACCTAAATCAATTAACCTTGATAAATAATATCAAATGAGCACTAGGTATTACGTCGATATTGCTAATTGTTCCATATTGTGATTATGCTGAATCATGGTAATTAATCAGGACTGTGGAAATTATTTATGCCGTCAGACAGGCTGACGGTCCACTTGATGGTAGGTGGCTACCGTCGCCTATGCCTAAACAACGCCACAAATGCTAAAATAAGTGTACTACCGACCTATACTTGTCAAAACAGAGCCAACTATGAGAAGTTCGTTTTTAAAGTTAAAGTTTCAGTCAATAGCGCACATGCGAATCCGGGAGACATTTGTCAGTTAATTCTGAGAACGCGTTGCGAAACACTTTTGAGTGCCCAAAAATCTTCAAGGTCTTCACCATAACTCCTAACATAATACGAAACTTATTGCCTCAGAGTTAAAAAGTGATAATTATGCACTGAATACTAGTAAAAAAAAAAAAAATTCACGGCATAATAACAAGCAACACTTATAATATCACGTATCACGTTCAACTGGTCGTGCAATCCGGATTGTACTTAGCGAATGACCTAGTCTTCACTAGGTCCATTGTTCTAGTACCATGCAAGAAAACACTCTATGCGGCTTGATTTATGGTCGCTTACGACCTGTGTTCATCGTTTGGATATCCTAACAGTTCGCAGTGTGATGGTTTACGCCAAACGAGCGAGTTTCCCGCGCTTCGATATACATTTTTCTCAATAATCTAGTGTCAGAGCTGAGGTTACAGTTCGGAGCAATTAAGCGGAGCTTTGACGTATTATTTGAGGTGAAAGTGCCAATGATATTCGTCCTGGAGACCGCCCGTTTCGTACACACCACACCAGCACCGAGCCAGTATAAAAAGCGTCGGCAACGAAATGAGAGCATTCAGTAGCCTTCGCGCAGTCTACAACAGAAGTGCACGATGAGAGTTCTGGTCAGTTGCAAACAATATTACAGAACTAATACATAATATACGAAATGGTGTCACGTGATTACGTTGTGTAGTGATTATCAGTAATTATGATTGGTGAAGTGCCGTCGGATGAGTGCGTCTAGTTATGTGTTCCAAGTTTGAATCTAGTGTTTCTGTTTGCAGATCGCCGCCGCCGTCCTCGCCTGCGCCACCGCCGCGCCCTCTGGGCTGCTGGCCGCGCCCTATGCCGCCCATGGGTTGCTCGGAGCCGCTCCCTATGCCCACGGCTTGGCAGTGGCGCATGCCGCTCCCCTAGCCGTAGCGCACGCCGCTCCCCTGGCCGTCGCTCACTCCGCCCACGCTCTGCCCACCATCTCCCCCGGAGACATCCAGGGTGCCGCCATCGACGCCCACGTGAACGCCGCTGACCATGTCCGCGCTTCCGTCGACGCTACCCGCGAATATCACGACCAGGCTGCTGAGCTCCAAGGACAGGCCATCAACGCCGCCGTAGATAACTCTTGGCAGGCGGTCGATGCCGCTAAGACCCACGAAGCCCAGTTAGATGGCGCAGCCGCCGGTGTGGCCCCCATCCTCGCCAAGCAACTGGCCGGACACGCCGCCCCAGTTCTGGCTCACGCCGCATACGCCCCCGCCGTAGCTCACGCCGCCGTCGCCCCTGCTCTAGGATACGCCGCCGCCCCCGCTATTGCTCACGGCGGTAGCCACTCCGTAGTTACCCAGTCTCTTTCCCAGACGCACCCCGCTCCCCTCGTCCATGCCGCACCCCTCATCGCACACGCCGGCATCGCCCCCCTGGCGCACGCTGGACTCGCGCACGGACTCGGATATTCCCACGGATGGTAAACTGTGATAGCTCATTATTATCTCCTAATATAATAATAATAAATACATTGTAAATACCAAATATGTATAATGCTCGATCGTTTGGTTTGTAAATTATTTAAAAAAAAAAATCATCGAAATAAAATATTCAGGTAAAAGAGGCGAGGATGTGTGAATAAATGAAAATAGTCATTTTATAAATTTGTGTGTATTTATTTCCCGTTATGAGCATCAATAAGAAAAAATAATATCTTACCGAGCTTAATGTACTGTACTGACAACAGAAGCTTTTGTTTATTCCATTCTTAGCTTAAGCTAAGAAACTATATTAAGTTAAAACAAGCTCATAAAACGATTACCTACCTAATAATAAGTACAGTAAAAAAACAAAATGTTAAATAATCAATTTGATTCCAATCTACGAGTATAATTACGCAACAATGTACTATAATATAATTGAACTGCAAAGTTCACTGAGCCGCTTATTCCTTTGATGTAATCTTTGGTCGGCATTCATAGTTGCTACTAGAACACTTATATCACTATTTCTCAATCGAGACCTTGTAACAATTCAAGGCTGAGAATGGGCGTATAGAGGTGTGCATTTTATTTTATTTTTTAGCAAAACTTTACTATGGCATACCTCAATTAAAACATAGACAAAACGCTTTTAAAGTAAAACGATAATTTAAATGTCAATAGTTTGAATGTCAATATTTATGCATATAAATGCACGCTACACATATGCAGCTATATCTTCTACGTCTATTCATACTATAAAAAAGTAGGTGTATGTTTCAATGTGTTTAAATTCTCTAACTTCTTACCCAACGGATTTTGATACAGTTTTCACTAACTATAAATATTATAAACGAGGAAAATTTGTGTACCTATATAATTTGCAGAAAAAAATATGCATACTTGCGAAGTGGGAGGTTACAAATATTTAAATTCGGTCACCTGTAGGGATGTATAAAAAGGTTTTTTTTTTAAAGAAACAATAGTAATATAATCAAAACATCTATAAATGAGATTGAGAAATGACCATATGAATATTCAACTATAGATACGGGCCTTTCGTGCTGTAAAGTTACGGAATAGCCAAGTTATCGGATGTCATCGAGATACAAGATATATAAATGCTATTCCAAGTATTCAGATCAGATTGTTTGAACTATTTATTGCGTACTGGACTATCGGTCGTGATCGTTTTAAAAGGTTTAAAAGCTTTAGATGCATCGATGTTTAGATGTAATTGTAATTATTAGAAATTTTCACATAAAATCTTTACACGCAAGAAAAAATACTCGAACATTATAGGAAAAATATTTTCCAGAGTTCAGAGATCACTATGGTGGAAATCGTTTTCGTAAATAATGCGAGATTTTAAGTTTTTCATTATTGTTAATAGATAGATTTTTAAAAAGAAAATAAAATTACGCGTAAATGAATAAATAAAATTAAGTTGTAAATACAAATGCACAAACTTAAGCTCTAAACAATATTATAAATTAAGATATTGAGTTACGCATTCACGCCTAACTATTTATAACCGACGTCATGAAATTTTGCTCACACGTACCCTTTGTTATTTTTTACTAGCGGCCCGCTTCCGGCTTCGCCCGAGGTGCATTTTTTTTACGTACAAACCTTCCCTGATTATCCCTCTTTCCATGGAAAGAGGGATAAGAGGGGGAGTGATGACAGAATTAAAATCTACTACATATATACTAGCGCGCCTTTGTTTTGATTGACGACAAATGTTTGACAGCTGGGAAACAGAGTGGTTTGTATGGGAAAAGAAAATTGTTGTTTTTAATTTTTCCCTCGCATTTTTTTATGTTTTTTTCTTTCCATAAGAACCTTCCTCAGACTTCATCAAACACAACAAAAAAGAAATCAGCCAAATCGGTCCAGCCGTTTTCGAGTTTTGCGCTTAGCAACACATTTAGGGATTCAATTTTTTTATTTATATAGATTAATTAAAGATTTATTAATTCAATAATTTCATTTAATTAATATGTAGGTAGTAGTTGGATGCTCTTGGTCAACATCTAGCCGTTAAGATTAGGCCTATGATGGAGCGAGCTCACCCAGAAGATGCCTATTCTCTCGAACTTTGAAAATATTTGGGTTATATGAGCTCGGAGACATAGACGCCGGCAGGGAGTTCCAAACCTTGGCAGTGTGCATTGTAAAGGGTGTTTCAAAGCGCTTGGTCCGAAAATGAGGGATTTCGACAAGATGAGGATGGTAACCAGCCGTACGTCTGATCTAGGGCAAAAGCTAATTTAAAATAATTTTAATTTAGAATTCATAAACAAACGCCAGATATGTGTCGTTCATTGTAAAAGTGGTGTGTAACTCCCTATTTTTAAAACCATCTTTTCTTGCCTAATGGTATCACATTTAGTCATAACTTTCAATATAAAAGTGAAGTAACTTCAATAGTTGCATTAAAATCCCATAGATGAAAACAATGAATGAATGCTTATATTTATTTTTCCTACACTATAATTCGCAAAAAGCTCGTTATTCTAAAATTCAGTTACAAGGAGATAGTTCACTTTTACAATGAACGACACATATTTGATACCGTTGAGACAATAAGCCAATGTAATAATGTACGGATCTAATACACAAAAATTGGTAGCTAACACGATTTTAGCAAGAGATATAAACTAAGAATTCTGAAAAATATTGTAGCCGTAAAAGAAAATAGTAACATTCACATTGTACATTGTGTGATCTATTTTCGTATATGTGCATAATTAACAATTATATTATTTGACTGATAAAATTGATTGAGACATTAAAATTTTGCATTAGTGTATCGCGATTCGTTAATTTATTATTGTAAATTAATAATTTAAAAGATCATCTATAATAAGGTTTCGAGACCTTATAGCTTTTACAAGGAGGCGGTATTTCGAACCAGCGATAATAATTTTATTATGTTACATAAAATTTAATTAAATATTTTCCAGGAAAGATAAAAAATATTAATTCAAATAATGTTGCATTAAGAACAATAACCTATCACAATGTTACTTGTATTTTAAACATGCATGAATGCATGAATGTTTCCCTGTCATGAATGGGTTAGTCCGTCTAGCGGCAGTTATAACCCCTTCACCACCTTACAGAACACCATCGTGAAATAACTGCATGTGTGCTCCTGTGTTTCAGTGAGTAAGTAAGTATGCCGGTCCGCAGAATGATAGTTTACGCCAAACAAGCGAGTTTTCCGCTCTTCTACATACATTTTTCTTAATAATCAAGTGTTATAGTTTGTAGCAATTAAGCGGAACTTTGACGTATTATTTAAGGTGAAAGTGCCAATGATATTCGTCCTGGAGACCGCCCGTTTCGTACATGATTACACGAGCACTGAGCCAGTATAAAAAGCGTCGGCAACGAAATGAGAGCATTCAGTAGCCTTCGCGCAGTCTACAACAGAAGTGCACGATGAGAGTTCTGGTCAGTTGCAAACAATATTACAGAACTAATAGATAATATACGAAATGGTGTCACGTGATTACGTTGTGTAGTGATTATCAGCAATTATGATTTGTGAAGTGTCCTCCTGGGGATTTCGGATGAGTGTTAATCCGGTTGTGCGTTTCACATTTGAATCTAGTATTTCTGTTTACAGATCGCCGCCGCCGTCCTCGCCTGCGCCACCGCCGCGCCCTCTGGGCTGCTGGCCGCGCCTTATGCCGCCCATGGGTTGCTCGGAGCCGCTCCCTACGCCCACGGCTTGGCAGTGGCGCATGCCGCTCCCCTAGCCGTAGCGCACGCCGCTCCCCTGGCCGTCGCTCACTCCGCCCACGCTCTGCCCACCATCTCCCCCGGAGACATCCAGGGTGCTGCCATCGACGCCCACGTGAACGCCGCTGACCACGTCCGCGCTTCGCACGACCAGGTTGCCGAGCTCCAGGGACAGGCCATCAACGCCGCCGAAGACCACTCCTGGCAGGCGGTCGACGCCGTCAAGACCCACGAGGCTCAGTTAGATGGCGCCGCCGCCGGTGTGGCCCCCATCCTCGCCAAGCAACTGGCCGGACACGCCGCCCCAGTTCTGGCTCACGCCGCATACGCCCCCGCTGTAGCTCACGCCGCCGTCGCTCCTGCCCTAGGTTACGCCGCCGCCCCCGCTATTGCTCACGGCGGTAGCCACTCCGTAGTTACCCAGTCTCTTTCCCAGACGCACCCCGCTCCCCTCGTCCATGCCGCACCCCTCATCGCACACGCCGGCATCGCCCCCCTGGCGCACGCTGGACTCGCGCACGGACTCGGATATTCTCATGGATGGTAAACTGTGATAGCTCATTATTATCTCCTAATATAATAATAATAAAAACACTGTAAATACCAAATATGTATAATGCTCGATCGTTTGGTTTGTAAATTATTTAAAAAATTATCGAAACAAAATATACAGGTAAAAGAGGCGAGGATGTGTGAATAAAATAAATGAAAATAGCCATTTTAAAGATTTGTGTGTGTGTTATTTTCCATTATGAACATCAATAATAAAAATATCTACCTAAGCTTAATTTTTGGCACTGGTAACTCTTAATTGCGTACTGGACTGTCGATTGTGATCATTTTAAAAGGTCGCTGCATCAGTTCTAATTCTTCATTAGAATTCATAGAAAAAACAGACTTCATAAATCACTGGTGGAAATAGTTTTAAAAAATAACGCGATATTTTATGTTTTCCATATTTTTAATTGGCATTCAAAAAAAAAAATCGAGACGCAAAAATAAATAAATTCGAAATATAAGTCTTTTAGCTTATATAAGCTTCGAAACTTAAGCTTAAGTCTTAAGAAGTATTATAAATACGAGTGAGTTTGTTTGTTTGTTACGCTTTCACGCCTTAATTATTAACCCGTACATTATGAAATTTTGCTTAAACGACGTGAATGTGAAATAACTTTCACATGACGTGAAAAAAAGGACACAAAAAGAAATAGAATATCTCAAACTCATTCACAATCGTCGTTTACAATACATAAAAAGTACTGTTTCCGAGGAACACGAATGAAATCGCCGGCAAAACCTAGTTTAAAATAAATTTAAATATGGAATTCGTACTCAAATTTTATAGCGTTTGGACAGTTCGACATAAATAGCTAAAATACACATTTTATAGTCATTTTTAAAATATTTCTTTTTTTTTGCATATAATTCTCAAGAAATATGTGAAATCAAAAATAAACCGAGTGGAAAAATTATTTCAATAAACTTTACGTGTAATGACTGACAAATTATGTATCATTTGACAGATTAAACTGCTTTAGGCCGATAAATGTGTATTAATTACGAATCATCGTAATTAATAACTGAAAAGAGCATCTATAAGGTTTCGAGATCAAATAGCTTTACGAGGCGTCGGTAATTATGTGACATAAAATATAATTACTTATAATTTAATTAAATATTTTCGTTAAATAATAATAATTTATTAAGTACAATAACCTATCACAAAGTTACTTGTAGTTTGAACATGCATAAGTTTGCACATTCAATATCATCAATTGCACCGTCAACCTGTCTAACGACCTTTACTTAAAAAAAAGAAAAATCACTGAAGATTAGAGATGTGCGTTCAAAAATGTTTTTTTTCTTGATTAAGATAACTTGTAGACTTGTAACTTGTAGGTTATAGTGGCAGAAGCAAAAGGAAAAAATAATATTATTTTTGTAAAATTAAAATTATATTTTGACGACACGTTTGGTCTAGTGGCTAGTAACCCTATGCTGTTAACCAAACGGTCGCGGGTTCGAATCCCGCTAGGGGCAAATGTTTATGTGTTGGTATCCATAATACAAGCAATAGTTGCTTAGTATGGAATATATATATATAGCTTCTAAATGTCATTAGCAAGATTTCACAAACGGATATCATGTACTATATGACTCGAACATAGATATATGATGACGTAGAATGGAAAAGGAAGTACGTATGTAGGCGGTACAGCCGGTTGTGAATTTCACAAGCGGATATGTACCTTAAGACTCGAACATAGAGGTCACAAAATTTTAACAAGATATCGTTAGCATTCATTTACTAGAAGATAATGGTTCCTGTGAAATAAGGTTAATATGATCAAAAGTAATGACTAAGTATTAAATATAAAAATAAGCTAAATGGATAATATTGTGTTCGTTTGTTCTAATTTTTTATCTTTTTATTATAATTGAATATACACACATAATTGTTATATAATTCTCATATAAATTAATTAATATGTAGTTAAGTTAGCGTATATAGGCACAGTTAATCTATGTAAATAAAAATGAATAGTCAACAGCAAAATTCGAGATCGATGGCTGGACTGATTCGATTTTTTTTTCAAACATTAGTTTAACTCCGAGGAAGGTTCTTATGAATAGAAAAAAGTTGGATAAATTGCATGCTTGGAATCCCATCATAGTTCCAATCAAAGTTCCTAAGGTGACAATTAAATTAAATCAACGTTAATCTGAACGTTGAGTTTTCACTTTTGACGTTTTGTAATAACGACGTCTGTCGTATCATCTAGTTTATTATAATTGTTTAAAATGATAAAATTTATAAATGTTAATTTAAAAAAAAATGTGCTAAATGTGGAGCAACAGAGTCCTATTGCTACACACACACACACACCCGTATTTTCTAGTTAAATTATTTAATTTAAACGGTGTTTTTTTTATAAAATATTGTAGTTTTCTAAAACAGAAAAAAAAACTAAAAATACATATTAAAAAAAAACTGTAATCATTGTAAGGTGACGTATGTTTTGCATTTGATTAAATGTAATTTTGACATTTTTTACATTTTTTTGTATTATTAATACTTAATAGGGAGATTAGACCTCGAACTTAGAGAAGTAGGAATTATAAAAATAAATGTGCTTTCTATAACTTTCCATCATCTATGGCGCCGTCGTCCGTTATGATTGCAGCTCGCGGTAATACACCAATGCAACGGAACCTGAGTTGTTATGACGCCTTGACTAGGTGTTTGGCATTAACGAGTACAGTAAACAAGAAAACTTTTAACCGTAGACTTTAAAGCAACCGAAGAAACTTTAAAGGCAGTCGTCTTTTAAGTCATACAAAGTCATTATAAGAAAGTAATTATTTTTATTCAAAATTGAAATTAATCTCTAATATACTTATTGTAATGCATCTATTTGAATTTTTTTCACTATTTCAATGGTAAAATACACCAGATGGACATAGGCCTAATAGGAGATTGTTTGTTACGCTTTCCGTCTTAACTACTCAACGTTGTCAGAGATACAGAAAAGGACCTACTAGAGTACTTTTTATTCAGAGAAAAAAAAACTCAAATCATCTAAAAATATGAAAAAATTCAAGACCCCTAAAAGTGATGCTAAGCGCAAAACTCGAGAACGGCTGGACCGATTTTAATTCTGCCTTCACTCATGGATAGAGAGTAAAAAAAAATGCACCCCCTGCGAAGCCGAGAGTGGGACGCTAGTTGCTTATATATTTTGGCAGGCGTTGAATTTTTATTATTTAAACGATTTATAGGATTTTTAGGACGCAGTCGCGAGCTAAAGCGATTTATGTATACAACCCCAAATGCGCCCTCGGTCTAGTTTAAAATAAATATTATGTAACCTCGTATTTCATGGTCGGTTTACGTTCGCTTGGTGGCATTCTTTCGTTAATTAAAAGATTTTTAATTGAAATTATTTTTAAATTTCATTTTGCATGAAATATACAGAAAAGCTTTCTGGATACAAAAGTCGACAGGGAATCTGACGGTCCACTTGATGGTAAGTGAATGGATACATACAAAAACTACCGATTTTAGTAAGGTAGTTAAGTAAGATCTAGGAGTTATGGAAATGAACTCTGGTATCCAAAACACCAAAATTTTTTGTATTTCAAGGTACAGTTAATAAGGATAGAATGAAGTTACGTTCTCCTAACGAATACAGAGTGCATAGTATACCTAATATGTATGTATTATACGTAATATATATTCCATAAATTAAAGATTATTTTTTTAATAATTCGTATAAACGTTCAGAGTACATACAGCTCAAACAATATAAAAAAAAATAGTAGTAATATTCACTGTTGGATAAAAAAATACTATGTTGACTGTATCACTCACAAATAAAATCGGAAATGTACAATCTGCGATATCCGTTCTTTTTTTTTAAACATATTTACCAATCGAGTAGTTATTATAGCGTTCCTTTATGCGTTCTTATACAATGAAAATTAAGAAAAATATATAAAAGAAACAATTCAGGAAGATAGAAGGCTTTAAAACAATTATCTTCAGGAAGATATAAATTAAATTTATAATGACAATCGAAAGAGTTTCTGGAGAAATTAATCTATTTGGTGAATAAATATTTCGATTTTTGATTTGATTTTGCTTTCTGAAGTAACAAACATAATCGCGGTCGAATCTCAGTTCAAAAAATAAAAATTAAGTGAAAAATTGTTTCAAAATAGTTATGAAGCACTAATGTAAACTGTGAAGTAAGAAATTTTACTTTAATTAGGTAATAAGATCATTTGCATTGCTCTTGTAATGATGATAAATATATTTTGCATATGTATCGCGCAATGCAATAATAAAATTCAACATAATCTAATTAAGCTGGTTAAAATTTATTTAAGCATGTTAAATTTAAATTAACGTAAGCGCGGCGTTTGTACGAGTTTTAAAATAGAATGCGCAAAACAACTGCCAATCATATAACCCGAGGCGGCTCGATTCAAAATTTGACCACGAATTCTATCTGTCAAAATTGCCGCGCTTCCTGCACCCTTCCCGCCCTTGAGCGACCGCTTACTTTTTTCACGCCCGTTCCGTTTCACACCACGCGCGCTTAGACGACTATAAAAACAGTCAGCGACGAAATGAGAGCATTCAGTAGCCTTCGCGCAGTCTACAACAGAAGTGCACGATGAGAGTTCTGGTCAGTTGCAAACAATATTACAGAACTAATAGATAATATACGAAATGGTGTCACGTGACGTTGTGTAGTGATTATCAGCAATTATGATTTGTGAAGTGCCCTCCTGGGGTTTTCGGATACGTGCGTCTAGTTGTGTGTTCCAAGTTTGAATTTAGTGTTTCTGTTTGCAGATCGCCGCCGCCGTCCTCGCCTGCGCCACCGCCGCGCCCTCTGGGCTGCTGGCCGCGCCTTATGCCGCCCATGGGTTGCTCGGAGCCGCTCCCTACGCCCACGGCTTGGCAGTGGCCCATGGTGCTCCCCTAGCCGTAGCGCACGCCGCTCCCCTGGCCGTCGCTCACTCCGCCCACGCTCTGCCCACCATCTCCCCCGGAGACATCCAGGGTGCCGCCATCGACGCCCACGTGAACGCCGCTGACCACGTCCGCGCTTCCGTCGACGCTACCCGCGAATATCACGACCAGGCTGCTGAGCTCCAAGGACAGGCCATCAACGCCGCCGTAGATCACTCCTGGCAGGCGGTAGATGCCGCTAAGACCCACGAGGCTCAGTTAGATGGCGCAGCCGCCGGTGTGGCACCCATCCTCGCCAAGCAACTGGCCGGACACGCCGCCCCAGTTCTGGCCCACGCCGCATACGCCCCCGCCGTAGCTCACGCCGCCGTCGCCCCTGCCCTAGGATACGCCGCCGCCCCCGCTATTGCTCACGGCGGTAGCCACTCCGTAGTTACCCAGTCTCTTTCCCAGACGCACCCCGCTCCCCTCGTCCATGCCGCTCCCCTCATCGCGCACGCCGGCATCGCCCCCCTGGCGCACGCTGGACTCGCGTACGGACACGGATATTCCCACGGATGGTAAACTGTGATAGATCATTATTATCTCCTAATATATAATAAATAAATACACTGTAAATACCAAATATGTTTAATGCTCGATCGTTTGGTTTGTAAATTATTTTAAAAAAATCATCTAAATAAAAAAATACAGGCAAAAGAGGCGAGGATGTGTGAATAAATGGAAATAGTCATTTTTATAAATATTTGTGTATTATTTATACCTCATTCTACATTGTTAATGTACCTGCATTTTATGTCTGATCATAGTGGGTAAACCTACTGTTAAGAAAGAAATATGTATCTCATATTTTTACCTATATTCTCAATAAATAAATTTAAAATAAATAGACAACAAAACAAAACAAAACAAGGCGAACACGTTTACACAAATAAAAATAATCATCTTATAAATACATTATATCGTATTTATTTTTACATTTAACACTTAAATAAAGACGTATATCTAGACCCCGATTGTTATTACCTGTCATCAATGAAATCGTGAAGTGAACGGTATAATTAAATTGATAATAATCGAATCTTGCATACTTCTTGCATACCGTCTGTCACCGAGAGAATTTCCGCGTATTTTACCATTCTTTGTTCTCAATACACTATCGAGGATTTCGTTGAATAAATTTAATGAGATTTTGAATAAGCATACAAATTATGTAGGTAGTGCAGGCATGTAATGTAATGTAGTAAGCCGGAAGTTTATATATAGGTTTGCCGAAGGGAACCTTGAACGTGAATTCCTCGCCTTTCGTGTCTTAAAAAAAAATGGTTCACGGAATCGGAACGGACTCTTATAAAAACCTTCACGTGTCATTTAAAAATTAAGTACTTTGTTAAAATGTTGTTTGCACTAAGGAAGTATCAGTCGACAATTTTGTCATTATGAACAGTTTTTTTTTAAACGTTGAAAGAATGCGGTTGAAATGTCAAGTTATTTTTGTGACACATTTTTTTAAGCTTTTTTGTGTGTTATACCTATTAAAAAAAATCTATAATTTCGTATAAATATATTTGACTTTGTCAAACTTCATACCATCAAATAATATCACGAAATGAAAAATTTGTTAAATTCTAAGTAAAGTCGGGGTAAAAAGGGTTCTTCAGGGCAATAATTATTATCAGTCATGTTTTAGTTTTAATAGGTATTAAGAGTCTACAACTTGATAAAGGAATGAATTTGAAAACTGACCAAGGTTTTCATACCCTGACTGTACAAGTAGCTGAACCTGGCCACGCTTCGCTGTGGCTCGTTTTTTGGTCATGGAGTAAGTTACTTTGTTTTCAGAGATATCGTGTTTATAGGCTCTATACATGATACTGAAACTAAAATGTCCATTTTTAAATTTTTTTTCTGTATGTATGTATGTTCCTCTATAACTCTTAAACGAATTAACTGATTTACATGAAACTTGGTAGATAAACATATTTTAGACGTACAGGACACAGGATAGGCTACTTTTTTCGCGAGCACCATCTAGTACAAAAATACAAAATACAATACTCTCTTTTTAGTATAGATATTTCTCTCTATAAATCTTCTTAGTATAGATAATGTATTTTTCGAGCTTCCCTCAGTGCATGTGCGAATTTGAGCTGACTTGACTATATGAACACAGAAATTACGTTTAGTCTAGAAATAGAACTCAACAAAATGTTAGGCGCTCTAGAAATATCAACCATGACCAACTCAATTTCCTGTCTTAATACCAGTTGGAAAATAGGTTTCCATAATATTAAGCATATAAACTGCACAGATATTACGCTCCACATGTAAACAAACTAACAAACTACAAAATCCGACATCTCCTACTTACCTATATTTATAAATAAATATTAGTATGGATTTGTGCATTCAAAAAAGGCAATGGGATAATGTGCAACAACCTAATAATAGAGTAAATGAAATTGAATACATTTTTTGTATGCAATAATGACACCTATCGGTAGTTGGAAGTGAATTTATAACCTCGCGCGGCGTGTTAAAAATATTCACATAGAGTTACCACACCGAACAATCATCGAGCAAACATTTTCTAAGGAACTAAGCTTTTTTCCCCTATAAATCTTAAAAGAGACTACAAGCTACGCGATGTCATAGAGTCCAACGTCGTCCTAATCTAACACAAAGCGAGTACGCGATCATCGCGTTAGTAAGCGATGCGACCATCGCATGGTCGTGCGATAAAAAAAGCTAGGTCGACTGTCTCGTAAACTGATTCGAGATACATCCTCTTCTTTTTGTTTTCAGCCTTCAAGAGATCTTCATCATGCTCGATAGTGATTCGATTGGTCAATCAGAACAATAAGAGATCTCTTCGCTAGAAAGGACCGAACCCAGTAGTCTCATAATCTATATATATATATAAAATGTTGTGTTGGTTTGTGTATTACTCAAAAACTCGAAAACTAGCCGACGTATGGACTTGAAATTTTAAAAAAATATGCAATCCTCTTAAAGGATTGATCTTATCTATTTTTCGCATAACAATATAATCTCGATCGCGAGAAAGTACCTTTTTTTTACGGCGCCATCTGCCGAAAGCAACGACCATCCAACCCAAATTTGGGTTGGAATGTCGATGGCCGAAAGCGAGGAGAACTCACTAGCCAACGAGAAGCGCTGTCACATTTAAAGTGGAAGTTAGCCGTTGTTATAGTAGGTATGCATTGCAACGATATGGAATATTTTCATACAGAAGATGTGAATGAAGTTGCTCAACAGTCTGTAAGGAATGTTATATTTTGGCTAATTTTAAGACTAAAAGTTCACGTGATATACTCTATATACATTGACTCATAATATAATGGTTGGTTTATTTACGATCTGTCATTAATGACCAGACATTTGATACAAGGTAAATAATATAGAACTGATACAACAAATAATTACAGTATCTACTCGCTCGCACAGCGATTTTGCATTTAGCTTCTAGCGTAGTTTGTAATTTAATTTAAATAATGTCACTACAATCCGTGTATTAAAGTTGCCCGTATGGGCCTATTTTGCTACAGAAAAATATTTATTTATTTATTAAGTTATATCATCATCAATCAATACTAATAATAAATCTGTAAGGGTCGGTCATGGAGTAATTTACTTTGTTTTTAGAGATATCGTGTTTATAGGCTCTATACATGATACTGAAACTAAATTGATGATTTTTAGAATTTTTTTTCTGTATGTATGTATGTATGTATGTATGTATGTATGTATGTATGTATGTATGTATGTATGTATGTATGTATGTATGTATGTATGTATGTATGTATGTATGTATGTATGTATGTATGTATGTATGTTCCTCCATAACTCTTAAACGAATTAACTGATTTTCATGAAACTTGGTACATAAACATTTAGACGTACGGGACACAAGATAGGCTACTTTTTCTTTTTCAACGCGGACGAAGTCGCGTTTTCAATATAAGCCAAATTCTTCTTATGTTCTAACTTTTATTGTGAGGTTTCTATCACTTCGATGGAAATTCTAAACAATACAATTTGTTCTTCACATGTTTAAGTATTTTCATATATTTTTTTCAAACCAATTGCGTTGACACTTTCTTGTAACATCTTTATTAAACAATGCAAATTTTTAGGATTTAGCCTTTGTATACCCCTTAAATACAATTCTAAATTTAAATTCATTACACGCCTTCATTAAAATAGGCTATGCAGCTTACAAGCGGCGGCATGCAAAAAAGCATTCAACTGGTTGACATTTAGAAGATTTACTTTAATAAAAACTACGAAAAAAATGTCACCAATACCTTTAAGGTGCAAAAATCTACATCAATTCTTAACTTGGAACTTTTTTATAACAAGTTTTTCCGATTAATATAATGAGAGAAAATCAAAAATTATTTTTGACCTATTTTTTGATTTATTAAAAGTACAACGTGTATAATTTTTTCTTTTTTAATCTATACCAATATAATATAAAGCTGAAGAATTTATTTGTTTGTTTGGTTGTACGCGCTAATCTTAGGATCTACTGATTCGAATTGAAAAATTATTTTTGTGTTGGATAGTTATAATGTTACTCGCGACTAATGTAGCTTTCTAATAGGTGAGAGAATTTTCAAAAATTAGTCCAGTCGTTTTTGAGTTTATTCATTTAACATACAATTTTTTCTCTCTTTATAATATTAGTATATATATATAAATATTTTTTCTAATACTATTTCACCGGCGCTACGTCTCTATAGTGACTTCAAATCGGCTTAGGGCTATTTGAAAAATAGTTATAATTTGTCTTTGTGATGCAATCTTCATATATTCTTGAACTGCGCACACGCATCGCGTCCGTCAAATAAGTGCGCGTAGCTGTGCTTCCTGCATTATTCCCGCCTGCGAGCGTTGACTTTTAACTTTTTTCCTCTTTTTTTTTTGTATTATAAGCAACGACCGCAATGTGTATGCATCCAGCCTGTTCTATATATGTTTAATGACGTGCATTGTATATAAATGGATGAGTGCGGGATGGTATCGAACAGTTATCAAGAGGTCCAAGATGAGAGCAGTGGTCAGTAATTGTCTTTGTTTTAAGTGTCAAGTTTAATGTTATTGTTGTTTAAAAAATTAAGTTTCGTTGAAGTGAAAACCCCTTTAGTCGCGTTTGGCACTTTTGTGTGGAGGAAAAAGAGCTGAAATCGCGTGACCGTCACGCGGTCACGCGTTTATATATTTATATAAGTATTATGTGTGTGTGTGGGTTTAGGTTTATATGAACTTTGGAAAAAATAAGAAAAGAAATTCAAAGTCACTTGGTTAAGAAATCATAGTAGATATATTTAAAAAATGGGGAAAAAAATCGATATTTTTCGGTATTGTGAACACAAATTTTCCAATTTTGCTTTTTTTTTGTGTGTAATCCTAAACAACTATGCTCTTGATTGCAGTCATAAATATAATAATTGGTTCTGTAGTCATAAATTAGATAATGTTAAATTGAGTCATAGTTAAAATCTTTTTTCAGCCAATTTTGACACTTCTGCAAATTATATACCTATAAAAACCTTCCTCGTTTGACGCTCTTTCCGTTAGTGGAAACTAAATGAAAAATCCGCTTAGTAGTTTTTGAGATAATTAATGCGAACAATACAGTCAGACGCGTCGGGGGTGCTTTGTTTTATAATATGCAAGGATAGATATGCATAAAAAAACCAAATAAAAATACTCCGATTGTTACAGATCTTCCTTTCGGCCGTTGCTTGCGCAGTTGCTGCGCCTTCTGGTGCCATCCTCCCTCTGTCGCCACTGGCTGTCCCTATAGCCCTGCCGGCACCCACAATATCACCTGGTGATCTACAAGCGGCCGCTATCGACGCTAAAGTCCTCGCGGAAGACCAGGCGAGAGCCATCGTTGACAAGGCGAGGGAAACCGCCGAACAAGTTGTCGAGGAACAAAAAGTGAAGACCGAAGAAGTGACAGACGTGGCTAAGGAGAGAACTGCGGATGCATTTTGGTCAGTTGAGGACCAGAAATGGCAAGTTTACGACGCCGTCAAGACAGCCGAAGCTCAGATAGACGGCGCTATAGCTAGCAAAGCCAGTGAAATCGCCAAATCGGCATTGACACCCGTCGTCGTTCCATCCCAGTTCATCACACCGCTGGCGCCGATAGCTCCCTTCATTTTCACCCCAGGGATTGTCGCTCCAAAAAGTGGTGTGCCTCTAGTGCCCGAAGTGAAAAATGAAGGTCTAGTGAAAACTGCCGACGTATCTGAGAAAAGCCAGGCGGAAAAATCATCGGCTGAACCGAAGAAACCTGAGCTAGCGATACAACCATTCTTGGCGCCTAGTCCTGTCCTATTTTTCCCGCCGTCTCTAAACACATTCCCAATAGTGCCAGGTCCAGTGTTGACTTCTTTCGTTAAAACGGTGAAATGAGAACCGTTTTTGGGGAAGAAATTTTAAAAACATAAATAAATGTTCAAGTGAATTGAAATTGTCTCTCATTTACTAGTAATCCGCTCCCAGCTTCAGCCGGGTTGCAATTTGTATACACAAACATTTAATTAATCTTTAATTGATAATCCTATACATTTTGGGGATTTATTTAGTTATTATTTTCATTATAAAATATAATACACTTTTGACAATCTACGATTTATTTATATTTTAATGTTAAGGTCGACAGACAGGCTGAAATACCATCAAGTTATACCATCAAGTGACGCTCCATTTGATGGTATAACACAAGCAAAAATAAAAAATGAAAAAAATAAAATTCACGATTAAAATGAAAAGGTATTTGGCGTTTTTTATCCAATTCTAAGTTATGCCAACTTAGCCTTTACACTTACCAATTAAGAAGTACTCATTAACATATAGCCTTTAACTTTACAATTATTTCTTGCATACCGTTCTTACTCTAATCTAATATACCAGAAATATTCCGCATAGATTTCCGCATAGATCACAGATAAAATTCAGAATGTGTCTTAGCCAAGTGTTTTGGTCTATGATTTCAAAATAATATATATTTTTTATTGTTACCCAAGACCACAATGAATAAACAGTGCGTGTTCTGTTGTGTTTCGGTAAGTGAGTGAAGGATAGAAGAGCGCATGCGCTATCCCCATATTATCGAGGTTGACGTTGCAATTATAGCAAATTTTATGATGTGTCTATGTGTTCATAGGTGACGGTCAAATGACGGCCATCGACCACCAAGTGAATCTTGTTTTCCACCGACTTCCAAAAAAGGAGGAGGTTCTCAATTCGACTGTATTTTTTTAAAATGTTTGTTACCTCAGAACTTTCGACTGGGTGACACGATTTTGTTTATTTTTTTTTATTTGAAAGCTGGCTTTCAAGCTTCCCGTGTGGTTCCATTTCAATTTGGTCCAGTCCTGACAGTGGCATCAATGAGAAAACGGTTTGAAGTCGGTTTTGTTAATGACTCTTTTTAACAAAAATAAAGTATAACACGCGGAAAATAAGTCAATTCGATTAGCTGTTAAATATCAATAAATAATTGTATAATATACGCTGTGAAAAAAAATATCTAATGAATTCTATAGTAGCCTATTAGGTTACGTTGTAATTTTGTCAGCTCCGCAGGTAGATGATCGCTGTTGCGTGAATTTAATGCGTACGATTCGTTATCTTCCACTTTGGCATTACGTTACACTTTAATATTTATACCAATATTATGAGAGGACTTTGCAAAATGAGTATTTGAAAAATTCTTACACTATTTAATTGATTTCATCATCAATCAATACTAATAATAAATCTGTAAGGGTTGGTGATGGAGTAAGTTACTTTGTTTTCAGAGATATCGTTTTTATAGGCTCTATACATGATACTGAAACTAAATTGACGATTTTTAAAATTTGTATGTATGTATGTTCCTCCATAACTCTTAAACGAATTAACTTATTTTTATGAAACTTTGTAGACAAACATTTAGACTTGCGGGACACAGGACAGGCTACTTTTTTCTTTTTTAACGCGGGCGAAGTCGCGGGCGCCAGCTAGTTAATAAATAAATGTTTTCTCAGACCTCACTCACACACTTTAAAAACGAATCTGCTCACTGAATGATGACTTTGTATGCAATTATTCAATGCAAATACTGCCAATGAATAATAATGGCAAAACTATATATTATTATTTTAATATCATGCCACAGGGTACTTTATATTGTAACGTCACAGGGTATACTTTATACTATACTTTCTGCCTTAATTAATTAACTTTAGCTGACATAAATAGCAGACGCGTACATAGATTGTGAAAACAATTACTTTTAGGGCCTCTTTCACGAACTACTAGTAAAGTGTTGATTACTTACTTTTAAAAATCATTTTCTGTTATATTGAATTATGCACTCGGTTTACTGCATCAATCGATAGCCGAATTTTTTATTATTATTTTCTATTTAATGTTTGGGACGTTTACCGTACAAACAAAGGCATATCAGCTAAATTATTCCCGGTTACCGGTGACTTTAAATGACAGTTTGGCCTAATTGACGTTTGTGAAATAGGCGCTAAATGTTGTTGCTCTTTTACTATTCAGATCAATTCAGTGTGGAAATGTAGCAATTTAAACTGTTTGTTACTTAAGGGTGTATTCAGATAACGCACAGTGGAACACATCAACTGAATTGGGGCATGGAGTGAATAATGCGTGTTTACACAGGCGGAACTGGTTCGAATTAACTTAATAATACATATTTCGCCTTTAAAATACTCATAATTAAATTACGAATAATAAGATTAATTTACGTTTGGAATTTGAATTTGAAATCTATACCCAACTAATATTATTTATTTATTTTATTTATCTCAACAGACATATTATAGGTGCATCATAACAGGAGCAACTCCAATTGCCTTACATTATTTAAACAAATTGCAAAAAAACACAACACACAAGAAAATAGAAATTACAAGAATAACAATAAATAAACCAAAATTACCCATTATAATGGGACATCACAAACAGTCCAACCCTATTGAATTCATAGTGGGTTTTTGCAGTGGAACAGGTAGGTAGGTACATTATAAGATGAATTTATATTTTTCTTTGTAATGAATAAACTCAAAAACTACTGGATCGATTTTAAATATTCTTTCACCTATAGAAAGCTATATTATCAGCGAGTAACATAGACAACATTTTATAAAGTTACGCGGACAAAGTAGCATACAACAGCTAGTGAATATTAAAAAGAAGGTTACTTCCCCACCTACTGATTAGCATTTATTATATTACTAGCTGACGCCCGCGACTTCGTCCGCGTTGAAAAAGAAAAAAAGTAGCCTATCCTGTGTCCCGTACGTTTAAATGTTTATCTACCAAGTTTCATGAAAATCAGTTAATTCGTTTAAGCGCCTCTTTCACCAACTACAAGTAAAGTGTTGATTAGTTACTTTTAGAAATTATTTTCTGTTTTATTGAATTATGCACTCGGTTTGCTGCATCATTCGATAGCCGATTTTTTTTTAATTATTTTCTATTTAATGTTTGGGACGTTTACCGTACAAACAAAGGTATATCAGCTCCATTATCCCCGGTTACCGGTGACTTTAAATGACAATTTGGCCTATTTGATGTTGGTGAAAGAGGCGCTAAGAGTTATGGAGGAACATACATACATAAAATACATACACTTACAGATTTATTATTAGTACTAGTTGGCGCCCGCGACTTCGTCCGCGTTGAAAAAGAAAAAAGTAGCCTATCCTGTGTCATGTACGTCTAAATGTATATCTACCAAGTTTCATGAACATCAGTTAATTCGTTTAACAGTTATGGAGGAACATACTTACACATACAGAAAAAAAATCTAAAAATCGTCAATTTAGTTTCAGTATCATCTATAGAGTCTATAAACACGATATCTGAAAACAAAGTAACTTACTCCATGACCGACCCTTACAGATTTATTATTAGTATTGATATTGATTGATGATTGATATTGAATAGGTAACCTAGGTACCTAAGTAAGGATTCATTTAAAAGCCATACGTATGTTTGAGAGGCTTGTTGTTATTTTGCCACATTGTTGATTCGCCACAGAAAAAAATATGTGTTGTTTTGCCACACAGTTCCATTTTTATGAGTATTAAATTTAATAAATTTATTTTAGATTTGCTTGTTCTTTTGCCACAGTAACGCAAAATTCTGTACAGACAACGCAAAATTCCTTGTTTCGTTTTATATGCAGGCGAAGTATAACATTGCAATGTAGGATTATTATTTCATCAGCGTGCTGCCTGGTCGACCTTCCGTGGGTGGACTAGAGACCGGGCGGCGTAGCTGCATTCCGTACACAATGTCATAATTATAGGTATACGCGGAGAAAGGGGCTGATTAACCTTCACTTTACTACAAAACTTTTAGCTCAGTTGCTATTAAACGCATAGTTACAAAGATTTAAATCGAGAGATGCGACATTACTAGCGAAAGTGTGTTACAAAATACAACATACATTTATACTAAAGACAAAAGTATAAAATACATATACCTTTGTCTAAACACACTTTTAAACACATACAACACATTCCTTACTTCAAACGTGACTGTGACGATAGCGACGCTCTCAACAAGCGACCGTCACTCACTGTAGCTGGCGTGCAACTGTAGTTGGGTTGAGCGCCTGCGCCCAACCCATTGTTAAGAATTTTCGGTGTGTTTTTAGTATGGCGCGAGGAGATTACGCCGCATCTTTCGATTTAAATCTTTGCATAGTTAAGTTCGCTATGCAATGTTATCCTCCTTACATCTTCATCATAAAGATGTAGATCTTCATTCAAGATTCTACATAAAAATTAGCAAGATATCGAAAGAGACGGCAGAGCATTGTCAGTTAGAGGCAATATGCTGGCAAATAGATTTGCACGATGTACCATAAATGTTAAACTCATGCTTTTCAGAGCATACTGCCAGGGTTTTTACACATGTGCACTATGGACTAGTTTTATACAGAGCGCCTACAATGACTTAAGAGTGGGTATAAGGCAAACAAAATTTATAATTTCACCCGCGATGACAGTGACACAAAATACGTACAACTATGCACAACATGCGATGGAAGATAGCGCATCTCGCTTAATAAAAATGTTATAAGTGCCAAAAGTATTAAATATTAATTATTCGTAAACTACAATGTCAAATGCAAAATTCTTACATACAGCCTTAGATAAATGTGAAGTGAAATTACTGATACACTTTTAGCTTTGTAATGTGCGTTATTTTGAAAATAAAACTAAAATCGATGGAAATGAGAGCTCACTTGGTGAATTCTAAAAATCGTCAATTTATAGTTTCAGTATCATGTATAGAGCCTATAAACACGATATCTCTGAAAACAAAGTAAATTACTCCATGACCGACCCTTACAGATTTATTATTAGTGTTGATGATTGATAATGTAGCTTAACATTGAAAAGTTGTGAAAATAAATAAAGTCCAAATTGCATTTTACATCAAAACCTCTCACTATTGAATGAATCATCGATGTATTCTCATCACGATCCTAAACTGGGCGAGTGCTCCACATGTGGTAACGTTACACGCGGGGAATGACCATACCTTGGACCACTTTACTGACAATGTGTCACCGTTAAAGGATGTGTGGTTGCGTTTATGTAATAACGCCGCAGACTACTTTTTTTGTTATGTAATGTGAGACATTTTCAAATTATTCAGTGCGTTGCAACTCTATTTACAACTTAAGTAGGTGTACAACTTAAATCAATCTGCTACAACTGTGGATATCGCACGTCATACAAAACTTTATGTGGGACATTTAAAAATGACATATCGCTGCTTAAAAACTAAAGGGCCACAAATCAAAATTACACTTTTTGTAAAAAAAACTTTTTTTTTTTTTAATTTTTTTTCGATTTTCGATTAAATTATTTTTATCTATTTTTTTTTTCTTATTGGATATACGAGTATATATCAAATATATGCATATTATACATAGTTAGAAGCGTATTTTTAAGTAGCACTAAATGTTTTAAGTAGGTACTTTTATAAGAACACTAGAAGAGATATAAATAAGTAACTTTTGAATATATAAAAAATTATCAAAATATACTAAATATGGAATAAAAAAAACAAGTATTTTTTCAACATACTATATGATAGATTGAGATTGTATTTTTGCAATAAAACATTTTTGGATTTTCTTTTTTGGATCACATCGATGGAGATGTCGGGCGTTATTATTACTCATAATTATAATTTCTCATCTGTTATATTTTTCATTTGCGGACTAAGTCACGGGCACCAGCTTAAGATTCTTAAGCTTAAGATTAACCGTAGCTTAAGAATCGTATGGTACTTAGACCGGTGTCGCGCCAAAATCCTCCAAGAATTAGCATCTGACTAGGCTTGAGCATAGGTTTAATATAGGTTAAAAAGGCTGTTCTGAACTATGTATTTATGTCCTATAACCACATATACCTACGGTCTGTTTTTTAATCTCAGATACAAAAATGACACACACATGCAAATGACAAGTTTGCATATAATGATACCATGAAATGTATGTAATTCATGTCAAATGTAATGTCATTTTGGTCTCTGAGATTAAAAAAACAAACTATAGGTCTTATCGCCTTCTATTCCATATCCGTGATAGGTTGAATATTTCTATCTTAAAGGGGTTAAAAGGAAGTTATTTCTCTATACCAAATATGGTTCATTTGTAGAACAATATTACAAATTGCAAACATGTTAACACAACTCATAATAGAATAAAAACTATGTAAGTACATACTTAGTTAGAAATAGAATTCATAATTTTCATATTATATCGCACAATATCTCTTATCAGAGAAGCTGTATTTAATAACGCAATGTAACGTGATGCATACCGCAAGGACGTCAGCACATTCAAAAGGATATAATTCACATTTCATGGTAGGGGAGCCGACGATGCTAAATGTGGAGTCACTCGAGCGTCGTGGGGACCTATTGGATTTTGAAGATTAGATGCTAGGAAGAAAAAAAGGTTATATGATGTTTTTCTTTTCAGCGGTGGGATGAGCGTCTACATGCATTCTAAATTTTGCAGGCGCTATATTTAAAAAAATCCTCCATATAATCGTCAGATTAAGAATCAGCATGATCAGGAATTCAGGCTGAACCGTCTGTATGAAAATCTGACGCGCTCGAGTATTACAAAATGGCAATCGTCAAAAATCTTTTTTGCATTTTCAAAAAGCTGCCACGAGCTTGCGTTACATCTGAATCGTCTGAATTTTAAATGGGAGCTTAGTTTAGGTTCACTTAACATCCCCTCTGAAAATCTGACGCGCTCGAGTTGTATTTAAAATTTTACCTCAACCCCCACCAACCCCACCAACCAAACCGGCAGATTAATATATATCCGTTATCGGAGACACGTGGGGAATATACATTGGCAATATCTGACGCGTTCGAGTAAATCCCAAAATCCCCCTCTTGGACTCCCCTACCATAACGTAAAAAAATCAAGTTTTGGGGCGATATTTTTTTTAAGATAAAGGGTTTCTGGTAGGCTGATAGTTCACTTGTTGGTAGTTGGCTACCGTCTCCAATAAATTGACGACGCATTGGACGAATTGTAAGGTTGCTTGCCTGACGTACGTATTAGGGATCCCGGGTACGAGTGCGGCGATTTGAATGCTGTTTTCACCAATGGATAGAGTGGTTCTCGAGGAAAGTTTTAGTATATAACTAGCTGGCGCCTGCGACTTCGTCCGCGTTGAAAAAGAAAAAAGTTGCCTATCCTGTGTCCCGGTACGTCTAAATTTTTATCTACCAAGTTTCATGAAAATCAGTTGATTCGTTTAAGAGTTATGGAGGAACATACATACGTACATACAATACCTACACTTACAGATTTATTATCGGTATTGATTGATTGATATTGATGATGATTTACAAAGTTACGCGGGCGAAGACGCGGGCAGCTAGCAGTATACAAATAATTAAGATTGAGATGTCTGTGTGTGTGTGTGTGTGTGTGTGTGTGTATGGTTTCGAAACAGTTAATCACACATAAACAAGTTTTTCTTAAGGCCAATCCGTTAACGAAAGATTTCACGCTAAAATAATGAAAGAGATTATAGAATTAAATTCATTATTTATTTATTTTTGGGTAATAATTGCACATTTAAGATTTTGTAACTTTTTTAAATGCGATGATTTTATATGCAACTAGCAAGCGACTGCTTTTTACCGCATTTTCATATAAAAAATATTGAATACATTGGACAGTCGTCCTAATTTATATGGAACCCGATTCAGCTTCGTTTTTTTAATTGTTTATGTTAAGGTCGTCAGACAGGCTGATGGCCTACTTGATGGTAGGTGGCTACCGTCGCCTATAACACAAGCAACACCACCGTTGCTGCAAGTGCAGCGCCAACTATAGTAGGATTGAGGATAATGATTGTGGGAGATATGGGGAATTAATTATCGTGGTTATAATCAATAGTGGATTATTTTGCAACAATAAAAACAAATAGGGCAACACGTCCGACGGGACAACTATAAGAATTGCGAACAATACGGTTGACCTGCTTTCTCTCGTACAAATGTTATCATTGCGTCTCGCTCATTCCGTGGCTCCCCCATCCACGCGTCTCTATACCTCACAAACAGTCCCAAAATCGCATATTTGACACTTGATATCGCCAGAGCCCATTAGGTTTTGCGCCGATTATAGGAAGGCTGACGGTAAGTGGTTAGTGATTACAGTCGGCTAAGGATGCGAGCACCACCAGGAGGGGAAGGAAGGAAGGATACGCCTATGAATGTGAGCTGCAGGAATTTGTTTACTTTAATTTGTTGAAAAAGTCATCAATATCAATACTAATAATAAATCTGTAAGGGAAGGTCATGGAGTAAGTTACTTTGTTTTCAGAGATATCATGCTGAATGCTCTATACATGATACTGAAACTAAATTGACCATTCTTAGAATTTTTTTCTGTATGATGTTCCTCCATAACTCTTAAACGAATTAACTGATTTTCATGAAACTTGGTATATAAACATTTAGACGTACGGAACACAGGATAGGCTACTTTTTTCTTTTTCAACGCGGACGAAGTCGCGGGCACCAGCTAGTATTGTAATATAACTAGGTGGAAACACCTCAGAAGGGACATTGTTCCAAAGATGGCGCGTCAACAGGATAAAGTTTCTACTCATCCTGACAGTGCACAGCGGCACCTTATCCAAATAATATGAATGAAAACTGCACTTATGGCGGGCAGTATCGTAATAAAAACTCGGGATAGGCATTAATTGGAACAACTTAACCGCGCACTCATCCTTAATCCCATGGAGTTTGTTGTGTTTAATGACAACGTTATCTGCCTACCATTAAGTGGAGATCGACAGTTTGACTGAAGCAGTTTTGAATAAAAACAAATACGGTGTAACATACGGCCACATAAACATTACATATGTCTGCCAGCGATGTATCCTGTACTCTCCGCTGAATGTAGCCACTTATTGTCATAGGTGTTACAAAAATGTTTCCTGCTCCACCCAACAGATCAGCCGCTTTGCTAGACGCCGGTATGGTGGCATAGAGTTAGCAATGTTATAGACACGTCAATGGGGTGTCGAAAAAATTGTAAATATTATTTGCTTACATGATTACAAAATTATGCAAATACAACGAATTTAAATTCTTTACTGTTTTTTTACTATTTGTATACGAAAAAACGTATTTTAAGGAGCTATGGAGAGGGCTATATATGATCGGTTCAAGTGTTAAACTGCAAGATCGAATCAGGAATGAGGAGATCCGTAGATGAACGAAAGTGATCGAAATAATCTACTGGATCAGTAATTTGAAGTGCCAATGGGCAGGATACAGTACGGACCGGCAATCGCAGCCTAGGACGTCCACCCACAAGGTGGACAGAAGACCTGATAAGGGTCAAGGGTCGACCTGTCCTATTGGTGAATTATGGGGGACGATTATGTCCATTACTTGACGTTCCACAGCTGATATGATGATGATGATGCCACGGTAAAATAACCTGGTCTATATTTCGGGTGTGATATATTTCTATATTTCGGATTATAGATGCAACTTCAAATTACTGATACTTTCGTTTGTCTACGGATCTCCTAAAACTTAATTCGTCTCGCAGAGTAACTCCGAGCATAGTCTACTCAATTGAGCGACGTTACACTTACTTACGAGGCCCATATTTAAAGAAAGATTACACTTTAATAAGTTATTATATAAGCTATCCAGGGCCGGAGTTTCTCCTTGGGTACCGTGAATAATACCACCCCATTATCTATACTCTACACAAAGTGGTTGAGGGTTCAGAATACTTTTCAACTTTCCGTAATAAAAAAAAAACCACTATAAACTGCGTTGAATGCTGTAATCCCGTCAAAATCAATAGACCCGATCGAAAATAACGTTTTTGATAAGGCAAAAAAAATATATCTTAAGCCCTGAATTTTACCGGCCTGGGCCCTAGTGCCCCTAAGTGTAAATCCAGCCTTGAGGGTCACCCATTAAATTAATTTAGTGTCTATTCTAAGACTTAAAACGCTTTAAATGTGCCATTGTCATCTGATATTAATTTATTGATGCCAACTCTATATCCTTACCACGCCTACATTAAAGCAGGGCCTTATCGTATCAATGATTACCGGGCACTTTCAATGTATTCGTACAGACAACGGTCCGTATAAAAGACCTGGCGCGCTAGACCACAGCATTCAGTAGCTATCGAGCAGTCTGAAGAAGTGCACGATGAGATTTCTGGTAAGCTCCTTTGGCTTATCATTATCAATATAATAAAAAAAAAAACGGAACGGAACGGATATTCCAAATTTAAAAACCATCAACGTGTTTAATATTCCAAATTTAAGATATTTTTTTTTAATCTTAATGCTGTATCGCAAGTGTTTTTTTTTTATTGGCAAAGAAAGTGTTCTTCTATACGGCCCCGGGTATTCCGTTATCACACGAACGCGGATGCAACCTTGTCGCACTAAGTGGATACGCCCTGTTAAAATATTATTATGGATTTAAAATCTTTGTTGACATTGACAAGGTTGCAAATGCGATCAACATTCAACTCAACTGACGCTTTGCATACTTATCTTATCTTTGCATACTTATCTTTGCAATTGAGCAAATGATTTCTTCCAATGTTTAACGAGAAGTAAGAATGTAATAGCGTGTGCAAGATAATGTTTGCAGTGGGTATGCAGATTAGACCACGTGCATTTCTTTGCGTTTATTATAGCAAACAATCTGTCAATCAAGTGTGTTCTATTTTTGAATTATGTATTTATTGAATGTTTGACATTTAATTCGTGCTCAAACATTTGCAACTATATTTTTGCTTACCAGTTATTGTCCGTGGATTCTTTTTATTAAATTATTACACTTGAAAGAAACCCTTAAAATTTTGCATATTAAAAATCGTATACTTCTTTCTCTAAATAGCTACCAATCAAAGTCAGGTCCAAAAAAACAGTCAGACTGATACAATTTTGGTTTTTTTTTTTAATCTTAAGCATAGAGTTTAAGAAAGCCACAATATTTTGAAATAACAAATATATTTTAATTTTAGTTAATTGTAAAGATTTATTTATTTAACATATTTTATACTATTACAAGACGTGTTCGTCCACTGATCGAAATTCGGCATTGGTGGGGAAAAAAATATTTTATTTTTCAAAAAATTTGTTGTTAACAATGACGCTCGTCAATAGTTATCTATAGCTAGGTACAATTAAAAAGCAAGAAGGTTACTGCACTTATTTTGACTACGAAATTAAGCACTTGTTTTAATTTTTTTCTCAATTTATCACAGTAATCGTCTAATTACTGAGAAAGCTTTCAAGAAATAGCATTCTAAGAAGGTCTAACATATAAGTTATATAATATTTGTATGAATGTATGCTATATCATTTACAAAACAATCTCAATTAAAAAAATTATTAAAATTTTCTCTGTGTACTTCCACAATTCCGTTGGCTTAGAGAATATTCAAACTAATTTTTACTATACATCCAAATTTTATATTATACTAGCAGGCGCCCGCGACCTTGTCCGCGTTGAAAAAGAAAAAAGTACCCTATCCTGTGTCCTGTACGTCTAAATGTTTATCTACAAAGTTTCATGAAAATCAGTTGATTCGTTTAAGAGTTATGGAGGAACATACATACATACATACATACAGAAAAAAAATCTAAAAATAGTCAATTTAGTTTCAGTATCATGTATAGAGCCTATAAACACGATATCTCCGAAAACAAAGTAAATTACTCCATGACCGTCCCTTACAGATTTATTATTAGTATTGATTTCTTTTCTAATCAATGCAATCCAGTCTTCTCAGTGTAAAGGCTCAACTTCTAAGGCACGTATTGTTATTGTACACCTAAAAAGGTCTAAGACTTTTGCACAATGAAGGTCCTTACTATAACTGGTGGTGTACGACGTGTCTCGCATTGGAAATACTAAGTACCTATGTATCACCTTAACAGTTCAAGGAAATAGAAGAGTTTTTACAGGCTTGTAGATATTTCGTCCCATTTTGGGCCGAATCGAAGGTGGGACGACGGGTTAATAAATAATCTGGTTTTTTTTTTTGTTATGGTGATACACTATTTACCTACTCGTCAACAGAGAAAATGGTGCTACAATTAAGCTTTTTTTCTAATAGCAAATCTGTTCTGTTTCGAGTCTATAATAATTATATTTTATTATTTTACTAGCGACCCGTCCCCTGCTTCGCACGGACGCCATTTTTTTTTTGCAAATCATATACGCAATACTTCCACGTGTATCGCGCTTTCAATTAGTGAAAATCCTTATATTATTTATAAAGATGTATAGGTATAAACTTTTTTGATGATTTTAAGTTATTTTTAAATATAATGAGAAAACAGTTATTTTAAAAATATATACAATAATAAATTTTTTCTTATATTTTATGTAAAATTTTGGACTTGTATATTTTAGGAAAGCATCAGCTAATCTCTCATAAAAGGTCATAAAATCATAAAAGATATACATAATACGCTACGATTTGTGTCAGGTTTTAATAAAGTAATAAATGTACTAATAAAGTACTGGACAAAGCTATTCTAAGTACAAGTTCGAGTTCAATGATTTTATCGCATCTCAAAAATGTTTTTTTTTTAATTATTTTAAATTGATATCAGCTACATCAATGGTTATATTACGTTACATTACATTACATGACAATGTCCCGAGTTAAGTGATTTTATCCCCACCTCAAAAATGCCCAACGAAGTTTTAAGTTTTCACTTCAAAAACATAGGTAATAATTGACTTTTTCCTAAACGCGAAACACTGTAAGAGGAAAATATACAGTTCACACTTTTAATCCTTTCGATAACATCAGAGTGTGCGCACCTTAACAGCTAATTAAACAAATTAATAACGCACATCAGTGCGCGCGCGCAACTCTTTTGCACAACGAAAAAGTTGTTGCGACAAACTAAGCAATAAATGTCCTAAATTCAATTTAAGTGGTTCAAATTCGACCATTTAACCCGTTCCCGGGTACGTACGGATGCAAATATTTTGTACACACTTAAGTCTGTTTTTTAATCTCAGAGACAAAAATGACACATGCAAATGTCAAGTTTGCATTTATAATGATACCATGTAATGTATGTAATGCATGTCACATGTAATGTCATTTTTGTCTGAGATTAAAAAACAAACTTTAGCTGTTACACCCGAGTTCGTCTGAGTATAAAATATAGCCAATGTCACTCGCTGACAATGTAGCTTTCTATAGGTAAATCAATTTTTAAAATAGGTCCAGTTGTTTCGTAACAAAGAAAAATACAAATAATACTATAAATCAAATCTTTTAAAATCAGTATCGCCTTCGTTTCTTACTCGTTTATCAAAACCGTATCAGAAAACGTTGGGCAGTTTGAAGTTACTTAGGGGAGGAATAGATATCGATTTGACGACACGTTTGGTCTAGTGGCTAGTAAACCTAGCCGTTAACCAAAACGGTCGCGGGTTCGAATCCCGCTAGGGGCAAAATTTTGTGTGTTAACATTTTACCTTTGTACCTGAGTCATCAATGTTTTGTATTTATAATAATATGTTAGTATATCAACTGTATAGTATATCAACTGTGGTATCCATAATACAAACATTAGTTGCTTACTGTGGAACTAGATGGTGCTGTGTGGAATGTGTGATGATATTTATTTATCGATTTTATTTTATAACTAGCTTTTGCACACGATTTTGCCCGAATAACTTTATAAATTATAGCCTATGTGACTCGCTGATAACGTAACTTTCTATAGGTGAAAGAATTTTCAAAATCGGTCCATTTGTTTTTGAGTTTATTCCATTCATTACAAATATACAACAAAAATTAAAAAAAAATCTCTCTTTATAATATTAGTATAGAAGTAGGAATTTTTTTTCAATTTTTCTCGTAGCAAGCAAGAACCTTCTTTGGACTTCAACGAATATTTGAAGAAAAAGAAATAGCCAAATCGGTCTAACTTTACTATTCAGTGAAGAATTTAATGTTTAAATTATTCGGTCCAATTATCGCTTTAAGGACACACGAACAAAGTGATTTAAATTTTCCTAAGCTATTCCAATGTAAATGTACTAGAGTAATGCGGGAAGTTGGCAACTGGCTAATTATTGATAACGGACGTTGTTGCTCATAAATATTTATAATTTCATCCGACGTTTTGACGATTTTTGAATGTTTTAACTTTTAATGATTACCAACGTACAGCATATTAGCGTGTTTGGGCTCATTAGAAAGTCGACGGGGGTTAATATATAATTATAGCGTGTTTGGGCTCATTAGAAATTCGACGGGGGTTAATTTATAATTATAGCTTGTTAATAATATAAAAAAAAAAATGTTTATACGCAGATTGCTTTCGCCGCCGTCCTCGGCTTCGCTTCGGCTGGCCTCCTCTCCCCCCTGATCCCTTACGCGGGTCCAACCCACGGTGACGGGCAAGCGGCCGCCATCGACGCAACAGTCGTTGCCACCGACCACGCCAGAGCCGTGGGCGAGAGCCAAGCGCGCGCCGCCGAAGCGGCCGTACAATGGAACACCGAGGCCGTGCGTCAGGCCGCCGAGACCAGTCGCGACATCAACGAGAACGCCTATTGGAACAGTGTGGCCGCGTCCCAAAACTATGTGGCCGCTGCCCAGTCTCAGGCCGCAGCCGTCAACGGAGCCGCCGCCGCAGTTAGGGCCGCACATTTGGCCTCACCCTACGTAGCCGCGGCCCCGTACGGTATCGGCGTTCAAGGACTCGGCGTTCACGGACTCGGCGTTCAAGGACTCGGCGTTCACGGACTCGGCGTTCATGGACTCGGCGTTCGTGGACTCGGCGTTCACGGACTCGGCTGGTAAACCGTCAACCAACTTATAAACTTGGACAGTTAACAGTGCATTGATAACGTAAATAGTTAATTAACACTAACTTAAACAAGATCTGGGTCACATTCACATTGCAAGCAATTCGAATCTGGCCATAAAGAATACATATATCTATAAACTAAATAGCTTATAATATATCGGCCATTAAGAATACATATTCCTTCAAACTCTAAAGCTTAATATCGGCGTATTTACAAGAAGTTATCTGTGCGGATATATCTGAAGGATTACCATTAGTAATCCTTACTTACTACCTTACTACCTTCTAAGCTTGTAAAAAAGTTTATAGATATATTATATTCATTAAAGACAAAGTAAATTTGGGTCCAAAAATCTCTCATCCAACAATTAGCTTGATACATTATTAACGCACTGTAAAATACATCGAGGGTTGTTTAGGGATTGTAAGTGTATGTGGTAACATTGCGCGCGTAGGTAATTACCCGACGCTCTAGCGCAGTGTTGCCACACTCACCGTTGAATGTTGCCGCTAACCTCAAAATGAAAAACGGAAGGAAACCCGCTCTTTGCTCAACGAACAAAAAATACAAAGGTCTCATAATAATATAATATGTAACTCTCTTTGTAAATAAATATAAAATAAATGTCATGCCATCACTGCCAAAGTGTAAATAAATACACGTTTTTTACGTAAACTGTGTTCTTTTTTACCTTAAAAAACTAACTCACATAAATGTACTATTTACATAGACAGACTAAGGTATAAATCTATCACACTCACACTTCAAAAGTCTAGTGCCGACGCTAATCTAGCTAAATCTGTAACCCAAAACATTTGTATTGGGCATACAAAATGAGTTTTCAATAATGATTAGATAATTGTTCTTGTTCAAAAAAATATTTTACGATATCAGAACTGGATTTATGCATTTTTAGTTCTACTATCTTTTATGATAACTTATCATACTTAAGTGTTGATACATTTTCGTACGGTGATGTGTTAAATTTGATTCAAAGTAAAATGTTAAAATTGCAAGATAAAAATTAACTAAACACTTTATTTTTGCATTCATTTGTAAAATATGTACGAAAAATAATAATAGGGAAATGAGTTATGAGTTATTTCACACAAATAAAGATATTTAAAGAGAAGACAATATATCGCACCTTCGGCAAGACATAACTGCACTTTTTGTAATTTTACAGGAGAGCCATTTAAAGTTAATTTTTTGCATTCTTCTGCTTATATTGCTTTTAAACAATTCTTCATCGAGTAAGCCCCATAGTCTTGTAAATATTTTTTAATTTAATAATGTTTTTAAGACATTTCTGCATATACATATTTTAAGTTCAACTCATTTAATAAATAAATAATAAATAAATAAATAAATATGCAGATTGCTCATGGCATATGTTTTATTTTAAACAAAGACGCAGTACCAACAGAACACAAGGGACCACTCCTCGTTATGACAGGACAGGATTAAATAAATGTCAGCAGACAGATGACATGACACGTTTGGTCTAGTGTCTAGTAACTCTATGCACCTGTTAATCAAACGGTCGCGGGTTCGAATCCCGCTTGTGTTAACATTTGCCTTTGTACCTGAGTCATGGATATTTGTATTTATAATATGTATGTATTTACAAAAAAAAAGTAACCTATGTAAAAGTAATCTAGTAACTGTCTGATATCTGGTAACAATACAAGCATTAGTTGCTTAATGAGGAACTAGATGGTGGAATGTGTGAAGATATAAAAAAGAAAAAAGATATAAGATGACGGTCTACTTAAAGTTGGCTACGGTCGCTTATTAGACCAATCACTTCCCAGTTAAAAGGTAAGGAGAGAATAAGGGTAATGTACCTTACCTACTCATGCACCGAAAGAGGACAGCATTAAGGGCTGTTATTCCATGGTGTCGATTTTTTACGACAACTTAAAGGTCATGACAGTAATCGTTTGGATGATATTCGTAACATAATTATGTGTGATAAGATATTTTTATGTGAAGATCGTCAGACAGTTTGACGGTCCGGCTACTGTCGTCTATAACATAAATTACGCCTAGAGGTACTGCAAGTGGTCTGTTGACCATAGAAGTATTAAGGATAAGAGACGGGGTATTGGGCTCTGGCATACGTTACTCACTCACCGAAACACAACAGCACACATGCTATTATTTCACGGTGGTCTTCTCTAAGGTAGTGGTTAACTACTGCCGCAAATAGGCTGCTGCCACTACTTTCAAGATTCAAACCAGAGACAACTTTGAAGAATTAATTTCTATATTTTAGTTTGTGTTTGTCTTTCTATGTGTTACCTATGTATGTTTTAAATATCCATTGCTACAAATAAAATCTTATTCTATTCTATTTCCGAATTCCAACCCTGCCGGGAATAGAACCCGGTACGTCAGGGACAGCGAGTGAATGTCTATGTAGTAATAACACTATGCGTTTTTGGGGTTTATATTAGAAATCTTACTCAAACAGGTGTTAAATTCATCATAATCTAGCCGCAGGACGTCCACTGCTGGACATAGGCCTCCCCCACAATTGACCGATAGGACAGGTCGACCCTTGGCTCTTTGGGAGCGTTCAAGTATTACATAACTCCCTTTTTTTTTAACGTTGGGAAATCCTCTTGGATACCCGGCAGTGTAGGGGACACAGCGTGGGTCGTGGGGACGTTGTTACACGACATCGGTGCCCCGCCACGGCTATCCAACGCGGGGAGGCCTGTGCTCCCTGTCGGAAACACGGCGTACCCGAAAGTGGAGGTACGCCGGCCTACTCAGGGGACCTTACGACGGGCGGCAGTCTCCCCCAAGACCACCGCCATTACATAACTCCCTAAACGTTACGTTTAGGTCCATGTTTACCATGTGACCATTTTTACCAACAGAAAGGGTTGCCAACTTGGGAGAACCAAATAAAAATGACGTACAATACACTCGAGGGATTCACCTGTCACCCCTGTAAAGCATCTTCACGTTTTACAAGAAACCTCCTCCTCCCTAAAATGCATGCGTTACGTAATACTTGGACATCCCATTGTCAGGCCTTGTGGGTGCACGTTCTGCTCTCCGAGAACCTTCCGGCCCCAGCGGTCCAAGGCTCTCCATACATACAACATTTGCTATGGGCAACTATGACATTAAACTATCATAATTTGTTCAAAATTGATAGTATTTTTTTTTTTATAAGCTTAAATAAAAAGCTTTAAAATATTATAGTCTGTGCACATTTTGTCACAATCTGAATTCCACGCGGAAAATAGTCGGCCGTAAATAAATGCCATTATTTCTTACATAGTTTTGAATTGGTTCATGTCATACTTAATATCGACAATACAAATGGACCTTAGGCATTCGTAAATTGCAATACTTAACAATTAAGGTACCTACAATACATTATATCATATGGTAGATAGAACCATAACTCCAATAACTTGCCGCGGCCAGTGGAGTCAGTACTCGTTTGGTTGAGCAATTTAAAATCTAGTCCATTTAAAATATTCATATAATAACATCTAGCCGGCGCGAAACAAAGAAAACCTAGAAATCCACCAATGTTGAAACCTAACCAGTTCACTCCCAAACGTATCGGACACGCTGTGGTAGGAAAATGAGCTCTATAAAATGGGGATAAGGCGCTTAAAATCTTTGAAGCGTGGGTGCGTAATAGAAGTCAGTTTACTGGAAATCTAGACTGCCTTGGTGAGGGCGTAGGCTTTTGTGTCGACAACATACGTGCGTATGTTTCACCGAATTTAGCTACCTTTTAATCTTTTGTTTTTGTAATATTTTTTCAACATAATTTTAAGATAACATTTTTAATATGAATATACTTACTACCAGCTGAATTTTGAAACACATGTTTCTAAATTCAGCTATCTAGACTTTTAGCTGTGCTTCAGTTAGTAAAAACGATTTTATAAGTTTTTTTTTTATGTTAAGGTTGACTTGTGCCTTTAAGCGACCTAACAATAAAGTGGACCGTCAACCAGCCTGCCACCCCTTTATAATATAAAAAAATAACTAAAACTTTTTTTTATCTTAGATGTCATCCCAAAAGTTTATTTTTGTTCACTTTTTATAGAGACAGTGACGATTATAATACTTTAATTTTCTTCCTTGATGGGCGCTCGACGCAAGCACCGTCCGTGTGTACACTACCTATCAGTTGTACAAATAAATTTACGAATGTAGCTCGCCTTGGGGCTAAATGAATATCACTATATATTTTAATTAACGCAAGTAATGTACTCATGTTTGTCTAATAACAATAATATACAATTTGTTTTTTTTTTTTTGTTTATTACGAATTCCTTTATCACTTCCGCGGTGGGTGACGAATGACGAAATATATATTTGGAAACATTATATTCATTGGTCAGCGAAAACTTAAAAATAACTGTTACAGATTCTTTCGTATGGGACTGAGTATTTGATTTTGATTAGCAATATGGAGTAATATAATAGAAGATTTCCCAATCAATTCCTGAAAAGTCCAATTCCAGCTAGTATAATATATTATAGTATCATGTAATAAAAAATATATAGGTAATAAATTATGATATATCCACTGACCTTTCGCGTCCATATGTCCCTTGAGTTGTTCGGCTCTCGCTTGTATTTTGGTCTGCATCTGTTCGGCGCTTTCCTTCATTTTTGCGAGGATACCTTTTTTTAAAAAAACATGGATAATTTAAATATTGAACACAAAAGATTTTTAATGAAAATATTTTTTTTCTCAACGTGGATCTACTTAAAAGAACTGAATCAACCGAAAAAAGTCATCTTTACATACAAGTGGTAGATGATAAAATTTTTATTCAGAATTTTTATATGTAGAAAAAGATAAAATAATATATCAGAAATTATCAGTTACAAAATTCAAATTTAAAATCTGATAAAAAACATATGATCCATCAAAATATTACTTGAATACGAGTAAATATCCATCAAAATATTACTTGAACACGAGTAAATATCCATCAAAATATTACTTGAACACGAGTAAATATCCATCAAAATATTACTTGAACACGAGTAAATATCCATCAAAATATTACTTGAACACGAGTAAATATCCATCAAAATATTACTTGAACACGAGTAAATATCCATCAAAATATTACTTGAACACGAGTAAATATCCATCAAAATATTACTTGAACACGAGTAAATATCCATCAAAATATTACTTGAACACGAGTAAATATCCATCAAAATATTACTTGAACACGAGTAAATATCCATCAAAATATTACTTGAACACGAGTAAATATCCATCAAAATATTACTTGAACACGAGTAAATATCCATCAAAATATTACTTGAACACGAGTAAATATCCATCAAAATATTACTTGAACACGAGTAAATATCCATCAAAATATTACTTGAACACGAGTAAATATCCATCAAAATATTACTTGAACACGAGTAAATATCCATCAAAATATTACTTGAACACGAGTAAATATCCATCAAAATATTACTTGAACACGAGTAAATATCCATCAAAATATTACTTGAACACGAGTAAATATCCATCAAAATATTACTTGAACACGAGTAAATATCCATCAAAATATTACTTGAACACGAGTAAATATCCATCAAAATATTACTTGAACACGAGTAAATATCCATCAAAATATTACTTGAACACGAGTAAATATCCATCAAAATATTACTTGAATACACCTTTATCTAACTATACGCACCGTGCTTGTCCTTCTCTTTTAATATGCGCTCCATATCTCCAGCCTTGTCTTTCACACGTCCGAAAAAGTCTTTTCCATTTAGTTAGCGTGGGTAAAAAAATCATATTTATTTTCTTTTATAACTATTATAACCATCGAAATACTACAATGGAATTTGCGTCACAAATGCCACAGCGGCACATAAAAAGAACGCCTTTGACAGAATCATGGCGGACTCTTGCCTTCACGCGTCAATGGTAAAAGGTAGTAACGATCAACTTCTACTATTTCATTTTAAACTCTAATGAGTCGACGTAAAGTCACATTTTCTTTAAATTACGTACTTATTATTATGTTTGTTTTGTTTTAAATGACAGTTCATGCTCTACGCATATGTCACTTTTAAATGTTCCATAAAATTCGTTGTGTTTTGTATGGCACGCGGGTTCCATGTTGTAGTAGTTTAATGATTATAACAAGTATTTTTGATTAAATCTCAGATAGGTATGCATCGTTATTATCATCATCATCTCGGCCTTTGGAGTCCAATGCTGGTTCATAGACCGAGCCCCATGATTGTCCAAATAGGACAGGTAGACCCTTGGCCACTATCAGCTCGTCTGTCCACGTTATCGGTGGACATACGACCTGATAAGGGCCAAGGGTTAAAGTGACATTTTAATTATAAATTAGAGGTCAGTGAGTTGTCAAAAATAAGGTTTAAATCTAAACACTTCTTACCCGATATCCTTTTGGTGGCGTCGGGGCTCGCAGATTGCGTTAGGGCTGCCACCTTCATGTATTCACTTGTTATCAATCCGGCTGCCTAAATTATATTAAAAAAAAAAAAACTACTTTAGCAGTAGTATATTTAACGTAATGGAATTAACCTATAAACCTATATTAACCTAAAAAATCACTGTTTTTTTTTAATCCATTATTGAAAAATATAGATTAGATAAGTTTACTCCTGTGACGTCATTTGACCTTAAGAGATTATTTTAATAATTCTTTTACACTTTTGTTTCATTTTGCTTAAATTTTCATAATTAAACCATTAAAAAAAAGATTAAAACTTCTCCATTTAGCAATCGAAACAGATGATACAAATATATTTAATCATTACATATTATAAAACAAAGTCCTCCGTCGCGTCTGTCCGTTTGCCCGTGTGTCTGTCTGTCTGTTCGCGATAAACTGAAAAACTACTGCACCGATTTTCATGCTGATTCCACCAATGGATAGAGTGGTTCTCTCGAGGGAGGTTTTTGTATATAATTTACAAAGTTACACGGGCGAAGTCGCTGGCAGCAGCTAGTTTTTTAATAAAAAATATTCCAAGTTATAAGACCTTAGCTAAAACGAAAAAAAAAAAATGTCATCATAGAGAGAATTAAGATTTAAAACTGGAAATAGATTTGAAAGTGGAAATAGACTTTGGATCTAAATGGAGCAATATTTTACATATTGATGGATGTAATATATTTTACAATTTAAATTTTTTACAGCTTCAAACTTAATTTGTTGCTTGTTAGCAAAACACTATTTTTTTAATTATTATTTAATTATATTAAATTCAGTTCCTCATTTATTTATTAACTAGCTGGCGCCCGCGACTTCATCCGCATTGAAAAAGAAAAAAGTAGTCTATCCTGTGTCCTGTACGTCTAAATGTTTATCTACCAAGTTTCATGAAAATCAGTTAATTCGTTTAAGAGTTATGGAGGAATACATACATACAGAAAAAAATTCTAAAAATGGTCAATTTAGTTTCAGTATCATGTATAGAGCCTATAAACACGATATCTCTGAAAACAAAGTAAATTACTCCATGACCGACCCTTACAGATTTATTATTAGTATTGATTTTTGCATGTAATTATTATGTGATAAAAGTCTTATTTTGGGTGTCTATAATGTTTATGTCCACTTACTTCCAATGTAGCTGGACTCATCGCCGAATATTCCTCGCTTAGTAGCTCCACTATGAGACCTTCGATGTCGAAGAATAGAATGTGGCTCTCCGGATCTAAGGACCAGTATAAAAAAAATATATAGTACAGGATCCGAAGAAAAGTTGACTATTCAGCCATCTGTTTACCAAAAGTAAAGTATATTTTATCATAATTACATATATTGTTATCTATGAGATTACATATCTTGCTACTCAGCTGGTTGTTGGCCAAGAGCAAACCCATCTCTATAATTACATATTCTTGCTACTCACCTGGTAGTTGGCCAAGAGCAAACCCATCTCTATAATTACATATCTTGCTACTCAGCTGGTTGTTGGCCAAGAGCAAACCCACCTCTATATTAATTACATATCTTGCTACTCAGCTGGTTGTTGGCCAAGAGCAAACCCATCTATAATTACATATTCTTGCTACTCAGCTGGTTGTTGGCCAAGAGCAAACACATCTCTAATAAAAAAAAATGAAAAAAATTGGTCTTGGTCTTGCCTGACACGTAATTTTTTTTTATTTTTTTTTTTAAGAGAGAAACTCAATGAACCAAAAATAAACATTATACAAGTAGAGGATTGCCGTATATAGGATGTCCCATGACTATGCGAAGTGAAGGGAAAGTACCTTAAATATTGTAGATAGGATATTTTGCTCAAAGAAGACTTTATGTTATTTTTAAAAGTTAGTAATAATTCATTCAAACATTTTCTAAAAATTACTTACTTCGTCTGGAAATCGAACCGACTTAAATGTGAAAAAAAAATCACCCGTATTTTTATGATGCCAATCGAAAGAATGGGCAAAAAAAATAATTCTTCTTAAGTAACATAGTATCTTAAAAGAAAGGATTAACGTAAAATGTTTTATTCAAATTTCAAGAATATAATTTATTGCCGACGATGACGTAATTTTTAGAAAATCTTTGAATGCAGTATTACTAACTTTTAAAAATAACATAAAAGTCTTCTTTCAGAAAAAATTCTCATCTACGTTATTTAAGATACTTTCCCTTCATGTCGCATAGTCTTGGGACGCGCTGTGTATCCGGCTCTGGCGGCTAAGGATCAGCGCGCACCGACGGAGTGGCGGCGAAGAGACTAATGAGCTATCATTTGAAAATCGACTTTAGTTTCTTTAGCTGAAGCTTCACCGAGCGCCGCTCGACCGCGCTTGCCGACGCGAGAGTATTTTTATTATTATTATACCACTTTCAATCACATATTGAAGTAACTAAAGTCGATTTTCAAATGATAGCTCATTAGTCGCTTCGCCGCCACTCCGTCTCTGGCGGCTAAAGGGTAAAGGTGTGAGAACAACTCACCCTTGGAGTTGGCACGGAAGCCTTGCACTGTGAGATGCGCCCGCCGAGGCCTCGCGGGTTCCGCAAGCGGTCCCGCACCAGCGCCAGTTCCTCCGGCCGCTTGCAAAGCGGCCAGACCTCTTTGCGTCGCCGCTCGCATCGCAGTCAAATTGCGATGGCGCAAACCTCTATATTTATAAAGAGAGATTTTTATTTGTAACTAGCTGGCTTCCGTGACTTTGTCCGCGTTGAAAAAGAAAAAAGTAGCCTATCCTGTGTCCCGTACGTCTAAATGTTTATCTACCAAGTTTCTTGAAAATCAGTTATAACCAATATTCTCCATATTAATGACCGCCTAAAGAAGTTTTCACTTGAAAAAAATTACGCTTTAATATTTACCAAAATATTCGTCCTCAAGAACGATACATTAAGCGAACACGCATAATATAAATAAATACACATTAGAACCATCGAAGTAGTATTACAAGTATGGAATTTGCGTGACAAATGCCAAAGCGGCACATAAAAGTACGCCTAAATCGGAATCATGGCGGAGCCAATGGTAAAAGTTAGTAACGAACAACTTCTACTATTCATTTTAAACTCCTTTGTGTTGACAAAGACATATTTTATTTAAATGTCAGACGTTTGGTTGGTTTTAAATGACACATGACAGAGTTGATGCTCTACGCACATGTCACTTTTAAATGTTCCATAAAGTTCCTAGTGTAGAATTATTATTAGTTGCTTTAGATTTATTTGGATATTTAAGAAAAGAAAATTATACAAGATACGATATGATGACAATATATTTTCAATAGAAGAGGACACAGTACAGTTGAGAGCGTTGACACATTAGAATGACATTTAGGTACACAGAACAATTACAAATCATAATATAAATTACACGGAACTATACATATAAATTGGAGTGTCGCATTCATAATCCAACATCTAGTGTTGTATGGCGTGCGAAATCCATACTTGTAGTAGTTGTACACTGATGATTAGAACCGATTAAAAACTGACCTGAAAAAGTGTACAGCCGGATTGGCCAAGCCCTGCATGTCGCCAGAACTGGCGATAGCTCCGCCCAGATCGTCGGCGACAGTTTCGTCGCACGCCGCCAAAACCTCCTCGGCGATCATGCCTGAAACGAAACCCAACATGCAACCATTAAAATTTAAACTAACAGTAAAATAGCCTGGCACATAGACGCAAAATTGCCAGTCTATATATGTCTTTAATAAGATGTACTTCGGAGAGTGTGCACAGGAGCTGCATGAGGTCATATACTGCCTTCCCCTTTCTTCCATCGGACATTCAGACGTATGGCTGGTTACCATCCTCAAAGTGCTTTAAAATATCATATTTATTAGTTCGCTTTCTTCAGTAGTGACCAAAACGCACAAAAAATAAATTTAAGTACACATTTGTCACTGGTGCCGAAAGCGAACTAAAAATATATAATTGCGTTTTTGTGAAAGTGACGAATGTGTCCGAGACCTCCTTTATAATACGCACTTCCAAGGTTTGGAACTCCAGTGTTAGTGTTTACCCCCTCTGCCAAATTCTTCTTACCAACTGCCCCAGTCCTTTCCTTTAAAAATGATTACCTTTAAAAAATGACTGAGCTCTCACACTCACCATGCAGGACCCTGTCCAGGTGTCCAGTCTCCATTTGCCAGACGTATACTGTGCCGTCACTGCACGCCACCACCATGAAGTCATCTGCAGGTCTCCACTTGATACTGACCACTGGGAACAGGTGACGCGAAGCTAACGTCACGCACTTGCGTTCGCTCAGACCTGAAAAGCAGTAGATTTCTGTTATTTACGAGGTGGCGTATCCATTTACACATCAGTGTACTACTCAACCATCAAAATAGTCGAATAAGAAACGACTTACTCAGCCTATAGTCCTATAACAGCTGAAATTACGTTGCCAAAATTGGACCTTTACACGAGTAAAAGTTTACAGCACTTTCACTCAAGTATTCTTAGCGCTTGTATATAATTAAATAGCAAAGCGGAAACGTGCTCGCTACTTTTATAGCACGTAAATTTGCTGGTTGGGTACAACTACGGATTTCGCACGCCATACAAAACACCTTGCAATATTATGGAACATTGCGTAAAAGTGACATATGCGTAGAGCAACAACTCTATCATCTGTCATTTAAAACCAATCAAACATACCTCGCTTAAAGAAAATTTGTGACTTATTGTCACCACATTGGAGTTTAAAATGAATAGTAGAAGTTGGTCGTTACTACGTTTTACCATTGACTTCACCATGATTCAGTTTTAGGCGTACTTTTTATGTGCCGCTTTGGCATTTGTCACGCAAATTCCATGGTTTTAGTACTTCGATGACTACACGACTATTTTTTTTGTGTTCAAACAAGTTTAGTTACTAAATTACTAACCTATTGCAAACTAGCATTGTTCACTAACTTCGCTTTTTTTTTAGATTACCTTATCTTTTAACCAAATTTAACATTTAAAAAACACCACTCACTCAATAAGGTGACCGTGTGATCGGAGGCAACAGAGCAAATGCACTTTTGTATCCTCGCCTGAAACAAGCCGAATCAATTAGAATGGAAATAAAAATTAAAAAATCGCAGAGCGGATAATCGTTGGGATTATCCACTCTACGACAGATGGGGGGTTATGCCCATGGGGATGCCGGTTGAGCCGAGTATAGGGTAGTGGAGGTTATAAGTTCCGACAAAGTGTTGGCCAAAGGTCGGCCAAATGTTGGCGAAGCCGCGCCAACAGCCGATTGAGCCGAGTATAGTGTCGTAGAAGTTACAAATTCTGCCAGTATTGACTAAAGTGTGCCCTAATGTTGGCGTGCGTCGCCGGGCCAACAGCCGGTTAAGCAAAAAACAGTATAGTAGAGGTTATAAGTTCCACTATAGTCCATAGTGTTGTCCAAAGTGTCCAAATGTTGGTTGTTGGAGGTTATAAGATCCGCAAAAGTGTTGGCTAAGGCCGGTTTCAGTGCTCTCCTGACGGTCAGTCCTGACGATACGCACGACCGACCGTGGTAGCAATACGCGTGCGTGCGGTCAGGCGAGCTCTGTAACCTCTTGTGAATTTTCATACAAATGACAAGCGCGACCGACCGTATGCACCGACCGTCAGGAGAGCTCTAAAACCGGCCTAAATGTAGGCGTCGTCGCCACGCTAACATAGCCGGTGTCACCCGTCGCAAATGACGTGTTTTGCAAGAAAGTTCCAAACCCTTTAACCGCTTGGTTTTGTAGGAGTTACACCCCTAGCGCCTGGCTCGTAATTTTTTAATTTTTTTTTTAAGAGAAAGCAACACAATGATTTAAAAATCAACATTATACAAGTAGATGAATTTGTCGTACATATCCGGCTCTGTCAAAATGGACACGAAAATAATTGTCGGATAAATCCGACTCTGTCTGGCGGCTAAAGGGTTAAAAGTTTACTGTACTTACACTGCATGTATGAGGTGGCACTATGAGTTGGGCGATTTCGCCTGCGTGCACGCAGAAACGGTGCAACAGAGAACCGCTGAACAGATCCCATAGACAAACTGCGAAGTCTATACCGCCAGAGACCAGATGTGACTTGTCGTACCTGAGAGACATAATATATTAAAACTAGCTGCTGCCCGCCACTTCGCCCGCGTAACTTTGCAAATTATATACTAAAACCTTCCTCGAGAACCACTCTATCCATTAGTGAAAACAGCATGAAAATCGGTGCAGTAGTTTTTGAGTTTATCGCGAACAGACAGACAGATAGACGCGGCGGGGGACTTTGTTTTATAATATTTAGTGATGGTGTAACTATGGAGGGTAGAGTTAAGGAGTACCGACTCATATGACAATCAAACTGAAAAAAAAAATGGCCACAATGGCGCTAATGTAGCATATCTTCTATCTATCTATCTTTGTCTAATTTACTCTTCAATGTTACACTTTTTTTTCTCTCCTGGTATATTCTGCACCATAGCGATCTGTATTCTCCCACAATGAGCTAATTCTTTGGCTGAAATCTTTCTGATTTGTAGTAATGGCCAGAGTTTAGTATCGTCTTCTATTGGAATTCTTCACTAGCGCCATCTTAATTGACTGGTATTCTGGGACCACTTTTTAATACATAGAGGTCCTCCTTACTGCTACCCTCCATACATTTCTGATGTGACATTAAATTTTCCAAATTCCTTATCTATGGTATGGTGTCTATGGCAGCGCTATGGTAGCCACCTACCATCAAGTAGACACTGTCAGCCTGTCTGACGACCTTTGAATAAAATGAAAAGAATAAGTACAGATAAAATTAAAGCTATCCTGACCTTGGATGCACATGATGAGGATAAAGGAGACAGTTCACTCTTCCATTGTGACCGAGCAAAAGCTGATGAGGTGGCCAATCTGATGGAAAGAGTGGTGGTAATAAAGTATTGGAATTTAATTTAAAAACACGTGTTTTTATGTAATTTAAGAAGTAATAGAAAAAAATAACATGTCTGTCGCAGGACTACACGTCAGAAGCGGGAAAAAAAATTTTTTTTTTGACGGCAGACGCCACTGCGCCTGCATGCTATAACGCGCTATCGTTTCGTTCCTCAACGGGAAATACATTTTTAATACATATAAGATTTCTAATTTCGCATAATTTATTTTTCCTACTACAGACTACAGATGTCGCTGCGTCGACAGGTTGTTCGCTATGTGCGAAGTACTAGGTACTAGGGGTAATATAATCGATCGCAGCGCCCATAGTGGCCAAAAGTAAAAATAAGGTTGGCGCTACCTACCTCATTTGATTTGAATGACCAAAAATTATTTCGCAATCCTTTCTCCACCCAAATCATAGGTATTACAGTAATTTTGGAAATAAATTAATAGATAATTTGGATTACAATAATATTTTGTCACAATTTCGCGATTAAATTTCAAAACGTCAGAGCCAAATAAGTTGCGGACGCTAAAGTCTGTTTTTTAATCTCAAGAGCCAAAAATGACACATGCAAATGTCAAGTTTGCATATAATGATACCATGAAATGTATGTAATGCATGTCAAATGTAATGTCATTTTTGTCTGAGATTAAAAAACAAACTATAGGTGGCGCTAAACTCGTGCACAGAGCTAATAACGCGCTATCGTTTTGTCCCTCAATGCGAACTACACTTTTCATACTAGATTGCTAAAATTCTCCCTTTAAACCCTCTGATGTTGATTGATTTTGTTTATTTCATATACAAAAACGGTGTAACGGTGACGAATTTACTGTTTCCCCCCTCTCCTCTCCCCTTCTCCTCACAAACAAACTGTCCCAGTGTTGCCAAGTCAGTAAAACAAAAAATGGCCAAACACTTCTCAAAAGGTGCTAGAATGTTAAAATTTTAATGCCCTAAAAAGTGGCTCAAAGGCAAAGGGGCCAAATTTTCTTTCCATCTCAGCATTAGAGTTTGGTAGAAATAGAGCCAAATCGGTGAAATACAGATTCACCGCTCGTATTTTTATAATTTTTGATTTGAACCCAAAATTGTCAATATTTAAGGACGTATTCAATTTTTATAGGTGTATTGTGAACCATTATTACATCAACTTACCAATATTTTCGTCACAAATAGACAATATTCTTTCAGAAATAGGTATTTTTATGTAGATGAGTAAAGACAAGTGTTAATTTTCGGAAAATATTACATTTTATTTTGCTGTGATTTTTATACTTTGCCAATGATTATAAAAGTTGCCAAAACAGTGGCTAAAATATTAAGCCAATAATATTTAATATTTATGGCTAGTGCAATCCCAAAAGTTGCCAGATATAGCCAAAAAATGGCTAACTTGCTAACACTGAACTGTCCAAGTCCGTACCTAACTGAACAGAACAAACAATTTTCACTTCACAAAAAATAACTGTCCAACTTACCGTCCAACTGTTGATGGTTACCGTGCAACAATTGCAACTGGACAGTGTGCGTTGCGTTCACTATAACAATGGAGCCGTCTTCTCTGCCTACCACGAGACGGTTTGCGGCTAGCAGGTAGATTGAAGCGGTGAGCTTTATTTCTATATGGGAATAAGGCACATTATTGAGTCAACACGTGTGTTAACCGTGCAAGTACACGGTGACAGCAAATCTAGCATTATATCACACCGCTGACCTGTAATATATACTGTTGGAGTAAATACTCCTTGTTATTTTAATGTGTACCTCTGGTACAGTGTTATTTTTAAGAACTATATTTAAATACTAGCTGACGCCCGCGACTTCGTCCGCGTTGAAAAAGAAAAAAGTAGCCTATCCTGTGTCCTGTACGTCTGAATGTTTATCTACCAAGTTTCATGAAAATCAGTTAATTCTTTTAAGAGTTATGGCGGAATCTTAAAAAATCTAAAAATGGTCAATTTAGTTTCAGTATCATGTATAGAGCCTATAAACACGATATCTCTGAAAACAAAGTAACTTACTCCATCACCAACCCTTACAGATTTATTATTAGTATTAATAAAAAGAAAATAACCCTTGTTGTCACTATATGTCTGTCATAATATGTCATAATAATAATAATAAACAATTTGAATTCTTACAAAAAGTAAATTGGCGAATTATTTTTAAAAATAATAAATTTTTTTTCATATAGAATATTCTCTTCTTTTTTGATTTTATATTAATTTGTTTTTTTTTTTTTAAATTACCTAATAGATAAATAAATGTAAATAATTTTAATGATTCTATAGGCCAATTTGTATTTAATTTATATAATATATAATTGCTGTATGTAATCTAAATAAATAAAAAAATAAAAAAAATGTGTTGCTAAAAATATAGAAGCAAATAATATATATTCTTGTTTATTTACATTAAATTACAATATTTCCACGTAATTACACATAAACTAAGTTATACCACTGGACAGGCTGCTGTCAAATTACTTTTATCTATTTGAAAAACGCCATTTTGGCGCTGTAGGCTATCGAACTAAAATTAGTGATTATACACATATCTATGGAATAAAAATAAGCAAACGTCAAAATTAGTTCTCTGGGCAATCAAAGGCGGAGTTTCAAAATGGTACAAAAAATTAGCTGTCCTTTATATGGAACAGCCTTTCCGGTGTAATAATATATATACACTGGTTCACACGCAATATAAGCAAATTTTTTTTATTATTTAAAACAAAAAAAAAATGTATTAATGTCGGAAAAACCGAAAAATATACCTTGCTCTTCAGGATGGCTGAGTTGGTCCAATATACCAACTGGACTCGGATTCATTTCCGCCCACGCCATGTCCAAACTTGTGTCCACTATCGGTGCGTGTGCTGAAACACCACAAAAAAAAACGAAATGACGTAAGGGGTCATCCATGAAGTACGTCACACGTAAAGGGAGGGGAGGGGGCGACGAAGTGTGACATGGTGTGACAAGGGGGGGGGGGGGGTCCTAAGTTTGCGACTAAAAAACCCAATAAGTTCGTTAAAAAAAAAACTAAAAAATAATTTCAACTCTATCTATATGACCATACGGTTTGAATTGTTTTGTTGACGAGTTCATACCCGCTCTAGTGATACGCCGCACCTAATGCCGCCAAACGCACCGCACGCGCGACCTCGCGTGATTTCATTGTTTAATTTTGAAAAGTAGTGCAAATATTGAAGGTGAAGTGGAATCTAAAATCATAGAGCTTCAGATACAAATGACGAAAAAAATGCGACATTGAATTTTTTTTACAGTTTTAATTTAAAATTTTTAGATGTAAAATTGCACATTTGTGACGTCACACTAGAGAGGGGGGGGGGGTCTCACAAATGACAAGGAGGGGGTGGGGGATCTAAAAATCATGAAATTCGTGTGTCGTACTTTATGGGTGGCCCCTAATCTTAGTTAAGTAGGATGCAAGGGCTAAGTCTGTAAACTGAAACGAACTAATATAGCGCTTTCTCTTTCACTCAATTCCATACAAAAGACAAGGACAGCAAATCTTGAGTGGGCGTATACAAATAGTAGGTGAAAGTTCATTCTACGCCACTTTTAGCTTTGTAAACTATATAAAATATTATAGCAATACCTTTTTATTTTAACAGATTACCTTTGAATATAAAATTTTTTTAGAAGAATACAGATCCAGGCTGTTTAAACATAGTATGTCAAATGTTTTAAATGTTTTGTCGTGTTATTATTAAAGATGAGGAACAAATATTGTTTAATTTTAGTTACTTTTGTCTGCCTGTTTAATGTTTTCGTTTCTTAATTTATATGTCGGTATGATTGTGTTTTATTTGAGGTGCAACACGTGCATTTGAGGGTTGTGCGTGTAACGAAACGTCTGGCATCGGTTCGGGGGTGTGTGGAGAGTGCTGCGCGGGCGGTGGTACTGAGCAGTCGGCAGCACGCTCCAATGGGAATCGCATGGCCTAGAGGGATCGTGGCACTTCATTCCTTCGGCTTTTAGTTAACTACTGTTATTTCGATCGTAGTAGTGATAGACTGTCGATTACAATAAGATTAGATGTCAGTGATACTCCCGATGTCGTCCTAACTGTGAATAACAGAGAGTTATAGACTCTCACGCCGGCCATTCGGACGACATATATATTTTGTTACATTTCTCATGTAAGTAGCTTTAAGCTTTAATGAGAATAAAGAAATATAAACGAAAAAAATATTCTAGCTAATAAGTTGTTAATTATTTATTAATTAAGATAATAGACATTTCGGTTCCTGATATAATCATAAAATGAAAAATATACATTAAACGTTAGTTAAACGAAATTCAAACCTTAAAATAATAATAATACGAATTAAAATTAAAAAACGCAGTAACGGTGAGAGCGTCTGAACAGTGAGAGTTCTACGAACAGACTAAAACGTACATGTACTCTGTACAGTTTACACTCACATTGTCTGTTACCTCCACCAATCACATCTCCATATAAGTTCGTTTCAGTGAACAAGGATTAGATAGTTGACGAGCCCGCTGGACGAGTGGCAAGGGTGCTTGCCTAACGTCTCAGGGGCCCCGGGTTCGATTCCCGGCGGGGTCAACTTTGGAAATTTTAATGTAATTTTCAAAATTGACTCTGGTCTGGATTTGAAAAGTAGTGGTAGGGCACACTGCGTTTCGCAGTCATTTGGGCAGCCCGTCTGGCGGCAGTAAACACCCCCTTACAGAATACCACCGTGAACAGCATATGACTGTGCTGTTGTGTTTCGGTGAGTGAGTAAGGGATGCCAGAGCCTATTACCCCCCCCCCCCTCCTCCCTCCCTTATTATACCTTATATTAATCCTTCTGGTCGGCAGCGCACTTGTAGCACTTATGGCGTTACTTGTGTTATAGGCGATGGTAGCCACCTACCATCAAGTGGACCGTCAGCCTGTCTGTCGATCTTAACATAAAAAAAAAGATAGTTTGGCTAAAGAAGTTTTCTCACTTTAATTAAAGTGTTTCGTACTTACTCGCCATCTTGTTGAGAGCCGGCGTCGCCGCGTTGTCCACATTCCAAACAGAGACAACTCCGTGAGAATCGCCGCGAAGCAAAAGTCTACGTTGCACTCCGCCGACTGATGTTATCACGAATCGTATCGCGGGCGGACACGATAGCAACTGCAATTTTGAATAAGCTGAGCTCGGCCAGGCTTATTATCTAAACTAGCTGGCGCCCGCGACTTCGTCCGCGTTGAAAAAGAAAAAGTAGCCCATCTTGTGTCCCGTACGTCTAAATGTTTATCTACCAAGTTTCATACATACATACATGCATACATACATACATACATACAGAAAAAAATTCTAAAAATCGTCAATTTAGTTTTAGTATCGTATATAGAGCCTATAAACACGATATCTCTGAAAACAAAGTAAATTACCAACCCGTACAGATTTATTATTAGTATTGATGGTACGTCTGCTGAGCGACAGGCGAAAAATGCGAAAAATTTGTGTTATATCACACTAAATCGGTGTTTTTGATATCACGTAGCTCATAACACTAGTGTGGTTTGCGTAAAAATTAACGATTTAGTGCGATATTGCACAAATTTTTCGCATTTTTCGCCTGTGCTCAGCAGAGGCATTTAGATAAATAAGCCTGACCACGCTTCGCTGTGACTCAGTCAGCAACGTTCCCAGGTTGCCGTAACAACGGTCAATGTATGAAAATTATGTTTTTATTAAAAAAAAAAAATTGATTTCCATTGGAATTTTGGGAATAAAAGTAAGTATACAAAATCAAATATTAAATATCAAATCCGTTTTTATTAAATGTCTTACATATGAGATCATTACCAAAATTAATGGTTTTAGAAACAAGCATTTTTTTAGAGAATTAAATAATGGTCACTCATGTTACATGGATTTACCCATCCTTAGATTTATTTGGCTTTAAAAGGATAGTATTTAAGAATGAGCTAATAAAACTGAATATAAATATAGTCTATTTATGCATGGTATTTTTACTCTAAGAAAATCTAAGAACCAAGTTTTAATTTTACTCTAAGAAATCAAATTTGGCAACGAAAATAACACTTTTCTAATAATTTAACAGAAGAGACATGTCTTACCTTATTATCAGGATGTGCCAGTATGGCGAACAGAACAGGATTGTCGTGTTCGACTGTTGGCCCATGAAAACCTTTATGGTCTGGCACGGAGCTGTCAAAAATAAATTTTTGAACATATATTATTATATTTATATGATTAAATTGAGCACCAGTATTCGCCAAATATTAGTCTGGGGGTTATTTAGTGGGTGTGATCAACGAAGACGAGTTATGGAATGTTTTTATATCCCTGGACACATTTCAAGGTGATACAAGTCAGCTTTCCTCCATACTAACGTATAAAGCTAATTACTCTGTTGTTTAATGTTTAATTTACATAAGCAAGCATGATATCGATTTATCTTATCGTTAACTAGATTCCTTGTCACACAAACTTTTTAAAAAAGTATTAATTTAAAAGATATGATCTTTGAAAAATCCATATTTTAACACAAGTTTTAATGCAACTTTGAGGGTGAATAGGTCACTCTAGTGTACAAAAACTCCAAAATACTTTGCCTAAAAACATTGATTAGTTATTCAAGATTTCAAATAACTTCACACGAAATAGATATATGTAGTAGTTTTGTCAAAAAGCGAATTGGCCCAAGGGTCTATTTATGATTTTTTTTTTGATATGAATCATTGTCACAGCTTTACAATCCCATACAGTTGGGCAACGAATGTACTTGCACAGAGCAACGGTGGGGGCTGGCGCGGGGAAGCGAGCGAACTCACACAGTCTACATTTCCAACTTTCAAGGTTGGCGCGTACATGTTTTTGATTTGAGTGAGCGGTGGCGGATTTTCCATATTGTGACAACCCTAGCACATCCGCGCGTGAGTGGCGGCGTCGCCCGACATCAAAGGCGTTGCCCAACTGTATTGATTGTAAAGCTGTGTCATTGTGCATCTCACTCGACTGCTCTTCTCGCGCATTGTGCTGTGTGAGACAGAATGAATTTTAACTACACGCACCTTAAATTAACTCTTAACCTGAATTTTAACTCTTAAGGCAAAATGTTTATCGGACCAAGTTTAAAAACAAACCAGAACCAGAATAAGTTAATTTAAAATTATTTATATCGCATTTTTTTTCCTTTAAGTGTATTTATAGTATATACTATATTATATACAGTAACGCTTAGAAAATATAATAAATAACTACAATAATTACAATAATACATGTTTTTTTTTTTACTATTATATAAATTAAAAACACAAATTTATACATCATTCGAAGATACACAATACTTAGTTAAATAAAATTTAAATTAAGAAAGAAATAAAAAAATAACTCGAGATGAATAAAAATAATGTATGAAAGTGCTATATGCAACTAAAATATAATTCTAAAAAATTAGTCTAGAAAAAAAAAATTGTATTGAATTAGTCACAACTACTGTCCAAAATAAAGATACTTACCTAAAGATCGATCCACATAAAAAACACTAAAAGCTGAACAATGCGAGATCTGTTTTGACAACTGTTTTTCGATAAGCAAATTTAAACTCTATGACCATTGAGATAGAGTTACCGAGGGGTGTTCAATAAAAAGTGAGAATGACAAACACAGTTTATCTTTTAACACAACTTATTTTATCTTTTAACACAACTTATTTTATTTTTCAACATAGTCACCTTTTAAGTTAATACACTTGATATATCCTTTTTCTAGACTTAAAATTCCCTTGTAAAGCTGTCAAAACAGATCTAGATACTGTCCAGTGTGTACAAGTACTATAGTTTTGTATTCCCTCTTATCATACATATAAAAATACAACTTACCTTACATAATAATATATCAACCACAATAAAACTACACCCAATATCTAGACTAAAATATGAAGCTACCAAAGTGTGCTAGCAATATTATATTATAAACTCTACCAACACTATTTTAAGGGTTCAAATACATTTGCTCGGTTCAATTTTTTTTTATACAAAAATAACTAAGAGAAAAAATTTCTTAAAAAAAACTCCCGAACGGTCGAATTTGCTTAATGCAACAACAATCTTACAAAAATTTTGGGAAAATTGCAGAAAAAAAGAATATTATTTTGTGTTAAAAATGTTAAAAAATAAATAAATAATCAATATAACTTCAGTTTTTTGTAATGATAATGAGCAGCACAGCAGGCAAGCTTTACTCGATGGTAGGCTAAAAACAAAAACATTACCGGACAGAATGCAAGTGGACTGCTAACCTAACAGGATTAAGGGGGTATTTTTTTAAATGTGGATGTCGACATAGAGGCTGACGGTATCCACTTGATGGTAAGTGGCTACCGTCGCCTATGACACAAGCAACACCACAAGTGCTGTAAATGAGCTGCCGACCATAGTACCATTTTAGAAGAGGAATCTATGAATTATTTTCCTATGGCGTCGCCTATGACACAAGCAACGCCATAGGTGTTGTGCCGACCATAGAAGCATTAAGGATATGGGATAAGGAAGGGGGTGGTTACTGCTGCCTAAGAAACACAGTTGCCCTGCCACAACTTTCTAGATCCAGACTGGAGCCAACTTTGAAAATATCATTTCCAAAGTTTGCTCCGCCGGGAATCGAACCCTGAACACCTGAGACAGAGGGTCTCGTCTTCGTTTTAAGAGTCGACACAAAGTATGTTTAATAACTGAACCGAGTTGATGCACAGAAGCCCTTATAACTAAGGCATAATACAGACAAAGAGGTGCTGACCTATTTATAGCCCGTCCGCGAAGTTTGCTAAAAAAAGAAAGTATTTTTTAGCCATTACCATTTGAAAATATTCATAACTCTGCTAAAAATAATACGACAAGTAAATTCAAGCTTTTTTACACGGGAAGTATTGGCAAGACAAAAGTTAATGGACATCTTTTGCAAATTCGAAAATTTTTGGATCCCTACAGAACATAGAAGTCCTAATGTTACTTGAATTGAAAAAGTAATTTTAATAAATGGAGCATAAGTTGCTATGGGCAACACAATTATTTAGGTTCTCATTTTTGCACAGTTTTCAGTAATGGAAAAACGAGGAAGGAAGTTCAAGTGTATATCATTTGCAGAAAAAAATGCATTCGTACGAAGCCGGAGACGCGTCGCTAGTTTTATTAATAAAGAGGCTTATTTATGTAATACAAAATTCATTTATTTTTAGCAGAATTAACCTCTAACTGTGCTTTGCTGCAACGATAGCAAGTCGACTGCAATAAATTATACTTTTTCGTTTCAAATAAATGTTTTATTCAACTTTACCAGGATAAGGACTAGCGTATTGCGTCTTATTAACCCTTTAACCGCTTGGTTTTGTATAAGTTTTCGTGCCCCTAGCGCCTGACTCGTAATATATATATATTTTTAAGAGAAAGCAACTCAATGATTTAAAAATAAACATTATAAAAGTAGAGCAATGGAAGTAAAGCAAATGGACACGAAAATAATTGTCGGATAAATCCGGCTCTGGCGGCTGAAGGGTTAAAAACCTAATCGATTATTTCGGTCTGATCTGAACAGACATACTTTCTATCCCAATGTATCAGACTTTTATGGACGAAATATACGATCAGTCAATCGCGTCAAATTGACTGACGTGAAGCGAAAATTTCATCGTGAATGGTAAAAACTGATGGCTTGATGTCAAACACTGAATTTCAAATAGCGCCGTTGCGTCACGTCAGTTCGTCGCGCCAACTGATTGTGAGTGTAGAAACCAAGGAGGATAGAATACATTTCTATCCTCCTTGGCAGAAACACTTGCCGCTCTTCCGAATCAGAGCTCATGTCAACGTCACTCGACCCGGTCAAACGCATAAATGACAGAAAATTGAACTGACCGTGTGTGGGCACAATTTTTGGCGTGGCTCCATTTGACTTAAGTAGTTTGGAGCCACGTCAAATGATTGATCGTGTATTTCGTCCATTAGACTTTTATACTGAAGAGTTTAGAAACTAAAGTGTAACCACTACTACTGAAGTGTTACACTTATACTAGAGCAGTAAATAATAAGGAATTTTTTTTGTTTGATTTTTAAAATAGAAATATACTACATTTGGACTTAACCACAGTCAAGTGGAATGGCCTGTTGCAAATTTTGATACAGCGCCCATTTAGGGCAAGCTACGCTCCCAATATTCCCTATTCCCGATACTCAAGTTAAAAAAAAAATTAGGCCAGTATAATTTATTGGTCGACTGTAAAATAGGGCAACGAAAACACTTGAAATTTTCGACTTTATTGCGTTGCAATAAGACGCGTATCTCTCAGGTGATTCCGTTGCGCTTAAGGTTCTTATAGAGTATAAAAAAACACAGAGGCGACTGTGTGCTCGGATGAAATCTAAATGATTTTTAACCCAAAAAAAAACATTTTTTAACCAACACCATTTAAAAAGGTACAGTTTATAACACTTTAAAAGTATGGAAACATTTCAACGGAGTGCTATAAATAAAGCATAAGTTGAATGATTTCCTATCATATATTTATTATAAGATTATATTAAATATTTTGATAGTTATTACCATTTATAATATAACAGCATATTTGCTTCAGTCAATTAGAAGAAAACTTAAGATATTTTTTTTTATGTTCTGGCCCCCTTTTTGGTAGGTGGCTACTGTCGCCTATAACACAAGCAAAGCCACAGGTTTTGCAAGTGCTCTGACCACCATAGAAGGATTGGGATTCTTTAATTTGAAAAAAACGTCTCAAATGTTTCCCTTACTTTTAAAACGTTACAGATATATGTGTCGTTCATTGTAAAAGTGGTGTAACTCCCTATTTTTAAAACCATCTTTTCTTGCCTAATGGTATCACATTTAGTCATAACTTTTAATATAAAAGTGAAGTAACTCCAATAATTGCATTAAAATCCCATAGATGAAAACAATGAATGAATGCTTATATTTTTTTTCCTACACTATAATTCGCAAAAAGCTCGTTATTCTAAAATTCAGTTACAAGGAGATAGTTCACTTTTACAATGAACGACCCGTATATACTATACCATTTAAAAATATTTAAAATATTTTCTCCACAACCGATTAATAAGTTCAAGAAACCTTTCCAAATTCATATAGCTATCTAATATAGTGTTGAGATTGGGTTTAATTTAAAAAATAAAACTCTAGACACAACATATTATCGTATTGACCTATGCTTTATATTCTACTAGACTTGGTGATCGGAACAAAATTGTTTGTCAAATATGTATACTAAAGTTCGCGATGAAAATGTCGAAAGCGCCATGGAAAATATGGCGCTTATGCGTTCTTAGGCTCAATTCATATTGGAGGAGCAGCGACGCGTCGCGCCTATTTTCATATTGCATTCTGTACTTTATCTTCAGTCAATAAAGTGCGTGGCTTCTTTGCTCTAGCATATATATTGCTCCCTCTAGGGAGCAATATGAAATTGCGTTTTATTAACTGAAGATAAAGTACAGAATACAATATGCAAATAGGCTCGTCGCTGCTTCTCCAATATGAATTGACCCATAGCTTTCTTCGGGGGAATTTAAGTATTGCGTAACGCAATTTGGAAGGATGGGGGGGGGGGCTTGTAAAAAGTTACGATGCTTCAAAGGGGCGGGAGGTTATTCCCTCGAGTGTCATTTTATTTAGTTATACCAAGTTGGCAACCCCTTTCGTTGGTAAAAATGGTCACTTGATAAACTTGGTCCCAAACGTAACGTTTAGGGAGGGTACAGAAAAACGTTACGGCGCGTTACATGGGGGGAAGGGGTTCAAAAATCTTCTAAAATTGTGTTACGTAATACTTGAACGCCCCCTTCCTTGAATGTAGAAGTTTCGTGATGTTTTTATCGTTAGTAGTATATTTAACGTAAGTAATGGAATTAAAATATCTAAGATCAAACTAATGAATCACTGAATTTTTTTTTTTCAAATCCATCAATAAATGACTGAGAAATGGATTATTTATTTAAGTTTACGTGTTTTAGTGCGGAACGAGTCACCTGTGACGTCATTTGACCTTAAGAGATCACTTATTAGTTCGTCGTCTAAGTAATGTGACGTCACACGTCTTCTTGCGAGCGCAACTTAAGTCCCATAAGTTTTTCATTTCTAGAGATATTTAAATATTTTTTTCATATTTTTGCTTCGTTTTAATTAAATTTTTATAATTGATATATTAAAAACAAATTAAATTTCTTCATTGCGCAAAGCCGTAACTGAAAACTTCTTCCTTCCGCTAACTTTCCGCTAAATGCGCGATTTTTTGCGTTCCTCTCAGCAAGTCTAGTATAATATTAAAAGTCATTGGATACATAACAAATAGTGAGCGTTCAATAGTTTTCTATACGCAACTGATTACGTACAAGGCCGAAAAAGTTATCGATCGTAACCGGTTACGATGCTTCGGTTACGTACGCGGCCGAACCCTTCGTAAAATAAGTTCAACAAACACAGCTAGACATGCAAACGAAACTCACTTGGCCGGTAATCTGTAAAGGTAACCCTTCCCTTCTGTGGACCAGACCATTACCCTGTCCGGTGCCAGGAAGTCCCCTGACATCCACCTTTCCCCTGACGGCGCTTGTATGGAGCAGAGGACTGAGAAGTCTCCTGAAATTCAGATATGAGTGTGCATATATAAGTCAAATATGTACAATAGTATGAAAGAAACGTTAATTATTATTATTCTTACATATTATAAAACAAAGTCCACTTCCGCCACGTCTGTCTGTCTGCTCGCGATAAACTCAAACGCGATTGCACCGATTTTCATGCTGTTTTCACCAATGGATAGAGCGGTTCTCGAGGAAGGTTTTAGGCTGGTTTTAGTGTCACGCGGACCGTCAGTACGGATTGCTCCGCACGGAGTTCCAATATTTATTAAAGCTAGGGAGCGTTTTAGAGTAATGCGGACGGATCCGTACGGACGGCCGTCCGCGCGGACAGCTGCGCAGCCGTCCGCATGGCGCGTCCGTGGCGCGGAGCTATCCGCGCGGACCGCTATTCGCGCGGACCGCTATTCGCGCGCCTCTGCCTGTAGTGAGCGTTTTAGTATCGCGCGGAGCGCACGCGTCGGCGGAGTACAATCATGGCGAGTCGATATTGCGACGTTGACACGAATCGAGAGTGATCGATGAAGTCCGCCGTTTGAGGAAATGTTTGTGGGATGCGTCTGATCCACTAGTTATACAAAAACAAAGACGCGTGAAATAAAGATGCACTGCGCGCGTCTGTACTCCGCGGCGGTCACGACGATACTAAAAACGACATACGTACGTCATCCGCGCGTACCGCTACGTACTGACGGTCCGCGTGACACTAAAACCAGCCTTATAGTACATATAAAGTTACGGGGTTGAAGTCGCGGGCAGCTAAGGGTCAGCGCCGACCGACGGAGTGGCGGCGAAGAGACCAAAAGCGCTATCAATTGAAAATCGACTCACGAATTTGGACTAACCTACCTAATTGAAAAATAAATATTTTGATTTTGATTTGACTTTTTTACACTATCTCACTTTTCAGGCGAACAATATATTATGTATTATGGGAAAAAATTACGCACCTGCGTCATAAATTTGACAATACTTGGCGCAAACTATGAGCACCGTGCGTTGGTTGTAAGCGCAGCAATTCAAGGACAATGCGTTCAAACATCTTATCTGTTTCGATTCATTCTCGTATATGGGCTCGGATTGTTTGTTTTCGTGGCCTAAGAGAGACCACACCTGAAACACGTTGAAATTGAATTAACATATCGCTGCTTAAAAACTAAAGGGTCACAAATCAATATTACACTTTTTACAAGAGAGCTAATCGAAAAAAAAAATTAAATTATTTTTTGTCTATTTTTTTTCTTATTAGATATATATCAAATATGTGCATATTATACATCGTTAGAAGCGTATTTTTAAGTACTTTTATAATAAACTGAATACTAGACGAGATATAACCATATAAGTTTTACTTTTAAATATATATAAAATGTTCAAAATATACTAAATATTGAATAAAACAACCATAAGTCTTTTTGGAACATACAATATGAAGGATTGTGATTGTATTTTTGCAATAAAAATTTTTTGGATTTTTGGATATTTTTCTTTTATGGCCCTTTAGTTTTTAAGCAGCGTTATCTTATAATACTAAACGAGGAATTCTTATATGCCACGACGATCTCGCAAAGGGCTCTAACGATTTTCACAAAAATCTAGGGTTAGGGATCTTTTTAGGTCTAGTAATCGATCTGTCAGGGTCTTTATCTTCGAGAAAATTCGTTGTAGGTAGTTTTTTTAATGGAACGGTTACAAAAGTAATGCCGGTTAATCGTTTTATAATATTAATTCAAGTATTTCTTTCTTAAAGAAATACTGTATGTATGAAATGAACTAATAACATACACTTTTGTTGTCCTTATCTATATTATCGTCGCTTATTTGAATGGGAAATTTTTAACACTCACTTTAACTGTTCCGGTGATTGATATTGCCAGCACAACGTCATCTTTCCTCGAAGAAGGTCGAAGCACCTGGAAAAAATTAATATAAGAAATTACAAAACATTTCTTGTATATCTATACAACATATATAAAGCTGAAAAGTATGTTTGGTTGTACGCGCTAATCTCAGAAACTACTGGTTCGAATTTTAAAATTTTTTTTTGTTGGATAGTCCATTTATCAAGGAAGGCTATATGGTCCAGTATCCCTCAAAGGATTTTTTTTCTGATTACTAACAGGCTGAATCTTCGTGAGTAGCTTCAGTTTGCCGAGACGAACAACTTTTTCCTCTGCCGAAATTCTCGATATTGGTAGCTAAAGGAGTTAGCAGCCGTAAAAAAACTTCCAAGCGTAGGACTGGGAAAACGTACCACTCTATTTGTAGGACTATGCGGCCATTTTATTATACAAATGTTTACTAAGCTGCATACAAAAAATCAGCTGGTTAGTATACCCATCCATCCCAAAAAACCACTCCCAATAAATCATAATAATAAGGTCATAAAAATTATTACAAACGAGCAGATTTTTTGTATGCAGCTTAGTAAGCATTTGTATAATTGTATAAGCATTGTCCTACAAATTGAGTGGTACTTTTTCCCAGTCCTACACTTGGAAGTTTTTTACGGCTGCTAACTCCTTTAGCTACCACTATCGAGAATTTTCCCAGAGGAAAAAGTTGTTCGTGTCGGCAAACTGAAGCTACTCACGAAGATTCAGCCTGTTAGTAATCAAAAAAAATTCCTTTGAGGGATCTTGGACTAATAGGCTATAGAGAACGCGGACGAAGTCGCGGACACCAGCTAGTTATGTATAGTGTCCTACATTTTAATCCAGGAAATAAACTGTCTGTCTGCCTAAAATTTCATCTAAATCCGTTGAGCCGTTTTTGGATGAAAGAGTAACAAAACATCCATATACATAAAAAAAAAAAAAAAAAAAATTTCAATTATTTATTTCTGATTTAAAAAATGTATATTTATTTCTGCACATAAGAATTATTGTTACACATAAACTTCTAAAAAACCCGCAACAACCCTGGTTTGTTTTAGATTAAATTCTTGGTTCAGTTTAAACTTACATTTTAACTACCTGGCTGACACCCCCCAATAATTAAAAAAAAAAAATTATAATGATAAATATCAATCATTTATATCTGATTTATTACATATTTATTTCTGCACATATGTAATAAATCACCCTGGTTTTTATTTGTTCATGTCAACCTGCTTGGTTCATTTTGAAATTTTAAACTTACTGAAAGCACAATAAACAACCGCAGTGGTGTCGTTTGTGTGATTAGGCGACGGTGACCATCACCTACCATCAAGACCGTCGCCTACCATCGACCCTTTATAAAATAGAAATATGAATGGAAACTCACGTGCAAAGCTGATATCCAATCTGGGTTCATTTTGGAGCTGAGAGAAAACAATATCTCCAAGGAAAATGGATCCATTATTAGAATTTCCGCATAGTATCCATTGCAAAACAACCTCAGGTCTTCACTGTTGCACATATGATAGGCCTGAAAGCAGAAATCTATATATCACTACATATTATTAAACAAAGACCTCCGCCGCGTCTGTCTGCCTGTCTGTCTGTTCGCGATAAACTCAAAAACTAGGTGCTGAAATCGATTTTCATGCTTTTTTTCACCAATGGATAGGAGTGGTTCTCGAGGAAGGTTTTAGTATATACAATTTACAAAGTTACGCGGGCGAAGTCGCGGGCAACAGCAGTTGTATATAAAATTCTCTTGTCACAGTGTTGAAACGACTAGACCAATTTTTATGAATTTTTTTGTGTATACCTATTCTGTAGGTCTGAAAATAGGTCGTAAACTATTTTGTTCTTATACGAAACAAGTTACGATCGAAGACTCTTAGTCCTTGTATGAAACCTCTCGACTATACGAGTAATATAAAACCAACAAAAACTCTTTTATTGTTGTACTAGCTGGTGCCCGCGACTTCGTCCTTTCCTGTGTCCTGTACGTCTAAATGTTTAGGTATATCTACCAAGTTCATGTATGATACTGAAACTAAATTGACCATTTTTAGAATTTTTTACTGTATGTATGTATGTTCCTCAATAACTCTTAAACAAATTAACTGATTTTCATGAAACTTGGTAGATAAACATTTAAACGTACAGGACACAGGAAAGGACGAAGTCGCGGGCACCAGCTAGTACAACAATAAAAGAGTTTTTGTTGGTTTTATAATATAGTCGAGAGGTTTCATACAAGGACTAAGAGTCTTCGATCGTAACTTGTTTCGTATAAGAACAAAATAGTTTTCCATAGCAACTGGTTTTGTACTAGGCCGAAAAAGTAGTCGATCGTAACTGGTTACGAAACTAAGGTTACGTACGCGGCCGAAGGGCTTTGCAAAACGTTTGCCGGGTCAGCTAGTGTTTCTATAAATTTTTGTTTCTTTGCTGGACCTCTTATTTGTATTTGGAACATAATTAAACACAGATATCTTTAGGACACTCTAGAATCTCTAGATTCACTCATTTCGGCGGTCAGAATAACAAAAACAACATTTGGGAACCCCGTCTAGGGGCAGTAACCACCTCTTTACAAAATAACACCGTGAGATAACAGCATGTGTGCTTTTGTGTTACGATGAGTGAGTAATAAAGGGATCCCAGAGCCCTTTATAACCCGTCTTAATCCCCTTACTTGTGTTATAGGCGACGGTAGCCATCTACCATCAAGTGGTATTTGTCAACTTGTCTGTCAGACATTAACATAAAAAAGCTATTTGCAAAAAACTGTATTATAAAAAAGCTGTAATATACCTGAATGTTCGTGTGAATTTGTGACAACTTGACACTTTCCCTGCATTTTCCATCCACCAGATCCCAAGTGCACATCTCGCCGGCTTCCGAAGAGCTCACTATGAAGTTGTTGTCCTAAATATAACAAAATTTTAATTTATAGCTAGCTTTTAACCATACTAATAGAATAAATGTGAAAGTAACTCTTTCTGTCTGTCTATTACCTTTTCACGCCTTAACTACACATGAAAGGACAGAGTACCTTTTCATTCAGAAAAAAGTTTTGGATGTTCGTTTTTTGAAAAAACCACAAGAACAAAACATTTTTCCAAGATAGACAATTGCAAGCATCCTATACTTAGTTTAATCGAGGTAATCATCAATACATAAGTGAAAACCGCATTCAAATCTGTTAAGCCGTTTCTGATATTAGCGTGCACAAACGCACAAACAGAAAAACAATCTAAAATCCATCTTTCGACCTCGACATAGTCAAATTGTTCTATTTTTTTTTTTTCAATTTTTATGAACAGGCACGGTAAAATCCATCCATCTATATTATAGTAATAATAATAAGACATTATCAAAAAAAAAATAAAAAAAAAATAAAACAGTATTAAAAAGAAAACCTAATAAATGTGTTAAACTTTGATTCCGGCCAGGATCGAACTGGCGGCCTTCTGCGTGTAAAGCAGATGTGATAACCACTACACCACGGAACCACTTGTAATGTGCATTCAAAATTTGCCATCTATACTAATATTATAAAGAGAAAAAATATTTTCGTTTGTAACGAAGCGAACAAACTCAAAAACTAGGGCCCTAGACAAAGTGCCATAACGATAACGATAACGAAGTTCGATAGTTATAAATGTATGGGAAGTATCACGTGATTTAGCGAAGGCATATGTCAATCCCATACATTTTATTTTTAGCGAATCGAATCGCTACGGAGCGAATGCACTTTGTCTAGGGCCTCTGGATCGATTTTAAAAATTCTTTCACCTTTATAAACCTACATTATCAGCCAGCAACATAGGCTATACTTTATAAAATTACGCCGACAAAGTCGCACGTAACCACGTATTATTTATAATACTAATATTATGAAGAAAAAATATTTTATTTTTAACTAGCTGTTGCACACTACTTCGGCCACGTAACTTTATAAAATTAAAGCCTATGTTACTCGCTGATATGTGGCGAAAGAATTTATTTTAAATCTTTCGCCTTTTTTTTAAAGCTTAGCGCTTCATGTTTGCGTCGGGCGTCGGGGTTAATAAACGACAAATATTTCTTCATCATTAAGCTACCAACGTGAGTATAACAGTATACAAACAATAATTAATAAATAAATAAATAATAAATATCTTCACACATTCCACACACCACAGTAAGCAACTATGCTTGTATTATGGATACCAGACAGTGGATATACTACATAGATTACTTTTTTGTAAAAACATACATAAAATAATGTAAAATATCCACGACTCAGGTACAAAGGTAAAATGTTGCGATTCGAACCCGCAACCATTTGGTTAACAGGTAGGGTTACTAGCCACTAGACCAAACGTGTCGCCAAATAAAAAAAAAACAGTGCCACTCCGGGAGTGAAGACACAAGTGAAAACTTGAACAATTACATGTTTATTTTTTGAATCGTCAGAAAATATTTTTTTGTGCGGGATATACTTTTAAATGATGTGTTTTTTTTTATTCATTATTATAAACTACTACTACAAAAATTATTTTACCAACTACTAGTAAAAAGAGTAAGCTCTCAGTAGATCCTCTATACTGAAAATGTTGACGACCTTTTTGGAATATCACTGGCCGTTTTCTATTTTTATTGGAAAATACTGTGTTTTTTTATAATTGTCAACAGGGGTGTCGGTTACGGTAACAGTGTCGCGAGTTCAATGGTTTTTTCCCATTTCAAAAATGTCCAAGACGCCTAAAGAAGTTTTCACTTCAATAATATTCTTATATATTGAACTTACTCTACTTACTCACCTGTATTATAGAAGCCCTTGAGAGACACGTTACAGGCGCAGTGTGACCGACAAGTAGACAACATGGAGTCATTTTCAGGGTTTCAGGGTCCACCTGCCATATGCATATCTGTCCGTCATAGCATCCTGTGACCAGGGTCTTCTGATCTCTTGAGAGGTAGACGGAAGACACGCAGTGGGTAGGCGCGTGCTTACCCCATAGAACGACAGGCACAATAAGATTAGTGCCTGGCATTTTGATGCCTGTAACCAAATTATGAGTTACTAGCTGGTGTCCGCAACTTTGTCTGTGTTCAAAATGTTATATAGGCTAAATCCTTCCTCAATAAATGGACTATCCAACACAAAAAGAATTTTTCAATTCAAAACAGTAGTTCCTGAGATTAACGCGTTCAACCAAACAAACTCTTCAGCTTAATAATATTATTATAGATAATATTTGTATTTATTTTTATGCTATACTATCGACCTGCTCCCAGCTTCGCCACGGGTGCATTTTTTTTTACGTAAGAACCTTCCCTGATTATCTCTCTATCAATGAGTGAATATAGAATTAAAATTGGTCCAGCCGTTCTCGAGGTTTGCACTTAGCAACACATTTAGGCATTCATTTTTATTTTATGCTATATTTATGTAAGACATAGCTTGCATCGCTTGCACTATATAGAATTTAAAGTATAAAATTATATATTTAATATCCCATATTCACTCCCAAATCACTACATATTATAAAACAAAGTCCTCCGCCACCTCTGTCTGTCTATTCGCGATAAACTCAAAAACTACTGCACCGATTTTCATGCTGTTTTCACCAATGGATAGAGTGGTTCTCGAGGAAGGTTTTATTATATAATTGACAGTTACGCGGGCGAAGTCGCGGGCATCAGCTAGTCTTACATAAATTAAAGCAAAAATTATTTTGTCCTTTCTTTTTCTCCTTAGAAACGATATGATCGGTTGTATAATATGTAAATGAGATGTAAAACAACATGAATGTTATTTTGTTTGTATATAATTGAGATAACAAGAAACTGTATAGGAAAATCTGAAACAAGGTTGCTCTTTATTTTATTACATACCTTATTAAACCTTTGGGATTTGATAAATCTTTTTCAAAGATAAAATATAATAAATTTATCACGACCGCAACAAATGTACGAATTGTCGGTAATTTATAGAAAGCAGAAAAAGAAGTAAAAGAACAATTTCGCACTTAAATACACCATTGATTTGACTTTTTGGTCAAATCAAATCAATCACAATATTCACAGATGACAAGTGTTATCATTATCACTTGAAAGCAGTGTTGCCGCTTAAGAAAAGAAGTCACTAAAAATTGATAGATTTTTTAGAAAAATTAGCTTCATAGTCACTAGAACTATAAAGAAATCACTAAAATATTTTAAAATTTAAAACCACTTGACGAAGTAGGTACGTAGTTGTCACGAGAAATTGGGGTGTAGGTAGGTTTAGCAGGTATTCAACCTCCAAGCAATCGAGAACTAAAAAAGGATGAAGTATTTAAAAAACGAACGCTTTCAAATCGATTTACTGTCATTCTGTTTTGCAGCCAACAAAAAGTGTTATTATTTTATTTATTATTATATAATTATATAATTTGTACTAAATGGATCATAAAAGAAAAGAGTCTGCTCCAAAACTACAATCAAAATCTGGTTTAAAAGGTGATAAACTAGGGGAATTAGCTACTAAGATAGATGAAACTGACGAGATGAAATTAAAAATGCTGGCAGCTCTCGATAAGCCAGATCCGGACGACGTACTATATCCTCCAGAATTAAACGCTCACTTGATTGACCAGTTAAAGGTAATGGATGTTTGATTATTTAGTAGATAAAAAATGCTTTTTCCAATAGGCCACCTTACGTCATAACTAGGTATAGCAGCTGTCAATAACAACAAAATGTTACATACTAGCTGGTGCCCGCGACTTCGTCCGCGTTGTAAAAAAAACTATATCCATCTATACATCCATACATACATCCTCATAAACTTTCGTTTTAAAAATGAAAGGTTTAAGGAATTTTTATACCTACTGATATACAAACAATAACTACATGACAAGTAGGTAGGTGCTTATTAGAAAAACTGTTTGTAACTTGAAATGCTAAAACAATTTCCCAAGAATTGAATAAGTAATGGAATATCAATTTAAACATCAAGTATTTAAACATTATTAACTGACTTTTTGATTATATTTATAAACAGGTAATGACTGGTGAAAACAATGAGCTTCGTAAATGCATTTTTACAAAGGATAATGAAATACAAGAACTAAATAGTACCGTTACTGAATTGAATCGGCGCATTCGTGACATAATATCTGGTACCGGTCCAGCGATATCTTCAAAATCCGCTGGTGTAATAAGTGCTAAAATTACTGAACTTTGTAAACAGAATCGGCATTTAGTAGCAGAAGTTGAAGGCTATAAAACTAAAAATTCTGCGCTGGAGCGAAAGATTATACAACTCGATATATTGAACAAGGAAAATGAAAAATTAGATGCTTGCCTGTGCAAATCTGAACCAGGAGACTCTACATCTGATGAATTGAAAGATCTTAACAATAAACTTTTCGCAGTCAATAAAAGACTTTGCGAGAGCAAAAACAGAAATTTGGAATTAAAAAATGAAATATTGATGGCCACTAAAATTTTGCAACAAGAGCTTGGCGACAAATTCACGAGTATCAAAGAGTTGCAGAATGATCTTGCCGGATGGAAAGGAAGAGCACAGCAAATAGCGTTATTGCAAGGAAGAATTAATGAACTCGAAACGAAGTTGAACGGGAAACACAAAGATTTAATTGAAGCAAGGAAGAAAGACCAGGGTCAGGTAATATACAAATCTAATATCCAATATCATACTATCTAGTAAAAAATAATTGGATGAGTCAATGCCCAGTCTCAAGGGTCACAGTTCATTTTTTCAAAGTATGCTCTGGTTTTATCTGGAAATTAGTGGCAGGGCACACTGCATTTAGCAGTAATTTTGGCAGCCCGTATAGCAACAGTAACCCCTCACAGAATACCACTGTGAAATAATAGTACTGTTGTGCTTCGGTATGCGAGGGATGCCAGAGACCATTTACTATCCCAATCCTTTATCTTTCCTACTATGGTTGGCAGCGTACTTGTAGCTCCTGTGGCGTTGCTTGAGTTAAAGGCGACGGTAGCCACCTACCAACAAGAAGACGGTCTAACTATAGACATTAACAGACATTAAGATAAAAAAAGTCAGTTAGGTAGTTTGTACATTTTAAACGCATCAGTGCTACTTAAAAAGTCCGTAATAATATCGAATAATAGCATTATGAATTTATTGTAGATCATTAGGGATATTGAAATGAAGCGTAAAAAAGAAATAGAACAAGCAATGAAAGAGCTACAGAGTCTAAAAGAAGAAAATATAGAACTCAAAAAGAAGCTGGATGGAGCAAAATGTAGAATTAAAAATCTTGAATGCGATGTTATGACAACTAGACAGAAAATGCAGACCTTTATTGAAAAAAGCAATCACGATGATTTATTGATAAACGAACAAAGGGTAGGTAATACTTAAATTAACGAATAGGTTTAGTTTTTATGTAAGGATACTTGTGTCTATTTTAAAAATATTTTCAGTTTACAGTTACATTTTACAATAAATTACTAGGTACTGTAATTTATTTTCAGGCTCAAATTAAAAGTTTGGAGACCTATTATCAAGAAATTCTCAAAGAAAATACAGTTAAAATGAACAAAATGCAATCTGAAATAACAGAATATGATAAATTGAACAAAAACACAGACGCTAAAGTAGATGCTTTAAGGAAACAGATATCTGAAAAAACCTCCAAGATAGAAGAATTGAGGGCACAATTACTTAGGTACGAAGAATGTTCTCTACAAAGTGTGTTCTTTACACCGATGAAAACTGCAACCGATAATGAAATTCAAAATCTATCTGAATTAGTCGTAACTTTAAATGAGAGATTAGATTCGGAGAGACATAAGTGGGAAGAATTAGAAGCCTCCCAAAGGAAAATGAAGGAGCGCAAGAGACGATTGGAGCGAAAGGTGACTAATCTAGAGAAAGAATTAAATGCTTTTAGAGAGAGAAGAGGATCGAAAACATCGAAGACATCAGTGTTTAAAGAAAGTACTGAAAAAGATGCATCCTCTTTTTTACCCTCTAAAAAACCGTCTTCTATAACAACTGTTACAGAGAAACCAAGTTCTTCCTCTAGTGAAACACAAGCTGCCGAAGAAAATGAAATTTTAGATAGGGAAGACTTAAAATACAAATTGGAACTAGCAGAAGAGAAACTTAAAATCATGGAAGATAAATTGAAAATGATCGAGGAGGAAAAACATGATGATTTAACTCATTTAACAGGCATGATACAAACGTCAAAGCAATTGTTTAATGAAGCTTTGGCCGTTTTACAAAAAGAGAAATGTGTCTGTCCCTAAAATTTACTTTATTTAACCTGATAACATTGTTTAACGCTTACTGTATGTTTGCAAAAATATAAAACTAAATATTTTTATTAAAACTATTTTTCTTTGATGTAGGCGTAGAGTGAATATTAGGTACCTACTTGTTGGAATTATACCTTTATGGACGTAGGTATTTATGATGAGTCTCATGACATTACATACTGAACAAATTAGGTCACATGTTACCAGCTCAATATTGTACCTATCATAACCCATTCCATTATAACTGCAAGGACTGTAGCAGTACTTGTGCATGAGAAGGACCAAGGAGGGCCGATGCCGGAGTCCGTACATAAAAAAGTGTCCATCGGCTTTTATTAAATAGAGGGCGCTGCAATAGCATTGGGGTAAGAATTTCAAAAAAGCGCAAGGTTTTAATATAAGGATGAAAATAAACGAGAAAGAATAAATATTCGCCATGCAAAGGCGAATATTATTATATTAAATATTATTTTAATTTTTTTACGATAAATAATTTAAAATTATTTTGGTACAAGCTGGTAGAATCTGAAATAAAGTATATTTGGTACGGCAACCCTAACCGCCGCCATTTGTCATTCAATCATTTCATTTTTTGTCATGCGCGTTTCGGGATGCAACGAAAACTTTGCTCGCGAGTGTTTTAATATAACGAAAACTGAAATAAAAAGTTAGTTTGTGACCTCAAAAAGTTTGTGCCTCACTTTGGGAATATTACCCGAACATTTTATCGCTGTGTTTGTGTGTATATAAACGTTCACGATGAATAAAACTTGTGCAAGGTGTGAGAAAACTGTTTACCCCACTGAGGAATTAAAATGTTTGGACAAGGTATGTAATTTTCTCTCACATTCCGATTCGAATTTCGAATCTATTTCAACTCAACTTTTTTTTAATGTAAATTTTTTTTATTTAAGAATATTCTTTTAAACTTTCTTCCGCATCAACTGTTACGTGTTTCTCCCACAAAAAAAGTAACGAAATGTGTACATACATAATGTAACTTTAATTTTCATAGTAACAAACAACCGGCAGCACGTTCATTTCATGCAGCCCTAGTGACTCATAAATTTTATAAATTGATGCTGATATCATTGTGTGCTTAATATAGCCGTTTTATGTGTACAAGTACCATACACTTTTACCTAATTAGTGTCATCTTGGGCTGTAATACATGACCTTGTATTACATTCCATAATATCGATTGTATTCAAATAAGTGTCATTCCGTAATGCATAGGCCTTATGCAATTTTGTTTTCTTTGCCAAATCCGTACTAATATTATAAATGCGAAAGTTTGTATGGATGTTTGTTACACTTTCTCGCAAAAACCACTGAATGAATTTCAATGAAACTTTGCAATAATATAGCTTATACATCAGAATAAGACATAAAAAAGATAAAAAATAGTAAAAAAAGTTACGTGGGCAAAGTCACGGGCAGCTATTTCTTTTAAAAAGTAATTAGGTATGTACCACACCTGATTAAAACTCGTTATCTGTGAATTTATTTATATCATTTATCTTATCTATGAAATAACAATGATAAGACGTTACTGTAATAATAAATAACTATACATTTGGACATGTTTACGTGTAATAGTTTAATTAGTATTAAAAATTATAAAATTTAAATTTTCGCAATTCGAACACGCCGAAAGAACAACATTGTTTTTTTTTTAAATAATATTGTGTAGATAGCGCAATATCTATGAAACTTCAGAGATATTCTAAAAAATTGAACTATAATTCATTCTTGCTTGCATTCGAGTCACAATTTTGATTTTACTCCTATAAGTTTTCATACCACGGGCTTATATATCAATACGGCAAACCGATTCTTAAGGAGTAAACTCCAAAAATCAGATCAAAATCAGCCCATCACTTTGAGAGCTACGATGCCACAGATGCAGAGGTCAAATTTACATATTATTATATATTATAACAACTCTTTTTTGTGTCTGGCCTCAGGGGTAGATGAATAATGGTAGGTGGCTACTGTCGCCTACATTACAAGTAACACCACATGTGCTGCAAGTGCACTGCCAACCATAGTTGGATTAAGGATAGGGGATGGGGTAGGGCTCTGGCACCCCTTACTTACTCGGTCACCAAAACAACACACAAGCTGTTATTTCACAGATGTTTACTGTAAGAGTATTATTAGTAACTGGACCCACTCAATAAATATATTTTTGTCATTATCAGCCTCATTCATCTAGAAATGTGTACGTGTACTGTTGGGGAAGAAATCAGTGCATAATATAGTTACCCTATACAACACCTCAATGAGCTGGCAGTGAAACTGCCATCACCCTCTTATAAGAAAAACTGAAAAAAAAAAAGAAATTCTAAAAAGAAAATAGTTAAATGAGATGTTCTCGCTGGAGGGCACTCGTAACTACTGTTCTTGTCCTCAACCGCATATGCTTATGGTTGTATCGACTGCAGATCGGTCTTTTGGATAAGTCCAAAAGACCGATACATGGATAAAGTTGCACGCGACTTTATCCATGTATCTTCATAGAATATAATTTTATTTATCCTTTTCTCCATAATAATATGTGAAAACCTATTTAGAATCGGTCTACCCATTCTTGACTTTTTGAAGCATACACAAACCAACTTAACATTTTTATATAGAAATATTATTTAAAATTATCAATAGTTACTAATAATAAATCTGTAAGTGTAGGTATTGTTGTTCCTTCATAACTCTTAAACGAATCAACTGATTTTCATGAAACTTGGTAGATAAACATTTAGATGTACAGGACACAGGATAGGCTACTTTTTTCTTTTTCAATGCGGACGAAGTAGCCGGCGCCAGATAGTTTAAAACTTTAATATATAAAATTCTTGTGTCACAGTGATTGTAACCAAACTCCTCTGAAACAGCTTGACCGATTGTTATGAAACTTTTTGTGTATGTTCAGTAGGTTTGAGAATAGGTCGTAAACTCTTTTTTTTATACCCCTAAGTGATAAGGGTGGCCCGCCCCAAAATTTTTTGCAAAACAACGTTTGCCGCATCAGCTAGTAAAATATGAAATGTGAAGGTACTAGTAAGATTGAGCTGTTCGCTCACACTTTGTCATTTTTGTCAACACTCACCCATTGTAATTTTTAAACAAAAGGTTTGATTCAAATATGTAGTTTAAAGAGCAATAATTTATATTTAAGGATTAATAATAGTTAATATGATACGAAATTACGAATGTTATCATCAATTCTACTGAGGTTTTGATTGACTATTTTGAACAATTAGTAATACAGGAACTTTGTATGTTATCAATAGTTTTCCCAGCATAATATGTCAAATAATAACTTTTATAGGCAAATATTGTATTAAATTATTGTAATTTTAGAAGGATCTCTAATATATTTAAGTTTTTTTTTTTAAAATAAAATTGTGCCTATGTTAAGTCTGAAGTGAAGTATGAAACTGAAAGTCAATACTTTTCGACCTTATTCATTAGTGAGTGTTAATTTTTCACACGTTTTTTTACGATATTTATCGAAAAAAAAAATCATTTAATCCAACAAATCGAGTAAAAATGTATAATAAAAAAAAAACAAATAAAAATAGTTTATGGTGTGTAGACCAAATACAAAGGGAGTAATAGCTTATTTAATGTTGCAAAAATCGAAAACTTCAGCGTGAAATGATCAAAAAGCAATGATTTTTTGGAACCTTTTTTGGAATCAATTTGGAATGCTTAAAAAAGACATTTTTTTTTGTTTTTTTTGGATTTTGTCATTTGATATCGTCATAAATCTTATGACGATATCAAATGACGATAAAGTTGGACCCTATTTTTTGGCAACCAAAAAAATTTCCTAAATAGAAGTTAATAAATAGCAAAAAAACGTTTTATCAATTTATATTTGAATAATCAATAAATGTTTAAAATACTAATTATAAAAGTACTTAATCTTAACAAGGAAAGCGATTCGAAATTACGGCTTACTTAAACAATTGGTTCCGTGGTGTAGTGGTTATCACATCTGCTTTACACGCAGAAGGCCGCCAGTTCGATCCTGGCCGGAATCATAAGTTTTTATTCATTTTTGTTATCGTTGAATCAGCTTTAAATTTACGTAGCCTTGTTTTTTAACGCCTAACACAAAAACGGGGTGCTATAAGTTGACGTTTGTGTGTATCTGTCGATTTCGGTAGTTACTTATAACTTTTTTTTGTTTGTAAACCGATTGGAATTTATACAAACACTAAATGTTACGGGAAGCTTGCTACAATACATAAGGGAAAACCGCATTTAAATCGGTTAAACCGCGTCTGAGATTAGATGCACAGACAAAATTTTTAAAAACTTTTTTTTTGAAAACGTGTACAAATTGTTTCTTTGAAAAATATTCAATGTAGGTACAGACACGACTTCCACACGACTCGTTTACGATTTCATTACCTATAATTATCTATGATTTTATCTATACATTACTTATGTATAGATATGTCCGCTCTTCTTCTGAACCGCCCAACGAATTTTGATCCTTTTTGACTAATAAAAATATCAATAAATGAGGAAGGTCTATGGTAAATCTTTCCCGCTTATCCTGCTTTCTATATGTGAAAACCGAACTAAAATCTGTCCACCCATTCTCAAGTTTTTGAAGCATACACAAACCAACATAACATTTTATTAGATAAAGATTTTTAAATTTTCAAATCATCGACACTACACAGTACCTACACTGTAACAATTAAGAATTTATTAAATTCTTTTCTTTACAGCTACAACTCGTTTCAATTGCCAAATTGAATTATTAAATCAATATCAAGGCGAGGTTGTAATGTAGAGTAACCATGGTTTTTTCCATTGTGCGGGAATTAGCTCTAGAATTTCCTTGTTAAAAGCAGTGCCGTTTCACATTCATTTTCATTTCCTCTCAAAAAATATTTATACATACTTACTATTGTTATAAAGAGAGAAAATTTGTATTTTTGTTTGTAATGAATTAACTCAAAAACTAGTGGAACGATTTTCAAAATTCTTTCACCTTTAGACAGCTATATTATCAGCGAGGCATATACATGGGTGGGTCTCAAACGGTCTAGAACGCAATTTGACTTGTTGTAGTTTTGCCTACATCGCAATATGGCTAGTATGTAAAATACCTAATTCTTATTTTGACAAAAACGCAAAACGACTAGTTAGTATATTTCCTAAATAGTACAACGACTTAAACGCAAAATGCCTGGACAGGTAACTGCAAAAGTTTAGTATTGCAAAAATGCAGAGTATCCTATTGTTTCCTATTATCAATCATCATCAATACTCAATACTAATAATAAATCTGTAAGTGCAGGTATTGTATGTATCTATGTATGTTCCTCCATAACTCTGATTTTCGTGAAAGTTGGTAGATAAACATTTAGACGTACAGGACACAGGATAGGCTACTTTTTTCTTCTTCAACGCGGACGAAGTCGCGGGCGCCAGCTAGTAATTAAATAATATCAGTTGTGTGCACCTCATTCAAATCCGTTATGGCTGAGTTGGAATCAACGACAGCAGTCCAATCTTCAACATCCAAATGGTGAAGGCACACCCTGGCGTCAGGTGGGAGATAAAAGTTGTACTTGGTCAGTACCATTGCTCTGTGCAATTGAGGTATTGGAATGAGAGGTACCATGGAGCACACAAAAACATAATTGCTTTTTTTCAATTGGTGGTGCAAGCACGTCAATATAATTATTTATCAAAAATTAATAATACATAAAATAAATTATATAGTTATGTATGCTTGTATTCCATCCCCCATTTCACTCCGATTGGCAGAATAATAAAGTACCTATTCGGTTATAAGTAAACTATCTTTGTACCAATATGTGTGACAACGAGTCGAGTATAGATTCTGTTTGCAATTGTACATGCAAAAACAAAACACAGAACTAGGCAAAATGCGTCTTTGTCATTTTGTGTTTAGGGTGTTATGCGTTTTAGTATCTTTAAGTTTTAGACGTATTACGCGGTAGGCATATTGCGTTGTAGGCAACATTACAAACTAGTCAAATTGCGTTCTAGACCGTCTGAGACCCACCCATATACATGTCGGGCTACATATTATGAAGTTACACGGACGAGGTCGCGTACAACAGCTCGTTTGCAATATATATATATAGCAGTCATCCAATCATTAAAACATACAATTACAACACAATATACAATTATATATGCAACTCTAGTTAAAAAATATGTGTTCATCATCAATACTAATAAGAGTAATAAATCTGTAAGTGTCGGTATTGTATGTATTATGTTCTTCCATAACAAATCAACTGATTTTCATGAAACTTGTTAGATAAACATTTAGACGTACAGGACACAGGATAGGCTACTTTTTTCTTTTTAATGCGGACGAAGTCGCGGACACCAGCTAGTTTATAATATTTCTATTACTTGGTCATTGGCCTTTGTTTGGCTCTGAAAACTTTCTTCCCTGGACCAGACGGAACAAAAAGATCGCCAGACAAGCCATGGCCATAGGTGCTGTAAGTTTTTTTGCCGACCATAGTAAAATTAGTAACCATAGTAAGAGTAAGATCTTTTGTTACTAAAGTCTGTTTTTTAATCTCAGACAAAAATGACACATGCAAATGTCAAGTTTGCAAATAATTATACCATGTAATGTATGTAATGCATGTCACATGTAATGTAATTTTTGTCTCTGAGATTATGAAACAAACTTTAGGTTAGGTATTATTCAAATATTCTGTTCGGTTTGGTCCAAAACAAAAAAGAAATATTTGTCCAATATTTATCCGCTATCATACTAACCCTACAATGCCGTCACGCTAACGCAGAGGCCCAGCACATTGACTTTTGTCGCATCAATGAGCATAAATATTTGACATATTATTGTCATATTTGCTTTCTACACTTAAATGCCAATCTCAGTAGTACCATACATATCAGACTGTTCTATCGTAGAGTACCACTTTGCAAGATTTTGTCACTCCTTGCAACCCCCATGCAAAATGTATTACTTCTTCAGGTGATATGAGGTAGGTAAGTATATCAGACGATTTGTCCGTTCGTTGAATTATGATTTACCTTAATAAGAATTATGATTTAAGATCTCTAAATCTATATCATTAAAGTGTGAAAAGGTTGCAGACAGAGTTACTCTCGCATTTATAATATTAGTATGGATTTTATGTATACTAAACCGATCACCATGAAATTTTGCATACACGTTGTCTCGGAGACAAGAAAGGACATAGGGTACCTTTCATCGTTCAACGCGGACGAAGTCGCGGGCACCAGCTAGTAAATTATAAATGTATTTTATTATTTTAAGCCAAGGCAACTGTCACGAACTCGCAATAATATTTATTAACTACAAAGTCGACGTATATGAATGCAAGCGTCAAACAATAACTTTTAATTGTGTAACATTTTATCGCGTCCGCTGCGTTACCTCATAACCCAAATGAGGTGTGAAAGTTAACAAATTAAATGGTTAACGTTTACTTAACGTATCATTAAGGTGTTAATGAGATTAGTTTTTAAACAGTTGAAATTAGTCCACTCACAGTAGGCCATAGTGAAAGAACAGCGCAAACACACACAATTTAAATCACACACACACACACACACACATTAGGTACAAAATATTCATATGCTACACACACCTCTCTTTTCTTTTTTTTTCAGTTTATTTTATTTTATTTAGGACATCTTTCACCATCTGTCAAGTAGGCTAAACGTCATTTAAAGTCAGCGGTACCCGGGGATAATGGAGCTGATATAGCTTTGTTTGTACGGTAAAAGTCCCAAACATTAAAAAGAAAATAATTAAAAAAAATCGCCTATCGAAGGATGCAGTAGTTAAACCGAGTGCATAATTTAATAAAACATAAAATTATTTCTAAAAGTAACTAATCAACACTTCACTTGTAGTTAGTGAAGATTAAATCTGTCATTGCGTTAGATTTTCGCTGAGAACTTTAAAACTATTCTAAAGTTAAAATTGTGTAACACTTGTGATTCATTGGCCGCAAATAATTTCAACGTAAACAACCTGGCGTTGTTGTTTATGGTATGGTTTAGCTTTTAAATTGTTCTGTGAGGTGAGCAATCCGATATAGAGGTACCAGATGGCCAGTTACTAGGTCAATATCATATTATTAAAAACTGTTTATAAAGTCTTACATTTATATCTTGGATAGTGATTTATGATTGTGTGATTGATATGTTGAAATAACAACAAGGATGTGAATTCAAAATATATCTGCTAACTTTTTCCCAAAATTTAGCATTCACGTTGTCGGGGATACAAATAGGGACATAATATTATAGTAATTTTCTTCCGGAAAAAGTAGTGTTCCCGAGGGAACATCTAAAAATAGAAATAAAACGCCGGGTTAACTGTCCTATCAATCGGACCAACAGGAAAAAAGTTCGCATTGTTCTATCAATTTAACTAATGGAGCAAAAATTTTGCGTCGCCCGAAGTAGAAAGTAAGGGGACGTTCAAGCCTTAAGAGCGGGTATAAAGAGAAAAATAGCCAATCCTAGATTTGAATTTTATCTAAGTAAACAAAGTCTAATTTAATTAATTTTTTTAAATAGATAAATACATTATAAATGAAAGTGACGACTGTAACAGAAAACATAATATAATGAAATTTTTTCGATAGAAAAAAATCACCAAGTGAACTCTCATTTCCATCGATTTTAGTTTTATTTTCAAAATGACACACATTACAAAGCTAAAAGTGTATCAGTAATTTCACTTCACATATTATCTAAGGCTGTATGTAACAATTTTTCATTTGACATTGTAGTTTACGAATAATTATTATTTAATACTTTTGGCACTTATAATTCAAATCATTTATTAGATGTAAGTTTTTACAAAACATTTATCTTCGTCAAAATTACAAACTACCACCGGTTCGGAAAGCTTTTTCTAGGGGGTAGAACTCGGCAAGAAACCCCCTAGTTGCTCTTTTCATAAATCAATTTACAACATGTAACACGTAACAATACATATATATCAATCTAATAACACAATATTCAACTATATTCAACTCCAAGGACGTTCATCATTTATATAATCTAATATCCTATAATAACCCTTTTTGCACAGGGTTTTCTTAATATAAACTTTAAATTTATATTTTTATTTTGTTATAAATTTAAACATTTAACATTTTTATAACATTGTTATTGAGCGAGATGCGCTATCTTCCGTCGCATGTTGTGCGTAGTTCTACGTATTTTGTGTCACTGTCATGTCAAAGGGGCCACGCGGGTGAAATTACAAATTTTGTTTGCTTTATACGCACTCTTAAGCCAAATTTTGTCTCAAAATGGTACCTAGTTAGTTTTAGTGAAGCATAGACCATAGAAGCACTGGCACAATAACCTGGTCGCGAAGTGCTGTTACGGCGTCAGATGTTGCTTTCTACAGCTCCATTATAACAATTCCGAATAGCACTGGCTCGCTATTTGGATCACTGGTTACCATTTAACTAACGGAATAGGCGACTAGACCCACTGCGGTTGACCTTTTGATTACAATAACTTATCTGTATCAGCAGTTACTTCAACGGCGGATCTATCGCCTAAACTGATTGATTTCAATTTTTTCTTGCTAATGCCTTCTTTAGAGACACATAGGGAACGTACCCATTTTTTACAAATTGTTACCGGTGATTGCTCGATGACCATCCATAGATATTGTTTTAAATCATTTTTTGCAAAAAGAAAGTATAAAAAAAGGCTTTAAGTATATAATATTTGTCTTTAGTAATACACGTGACGCCAAGAGTGCGTGCATGCATACCAATAATTTACAAGTGAAAAGTATATTATCAAGAAAAATGAAACTTATTCAAAAAACCTATTGTAACGGGAACTTAATTTACAAAATTGACTACCTACGTGACAAAAAGGGAGGTATGTATTTTGAAGATCCTCCCCCCTTGAATGGGTGCGTTCCCTTATATGAAAACCATAACAGGCATTCTTCTCAATAAAATTAATCTTGCGACTGTTAGGGCCTCTTTCACAAACTACAAGTAAGGTGTTGTTTAGTTACTTTTAGAAATCATTTTTATTATTTTTGATTTGGCCTACTTGACGTTTGTGAAACAGGCGCTTAGTAGGTTAAGCGCCTCTTTCACAAACGTCAAGTAGGCCAAACTGTCATTTAAAGTCACCGGTAACCGGGGATAGGAGCTGATATACCTTTGTTTGTACGGTAAACGTCCCAAACATTAAATCGAAAATAATAATAAAAAAGTCGCCTATCGAATGATGCAGTAAACCGAGTGCATAATTCAATAAAACAGAAAATGATTTCTAAAAGTAACTAATCAACACTTTACATGTAGTTTGTGAAAGAGGCCCTAAGTAAATCTACATTTACTTACTACATTTTGACGAGCCCATTGGATGAGTCGTAAGGGTAGTTACTTATCTAACGTCTCAAGGGCCCACCCCACGGGTTCAATTCCTGGAAAGGTCAACTTTTCAAAGTTGACTCTGGTCTGGATTTTGGAAGTAGTTGCAGGCACATTGCGTTTGGCAGTGTGCCACCGTAAAATAACAGCATGTGTGCCTTTGTGTTTCGGTGAGTGAACAAGGGAAGGGATGCCAGAGCCTTACCCTATCCCTTTCTTATTACAAGTTCATTGAGAAAATAATACAATGAATGAAGTAAAAAGAATGATGTTTTATCATTTTAATTATGTCGGAATGTCTGCTTCATTGTTCATTTTAATTATTGTGTCATTGAATCTTGCTAACGTCGGTTAAGTAGGTCGTTTGCGAAAACAAAATAACGCATGTTACTCAACAATAAGCGCTCCCCCAACTTGAGGTAACATTTCCAAAATATTTTATTACGTAGCCATAATATTTAATTGACCATTAAAATTTTTACTTGTCTAGCTAGAGCTAAGAACCATCTCGATCACGTCAGCTTTTAAACGATTATTTTATACTAGCTGGTGTCCGCGACTTCGTCCGCGTTGAACGATGAAAGGTACCCTATGTCTTTTCTGGAGTCCCAGACAACGTGTATGCAAAATTTCGTGGTGATCGGTTCAGTAGTTTTTGCGTGAAAGCGTAACAAACAAACAAACTCACATCCACATTTAAATAATATTAGTAAGGATAGCCTATGTTACTCGCTGATAATATAGCTTTCCAGTCCAGTAGTTTCTTTCCTCTTTATAATATTAGTATAGACTATGTAGAGACTGTCGAGTTAAACAAACTTATATTGTTTATCTACCAAGTTTCATGAAAATCAGTTGATTCGTTTAAGAGTTATGGAGGAACATACATACATACATACATACATACATACATACATACATACATACACACATACATACATACATACATACATACATACATACATACATACAGAAAAATTCTAAAAATGGTCAATTTAGTTTCAGTATCATGTATAGAGCCTAATAAACGATATCTCTGAAAACAAAGTAAGACCGACGCTTACAGATTTATTATTAGTATTGATATTGGTTTTCCTTCGTAATGGTCTTAATTTTTTTTCTTAATTTACAGGTGTGGCACAAAGGCTGCTTCAAATGTCAAGAGTGCGGGATGACCTTGAACATGCGCACCTACAAGGGATACGGGAAACTTCCTTATTGTGAAGCGTAAGTATCCTTAGATAAGAGGGTTTCATCATTTTCTTTATTCACACAAGACCAGACAAAAATAACAAAAATGTGGGACTGGCAGGATTCGGAGCTACCCAAAACCACACATCTAAGTTAGCATATAAAACACTACGCAATAAATGAAGACGTTAGTGGATGAAGGTGATAATATGTCGTATAATTCCAATTTTGAATATATCGAGGTTGAAGTTTTACTTTTAGTTTTTGAGATAAATCGCTACGGAACTGATTTTTATACTAAATTATGATGCAAAGTTAAAATATTAATGGTATGATAGCAATTAAATACTTGTATTATTTAATTTAAAAAAGTGAACATTGCTCCCTCTTCCATTAACAAAAGTAAACTTTTCGACATTTTTTGCTTTTTAAAATTAACTGTAGCTACATAACACCCTTTTCAACTTTTTATTTTCCTAAAATGTCTTAAATCGACGATCTTAAGGTCTGTAATCATTAATATGGAATTATGGACATATTGCCTTCATCAACGCAAAAAAAACGAAAAAACCTAAAAATGTGACATATCACCTTGATCCACTCGTCTTCAAATCTTAGCCTGTCTGTCAGAAGATAATGGGCTCTAGCATACCTTACTTACTCACCAAGAGACAACAGCACACGTGCTTTTGTGTTGTCTAAAGTGATGCGCGACTAAGCTAGTTTTATACTAGCTGTTTCACGCGACTTTTTCTGCGTAACTTTATAAAATGTAGCCTATGTTACTCGCTCCTAACGTAGCTTTCTATAGGCGAATGAATTTTTAAAATCGGTCCTGTAGTTTTTGAGTTTATTCATTACAAACAAAAATTCAAATATTTTCTCTTTACAAAGTTTATAATAGATAATGAAAAACTCAAACAATACAAGTATTAAATAAATGTTTTTGCCTTATTTATTTCCCCATAGTGATGAGTGATCGATGACTCATATGAGGGTAATTGTTGTAAGATTACGTGTGTGTGTAACTCATTGGTGGTGAATCAGGATTTATGCAAATATGTATACACGAACGAAGCACTGACGAGCTCAGTTGAGAGGCCACAGGGTTCTCAATAGACCTTAATGTTGGGGATTTAAATTTGAATACTGGCTGATTAGAAATATAGTGTATTTTAAATAGAGAAAAGAAGTAAATTGATTTTTAATGACAGAGAAAATTTTAAGTCAGATGTTTTTAAGAAATGTATTGAGAAGTGTGTTTTGAATATTGTATTGAAATGATTTGATAAGTTTACATAAAGTTTGTTTTTTAATCTCAGAGACAAAAATGACATTACATGTGACATGCATTACATACATTACATGGTATCATTTGCACCATTCAGACATCATTGCAGACATCATTGCAGACATTTGCATGTGTCATTTTTGTCTGAGATTAAAAAACAGACTAGCTATGTAAAAGAAATGAAGAGATTAAATTGATAATATGAAGATAATATGGAAAGTTTTATTATTTAACTACTAAATGGGTCCTTTGAAGAAAAGTAAGAAGTATAAACGAAGGATTTCAACAATACCTAAATATCTAGTCTCAAATAAAAATAGTTAAGTATTTTTTTTTAATAAATATAACGAAATTAAACACAAATGAACTAAAGTTGGTTAAAGTGCTTACTTTAGCTCTGTGACATTTTTTTAACGTTGAGAAATCCTCTTGGATACCCGGCAGTGTAGGGAACACTGCGGGGGGTTTATCTGGATTCCTACCGGCTAAAACCCCAACCACTTTCTAGCGACCGTCGCGGGGACGTTATGACTATGACACGACATCGGTGCCCCGCCACGGCTATCTAGCGCGGGAGGGCTACGCGGCGTAGCCCTCTCCGGCGTACCCGAAAGTGGAGGTACGCCGGCAATCTCAGGGGACCCTAATACCGAAATACCTAGCGTACGAAGTGGAAGTCTATGATAAAATCAAATTGTTAACTTTCTCGAATCGTACTTGTAATAAGTTGTTTTAATTATAATTAAAACACATCTTCATATAAATACATAAAACATATGTTCAATCTACATAATAAAAATAAAAACGAAAGTTTCAAACTATAAAAATAGACATTACGCAACCATTCACCGAAGTTTCATTCATAAATACTACCTAATTGAGGATGTCCAAATTGAACCTTATGTTATTACTGTTAAGGGTGTGTGGCCGGACTTCGTCCTAATGACTACCGAATGTCTCCATTCAAAATTGAACCTAAATGCTTTCGTAGAAAGAGAGGTTTTAGATGTGCACCAAAATTGGTTTAACGTGTATGTCACGCATTCATTACGGATGTACAGTCGAGTGCAAAAGTGATATGGGAATTATGTAATTTTCGTTCGTTTCATATGCAAAAAGCGTTTGAAATGTGTAATGAAATAGTATATATTAATTTCACTATCTCTTTTGATCTTTGTTAAGTACTAGCTGGATTCCGTGACTTAGTCCGCGTAACTTTATAAAATAAATTCATAACGCCGAAAATAACCGAAAATTTGTGATCACAGTACCAAAACAATTTCATCCACGGTGACGATTTTTTCCACACGTTCAAATTTCTCTATTATTTCTTAATCACGTAAACTGATTTTAAAAAAAAATTACATCTGTCATAACCTAGCCTATCACCTCGTGCCAACTTTTGGCTTTGATTTTTGGGACACCCTGTAGTTACTTATTGCGTTGTCTATTTCTTATAAATTGTCCATTAAATATCAATGCATATTTTTTTTTGTATTTAGCGTTTGTTTCCACCTTAAATAAAACACCAGTAATAATAATCATTTAAAAAAAGAACAGTCGCATGCCTAGCCTAATCGTAGTCACAAAATGAAAGCCGTTAGCTAGCTACAACAGTTTTTTTTTGTCATAGTGGAATATATCCACTCACTTTCTTGTCACGTTTCATTTAATACTGCTTATTTGATGTGTTTTTAACTGGAAAAATAATGGGCTATCCGTTAACTTTGTTTATAAATGGTCTATAAACATTTAAGATTATTTTCTTAATGCTGAGATTGTCAGACTGGCTGATGGCCTACTTGATGGTAGGTGGCTACCGTCGCCTATAATACAAGCAACGCTACAGGTGCTGTAAGAGCACCTGTAGCGTGTAGAATGATTAAGGATAAGGGATAGAAAAATGGGCTCTAGCATCCCTTACTCACCAATACACAACAGCACACATGCTTTTATTTGACAGTGGTCTTCGGTAGGAAAGTGGTTAGTTGGTGCCAAAGCAGACGCGATGTCCAAATGACTCTGAAACGCAGTGTGCCTTACCCACTACTTTCCACATCCAGACCAGAGCCAGACAAGTTCATTTATTCATTCATTCATTCATTGTAATAAAAAAATTAAAAATAAAATTCCTCCCGTGGAATCGAACCCGAACCCCTGAGACGTTAGGCAAGCACGCTTACCGCTCATCCAACGGGCTCGTCAAGTTGCATGTTTTTAATTAATTTTAATTAACATTTTTCAGACACGTGCCAAAAGCGAAGCCGACCACAATGGCAGAAACGCCCGAACTAAAGCGGATCGCTGAAAACACCAAATTACAGAGTAACGTGAAATATCACGCAGATTTCGAAAAGAGTAAGGGCAAATTCACACAGGTAATTTTCAGTTCTATTTTATATTAATTTATGAAAAACTAGCTGGTGCTCGCGACTTCGTTCGCGTTGAAAAAAAAAATTAAATATATAACCGTCAGCCTGTCTGCCGAGCTAAACATAAATAAAATACCTATTTCTTTCTTTCAAACAATATTGTTCTGAAGTTTTGTAAACATCAAGTCTAGTAGAATATATACATATATGTCTAGCTCTTATAAAATACCCCCTTCAGGTAGCAGACGATCCTGAAACCTGGCTGCTGGCTGCATTCCCTCTCTGGTCTGCTAAATTTTCTAATTTATTTTTCCTAAAGTTTAGTAATCGCCAAATCTAGTACAGTATAGTATATTCAGTACATATAGGTCGATGAATAGCTCGTATAAAATGCCCCCTTCAGGTAGCAGACGATCCTGAAACCTGGCTCACTGCTAAATTTTCAAACAATTTTGTTCTAAAGTTTTGTAATCGCCAAGTATAGTACAGTAAAGTATATTCAGTACATATAGGTCGATGACTAGCTCGTATAAAATGCCCCCTTCAGGTAGCAGACGATCCTGAAACCTGGCTCACTGCTAAATTTTCAAACAATTTTGTTCTAAAGTTTTGTAATCGCCAAGTCTAGTACAGTATAGTATAGTCAGTACATATAGGTCGATGACTAGCTCGTATAAAATACGCGTTTCAGGTAGCAGACGATCCTGAAACCCTAAGAATCAAGGCAAACTCTAAGATCATCAGTAACGTGGCGTATCACGGTGACCTCGAGAAGAAGGCGCATATGGAAAGGCAGAGACAGTTGAACGAGAACGGAGAGCTTGTCGGTGAGTTATGATACAGATTTATTTATGATATGATAAAGACGTGTTTGCTTGTCTAATATTATGTTCTGGGCATGGTGATGGAAATTGAGTTTTTTTTAAATATGTAGTTGCAAATTGTGTAGAAAAAAAGCGCGATAATAATGTATGAGAATATTAATTTTATTCTCCATTTTTTTCCAAGTCGTTGCCCGCCTCTGTCTGTAACTCTTATTTCTTCTAAAAACAACTAACTGATTTTTGATACGAATTTCACCAATGGAAAGAGCTATAAAACTATTTAAAAGCTTGTATATATAATTTGCAAGAAAAAATGTATCAATACGTCCCCGGCTAGTTCTAAATACTTGCAAGGATAATGCAATTTTCAACTACATATATATATTTTGTTGTAAATGTTTGTCTATGTTAAATTCACAACCGAAACCATCATTCTGCACTGTGTGTTAGCGATGTCCCGCTTTTTGACCGTGGGATCTTTCATTGTTACATGTTATCTACCGTTCCGAACACATAATGGAATTATAAGTTATCTATGTACGTGCAGACTCTTTGTCTGAGTGTTTTCATTGTTTTGTACAGGGTTGATCTTTTAACAGTAAAAACTTAAAGCCTAAATACCTATTAGGTCTAAGACTAGTGTCTTTAATACCTTACACCTACTGTCTTCCTTTGCTAGTTTTAAACTTAGACACTCAGGGTTTCTCCTTTAGAGCAAATTTGGTGTGTTACGCTTTCATTATTTTTCACAAGTTCATATTAAAATAATTTATTTACAAGTAACATGGGTCAATTGTAATTGACTTCCCTTATACTTGGTACATTGGTCCTATAGTGTATCAATACATAGATATTTTAAAAACTTGAAGCCTACATACTTAGGTATTAGGCCAAAGACTAGGTGTCTTTAATGCCTTGACACTGTCCCAAATTAAATATAAAACATCTAAGCTCTCCGCTGAACACCCTGAACACACTCCCACACATATCATTATCACATTGTGTTTCTAATACGTGTTTGTGTATCACCATCATTCAGACGTACCATCAGAAAATTATCATCAACAAATCGAAAATTACGCGACCGAGATGTTACCGCCAAACGTGCCGCCACCTAGCGTGCCCAAATACCAACAGCCACCACCTGCCACTTACCAGCACCAACCGAATCGACAACCGTACCAGGAGCAACCGTACAAGGAGCAACAGTACAAGGAGCAACCATACAAAGAGCAACAGTACAGACAGAAATACGACGAGTATTACCACCAACAGTACAATCAAAAGTACGAGGAGTTGCAAAATCAGAATTACGCATACGCCCCACCACCCCAGCAGAACTACGTTGGAGGCTCGCAGAAGATTGGCAGGATCCAAGACTACGACCCTCTAAGTGACGGTCCCAGACCGCCTCCGAATACTCAGAGGGCGTCTGCCACACTTATTTATAACAGTATAAGCGATGGAAAAAGAGGTTTGTAGTACATTTTTAACAACCATTTACATGTCTGAAACTCTGAAGACATATAAAACTCTATAAAACTGTTTCTCAAAATGTATGTATTTCCGAGCTCATATAACCCAAATCTTTTCAATAGGCATCTTCTGGGTGCTCGCTCCATCATAGGCCTCGTCTTCGCTACACAGCTGAATGTTGGCCAAGAGCAAACCCGTCCCTAATAAAAAATAAATATGAACTTTAAGAAATGTCTTAAAACTTCAACTTGTTGGAGTTACATAGTTTTAACTAAATATGTCTAAGGGCCTCTTTCTCAAACTACAAGTAATGTGTTGATTAGTTACTTTTAAAAATAATTTTCTGTTTTATTGAATTATGCACTCGGTTTACTGCATCATTCGATAGGCGAATTTTTATTATTATTTTCTATTTAATGTTTGGGACGTTTACCGTACAAACAAAGGTGTATCATATCAGCTCCAATATCCCCGGTTACCGGTGACTTTAAATGACAGTTTGGCCTAATTGATGTTTGTGAAATAGGCGCTTAATGTTTTAAATTTTTTGTCCAAATATTTTTGTCACTTTTTATCCAAATATACTTGAAAAATCTTTTTTTGACATTCCATTTAATGGTAGGTGGCTACGGTCGCCTATAACAAGCAAACGCCACATGTGCTGCAAGTGCGCTGCCTGCCATAGAAGGATTAAGGACATTGAGCTTTGTCTGGCATCCCTTACTCACTCGTCGAAACACAACAGCATATATTCTGTTATGTCACGGTGGTCTTCCTGACTGCCACTGCTTGAAATATGGGCCTCATTCGACTCGCTTTGACTATTACAATTATGATAATGAATAATGATTGTAATAATGAGAAATTGCGTTTAGCAGGTGGTCCTCAACCGCAGCACCAACAACAATCTCGACAAATCGGACGTGTGGCAGATATGGACCCCATGGCCAGTGAACCACCAAGACCAACCAACCACCATAGCCAACTTCCACCACAGGTAAAAGCTAAGCTTTGTACAGTTGGGGTTAAAAACCTTCGTGAGTTTTCAGTTTATCAAGTGGTAGACTTTCAGTACATTTTGAAACTAAAGCACAAATCAGACAACTGAAGACTTTTGAAATGAAATTTTGGTATATAAAATCCTTGTCTTGGATGTCATTTGGCACCATGCGATGTCTTCTCAAATGACACCCATACACCATCATGCCAAACGATACCCATACACAGTAATTCCAAATGACACTCATACTCCATCATGCCAAACGATACCCATACACAGTAATGCCAAATGACACTTATACACCATCATGCCAAACGATACCCATACATAGTAATGCCAAATGACACTTATACACCATCATGCCAAACGATACCCATACACAGTAATGCCAAATGACACCCATAAAATCATATCAAATGATACCCATACACAATCATGCCAAAAGACACCCATATACCCCATCATGCTAAACGACACTCATATCTATCATCATGCCAAAAGACACCCGTATACATCATCATGCCAAATGACAACAATACACCATCATGCCAAACGACACTCATATATACCATCATACCAAATGACACCCATACACCGACATGCCAAATGTTAACCATACGCTATAATGCCAAAAGACACAATAATGTCAAATCACATCCATACACAATCATCCCAAATCTTTAAAATAGGTCCAGCATAATTATATGCGTAACCAGCAATAATTGGTTATTGCAATACATATTGTTATACTTGTAGATTTGTTTTTTTATGCGTTTTTTTTCTTAATTTCAGAAAGTGTACATAGCCATGTATGATTACGAAGCAAACGATAGTGATGAAGTAAGTACTAATTGTGAGATTTTTTTATCCAATATTTTATGTGATAGGTGTATTTATAATTTTTTTCACAATTACACAGTGAACAAATAATAAAAATAATCCTAACTATAATAATAAGTGTTTTTAAAAATTTATTTTCTTATAACGATTTCACGCCTTAATTACTCAATCGCTAATAGTGAAATTTGCCTTAAACATTTTCAGGGCACAACATTCTTATAGTGTGTGCTTGAATTTTGAACCATGTGCTGATATTGTGACACTTTATTGAACAGGTATCGTTCCGCGAAGGAGATTACATTTCGAACGTGACGTCGATCGACGAGGGTTGGATGACGGGTCAAGTGATGCGCACAGGCCGCACTGGCATGCTTCCCGCCAACTATGTAGAATTAGACTCGCGTGCGACCCCCTACAATTAACCCTAGCATAGCACTAACACTAACACAACTCTAGTTGACGTTGAAACAACGCTAGTTTGCGTTAACACCCGCTACTTCAGTCTACCATCGGTCGACGATCGATCGATGGGTGTGGTAACACCCTTAATAGGGCGCTAGTTAAAGTTAATATCCGCTAGTGGTCGTTGACACAACGCTAGTTAGCGTTAACACCCTCTAGTTCAGTTTACCATCGATCGCGATTTGTGTGGTGACACCCTTAACTTGCCGTTAATTGAAGTTAACATCCGCTAGTGGATGTTAGCACAACGTTAGATGATGTTAACAAATCGCTTGGTGACGATAACACAACACTAGTTGGCGGTAACACTGGCTAGTTTGCGTTAACACCCTCTAGTTCAGTTTACAATCGATCACGATTTGTGTGGTAACACCCTTAACTTGCCGTTAATTGAAGTTAACATCCGCTAGTGGATGTTAGCACAACGTTAGACGATGTTAACAAATCGCTGGGTGACGATAATACAACGCTAGTTGGCGTTAACACTCGCTAGTTTGCGTTAACACCCTCTAATTCAGTCTACCATCGATCGACGATAGACCGATTGGTGTGGTAACACCCTTAACACGACTAAACTTGAATTTTTTTTATTATACTGATTACCTAACAGAGTAAACTGTATAGATGAGCTATCAAGAATTTTATAAATTACATTAGTAGTAGCTTTGTCCACAGACTACTTAAACGATGACAGACCATTTTTGACATTGACAGTTTTTTTGTCACATTAAAATTTTTATTCTGTGACGCTAGTGATCACGTTCCCGTAAGCGTGACATGTCAAACCAAACGTCTTTTTTTTTTTGAATTTTATGGCCTGGTTACTAGACCTTTAAGCCAAGTATTTTATTTTGAAAGTATTAATGGTAGCATTACTTTCCGACCTTTCTGTTGATCACAGAATATATCAGAACTATGGTCGGCAGCGCACTTGCAAGATATGTGGTGTTGCTTGTGTTATAGGCGACGGTAGCCACTTACCATCAAGTGGACAGTCAGCCTGTCTATCAGACCTTAACATAATAAAAAAAAAATGAATATTTTTTCAAAATTTCCTGTCTCTTTATTTCTAAATGCCATCACGCTGCCTCCTTGCTTCGTCTGCAATCATATATTATGTCTATGGACATCACATCACAGTTTTTAACATATTAGCCAGGTTCAACACAACACTAGCGGGGTTGTGTTTTATTAGCTATTTTATTTTTATATACATACAGAGAGTTGTGTTAATAATTACGACAATAAAATTAATAATTATATTTTGTAAACCTATGTATATTATTATTATTAATAATAATAATAATAATTGTCTTAAATTATTTTAGAAAACTAATTTTTTTAAATAAATACTTAAGGTTTTAATCGTATGTATATGCATGTAATATTAATTTTCTTTACAGAATTTTTTTTTTGCATTTTTTTTTTTAAGTTTTAAGCTACGCAACGTTGCATTTTTTATTCATTCCAAAAAAAAAAAACAGATAATAATAAAAAAATAACAAAAATTACTACATGGTCATTCATACATTTCAAATAATATTAAGAATGGGTCTTTTTTATACTAGTCTTATTGTATGAACATTTTTTTAAAATTATCGTATACAAAATAATAATATAATATAAATTGAAAACATTGTTGGTTTCCTTTTGCTTTAATTTTTAAATTAAAATTTTGAAACAAAAATTGGATTTTTTTTTTAAATAAGAGAAGTATACAATAAATGAAAAAAAAAATATAAATAAAAAAGACCAGATAGTGTCATTTTTTTAAATACTATTATTGCAATTGACATCACACATGACCTTTGTAGACTAAGATATACAGGGCGTAACAAAACTATGCGACATGAAGGGAAAGTACCTTAAATATCGTAGATAGGATATTTTGCTGAAAGAAGACTTTATGTTATTTTTAAAAGTTAATAATACTGCATTCAAAGATTTTCTAAAAATAACTTGCTTCGTCTGGAAATCGAACCGACTTAAATGTGAAAAATAAATTACCTTTATTTTTATGATGCCAATCGAAAGAATGGACAAAAAATAATAATTCTTCTTAAGTAACTTAATAGTATCTTAAAAGAAAGGAATAACGTAAAATGTTTGATTTAAATTTCAATAATATTATTTATTGTCGACGAAGCAAGTAATTTTTAGAAAATCTTTGAATGCAGTATTACTAACTTTTAAAAATAACATAGTCTTCTTTCAGAAAAATATCCTATATACGATATTTAAGGTGGTTTCCCTTCTGTTTCGACCGCCGCCGCCGACGAAACCAATGCTACGTAACCGGTTACGTGTGAAGGATTATTTTTCTTGCTAGGAAACCAGTTACGTACAAAGTTTTTTTCTTACTACGATACTAGTTACGTACGACCGCCTACGAAACTAGTTTCTGACCCATCTTTGCATTTGTGGGAAAGGGACAAAACACATTTTTGTATTTCGTTAACACAGGCATTGTTATTGGCTATTTCGTAGAAAGAAAAAAAAAATGCTACGTAACTGGTTTCGTAGCAAGAAAAACAATTCTTGTTACGTAACTGGTTACGTAGCGTTGGTTTCGTAGGCGGCCGAAGGGTCTTGGGACGCCTGTATGTGAAGATATCGCATAAAAATTCCAAAAAAAATGGCAGTCTTTTGCTAGAAAAAGTCCTAATTTAAACATTTAAATATTTGCAGAATAATTTTACTTTTAATGAGGATTTAATTTCTTTTTTTTTAATCATGCATATCGTCAGAATTTTGATATACTTTAGTTAGAATTGGTCTAATTTTATAATTGTGTATATATTAAATCATGTTAAGATAATTGAAAAAAAAAAAAAATGTCTGGTATTTTTATATTATTTTAAAACTTCAATATATATTTCATATTTACATATATTACCTATTACTGAATAGAAAGTTTTATATATATTAGAATGTAATATCTAAACAATAATATCGATATTTTAGGCTCAAAGGAGAACAAAATATATTTTTCGTGCATTTTTCTAACTAAGCAATATAAAATTATATAAGTATAAGAGATTGTTTTAAAAAACATTCATGTTAATAAACGCAATATTTTTTTATTTTATTTATTTTCTTATTAATAACAAGTTTATTTAAAAGCAACGCAAACACAAAATTTTCAAAGTGTATTTTTTATTTTAATCGCATTGATACTCTGTGACGTCTACAACTTACACTCAATTTTTTCATACATGTATATTTTTTTGGTAAACAAATAAACATAATATTTTAATAAATTAAAAATGTAACGCCATGTCAAGATGATTTTGATTATTTAAGAGTGAGTTGCTCCATAACGCTAACGAAAAACTAACCAGACGTCAAATCTCTGGTTAAAGAAATATCGGGTTGCACCATTTTATTGAACAACGGTTAAAATGACGTCAAAATTAGCATTAACTATAACTGCTCCATTTCGGTCGGTTAATGTCATTTAACCTTACGTTAAGTTGCATTGTTGCGTTGTTAATTTTATTTCTCATTTTTTTTACATTTTTTTATTCGCATCTTGAATTATCGTTGACTATGTAGCGGAATGCAGAATAAACATTTTAACCGCCAGGGTCGGATTTATTCGACAATTAAAATGGGTAGTATTTAAACGCATATCAAAAAAAGTACTTTTTGTATACAAAAATAATCCGAATTCACATCAAAATTACTGATTGCACAGCAAAATACTCAACTCAAAATATTACTAAATAAACTGCAATTTATATTTGTGGCATACCGCTATTTATCTTAATGTACCGCTTTTTTATTAATGCACAGCTAATAATGACTAACGCACATCATACCTATGAACTCTTTTTTTTTTAAATATAGCTTCTATTTTAATATAACTTACAGCAGTTTATCTAAATAAAACAGCATTTTATTTGACATTATCATTTTATTATTTATTAAGTACAACATAATGAGATCAGCAATACGAGTATAATATAAAATCAAATACAAAAATACTAAATTCAAAATTTTTATTGAATTATTAAGGCGGGATAGTTATTTTGCTATGAGAATGAGTTAATTTGCTGTGCAGTCAGTATTTCTGATAAGATTGTAGTATTTTTGTACCTAAAGGAACTTATTTGTCTCGCATTAAAGGAAAAAAGTAATGTAGTGTTGATGTATATATTCGAATTATCTGCAGTACTAGTTTTGTTATACATTTAGTTTATTTGTAGTGAAATAAGTTATTTGATGTAAAAAAGTATATAAATGATGACAATAAATTGATAGGCGGTTATTTTATTTGATGTGCAATTAATAATTTCCCAATTAAAATCAAAGGTGAGAGTTTCTTTGAGTTTTTCAAAAACAGTCACGGTTTAAATCCAGGGCGTCCTTATTGTTATTATAATAAAATATAAACTTTATTTTTTTTTGCGTTGCAAACAATGATTGTTTAACAATGCAAATAAATTTGAAATACATTCCCGTTCTCGGTTCATTATTGTTTTAAGTGATTTGCCAGTAAATGTAAGGCGTAACTGTTTATTTTAGAATTAAGTTTTAACCTATCTATGTCTAGTATTTAATTAATCTGTCGTTTATTTATTATTATTCGGTTAACTTTTCTCGTGATCACAATTTAATGTACGGAACAGTATTGAAAGTTGGTCCAATGTTACAGTGCCTTTATATTTTAATAAATTTTAAGCCTATCTTCTTTGGTTTTATTTACCTGTCACAATTTTCAGAAAAATGGGAAGAACCACAGTCTCCAATTTGGTCATAAATTGCTTTGCAATATCTATTTTTACATTTTTTACCATATTTTTACATTTTTATTTTAAACATTTAATTATAATATATATATATATATATATATATATTTTGTTCATTTGTACAATATATATATATTTTGATTTTTGTTCATCTGTACTAATCCTTACATATTATAAAACAAATTCCTCCGCCGCGTCTGTCCGAAATGGACACGAAAATAATTGTCGGATAAGGGTCAGCTCAGACCGACGGAGTGGCGGCGAAGAGACTAATGAGTAGAGACCGGATTATATGTAACATGAAAAGCTTGTTATATGCATGAAAAATGCTTGAAATATGCACGAATATTGGCAGAATATGCAAAATCAAATGATAAATTTAAGGAACCCAAAAAAAGAAAAGTAAGTTTTCATCATGACATTACAATTATTTAATATTTTTGTAAACGTAAACATTCAAGTAGGTATTGTTCTAAATGTTCAGTGGTAAGATTGTGTCTTCAATCATTAAAAATATTTTTATAAGTGGAAAAGGTTCGCTCCACATCCACTGAGGTAACTAGGCAGAATTTGAACTTGGGTTCTATGTTAGCACTTAGTTCTGGCAAAAGTTCTGCCGTCCCATTAGTAAAACTATCAATTTGACACAAACGATCAAAACCTGGGTTATTGTTCAACATGTTTTTAAACCTTTCTTTGAGTTTATGCGGCAATGCCATTGGCAACGTGAAGTTCATTCATTGTTTGGATTGTATTGGAATTTGGGAAAAATATTGTAAATGTACCGATAATATGCATCATAACTAGATCTTAGGTAAAATATGCTATTACCGCTGAGGATGGCTTAAATATGCAAATGCATATAATCCGGTCTCTACTAATGAGCTATCATTTGAAAATCGACTTTATAATAAATGTTTTTCTAGTTTTTTATTCATTTATTTATTCTCTTTCACATACCAATATTACACATTACAATCTATATTTCAACAATTAAATTAGAGCTCAGACAGAGAGACATTTTTTTTAATACCACCGACAATAATATAGACCCAACTCAGAAGCACTACCATGAACATTGCCATAGATCTCATGTGATGTGGACATTGCATTTCAACACTCTCCCTCAATGTTCACATCTCTAATTAACATTTACATAAATTAAGCAAATTACACAATTTTACAAATCTCTCCCCCGATAAGGGCTTTGTTAAAATATCAGCTATCTGATCTATAGTAGATACATATTTAACAGTAATAAGTCCCTCCTCTACTTTCTGTTTAATAAAATTAAATTTAACATCGACATGCTTTAAACGTTTCTGATCTGGATTTTTTACAACCTTCATAGTACTTTGATTATCCTCGAAAATAACAACATTATCTATTTTAATATTAAAATCAAATAACAGTTTCACTAACCAACAAGCTACAACAGATGCCTCACACAATGCAATCAATTCAGCTTCTGTTGTGCTCAATGCTACAGTATTCTGCTTTTTGGTTTTCCACACTATGGTATTACCAAATAGTTTAAATAAATATCCACTTGTGGATTTTCTGTCGTGATCCCTAGCAAAATCTGCATCCGCATAACCCACTAAAATATCACAATTACATTTGCAATATTTTAAACTAAAGTATAGAGTTTGTTTTACATATCTAAGCACACGCTTCAATGCTTGCCATAATTTCAATGTCGGTTGTGATTGGAATCTACTCAAATATGATACAGCTGTAGCTAAGTCAGGCCTTGTGCCCACCATGGCATACATCAAAGAACCAATAAGCGATCTACACTGATGTTCTAAACTCATGTCAAAGTCTAGCTTATAATTAATGTCCATAGGTGAATTAGTTCCTCTACAGTCAGTCATTCCGTAAGATTCAAGAACTCTTTGCAAATATTTATATTGATTAAGATAGATACCATCCGGTTTCTTTTGAATATTAATACCAAGATACATGAGATTATTTTGACCTAAGTCTTTCATACTAAATATTGTTTTTAAGAAATTCTTGACATACTCAATATCAGTACCACTAGGCCCCACTATTAATAAATCATCAACATATAAAATCAAATAGATATCCCCTTTAGTATATAAACAATAGTCATTTTGAGAACGCATAAAACCACATTCAGTAATTACTTCAGTAAACTTTTCATACCAATATTTTGGACTTTTCTTCAAACCATATAAAGATTTCCTCAATTTTAAAACATGACCTTCTGGAACTCTCAATCCTTGTGGTGGTTTTAAGTACACTACTTCATCAATACGTCCATACAAAAATGCACCTTTTACATCCATCTGGTGGATTTTATAGTCTTTCTGAACTGCAACGCATAAAAGAACTCTTAATGTTTGCAATTTCAGAACAGGTGAGTAAACATCTTCTAATTTATCCTTCTGTTGATATCCTCTCACTACCAATCTTCCCTTACTAATTTCCTGCTCTCCTATGCTTTTCTTTGTGAAAATCCATTTAGTATCCAGTAGTTTTTCATTCTCCGGTTCAGGTACTAGTTCCCATGTCTCATTTTCTTTTAAAACATTTAATTCTTCTTGTATTGCCTTATTCCATTCTGTTTCATCCTTTCTTCCTACAACGTCATCAAAATTTCTTGGTACATCCTGATAACTTGATAGCAATGCATATAATGCCGTCTCATCCTTATCTAAGTTAATTTCATAATCTTTATGCCATACTGGTTTTCTCATCTCTCTTTTTCCTCTCCCTCTTTCTAAGCTTTCTGTCTTCTCTGTTATATTTTCTATTTCTTTTGTCTCTTTTACTTCTCTATGTTTCTTACTTCTATCACTCAGTTTCTTTCCCGATTTAATTTCTGTGATGTCATTTGACATATTTTCTTCATCACTTTCCTCTAATTCCTCACTTACTTCATCCTTCTTCGCTTCCATTCTATCCAGTCTGAATTCCATATCTTTGCAGTTGTCACCTTTTGGTTGCGTCTCATCAAATATTACATTTCGTGCCAATATTATTTTTCTTGTTTCAATATCATATAGTTTATATCCCGAATTAGCATATCCGATAAAAATCATTTTCTTTCCTGAATTATCCATTTTTTGTCTTAACTCTTTTGGTATATGATTATATGCCGTGCATCCAAACACTCTCATATTTGACACATTAGGCTTTCTACCTTCCCATAGTTCTGATGGTGTTTGATATTTTCCTTCAGTTGGGCTTCTATTAGTTACATATGCTGAAAACAACACAGCATGTCCCCAAAATTGTTTGTTCAGTTGTGAGTCTAATAAAACTGTTCTTGCCTTTTCTACTAATGTTCGGTTCATCCTTTCAGCAACACCATTCATCTCGGGATTGTATGGTACAGTAAATTGCATCTGTATTCCTTTGCTATAGCAAAAATCCTGAAATTCTTTTGACACATATTCTCCTCCATTATCTGACCTAAACTTTAATATATTTGCATTGAAATGATTAGTTACATAACAATAGTACTGTTTGAATCTGTCAAAAACTTCATTTTTATTATAAAGTAGATACACCCAAACAAAGTGAGTATAGTCGTCAATAAATGTTACAAAATATCTATATCCTTCTTCAGTTGTCGGGGTGATAGGCCCGCAAACATCACTATGTACTAACTCAAGTGGTCTAGTTGCCCTACGTCCCGGTCTGTTAAAAGGTTGTCTTGTCATTTTCCCTAATAAGCATGGCTCACATACTGATTCATTATTATTACTTTTCAAATTATTAATTCCAATTACCATATTATTCTTTGAAAGTAAATTTAAATTTTTCATACTAAGATGAGCAAATCTCCTATGCCATAATTGTTGACTGTCATTGTTTTTAATATAATTACATTCATCTTTTAATATTTGCATTACAATAGTATACAAAGATCCATCATTGTTTCCAATCATTGTTAACTGATCATATTTATAAACTCTAACTTTACCATTCAAAAATTCAACTTTATAACCATTACTTTCAATTTTAGAAACTGACATTAAATTTTTTCTTAGTTCTGGCACATAAAATACATCTTTAATAGTACAATCAATATATCTTTTACCTATAAAACACCTAGCCTCAATATTTCCTACACCAATGGCCATTAAATTAATCCCATTCTTGGCCGCCGCAATAATTCTTGGTTTACTTAATTTAACATACTCTGTAAAAGCACTAATGTCATTTATCAGGTGATCTGACGAGCCCGAGTCCATACACCACACTAAACTATTGCACTTTTCACTATTACCCGCACTATTTTCATTTTTAGTAAAAAACACACACTCTTTGACCTTTTCCGCTGCATATGACTGATGACCTTTCTCTGAATAGCTCTGTCCTCGAACTTGTCCATAACCTCCTCTCCAGTTTCCTCTGATATGTTGTCCACCTTCATTTGTGAAACCTCTTCCTCTGCTCGGTGCAAAGCTTCTATTATTAAATCCTGAATTTTGTGGTGCTCGCATACCTCTTCCTTGATTGATCGGTCTTATTCCTCCTCGTTCTGGGTATCTCATTCTACATTGGCTCTTTTTGTGTCCTTCCTTTCCGCATTGGTAACACAAGAAACTATTCCGATGGTTCTCCGTTGTGTGTGCTACATTTTTAAGCCTTTTTTCTTCTTCTCCAAGCAGTCTATCCTTGACTATATCTGCTGTTAGGTTAGGTAGGGATTCCAAAGCAGTTACTATCATTTCATATGACTCTGGCATTGACAATAACATTATATTCACCTTTTCTTCTTCAGATAGTGTGCTCCCAGCATCTCTAAGTTGACCAAAAATTTTCGACATAGTTGAAAAATGCTCTGCCAATGAAGTTTTACCGTTAAATTTCATATCACTCAATTGACGTCTGAGGAATAATTTGCTCCTTGTTCCTTTTTTCATAAATTGTTGTTCTAATTTTTTCATCATGTTAAAAGCTGTATTTTCCTCCTGAATGTAATCAATATGGCTATCAGCGACTCCACTTATTAAAATGCTTTGTGCTCGTGCTTCTAATTTTTTATTTTCCGGGTTGCTCGCGAACCCACTGTTTTCTATTGCCATTAAGCACTCATTCTCCCTGAGTATACTGCTTATCCTGAATTTCCAAATTGCGAAATCATCGCCTGCAAATTGCTTTAGTTTTATTATTTCCGCCATCTTCTTACTACATGTATGTCACTTTCAATTTTTATTTATTGTTATCTCGTGAATCGCGTAAACTTTTAAACGATTGTAACCACGCTCTGCTACCACTAATAAATGTTTTTCTAGTTTTTATTCATTTATTTATTCTCTTTCACATACCAATATTACACATTACAATCTATATTTCAACAATTAAATTAGAGCTCAGACAGAGAGACATTTTTTTTAATACCACCGACAATAATATAGACCCAACTCAGAAGCACTACCATGAACATTGCCATAGATCTCATGTGATGTGGACATTGCATTTCAACACTTTAGTTACTTCAGTATGTGATTGAAAGTGGTATAATAAAAAAAAATACTCTCGCGACGACGGCAAGGGTCGAGCGGCGCTTGGTTAAAGAAACTATAAAGTCGATTTTCAAATGACAGCTCATTAGTCTCTTCGCCGCCACTCCGTTGGTCCGCGCTGACCCTTAATCTGACTGGCGGATAGAGGGTTTACTGTATGTTACTGTTACTTTTATGTTACTTAATGTTTACTGTACTTACACTGCATGTATGAGTTGGGCGATTTCGCCTGCGTGCACGCAGAAACGGTGCAATAGGGAACTGCTGAACAGATCCCACAGACAAACTGCGAAGTCTATACCACCAGAGACCAGATGTGACTTGTCGTACCTGAGAGACATCCTTACATATTGTTCCGTCACCGCAAGGGACTCTCGTCTAATTTCAAATTTTCGCGCCACCGATGAACGATGTTTGACGTTCGGATTAGCGCAGTGACAATCACAGCCCTAATCGGCTGTCATGCACGTCGTTCCCGGCAAAATATTGGAGCGAACCGTAGAGAGAGTATAACACAGTACACACACTTTCGAGTATCGGCGATCCCAACGGTGAAAGATTGCCGCGCGCGCGAAACAGTCCTCCGCCGCGTCTGTCCCGATAAACTCAAAAACTACTGCACCGATTCGAGGAAGGTTTTAGTATATAATTTACAAAGTTAAGCGGGCGAAGTCGCGGGCAGCAGCTAGTATACTAATAATACCATAAAGAGAAAATTTGTATGTTTTTAATTCGTAAACTCAAAAACTAATGGACCGATTTTGAAATTTCTTTCACCTACTATTCCAAACCTAGCCACATTGTCAAACCAGTAACATAATCTACTTTACTAATATTATAAAAGTGAATGAGTTTGTTTGTTTGTTACTCTTTCACGCAAGATGTATGGGGGGTAAGTTAGTGTAGGTCTTAGTGGTATGTGTTTTTGCTAGGGAGCATATACTTAAAAAATACTAAGAATACCGATAGCGTACGTTCAGGAGTGTGGAGCTGAACTATCAGGCGCGCACTAACCAGTCCTATTCATACACGTCCCCGCCATTGTTAGACTGCCGTCGCGGTCTAACAGTGGACTCACAATAGCTGTGAGTCGTACCCCCTGGGCAATGTTACAGTCTATAACGAGCCCCACACATAACATCTACCTCGTGGCTGTAATAGCTAAGTATGAAGGGCGCAGGCGAGTCTTCGGCGCCATAACCGAATACCTAGCTAGGGGAACCCAACCCTGAAATAAAAATGTGATAATAACCATGGAAGCAAGGCTTAAAGATATATTACCCCAGGAGGGTACCGGCGCTGCCGGAGAATCCCTCCCTGAGCACAGCTCGGGCTGCCCCACGTATTCTGGGGGGGGCAAAGTTTTGCTAAACAGGGAACCTGAAAAACCAAAAAAACTGACTCAACAGATATTACATCCAGGATTATTTAACCGACAGCGATCGGCATCTTTATCTGATGTCACTGGAACAACCCACAGGAATGTAGAGAATACAGCAAGAAAACATCTCAACAGTGGTAATTCTGCCGCACCAGTGCCGTGGCAGAGAGTACCTAAACCAAATCAAAAACGATTTCGTTCACCTAATGAAAAAGACTCATTGCCTAAAGTAGCTAAACTAACCCAACATAAACAACAACAGTTTAGTCGCAATAGAGAAATAGACATCGAAACTAGGACCTTAAATGCAGAGCCGGAAATAGAAACTTCAAACAGCTTCTCCTTGCTACGCATGGATGTTGATGGACTTGAAACTGAAACCAAAAAACCTAAAAACCCTTCAAAACCACCCCCAATAATGCTGTATGGTATTGAAGACCTTCAAAAATTGTCACAGTTTATTGAAGAAGTAGTGGAAAAGAGCGACTATACATATAGGGTTGTATCTAAAAATCAGCTGATTGTTCACTCAACCTCAATTGATAGCTATAAAACTTTAATTGAACACATCAGGCAAAAAGGCCTTATTGGACATACGTTCACTCGCAAGGATGAGAGATGCACGAGGTTTGTTATAAAACATCTTCACCATACTACGCCAACAGAGGCCATAATCGAAGCCATTGAAAAAACTGGTAACACAGTAAAAGGAGAGATAGTGACAGCTCGTAAGAGGGGAACCAAGGAACCTCTAAATACTTTCTTTGTTAACGTACTACCCCATGAAAATAATAAAGCAGTAAAAGAGATAAAATATATATATCATCAGAAGGTTACAATTGAATATCCTAAAAGAAAAACTGTCGTGGTTCAATGCACGAGGTGCCAACAATATGGGCACACTAAAAACAACTGTATGCGACCATACAGATGTGTGAAATGCGCTGGGGAACATAAAACTACTGATTGCACAATTGATAAAAATACCCCTGCAGTATGTACACTCTGTCTGGGAAGTCATCCTGCCAGCTATAAGGGATGCATTGTTTATAGGGAAATACTCGAGAGAAAGCAAACGGGAAGTAAATTTAAAATAAACCAGAACAAAAAACAACAAACACTGAATAATGAGGACAATTCTGAGCGCAAGGTTGAACGAAATACCAAGAGAGGACGCAGATATGACATTATAACGGAACAACCTAAGCTATATAGTGATGCAGTCTCAGGTGATAAAACTCCTCCCCGTAAGTTAACAAATCCTGACCAAAATATTATTAATTTAAGAGATAACGTTGACCACATTGAGTCACAGCGAACACATTTTCAAAATAATGAAATTGGAATAACCCCACAAGAACAAAGATATAATCTAGAGGCGCTCATAATTAAGCAGACAGAAAGGATAGACCAACTAGTAAATCAATTAGGCACAATGATGAATCTAATTATGAGTCTCATAAGTAAATTGCCACAATGACTTCTCTACGTATTGCTACTTGGAATATCAACGGTCTAACACCGAATATACATGAGCTAACAGTACTGCTACAGGAAAACAAAGTGGATATTGCTTTAATATCAGAGACTCATCTTAATAACCATAAGACTGTTAAAATGGAAAACTATTTCGTGTACACTACAAACCATCCAGACGGCACAGCGCACGGCGGGACAGCTGTCATAGTGAAGCGAAACATAAAACACCATTTTCACAGTCATTTTATAGAGAACTGGATTCAGGCGACTACTGTTATTGTAGAAGATAGAACGGGTTGTGTTTGTGTGAGTGCAGTATATTGCCCGCCCAAGTACAACGTTAAAAAGGATATGTTTGATCTCTACTTCCGCAATCTGGGACAGAAGTTCATAAGTGGAGGAGATTGGAACTGCAAACATACTCATTGGGGTTCTAGATTGACCACCACAAGGGGAAGAGAACTAAAAAAATGTATAGATAGTCTTAAACTTACTCCTATATCTACAGGAAACCCCACATATTGGCCAACAGACACCAATAGATTGCCTGATCTTCTCGACTTTTTCATAGTAAAAGGACTGTCTGATATATACTTTAATGTAGAGTCATCACTGGATACGTTGTCTGATCATTCACCGGTGATAGTAACATTAAGCATTACAGGGATATGCAGAGAAAATCCATGTTTATGTAACCATAAAACCGATTGGAGTGCCTTTGCTGAATACTTGGAGGAAAAAATAGATTTAAAAGTGAGACTTAAGACTGAACAGGAAATTGACGAGGCAACGTTTTACATAACCAACCTTATACAAGTAAGTGCATGGCGTGCCACGCCAACATTGAGAACAGACACTGCGAACAGAAATAACATCCCCTTAGAAATTCGGAGTAAATTGGCAGAGAAAAGAAGATTGCGACGAAGATTACACCTTAGTAGAACTAAAGAAGACCTTAAAAAATTTAATATAGTTTCTAGGGAGCTAAAGAAGATAATCAAAGAAATTAAGAATAAATATTTCCAACAAAAACTGTCTACACTATCTGCCCAAAAAAAAGATAATTACTCGCTGTGGAAAATAACCAAACAGTTTAAAAGACCTCAGAATTTTGTTCCTCCGCTCAAAAAACCAACAGGGGGTTGGGCTAAAGGACCAAAGGAGAAAGCAGAGTTGTTTGCTCAACACCTTAGTCAGGTCTTTACTCCAAACAAGTCTACTATGTCTGAATTTGAAAAGGAAGTAGATATAACTATTGAGAGTGATCAGCAGCTCTCTCTACCTTTGAAATTGGTTACTCCTAAAGAATTGATGAGAACAATACACAATTTAGAAAATAAAAAAGCTCCTGGATTCGATCTAATAACTGGTGAAATCCTCAAGCACTTGCCTAAGAAACCAATAGTGTTTTTGACTATGTTGTTCAATGCTATATTCAGAGTACAGTACTATCCAAAAATGTGGAAAGTTTCACAGATATGCATGATTGCGAAGCCGGGAAAACCTCCTACGGAACCCAGTTCATACCGACCAATAAGTCTACTCCCTACGATATCAAAGGTTTTTGAAAAGATGCTGCTTGTGAGACTTAAACCGGTTTTGGAACAGAATAAAATAATACCTGACCATCAATTTGGTTTTAGACAGAACCACGCTACAATAGAACAAATACATCGAGTCGTACATAAGATTAGAGAGTCCCTTGAAAAAAAAGAATATTGCTCTGCAGTGTTCTTAGACATCGAACAAGCTTTTGATAGAGTATGGCACAAAGGCTTACTGTTTAAATTAAAGAAACTCCTACCAAACTCATTCTATATGGTTCTAAAATCATACATACAACAGAGAAAATTCCAGGTGAAATTCGAAGAAGAGATCTCCACGTTGTATAATATTAATGCTTCAGTACCCCAGGGCTCGGTTCTTGGACCGGTTCTCTACTCCATATATACTGCGGACCTACCTGAAACAGTGGGGGTGATTACTGCTACTTATGCAGATGACACTGCATGTCTCGCTAGTGACAATGACCCTAGTAAGGCATCACATAAATTGCAGGTCCATCTAAGAAAAATTGACAACTGGCTTCAGAGGTGGAGAATCAAGCCTAGCGTAACCAAATCTATGCAAGTCACATTTACCTTGCGAAAGGGTGATTGTCCGCCTGTATATATGGAAGACAAGATATTACCAAGCAACGACTGTGTAAAATATCTTGGGTTACACCTGGATAAAAGACTCACCTGGGCGAAACACATTAAAACTAAGAAAAAAGAAGCTAACTTGCAACTTAAAAGCTTATCCTGGCTAACGGGGCGTCATTCCCAATTGTCTCTTACTAACAAGCTCTTGGTATACAAAGCTATAATAAAACCCATCTGGACGTATGGGATAGAACTGTGGGGCTCGGCAAGTAATTCTAATGTCGAGATACTCCAGAGGTTTCAAAATATTGCACTAAGAACCATCTCAAGTGCGCCATGGTTTGTAAAAAACTCGGAAATTCATGAGCACTTGAAAGTCCCTACTGTTAAAGAGGAGATAGTAGGGACTAGCAAGAGATATAAGGATAGACTGAACAGACACAGTAACGATCAGGCCAGAGGCCTTCTGAACACACAAAATGACGTGGCACGCCTGAAGAGATGGCAAATCCTGAACTTAGATCTCAGAACTTGATAACCAGTTCTCATTGATTGCAGACGTTTAATGGAACGTCGCTAGCAGCCCCTTTATCTGTTTAGAACGCATCTGATTATGGCTAGGCAGCCGATTGCAGATTATACTGGGAAAAAACAAAAAAAAAAAAAAAACTCTTTCACGCAAAAACTACTGAACCGAATTTTGCATACACGTAGTCTTGGACACCAGAAAGGACATAGGGTACCTTTCACCGTTCAACGCGGACGAAGTCGCGGGCAATAGCTAATTAGCTAGTCTGTACTTACTAATATTATAAAGAGGAATTTGGTTGGATTTTATACCCGAGTTAACAGCGGTTAAAATTTATTTTCCACTGTACCATTAATCTCTCGTCTGTGACACAGATCTGCGTCAAGCGCCTTGTCTGTCACGTTTCAATCGATTTTTAATATTATGGGTATATAAATAGGGTTTAAAATTGAACAAACATAATGCCATAATACGCAATCTAGAATCTGCCAATCTAGAAACGCAACAAACAAGGAGTGAAGAGTACACAGGAAAACAAGGGGAAAGATTTGTTTGTTTGCATCAAAGATTTAAATCGAAAGATGCGGCGTAATTTCCTCGCGCCATACTAAAAACACACCGAAAATTCTTAACAATGGGTTGGGCGCAGGCGCTCAACCCAACTACAGTTGCACGCCAGCTACAGTGAGTGACGGTCGCTTGTTGAGAGCGTCGCTATCGTCACAGTCACGTTTGAAGTAAGGAATGTGTTGTCTGTGTTTAAAAGTGTGTTTAGACAAAGGTATATGTATTTTATACTTTTGTCTTTAGTATAATGTATGTTGTATTTTGTAACACACTTTCGCTAGTAATGCCGCATCTCTCGATTTAAATCTTTGGTTTGCATTGAATAGGCTCCGAAACAAGGACCGATTTGAAAAATTCTTTCACTGTTGGGAAGGTATATTATCAGCGAGTAACATAAGCTATGTTTTATATAGTTGCACGAACGAAGTCGCGTGCAAAAGCTAGGTTTGTAATTGTGTTTTTGTTTGTAATGAATAAACTAAGAAACTACTGAATCGATTCTAGAAATTCTTTCACCTATAGAAAGCTAACATAGACTATATTTTATGAAAGCTATGTATACCACGTCGCGTGCAATAGCTAGTACAAAATGAAAAGATACCGATATTAAAATGAAAATGTAGCTAATGTAAATATATACCATATATTTGCACTTGCCTAACAAGTCTTCGGTAGTATAGTGGTAAGTATCCCCGCCTGTCACGCGGGAGACCGGGGTTCGATTCCCCGCCGGAGAGAACATTTTTTTTTTTTATTTATTATTTACACACAAAAAAACAGTAGATGGTACACAGTTAAGGTGTACTATAAACTAAACTATAAATTAAGGTAATGGTATAGTATAAATAGATAAATTTATATATCTATAGCACAAGCAATGCCAACAAGATTCAAATGGTCTACCGACTTTAATAAGATATACCATTATAACTACTCTGCTTATCTATACACTGTTGAATAACTAAACAGCTGAATTTAAACAAATTGCAAGCTTTTACAAACACTGAAAATTCTTTTATAATAGTGGATATTATCATGATTTCCTATTGCACGTCTAGGGAAAGTGCCATCTGTCGGTCTATTGTAAAACATTTAATGTTTCAGTTGTATGAAGTTACGGACAGATGTCGCTCCTTCGGCACGTTATATCGCGTTATCGACTTGTACTCGACTCCGAGGGACCTCGGGAACGTTACGATTAAAAAGCATACTTACCTGGCGTAGGAGATACCGTGATCAAGAAGGCGGTTCTCCCAGGGCGAGGCCTTTCCATTGCACTGCGGTTAGGTTGACCCTTGCGATTACCCCTAATGTGGGTAACTCGGACGCGTAATTTTTGGTAGTGGGGACTGCGTACGCGCTGTCCCCTCCATAAAATAAATCTATGACAATCCTACCTAAGCTGTAATAGGTGTATCTCTTTTTAACTAAGTAAGGTAAATGGAATGAGAGGCAGCTTGTTCCGGAACAGGTGAACAGTTAGATACTTTCATAGGACCAAAGACTACAAACATGATAGAACCACAGATAAAATGAACAGGAACAGTTCAATCGGCTAAGACGTCACAGTTCCAACCTGTTCATTTAAAATATCTGTTCTTTTTACCTGTGACGATAAATACGCCTCACTCCTACTACCTATACCTAAGGCGTTAGGCGTCTAAGGCCACCGTTCCGTCCGCGCTACACGGATCCCCCTGTCGGCCCTGTCGCTGAATATCATATTCTCATCTTAAAAGACCACATTCGTAAAACACCACATTCGCAAATAACGATATTCGCAAAACATATTATTTATAGCTTCGATTAATTATAATGAGGTGTTATTATCGCTTGTTTTCCTGTGTACCCTTAGCTGTTCCCTTGAGTCGGTATAGCTTCGAATTTTGTTAATTATTACGTTTAGTTTAATTTAAACTTGAATTTTAATTAGGTTTTCACTAATGGAAAGAGAGGAGAGTTAAACGAACGAAACGAGGCAGTTTCTTTTTTTATAAGTGCCTGGCCAATACCTAGTAACTACCTAAACGTATAAATTTTAATTTTCAGAAAAAAATTGCACCCGTATGAAACCGTGAGCGGGTCGCTCACAATATACAATATTTTACAAGTTATCTTCTATTTTTTGCTCACAATTCTTCAAGAAAAAGAAAGGAAATAATTAAGTACAGTTTTAAAAATACATCTTATGCCTCCGTCCGTGATAGATGTTCCGTTGCAGAATATTAGATATAAAAAAAATGTATGGCAAAATGCTCCTTTGCAGGCGGTTCCGGATCATAAATATTTTGACAGCTAAACATTTTTTTTGGTCAAATTCTTGCATGCACCTCCGACACCAATATTGTTTTGAATCTAAAGGTTTTCTTTATTTTGAAGTTCAACAACTTCTTTTTAGTATCAATCAATACTAATAATAAATCTGTAAGGGTTTTTCGCCTACAATTTTTTGTACAATTTCTTGTAATTTTTTTTAGGTTATAGGTACATTTAACCCAGCTTCACATGTTAATACAATAAGCGCCTATTTCACGAACGTCAATTAGGCTAAACCGTCACTTAAAGCCACCTGTCACCTGGAATAATTTAGCTTATATATCTTTGTTTGTACGGTAAACGTCCCAAACATTAAATAGAAAATAATAAAAAAAAATCGCCTATCGAATGATGCAGTAAACCGAGTGCATAATTCAATATAACAGAAAATGATTTCTAAAAGTAACTAATCAATACTTTACTTGTAGTTGGTGAAAGAGGCCCTTAAATTAATTTAAATAAATACTTTTTTTTTAAAACCAAACGGAAAATTAAGTTTGTATGTCTATGCCCCATTATCAACACGTGTAAATGATTTAAAATTCGACAACAACGCACATTGGAGCAATTTAAAAGCGCTAGAGTTGAAAGTTCGAATACCAAAGTCAAGTATGCGGAAACATATTCTAGTCTCAGCGCGGAACTGTCAAATGTTTTTTTTTTTAATTAGTGCACCCTCCTTGGTTTCTAAACAGCTAATTAAAAAAAAAGAACTTAAGCGCCACAGCAGGCGCCATAATTATTGATAATTATGACGAAATATTTCGGTTATTCAAAAGGGCAATCCGAGTTGAATTTTTCTAATGCGGCAATAATTTATTTTAGATAAGTTCCTTTTATAAACGAATGCGTTTCTCATTCATTTACCTAAATCTGTTCTAGTAAGTATTTTTTTTTTCATATTGAGAACGTAGCTGTATGTACTATGACAAGCTATAATTAAAATTATAAACTAATTTATATTGAATTTCATATTTTATATTAAATTTTACATTAACGACAAGTTTGGTCGAGTCTAGTAACCCTAGCTGTTAACCAAACGGTCGCGGGTTCGAATCCCGCTAGGGGCAGATGTTTTGTATTTATAACAATATGTATGTATTTACAAAAAAATAGTAATCTATGTAGTATATCAACTGTCCGGTGTTCATAATACAAGCATTAGTTGCTTACTGTGGAACTACAAGGTCCTGTGTGGAATGTGTGAAGATATTTATATTTATATCTATAAATTTATATCTATATCATTAGGCTCTATTTTGCCACGAATTTTACACCCACAAAAACAAACAAAATACTTTAAGAATTATTAAAAGTATAGGCTGTATAATAAAAAACCTTTGTCACACACTCAAAAAGAAAACAAAATACTTTATAAACGAATATAATTATAGGCTCTATAGGTTAATTTCTTTGCCGCGTATTTTCACGCCCACAAAAAGAAAACAAAATATTTTATGAAATTTATCTATTAAATAGGCTGTATAGCTTAATTTCTTTACCACATACTTCACAAAAAAAAAACTAAAAGATTGATATAATAATTTAAGCTTATTTATACACCTATAATTTATTTTTATTTTTATTTGTAGGCGCTTTACATTGCCCGCGACTTCGTTCGCGTTCTTTTTTAAAACGTTGAAACATTTTATTTAATCTTATGCTCATATATTTTTGCCAGGCTTTGAATTTTTATTTTTGAACGACATCGTAGGTATGCGTTGTACTTAGTTCGTTTTTTTGGAAATCCTACAGGGGCCTTAAACAGGCAGACAGTTACTTTCACATTTATAATACTAGTATAGATATTTACACGTCTGTTTACCTAAGCGCCTATTTCACAAACGTCATGTAGGCCAACCTGTCATTTAAAGTCACCGGTAACCGGGAATAATTGAATACCTTTGTTTGTACGGTAAACGTCCCAAACATTAAATAGAAAATAATAAAAATAAAATCGGCTATCGAATGATGCAGTAAACCGAACGAATAATTCAATAAAACAGAAAATGATTTCTAAAAGTAACTAATCAACACGTTACTTTTAGTTGGAGAAAGAGGCCCTATGTAAACTATAATAATTTTAAAATATGTACCTACGATCGAGACAAAATAAATTATTTAAAATAATTAAAAAAATGACGTAGTCCACCTACTTTAATTTTCTCTAAGTTATGTATGACCGACCAGAAAAGTGCTTTATCAGTTTCGATAACAAATTCCATTCATTTCAAAATTCGCTAAGGCTTAGATTTGAAATTGGTATTGATTACTGATTGACATCATTGTCACTTTGAATTTTCAAAGGAAAACAGACCTTATTATTCTACAACATACAAAGAATGTTCAATCTTAGGGTGACAAAGCACTTTATTTGTCGAGTATACATATTATGTGCATTTCAATAATAGGACATGTCGATTATCATAAAAAAACCAACTGTTAAAATATGATAGTCCTCATTTTTTTTAAAGTTACATTTACGTCAACCGTTTTGAAAGACACAAAGCCGGGAGCGATTCGCTATACAAATTAAGTAGGTAAATAATTTACCAATAACATTGTGCATCGAAACACAGCTGAAACAAAGCAATTTAGGCACCCAATATCTCACTCGTCTTGGCTCCGATGTAATTCTGTCTCATTCCGAACACGTGACGCGTCCAATTACACAAACTAACTAAATAATTATCACAATTAATGAGCGGGCTCATATCTCAACGGGCTACTTAGATAAATCCTAATTTGATCCACAAAGAGACAGGCGCGGGCGCATCCGTCCGCAATCCGGTCACGCCCACCGAAACCTCATTGGTCTACCTCTAATTATATCTCCGTTCTTAGTCTTTAAGGCCTATTTGCATCGTTTAAGAGACCACAAGAGAACATAGCTTTTAAAACGTACACATTAGAGTCTAAAACACAATATGAAACTCTTAAACGGAGCAGAATGTCATGTCGTCTAAAAAGACGCCCATTAGTTGAAGCTGTTCATCTTCATTCCGATCATTCACGTCTCAATTAGACATAAGTACTTGGGAATTTAAACAATATTGAACTCAATGTATATAGAGATAAGGCGCTTCGTATAATTAAGTGGTGAAGAGTGAATATGTTTTTCAGAAGAGGCAGTTAAAATTGTCGGGTCGCAGTAGTTTCAGCGATCCAATTTGACAAAAACGCGCCGTTTGAGTTTCAAATTATTAGTTTTAAAATTATTGTCGTGTGTGAGCTACCTGACACTTAAAAGCGGTCGTGATTCCTCTTTCAAACAATTTTTTCTCTCGTCATAGCGAGGACGTGTATTAAAGTTTGATTGTCAAAAATTTCAAATTTCGAATCTGTGCACAGACTAAAAAGATGAGTTCTAAAAGTGACTTGGAATCAATGGATGTGGACAGTAATAATGTCGAATCAAAAATCGAAAAAACCGAAACGAAGCTTCCTTTTTCAATTGAGAATCTCTTAGCGGATAAAGTTAAAAATTGTGATAAGGAGGAGAGAGTTAATGAAGTAGGTTGTATATATGGTGCAGCTTCTAATGCGGTTGAGACAGTGTTTTTAAAAAACAATAGTGTTGGTGATACGATTGAAACAAATATAGATATAGATGAAGAAGACAAAGCCAGCATACGAAGTTCGGAGAGCGTGGATGTCGATTGTTCAACTGTTGACGCACAGGAAGCTTTAGAATCGAAGTCTCTTGATTATTTAACATCAGGTAGGATTTAAATTATATTTTTTTATTTTTTAAATTTAAAATGGCTTGGTTTTAATTATTTTAAGACAGTCCATCCGTTGTAGCGCTAAAATTTTCACTTCATTTATAATTGAACTTAATAGGTCTACCGTTATTTAATAATATTGAATATGGTTAAAGAAGTCACAATAACTAAATGTGTCATCAATATAGGTAACTAATAAACTGCCAACATAAATAAAATAAATAAATCACACTATTAAACATACCTACTAACTTTTATAATAACATATGTTTTCAAAATAATTAAGTCAAAATAATATACCTATTCATGAAAAAAATCTACAAAAAGATTTTACTGGATCGCAAAGAAAAAGGGTCGGTTAAAAAAATCTTCAATATCTTCAAAAGTACCTGACCTAGCTTTATGAAATAAAGAGTAAAGAATATTTTAATGTGCTTAAATAAAAATAACATTTATTTAGTCATTATTTCATAAAAGCTAGGTTAGGTACTTTTGAAGATATTGCAGATTTTCTAACCGATCCTTTTTCTTTGCGGTCCAGTGTATAAAAATATTAAAGGACATTAGGTTTTTAAACTGAAAAGTAGTTTTAACTTGAAAATGACCCATAATTTTAGAATATTTTTAGGTGAACAAATAACTATGAACATTACTTAAACAGAGAAAGATGTGTAAAGTTAAAAATCTTAGATTTCTTCTAATGTGGCAGTTGCAGAATGTTGAAACATCCGCGGATACGGATACGGTTGCGGATTTTTAGAGAATCATATCCACGAATTTGGATTTCAACTTTGTTTTAATAGATTTATATATTTATTTATTTAGTAAAGTACACACAGACAGAATGCAATTATGTACCTACATGAATACTATATAAAACTTTTTAACAAAAAATTAAACCGCCAAAAAACCTTATAATAACTAAACTTCTTACACTAATTACCTAAGTAATTTTGAGTCGCCGCCGCGCATCATTCTTTAATTAATTAATTAATTAATTTGCTTGTTTGGCGCCACCTCAAAATTACTTAGGTAATTAGTGTAAGAAGTTTAGTTATTATAAGGTTAAATAAAATTATTTTTTGCTTTTCAGTTTTTTCGGCGGTTTAATTTTGTGTTAAAAAGTTTTATTTTATAATTTTTTGTGGCTATAATCTACTATTTACTACATGCTGAATTTTTGATTACTTTTTTTTAATTGTAATACTGAACTCAGCATTAAAATCTGTGAAAAAACAATAAATCACCCCTATTTTCCCACCCTTAGGGTGGGAATTTTGTTTCCAAATTTATATGGGACCAACTTCGACGTTCACCTATCCATTAAAGGAAGAACTATCAAAATCGGACTACTCTGTAAAAATTTATACTACTCTGTAATACATTAGGTACCTACTTGTAATCAATTCTAATGAGTCGGCCAGAAATTTCACGAACGTTGTGTTATTTCCGATTTGATATTATATTTTTCTGCATTGTAGTAGATAAAATATATTCCATATTACCTAAGGTTCTATATATTTATAGGAAAGTTTCTATATATCGCTGCTTAAAAACTAAAATTGTGGCCCACAAATCAAAATTACATTTTTTACAGGAGAGCTAATCGAAAAAAATTAAATTATTTTTCATCTATTTTTTTCTTATTACATGTATATCAAATATATGCATATTATACGTATTTTTAAGTAGTATTATGATTGAAGTACTTTTATAATAAACTGAATATTAGAAGAGATAAAAGCATATAATTTACTTTGATTATATATAAAATGATCAAAATATACTAAATATGGAATAAAACAACCATAAGCGCCTCTTTCACAAACGTCAAGTAGGCCAAACTGTCATTTAAAGTCACCGTTAACCGGGGATAATGAAGCTGATATACCTTTGTACGGTAAACGTCCCAAACATTAAATAGAAAATAATAATAAAAAAAATCGGCTATCGAATGATGCAGTAAACCGAGTGAATAATTTAATCAAACATAAAATCATTTCTAAAAGTAACTAATCAACACTTTACATGTAGTTTGTGAAAGAGGCCCTTAGTCTTTTTGCAAAATACAAAAAGTAACTAATCAACACTTTACATGTAGTTTGTGAAAGAGGCCCTTAGTCTTTTTGCAAAATACAAAAAGTAACTAATCAACACTTTACATGTAGTTTGTGAAAGAGGCCCTTAGTCTTTTTGCAAAATACGATATGAAGGATTGTGATTGTAATTTTGCAATAAAAACATTTTTTAATTTTTTTGTTTTATGACCCTTTAGTTTTTAAGCAGCGATATATAGAAAAAATCTTTCTCATTTAACTCACTTTCTTTTCTATTTATAAAAACTGCATTAAAATCCGCCCTGCATTGAAAAATGCATTAAAATCCGATTGATCGGACGACGAGGACTTCAGTACTGTCAGATTATCCATTAAATGTCAACAAACAAACAATTTTCGTCTTCTTTTTATTAGTGAAGATTAAATTATGTCCGCCTCATAAATTTAGACTAAAAACAACACGTTAACAGATGTGAAAGCTTAAAGTTTAAATCGACCGCGAAGGCGCCATCCTAATATGTCTTTATTTTATTTCATTCATTCACGCCACTTGGTAGTTAGATTTTTGTATTTCTTTAAAATTACTAACTCGATTTAAATAACTCTTTAAAAAAAAACGACTTCAACCCGTTTTCTCATAGATATCATTTTCAGAACTGGACCAAATTGAAATGGGACCACACGGGAAGCACCAGCTTTCAAATAAAAAAAGAATCCTCAAAATCGAATGACCCAGTCGAAAGTTCTGAGTTAACAAACATAAAAAAAATACAGTCGAATTGAGAACCTCCTTTTTTGGAAGTCGGTTGAAAATTCAAAATTTTCGGGATGGACATATAATAGGCTATATAATTAATCTATATTAAATTTACATAATATACAGTTATTTAAAATAAAATATAATCCTAAGTTATAATATATATACACATTATAAAATATAAATATATATAATACTAGCTGGCGCCCGCGACTTCGTCCGTGTTGAAAAAGACAAAAAGTAGCCTATCCTGTGTCCTGTACGTCTAAATTTTTATCTACCAAGTTTCATGAAAATCAGTTGATTCGTTTAAGAGTTATAGAGGAACATACATACATAGGTACAATACCTACACTTACAGATTTATTATTAGTATTGATGATTGATAACAACTTTAGTTTTAGCATATTTCTGTGTCCCATCTTTTTTAATATGTAAAAGGCGATTTGTGTGTGTGTGTGTGTGTGTGTATATGTTCTCTATAGACTCCAAAGCCGCTGAACCAATTTTAATGAAACTTTATGACAATCTTCAGGGGCCCTGTGTTCGATTCCCGGCGGAGTCAACTTTGGAAATTTTAATATAATTTTTAAAATTGACTGGTCTGGATTTAAAAAGTAGTGGTAGGGCACTGCGTTTCGCAGTCACTTGGGCAGCCCGTCTGGCGGCAGTAACCACTACCTTACAGAATAACCACAGTGGAATAACAGCATAATGTGCTGTTGTGTTTTGGTGAGTGAGTAAGGGATGCCAGAGCCCATTACCCCATCCCTCCCTTATCTCTTATCCTTAATGCTTCTATGGTCGGCAGCGCACTTGTAGCACTTATGGCATTGCTTGTGTTATAGACAACGATAGCCACCTACCATCAATTGGACCGTCAGCCTGTCTGTCGACCTTAACATAAAAAAAAACTTCAAATTAGTGAAAGAAAGTCCAGCGGGTAATCCTGTGAAGTTTGATAGCGATCGGACGCGGGCGAAGCTGGGAGCGGGTCGCTAGTTATTATACAAAATCCTTACTTACTAATGTTGTAAATGTGAATGTGAGTTTGTTTGTTTATTACGCTTTCACGCAAGAACTACTGAACCGATCACCAGAAAATTTAGCATACACGTTGTCTGGGACACCAGAAAGGACATAGGGTACCTTTCATCGTTCAACGCGGACGAAGTCGCGGGCACCAGCTACTATTTAATAAATTAACAACTAATCAATACTAATAATAAATCTGTAAGGGTTGGTCATGGAGTAAGTTACTTTGTTTTCAGATATATCGTGTTTATAGGCTCTATACATGATTCTTAACCTAAATTGACCATTTTTACAATTTTTTACTGTATGGATGTAAGTATGCATGTTCCTCCATAACTCTTAAACGAATTGACTGATTATCATGAAACTTGATAGATAAACATTTAGACGTACGGGACACAGGATAGGCTACTTTTTTCTTTTTCAACGCGGACGAAGTCGCGGGCGCCAGCTAGTCTATATCTAAAACTACGTTATATCAAACGCATTTATTTTTTAGATACCTAATTTGATTAAAAAAAGGGGGGATATACCCTTTAAAATTTATATCATTGTGGAAAACTTTCCTAAAATTTGAATTTAAATTTAGAACCGATTCGACGAATCACCTTTAAAACGATTAATAAACGAGTATTTAAGGCGTCTAATAACGTTGTTTGGCCGTGTGATGTATTTTTTTCCCGCGTCCCCGGAGACACATGTCATGTCTACTCGCTTTCTAACATGCACCGCCATAATTACACACTCATTTTTCAACATAGCACTACTACTGGGGACCTGCTTAATTGTTCAGAATGGAGTGGAGATTTTTAATAAATATATTTTTAAAGACATTTTGACTTTTGACAGTGAAAGTTCATCTATAGAGATGCGCCCTTACTAGCGAAACTGTGTTAAATAAAACATACATTATACTGAAGACAAAAGTATAAAATACATGTATTTTTGTATTTAGACACAGACAACACATTCCTTACTTCAAACGTGACTGTGATGTGAACAATTTTCGGTGTGTTTTAGTATGGCGCGAGGAGATTAGGGCGCATCTTTCGATTTAAATCTTTGTATACTAATATAATATTATAAAGAGGAAAGATTTGATTGTTTGTTTGCTTGAATTGAATAAGCTCCGAAATTAGTGGATCGATTTGAAAAAATCTTTCATTGTTGGGTTGGGAAGCTATATTATCAGCGGGTAACATAGGCTATATAGATATTAGTATAGACTAATAATAATAATCTTAAACGAATTATGTAAAAGCCGCGCCAATAAAGAAACGAATCGAAAATGGCGTCTATGTCTAGATGGTAGGGTCAACAAATAAAAAGAAAGATGGAAAGAAAAGTTCTTAATTAGAAAGAAAAAGTTGTTTATTGTAAACAAATATAAAAAAACAAATGAGAATGTTAATTTCATATAACACCTTATTTTAAAACTGTGACAAATATTCTGTACAGGGTGAAATTGAAATCTTGGGCAATTTTTTAGGGACAGTGTGAGAACAAAGTCAGAACTGATATTTTTTTTGCATGCAGTACGCGCCGTGTGCGACTAATGGTTAGGGAGCCCACGATGCTAAATGTGTAGTCACTCGAACGTCGTGGGGACCTATTGGACTTTGAAGATTGGATGGTAAGAAGAAAAAAACGACTTTGAAATAAATATTTTAACCAAGTATGCAAACTTTCTATACAGATTTAAATTGAAACCTCTAGATTGGTTCGTGAACTTTAAAACAGCGTATCCTTAAGTTTAAGTTTGTGTACTGGAAAGGACCTTAAGACTTTTTTGAAGAAAAAACAGAAATTTAAGGAAAATTGGTTTAATAAAAAAATTGGTTTTAACATTAGACACAAACTTTATGCAAGGGTTTATTTATGTTTTAATAGGGTGTATTACCCCCACGTGCCCTTATTAGGGATTCTAATCGGTTCCGCATAGATTTTATTAGGGTTATTAAAAGATCTTGCGGAATATTGTTCCATTCTTCTGAAAGTCCTGTTCTTAGTGCTGCCACTGTAGTGGGCACAGGATTTCTCGCATATACAGCTCTTTTTAAATTGTCCCAAACATGCTCAATGGGATTAAGATCCGGGCTGCGTGCTGGCCAATTCATTGTACGTATCCCAACCTCTTCGCAATATTGTCGAACTTGTGCAGCAGCGTGCGGCCGGGCATTATCCTGCATTAAAGTAAAATTTTCGCCTATGAATCCCATGTAAGGCACCACGTGATCTTCTAAGATCTCTGTTATGCAGCGATGCGCAGTCAAACCCCCTCTATTACCGTTTTGACGGACCATGTCTATGAACACAAGTTCTGTTCGCCCGTTCATCGATATGCCACCCCAGACCATACACGAACCGCCTCCAAAAGGAACACTCTCCTCAATGCAACTTTGAGCATATCGCTCCCCACGTTGACGATAGACTCTTCTGCGACCATCTGCACCATATAAACATGTCCTAGACTCGTCCGTGAACAATACGGAGGCCCATTGCTCTTCTGTCCAATTTAGGTGATCACGCGCAAATCTTAAGCGAGCTTGTCTGTGAGCTACAGACAACTTTGGACCATTTGCTGGTCTAAAAGGGGTGATATCCGCTTCCTTTAACCTTCTTCTTATTGTTCGTGCACTCACATTTACTCCACGCACTTCATTAAGCTCTGTTTTGAATTTTAACTGACGTGAGGAAACGATTTCGCAGGGAAGTTGTAACAATAAATCGGTCATCACGACCGGTGGTTGCTCGAGTCCTGCCTGTACCACGTCTCCTTCTGTAAGAACCTGTCTCCACAAACCTTCTGTATATTCTAGAAACCGTAGACTGGTTTAAATTTAAATTTCTACCAATCGTTCGTTGATCCAAGCCCTCCCGCACCAGTGCTACAATTTGAGCCGCTTGTTCGGACGTAGTATCCATATTATGGTTCAAAAACTCTCGATGAGTTAAAAAACTAACCCAACAATTCTGCTGGTAACAATAATTCAATTGAAAAAAGAATAAAAAATCAATGCGAATCAATTTAAAACTTTGCTTTAAATAACACGCAAATCTGATACTACGAGTAAATTTTCTTTTCCCGGCTATATTCATTTGTTTTACTGCAGTTCTATTTTTAAATTTTGCTTTTTTTAAGATTAAGAGCCAGTCTCTCCATATTTATATAATTTAATCTAAAAAGTTTGCATACTTATTAAAAAAAATCATTTCAAAGTAATCCTGAACTTTGATGCAGTTTATGAGTCCGTCAGTTTATATTCTTTCATAACCCCTTATCTTTGATGGTATGTGGCTACCGTCAGCTTATCTGTCGACATTTACATAAAAAAGGCTAATTTAGTTTTAATCTTGAATGAATTTATCCACTCAAAAAATGTGAACATAAAAATAAGAGCTTAATAATTTTATTAAAGCACTCTTGCTATGTGACGAAAAATATATTGGCTCGTAGATTTATTTTATGTTCTTATAAATAATAGTAAAGTGTCTCCAGCGCTTTCGTTGTTCTGTGGCATCTCAAATTAGCCGTTTGAATTGGTTAAGCGCACACATGCAAACGCAGATTTATTATGTACGCACACAGTCGCGTATCATGTCTCATTTTCTAAATTCGTTGCGCGAAGATAAATCTTCCCGCCTTCCCAACTCTTGTTAGTACAATCTTCTCTCGATAATTATTCACCGTTTGAGAGAAAAGAGACATTAAAAGAAATGTGTCGGTTGAAGACTCATTAAAAGGTTGTAAAATTATATTAGGAGCAATGGAATTAGGTATCCTAACTAACATTATATTTTTGGAGTTTACTCCTTAAGAATAGATTTTCATATATTCCTCGGTATGGAAATTTTATGAGGAATGTTTTTGGTAATGAATAGGTAAACTCAAAAACTGCTGTACCGATTTTAAAAATTATTTCACCTAGGTATATATAGAAAGCAATATTAGCGAGTAACATATTAGACTATATTTTACAAAGTTACGCGAACAAAGTCGCGTCTCATATTTCTTGAAAATATAGGAAGTTAGGTAGGTACGCAACGAAATAATGAGAGCTAGAAAAATGGTTGATTTTATTCTTAATCGTATTTTAAAATTTGTCAGTTGTTTTACAATGGATAGAATTAAATAGAAAAAGAAGACAAAGCGTTGACAAGAGACGATAAATCGACTTTAATTGCTTGGCGTCAATTCGTAAGGCGACATTGTGTTGCCAGCTTGCGCTATAAGAAGTCCATTTTATTTTTAGATATGGCAATTAATTAATTTAGTGACCGCTTTATTGCAGGCGATTTGATACATTGTCTCTTTTATAATGACTATTAGAGCATACATCTTGAAGTGTGAATCTTTGCCAGAATTTTTTATTATATATACCTGCTCATAGAAATCAAATGTAGAAATTATATTCAATTTTTTTTATATATATCGCTATATAGGTATATTATGCCTATAAATAACTGCAAATTTTGGAAATTTGCGGTCACAGTATCCAAAGATGTCCCATTTTCAAAAATATCTAGGACTTATAAGATTATTTATAAGTATCTTTTCAAAATAATTTAGTTAGTTTGTAAGTTTTATATTATTATAGTGATTATGTATGTAATTTAATTTAACAAATCTATAAGTTGTATTGTATCACAAATGTAATTCAGTTACATTTGTCTAACAAGACTTATAAGATAATGTGGGGGATATTAGCTAGGGCTGAATTGCAATATCGGTGATTTTTTAATGATAATATGAGACGGGCAGGCAGACGGCTAATAACCGGTCTGATTTCATGACTGCGAAACGCAATTAAGAATGGGTATAAAGCAAACAAAATTTGTAATTTCACCCGCGTGGCCCCTTGGACATGACAGTGACACAAAATACGTAGAACTACGCACAACATGCGACGGAAGATAGCGCATCTCGCTCAATAAAAATGTCATAAGTGCCAAAAGTATAAAATATTAATTATTCGTAAACTACAATGTCAAATGAAAAATTGTTACATACAGCCTTAGATAATATGTGAAGTGAAATTACTGATACACTTTTAGCTTTGTAATGTGTGTCATTTTGTAAATAAAACTAAAATCGATGGAAACGAGAGTTCACTTGGTGATTTTTTTCTATCGAGAAAATTTCATTATATTATGTTTTCTGTTACAGACGTCACTTTCATTTATAATGTATTTATCTATTTAAAAAAATTAATTAAATTAGACTTTGTTTACTTAGATAAAATTCAAATCTAGGATTGGCTATTTCTCTTTATGCCCGCTCTTAACTATAGCTATCTATAGCTAGGTAATATTAATATTCGTTGATATTAAAATATTCAACATAATAATAATGAAATATAAAATTTCTACGTTTCGACAGCGCATAAATAAAGATCTTTTACCGGATACAATTTTTTATTCACTATAAACAAAAAACACATTTTAAAACGGTTATACGACACTTAAAGTCGTTACATCATATTAAAACTGAAATACAACCCGTTCTGACATATGTTCTTTGAAATTTCTTTAATGGTAGCCAGATAGGTAATAAATCGTATACGCATTCGTACTGTCAAACGACTTTAAAGTGACATTTTTATAAGTACTAAAAATGTTGAAAAATCAACCGTATTTATACTGCATGAGAAAGCGCTTTATCGCTTGACAAGGGTTAGAATTGTGTTTGTTTATAGTGTATTTTCGCGGGCTCATTAGTGCGTTCGCGCCGTTTAAGCGGCGCTGGCGTCGCATGAAATTCAAGATGGCCGCGGGATGTGGCGTCGTCGGGGTGACATGTTGATATATTACCACTAATTACTCAAGACGGGGAGGTGTTTATTGAAAATAACTGTTAGGTGACGACGCGCGATGTCCGCCAAGACACAGGGATGACTTCCGCAAAATTAATTACCGTTGACAATCGGTTATTGTTTTAGTATATCTATTGCGGGTAATTAAGAAAGTTTTTGCGTGTAGTTAAAATAAACAGTTCTGCGTATAATTTACGGGGAGAATCTATTAAATAAATAAATAAACAAATAATATCATCACACATTTCACACAGCACCATCTAGTTCCAAAGTAACAATAACTGGATACCAGACTGATTACTGATTACTTTTTTTTTGTAAATACATAAATATTATAAATACAAAACATCCATGACTCAGGTACAAACACATAAACATTTGCCCCTAGCGGGATTCGAACCCGCGACCGCTTGGTTAACAGCTAGGGTTACTAGCCACCGGCGGTAGTCTTGGGGGAGACTGCCGCCCGTCGTAAGGTCCCCCGAGTAGGCCGAGGCGTACCTCCACTTTCGGGTACGCCAAGGTTCTGACAGGGAGCACATGCTCCCCGCGTTGGATAGCCGTGGCGGGGTACCGAAGTCGTGTAAAAACGTCCCCACGACCCCGCCCATCAACGGCCGCGATAGATAGAAAGTCGTTGGGTTTTAGCCGGTAGGAATCCGGCATAACCCTGCAGTGTCCCTTTCACTGCTGGGTATCCAAGAGGATTACCCAACGTTAAATCTATTGGTAGCTTAACAGTTCTAAGTAGGTATGCATATTTAAGGGGGAAAATCTCAAGGAAAACAGTGCTTATTAGCATTTCTATTGATGACGATAAATCTTTATGACATGAATAGGTATTACGTCTTTAAATTGTGGGAAGAAAATCCAGAAAGGCGATGATTACGAAATCGGGGGATACAGTTTGGTATATGCATCCAGAATTTAATTACAGCAATCGATAGCTAAGGGTCAAAGTTTTTTTTTTCGTTAAATACAATATGAACGTCGCAAATTTTTTTCGCTGATTTTGTCGCATTTTCCCCTTTTTTTGTAATAAAACTTCAAAATGGTAGATATGAAATTTCTTTGTAGATTTACCAACTCATTTCGTGTGACAGAAAAACAATTAAAAAATCACGAGACTATTTTTATTTTTCATTGTCACTCAGACACTCATTTTACACTATATAAAACGAAATTACTATTTTCAAATTTATTCTATTGACTCGATGGAAGAATGGAAGACCATTTCGATCACGTCAGTTTTCAAACAAAACAAAAAACGGATTAAAACTGTCCATCTGTTAGTTATGATTCCACAGGCAGACATATAAGTCAATATCTTATAAAACCCTGTTTTTTTATTTGGACAGCCGTTAAAAAAGTATTAATTCTCTTGTTATAAAACGTCAACACCTGATGGAAAATAAAAAGCAACTATTTGTAGTATTAATATATATTTACATTTCAAATAATCAGGCACAAGTTGAGTTTAGAGAGTTTGGGGATCTTAAATTCCTTCTAATTTAATAATTAAAAAAAAATCTAAAACTAAAAATTCTAAAAAATCTTTTTTATTACTTACAGAAATACGAGGCCCTCTATCGTCCATCGAAACATAACATAAAATATGTTTTGCTGTTATTTCTTTGTGGTTCTTGTTGTAACCTTTGTAACCCAGATAATTATTTATTTTCATGGATTTTAGGTAATTCTAACTTGAATCATTTAACAACCCTTATTTAAATTGATAAAAATTGCGATTTTTGTGGAATCAATAACCTACAAAGAGATAAATATATGACATTTTAAATGTAAATTACAAAATTACCTAATTTTTTATATAAGTATTAAAATTAAGTAGGGGAAGCTAATTATAATATTATATAACTAAAAATACTAGAGGAACAATTAATGTGGAGTTTTAAGACATTTGTTCCTCCAGTATTTTGTCCGTTGTTTCCTCCAATATGCGCCGGTCCTTATATTCCCACAGTACACACTTTACTTCAAACCCTAATGCTACACAAGCGCCACTCCGATCAATTTATGAACTACTATTTCATGATAGTAACTTGTCAGTTTTTCAATTTAAACATCTATATATGTGTCGTTCATTGTAAAAGTGAACTCCTTGTAACTAAATTTTAGAATAGAATAGAGCTTTTTGCGAATTATAGTGTAGGAAAAAAAATATAAGCATTCATTCATTGCTTTCATCTATGGGATTTTAATGCAACTATTGGAGTTACTTCACTTTTATATTGAAAATTATGACTAAATGTGATACCATTAGGCAAGAAAAGATGGTTTTAAAAATAGGGAGTTACACCACTTTTACAATGAACGACACATATGTTGGTCCTCCCCAACTAGCACACAAGCGAATTTTACAGCCATTGTGCAGCCTGGTAGTTGTATAGGAGTCGTTCAAGTGCTGTACAATATTCCTAAAGACGTACAGTAGCATATTGGAAAACCCTTTAACAGCTACGTGGTACTGTAGCCGATTAATAGCAATGGAATAGCTTATGGTAGTGTAAGAGCATTCAGTACTAAGCAAGACAGCCATGAGAAGTATAATTGAGTTAATGTAATCCATTGTGCCACCATAAGATGTAATGAAGTGTTTTAGTAGGCATAAGAGTTTAAAAAGAGTTATGAGTCGCTTTTATGGCACTTAGTGCATACAGAGGCATTTTACAGAGTTTCTACCTTTCATGATGTTTCAACTGTATTTTTTGCTGATGACCTTTTGTTAAGTAATCACTTTTCTTTCAGGTTCATGTTCTTCCCGAGGAAAACGTGCTAGGACAGCATTCAGCGCTCAACAGATTAAGAGTTTGGAGGCAGAATTTGAGAAAAATAGATACTTATCTGTAGCTGCGAGAGGCAGACTGGCTAGGCAGCTTCGGCTTACTGAAACGCAGGTAGTTTTTTTTTCGATCAATCATCTAGAGATAATCTAAACTATATGTGTAGTTTATATATACAAAATTAAATCTTTTCAAATTAACAGAAGTTATACTTATTGCAAAACTACTTGTGTACGGACGACAACTAAGCTCTGAACTGAAAGCTTAGACAACTAAGCTTGTATTTTTTATAACTGTATTTATACTACTCACAAAAATTAAAGGAGCAAAAAATATTTCAAATTTTTAGGTTATTTTCAACAGGCTGTAACTTGAAGACGAATTGTCGTGCAGTAAATTTAAAAAAAGAAAATTGTAGCTTCAAGAGTCTAGTTTTTAATCTAACCTAAGAAAAAAAAAATTTCAAAATTTTTCAAATCTTGAGAAGACGACCGACAAAAAAATTCAAAATTTTTTCGTTTTTCTTTTTGATCTACGGACAGATTCTACGGATTTTATACATTTATGATTTTTCTCCATATTTTTGATTCAGCGCTTGATTTTTCAAAAAACTATCAAAAGCTCCTTTTTTTATCAAACTTCTTAAAAATCGTAATAAATGGCCCTTTTACTCGTATGTCACCTTAATCAGATGACTATGAATCAAGTTTGAAAGATTTTTAAGATAAAAAAAATAATAGGGACATAGATTCGTTCTTTTATTTATCTATTTATTTATTTATTGCTCATTAAATATATTTTTGTCTTCGGTCAGGTCAGAGATGATTTCTCGTGAACATTACTTTTTCTTTCCTTTACTGTATCCCTGACAACGTGTATGCAAAATTGCTATTTTGATTGTATGAACATTACCTACATTTTTATGTATGTATTAAAGAATTTTTAAAATAAAAAAGGTCGAGCCAAAAATGGTCATCAGTCTCTTTTCAGATCTATTGTCCAACGGAAACGTATTTCTGGGTTTAAAAATATCTTCTGTGTTACTAGCCAGCATTCACTTAGGGCCTCTTTCACAAGTGTTGATTAGTTACTTTTAGAAATCATTTTCTGTTATATTGAATTATGCACTCGGTACTGCATCATTCGATAGCCGATTTTTTATTATTATTTTCTTTTTAATGTTTGTGACGTTTACCGTACAAATAAAGGTATATCAACTTCATTATACCCGGTTACCGGTGACTTTAAATGACAGTTTGGCCTACTTGACGTTTGTGAAACAGGCGCTTTTTTATGTTAAGGTCGACAGACAGGCTGATGTTCCACTTGATGGTAGGTGGGAACCGTCGCCTATAACAAGCAACGCCATAAGTGCCACAAGTGCGCTGCCGACCACAGAAGGATTAAGAATAAAGCGGTTATTACATTATTCAATTTGTACGAAACCAATTTAGGAAATCGGAAGGTGTAATCGCAGTTAGTTGGATCCAATTTAAATTTTAGATTCTACTAGCGACCCGCTCTGGCTTCGCACGGTTTTTTTTAACGTAAGAACCTTCCCTGATTATCCCTCTATCCATGAGTGAAGACAGAATTAAAATCGGTCCAGCCGTTCTCGGGTTTTGCGCTTAGCAACACATTTAGTGATTCATTTTTATTTATAAACTAGCTGGCGCCCGCGATTTCGTCGGCGTTGAAAAAGAAAAAGTAGCCTATCCTGTGTCCCGTACGAATCACGATGAAAATCAGTTAATTCGTTTATGAGTTATGGAGGAACATACATACGAGTACATACAGAAAAAAATTCAAAAAATCGTCAATTTAGTTTCAGTATCATGTATAGAACCTATAAACATGATATCTCTGAAAAAAAGTAACTTACATCATGACCAACCCTTACAGATTTATTATTAGTATTGAAGATTATCTATTTTCAATTCTATATCTTCGATTTAGAAATCAATTTAGTATAGTGTGATCACTAGTTCACTATTTATGTTCCTAAAGGTTTCCTACAAATTGAAAAGTGTATTAACTGCCTTAGGCATGAGGAAGGGATGGGGTAATGGGCTATGGCATTCCTTACTCACTCACCGAAACACAGTGTGCCTCAGAGAGATTTGTATTTTTTTTGCATTTATAATATTATTAGGACTAGGATTTATTTCAGAAAATAAATAAAATTATTTATAATACACTAAAAGTTATTTAATCTTCTTTTGAATTAAGGTTAGCAGCGTACTATCATATCTCAGATGGCCCATACGTACAGGAACGTCAGGACCTTTAAAAAATATAATAAAATTTTTGAATTTTATTTACAGATCAAAATATGGTTCCAAAACCGCCGCACGAAATGGAAAAGAAAATACACGAACGACGTGGAACTTCTTGCACAGCAATATTACACCAGCCTTGGTCTAGTCGCTCCTAGGCCGATGTTTGTCGGTGACAGATTATGGGTCTTCAACTATCCCAACAGAATACCCCCTATGCAGCAACAACAGTGGATGAAATCTATAAACTCCATGCCAAATTTAAACCATGCACAGAGTAATATAATCGAACGAAATAATTCAATCTTAAGGAATTTACCGAAACCGGAAGTACCACCATATTTGCTACCGACACATCCGGTGACGTTTCCGAACGATAGGGTTTACTTTGACAGGAACTGTTTGCAAAACGTCAAAATTCCCGCGCAAACTCGTTTGCTGCCGCGCGAAGTTTACAACAACATGGCGACGGCTCAGAAAAATATGGAAGCGTATAAAAATAATATTCTAAGTCACAATAGCCCTCCACAAGAATCGAATGTCGATCATTTGAGGAGATTAGAGGAGAATTTTAGTATTTAATTTTTATTTATTGGAAAAATCATAGAATAATACTTAATTAGTTTTTCCCTGGCGCTACAATAAGATATTCTCTGTCTAAAGTCAAGCCACGAAGACAACGCAAAAAGGACAGATAAACAGTGATATGTTAAACAAGACAGGATGCGCCCTTACCATACTACTAGTGACAAAAAAATGGTCCTCCAATTTGCACATTTAGTTACTAAAAATAATTTGTTTTCATTGCCACCTTAATACGTATTTTTATTTCTTATTGGCGTATTCTGTTATTGTAAAGTGTTCTCATTGGTTGGTTGGACATATCACTAGTAAGTAGGCATTTTCGTATCTTTCTACGCACAGAATGAACACGCGCCATTGGTGTCAATTTCCGATTTTGTCACCGGCGCGTCGGTGCCACGTACTTAGGAGCGTTAGCCTTGTCCTTACGAAGTAATATATAGGTCATTGCAGATAAATCAGAATCCCCCAGATGTTGTAAAACTCATAGTGTGGGCCAGGTTTGTTTACATTGTTTGCGTTGTCTAATTGGCCTTACTACAGGTATCTCCATCTGTCTGTTTGCGTTTAGATATTGCAAGGTGTTTGAGGCGCCTGCGAATCACTAATTATTTATTTTTGTATGGTATAAGAACTGAAACCCTTACATATTGTGCCTTATTGTATTTAAGTAATTATTGATATGGTTTTAATAAAAATTTGCTCAAATATACTGGTTTAAATATAAGTATTGATATTTTATTTTTGTAAATTTCCTATGTTCCTGGTAATTTTGGCGTAAAACGTCTTTAAAGCTTCCACAGTAGGAGGGGATTCAGAAAATAGTTAGGGAGCCCACGATGCTAAATGTGTAGTCACTCGAGCGTCGTGGGGACCTATTGGACTTTGAAGATTGGATGGTAAGAAGAAAAAAAGGTTATTATGAAGTTTTTCATTTCAGCGGTGGGGTGAGCGTTTACAGGCGTTCAAAATTTTGTAGGCGCTGTATTTTAAAAAATCCTCCATATAATCGTCAGATTAAAAATCAGCACGATCAGGAATTTAGGCTGAACCGTCTGTATGAAAATCTGACGCGCTCGAGTATTACAAAATGAGAATCGTCAAAAATATTTTTTGCATTTTCTAAAAGCTGCCACGAGCTTGCGTTACATCCGAATCGTCTGAATTTTAAATGGGAGCTTAGTTTAGGTTCACTTAACATCCCCTCTGAAAATCTGACGCGCTCGAGTTGTATTTAAAATTTTACCCTTTAAAATTTAACATATCCGTTTTCGGAGACACGTGGAGTATATACATTGGCAATATCTAACGCGCTCGAGTAAATCCAAAAATTCCCTCTTGGGCTCCCCTACCAACAGTAGGAGAGGAGGCGATTCAGAAAAGTGGTGATACCAAAATCGGGGTTTCAGGATGAAAACAAACATTTATCCATCCTTACAAATTTTCGCATTAATAATAATAATAATAATCATTTATTTCAGACATAGAACATCCATAATTATTAACTATGTATTAACAAAATAATAACAAATATTAATATTGGTCCACAAAATTTAATAACGTTTCAGAGTGACAGTTCCGCCAATTAACTCTTTATCTATGCAAACAAAATCAAAATTGAGTGCCACTTCAAGCTTATCAAAATGATAGCAATGCATTAAAAAAATATCTAAGTATCTACTTACTTATGATTTTTTTCATTATTTCGAAAGATACAGTGCCTTTGTGGTTTTGATTGAACACAAATGAGTAACAATGTTCTTTGGTGAAAAATGTTCTATAGGGTCCGAACAATACTTTTCCTCGGCGGATCTCTTGGACTATGTAAGTGGCTGTTTTAGACTAATTTGATCTGAGCGATATTTCTATTATTTTTAACTTTATTCCAATTATATCTTAGCCCTTTATTTCAATACCAAGAGGCCGTAGCATTCGCAGCAAAATCCAAACTACACCTGATTAATATTTTATTGAAGAATGCTAAAAGAAGGAAATTGCTTAGCGCCTCTTTCACCAACTACAAATAAAGTGTTGATTAGTTACTTTTAGAAATCATTTTCTGTTTCATTGAATTATGCACTCGGTTTACTGTATTCGATAGGCGAATTTTTTTTATTAGTTTCATTTCAATTTTTGGAACTTTTACCGTACAAACAAAGGTATATCACCTCCATTATCCCCGGTTACCGGTGACTTTAAATGACAGTTTAGCGTACTTGACGTTGGTGAAAGAGGCGCTTAGTCTTACGAACAATTGATAACATCTAATACTAATATATAAAGCTGAAGAGTTTGTTTGGTTGGTTGGTTGGTTGGTTGTATGCTTTAATCTCAGGAACTACTTGTTCCATTTTTTTTTGTTTGTTTTTGTGTTGGATAGTCCATTTATCGAGGAAGGCTACAGGCTATAGAGAAGGTGGACGAAGTCGCGGGCACCAGCTATTTACTTATATAGCATTAAAGATGCAGCGTGGGACGCCCTGTATCCAGGTGGATGGACGACCCTACCCCGAGATGGCCGGCGTACCTCCACTTTCGGGTACGCCAAGGTACTCCCCCTGCCAGATAGCCAAGGCGGGGGGCACTGAAGTTATGTCATAACGTCCCCGCGACCCCGCCCATCAACGACAGCGTTAGAAAGTCGTTGGGTATTAGCCGGTACGAATCCAGCATAACCCCGCAGTGACTTAAGGACTCCGCTCAATGCTTAAGTCGAGGCGGCGTTGATGCGGCGTCGACTCTGCGAGGTCAAGGCAAAGGCAAAGGTTATGCCTCATTCACATGTCGAGTTCCGAAGATGAAGACGTGCTAGCTAACCATTATAAATCTATTGAATTTAAACCGTCAAAGAAGATATTGGGTTCATCCATATTTGCGAAGAAATTCAACACGAGGAACGTTTAATGCAGCGAGTGATTTGAAATTTCAGAAGTTTTATAAGATGTCTAAAGAGACGTTTTATTTGTTTCTAGATGATAGATGATATAAAGGATGATATAACAAAGCAAGAAACTAATTTTCGTAAACCTACTATACTAAACGACCAACTTCTTGCATGATCAGTCATTAACTAACTACCAATCGAATATTGTATTATCTACACTTTAAAACTAATTGTGTAGTTCTTTATTTTTAAAACACGTTCAAACGAAGCTTTACTACGTCACGAATAACAAAATGGCGACAAAAAAGCCTAGCGTCGAGCAAGAGGCGCGTTGCGCGCCCCCGCCTCGACGCCGCCTCGTCTCCACCTCGACGCCGCCTCGTCTCCGCCGCGCCGTCGCCTCGACTCTTGCAGTGAGCGGATGCCCATATAATTACATGGAAAACATAGAAGAGGCGTGCCTCTTGGTCGCCTACAGTCCCTTACATTACACTGTCAGGTATCCAAAAGAATTTCCCAAATTTAAAACAAAAAGGTGAACAAACGACCTAAAAGGCTTCACAGGACGCGCAGAGAACCGTGCGTGGTTATTGGGAGAGGCCTCTTTCCAACAGTGTAGAGACACAGGCTGATGATATTGTGTTATTGTTTAAAAATTGCGTAATACCTATCGCGTTGCTTACAGATAGAATGCTTGATAAGAAGATCAAGATACACCCAAAACAGATCTGCCTCTAATTACAGTTGGTTAAAATCAAAAGATTACACAAAAGACTTTTCTTTGAATGCTGATTTGGAAGAATTTAAACCGATTGTTTACAAGGTATTAGTATTTTTTTAAGAAGGTACCCTCATTTTTTAGCCTATGCTAAAATTAAGCGGCCAGTACTTAATATAATAATACGTTTTAAAATATCTACACATATCTAGCCATTATTATATGTTATAACCATCGAAATACTACAATGGAATTTGCGTCACAAATGCCAAAGTGGCACATAAAAAGAACGCCTTTGACAGAATCATGGCGGACAAGAGTCCGCCATGCCTTCACGCGTCAATGGTAAAAGGTAGTAACGATCAACTTCTACTATTTCATTTTAAACTCTAATGGGTTGACGTAAAGTCACATTTTCTTTAAATTACGTACTTATTATTATGTTTGTTTTGTTTTAAATGACAGTTCATGCTCTACGCATGTGTCACTTTTAAATGTTCCATAAAATTCGTAGTGTTTTGTATGGCACGCGGGTTCCATGTAGTAGTAGTTTGATGGTTATAACTATACCTTTCTCCAATCCTGACCTAATCAGAATACAACTTAGTACTCAGAAAACAACCTGTTTTTTAAAAAAATAGTATTGAGTTTGCTCTTGGTCAACATCTAGCCGTGTAGCGAAGATGAGGCCTATGATGAAACGAGCTCATCCAGAAGACGCCTATCACTCGAACTTTGAAAAGATTTGGGTTATAATTATGAGCTCGGAAACACAGCAGGGAGTTCCAAACCTTGTCAGTGCGCATTATAAAGGTTGTTTTAAAGCGCTTGGCCCGATAAAGAGGGATTTCAACCAGATGAGGATGGTAATCAGCCGTACCTCTGAATGTACGATGGAAGAAAGGAGGTGTTTTATTTTTCACCTCTTACGAATCTGACCAGGGGCCCTAGACAAGTTGCATTCGCTCCGTAGCGATTCGATTCGCTAAAAATAAAATGTATAGGATTGACATATGCCTTCGCTAAATCACGTGATACTTCCCATACGTTTATAACTATCGAACTTCGTTATCGTTATCGTTATGGCACTTTGTCTAGGGCCCCTGCTCCGCCTAAAGGAAAATTTCATGATGATCGGTTGAGTATAGTTACCTAGGCATGAAAGCGTAACGAACAAACGAACAAACATATATCATTCACATTAAAAAATTTCTTTATCATTTCTCGCATTTTCTTTAATTTATATTTAAAATTTTGACAGCTAACCTCCGAAAGTTGCGCCGCTATTGCCGTCAAACTTGACAGATTGGCGGAAGCGAACGTTGGCGTCGCGGATATTCTGATCGCGTTCAGAAATCTTATAGAGGAGCAACAAAACATTGAATTAATGGCTGCCAATTTGAAAAATCGCAAAACTTTGAAAAATAATAGAAGAAATTACAACAAGGTCCATCCCGAATTGCTGCCACCTGGACGACAGCCGACTGTATCTTTTGTGTTATGCTCAGATGAAAACAAATAAATAATAATTTTTACTCATCAGTTTTTCATATTCCTCTGAATAAATCTCGAGTAGAATAGTACTTTAGTTGAAATTCTTCGAAGAGCTCATATTAACAGAGAGCTACGTGCGAATATTAGGGTTCTTAAAGTTGCATATCAGGGTCATATCCTGAGGGGTGAAAAGTATCATATGCTCCATCTTATCATGGGTGCAAGATTGAAGGGCGAAGACGAGTCGGCAGAAGACAGATGTTACAACCCTTACAACCCTTTTTTCGCATTAAAAAGTAGCCTATGTCCTTTCTCAGGCTCTAGACTACCTGTGTACCAAATTTCATTTAAATCGGTTCAGTAGTTTTGGCGTGAAAGCGAGACAGACAGAGCTACATTCGTATTTATAATATTAGTAAGGATGTAGTTCACTATGCAGTCGCAGCTTGAAGCAGTCGGTCCTGACTGCTTCAAGCTGCCCGTGTATGGCCGGCCATAGAGAGGCTTTTTCGAGGGTGAACGCCAACGTTGGGTAAACCTGATAAGGCATTACTTACTTAATTGGTTTCGAATAGCAATCAATTCCCTTTAAATGAACGGCGTATTGCAAAGTTCCTATCTTCGCATTATATCGCATTGGCAATTTATATTGCAATCAAAATCACGCATGACAGGCGTTTTTAATTGACGCCTGCAACTTAGTGCATATATAATCGACTTGTTACATTTTATGACTATAATTTTTTTATTTTTAACTAGCTCTTGCACGTGACTTCGTATGCATAACCTATGTTACTCGCTATTTATGTTTTATTAGTTTAGTTTTAAAATTATTCATGACTAGATGAAAAGTAGATACCTATTATTAAAGTTGAATCTTGCAATACAAGTCCTAACGGCATCTATATAAGGTCGAAATTAAATGGTTAAGCCTGAAGTAATTTCACTGGACGTGAAATCTGTCTGTAAATGTTGGACATTAAATTAATTACAGTCGGCGATTACGAATTAATTTGTATGAACTTAAAGTGTAATTTTCGTAGCTTCCCTTTTTTGGATTTATTGATAATTCGGTAATTTTAAATCGACCTTTTATCGTGAAATTAAAAAACTATTTTCATATACATAATTTCCTATCAATAATTTATTCAACGGTTTAAACGGTATTATTTTTGTTCTTTGTCTAAAGGAGGCAGAGTTCTATTCTCGATATTACTTAATATGAAAATCCTTTTCTACGTCTGTCTGTCTATCTGTATATCCGCTAACTTTTTGTTTGCTGGGGCCTCCCCCAGTATGGACATAAATGTCCATACTAAACTTTAATAAGGTGATCCTTTATTAAAGTTTAGTATGGACAGGATTATCTAATGTTTTTTTTTGGTAATTTTGTAATGTTTTCCCTACAAATTATGAAGGTAAGTAAGTAAATATTTATTTTTGAAATTGGTAAAATGTCCTAATGGGACATTTCTCTTGGGGCATTTTAAGAATAGAGCTATAAAATTATAATTTTTTTCTATTTAAAAAATTATAATGGAATACACAAAATATATTAGGTAGCAATAAATACCTACCGAATTAAATTAAACTCGATTTAAATTTTTGGTTCTAGCTTGTACCTATATACATCATTTATTTACTTGTTTATTCATAATGAAATTATTGCCTTTCGCTGTTTTTTAATGTACCAGAAACAATTAAATGAAATAAATCAACATTTCCAAGCAACTACAAGCAATAAAAATGTCGACAAAAACTCAAATTGATACGTAAAAATATGCGGCATCCATCTGATCACCCAGTCGCAATCCGCCATTACTTTTAACTGTCACGTTGACAGCGCAACAATTCTTTCATGTTCGGATATTCGTCCTTGTTACCAAATACGTTCGGATATTATAATACAATGAGTGCTTACGATTTATTATAGCTGAATTACGATACGCATTGTTTGGTTTATTTAATTGATGATAAATGTTTATTAGTTGTCGATAATCGCGTGGGACGTGTGTGGCTTGCAAGTACGGGAGCAAAATCACATATTTATTGTAATTATTGTAATGTTTAATTTAATCTCATTTAATGTATAACTATTTGTATAGTAGTTATTATTAGCAAGCTCCTTAACCATCGGTGCTTGCTTTAGCGTTCTGATTTATTGGACCCGAGATCGATTCCTCGCGAGACCATAAATGAGTTTTTCAAAGTCAGCTCTTGTCTGGCTATGGCAAGTAGTGGCAGACCAATTTCTGGCAATTGGGCAGTCAGTCTCCCCTCACAGAAGACCACCGTGAAATAAATAGTCAAGTATAATGCTTGACTATAAGTTATAGTTTATTCTTGTGATATTTCATAAAGAAAGTGACTAATAAATTAAAGAAAAAAATATTATAAAAAAATGGTTTTATTTACAAATTTTACATTTTTTATACATTCCTTTTTACATTTTGTCTAATTGTAAATTAATATTTACTTTAATAGACGGCATATTTACATTACAGTTATGGCAGTGTAAAAATAATCAACTAAAGTAATCAGATTTGTCGTACCTAATACATATTATTCGCAAGAGGCTGAATAAGGGCAGATTGTCTTTGCCTATTTAAATATTAAAAAGTTAATCTGTCAAAGCCGTGCAAATCTGACATTTAGCAATTGCTTTTTTTTCTTCTGTGAATCTTCGAATTAGGTAAAGGTTTACCAACAGTATGGGTAGTTTGGACATGTGGCAGGATTCAAACCAGCTGGATATCTTGGTGCGGCTGCGGCAATGTGCGGACTGAAATAAATAAAAATCAAAATATACCTGTTACTTTAAAATTTAAGTAACCATTTTACCTGTCTATTTAACTGGTTGGCCTTTCCTAAGTCACTAATATAATAGGCTTGCCTCAAAGGCTTTGCCGCGTCTGTCTGTCTCTCTGTTCGCGATAAACTCAAAAATTACTGCACCAATTTTCATGCTGTTTTCACCAATGGATAGAGTGGTTCTCGGGGAAGGTTTTAGTATATAATTAACAAAGTTACGCGGGCGAAGTCGCGGGCACCAGCTCGTTACTTATAAAAAAATCTATAAGTAATGGCTAAACTAGCGACCCGCCCCATCTTGGCACAGTTTAGACTTATAGTTTTGGCTGTAGTTAGTCAGTCAGGATAAATGATTTTTTATAAGTATAGAATAGAAACATCAATGTACTAGAACTATGGATTTCGCACGCCATACAAAACACTACGAACTTTATGGAACATTTAAAAGTGACATATGCGTAGAGCATTAACTCCTGTCATCTGTCATTTAGAACCAACAAAACATCTCTCATTGAAAAAACATGTGACTTTACGTCAACACATTGGAGTTTAAAATCAAATAGTAGAACTTGGTCGTTACTACCTTTTACCATTGACGCGTGAAGGCAAGAATCCGCCATGATTCCGTTTTAGGCGTACTTTTTATGTGCCGCTTTGACATTTGTGATGCAAATTCCATAGTTGTAGTACTTCGATGAATAGAAAGATTAAGCAAGTCTTTGATACTTACTTTACAGGGGCAACGGGAAGTATGGAAGGGTTCAGTCCCCACGGTGGAATGGGGATGCCATCAGGGGTGTGCCTGGCCAAGGCGTCCGCGTCACAGTAGGGGTAGTTGGGGCACACTGCCGGATGTACGCCGGCCGGGTACTCGCGGCTAAGCGCTACCACGACCATGGCGAAGATGATTAACTAAAAAAAAAGAAAAACAATGTTAGCATTTCACTGTAGTTTCATTGCCCTTTTTTTAATAAGTTTAGAACTTGTTTAGAACTGACTACTAAGAAATGATGTTAAAAGGTACAGTCGGCGTAAAAAGGTTATAGTCACTTTAAAGTCGACTATCTTTATAAATAAAAATGAATCACTAAATGTGTTGCTATAAGCGCAAAACTCGAGAACGGCTGGACCGATTTTAATTCTGTCTTCACTCATGGATATAGGGATAATCAGGGAAAGATTTTATGTAAAAAAAATGCACCCATTTTATGTAAAAAGCCGGGAGCGGGTCGCTAGTTCACAATATAATTCATCGAATTGTGAAGTGAAATAGAACCAAAATTGGGTACAGTTATCATCTCATAAGCATCATTAGTCTGTCCGCATGCATGAGTTTACAATGACCGCACTCGCTAGCGAGAGCGTAAAATATTTATATGGAAAATTATCAATTTGATATTGACAGTTGAGTTTTTCATATAAATGTTTTACGCTCGCGCTAGCGAGTGCGGTCCTTGTAAACTTATGGTAAAGGTATCCCAGTGACGTGTTAAATAAGACAGGATGCGCCCTTACCATACTACTAGTGACAAAAAAATAGTCCTCCAATTTGCACATCTAGTTTCTAAAAATAATTCGTTTTCATTGCCATCTTAATACGTATTTTTATTTCTTATTGGCAAATTCTTTTATTCTAGTGTTCTCATTGGTTGGTTGGACATTTCACTGATAAGTAGGCATTTTCGTATCTATCTACGCACAGAATGAACACCCGTCATTGGTGCCAATTTCCGATTTTGACACCGGCGCGTCGGTGCCACGTACTAGGAGCGTTAGCCTTGTCCTTACGAAGTAATATAGAAGTCATTGAGGTATCCATTGGTGATCTACCTCATCGGTTATCCACTCTGTGACAGATGTGATCGGCTCATTGCCACTTCAACTTGCTAATAGCAAGTACTATTTACTCTATGCTAATAGGTACTCTTGGCTATGTCGACAATCTTGTTACAATATACCTAATTCTAAATTCAAATCTCTCCATAGTGTGATATTTCGTAATTGATTTGTATCAAGACAAGTACGATTTAGTGCTTGGTCCCGCATTCCAGGGTAGCATTTCGTTAGTTGTTTCGGTTGCTACATTCCGTTTGGTTAACACTCAACTAGAAAGGCATTTCATAAGACAAATACTTAATAACACAACTCACAACTCAATAAGTCAATATTAAAAAAGTCGTTCAAGATAGCAAGTGCATTTACCAATTAAATATTAATAATTGATTTAATTGAATTTAGTAATTGATTTTTTTAAACTCTTACAAATTGGTACCGTAATCTTTCTTGTTCAGACATTTTTGATTTAGGTACCGCGTCCATATTTTGTTTTTTGTTTTCTGAAATTATAAATAATTATGAAGCAATACGTATGTTTTTTTAAAAAAAATCCATAAAAATCGCCAACCAAAAGTTAGTCAGGCAATAAACTAATTCTGAAACCAATTGAAACGCAAATAAATTCAATGTATTGTTTACAATTGCTGACAAAACAGCTTGAATATATGAATTTAGCGGGCGTTTAAGCAATCATAATTATTTGCAAACTCGACTTTGCATTTTGGGCGTTGGTCGATCGACACGCACTGATTCATAATAAACGCCTCATTCACAATAATTAGCCGTTTAGGTTATCATACGAATGACTTATGATGTTTTTAGGGACCCGTTATGTTCCTTCTAGAGAAGGAATGATTAGTGCGACTTTTACTCGATCAAACGCATTGAACGCGTAAACGTGAATTTGTATGGGAATGCAGCAGCGCCACCTAGTTGCTAACGTGTAGCGCTGCTTTGATGCGTTTGATCGAGTAAATCTTGCACTAGGCACTCGGTTTAATTTTCAAATTTTGTTCAAATTATTTTTAATCTAAGCAAAAGGGGCGCGTATGACATCTGATACTTGTCATTTTGACATCTGTCAAAATATTTATTTAGTCTTTATTGCGCACATATTTTTGTCAGGCATTGAATGTTTAATTTTTATTTGAAAGTCTTATTTTGTAAGGAGAACAAAAAACCGAGCTGATTATAGGCCGTTTTGCTTTTAGGAGGTTTACTTTCGATACGAAGGCATTTATGCTACGGCCTCATACATCGCGATGAAGCTAACATTTGCGTCTTTAATCATAGTTACGAACTGTTAATGTTATCTACTATGGGTTTAATCATAGCGTAGATTTTGTCACATTGAATGAAGTCGGAAGACTCATCGCTCCGCTGTCGGCACAGAGCGAAGAGTCGCCGCGTCGCCTTTTACTAGATACGGCATGGTCAACGCTTTCCATACAAATCCTTCGTTTAAGGGGGCGTCAGCCTTTATTCAATACCATGACCAATGACTTCTATATTACTTCGTAAGGACAAGGCTAACGCTCCTAGTACGTGGCACCGACGCGCCGGTGTCAACATCGGAAATTGGCACCAATGACGGGTGTTCATTCTGTGCGTAGAAAGATACGAAAATGCCTACTTACCAGTGATATGTCCAACCAACCAATGAGAACACTTTACAATAACAGAATACGCCAATAAGAAATAAAAATATGTATTAAGAAAACAAATTATTTTTAGTAACTAGACGTGCAAATTGGGGGACCATTTTTTTGTCCTGTCTTTTGTTTAACATATCACTGACCATGACATGCACAGCTTACGCACTGTTTAGGTTTTGTGTTCCAAGACAATGTCCACACGCATTTTTTAAAAGTTAAAAATTGCATTTAATTCCTTACTTTTGAAAGGATACATATAGAATTATTCTTTTTCACGTTTTCACTTTGATTATTACACCAAATAACATCACAAGGAGGCATTTCTATAGCTTTTTTTGAAAAATATTTACTCCAGAACGTGCAAATAAGAAGCTGGTGGCCAAATGCACCCTGAGTTGCGTTCAACGCAATTACGTGGCACGAATATTATTATTAATGCCGTCTCTAGTAGCACCGAGGCAATTATTGGCTCTGTGGCTGTCGGTAAATGTTTGCACATCAAAGGATTTCAAGTAATGAACTTCGCTTCCGTGTGCACACTGTCCACAACGCCTCCACACACACACTTTGCATGGACAGTTAGCATCTAGAATCTAACATTTTTTATTTACTAATGCTTTACAACAGGACAGATTCTCAAAAGGGCAAATTCTCAAAGGCAGGTTCTTAAAAAGATATATTCTCAGAAAAGGGCAAGGTTCTTAAAAGATAAGGATTATTTCTCTTTGGCTCACTAGGATTTTTTTTAAATTTACCTATCAATTATATATCTTGTCTGAAACTTTTTTTGGTAACTTACCATTTTTGTATAAATTGAGGAAATTCTTTTTTTCCAGCCCTTCTACAAGTTGGATTCTAAAATTCGATACATTCGATATATTCTAGAAACTTATATTCCCTTAGGGATCTCAAATTTTGATTTGGAAGACAATTTTCCTGTACTAAATAGTTTCCCTATTATCCTGGACTAAAACTAAAAAGCTAGTGTATAAATAAATTTTTTTTATTAAGTTTCTTGTCTTTCCAAACTAATTTTGAAAAAATCACTGTCAGAAAGCCGACTTTGAAGTTAATCAACTCAATACACTAAAATATTTATGTGTACCCGTCCGGCATTAATTATCATAAGAATATAAATGACTAACTGTTGCCTGCGACTTCGTCCGCGTTCAAAATGTTTAGCCTAAACTAAAGCCTTTCTCGATAAATGGACTATCTGACAAACAAAAAATAAAAAAATAATAAAAAAAAAAACATTAAAATTGCCTATCCTGTGTCCCGTAAGTTTCATGAAAATCAGTTGATTCGTTTAAGAGTTATAGAGGAACATATATACATACATACATACATATAGAAAAAAATTCTAAAAAATCGTCAATTTAGTTTCAGTATCATGTATAGAGCCTATAAACACGATATATCTGAAAACAAAGTAATTTACTCCATGACCAACCCTTACAGATTTATTATTAGTATTGATTGATAAGTATAGATAGGTAACAAGTACTTACCAGCTTAGCGATCATGTTTATTTTCTTATCCTCTCGGCTTTCCAGCGAGACTGATACTAAGTGTTGGAAGCCCGCCGTTTTATATAGGCTGCGCCCGCGCACACACCTCTATAGGTTGACTTAACAATGTGCCTTTTAAATGTTTTTTTTTACGTTCTGGAAGTTCCTAGATTCACTTGGACACATGTAAACTTAATTCGTATCAAGTAATTGGTCGTTTCACAGCGCATCGAACCGTTGAATCGCGATAATAAAAAAATAAAATACAAAATAAAAAATACTGAATATATTATCGCTGAGGAAAATTAACGCTTAGATTTATTTGGAAGGCATTTATAAGATAAAGAATTTTATCAATACTCAATATTTCCATATTAATATTATAAATGTGAAAGTAACTCTGTTTGTATGTCTGTTACCTTTTCACGATTTAACTACTCAACCAATCATTATTTGGACTAGTGACGATTAGTAGACGACACGTTTGGTCTAGTGGCTAGTAACCCTAGCTGTTAACCAAACGGTCGCGGGTTCGAATCTCGCTAGGGGCAAATGTTTTATTTGAACATTTTACCTTTGTACCTGAGTCATGGATGTTTTGTATTTATAATATGTATGTATTTACAAAAAAAAAGTAATCTATGTATTATATCAACTGTCTGGTATCCATAATACAAGCATTACTTGCTTACTTTGGAACTAGATGGTGCTGTGTGGAATGTGTGAAGATATTTATTTATTATTATTTATTTATTATTATTAAATTTTGCAAAACATTGTCAGGGATATAAATAAAAAGTTTAGGTAAGCGTTATATTGTTTGTTATATATTTTATTATTCTTATATGTATATTTCAATTTGAGTCGAAATTTCGATGCATATATCAATATATCTATGCAGACCTCGGTGCATATGAATTCAAAATATCCTTTATAGCCTAATCAAATTAATAAAATCACAGTAAATAATTTGTGTAGCTTTGAAAATTGGTATCCAGCCTCAAAAACACCATAAACCAGAAAGTATTGTATGGTGAGTCACAATTTATATTATTTGCCATAATATTGGTTTACGTTTTATGTGCGTGAGTTGGAGCAATCACTCATTATCTTGTCGCGTGTCCCCATTCAATATGTATATAAAGCAATTAATAGGTACTTATTTAAATAGCACTAATGCATTCTTGAAGGCATGTAGGTACAATTGTATATACCTCAATACTCGTAATAGGCCGATGTGGCACCTTGGAGCAAACTAATAACTATGGAGGGTAGAGGTAAAGGAGGACCAACTTACATGGGTGTTAAGGGCGCGTATAAAGAGAAATAGCCAATGCTAGATTTGAATTTTATCTAAGTAAACAAAGTCCAATTTAAAAACTTTTTCAAAATAGATAAATACATTATACATGAAAGTGAAGACTCGGACAGAAAACATAATAAAATGAAATTTTCTCGATAGAAAAAAATCACCAAGTGAACTCTCATTTCCATTGATTTTAATTTTATTTTCAAAATGACACACATTATAAAGCTAAAAGTGTATCAGTAATCTCACTTCACAGATTATCTAATGTTCTATGTATAAATTTTTCATTTGACATTGTAGTTTAGGAATAATTAATATTTAATACTTTTGGCACTTATAACATTTTTATTGAGCGAGATGTGCTATCTTCCGTCGCATGTTGTGCGTACTTCTACGTATTTTGTGTCACTGTCATGTCCAAGGGGCCACGCGGGTGAAATTACAAATTTTGTTTTATACGCACTCTTAAACTGAAAAAGTTGCAAGCTAAAAGCATTAAATAGTGGTTCATAAATTGACCAGAATGGCGCTAGTGTAGCATTGGTGTTTGATATGATTGGTTGGTTTCGTAGTTCATAAAACCACCGTAAATAAAATGCTACTGGTGCATCTCACACCAATGCTACTAAAGCGCCGCCTAATTGAGCGTAATCTACGGACACTTTCTCATGTATAGAGTTGGGCCACCTTACACGGCTTACACCTCTATTCTCCAACCTAATAACTGACGCTTGAGAATGCCACAGGCGTAAGAGAGGACAGTGGCGGTGTATCGATGTCATCGTGACCTCGACCTTCTACGGCCGCGCTAGGAAGTCGTTGGGTTTTAGCCGGTAGGAGTCTGACATAGCGACTTAGCATCCCCTATCCAGTGATCCTGGCAGTCCAGGTATGCACGAGGATTTCCCAACGGTAAAACAGCAGGGTAAAAAGAGTAGAAAACACATGGACGACAAAACTAGAAATACGAAAGAATAAAAAAATAAATAATAATCATATAGCTTCCCAACAGTACAATAAATGGGATTTCTTACAGCACCTCTAGTAGACCCACCCTGAAGATGCATATTCATTCGAACTTTAAAATTACTTGGGTTATATGAGCTCGGAAACACAGTATTTAGGAAGTTCCAAATCCAATCCTTACAAAGTATGTATATAAAAGGTTTTTCAAAGCGATTGGTCCGAAAAAGAGGAATTATGACAGGATGAGGAAGGACATCTGAATTTTCGATGAAACACACACGACACGTTTTGACACGTTTAGTCTAGTGGCTAGTAACCCTAGCTGTTAACCAAACGGTCGCGGGTTCGAATCCCGCTAGGGCCAAATGTTTATGTATGTGTTAACATTTACTTTGTACCTGAGTCATGGATGTTTGTATCTATAATTTGTATGTATTTACAAAAAAAAGTAATCTAACTGTCTGGTATCCATAATACTAGCATTAGTTGCTTAGTGTGGAACTAGATTGTGATGTGTGAAAATGTTTATTTATTACTAGCTGGTGCCTGCGACTTCGTCCGCATTGAAAAAGAAAAAAGTAGCCTATCCTGTGTCCTGTACGTCTAAACGTTTATCTACCAAGTTTCATGAAAATCAGTTAATTCGTTTAAGAGTTATGGAGGAACATACATACATACAATACCTACACTTACAGATTTATTATTAGTATTGATTATATACTAATAATAAATCTGTAAGGGTCGGTCATGGAGTAAGTTACTTTGTTTTCAGAGATATCGCGTTTATAGGCTCTATACATGATAGTGAAACTAAATTGACGATTTTTAGAATTTTTTTCTGTATGTATGTGTATGTATGTTCCTCCATTACTCTTAAACGAATTAACTGATTTTCATGAAACTTTGTAGATAAACATTTAGACGTACGGGACACAGGATAGGCTACTTTTCCTTTTTCAACGCGGACGAAGTCGCGGGCGCCAGCTAGTTTTAAATAAAATAAAAGATAGCAATTAAAATACAGATAGATCATGTCCAATCATGACCCTTGTTTGAGCATTACTTTACAAAATTGTTCCGCATGTGAAATAGTGCAGAAATATTATGTCTAATATTACAAAGGGCCATATCGGGTTGTAGGCCACATTAGAATTAATAAATTCACAAATTCTAGCAAGGTCACAATGATTTAAGATATATCTACATAGTAGTAAGATAATTAGTTATTTGTGTCACAAGGGGACAAAGTAATATTTTGTTCCTCAATGGTTTAAAGTACTTTAAATAATACTTTACGATATTACTTATATCTTTGTTTGTACGGTAAACGTCGCAAACATTAAATAGAAAATAATAATAAAAATTCGGCTATCGATGGATGCACTAAACCGAGTGAATAATTTAATAAAACATAAAACTATTTCTAAAAATAACTTATCTACACTTTACTTGTAGTTGGTGAAAGAGGCGCTAAGTAAAACAAATCATTCAGAAAAAAATAAACGATAAAGGAGAGAGAAAACTCACTCTTAAGAGCGGGCATAAAGAGAAATAGCCAATCCTAGATTTGAATTTTATCTAAGTAAACAAAGTCTAATTTAATTAATTTTTTTAAATAGATAAATACATTATAAATGAAAGTGACGTCTGTAACAGAAACCATAATATAATGAAATTTTCTCGATAGAAAAAAATCACCAAGTGAGCTCTCGTTTCCATCGATTTTAGTTTTATTTTCAAAATGACACACATTACTAAGCTAAAAGTAATTAATTTATTTCAGTAATTTCACTTCACATATTATCTAAGGCTGTATGTAACAATTTTTCATTTGACATTGTAGTTATATAGTTGGCACTTATAACATTTTTATTGAGCGAGATGCGCTATCTTCCGTCGCATGTTGTGCGTAGTTCTACGTATTTTATGTCAGTGTCATGTCCAAGGGGCCACGCGGGTGAAATTACAAATTTTGTTTGCTTTATACCCATTCTTAATTGAATTTTGTTGCCACTATCCTCTAAAGCCAATTATTGACGTTTTTTTTAATAAATGTGAGGAAAATTTTATATTTTATCACGTACAAAGCAATAAGCAGAATCACTACATATTATAAAACGTCTGTCTGTGTCTGTTCGCGATAAACTCTTCGCTGTGTTCGCGAAGGTTTTACTATATAATTTACAAAGTTACGCGGGCGAAGTCGCGGGCACCAGCTAGTTTAGTATAAGAATTTATATCTACAGTATTATTCTCATTTTAATTGAAGAATAACTATATCTTGTACATAATGTTTAACATATGTCGCATTTGATTACTGCCCTATCATTGTCTAATTACATGCCAATTAGTATATGTTTATTGACCGTATTAAGAATCTATACAGTAGTGGTTTCTTGTTTAATTATAAAATGTGCCTACAAATGAATGCGTCTTTCAGACGAACGGATTAAGGTTCATTTTAGATTGTAGATTTATTGTAACCAAGTGGGAAATACAGAAATATCATGCAGCCGGTAAAATTGTCTATTTATATATACTATCTATATCTATACAAATAAAAATGCTAAAACTCGAGATCGGCTGGACCAATTCAGCAATTTTTGTTTTTTTTAAATAGTCAAGAAGTACGATTGCCTGCGATAATGTGAAAAACACATTTTTCTTTTTTCCCAAATTTCTAGTTGACAATTACTACACTTTATCTGTCACAGTCCAATACTTTTTTGTTAGAATATATACTTACATACTCGTAAATTAAAGTAGAAAATTATGCTGATCGAAAAATACAGGCTGTCCCAAGAAGTAGTGACATAAAAAAAGTATGATTTAAGTACTTTTATTTGTCATCTCTTTTCGGCATTTAACGGACGGTCATACTCACAACAAAGGGCCTATTGTATTGTCAATTCAGAAAATTTGAATTTTTCACTTACTACATTTAGATTCATTTTTTTTTATGGCGCCTTATGAGTAGCTCAATGAAATTTGCAGGATAGCTACTTCACAGATAGAGGAAGTTTTTGAAATCTGTACTACAATTTTTTTTTATGTATACTTTTTTTTTAAAAAGTCCTTAAAGTTGAGAAAAATATTGCGTTATTTTTGTTTATTTTGTTACTTAAATTTTTTTGACCCTTTGCCAAGATCTAATGATAGTAAATGTTACTGAGCCGGATTAGCCTGTCCATCAGCTTACTATAAAAAAAAAAATTAGGCATCTATCACAATAATTCATGACATTATTATTAAAAACCTCGTGGTACTCGGCGTTAGGTAAACTCTACCTCCTAGATTTTTTATATCACTACTTCTTGGGACACCCTGTATATACGGCTCATGGGGGTGGTGTAACCCCCGGGAGAAAACATACAAAAAAAAATCATGTACAATACAAAATTACATTATACATTACATGACAGTGTCGCGAGTTCAATGATTTTATCCCATCTCAAAAATTCTTCTTTTTTAAATTAGCTCAAAATATGCAGAGGTTTCGGTTACATTACATGACAGTGTCGCAAGTTCAGTGATTTTATCCCATCTCAAAAATTCTTTTTAAAATTATTTTAAATTAATATCTCAAAATATAAGTACAGAGGTTTCGGTTACATTACATGACAGTGTCGCGAGTTCAATGATTTTATCCCATCTCAAAAATTCTTCTTTTTTAAATTATTTTAAATTAATAGCTCAAAATATGCAGAGGTTTCGGTTACATTACATGACAGTGTCGCGAGTTCAATGGTTTTTTCCCATCTCAAAAATGCCCAACGCTAAAGAAGTCTTTACTTCAAAAATCCCACTAGTTCTCAAACGTTATGTCAGGCCACCAGGGTAGTGTTCCTACACTTCTTTGGCCATGGCTCATTTTGCTCTAACAGCCGTTCCAGCACTCCATTTGAGCATAATTTGATCCAGACAAGATTTGATCATACCCGTACCTTGTGATCTGTCAGAGCTAATAATGCTCTGGTTGGCCTTAATTTTTCTATCTCGGCCAGCTGTCAAATATGACAGATTTTATGTGAAATGATGCATGTAATAAAATAATTTTACCGCCTAAAAACACTGCTGTCAAACTTAAATTCTGACAGTTGTTATTACCATTTTTCGGTCAATTTAAAAAAAAATTCCAAGCATTTCAACATTTCCACAGGCTATTTCAACAATTTTCCAAGCTTTTTAAACATTTTTCTTAGGAATTTGCTTAGGAGAATGTTGAATTTGCTTAGGAAAATGTTGAAAATGCTTGGGAAAATGTTAAAATTCACCGAAAAATTGTATATACACATTATAAGTCTTCCCAGCACCATCGAACAAATACAGCTCGTGCAATATTTATCCAAAGAACTGCTTGAACACTGCCCAGGCAAAGTCTGGTAAAATAATTAGTATTTGATATCACAATTACTATAAAATTTATCACTTGAATCGTATCATAAAACGTTGCCATTAAAGTCTAAATCCGTCATTTTTAGACGTGTCTGGTTTTAATTATATGAAAATACCTTCTTAGGGCGTTGCTAAAGCTTGTTTTTTTTAAATCTCAATAAGTGATACATTTATAGAATCGTTAGTATCAAGGTAAAGGCTTTATCTAAAAGGTATCTACTTTTAAATTAAACTAAGTAACGGGCTAGCATTACTAGGTATACAATGCTACCGAGAAATAGAATCTAAGTATACAAATATATATAATTGTGTCTGTTTGTAATGTACTAGCAACAGCTATAGTAGGAAATAAAACTTATATTCCGAAGTTCTTACGATAATTTAAAATTAGGGAAGTTATTTTTCAGTTACCAAAATTGTCGATCGCTATAAAAAAAATTCACATGACTGATTTCAATTTTATCCGAACGACCTACATTTTTAATTTAAATAAACAAATTTATTTAAATGTACTTAATTTTTTTGTCAATTTAAATGTAACGCGAAGAATGTCCGTGCGACGACTCGAACGAGTTCATCAAAAAAGTACCCTTTAACTGGATTACATTCAGGTAAGTACAACACTGTGCTCAAATGGATATGACAAATCAATTTGAACTTTTTTTTAAACTAGCGCCTTGCCTATTTTAATTTGCGATTTATCATAGTATAAAACAAACTCGCTTCCCGCTGTCTGTCCCTATGTATGCATCTTTAAAACTAAGCAAAGGATTTTGATGCGGTTTTTTTAATAGATAGAGTGATTCAAGAGGAAGGTATATAATTTAGTATATAATTTCAACGCGGGCGAAGTCGCGGACACCAATTATCTACTAAAAATATAGATACAACAAAAAATATAGAAAATTTTATAACAGCAAAGATGTCAGGCGTTATATTGCTTTACACATTTAGTCAGGCGCTACACATCCCTTACTTTTAACGCGGGCGAAGTCGCGGGCACCAGCTAGTAGTTTATGTATAAAATCTTTCCATTACTAAAAACCGTATCAAAATATGAATGCAGAAAATAATAAATTGTGAATTTTTGAAATTGAGAGAAAGCTGAAGCTTTCGAGCACGTGATGAGGGGTGAAATATGCCGTTTTCTTCAACTAGCAACTAGTGATGCAGGGGAATACAAGGAAAGCGTAGTAGAGACCAGGGAAAGAGATCCTAATTCAAAAAAGAAGAAGAAGAAGAATTTTTGTTACAATAAATGAAAAATAACGATAATAAAAATAATAAACGAATAAACATGTTTATAGGTGCAGCTAGTTAACATATAAAAATACGTGGTGGAAGTCGCGAGAAAAAGCTAGTTCAAATAAAAATTGGAATGTAATATTAAATGGAACCAATGCCGCATCCAAAAGTTAATTAAATACAATCAATTAACCATTACCATAATCTGTTCGCTATTCATTTAAAGTTATATGTACTCGAAATGATTTCCGCGTGCTTAAAGGAGGTGCGGTCCATTGCGACTGACCACAGAATATAATATTGACGGTAGATACAGAAGGTTAATTTCTTTGGTCTGTTGAGAATCCACAGTTCTACTGCGTTATTATCAACTAGCTGCTGCCCGTGACTTCGCCCGCGTAACTTTGTATATTATACACTGGAACCTTTCTCGAGAACCACTATCCATTGGTGAAAACAGCATGAAGAACGGAGCAGTAGTTTTTGAGTTTATCGCGAACAAACAGACATACGCGGCGGAGGGATTTGTTTTATAATATGTACTGATATTCACTATTCTGTGGCTCCGATGTTAACTCTGCTCGTAATGTATACGATTTTCGTATCGAAAATTTAATTATATTTATTTGTGATGATTTTTAATGACGTTTTATCTTTGGTGTTAATTTATTTATGATTATTATAGGTCATTATACGCTTCTCTATAGGTTATATATTTTGAATACAGTGTTAACGTAGGTAGATCTGAGGTAGGTTACATTGACATTTTGAATTAAAAAAATTTTTTTTGTCGATGTATGTTTACTAGAACGCCTGTTATTTTTTTTTTTTTTTTTTTTTTTTTTTTTTTTTTTTTTTTTTTGTTTCCCCCCGGGGGTTACACCACCCCCGTGGGCCATATATTCATTCTGATTTACATACTGCTTCTTACATGTTGCTTATTAAGTGGGGGGAAAATAACAGTTACCCCTTGCGTAGGCAAGGGACCTTGTTCATCAGATTTGTTCCATCATTTCTGATTGGTCATCCTATTTAATTTTTATTCATCCTGATCGACACCGTTGCCACTTTGTGGCAGAAGTCTAAAAATTTTTTGACTATTAATTTATTTTTCAAGATTTGGTGCAGATTATCTGCACTCAGATCCAAATCAATATCATGCTCCAGCACGAACCTTGCTCGCGCGAACCTGGGGCAGTCCACTAATAAATGCGGAACGGTTTCCGCTACCCCATGTCCGCACAAGCAGTCCGAGCTGGAAGCCTTTCCGATTCTGTGCAGATAATCTGCAAACCCACCATGACCCGTAAACACCTGTACCAGGGTTGGTGACAGCTGCAGTTTACGTACCATCCTGTACGCGGCCTCCGCATCCGGTAAGAACAATTTGGTGACCGCAGCAGTGGTGCCTTCTCTGTACATTTCTCCCCACAGGGCGACGGCCTCCCTTCTTAGGTGCCCCTTAATATAAGATAAGGGGCACCTGTCATAGCTTTTGGCGACCTTTAATTTTGTCGCCGCAAGCTTGGCAAGATGATCGGCCCTCTCGTTTCCCTCGATCCCCACATGGGCGCGTACCCAGTAGAGTCGGACCCCCCTTCCCTCTGATGCCATGACGCGTAAGTTTTTCTTTATCGCGTGCACCAGAGGGTGGTATGGGTTCCGGTCTCCCCTGAGAAGCTCCAGCGAGGACCGAGAGTCACTGAGTATGCCGATCTCCGCCTCTTTCCTATTTTTCGCGATTTCCATCGCCCTGAGGAGAGCAAATAACTCTGCTTGAAATACCGTGCAGAAGGACTCCAGCGCATACTTCTTCGCAAAGATCTCCGCACCGTCCAGCAGGAAAGCGCAGCCCCGACCCCGCCGTCGATCTCACTCCCATCCGTGTAAATCGCAAGGCCAATATTAGGCACCTGCGACTCACACTCGATGCTTTCAAAATCGACGGCGACGTCAGTCGCCGGATGAGGAGCTCTCAAAAAGGAGATCCTCTCCTCCACTTCCCTGCCTTTTAAATGCCGCTGCGGTTTGCCCCTCTTTGCCTCATAGAGTTGCGCTGCCTCTGCAATACGCAGCTCAAGAGGCAAGAGGCCCGATAGTGTTAGGGCGGCATTTAGGGAGACGGTGCGATAAGCCTTGCAGATTTTCTGCGCAAAGCCCCTCTGCACGGCATGCAGCTGTTTCTGTACGCACCGCTTTTTGGCTGCGGGCGCCCAGACACTGGCCGCGTACAGGACGATAGGCTCAACAACTGACACGTATATCGTCCTTATGACCTCCGGAGACAATCCCCATGTCACTTTTGCTGCTCGAGCAATTTGCCAATATATATTTGTAACTTTTTTACATGTATGTTGGACATGGGGATTGAATGTTAATTTTTTGTCTATTATTAGGCCTAGGAGTTTAATTTTGTCTACGACTTGAATAGTCGTGCCGCCCATCTGCACCAGTGGTGCATCATATTTTAGCTTTCTCGTCACCACCATAAGATTGGCTTTTTTGGCCGAGAATTTGAGCTTGTTTTTGATGCCCCACTCATGCACACGGGCGAGCACATCATTAACTTCAGGTAGTATATCCTCCATTTTGTATCCGGAAAACACAAGGACGATATCATCCGCGAACGCCTGACCATGTACCCCTAGTGTATCAAGCTCGCATAACAGAGGGTCCAACAATAAATTCCAAAAGGTGGGGCCACCCACCGATCCCTGCACACATCCCTTTGTTGCGGTCCTGGTTGCAGTCCGACCCGCGTAGGCCACTCTCACTGACCTACCCGTGAAGTAGTGTCCTACTAACCCTTGTAAATTATGTGGGCAGCCTCTTTCATCCAGCCGGCATATTATAGCGGGCCACCAAGCGTTGTCGAAGGCGCCCTCTATATCTAATGAGACAATTATGTTAATCTTTTTATGTTCAAGATTTCTCTTAACATGCTCTATCAGATCATAGAGGGCATCCTCTGTACAACGCTGTGGGACAAAGCCAAACTGACCGAGGTTAGCCCCGGGCAGAATGTGCCAGCTGATTCGTCTCACGAGCAGTTTTTCGAGGATTTTACCCATGACCGGCAGGAGTCCGATCGGTCTGTATGACCTAGGGTCACAATAGTCGTCCCTGGCCGGCTTCCGGAAGACTACCACAGCCGCGGTTTTCCAGATTGCGGGGAAACAGAACAATTCCAGGCATTTATTTATAATGGCTAGAAATATTCCCTCGCTCTCCGCAATCGCCGTGGCGCAGATGTCCGCCGTGAAGCCGTCCAGACCGGGTGCCTTTTTGGGGTTGAAACTTTGAACCGCCCTTCTCAGCTCGTGGCTTGTGAAGGGCGGATCTTGCGACCCCTGGAGCACACGGTTGTGCAGATCTTGGGCACGAGAACGCATTTCTGCGTGTTCGTCGTCATCCGTTGAACGGTCGTCCTGCGGGAAAAAAGTCTCCGCCAGCAAATTGACGGAGTCCTCGGCTCCCAGAGACACACCATCTTTGAAAAGAAGTTTATCTTCTTTTCTCCTTGCTGTGCCCCTAATGACCCTATAGACCCCGTCCCAGAGGCTCTCTCTATCCTGTCTCCCACAAAACTCCTTCCAACTAAGGGTCTGAGCCTTTTTTGCTGCCTCCTCATATATTTTTTTCGCCTCCAGGTAAGTGCCCACCACGTACGGGCGGCGACGAATCGCAGCACATGCTATCCGCCTCTTTTTGGTGACCATGTCCTTTTTCAAACCACTCAGCTCATCACTCCACCAGGGAACGTTGTGCTTATGCGGCTTCCTTTTGAAAGGGGGAATGGCTTCCTTACACGCGTACTCCACGCATTCTGTATACTTTTCCACTATCCGCTCCAATTCCTCTCTTTCTTCTATTCCTGAAACTACTCCTTCCTCTATACCACCCTTGCCCAACGCCTCCCGGACCCGTTTGCGGAACAGCGGCCAGTCCGCCCCAGCGGTATTGAATACCCTAGTGCTGTTACTGGCCGCTGTGTCGCCCGGCTTCTCCAGTTTGATGTTAAGAGTGATGGCGTTGTGGTCCGAACTGGTCATGGCCTTGTCCACCGTCCACGAGTGGACTAAATGGAGCATAGCCGCACTGCAAACCGTCACATCCACGCGACTTTGGTAGACTTTGCCACCACGTATCGTATAAAAGGTGGGCTCAGTGCCTTCATTCAAAATTTCCATATCCATCTCATTTAAAATTCCCATTAATGCTTCCCCCCTGAGGTCAGTGTGCTCAGACCCCCACCAAGTACTCCAAGCGTTGCTGTCCCCCCCCATAAGGACCCAAGGAACTCCTACTGCTTCCCGTACGACTTTGATGTGATCCAGGTACGGTTCTATGTCCAGTTGAGGTTCGAAGTAGTACGAGACCACTCCGATGGTCCACCGGTCAGTTGTCAAGACGGCCACCGCTATGTTTTCGGTGGTGAGTGTGGGGAACTCCCGTATATCCACTCCACTGCCGAAAACCAGTACAGCCGCCTTAACCGGTCCGGTCCTACTTCCATCCTTCTGGACCATGCGAACTCCAGAGAAATGGGACATTTCTCCCAGGGTTCCTACGTACGGTTCCTGGACCAGTGCAAATCGCACTCCTGTCTTTTGGGACTCCATAACCAGTTCCTGGGTCGCCAGTTTGGACCTCTGCAGGTTGGCTTGCACCACCTTCCAGTTGAGGACCGCAACAGGGTCTGTCTCGCCATCGCCTAGAAGGCCCTTAGCAATATGCTACGGAACCCCGTACGGAACGCCTGTTATAAAATCATATAAATAAATGTTATGTTATTTAATCTAGTTTAAAAAATTTAAGCGTACAAACAGAGGCGTACAGACGGTGGGAAGCAAATTTATTTTATACTATTTAAAGAAGAAGAAGAAGAAAATGTTCAAAATCTTTGGTACAGTTGAAGTACTTCATTGGTACTGCAACTTATCAATACTAATAATAAATCTGTAAGTGTAGGTATTTTATGTATATATGTTCCTACATAACTGATTTTCATAAAACTTGGTAGATAAAAATTTAGACGTACAGGACACAGGATAGGTTACTTTTTGTCTTTTTCAACACGGACGAAGTTGCGGGCGCCAGCTGGTATATGTATAAATAAAAAAAAGATTGACCAAAAAGTGTGCAAAGGCGACAAGTGAACGATGAAATGGGTTATGAAACATATCATTATAATTTCCTTAAAAATTTATGAGCAAACCATAAAATTCGGGACAGCTCTTGAACTACATAATCATGTGCCGCCGCGCGTCGAAGCATATCCATGTAATTCATGTTGCTCGCGGAGACGATATTATGCAACAGTGAAGTATTTAAAAAATACATATTCTTTACGGCGAGAGATTATAAGTTTGATATTTTTTTTTTGAATTTTATGGCCTATGTAACCTTATGTATTTTATGTAACTAGACCTTTAAGCCAAGTCTTTATTTTATTTATCTACTAGCTGGTGCCTGCGACTTCGTCCGCGTTGAAAAAGAAAAAAGTAGCCTATCCTGTGTCCTGTACGTCTAAATGTTTGCCTACCAAGTTTCATAAAAATCAGTTAATTCGTTTAAGAGTTATGGAGGAACATACATACATACTTACAATACCTACACTTACAGATTTATTATTAGTATTGATGATATAGGCTGTGCGGCAAGGGTTGCACTCCTCTAAGCAGGTCATAATTACATGTGTCACATATACTGCTTAATGTTCCACATTAGGAGATAGATTGCTGTATTACTAAAAACAAAAAAATATATCTATGATACATTGTTTAGTGAGCGTGTACATTAATGTGATGACGTTAATGTCACATAATGTATGGTGATCAAATTACTATAGGTACTGTTGACCAGTGTGCTAAAATTTTAACTACTACCGATCTACCTCAGTTATTTGACTACAAGCGATCAAATCGTAGTGTAAGTAGGTCATAGGTGTAGTTCACTGCTAGAAGTTTCCAGGCGAATCGGCAAGCATCAAGGAGGTCTCGCACCGCATCTTTGAAAAATACCGCTCGTTCCTTTGACGAAGCCGCCTTTCGCCGCTATAGTATTTTAGTAGCTACTAAAATTACTATATAGTAATTTTAGTAGCAAGAATTAATTAGCATTAATTAGAAAGAATTATAAGTAGCAATAATGTAACAAGAATTAAATAAATTATTTATTATTTTATTGGTTCCGTTACTTATGAATCGTCCCCAAGATGCATACGAACCGGTAACCGATGTAGTCCATCGGGTAACGTATAATGTCAAGGCCGAGCAAGGTTGAATTTTTCTTTTATAGACCACTAAGTACATGACACATTAATTATGTTCCTTATATAGGATGGGGTTTCTCGTTTAATTGACCCGTTAAAGTGAGAATTCTTGAATTTCTCAACAGTAGGCGACGCCACGTAACTTTCCAAAAATAATAGGTTATTATAATCTTACATTAAAAGAAAATTAAAAAAACAACGCGGTTTTGTTTGACATACAACACAATCATTACCTACTTGTTCTAATAGTTACATAACTAGGGAATATCCTTAGGTTACTTAACTAAGAAGTAACTATATATATGGAGTTAGTATGGAAGTAACTACTGGGGCCTTAGTCAAAGTAACATTTTAAAAACGATAACGAAGTTTGAAAGAATAAAATGTATGGGATGTATCACCTACTTATCACGTGATTTAGCAACGGCATAATTATGTCAATCCCACATTTTATTGTTTTCGAACTTCGTTGTTGTTTTAAATTGTTACCTTGACTAAAGTCTGTTTTTTAATCTCAGATAAAAATGACACATGCAAATGTCAAATTTGCATATGTGTCGTTCATTGTAAAAGTGAACTATCTCCTTGTAACTGAATTTTAGAATAACGAGCTTTTTGCTAATTATAGTGTAGGAAAAAAAATATAAGAATTCATTCATTGTTTTCATCTATGGGATTTTAATGCAACTATTGGAGTTACTTCACTTTTATATTGAAAGTTATGACTAAATGTGATACCATTAGGCAAGAAAAGATGGTTTTAAAAATAGGGAGTTACACCACTTTTACAATGAACGGCATATTTATAATGATACCATGAATGTATGTAATGCATGTCAAATGTAATGTCATTTTTGTCTGAGATTAAAAAACAAACTTTAGGGATCTTGTTGGCAAGTACGCTCTTAAAAATGGGTGGTTAAGGCCCGATTGGCTGCCCAGCAAGGAACATAGTACTCTCTAGCGTGCTGCCCAGGTTTACCAGGTTATGACTGAGGAACGCAGTGTTACTAATAAACATTTGAAATCAAATTGAAGTGTTTGTTATTTAGTAACTCGTCCAATAATTGGTAACTGGCAAAGTAATTATAGGTGATTTTCGTTTACACTAACAAAGTATGCAACGATTTTAATTGTAGGTACAATTTTACGTCTTACGAAAAAGCCTGAAAAAGTGGTAGCATATTTATTTACGAAACTATAGCCCGTAATTTCGCTATAACTCTTTTGTTGGTAAACCGAATGGAATGAAAAAACCGCTTATTGCTTATTCCCACTAGTTCTGTGCTGTAGCTCTGTACACAGAGTACTTTTTGTCTCATTAGTTCTGTACACTATAACCAAAGATTTAAATCGAGAGATGCGGCATTACTAGCGAAAGTGTGTTACAAAATACAGCATACATACAAAAGTATAAAATACATATACCTTTGTCTAAACACACTTTTAAACACAGACAACACATTCCTTACTTCAAACGTGACTGTGACGATAGCGACGCTCTCAACAAGCGACCGTCACTCACTGTAGCTGGCGTGCAACTATAGTTGGGTTGAGCGCCTGCGCCTAACCCATTGTTAAGAATTTTCGGTGTGTTTTTAGTATGGCGCGAGGAGATTACGCCGCATCTTTCGATTTAAATCTTTGACTATAACACTACTCTAAACCCAGGCTCCGGTCGTCGTTACTTATTTACATTTTTTGTAATTGTACTATAACAGTATGACGGCGCATCTGTCACTGGCACACATCGGGGTGACGTTTGGCTGTCAAAGTCAGCCTAGCGAGCTGTCATTGTCAATGATGGCCGGGGCGGCCATCTTGACGCCACTTACGTTCAAGACGGCGCCCGCGGACCACGCGGTTGACGAATCGCTTAGAACCCGTGGCATCATACGATTGAATTGTATTGATTTAAATAACTTTGATCGAGGGAAGAACTTGTGATTTATCTGTCCACGCCCGCATACCCACATATTTCATACAAGATGAATACTGATGAAGGCCCTCCTGCCTCTTCAAGTACAATTACAATAATGTAAACCCAAATATTTTCAAAGTTGGAGTGAACAAGCATCTTCTGGGTGAGCTCGCTCCATCATACACCTCGTCTTCGCTTCACAGCTGGATATTAGCTAAGAGCAAATCCATCTCTAATAAAAAAAAATTACACTAAATGCACGGGAAGCTTACTACAAAACGTCAGTAAAAAAAAGAAAAAAAAAAAAGTACACTGGACAGTAAAGAAAAAGGGTCGGTTAGAAAATCTTCAATATCTTCAAAAGTACCTGACCTAGCTTTTATGAAATAAAGACTAAATTAAAGCTAGGGCTAAATAAATTTTATTTTTATTCAAGCACTCTTTAGAGTTAATATTTTAATATTCTTTAATTTAGTCTTTATTTCATAAAAGCTAGGTCAGGTACTTTTGAAGATATTGAACATTTTCTAACCGACCCTTTTTCTTTGCGGTCCAGTGTATTTATTTAATAAAGATTTGTAATAAGCATAGGGATTAGAATGAGACAAGGAAATGGGCTCTGGTATCCCTTACTCACTCACCGAAACACAACAGCACACATGCTAATATTTAGCGTGCTAAACTAACTAACTTCTAGATAATAAAGGTTTTGAAAATAAATTGGAACATCTATAGAATACTAGCTGGCGCCCGCGACTTCGTCCGCGTTGAAAAAGAAAAAGTAGCCTATCCTGTGTCCCGTACGTCTTAATGTTTATCTACCAAGTTTCATGAAAATCACTTAATTCGTTTAAAAGTTATGGAGGAACATACATACATACAGAAAAAAATTCTAAAAATGGTCAATTTAGTTTCAGTATCAAGTATAGAGCCTATAAACACGATATCTCTGAAAACAAAGTAACTTACTCCATCACCAACCCTTACAGATTTATTATTAGTATTGATAATTTGTAGATTACAAGTTCTTTAACAATTATATTTATCGTCATTGTCCTGCAAAACCATTAGTATCTTTATCCGACAGCAAAACGATCCTATAAATAAATAATGATATCCGCTTCCTGTCATTTCTAGGTATACAATTCCTTTGCTTTGATACCTATTGGTTAAAAAAAACAAATAAACTTTTAAGAGGATCAAGAAACAATGTCAACGCCCAGAGTATATTGATAACAATGCAAGGACGGTTTCGTTTAATTTGGTTGCTTATTGTAGTCGCGGAGCTGATGTCAGATAAATACGCACAAGGCTTTATTACTGTAGACAAACTCCAGACCTCATCTATACTAATATTATAAAGAGAGAAGACTTGTATGTTTGTAATGAATAAACTCAAAAACTACCGATTTTGTGATAGAGCCGGTTTGTGGCGAAGTCGCGTGCAATAGCTAGTATTTAATAAATTATTTTTTTTACCACTTCCCTGTTTGTATAATAGAAAATGGATGTAGCTTGAATCGTTATAATTTAAAAAACTCGCGCTTTCCAATTTGGTCTTCATTCGACAACTCTACTACCTAGTCGTTGCAGACCCCGCCGGGATTCGAACCCGGGACCCTTGAGACGTTAGGTAAGCACCCTTACCACTAACCCAACGCAGTGTGCCCCGCATTCCAAACCAGAGTCAACTTTGAAAAGTTACGGGTAATTTTCAAAGTTCGCGGCAGGGTCACCTTTGAAAAGTTACGGGTAGTTTTCAAAGTTCCCGGCAGGGTCACCTTTGAAAAGTTACGGGTAATTTTCAAAGTTCCCGGCAGAGTCAACTTTGAAAAGTTACGGGTAATTTTCAAAGTTTCCGGCAGGCAGCAAAGTTGACCAAACTTTGAAAAGTTAATTTTCAAAGTTGACCCTGCCGGGAAACGGGCCACTAACTTTTGAGATATAGCGTTCGGATAGGCACCTAACCACTCATCCAAGGGACTCATCAAAGAAGTGTCATTGCATTTTTTTTGACATCAGCTCCTGGTCTAAAGCTGTAAGGTTGTTGTATTAGAATACAATAGACCATATAATTTAATATACGAGTCTGCTACCTTTACATTCTTTATAGCACTACCTCTTCCTACGAAAGGCGCCATAATAATAGGCACATTCTTAAGACATATAAGGAGGTGTGAAATTTATTGTAAAACAATTCGCGGCTATAATTAAGTCATTAATGTTGACATTGTTCGAGCTAATCTCATAAATTACGCTCATAAAATTTTAAAAACATGAAATTGGTTTCTTGTCGAAGATACAAAACAGTTTTCTTCTTATTATTTACTGGTTTTAAATTTATAATGACGATCATAAGAGTTTCTTGGAGAAACCTAATTGATAATTAAATATTTTGATTTTTTTTATTTATACTTCGTATCTAAAACGAATTTTGCAGCGTTTTGCTATGAAAGGTCCTAACGTTTTGCATCTTGTCGAAATCTTTCTTTTTTGGACCAAGCGCTTTAAAACTTATTGTTGTTTTGCCACAATTGGCTATTTGACAAGATTTAAAATATACTACAAATTGTGGTCATCCTATCAGAAAATAGCGTAAAAAAACATATGTCACTATATTTTAAGCTAAACTATGTATATTTTTTGCAAATTATATGAAAAAATATCATAATTTTTGAAATTTTATCTTGGCGCCGATACGCCCTGTGACTGGTTGCAACTCTGATGACGTCATACGCTAGTAAACATATCAGACATAGAGTAATAAATAGTGTTTATTAACTTAATATTAGTTCTCTGTGTCATCATTCATTTCTGTTTGTTTACTAGCGTGTGACGTCACACGTATCAAAGACCAGCGCCATTACAGAAACAGCGTTTTTGGAAATTTAAACTTTAACATTGATTTTTATTAATAATACAGTTGATCTCCCGGAAATATCAATGTAGTGTGCTTAATATGTAATATAGAATAATTTAAAACGATTTTCTAAAATTAGTCAAATAGCGGATTGTTGATTTGCCACAGAAAAATTATGTGTTGTTTTGCCACAGTTCAATTTTTATGAGTTAATATTTAATAAATTTATTTTGGATTGTTGTTCGTTTGACAATAAAGAAGAAGAAGAAGAATAAAAATAATATTTATAAGCATTTATAATGCGCACTGCCAAGGTTTAGCGTTTGTTTTTCCGAGCTCATTTAACCCAAATATTTTCAAAGTTGGAATGAATAGGCATCTTCTGGGTGAGTTCGCTCCATCATAGGCCTCATTTTTGCTACACAGCTGCTATTGGCCAAGAGCAAACCCGTCTCTAATAATAATAATAAAAAGGATTTTTAAGACGTTGAGAAATCGATACCTGACCTTAATTCGCAAACCAAATAACTCCTCTGAGGCAAACTTTACAGGGTTCACTAAAAACGTTATAAAGTTCTTTTGCATGATACGAGAAAAGAAAAAAGACATTGGAAATTATGGCTCGTATTAACCGATAGACCTTTTAAAAATTAAATTCTAATTGTCATTGCGTTTCTCCCGTATCAAAGTCATTTTCAACCATAAGTGGAGCTATTCGTTTTGCGAATTAAGGTATCGAAATGGTAATCTGAATTTAAAGACGTATTCAAATCAAAACTAAGTATATACGTGTATTATTGATCTTACCCTGACGAAATGCAAATGTATCCTTTGATATATCAATCAGTAGGTAGGCAACAAACTAGATATTTTAACTGAAAAGGTAAGTAGGTATTTCTTGCATATATTATCATAATTGCCCAGTTATTATATAGGCGTGGTTCTTCAAATACTAATTAGAGATTAATGTATCTATTTGTAATACATAAACAACATAATTTACTTGCATAATCAATTTGTAGTTAAGTACTGGATTGAACTATACTAAGCAAGCATAAAATTATTTTAAACTACATAGCTCGTGGTTGGTGTTTTGAAAATCCCACAGGAACCTAACATTTTTACAGGATAATTTAGTTTTTTGGATGAAATTTGGCAATATAGTGTTCTATTGTTATGTGTGGGGTGAGAAAAAATCGCTTTAAATATGAAACCAAGTCCATAATCGCTAGGCTTCAAAGTTAGTTATGTCATCGGTATACGCTATTGAGTATAATACATATTTTCGAAGCTCTCTTCAATGGGAGGCGTAGCTCAGATGGTAGAGCGCTCGCTTAGCATGCGAGAGGTACCGGGATCGATACCCGGCGCCTCCATACTCTGTATAATTTACAGTCTTATTTTTTTAATATATTTAAAAAAATGCCAGTTAAATTATTAGATAGGTCGAATCTTCATATGATTTTTTTTAATCGAAAATTTGTTAAACATTTTGTAGGTTTACATTGTAACATTATTGATGTTTTTTTTAATCTTTAGTTTTTTGGTGTGGGTAACTTGGAAATTCAATAATAGGTATTAATGAATTTATTAAATTAACCCCAAAATTAGAAATTATATATTTTATTTTATTAGGCAAATAATTTATTAGTTGGATTAACAATCTCTATATCAATCAATCAATCAATACTAATAATAAATCTGTAAGGGTTGGTCATGGAGTAAGTTACTTTGTTTTCAGAGATATCGTGTTTATAGGCTCTATACATTATACTGAAACTAAATTGATGATTTTTACAATTTTTTCTGTATGTATGTATGACTGTATGTATGTTCCTCCATAACTCTTAAAGGAATTAACTGATTTTCATGAAACTTGGTACATAAACATTTAGACGTACAGGACACAGGATAGGCTACTTTTTTCATTTTCAACGCGGCTGAAGTCGCGGGCGCCAGCTAGTAATATATAAAAAATTACGTTTCACGTTGTTTTGAGGCCAATGAACTCCTAAACTAATGAACCTATTTTGATAAAACTTCGTAACTATGTGGAGTTTGGGCCAACTTAAAAGATAAATAAGATGAAAAAATAAAATAAAAATAGCCTTTATTTTGTACTACAATAGTTTTAACTTTACTTTTACAATAGTTAAACTTATTATAATTTAACTAAACTCAACTTAACTTATCTCTTTAACTGTAACTGCAATCTAACTTTGAATTTTCACTTCAACTATAAATATAATTCAAATTAAAATTCTACTTCAATTAAACTTTAATATTTTTTTTTAATTAAAAAAAAAACTTATAAGATAGGATAGTTTTTATTTTGAAACCGGGCGAAGCCGAGAGCGTGTAGCTAGTATAATATATTACTTTTTTTTTCCAAAATATATAGATTTTGGAAACGTCCAAAATCTCTACTGTAGGTTTTTTTTAAATAAAATATATATCAATTAAATATTTCACCCCCTATTTCTCGTAATAGATTTTGGGAGGGAGGGGAAAAGTGTGACGCGGGTTTCTAATGAAACTAAACTATATTCAAAACAAGAAATACGAACTGTACGAAATAATGTGTTCAAAATTTTATTTTTCCCCGACTAGTTTATAATATGACTAGCTGCTGCCCGCGACTTCGCCTGCGTAACTGTAAATTATATGCTTGAACCTTCCTCGAGAACCACTCTATCCATTGGTGAAAACAGCATGAAAATTGGTGCAGTAGTTTTTGAGTTTATCGCCTGCTAGCTATGACTAGCTGCTGCCCGCGACTTCACCTGCGTAACTTAGTAAATTATATGCTAAAACCTTCCTCGAGAACCACTCTATCCATTGGTGAAAACAGCATGAAAATTGGTGCAGTAGTTTTTGAGTTTATCGCGAACGGACAGGTATGATCAAGGTGTGGGAGGACCACCAAAAAAAAAACTTACAAGGATTTCCAAATGCACATATATTTGTTACAATAATGTTTAATAATTTAATATAATAATAATAATAGTTTCATAATAATCAATATTTCCTTATAACACTATTAAAGCTGGCACAGATTTTTAAATTTTTTCGCATGACGCTAAATTTATTTTATTTTTTAAATAAATAACAATTCTCTTAACTAATCTACATTTACAATAATATTACAGTAATAATTGTAAAATACTAAAAATAAAAATTTTAATATCTATGTTGCAGTTTAAATAAGAAAATAGTATATTTCACAGTATACACACTATAATATTCAATGACGCGGACATTTTTGTATAATTATATTACTTTTTTACATACATTTAGGAATTTCATAATATTATGTCTATGATATAATTCAGGTTTTGCCCATTGTACACAATTTTATGCCACTATATATGTAATATTTTTTTATATGTAAAAATTATAGAAAAAAAAAATAGTTGTTATAGCGAATAGTCGAATATTATTCGACATAAAAAGAGGAATATAAAAAAAAATCATTTAATAATGTAATAATAATAATAAAGCACTAGTTTGGATTTAGAACTAAGCGTAAAAGCTTATTTTAAATTTTTTTTTTACCATTTTTTTTTATTATTAATTAACGATGAGGAGCGTGTTTTTATTTTTTTCAGTTTAATCGTGAAAGTTCAGTTATTTTTAAGTCGGTTAAAAATGTGGCATAAATTGCGTACAGACGGCATGTATACCTACCTGTTTCCGACTTATTTTCATTTTAAATATCTGAAATATATTGACACGAGTAATTAATTTAATACAACAAAAGCCCGCGATCAGACTAAAATCCCCGCAAATTGCCAACGAGCAGGTGCCTTGTCACATTAATTAACTTCATGTGACGTCATCCGCAACTAAAATAAATAAATTAAAAAAAAAACTCACCGGCCAGGTTACAAACAATAACAGTACCGAGTGTGTCACAGGATTTGTCATTCATTCTGCTCAATTCCAACTCGACAGGTTTTAATTCTCAAATCGACAGATTTTAAAAATGGACAGATTTTTAACTGGACCCTAACGCCATTTTTAAGGACTCCTTACTTCGAAACCATGTCAATTCCTGAAATTGTTAAGATATCTGCAGTAATATAAAAATGCCATGACCAGACATTGACGTGTTTTGAAAAGGTTTGTTTTGACGAAGGCATTATTACCATACAGGGTCAGATTAATAAGGCGTAAGTATAATTGAAAAATAAAATATTAAATGTATTACAAATATTATTACTAGAACAGTCTAGCGTTTTAGCAATAAATTAACAATTAAAAACAATCAAATCTCCTTAGTCTCTTTCTATCATTACAGCCTTTGGAGTCCATTGCTGGACATAGACCTCCCCCATAACTTTCCAATAGAACAGGTCGACCCTTGGCCCTTATCAGGTCTTATCACCTTATCACCTTGTGGGTAGACGTCCTAATATTTTATGTGTCCTGCCCACAAACATAAAAACTTTTGATCCTTCGAGCCATGTCTGTAACTTTGGTACGCCTATGGATCTTTTCATTTCTGATTCGATCTCTTGTTATAACCTCGATCATAATCCTCTCCTTTGCTCGTTGAGCGAGTTTTTATTTTCTTACGAGGCCCATAAAGACCACTTTTCAGCGCCATGTCACTGGCAACACACGAGTTTACGTCACCAAAATGGCGACCAAGCTCATTGGCGATTTGCGACGCTTACAATAGTATTTTTTATACACAAGCACCAACACATACTTACACAATCGATAATAATATTAATAATTTTAAACAGACATAACATTTTCATAAATTATTTTCACTAAACGTTAATTTAATTCATTTTCGAACATTAAATTTTACGAACTATTAATATAATCCACAATCGATCGATTGGACATTAAAAATGTTTATAGAAAAAAATTATATTTACAAAAAATTCCTCTTGGCATACCATTTTTTTTAGTATACTTCACGGCACGAATACGGTATTAAGAATGGCATTTTTTGGCATTCTTGGCACAAGTATGATATAATCAGTTGTTTCATTTTGCACTGAGATTTTTCTTTTTTCTTAAACAATTTTATTACACTTTAAGAAATAGATTTTTTTTTAAATATTAAACCGTCTATACACAATTATCGTTTAATATTCGATAATTATATAACCTAGTTGTACAAGAAACTATAAAATATAAATATGTAATTCATATTGAAAACGCGATATTCATTATTTCATAGCATAAAATTCTATTCCAGAATGGCAAAAAAAAAATTCCAAGATTTTTTTTTACATGGTAGTAGAAAACTTTTTTTTCCTAAATACGTCATAATTTTGGATTTTCTCATAACGTCTCAGTAAAAAAATATTCCGACTGTGTATTGCAATAACCGTATCGAATATTCAGACAAAGAGAAAACAAATTTATAAAAATTTTGAATCTGCGAATTATTTTTACTTTAATTAAAATTAATTTAAAAAAAATACAACATCTTACATTAAAACATCTATGATTAATACTAATTAAATTAATTATGTAGGTACATAGTGTTTTTTTTTTTATTCATTAAAACTATCGGACAAAACAATAAATGACCGATTTCGTACTTGCACGACAACATTAAATGCGTTACGTTTAAAGCATTTTTTATGGCAATCATTAAGTTCGTAAAATGGACGTATTTGTTTTGGTACGTTTTAAACCTACGAAGCTTTCAAATTAATAAAAAATATGACATAATTATTATTAAATTCGTTATATATGAGCTTTATTGTGGAAGCAATTTAAATATGTAAATAAATTATTTCACGTGACGTTTCGTGATCATTTTCAAACTTTAGATTTTTTACTAAGCGCCTCTTTCACAAACGTCAAGTAGGCCAAACTGTCATTTAAAGTCAGCGGTTGTAAACCGGGGATAATGGAGCTGATATACCTTTGTTTGTACGGTAAACGTCCCAAACATTAAATAGAAAATAATTAAAAAAAATTCGCCTATCGAATGATGCAGTAAACCGAGTGCATAATTCAATATAACAGAAAATTATTTCTAAAAGTAACTAATCAACACTTTAATTGTAGTTTGTGAAAGAGGCTCTAAGTGGTATATTGAATAGTGATGTGATGGATCGTTAAAAATGTAGATCCGTGGATACGGATTTTTTGTCTGCAGCTTAGTAAACATTTGTATAATAAAATGGCCACATAGTCCTACAAATTGAGTGGTACGTTTTCCCAGACCTACGCTTGGAAGACTTTTACGGCTGCTAAGGCTCAGCGCCGACCGACGGAGTGGAAGCGAAGAGACTAATGAGCTATCATCATCAAACTACTACAACATGGAACCCGCGTGCCATACAAAACACTACGAATTTTATGGAACATTTAAAAGTGACATATGCGTAGAGCATCAACTGTCATTTATAACAAAACAAACATAATAATAAGTACGTAATTTAAAGAAAATGTGACTTTACGTCAACCCATTAGAGTTTAAAATGAAATAGTAGAAGTTGATCGTTACTACCTTTTACCTTTGACGCGTGAAGGCAAGAGTCCGTCATGATTCTGTCAAAGGCGTTCTTCTTATGTGCCGCTTTGGCATTTGTGACGCAAATTCCATTGTAGTATTTCGATGGCTATCATTTGAAAATCGACTTTAGTTACTTCAGTATGTGATTGAAAGTGGTATAATAAAAAAAATACTCTCGCGTCGGCAAGCGCGGGCGAGCGGCGCGCGGTGAACCTTCAGCTAAAGAAACTAAAGTCGATTTTCAATTGATAGCGCTTTAGTCTCTTCGCCGCCACTCTGTCGGTCGGCGCTGACCTGCAGGCTTATTATCTAAATACGTCTGCTGAGCGACAGGCGAAAAATGCGAAAACATTGTGCAATATCACACTAAATCGTATCACGTAGCTCATAACTAATGTGACCATTTATTCTTTGACTCAAAACGGGACATTATACTACAGGTAGAGAATTTTCTTCTGCACTAAATTACTAATCTTATTTCTTTTTTAAAATAGGTTCAGTATCACGTACTGACCCTAAATGCACAAAATCCTTACAAATTAGGCGGGCGGAAGTGTCGCCATTTTGACAAAAAATAACCGTTTCGGCCTATATCTTTGTAACCGTGTACAATTTTGCGTCCCACAGTTCATTTCGGGGACACCGGGACTCGTAATTGTAAAAAGGGACAGTCCCGTTCAAAACGGGACGTCTGGTCACATTACTCATAACACTAGTGTGGTTTGCGTAAAAATTAACGATTTAGTGTGATATTGCACAAATTTTTCGCATTTTTCGCCTGTCGCTCAGCAGACGTATTTAGATAATAAACTTGCCTAACTCCTTTAGCTAACCCTATCGAGAATTTTCGCAGAGGAAAAAGTTGTTCGTCTCGACAAACTGAAGCTACTCACGAAGATTCAGCCTGTTAGCAGTGATATGTTAAACAAGACAGGATGCGCCCTTACCATACTTCTAGTGACAAAAAAATGGTCCTCCAATTTGCACATCTAGTTACTAAAAATAATTTCTTTTCATTGCCATCTTAATACGTATTTTTATTTCTTATTGGCGTATTCTGTTATTGTAAAGTGTTCTCATTGGTTGGTTGGACATATCACTGGTAAGTAGGCATTTTCGTGTCTTTCTACGCACAGAATGAACACCCGTCATTGGTGTCAATTTCCGATTTTGACACCGGCGCGTCGGTGCCACGTACTTAGGAGCGTTAGCCTTGTCCTTACGAAGTAATATAGAAGTCATTGCCTGTTAGTAATCAGGAAAAAATTCCTTCGAGGGATACTGGACTATTCCATTGTGGGAGGCAATTTAAAATTACTCTATGCACTAACTCTGAGTGAACTAGACTAACTAGAGTTTTAACTAGAGTGAAAATGACCACACAAACGTCAAAAGATGGCATCAGAGGTAACAATCAAGTTTATGTAGGTACAGTTTAAATAAAAAAAGTAAGATTGGAAATTCTTAATAAATAGAAGAAAAAAACGTAATCAGAGATCAAAGTTTCATATATAAAGTACTCTATGAATGGAATCATTAATACTGGCAGGTTGTCCGATTCCATGCAATGTTTCGACAAAAAGACGAATAAGCGGCAAACATTCGTATTTTTCGACAAAAATTCGACAAATTTTTAGTGTTATTTTTTTTGGTTTAGACAATTCCGTAACTGTATGGGATAGCATATAAAGTATAAAAAATTTGTTCATACAATTTTGCACCTTAAGCCCTTTCAATAAAGTGCAAATTTCATTGTATTATGCTAATATCATTAAATGATATTTATGATACAAATTATTCAATGATATTTTTTTTTCTAAAATTTGAAGTTAGTGGAAAAATAGATACAAGAATTACGGAAAATATCACTGTGTTTGTTTGTTACCTTTCACGCCTTAAATACTCAACCGATCGTCATGAAATTTTGCATACACGTTGTCAGGGATACAAGAAAGGACATAGGATACTTTTCATCCAGAAAAATGTAGTTAAGTATACATAGTACAAAACATAGTCTGTCTGTACCTATGTATGCTTGAATCTTTAAAACTACGCAACAGATTTTGATGCGTTTTTTTTTAATAGACACAGTGATTCAAGAGGAAGGTTTTAGTATATAATTTTCAACGCGGGCGAAGTCGCGGACACCAGCTATCTACTAAAAATAAACGATACAACCCCTGCGTCCATATAAAAGTCTCTAAATATGTATGTAAAAATTTCGTGTCACATGTTTGACGCCAATGTAATCCTAAACCACTAAGGCCTTGTTCAGTTGAGGCGAATTACCCGCGAGACTATTCTTGATTGCGTTCACAAGAAGTGAACAATAATGTAATCTGGACGTGTACTCGCCCTTGCGTTCGCGCGATTACTGAACGCAACAAACAGCTCAGAGCATTTCGACTCGCGCGCACTACGCGCGAGCAACGCGCGAGTCGAGATTCCGGCGAATGACATGCGTATCACGCGCGAAGAATTTCCCTCGCGCGTATCATGTGAACGCGATAATTGTTCGCCGTGTATCCTCGCGCGCGTATGTCCTCGCGCGTAATTCGTTTCATCTGAACCGATCTCAAGCTCTTAACCGATTGTGATAAAACTTCGTAACTATGTGTCATTTGGTCCAACTTAAAAGATAGGATAGTTTTAATTTCGAACCCGAGCGAAGCCGGGAACATGTAGCTAGTCTCATATATATTTTTTATTTATTTTTTAACGCGGACAAAGTTCCATGCACCAGCCAATATCTATACAAACGCGAACGTATACGTAACTAGTTTCGAAGCAAGAAAAATGATCCTTCACACGTAACCGGTTACGTAGCATTGGTTTCGTCGGCGGCCGAAGCGATTCCAACTTATTCGTCCTAAACGACAAAACATTGCATGAGATGTTACAAAAGTGTTTGCGGAGAAATACATCCGTCTCTGTCTCTCTTGCGGACACCGAGTAGCGAGTGAAAGAGATAGTTAGCAGTGTGTGAAGAGTTTGAAGAATCCTCTCCCTTTCTCAGGCACTGGTCCCATTAACATTGGAACTTGGTTTTTGTGTGTTATTGTGATCTGAAATATGAAAATGGCTTTAGATACTTTTTGGGATATAAAAAATTTGGACTTTAGAACACAAGCAAACCCGGGGCAGACGCAAGTGCAAAGACAAAGGTAGTTGACAAAAATTGTCTTTGAAGATTTCAGGTGTAGTTACAGCCTTCTAATGGGCTGATCAGTTTGGACTTATTTTGTTACTAGCTAGTGCCCGCGACTTCGTCTGCGTTGAAAAAAAAAGTAGCCTATCCTGTGTCCTGTACGTCTAAATGTTTATCTACCAAGTTTCATGAAAATCAGTTAATTCGTTTTAGAGTTATGGAGGAACATACATACATACAGAAAAAAATTCTAAAAATGGTCAATTTAGTTTGAGTATCATGTATAGAGTCTATAAACACGATATATCTGAAAACAAGGTAACTTACTCCATGACCAACCCTTACAGATTTATTAATAGTATTGATATTGATAAGTTTAGTTCATGCAGCACACTTGTAGCATCTGTGGCGTTGCTTGTGTCATAGACGACGGTAGCCACCTACCATCAAGTGGACCGTTAGCCTGTCTGGCGAGTAATAATAATATAATCTGCCATCTGCCGAAAGCGAGAGCTAACTCGTCAACGAGAATCACTGTCACATTTAAAGTGGAAGTTAGCCGTTGTTATGGCAGCCATTATAAGACTGAGCCACAGCGAAGCGTGCAAGGGTTCAGCTAGTTGCTTTATGGATAGATTTTTACCTTGCACGGAGGTTGCATCCAAGGCTCTCCGTCTATCTGCATTGGGAACATCTTTTTGGTGGTAATTGTTATTGAACTGCACTGCGCCAACCTCCTCCCCGACGCCCGTAGACCTAAAACAATATTTATTTTATAATTTTTTATTAATCATCAAATTAAAACATTCGCTGTCTTAATTGGACACCATCGTACGATGCCATCGTGCGATGGTTCCGTTCGACGCATACAATGACTACTCAACACAAAATGGCGGCGGGCCGCAAGGAGCGAGCCGAGTGAGTGCGTATACTATATTTTGTTTAGAACTTGTCGACAATATAAACAAACACGTTAGTCTTTATTTCTCCATTTCTCCAGAAGTACCGACTCATATGACAGTCAAACTGATTCATATGACAATCAAACCGACTCATATGACAATCAAACTGACTCATATGACAATCAAACCGACTCACATGACAATTAAATTGACTCATGACTATGAAACCGACTCATACGACAATCAAAATGACCCATATGACAATCAAACCGACTCATATGATAATCAAACCGACTCATATGACAATGAAACCGACTCATATGACAGTCAAACTGACTCATATGACAATCAAACCGTATCATATGACAGTCAAACTGACTCATATGACAATCAAACCGACTCATATGACAGTCAAACTGACTCATATGACAATCAAACCGACTCATATGACAATCAAACTGACTCATATGGCAAATCCAATAAATAAATAAATATCTTTACATAGTCTACACAGAACCATCTAGTTCTACAGTAAACAACTAATGCTTGTATTATGGATACCAGACAGTTGACATACTACATATTGTGTTACTTTTTTTGTAAATACATACAAATTATTTAAAAAAAAAACATAAAATGTTAACACACAAACATTTGTACCCATAGCGGGATTCGAACCCACGACCGTTTGGTTAACAGTTGGGGTTACTAGCCACTTGACCAAATCAAAACTTTAATCCTAGTGTAGTCGACAGCGCACTAGCAGGTGTTAATATATATAATATAACGCATGGTTACCTGTTCGCACTTGACCCATATGGAGACAATTTTCTAGACCAATCACTTCTATCAGTTTGTCGCCGATATCTGAAAAAATAATTGTACATTAAAAATTAATTTTATAACTCTGAATAAAATATTTATCCATGACAAAAAATTGTAATAATTATTATGGTTCCGCCACTCTTATTATTTTCGATTTTTAAGACTGGCAACCCGATCAAAAATTTGTCTGTTTAAAAAATTTCTCCGTTTTTAAACAGAAAATCTTTTTTTATGTTTTTGAATACGTCTAATATTACTGCAAAAGTGTTTTCGATAAAATAAAAAAATAAAAACAAAATACATGTCAGTCGTAAGGCCAACGTAGGACTGACTTAACTTTACAAAAATTTTTATTAAATAGTTTATTTTTCGAAGACAGAATGTCGCTATCGCTTCGTTCCTCAAAACCGAGCTCAAACTTTTTATAAAGATTACTAACTGAGCGTCACCATTGGTGACGTGTCACTCCGAAATCACTTTTCCCAAATTCCCAGTTCCCCCAGTACAGTTTTTACCTTGTTGCGCATTGGGAAATCGACCTCTTCTGTGGGCCCCACTCGCCCCCCATAGGTTGGACCCGCCGTGGGCATAGGGTATGTTGAGCAGAGCCACGCCTTGTAACGCTGGACCCTTGTTCAGTTCCAGAGACGATCCGTCACACTGTTCAAATATCATTTTTTTTATTTCTATCGTACGCGTAGGCTATGGAGGTTAGAGGTAAGGAGTATACCGACTCATATGACAATCAAACTGAAAAAAACCCTTTGGCCGCCTACGAAACCAACGCTACGTAACTAGTTACGTGACAAAAATTGTTTTTCTTGCTACGAAACCAGTTACGTACAAAGATTTTTTTTTCTTTCTACGAAATAGCCAAAAAATTATCCTCTCCAACATTAAATAAGGATTCTAAAAGTGGCCACAATGGCGCTAGTGTAGCATGTCTTTGTCTAATTTATTCGACAATGCTACACTAGCGCCATCTTAATGTACGAGTATTCTAGGACCACTTTTTAATACATAGAGTCGGTCCTCCTTACCTCTTAGGCCTAATGGTGTGAAGGAAAACATGACGAGAAAAGTAGCTTATAGAATTCCAGGGAACGAACTCTAATGCCGTGGAAAAATGGGTAATTAAATTTACCCATGGGGCCATGGGTAACGTAGTAGACAGTAGAAATCATTAGCCCCATTGATGAATTATACATTAAAGGTGGGATTTCGAAGCAAGCGTTAATGACGTGGCGACAATAGCGTCGCCGACGCTGCATTAGTGACGTGGCGTCTGTGACGCCTTGGTGATTTTGGATCGCGTCGCCACTGACGCTATTGCCGTAGCAGAGAGGCAGAAATTCAATATGCAAATGTATGGAACTAGAACGTGATTCGAGCGAGTTAAAATTGAGGCTCTGAGTTAAATAAAAGAGATAATAATTCATTCAAAGTATTTTTTTTTATATCTAACAAAAGCTATGGCCTGGCGAACGCGATGCGACTGACTAGCGTCTGTCGTAGCCATCCAAATGCTATTGACGCCGCGTCCGTCCGTGACGTTATTGACGCCGCGTCTGCCCGTGGCGATATTGACGCCGCGTCCGTCGGTGACGCTATTGACGCCGCGTCCGTCCGTGACACTATTGACGCCGCGTCTGTCGGGCACGCTATTGACGCCGCATCATTCGACGCTTGGCACGAAATCCTACCTTTAAGATTAAGGATAAGGGATTTGACGGTGGTCTTCTGTAAAGGCGTGGTATACTCACAACAATATCAATGTTCTCGTGCAAGTTCTTGCAACTAGCGGCGAATTGTTCCGAAGTGGCGAACTCGAAGTACCAAAGCTTGTTCTTCATCCGCGAACTGAACTTGTCCGGATTTCTCTCGCGTTCCGTGTGAAATTTCACACATATCGCCGCGTCCTGAAAGTTACATTGTAACACTAGCTTTTACACGCTACTTCGTCCACGTGAGTTTATAAAATATAGCCTGTGTTACTCGCTAATAATGTGGCTTTCTGTAGGTGAGAAAATTCTCAAAATCGGCTCATTAATTTTTGAGTTATTTCATTTTGAGGCACCCCACCACTGCCCCGATATTGCCATTGATTTTAGGGCAGTGTGTAGACGCTTTAAGACAACTAAGATCCGCCAAACTGGGTTGCTTAAATGACTGCGAAACGCAATGTGCCTTGCCACTACTCAAATTTCGGACACAAGCGACCGCAATCGGTACTTTTTACTGTTTATCCGGTTAACAAAAGATAAATATAACAATTATACTCACTACGCCAACAGAGAAGTAATTATTGATGATATTGTAGGGCACGGTAGTTGGGTGAGGGGCGGAATCGGGCATCTGCACTTGCTCGCACTGAAACGTCAACATAAACATTATACAAATGAAGAAGTTTCCATTTTTTATAAGTTTAAAAATTAAACAAAAATGTGAAAGATTTATTAAAATATCTGTTAAAATGAAAAAGTTATGGGACTTTAAAGTTGCGCTTACAAGAATGATTTCGTCACAGCGTGTGACGTCACATAACCTAGACGACGATTAATAGGTGATTTCTTTAGGTCAAATGACGTCACAGGCAACTCGTTCCGCACTAAAACACCTAAACTTAAATAATCCATTTCTCAGTCATTTATTGATAGATTTTAAAAAGTTTTCAGTGATTTTATTAGTTTTTATCTATATTTTTATATAATTTAATCTATATACTACTGTAAAAGATCTCAATTCTTATTCAATTTCTGGGCTCATGATTATTCCATTTATTTGTGGCTACCACCAAGTGGATAGTTAGCCTGTCTGTCGACATTAACATAAATAGAACCGTTTTTTGAGTAAGTATAAGTAAGTAAGTCAAGAGCCAGTTTGCTTTTGACAGGGACCGGTTCAGGCTTTTGAGAGGCACAAGGAGAGAGAGAGAGAGAGAGAGAGAGAGAGAGAGAGAGAGAGAGAGAGAGAGAGAGAGAGAGAGAGAGATGAGTAAGTAAGAGATGGCTCAATACAGATAGAACAAATCACAATTAAGGAGACTTACATCAGTAGCGCTATTTTCTACGTGAATCTGCCATCTGTCCATCATGACGGTACTCGCTCGAGATATCTTGTCCAGGATTTTGTGTATCGATTCTCCTTCATATCTGAAATGATAGGTTTATAGGGTTTATTTTAATTTTAACTTGAAATTTTCTTTGTTTTTAGAGTTTTTACGTATTCTGTTAATAGTATTAATAGTAATAGGTAATAGTAGTAAAATATAAACTGTTTAACAGTCATCAGTCATAATTGCATACTTATATGGCTGAGGGCCTCTTTTACAAACTACAATTAAAGTGTTGATTAGTTACTTTTAGAAATCATTTTCTGTTTTATTGAATTATGCACTAGGTTTACTGCATTATTCGATAGGCGATTATTATTTTTATTATTATTATTATTTTCTATTTAATGTTTGGGACGTTTACCGTACAAACAAAGGTATATCAGCTAAATTATTCCCTGTGACAGGTGACTTTAAATGACGGTTCAGCCTACTTGATGTTGGTGAAAGAGGCGCTGATAGAAATAATTAATAAGAAACTTACCCCCCACCCCACCGAAGACATCTTGCCAGATCGTTGCCGGTGCCCAAAGGTATAACTCCAACAGCCGGTTGATTTTCCATTTGTACTTTATCTGAAATGTGATAACAAATATTTTTGACATCTTACCCGTTCGGTTTGGTAGGGGTAAAATCGTGCAAATGCAACGGAACGGACCTTAACTTTAAAATAAAGCACCCTTTAGCCGCCAGAGTCGGATTTATCCGACAATTATTTTCGTGTCCATTTCGCCAGAGCCGACAAATTCCTCTACTTGTAGTATAATGTTTATTTTTAATTCATTAAGTTGCTTTCTTTAAAAAAAAAAACTACGAGTCAGGCACGACAACTACAAAACCAAGCGGTTACAGGGTTAAATTATAGTATGAGTGCTAAGATCATTGCAATAGGGTTAAAAATAATATATTTAGGAAAAATCCTTTGCTGTGCCGTACCATACTGTCAGTTAATGAGTCCATTCAACTATCCTCGCTTTGTCCCTACAAGGATTGCAGTACTTGCATCACACACGGCATTATTTGTGTATTCCTAAAAAGAAAATTATATAAAAATGGCTCTTACCCATCGTTTCGAGGATCCATCCCACAGTCCCATCGCCCCCGCAGCATATGACGCGGTAATTCTTTACGTCTTTAAACATTTGTAGACCTATAAATGAATAAATATCTTCACACATTCCACACAGCACCATCTAGTTCGACACTAAGCAACTAATGCTTGTATTATGGATACCAGACAGTTGATATACATGTACATACATTACTTTTTTTTTGTAAATACATACATATTGTAAATACAAAACATACATGACTCAGGTACAAAGGTAAATGTTAACACATAAACATTTGCCCCTAGCGGGATTCGAATCCGCGACCGTTTGGTTAACAGCTAGAGCTAGGGTACTAGTACTAGACCAAACGTGTCTTCAAATAAAAGTTATCGAAATGTGGTGGGCCTGAAAAATGTGATGCGATTTACTAGCGTCTGTTGTGGCCGTCCAAAAGCTATTGACGTCGCGTCCGTCGGTGGCGCTATGGACGCCGCGTCCCGTCTTCGGCCGCTGACGAAACCAATGCTACGTAACGTGTGGTTACGTGTGAAGGATTATTATTCTTGCTACGAAACAAGTTACGTTCAAAGAGGTTTTTACGACCGCCTACGAAACCATAGCTACGAAACTAGTTTCTGACACATATTTGCATTTATGGGAAAGGGACAAAACACATTTTTGTATTTCGTTACCACAGGCATTGCTATTGGCTATTTCGCAGAAAGAAAAATAAACTTTGTATGTAATTGGTTTCGTAGCAAGAAAAAGAATTTTTGTCACGTAACTGATTACGTAGCGTTGGTTTCGTAGGCGGCCGAAGGGATATCAGCGTGTGTGGTTAGTTTGTGTGTGTGAGTGAGTGTGTCGCGTGTGTGTGTGTGTGTGTTTGTGTGTGTGCGTGCGCGTGTGTGCGTGCTCGTGTGCTTGTTCGTGTGTGCGTGTGCGCGTGCGAGCATGCGTGCGCGTGTGCATGTGTGATGAGATATACTGATGAATAGCGTAACGCTACATACGTACCCTGAGTGGGACCCCCCTTGGCTATGTCGTGCACTTGTCTCGGGTTGAGTATGTATTGAAGCTTCCTCAACACACGCGACCCTTGACGACCTCCCGACTTCGGATTGATGAACACTAACAGAGGGCAACTGCCCTCGGCCGGGGTTATCTGGAAGGAGATGGGCGGAGCTCGATGTTCCGACTTCTCACTCGCCGCCGATATCGAGATTGGCATCGATATCGACGTTGGCAGTACTTGCTGAAATCAAATTCGTACTTCTTCACATTACACTAGCTGGTGCACGCGACTTCGTCCGCGTTCAATTCAAAACGTTATATAGCCTTTAGGCCTTCCTCGATAAAAGGACTGTCCAATACAAAAATAATTTTCCAATTCGAACCAGTAGTTCCTCAGATTAACGCGTTCAAACAAACAAACTCTTCATCTTTATAATATGACATTACATATCGATACCTTAACTCGCAAACCAAATAACTCCTCTGAGGCAAACTTTACAGGGGAGACTAAAAACGTTATAATTTTTTTTGTATGATACGAGAAAAGGAAAAAGACAATTTTACATTGGAAATTATGGCTCGTATTAACCGATAGACCTTTTAAAAATTAAATTCTAACTGTCATCAAGTTTCTCCCGTATCAAAAATTCATTTTCAACCAAGAGTGGAGTTATTCGTTTTGCGAATTAAGGTATCGATATAGTCTATAACCTACTTATTATTAAAGAGGAAAGATTTGATTTTGTTTGTTTGTTTGTTTACATTGAATAGGCTCAGAAACTAGGGGACCGATTTGAAAAATTGTTTCACTGTTGGGAACTTATATTATCAGCGAGTAACATACGCTATATTTCATAAAATTATGCGGACGAAGTCGCGTACAACAACTAGCCTGTAATAAAAAAAAGTCTGCATAATTTCATGAGGGTAAAAGACAGGTACCTAAAGTCTATTTTTTAATCTCGAGACAAAAATGACACATGCAAATGTCAAGTTTGCATATTATAATGATACCATGAAATGTATGTAATGCATGTCACATGTAATGTCATTTTTGTCTGAGATTAAAAAAACAAACTTTAGACACAGTTACTTTCACATTACCTGATCGTTGTTAGGTCGATGAGGTAGCGACCGTTGGCGGTCTAGGACTAGAGGCCTTATTGACGTCGGCGGAAGGATGTGTTTCGCGTGGCGGCCGAGAGTGCAAGCACCGCCAGCACCACCCACGCACCGATTGTGTAACTGCACACATTCACAAAACAAAAGCCTAGTGTGTGCTTTCATGGCCAATTAAATTAAATATAATATGTTATTGTAAATAAATAAATAAAATAAAAAAAAAAACATGTCACAAGGGAAAACTTAGCTTTTTAAAATAGTTAAAATAATTAATTTTTTGACGACAGATGTCGCTGCGCGAGCAAATTATAACGCGCTATCGTTTCGTTTCTCAACGCGAATTACACTTTTCATATGAGATTTCTTATTTCTATTTTCGCATAGTTGTTTTTTCGATCTGCAGCGACATCTGTCGACACGAAACAACTGCTCAAGTCCGTCTAAAGAAGTTTTTTTTTTTTACTTCAATTCAAAAGTACAAGATATCAAAGTAACTGTTGGTTTAAGTTAAAATAAAAACATTAAAAAAAATAAAAATATGAATGAAAGATTCTGAAATCTGATCTGTTCTGCACATGTATAGATAGATAGAATAAAATTCTCATGGAAACTTCTTCTAGAGATGTGAGATTAATGAAAAAGAATTTATTTAATAAAAATCGATTTTTCTTTATTCAATATTAATCGATTTGCCAATAATCGATTTTATGAAAATAAATAATCGATTTTTGCAAAAATCAATTTTTTCTATTATTTAAAATCCTACATGCTTTTCATATTCCAATAATAACTTCATGACGTAGTTTTTTTATTACACTTCTGAAAATGGAAATCAATACACTTGTATTTGTAATACATTTGCTCTACTCCATCTATAGGTCCATAATATAATAGTAATTCATGTCCACAAACTCCTTTACATTGTATAATGTTCACTTATCTCATATGAGGACAAAATAAAAGCGTACTTGAATTTTTTTTCCAATAAACCTTAAAAAGTAACTGCAAATAACCAACTCACCGTTATGTGACACCATCGACAATGTAGTCCAGTGATGCCGTTGTAGCCTTTAATCTTTTTCCGACACCGAGCACATTTCCCGTGACAGTTTCCTGAAGGAAGAAATGTTTTATCTGTATCTATACATTTATAACGTATCGTTTTCATGTTAAGGTGAAACAAGTCGGCGGTCTCATGGCTAAAATGCGTCCTGTCTCACACAGCACAAAGCGCGGGAAGAGCAGTCGAGTGAGATGCACAATGATTCATACCAAAAATAAAATCATAAACAGACCCTTGGGCGTATACTTTTTTTGACAAAACTACTGCATATATCTATTTCGTGTAAAGTTATTTGAACTCTTGAATAACTAATCAATGTTTGTATGCAAAGTATTTTGAAGTTTTTGTACACTAGAGTGACCTATTCACCCTCAAAGTTGCATTAAAACTTGTGTTAAAATATGGATTTTTCAATGATCATATCTTTTAAATTAATACTTTTTTTTAAAGTTTGTATGCCTAGAAACCTAGTTAACGACAAGATAAATCGATATCATGCTTACTTATGTAAATTCAACATAAAACAACAGAGTAATTAGCTTTATACGTTAGTATGGAGGAAAGCTGACTTGTATTACCTTAAAGGAGCTTTTTTTATGTTACGATCCACTTGATGTTTCATGTGTTGAACGAAATTTTTTCTTGTAAAACGTTACGATGCTTTACAGGAATGGGAGGGGGGAATCGCTCGGGTTTATTGTATATACATCATTTTTATTTAGTTCTCCCAAGTTGGCAACTCTTTTCGTTGGTAAAAACGAACAGAAAACGTCCCTAAACGTACAGAAAAACTTTCAAAAATTGCGTTACGTAATACTTGAACAATGAACGCCCCCTTGGTGTTGCTGACCGTACCTTCGACCCAATGGTGCGCAAGAGTTGCAGAGGCTCGTCTCGACTTTGAGTAAGTGGCGATGCAAGAAGCAGGCGCTCGTTGCACACAGCGTTCGTGCACAGTGAACTTGCAGACTGAAAATCAAGACAATATTAAGAGTGCGTATAAAGCAAACAAAATTAGTAATTTCACCCGCGTGGCCCCTTGGACATGACAGTGACATAAAATACGTAGAACTACGCACAACATGCGACGGAAGATAGCGCATCTCGCTCAATAAAAATGTTATAAGTGCCAAAAGTATTAAATATTAATTATTCCTAAACTACAATGTCAAATGAAAAATTGTTACATACAGCCTTAGATAATATGTGAAGTGAAATTACTGATACACTTTTAGCTTTGTAATGTGTGTCATTTTGAAAATAAAACTAAAATCGACGGAAACGAGAGCTCACTTGGTGATTTTTTTCTATCGAGAAAATTTCATTATATTATGTTTTCTGTTACAGCTGTCACTTTCATTTATAATGTATTTATCTATTTTAAAAAATTAATTGAATTAGACTTTGTTTACTTAGATAAAATTCAAATCTAGGATTGGCTATTTCTCTTTATACCCGCTCTTAAGTACGCTGCCAACTATGGTAGGAATAATAAAATAGAATAAGAATAAACTTCTTACATATGCAGCACAACCCTTTCTTCCCCAACCCAACGAGCATGTTGAGGCAGAGGTTGCAATAAGCAGGTCTGCTGAAGTGCTTAAGTCTCCACGCGTGTTCACCGTCTTCTTTCACGTTCGTGTCGAGGCCCAGTAGGACCAACAGTGGGATCGTTGTCATTCTGAAAGCGCAATTCGTTCAAAATAACAGAAAAATATGTCGTTCTAATTTGCAAAAAAAAATATGTTCAAAATGAAAGAAAAAATATGTCGTTCAAAATAACAAAAAAAAAGTTTTCAAAATAACAAAAAAATTTTCCAAATACCAAAAAAATATGTCGTTCGAAATAACAAAAAAAAAATTGTACAGAATAATAAAAAAAATGTTCAAAATAACAAGAAAAATATCAAAATAGGAAAAAATATATTCAAATTAACAAAAAGTCGTTTAAAAATATAACAAAAAAAATGTCGTTCAAAATAACCAAAAAAAGTTCAAAATAACAAAAAAAAAGTTCAAAATAACAAAAAAAATGTTCAAAATAACAATATTAATTAAAAAATATCGTTACCCTCCTCTCTTCCATTCATCTAGGGAAACAGTTCCATCGGCATCAAAATCAATCTCGACCATCATGTCTTGCAATATCTGTAACAATACAAAATTCATTTCCCTTTAAAACAAATAGAATAACGACGACATGTTTGGTGGGCGTTATTTCACGTCACTATTTACAATAACTGGCTACGAGACAAGAAACCGATTCACCAGTTTCAAGTCAAACTACAAACTAGTGATTTTTGTCACTAGTTCACTACATAGATTATTTACTCTGACTGAGCTACAATATCATATTGTGATTTTCTTGATGTCACACCACAGAACACTAATATCCTGACGTAGCGTCGAACGACAAACTAGTGATTTTTGTAATATCTTGCGAGAGTGCTCTGTGCTTTTGTTTCTTTTGCCACTTTTAATTACGAAGTTTTTTAATTCTAAATTTGACTTTATTCGTTATATAAAAAATAAAAGAAGAATATTTACTTTGGGTAGGATTGTCCAAATACGGTTACCAAATAAAAAAAATATTTGTCATTTACTACAAAAACTTAGCTAGTAATTTAAATTGTGATAAGTAACGTAACGTAGCCACAGTTATTTAGTTTCGTAAACATCACTGTATAAGTAATAACAAAACGATATTTAAAAAATAACTAGTTACTAAAATCACTAGTTTTCAAAACCGGTGACGGCTATTTCATAACTAGTTACGTTACGTTTCGCGAAAAACACGTAACGACTCAGGCCTATGGCTAGTAACCCTAGCTGTTAACCAAACGGTCGCGGGTTCGAATCCCGCTAGGGGTAAATGTTTATGTTAACATTTAATTTACATTTGTACCTGAATCATGGATGTTTTGTATTTATAATATGTATGTATTTACAAAAAAAAATCTACGTAGTATACGAGTATCAACTGTTTTTCTTTTGTATATTTATAGGTTTTATTTTTATTTTATTTTTTTCTAATACATTTGGAACAGTTCTAACATTTATTTATATTTTTTAGAGCTTCTATTATTATGTAAGTTTTTTATTAGTAAAAAACATTAACATAGAGCCTTACCACTTGCAAGTTTCTAAGCAATATTATTTTTTTCAAACAACCTAAAAAAAAAGAGGAAGTTCTCAATTCGACTGTATTTTTTTTATGTTTGTTACCTCAGAACTTTCGACTGAGTGAAATGATTTTGATGATTCTTTTTTTTATTTAAAAGCTGGTGCTTCCCGTGTGGTCCCATTTCAATTTGGTCCAGTTCTGGCCATGGCATCCATGAGAAAACGGTTTGAAGTCGTTTTTTTTTTGTAAAAATTTTGATTATTATTAAAGGGTGGCAGACAGATAAATACTTACAGGTCTTAACTCTGACGTCTCCCATCCGAGGTACTCAGCGACTGTCATCATCTGATTGACGATGCAGTCCATTTCGTTGGTGTCCAGAACACCATTCCCATCGGTGTCGTACAAACGGAACATGACTGTAAGAGAATGTAATTGTAGTGTTTGTGTATAGATAAATCATAGATATAACTAAATCATAGTTATATACAGTTCGCGCAGTGGATAAAAACTTCTCGGCAAAAGTAGAGGGAGCATGCGCAGTATTCAATTTTTAGGTCTGTTTGGCGGGCGGAGGAGCGAGGGGGGCGGGAGCGCGTCAACGCCGATATTTTATTGGTGGACCAGTCACTCTTCCCCTCCCGCACTGCGATCGCGCGTCTCTTGTCTCTTGGGTAGTGTTACGTACAGATTGTTTTATCGTATTAGTAATAAAAAATGCATAAAAAAATCCCTCTTTTCGACATCGCACGATGATTTAATGGAAGGAATATCAGCACAGCCTGTAATGTTAAGTTAGTAAGGGGCAAAAAAATACGAAATAAGAAAAAAAAATCATTTCCCATAGCAATTTTGTTCGCAATTGTACACATGCGTCAATTGCCCCCACTAGTTTCGCTTCCTGACCTTAGTACAATGCGCTACCTATACACTATCTCGCGTTCACTGTATGGTGGCAACACTGGAGAGTTTTTGGTAGGCCGCGAGCCGGAACAGACGTGTGATTTACCACATATATAGTGAACTAGCTGGCGCCCGCGACTTCGTGCGCGTTGAAGAAGAAAAAAATAGCCTATCCTGTGTCCTGGAGGTCTTAATGTTTTAAGTTTTATGAAAATCAGTTATGTAATTCGTTTAAGAATTATGGAGGGACATACATACATACAATACCTACACTTACAGATTTATTATTAGTATTGATTGATGATTACCGAGCCGGTGCTACGCATACACTACAACAATATAAAAAAAAATTTAATCCCACCAATTTATGTCTTTTCTGTTTTTGAACCATTAATCCCTCATTTATTTACTAGCCCTAAGTTCAATGCTACAGACACAACGTTTGTGTTCACAAAAATCATTAGTGTCGATGACACAGTGTTTGAGTTCTGGATTCAAAAATAATCAAAACATATTACATATTTTGTTAATGAAACGAATATAATGAAAGTAATTCCGAAAACACACACGCTGTGTTCATGTATATCCCGTGACACAGCATTTGTGTTCACGGTAACTAAGGTTGTGGCAGTGGCAGTGTTAAATACTCACACTCGAGTTTGTCCTCGGGTCTCCCGGCCTCCAATAGGGAGAGATAGCAGACGATATCCTTGAGCGAAACGCGGACGGTGTGTACTTCTAAAGTGGACGGACGGCGCATCAAGTGCTTGAAGTCTGAAATGTTCATACAATTTATGGTTTTACGAAAGAAATCTGTTGAAAAAATAATTTAAAAAAAAAATCAGTACTTCACATGAGTTAAGACTGTTTAAAAGAATGAAGATGATTATGTGTATTATCATAGAGTAAAATAGTACTTAACCAGTATATGTACTATTTACTCTATGGTATTACGCGCGCGTAATATGTGTGTGTATGTGTGTGTGCGCGCGTGCGTGCGTACGTGCATGCATGCGTGTGTGTGTGTGTGTGTGTGTGTGTGTGTGTGTGTGTGGTTGGGTGTGGGTGTGTGGGTGGGTGTGCGTGTGCGTGTGTGGTGTGTGTGTGTGTGCGTGTGTGGTGTGTGTGTGTGTGTGTGTGCGTGTGCGCGCGCGCGCATGTGTGGTGTGTGTGTGTATGCGTGTGTGTCCGATTCTGTCTGCTTCGTCAATTATCGCCGACTTCTTGTAGACCAGTGATCGCTTCTGGTCCTTCACGAGGATTACCTTCAATCTTGGTGCTCTGGTTGACCCGGAGCGAGTTGCTGCTCTTCCTGCTCGAGTTCCTGGACATCTGACTGTGGCTGGGACTTGTCTCCGTCCGTCGGTCCAGGCACAGCTCGTGCGCCGAGTACGACGGGTGAGTGGTCACCATCAACATCGGGTGGACGCTCCCTTCAACATAGAAACGGTTATATCACTTGATGGTAGGTGGCTACCGTCGCTTATAACACAAACAACGTTATAGGCGCCGCAAATGCGCCGCCGACCATAGAAGGATTAAGAATTGGTCACTGAGAGGAGAGGGGGGTAACAAATTGTAAAAAATGGGTAACATTCCCTACATAGTATGGGTACGTTCCCTAATATTATTAAAATATATTATTTATTTATCTATCTGTCGCACTCTATCGTGAAAAGAGACAGTGCTGATGTTCTCACCTGTTCTACTTCTTGAACCCTTATCGCTACCATCGACCGAGTCCCCTGAGCTTTTACCTAGTTGCTGCAACCTTTCTGCTAGACCGTGGATCTTCGAAGCCAGGCTCATCTTTCCCTGAAACGTTACAGAGGAATGGCAGTACTTGAACAGAAGACCATCATCCTACTTATAATATAAATGGGAAAGTTTGAGAGGAATGTATGGGTGTTTGTTACGCTTTCAAGCAAAAACGGCTCAACGGATTTGATGGGGGTTTGTGAAACGTTAACGATGCGTTACAGGAGCGGGAGGGGGGTTCGAACAACGCGTAACGTAACATTGTTTTTTTTATTTAATTAAAAAACTAGCGGGTTCGAACAAGGGGTTACGTAACATTGTTTTTTTTTATTTTAATAAAAAACTAGAGAATTAAATTCTCCCAAATTAGCAATCCCTTTTCATCCCAAATCCCTTTACAGGGAATCCCTCGAGTGGATTGTACGTCATTTTTAATTTGTTCTCCCAAGGTGGACCATTTTCGTTGGTAAAAATGGTCACTTGGTTATTACGTGAGGTTTGGGGGGGGGGGGGGGGGTTTCCAGAAAAATCCTTACAGCGCGTTACATGGGGGGAAGGGGGGCGTTACGTAATACGCCCCCTTAAGCGTTATGTCACTTATTGGGTTTTGTTTCGTAAGACTGTGTATCTAATATTATAGTCGATCGACGTTTCTAGCTATGTTTTGCTAAAAATCTAGCGCAGTGGCTTTAATATTCAAAATTTTCAGCTGCATGTAATTGTGTGAGAAATGCTCGCTGTACGTTAATAACGTACACAAATAAACCCTGTGGGTTTTCGTCGAACAAACAGACAGCACATGTTGTAATACGAGTACCTTTGATGAGCACATTGTTTAATTAATGTTATAATACCTTTGGTGCGGGCTGGGATGACGGATTAAAATTTATATGTTGATTATTGTTTTCCCTCTTGAATTGTGAATGATTCATTTGCTAAATACGATTTTACCTAAAGTATTTTTTATGAATACTAATTAATAAACAAAAAAAATGGAGACATTTAATGTTTTAAATTTTAACAGTTACATTATTATTTTTTTTATTTTAAATTTTAATTTTAACACTAGCTGTTTAACTTTATAAAATGTATAAAATGTTACTCGCTGATGATATAGCTTTCTATATGTGAAAGAATTTTCAAAATCGGTCTTTCAAAGCTCCTTCAAGTCCTCATCTTCAAAGCTTCCCCATCCTATTTTACAATCAGCAAACCAATAAAAAACTGTTGCTTGTGAACAAGCATTCACCAAAATTAGTTAACAAAAATGTAAAACATTCATGGGGGCTTTAGACCTTTTTGGAATCATAATAAATCATAGCGCGAAAATCACGTCGACTAAACTTATTCCTCCAAAACTAAACTAAACTTAGGAACTCCATTGTTGCAAGACTTGCAAGAAAATTCCTTCCATTGGGATTTTGAAAAAAAATTATTGATTTTTTTTATGTATTTTAAAACTTTAGTATTAATAATATTGATATTTAATGCAAAAAAACTAAAAATTTTTTTTTTTTTTTTTCAATTAATTATTAACAAAAATTTAAAGAAAAAGTCACATGACTATGAACGCGCCACGATTGATCACCATTGTCGTGACGTCATATTGTTAAAGCTATTTTAGAACAGTACATCTCTGTAAACTGCAATGAGTGAAAGAAAACTAACATTATGACGTCACGCGCGCTCGGGTTTGTTCGGGAGTGGTCGGCGGGTCTTCGGTACTGGATTTAAAAATTAATTTTCATATTGATATAACTTTTGAATTATTGCGAAAAAATAATTACTGTTTTGTTATAAAACTTATATGATCTTTTCATTTATCACAAAAAAAATATATTCAAAAACCCAGCATTTTAAAGAGAAATATGTTTGAATCCATTTAAATATTTTCTTATTTTTAATAAACAGTGTTTACGATGGTGTATAACTTGCCAGTATAAAGTTATAAAGTAAAGAGTATCTAAAAACTTTTGGCGAGCCCCATGTATTTAGACGATACCTTGGCGACCTAACATTAACCGCCCTTAACAAACCCCGTAATGGTTTCAATTGGGCATTTGAGTAATACCGTCTCCTCTATTTTGTACGATCTTATTAAGTAAGTACCTGATGGTCACCATGTGCCGTGACGGCAGCGCAGGCAGCAGCCGAACTGGCCGCTGCCATCTCCCGCAGCGCTGGTCTTCTGTCGCGCCGAACGAAGGACAGGAATAAATGTCTGAAATCAAAGTGTCTTTATTATAGTTTAGACCTTGTTCAGATGAGGCGAATTACGCACGAGGACATACGCGCGTATTAACTCGCGCGTAAGCGAGATACACGGCGAACAATTATCGCGTTCTTATGATACGCGCGAGGGAAATTCTTCGCGCGTGATATGCGCGCGAGTCGAGATACTCTGAGCTCCTTGTTGCGTTCCGTAATCGCGCGAATACCCTCGCGCGTAATTCGCCTCATCTGGCCTTAGGACGGTTTCAGTGCTCTCCTGATGGTCAGTACTGACGACACGCACGACCGACCGCGGTAGCAATACGCGTGCGGTCAGGAGAGCTCTGTAAGGACTTGTGAATTTTCATACAAATGACAAGCACGGTCGCACGGTCGATCGTGCGTATCGTCAGGCCTGACCGTCAGGAGAGCACTGAAACCAGCCTTAGATACGAGGAATTCTTGTATGCCACGACGATCTCGTAAAAGGCTCTAACGATTTTGACGAAAATCTAGGGTTAGGGGTTTTTTTTTTTTTTTGCCTAGCCAGAAATGGCTAGGCTGCCCTGGGGTGGATTGGAGTTGTTGCCTCGGCAGAGCCCGATCCACCCCGCTCAAAGGGCAAGGAGGCACCGGGGAGTTTTAGTGAGTAGGGGCCAGCCTTCAACGTGTGCACGCGGAGTATGCTGGTCGACCCCCACACACCCCTGCCGCCTAGCCAGCGGCAGGAAGTCAGTAAACGGATCTCTCCTCGTCAAAAAAAAAAAAAAAAGGGTTAGGGGTTTTTTAGGTCTAGAAATCGATCTGTCAGGGTCTTGCCTTCGAGAAAATTCGTTTTAGGTAGTTTTTTTAAAGGAACGTTTAAAAAAGTACTTTTTTAAAACGTTCCTTGCTACAACAACGCCATCTAGCGCCGAGTAAACGAACTATAATTCAAGAATAATTATTATTATAATAAACTATATTTTTTTTATAATGTTTAATACATTTTCTTTCTTAAATGTAAAAAACTTCAAACCTTTCATTGGCCCCAGCGAAGCTCGGTCGCCCAGTCTAGTAAATTTTAATACAACATTCTTAAGAATTATGTGTACCTATGGAAGATTTTTTTTATATTAAAGTCGACTGACAGATTAACAGTCCACTTGATGGTAAGCTACCATCGCTTATAACACAAGCAACGCCACAGGTGCTACTAGTGCGCTGCCAACCATACAAGGATTAAGGATAAGGCATGGAGTACGAACTCTGCACATAAAAATACGACTTCAATTTTTGAACTGTGATTTTAAAGAAAAATAATTTAAGAAAAAAATAAAAATCAATGGAAATATACCTAGATAGTTCATCAGGCGTCGACACTTCCAAGTACGTATCAAGAAACCACCGGAACCCCTCATAGTCGATGTCCTGAAAAGGATAAACATAACATAAAATATTATAATTAATTTCTCCTAAATTCACAGTTGACGGCGCATCGAGCGTCGTGCTTCATTTTAGTTATGTCCGATTTCTGAAGTTCCCAGTTAAACTCTCACTATATACTCGTAGCTATTAATTCAATAAAGTTATACGTAAGATAAACTTCAGTTGACTGTCACTGCGTTCAAAACCTGAAAAGCCTGTCCGGCGAAAGTAACTGCTCCATCGAAATAATATCAAGATACGAGTATATTTTTTCGATGTATTCAAGTTAGCTGAATTATCCCCTTACGACCTTGATCTCTAATAAAGCACTGGATGGGTTATCCCATACAAATTACAGATACTTTCGTGTACCATTTTGAAGCGCCGCCGTACGATACGAAAGTACGTTTTGACGTTTGCGTATTTTTAATATTTACATAGAAGTATAATAGTTTATGTTTCATTGACGTTTTATTCTATTTGTTGATGTCTTAGGGACTGTTTAAATTTTTTTGTGTCCCCTTGAGTTTTGAAACATGAAGAAATGTGTATTCTGTAAATGTCCCTATCATGCGGACATCACTAGTTTTAGTTCCATGTACTTACACTCCATAGCCTACAGCGCCAAAATGGCGATTTTCAAATAGACATAAAAATAATTTGACAGCAGCCTATCCAGTGCTTTATTACAGATCAGTGCCTTACGAAGTTCGTCCGACCTCGCAACTTCGCCTATAGCGGACGCAAGAGGACGCGAAAAGTTTAGTCGGTCTGTCCCCAGGGCCCGTAGATGTGTGCTTTCTACAGTCGTTTACGCTACGCTAAGAGAAAACTTTGTGATTGGCCAAAATTTTGTTTTGACGTTACAGCAATCCAATCACCAAACTCTTTTAGCGTTCTCTCTTCGTTTCCGAAGTACGCAACGAAGCGTTTGCATCTTGGCCGGTGGGTATCCATGATGGATTCATCTTGTACAAAAAAATAAATCCTTACTAATATTATAAATGTGAATGTGAGTTAGTTTGTTTGTTACGCTTTCGCGCAAAAACTACTGAAGCAATCACCATGAAATTTTGCATACACGTTGTCTGGGGCACCAGAAAGGACATAGGGTACCTTTCATCGTTCAACGCGGACGAAGTCGCGGGCACCAGCTAGTAAAGAAACAAATTCGTTTAATTGTTCAATGTGTTTGTTTAGCGGACTAAAGCAACCATAAAAAAAACAGTACTTCCGTTGAGTCTACACAAAATTAAGAAAAGTGTGTAACATCCTAACGGAACAGAGTAGGGTCGTATGTTTCTATTAGGTGGCAAATAAATTTTCATTTCTATCCCGACGGGTACAAGGTCTATTTTTAAAAGTACGTGATCGGATTACCTACTGCCACAGGCTTATACAAGTTACGAACACATAATTAAAAGTTCGGTTTAGTTGTCATCTCGCACGATTTTATTTCGCACGAAGTGTGCGAAAAGCCCTTTGTCTTTGTCGATAAATGAGAAGTTAAGGATGACCAATCACGAAAGTTTACAGTAAAGCTAAATAGAATGGTCAATGTATAAAAATCGAAATTAAAAATGCCATTACAAAAAAATTGTAAGTTCATTGCTTTCTTATATTGAATACTATATTTATTATTATCCTTGTTTTCTTTATTTTAATTTTTTTTTAAATCTCAAAAATTTACTTACGATTCTTTACCTTTCAGCCACAGATTATATTGGTATGTTTATTCGAACATTATTTTAATTTTATTTTTTATTTATTTCAGTAACCCTTTCATGATCGGTTAAGTAGTGAATACATGGAATGGTAACAAACAGACAAATAGAGTTACTTTCACATTTATAATATTAGTAAGTAAGTATAGAAAGTACAGTACTTACAATAAGTACCTACAGTAAGTATGGCTGGATATATCTACTTCCATTTGAATGGTACTCTCCATCTCCATAACGTAGCCAGGCTACCAGTTCCATGTAACTCCGATACGCTACGTGTATAATGTGTGCTACGATGTGCTACGATGAAACGAGCTACGAGATGTGTAGAGGCCCCCTACACACACATCCAAAATTTAAAAATGTATTGGGACCAAACACATTCTTTACACAGTAGTCGTTTCCCGCCGTCTGTCGTACGCTTAGATTTTAAGCAGAGCTAAGATTATAATTTAAATTAAATACACTAGGTATGTAATTTTAATGTAAAAGTTTATTCTCTGTGCGTTGAGATAACTTTATTTATTTACTTTTATCATAATCTGCTTTATATTTATATAAAAATCTTAATACTAACTGAAGCGAGCCACATATGGTATCCTTCGGTTTGAGTGGCCATCTTATGATCATTTAGATAGTAACTTTAGACAAGATGGCCGCCGTATATGGGGAGAGCGTTGTCTTTTGTTGATAACGACTTGTAATTTCTTCGACCTCGTTTCTGTATAGATGTATAGCCCCAGATAAAAACAAAACAGTTATTTTCTTTTCTTAAAGAGCAAAGTTTGTTTTGCTTTTGTTGAAAAGTAAACAGACACAATGTCTTTAAACTTCGCACGTCTTGATTAAAACGAAATGGCCACCCGTCACGTTTGCAATTTATTGAAAGACATTAAAAAGACCAAAAGTAACAATTATTTAGCAACAGTCCTTGTCGTCCTAAACCCCGACCGACTGTGCTTTTGCCCTCATTTTGGTTTTTGGAAGGGGAAACGAGTTAAATAGAATATTAATAATAAATTTTATTATTATTAATCAATCAATCAATATTAATAATAAATCTGTAAGGGTTGGTCATGGAGTAATTTACTTTGTTTTCAGAAATATCGTGTTTATAGGGTCTATACATCATACTGAAACTAAATTGACGATTTTTAGATTTTTTTTCTGTCTGTATGTATGTATATATGTATGTATGTATGTATGTATGTATGTATTTATGTATGTATGTATGTATGTATGTATGTTCCTCTATAACTTAAACGAATCAACTGATTTTCATGAATCTTGGTAGATAAACATTTAGACGTACGGGACACAGGATAGGCTACTTTTTTTCTTTTTCAACACGGACGAAGTCGCGGGCGCCAGCTAGTACTAACAATAAATATAAGTGTAGGTAACATATGTTCCTCTATAACTCTTAGCGCCTCTTTCACCAACTACAAGTATTGTTTTGATTAGTTACTTTTAGAAATCATTTTGTGTTATATTGAATTATGCACTCGGTTTACTGCATCAATCGATAGCCGATTTTTTATTATAATTTTCTATTTAATGTTTGGGACGTTTACCGTACAAACAAAGGTCAGCTAAATCAGCTAAATTATTCCCGGTGACACTCAGCTCAATATTATAATATTGAGGCTAAAATTTTACATTTTATATTAAACTAGATGTTGCACGCGACTTCGTTCGCGTAACTTTGTTAAAGGTAGCCTATGTTATTCAAAATAGATAAATGAAAGTGAAGACTCGGACAGAAAACATAATATAATGAAATTTTCTCGATAGAAAAAAATCACCAAGTGAACTCTCATTTCCATTGATTTTAGTTTTATTTTCAAAATGACACACATTACAAAGCTAAAAGTGTATCAGTAATTTCACTTCACATATTATCTAAGGCTGTATGTAACAATTTTTCATTTGACATTGTAGTTTAGGAATAATTAATATTTAATACTTTTGGCACTTATAACATTGTTATTGAGCGAGATGCGCTATCTTCCGTCGCATGTTGTGCGTAGTTGTACGTATTTTGTGTCACTGTCATGTCCAAGGGGCCACGCGGGTGAAATTACAAATTTTGTTTGCTTTATACGCACTCTTAAGAGTTGGTTAAGAGCGCTCAGAGAGGGCGACTTGTAAATACGACTGTTCAATGTATTATATGTACACATATAGCTAGAGCTACATAGTTCAGTAAGGCTGTCAAAAGATCAAACAGGCAATCTTTATTCATGGAGTTGTAGGGGTTTATATGTAGTTTTACGATGCCCCCAATATATTGGTTTGTGTAACCGCTTACTACGCACCTACATACCTATACCTACCATGTTTGAATATAGTGGTAGGGGAGCCCAAGAGGGGATTTTGGGATTTACTCGAGCGCGTCAGATATTGCCAATGTATATTCCCCACGTGTCTCCGATATTAATGTATTAATCTGACAGTTTGGTTGGTGGTGTTGGTGGGGGTTGGGGTAAAATTTTAAATACAACTCGACCGCGTCAGATTTTCAGAGGGGAAGTTAAGTGAACCTAAATTAAGCTCCCAATTAAAATTCAAACGATTCGGATGTAACGCAAGCTCGTGGCAGCTTTTTGAAAATGTAAAAAAAGAATTTTGACGATTGCCATTTGGTAATACAAGACTTCAGGTAATACAAGGTAATGCGCGACTTCGTCCGCGTAACTTTGTAAATTATATACTAAAACCTTCCTCGATTACGTAAGGATTACGAAAATATAAAATTTAGACGCACAAGGCACAGGATAGGCTACTTTTTCTTTTTCAATACGGACGAAGTCGCGGGCGCCAGCTAGTATAATTATTATACCTGACTCAGGTGCTCATTAACATTTTAAAAATAAAAAAAATCGAAAGCAGTCATGAGGACTGCCGACAGAAGTGAAAACTTCAAAGTCAGCGTCCAACGCACATACATACAATTTAGCATGTTGCTGACGCGAACCCATACATTTTTTCCTACCCAAAGTCGTATAACGCGGCTATAGAAGTTTTCACTTCAAAAATCTTGCTGCATCTACCTTTTGATGGCAATAACAAATTCAATTTAGAAATTAATTCTTGGAATTTTCAAAATTATCAGAAGACCACATCTAAGCAATCTTAAAAGGTTTCACCCTTAAAGAAAACCCCAAATAATTAATACACTTAAGTAATTTAATAATTAATATTACAGCCCCTGTAGTTATAAGAGTACGGAGAATTCTCCACAAACATTAATTGGAGCTTAACCGTCACTCCGACAAATTGGCTGTGATATTTCATACGCCACTAGACGACCTACAGGGTTGTCACTTACATCATAATAATATTGAATACTCGTACTAATCCTTACATATCGCTGCTTAAATTCAAAAGTACCACAAATCAAAAAAAAATTAAAAAAAGTTTTTTTTGCAAAAATACAATCACAATCCTTTATATTGTATGTTGCAAAATGACTTATGGTTTTTTTATTCCATATTTAATATATTTTGATAATTTTTTTTTTATATTCAAAAATAACATATATGCTTATAAAGATATTTTTTTTGTTAAGGTCGACAGACAGGCTGACGGTCCACTTGATGGTAGGTGGCTACCGTCGCCTATAACACAAGCAACGCCATAAGTGCTACAAGTGCGCTGCCGACCATAGAAGGATTAAGGATAAGGGATAAGGGAGGGGTGGGGTAATGGGCTCTGGCATCCCTTACTCACTCACCGAAACACAACAGCACATAATGCTGTGATATAACAGCATAACAGCACATAGCACATAATTTTGATTTGTGGCCCTTTAGTTTTTAAGCAGTGATTCTGATGGAGCCAATACATTAAAAGAGAAAAAGAAGAAGAAACCTTTTGACAACCCTAATGCACGAGCGGGTAAAACAGAGCGGCCACCTAACAATGCCATATGACGACGCTATGACGAGGCGATGTAACAGGACCTCCCATTAACACGACAATGAATTTTGTATAACAAACCCATTAAATATTATAATGTACTAGCATTGCACGCGACTTCATCCGCGTATAATTTTATAAAATATAACTTATGTTACTCGTTGATAATGTAACGTTCTATGGTAGGGGAGCCCAAGAGGGGATTTTTAGATTTACTCGAGCGCGTCAGATATTGCCAATGTCTCCGATACCTCACGTGTCTCCGACAACGGATATGTATTAATCTGACGGTTTGGTTGGTGGGGTTGGCGGGTGTGGGGGTAAAATTTTAAATACAACTCGAGCGCGTCAGATTTTCAGAGGGGATGTTAAGTGAACCTAAACTAAGCTCCCATTTAAAATTCAGACGATTCGGATGTAACGCAAGCTCATGGCAGCTTTTTGAAAATGCAAAAAATATTTTTGACGATTCTCATTTTGTAATACTCGAGCGCGTCAGATTTTCATACAGACGGTTCAGCCTAAATTCCTGATCGTGCTGATTCTTAATCTGACGATTATATGGAGGATTTTTTAAAATACAGCGCCTACAAAATTTTGAACGCCTGTAGACGCTCACTCCACCGCTGAAATGAAAAACTTCATATAACCTTTTTTTCTTCCTACCATCTAATCTTCAAAGTCCAATAGGTCCCCACGACGTTCGAGTGACTACACATTTAGCATAGGTGAAATAATTTTTAAAATCGGTCCAGAATTTTTTGAGTTTATTCATACCAAACAAAAATACAAATCTCTTTATAATATTATTTGAGACGAAATGTTATTTCAAAATTTCCAATAAAAAACTCATGAAAATAATATTACATATATACAATAACAAAATTTATTTATTTACCAAATTTTTTTTTGTTATAACAAAAAACCATAACGGTACCAAATTAAAAATAATTTTAAGATTTATTTATTTATTCATTAACACACTTCAACTATCATTACTTACTGCCTGTAAGTAATGCGTTAACGTAGTTCCTAATGCGATAACGTAGTATTATGGATATTATACTAATATAATGGTAATATGTATATATATCTTCTTATAGCACCAAATGCTTAAAAGATATTCTTAAGATATATACTTAAAATAGGTCAAGGACGTGTAAAGGCAACTAACTCTGCCTGTACCATATCTCATTACTGCTAACCAACTGATTATAATAATAGTCTTTGGTCTTTGAATACAAACTACAAGTCCCCATTCATTAACGCGATTAGCTCCATACTTGGTCCGTGTTATGTGCAAGCAATAGCCACCCCTAGTGCTAACAACTTAGGGGCGACCTTCGGGTAACGGTGGTTGCGCATCGTTATTATTATTAAGCACTTCGCCACTAGGAAGTTGCGTCCTAAAATAGGCGGTGACGTCATGGTGCGGAAATAGCAGTTTATCCTTTGTGGGGTGACCATGAAATTGAAGAAAGTTTGAGCACAGTTTTGCAATCCACACGGTTGCAAAACGAATGTACTTGCGTAGAGCAACGACCACTGACCTGTAATATATTACCACTGGACAGGCTGCTGTCAAATTATTTTTATGCCTATTTGAAAAACGCCATTTTGGCGCTGTAGGCTATAGTGGCTATGGAGCGACAGTAATTGGCACTAAAATTCCGACATCCATATATGGAATGAAAATACGCAAACGTCAGAATTACTTCTAATTACTTCCTATGGCGGCGTTTCAAAATGGTACACGAAATTGTCTGTCATTTGTCATTTGCGATGGAGATCTCGCGGGTAAGCGAGGGCTTAGTTTGTGCCTAGGCCTCAGTTTTGAGCTGTGTTCATGCACTCAACACTTCAAAATTAATAGAAAATTACAAAAATTATAAAGCGCATAATTATTTTTATACAGTTGTCTTGAAAATGTGATTTATTTCCTTGAATAACTTTTCCATTTTCTTAATTATGACCTCACAATATTGACAATAATCTGTTTTTTTTCCAATAATCATTGTTCTTTTTTTAATATAGGTACCTAGGCAACAATTTTTGGTAATTAACATTTATTATCAATATAAGAATTCATAGATCGATAATTTTCTAATACTTAGTTAGGTAACTAGGTACCTATCTGCAGTCACTGCAGTCCGTAATAGACAATATGATGATATTTACCTAGTCTAGTTATTAACCTTTTTACTAATATTTTAATAGAAAACTTTTAACATCCAAGAATAAAATCAGGCAGTGCGACACTTGTAATGTTAATTCATTTTCAGCCCTGAGACCGCGTGGTCCGACTGCTTCGTCCGATTGATTGGATCAGTCGCGAACGAGTTTTTACTGTAGTATCGTATTTTATGAGTATCATAATGTGCGAAGGGTCTGACTAAATGCTAAAATTAATAATTTGAGGAGACATCGGATGCATTTTATAATAGACTATTTTCGGATGCAAGTAGACAACTAGTGGTCACCCTACAAGGCGGAAAGTCGGGCGCCAATGCCTGCGTGCGTGACATTCGTTATGGTTCCATCTTATCGAGCGCCTGTCAAATGCCCACAGTATGTACCTATACTTCAATTATACATAACGCCTCTTTCACCAACGTCAACTGTCAAGTAGTGTTGATTAGTTACTTTTAGAAATCATTTTCTGTTTTATTGAATTATGCACTCGGTTTACTGCACAATTCGATAGGCGCTTTTTTTTAAATTATTAATAATTTTCTATATAATGTTTGGGACGTTTACCGTACAAACAAAGGTATAGGTGTCAGCTAAATTATTCCCGGTGACTGGTGACTTTAAGTGTCGGTTTAGCCTACTTAACGTTGGTGAAGGAGGCGCATATGAACATTATATATGAACTTTAATATGAACATAAAAAAACATATTTGTTTTTGCACTCTGTTTATTGAGAAAAAATAAGTGATTTAAAAGAGATCAATGAAAACTGCATCAAAAATCCACTGTATTGTTTAGGAGGAGTTAGCGGCCTTACTGACAGATGTGGATCTATATCTAGGTTTACTAAAAAAGAGACAGGGCGTATTTTGTATGTTTGTTATATATGGATGGAGGGTCATTCGCTATATTTAAAAGTACATTACGAGTAGAAAGTTGAACGTGTATGATACACATAGACATAACAGCATACATAGACAGATTAAAGTACATAATTAATATGAATACAACAATATACCCTTTAATTAATTGGTACAATTGTTTTACTGGTTACAGGAAGGAGGGTAGATCTGTTAACATTAACCTCTCACCACGGGATAACAACGGAAAGGGAAGACAGGTTAAAAAGGACATAGGGTACCTTTCATCCAGAAAAAAAGGGCTGTTCCCGAGGGATCATCTAAAATAAAATAAAAACTAATGCCTGACCAAAGTGTTATAGCAACAAAAGGTCAAACATTATATGGCTTATCCTTACATTTATAAAACAAAGTCCTCCGCCGCGTCTCTCTGTCTGTCTGTTCGCAATAAACTGAAAAACTACTGCACCGATTTTCAAGCTGTTTTCACCAATGGATAGAGTGGTTCTCGAGGAAGGTTTTTAGTATATAATTTACAAAGTTACGCGGGCGAAGTCGCGGGCAGCAGTTACTATTATATATTTTTTATTTTTCAACGCGGACGAAATCGCGGACACCAGTTAGTAATTTATAAAGTTACGCGGACGAAGTCGCGGACACCAGCTAGTAATTTATAAAGTTACGCGGACGAAGTCGCGGACACCAGCTAGTAATTTATAAAGTTACGCGGGCGAAGTCGCGGGCAGCAGTTACTATTATATATTTTTTATTTTTCAACGCGGACGAAGTCGCGGACACCAGTTAGTAATTTATAAAGTTACGCGGACGAAGTCGCGGACACCAGCTAGTAATTTATAAAGTTACGCGGACGAAGTCGCGGACACCAGCTAGTAATTTATAAAGTTACGCGGACGAAGTCGCGGACACCAGCTAGTAATTTATAAAGTTACGCGGACGAAGTCGCGGACACCAGCTAGTAATTTATAAAGTTACGCGGACGAAGTCGCGGACACCAGCTAGTAATTTATAAAGTTACGCGGACGAAGTCGCGGACACCAGCTAGTAATTTATAAAGTTACGCGGACGAAGTTGCGGGCAGCACCTAGTGTTTTATATTACACCGCAATATCGTATCAACTTCACCAAAATATTCCATTAAATTGGCCAACCGTGTAATGCCTCCTTCAGGCTGTATAAAGAAAATGCCTTTGCCATACCGTAGAGCGAGACGACACTATATGACGTCACATCAGGCTCGCAAGGATTACGTCATCACAAGCGATAATCGATGGTGAGAGGCCGCATCTCCTTGAAATTTGAGCTCTGGTCATTATGCGCTAAAGTTGATTTTACTTCATTCATCTGTACGGAACCTGTGACGTCACGAAAGAGGGTGGCGGGTGAAGCAAAGATATAGAATAATGTGTCCTATGGTATAGGCGCGAAGGACTCATTCATAATGAAGTCTAAAAATAGACGGGTGAACGATTTTCGATGTCCCAGTAAACTTTTAAGCTAATACAAACAAATTTGTTTTCTGCGCAGTCATTATTATTATGGTTTTTCTATACACAGAATGTGCCTCTTTGAGATTGCTTTAGAAACTTGGAAGATTCCTCACGTTTATTTGATGATCGAACAATGAAAACTATAGACTTAAGTCTAATTAGACTTAAGTGGATTTTTTTTATTGGCAAACTTAAGTACTAGCGACCCACCCCAGCTTCGCACTTGCAGCATTTTTTGCATCAGGGCACGTAATGAGGGGCAAAAGATACCGTACTCTTCAGCTAGTGATAAGAATGGCTAAGGCTAACTGACGAGCCCGTTGGACGAGTGGCAAGGGTGCTTGCCTAACATCTTAGGGGCCCCGGGTTCGATTCCCGGCGGGGTCAACTTTGGAAATTTTAAGTAATTTTCAAAATTAACTCTGGTCTGCATTTGAAAAGTAGTGGCAGGGCACACTGCGTTTCGCAGTCATTTGGGCAGGCCCGTCTGGCGGCAGTAACCACCACCTTACAGAATATCACCGTGAAATAACAGCATATGTGCTGTTTTGTTTCGGTGAGTGAGTAGGGGATGCCAGAGCCCATTACCCCACCCCTCCCTTATCGGTCGGCAGCGCACTTGTAGCACTTATGGCGTTGCTTGTCTTATAGGCGACGGTTACCACCTACCATCAAGTGGACCGTTAGCCTGTCTGTCGACCTTAACATTAAAAAAAAAAAAAAAGGCTAAGAGAATGGTTTAGATTGAGCACTCGCTCCCTCTTTCGCGCAGCAGCTTCCAAGGTCAGAATAGCCATGAACGTCGCCAATCTTCGTAGAGAAGTGTCACGCTGAGAAGAAGAAGAATCAATTAAAACAGTCCTATTCCACTATAGGTAAGGTGGAAGGGAAGAGACGCGCCGGGCAAAGGAGAAAGCCATGGTCAGAAATATTCGAGAGTGGACTAGACTTGCCTCGGTCAAGCAGCTATTTCAGTTGGCTCTTGACAGGGACCAGAGGGCCTAGTGCGAGTTTTCCTCGATCATACGCGTGGAGCGCGTAAACGTCAATTTGTATAGAAATGAAGCAGCGCCACCTAGTGGTTAAGAGTGGGTATAAAGCAAACAAAATTTGTAATTTCACCCGCGTGGCCCTCGGACATGATAGTGACACAAAATACGTAGAACTACGCACAACATGCGATGGAAGATAGCGCAACTCGCTCAATAAAAATGTTATAAGTGCCAAAAGTATTAAATATTAATTATTCCTAAGCCACAATGTCAAATGAAAAATTGTTACATACAGCCTTAGATAATATGTGAAATAAATTACTGATACACTTTCAGCTTTGTAATGTGTGTCGTTTTGAAAATAAAACTAAAATCGATGGAAATGAGAGCTCACTTGATTTTTTTCTATCGAGAAAATTTCATTATATTATGTTTTCTGTTACAGGCGTCACTTTCATTTATAAATGTATTTATCTATTTAAAAAAATTAATTAAATTAGACTTTGTTTACTTAGATAAAATTCAAATCTAGGATTGGCTATTTCTCTTTATACCCGCTCTTAACGTGTACGTCTGCTTCATTCCCATACAAATTGACGTTTACGCTATCAACGCGTTTGATCGAGTAAAACTCGCACTAGGCTTTCGGAAGTTGACGGCTAACTTTCAGGACTGAAGAGGCACAGAGAGAGAGAGAGAGAGAGAGAGAGAACAATGTCTTACTTGTTTATGTAACCCTTTTAAATTAACTCTTAAATTTTGGAGGTAGTAAAATTTTAACTACTTATATTTTCATGTTTTATAGTATCGTACGAGATCGTAATAATGTTTTATGAGACAGCCGTTTTAGCGTATATTATGCGACATGTTCCATATTTTACTGAAACCGTTTGTAAGGAACGACGCAGTAATAATATAATAGCTAACCTTATTTCTTAATTAACATGAACTAGATTTATTTATTGTATTATACATTAACTTTACACCAATCGATTTTGGAAATTTTGGAATTTAATTACACCACTCGATACAGTTTAAACTATTTTGAAGTGAAAAAAGAATGGAAGACGTGAGTGGATGAAAGTGATATGTCGCATTTTTGGGTTTTCTTGTTTTTTTGCATTGATGAAGGTAATTATGTTCACATGAATGACTACAGACATTAAGATAGTCGATTTAAGACATTAAGATAGACATTTTTGGAAAATAAAAAGTTGAAAAAGTGCAGAAAAGTTTTCTTTTGTTAATGGAAGAGGGAGCTATTTTCACTTTTTTTTTTAAATTAAATAATACAAATGTTTTTAATTGCTATCATACCATTAATATTTTAGGTTGTTTACACAACTTTGCATCATAATTTAGTACAAAAATCATTTCCTTGGCGACTTATCTCAAAAACTAAAAGTAAAAATTTAACCATGATTTATTCAAAATTGGAATTATGCGACATATCAGCTTCATCCACTCACGTCTTCAATTGTATCCTGAATTTCTTTCGGGGTTTCTTCTCAGGATTGTCATCATCTTGGCCTTTTTTCCGAAACCCTGGTAAATTTAACTTTTTTTATTTTTTATTTATGTTAAATTCGACAGACAGGCTGACGTTCCACTTGATGGTAGGTGGCTACCGTCGCCTATAACTCAAGTAACGCCATAAGTGCTACAAGTGCGCTGCCGGCCATAGAAGGATTAAGGATAAGCTATAAGGAAGGGAAGGGGTAATGGGCTCTGGCATCCCTTACAAACCGAAACACAACAGCACATAATGCTGTTATTTCACGGTGGTATATAATGACGATTGATGAATAAATATTTTGATTTGATTTTGATGGTCGCCAACCTTCGTAGAGAAGTGTCACCATAAAGTAGGTTGTCCACCTTCTGTCTGGTGACAGGTCCGTGGCCTTCACTCGAGAACCTTCCTCTCTCAATTAGAGATAAAAGCCGTTTATTTTAATTAGACTTTCGGAAATCTCTTTATTGCCTACAACACTTTAATTAAGCATGGTTTATCATTTGTACAATAAACCGCGTGGCGATGAAGATAAGTGCTTCTGATATTGGATTGGCACTTGAGTCGATTATTTTTATTGAGTTGTCATATTTTCATTCACACATTATAGCGATGGAATCTATGCAGGTAAATAAACGTGAATATTATGGTCTGTGATTTCTATATTAAAGTTGGCTTTTCGCACATTTCGTACGAAATATAATCGTGCGAGATGACAACTAAGTCGTCTTTTTCTTGTAACTGGCACGGTATCAAATACATTAGGACTTTCTTAATGTTTTGTTTGTCACTTTTGAAGTGTCAAAAAAAGTTCTTAGCGCACCTAGCGTTAGGCACATTTAGTAGGTAAAAAAAACTAGTGGAGTCGCGCCGTAACGCTCTGCGAGCGACACCCTCAGTGACGTTTAATTGTATAAAATAAGCGCCATCTACCCGCTTCAATACGTACTTCTTGGTTCGTAACGTATAGTATAGCCCAACTGTTGAGACAAGTTAGATAAAATTAAACAGCGAGTTAAGCCGCGGGACAAAGCTATAGTATTTAAAACGTATGGAAAAAAACAACTCACCCCATCTGGGCTTTGCTTCTTGACTTCGCAGAACTCCGTGAGGACATCTTGCAGTTTCTTCGTCGAATCTGTAACGTATATTCAATTTAGTCTTGAAACAGGTAGGGTTGTCGCGCGACTGTATTAATCAATTTATACTGTTGTCAAAAAAAAAATGACGGTAGATGCCGTTACGATCATTTTTTACGGGAGGGGAATCCCTCGAGTGTATTTTACGTCATTTTTATTTAGTTCTCCCAAGTTGGCAACCCTTTTTATTAGTAAAAATGGTCACTTCGTAAACTAGGTCCTAAACGTAACATTGGGGAGGGTAAAAATCTTCAAAAATTGCGTTACGTAATACTTAAAGGCATTTTAATACGGGTGGTTTTAAGCTTTTGGTTTAATTTTATTTTTAATTATTTCAATAAATTGCGTCAAAATGCCTTTTATAGCGAGCAAAACTGGGGTGCAAGCTAGCAAAGCTAATAGATTAATAAGCTAATAGATTAACTTCGTCCCCGAATGGAACAATCTCGCGGGGACGAAGTGGAATAGTTAATCCGTTGAAATTTTGGATCAGAAAAGCTGGTTGTAAATTAAATAAAAATAACTAAAAAGTGACAACCCTAACCCGTTACGGGCGACACACGGATCGTTTCCCAGAAATGCTATTTGCACTTCAGAGTTGTATTTTACAACGGTACCCAAAAGTACATCCCTAGAGTATTATATATTGCATGTTCGAATTTACATATGACGTTTACGTACATAACGTTATCGCAAAAATGTATATGTATGCAAAGAAGAAGTATATAATTTCGATGATTCAAAGCCAAAACAATAGGAAAGGGAAAAAAGGAAATACAACGCCAAAATGCTATTATAAAATGCTATGCTGCAAAATTATATAGCATTTTGGCGTTGTATTGCTTAAGGGCGCGTAGCGTAGCTTAAGGGTGCTTAGCCAATCCTAGATTTGAATTTTATCTAAGTAAACAAAGTCCAATTCAAAAACTTTTTCAAAATAGATAAATAAAAGTGAAGACTCGGACAGAAAACATAATATAATGAAATTTTCTCAATAGAAAAAAATCACCAAGTGTACTCTCATTTCCATCGATTTTAGTTTTATTTTCAAAATGACACACATTACAAAACTAAAAGTGTATCAGTAATCTCACTTCACAGATTATCTAATGCTCTATGTAACGATTTTTCATTTGACATTGTAGTTTAGGAATAATTAATATTTAATATTTTTGGCACTTATAACATTTTGATTGAGCGAGATGCGCTATCTTCCGTCGCATGTTGTGCGTAGTTCTACGTATTTTATGTCACTGTCATGTCCAAGGGGCCACGCGGGTGAAATTACAAATTTTGTTTGCTTTATACGCACTCTTAAGAATACTGGAAAATGACAGAAGGAGCTATAGTACACAAACAGAGGCCTTTCATCATTTGACGAGCCCCTTTGGGGTTGCTTGGTTGTTGCAAACTTGAGGTTGCTAGTTGCTAGTAAACCAAGCAACAACTTGGTTGCTACTTAAGATGCTTGCTTTAACTGTCTGTATCAGGGATCCTGTGTTCGATTTCAGGCATAATCAAATTTGGAAATTTTATAGTTGTGTCTGGTTTCTTTATTTAAAAACGACCGTGATGTTATTTAACAAAAAATAATCCTTATGATAAAGCTACAGGGAATTTTTTATTCTCGTGTAGCGGGTTCGATTCCCGGTTCAACCATGTAATTATTTAAAAATCTATGAATGCAGTTGACGACCCCGTTGGATGAGTGGCAAGGGTGCTTGCCTAACGTCTCAGGGGCCCCGGGTTCGATTCCCGGCGGGGTCAACTTTGGAAATTCGCAGTCATTTGGGCAGCCCGTCTGGCGGCAGTAACCACCCCCCTTACAGGATACCACCGTGAAATAACAGCATTATGTGCTGTTGTGTTTCGGTCAGTGAGTAAGGGATGCCAGAGCCCATTAAATTCAGGTCAAGGTGAAATTTGGCATACCTTACTGTCACTTCAGTTGTATTTCCATTACATGGTAACCTTGAGGATCAATTAATTTGAGGAATAACCAACTCACCAGCAGCTTACAGTAGACATAGCGTGTTGTGTTTGTGCTCAATAAAATGTCGAGGATATGTTTATAATTTTTAATTATAGTTTGTTATCAATCACAAATGACCAAAGTGAATGACGCATATAATATTTTGTTTTACCACAAGCAGTTTAGATTGAAAACGCTTTCCTGCTTGTACCGTTTTCTATTTGTCGATAACTTGTGGGAATCAAAGATGGCGACGACGCGCGTTGCTTAGCAACCGTCAGATCGCGGCCTTCAGTCATGTCACCCACAAAATCTTATATAAAGTCGCGCCAAGGCCTTTATATCCTACGTATGATTGAATACTATAATATAAAAACAATATCTCCTATGTCGGTTTGTTCGCTTAAATTCAAATTCAAATTCAAATCATTTATTAGATGTAAGTTTTTACAAAACATTTATCTTCGTCAAAATTACAAACTACCACCGCATACTCATCCGGAAAATCCGGGCACACACACACACACTCACGCACACACAAATTGCACATCCCCTACCCCAGATCCCACCCCCATTGTTTAGAATTAATAATTAGTAATTAACTTAGGTAACATAATTTTAAAGACTTTGAAGTCCTACACCATCGAAATACTACAATGGAATTTGCGTCACAAGTGCCAAAGCGGCACATAAAAAGAACGCCTTTGACAGAATCATGGCGGACTCTTGCCTTCACGCGTCAATGGTAAAAGGTAGTAACGATTCAACTATTTCATTTTAAACTCTAATGGGTTGACGTAAAGTGAAATTTTTTTTAAATTACGTACTTATTATTATGTTTGTTTTGTTTTAAATGACAGTTCATGCTCTACGCATATGTCACTTTTAAATGTTCCATAAAATTCGTAGTGTTTTGTATGGCACGCGGGTTCCATGTTGTAGTAGTTTGATGTCCTACACAATGAAACCCCTGTAATTGGCAATGTAGTAATCAAACCCCTCTAATTGGATGTTATTTTGTTTATCTTTAGGGTTTATGAACAAAATAAAATAAATAAATACCAATCTAGAATAGAAACCCAATAATATTATATGTGGATTAGAATAATGACCACAGAATGTCAATGTATGAAATAGTGATGTGCCGGATATCCGTATCCGTATCTGCGGATATCCGAGAGAGAAGAAAGATCCGTATCCGTACCCGTTACTTTTTGGTGGATTTTTTTACGGATCTTTTTTCTTATTAATTTTTAATTTATAGCGGAAATTCTACATATACATAGGTGATTAAGTATCAATGAAAAACTATTAAATTCCATTCAAATTATTTTTTACTAGCTGGCGCCCGCGACTTCGTCCGCGTTGAAAAAGAAAAAAGTAGCCTATCCTGTGTCCCGTACGTCTAAATGTTTATCTACCAAGTTTCATGAAAATCAGTTAATTCGTTTAAGAGTTATGGAGGAACATACATACAGAAAAAAATTGTAAAAATGGTCAATTTAGTTTCAGTATCATGTATAGAGCCTATAAACACGATATCTCTGAAAACAAAGTAACTTACTCCATGACCGACCCTTACAGATTTATTATTAGTATTGATTTCTTAAAATTGGTACCTTTATAATGCAAGGGTCAAGTGGCGGGCGTAAACTGTCATTTCAAGGTCACGCGCACCGATTGAGTAAGAAAGTTAAGACCCGTATCCGTATCCCGCGGGTCAATGCTACCAAATATCCGTATCCGTATCCGCGGATTTACATTTTTAACGATCCGGCACATCACTAGTATGAAATAAGAGAGGTCATTACGTGGATATTGATGCGACTAGGTTTACGTGCAGCAATTCGCGTGGATTTTAGGTTCTGTAGTATGCAAATACTCTACTCACAGGAGGCCAACTCTTGGAGCTGTTGGAACTCAGCTGGCGACAACTTGTCCCATTGGAACCCGGTGCCGGCACCAGCGCTGCCGGAATTGGGCATCGCCAACTGCAACATTTAAAAATAACATTGTAATTTACATAGTGTAAAAAAAAAATTGAGAACCTTCAATATCAAATCAAATACCTTCAAATATGTATGTATCTCTATAGTATGTAATATTATGGACGAAATAGACGATCAAGCGTTTGGCGTGACGACAAAATGACGTGAGGCAACGGCGCTGATTTTACATACAGTTTTTGACATCAAGCCATCAGTTTTTACCATTCACCCGTGTATTTGGTCCATTAATATTACTTAATTGTATTCATAAGTCTTTATTTAGCACTAGCTGTTGTACGCGACTTCGTCCGCGTAACTTTATAAAATAGCCTTACCAACAGTGAAAGAATTTTTCAAATTGGTTTAGGAGACTATTCAATTCAAACAAACAATCAAATCTTTCCTCATTATACTTAATATTAGTAAGTATAGATGATTGTGTAAATATTAAACTAATATTATGAACTAGCTGGTGCCCGCAACTTCGTCCGCGTTGAAAAAGAATAAACTTTTTAACAAAAAATAAAACCCCATTTTCCCACCCTTAGGGTAGGAATTTTTTTTCCAAAATTATACGAGACCAACTTCGAGGTATAATACCCTATCCATTAAATAAAGAATTATCAAAATCGGAATACTCTGTAAAAAGTTATGCGGGGTTATACGCTACAATCGGTGAGTGAACAATCAATAATCCCCTGTTTTCCTACCCTTAGGGTTGGAATTTTTTTTCCAAATTAAAATGGGACCCCCTCGGGGGTGCACCCTTTCAAATAAAAAAAGAATTATCAAAATCGGACCGCCCTGTCAAAAGTTATGCGTGATCATACATAAAATAAATAAAAATAATAATAATAATATACGCGTCGAATTGAGAACCTCCTCCGTTTTTGTTTTTTCGTTTTCGTCGGTTGAAAAGTAGCCTATCCTGTGTCCTGTACGTCTAAATGTTTATCTACCAAGTTTCATGAAAATCAGTTATTTCGTATATTACTTGGATTAACATATAGGATACTTTCTATATATGCTGAAAAAACATTAGGTTCCGGAGGGATCGTCTAAAAAAATAAAAGCGCCGCCATCGTCATCACAGCGAAAAAGATGTAAGATATTTTCTCAGATTTTTTTTTTCATATTTCAACGAGAACGAACAGTTAAAGTGGAGCAAAGAGATCATATACTGGACCATAGGTGGATTACGGGTAATACACGGAAATCTAGCTCCAGCTAGTACAGAATACCTGCGAGTGAGTATGAATTCCAATTTTTTATTAAAACACCTGATACCTCCCACGATTGTCCAATAGCAAAACCATTCCTTTTATTAGGGGCTATTATACGTATTATTTCCAAACATTTTCCAAACGATAATGGCTGGACGTTGAGTTGGTGAAAACATATCGCTTTGTGATGATTCCCATCAATCATGACGAGCGGAAGAAATTTGACGTGTGAATGGACCTTATCTCAATTTACATGGGATATTTTTGGCGAAAATATATTATTAACAAAGAGAAAATCCCCAAGCGCCCCGATTCCCCGAAACGTGCGATTTCCAGGACGAAATGAAACGAGACAGACTAATTTGAACGATGAATATACAAGCTGACAACAGGGAATAGGCAAGGTAATGACTATACAGGGAAAAATAATAAAAAATATCACACTTTTTTTAAGATACAATAATTCCTTTAAGTACTTACTTTGAAATCAGACATCCTGTACAATATTGTTAAGTACTATAGTTACAAAATTTAGGTTTAAGGGAATTGAAGCCAATATAAACTTAGATAAATTTATTGTATACTAGCTATGGTACTAACTGGTGGTGAAAAATAAAAAATACCTGACATCAACAAGGGAAATTTAACTACACTTAGTGCCTCTTTCACCATCTGACAAGTAGGCTAACAGGTCACCGGGGATAAAGGAGCTGATATACCTGAGCTGATGATTTGTTTATACGGTAAAAGTCCCAAACATTAAAAAGAAAATAATAAAATATATCGAAGGATGCACTAAACCGAGTGCATAATTTAATAAAACATAAAATTGTTTCTAAAAGTTGGTGAAAGAGGCCCTTAGAGACATTGTAAATTTATGGGGAATTGTTATACCTAACCTTTGTTAGATTACTATCTAAGTGTATATTAATTAAATTAATAAAAATAAATACTAATATTATAAAGCTGAAGAGTTTATTTGTTTGTTTGGTTGAACGTTTTAAAATACATTTTAAACTTTTCAAACTAATGGACGAAATACACGATCAGTCCATCGCGTCAAATTGACTGACGTGAAGCCAACATTTGATCGTGAATGGGAAAAACTGATGTCTTGATGACAAACACTGGATTTCAAATTGCGCCGTTGCGTCACGTCACTTCATCGCGCCAACTGATCGTGAGTGTAGATAAGTACCAAGGAGGATAGAATACATTTCTATCCTCCTTGGTAGAGACACTACGCCGTGGCATCTTGCCGCGCTTCCGAATCAGAGCTCATGTCAACGTCACTCGACCCGGTCAAACGCATAAATGAAAGAAAATTGAACTGACCGTGTGTGGGCACAATTTTTGGCGTGGCTCCATTTGATTTAAGTCGTTTGAAGCCACGTCAAATGATTGATCGTGTATTTCGTCCATAAATGTAACATTTACTGAGATCCTTAACAATGCAGTTTGAAGGATTAATGCGACCGGGTAGAAACGGATATTGGAGTGGATTTGTACCGGATATAATCGGATACAACCGGGACAATGTATCCGGTTATTTAATGCGATGGGAACGCAGAGCGAGATACGAGTAGTAACTGTATCAGTGAAATTATAATTAAAATCTTTATAAAAATAGAAAGAAACAAAATAACCTATGCAACTCACTTAAGGGGCATAGTCATGCTAGACTGCAGTCATGCTAGAGACCTATCTTTGAAGGCATAGATCTCCTAAACGAGTATTTCAAAAAAACTGAAAAATACACATGTTATGTGCAATATAGTGAAGAAAAAAAATCATAGTTAATTTTTATTTTTTATTTTTGTTGTTACTTTTTTCAGAAAAAAATCTAATGTAACCATAATGTAATGTAACCTATACTTGCAAGGATATATTATTTCGATAAACCTATAGGTATATTTATACCAGTGTACGAGTGGGAAACTCAATACAACTTTTTTTCCACGTGTAATATAATTCTACAGTGGGATTTAATTTAAACTTATCTCATAACATAACAAAACCAATATTGTTTCTACCCGCAGAACAATACTCATTAAACTTTATGTAGTGTTGGAATTTGTAGTAACTGTCTCTATGGGGTAACTTTCAATAGGTGTGGATTAAATCGTGTATTACATATTTTATAGGGGTTTAATTACCCTGGCCGGCGTACCTCCACTTTCGGGTACGCCGAGATTCTGACAGGGAGCGTACCCCTCCCCGCGCTGGATGTCGTGGCGGAGCACCGATGTCGTGTCTAGTGATGTGCTGGGTATCCGTATCCGCGGATATCCGAGGGGGAAGAAAGATCCGTATCCGTATTCGTTACTTTTGGGCGGATCTTTTTCCTTATTATTTCTTAATTCATAGATGAAATTCTATATATAGGTGATTAGATAGCAATGGAAAAATATTAAATTCCATTCGGATTATTTTTTATTTCTTAAAATCAAACATTTTGCACCTTAATAATGCAAGCGTCAAGTGGCGGGCGTCAACTATCATTTCAAGGTCACGCACACCGACACCGATTGAGTCAGAAACTTAAAATCCAAATCCGTATCCGTATCCGCGGATCTTGACACCAAATATCCGTATCCGCGGCAATGATAATTAAAAGTATAGATGCGGCCATTCGAACATTTGCTTCGAGCGCATTTCGTACAGAAAAAAACTAATGCCATCTATTAGAACTTTAAGATTACTTCGTCACTACTACAGCCCTGACATGGGCCGTTAATATTGAATAATTAACAATGGGTTTTTTATTGTATAAACGTATTTAAACTAGCAATGAGTTACGTACCGAAAGTAAGATACTCCGTCCTTCACTTTTGTGCGTTTCTCATGATAATTTTTGCATTTTTTCATAAAGCAAGTGCCTACTTGCATAGTGAAAAAATGCAAAATTTTCATATCTTTCTACGCTCAGAATGAACACCCGTCGTCAACGCGAATGTCTTGGTGACTTAGCTGTCATTGGTGTCACTTTCCGATTTTGACACCCACGTACTAAGAGCGTTAGCCTTGTCCTTACGAAGTAATATAGTAAGTCAAATTATCCACGGATATACATTTTTAACGATCCGGCACATCACTAGTCTAGTCAAACAAACGTAGAATGTTAATTACTCCGCTGTTTTATGTTTAATTTACAAAAGTAAACATGATACCGATTTATCTTGTCGTTAACTAGGTTCGAATGCATACAAACTTAAAAAAAAGTATTAATTAAGATATGATCCTTGAAAAATCCATATTTTAACACAAGTTTTAATGCAACTTTGAGGTTGAATAGGTCACTCTAATGTACAAAAACTCCAAAATACTTTGCTTATAAACATTGATTAGTTATTCAAGAGTTCAAATAACTTTCCACGAAATAGATATATGCAGTAGTTTTGTCAAAAAGAGCCTTGGCCGAAGAGTCTGTTTATGATTTTATTTTTGGTATGAATCATTGTGCATCTCACTCGACTGCTCTTCCCTCGCATTGTGCTGTGTGAGACAGGACGCATTTTAGCCATGAGACCGATGAGTTCGGGCCGCCGCCTTGTTTCACCTTAAGTCTTATATAGCCTATGTCTTATTCGGATGTATCCGTACTAATCCGTACTAATATTATTAATGCGAAAGATAGTATGGATGTATAGATGTTTGTTACTCTTTCACGCAAAAACTACTGATTTGATTTCAATGAAACTTTACAATGATATAGCTTATACATAAGAATAAGACATAGTCTATATAAATTACGCGGGCGAAGTCGTGTTCAGCCCACTAGTAAGCTATATTATCGTAGTTTCATTGAAATCCATTCATTAGTTTTTGCGTGAAAGAGTAACAAACATCAATACATCCATCCATACAAACTTCAGCATTTATAATATTAGTACGGAATTACGGATGAAATGTGCGAAGAGCCAACTTAATTGCCAACTTTAATTGCGTGCGACATGACACGATCAGAAAATCGTAGTAGGCGCTTAATTGGCACACAATTAATTTTACTTAAGAAACTTGAAATAAGAGTACAGTATACCGTACAAAATTTATACCTATTAATGGTATATTACTAACTAGCTGGCGCCCGCGACTTCGTCCGCGTTGAAAAAGAAAAAAGTACCCTATCCTGTGCCCCGTAAGTCTAAATGTTTATCTACCAAGTTTCATGAAAATCAGTTAATTCGTTTAAGAGTTATGGAGGAACATACATACAGAAAAAAATTGTAAAAATGGTCAATTTAGTTTCAGTATCATGTATAGAGCCTATAAACACGATATCTCTGAAAACAAAGTAACTTACTCCATGACCAACCCTTACAGATTTATTATTAGTATTGATGATGAAGTAAATACACAAATAAATCAAAAATATCTTTATTATTTTAGAATGTGGAGTGCGATGAAGCCTTTACTCGTCTAGAGGTCCTTAATAACTGGAGCAAAAATGCTTAAAAAATTTTTTTAAAAAAAACAGTGGCACTCTGAGACAGTGTCGACAGAAGTGAAAACTTATACAATTACGTGTTTATTTTTTGATACTTATCAACAGAGGTGTCGGTTACGGTAACAGTGTCGGTAACGGTAACAGTGTCGCGAGTTCAATGGTTTTTTTTCCATCTCAAAAATGCCCAACGCTTCAAAAACTAAATTTACGGTATGTAGGTACAATATTATTTTTGTTGAAATTAATTATTAATATAATTATCCATAACCTTTTTTTATGCTAAGGTCCACAAATAGACATAGGTACTTACAGTCGCCAAATATAAATAGGTGCTGCCTGTGCGATGCATCTCGAATAAACATATTTTTTAACTATATATAGACGGGACAAGACGAAAGAATTCAATACTATTGATTTTTGTAGCGATCAAGATCAATATTTTTGTAGAAAAATTTTCCTAATGGCCGCTCAATCTTTCAACTCTCTTTGATCTCGAACTAACACGGCCGTCCTTCGTGTACATCCTCATCCGCCACAACCCCAAAGATAATAGGCGTTGCTAGCCCCTTTTACTATTAAGAGTGCGTATAAAGCAAACAAAATTTGTAATTTCACCCGCGTGCCCCCTTGGACATGAGAGTGACACAAAATACGTATAGCCCAATCAAATAAGGATTTGACCCGGGAATAATTAAAAGTGTCGATTTTCCTTCGGAAATCGGTGAGGGGGCTCACTGGCAGTCTACATTTCGAAACTCGGGGTTCCCACCCTCTTGCTTCAGCCGCCATCTTGAATTTAAGGGTAAATTTTTGTTTATACAATAACTCGTTTATTTTCAATTTTACACGGAAAATGGTTATTACCAAAGTTGTTTGGAATTTAATTTCCTACAATTTTGGTCCTCATCAATTTTTTTCTACGATCGATATTTTTCGATGTAGACCCGAAAAGGGGGGGTGAATTTTTTATTATCAAATAACTCGTTTATTTTCAACTTCACAAGAAAAATGGTTGCGACCGAAGTTGTTTGGAATTAAATGTCATACATTTTCGGTGAAAATTTTATTTTTCCAGTTGGGAAATTACAGTGTTGAAAATTTGAAATGCTCATCGTACTTTATACTTTATTTCTTAGTGTACACTCCTTTCCCTTTACCATAAGCGTGCATCCTGAAAATATGAATCTTGCATCGTTTATACATCATCATTTATACAAAAAATTACAAATATACTTGAAATAATAATCATAATACTAATAATAATATAATAAACGAGATAATAGAATTATTTGGTTCACCCCCACCTCTTTTGAGGTTTACATCGAAAAATATCAATGATAGCAAGAATTTGAAGAGAACCAAAATTGTAGGAAATTTAATTCCAAACAACTTTGGTCATGACCATTTTTCTTGTGAAGTTGAAAATAAACGAGTTATTTGATAATAAAAAATTCACCCCCACCTCTTTTGAGGTCTACATCGAAAAATATCGATCATAGCGAAAAATTAATGAGGACCAAAATTGTAGGAAATTTAATTCCAAACGATGTTGGTCATGACCATTTTTCGTGTGAAATTGTAAACAAACGAGTTATTTGATAATAAAAAATTAACCCCCCCTTTTCGGGTCTACATCGAAAAATATCGATCGTAGAAAAAAATTGATGAGGACCAAAATTGTAGGAAATTAAATTCCAAACAACTTTGGTGATAACCATTTTCCGTGTAAAATTGAAAATAAACGAGTTATTGAATAAACAAAAATTTACCCTTAAATTCAAGATGGCGGCTGAAGCAAGAGGGTGGGAACCCCGAGTTTCGAAATGTAGACTGCCAGTGAGCCCCCTCAACGATTTCCGAAGGAAAATCGACACTTTTAATTATTCCCGGGTCAGCCCTGCTTTTGATCTTATTTGACTGGGCTAGTACAACTACGCACAACATGCGACGGAAGATAGCGCAACTCGCTCAATAAAAATGTTATAAGTGCCAAAAGTATTAAATATTAATTATTCCTAAATTACAATGTCAAATGAAAAATTGTTACATACAGCCTTAGATAATATGTGAAGTGAAATTACTGATACACTTTTAGCTTAGTAATGTGTGTCATTTTGAAAATAAAACTAAAATCGATGGAAATGAGAGCTCACTTGGTGATTTTTTTCTATAGAGAAAATTTCATTATATTATGTTTTCTGTTACAGTCGTCACTTTCATTTATAATGTATTTATCTATTTAAAAAAATTAATTAAATTAGACTTTGTTTACTTAGATAAAATTAAAATCTAGGATTGGCTATTTCTCTTTATACCCACTCTTAAGTGAACCATCAGATTGACTGCCAAAATATACCAAGAAAATTTAAAAGCACTTCCTAAAGATTTCCAGTACTAAGAAATTTGGAATAAAAATTATTTGTGTCATTCAGTGTTCAAGCAATTAGTTGCAGTCTAAATTATAGGCGACTTGCTTCCAGTTTGGCAAGGATGCATTTTTGGAGTTTACTCCGTCACATGTCACACGTTACGCGTTACAGGCTACAATATGCTTTAATAATATTAATATAATATATTTAATATATTATATTAATAACATGTTTAATTATATTTATTAAAATATTTATTGATTCGTTCGTTCGTATTTATTAAATTATTTATTTATCGTTCGTAAGGGGTAAACTGCGTGCGTCGGAGCTGACACACACACTTTTTTTTGCAATTTATATATTTACACAAACCTACAATATCGTGTAATTATGACTATTCTGTCTAGGTAATAACAGAAACACACATGTAATATGTATTATATGGAATTTAATTATACAAATAGGAGGGGCTCCAAACTTAATGCGAGTTTATGTACGACCTTCGTCGCTTTGATGGCGTGTGTTACAAGCGATAAGCGATCGGTCAGTTGACGACAGGTTTGATCTAGTGGCTTGGCTTAGCTTAGCTGTTAACCAAACGGTCGCGGGTTCGAATTTCGCTAGGGGCAAATGTTTATGTGTTAACATTTACCCTTGTAGAGTCATGGATTTTTGTATTTAAAAAAATATATTTATTGGCAGGCATATATTTATTATACAGCGTTTTCAAGAAGAACGTGAAATAACAGTTCGTTTGCTGTTCTGTTTCGGTGAGTGAGTAAGGGATGCCAGAGCACATTATTTATCCCTTCCCTTCTTTGTACCTTATCACTAATCCTTCAAAGGTCAGCAGCGCACTTGCAACACACACACAGCGTTGCATGTGTTATAGGCGACGGTAGCCACCTACCAACAATTAGTAGACCGTTAGCCTTTCTGTCGATCTTAAAATAAAAAAAAAAACCTCCATAAAATGCTCCATAAAGGCATAAAATGCTAAAATACAGGGCGTCCCAAGACTATGCGGCATGAAGGGAAAGTACCTTAAATATCGTAGATAGGATACTTTGCTGAAAGAAGACTTTGAGTTATTTTTAAAAGTTAGTAACACTGCATTCAAAGATTTTCTAAAAACTACTTGCTTCGTCTGGGAATCGAACCGACTTAAATGTGAAAAAAAATCACCCCTATTTTTATGATGCCAATGGAAAGAATGGATTAAAAATAATTATTCTTCTTAAGTAACATAGTATCTTAAAACAAAGGAATAACGTAAAATGTTTGATTCAAATTTCAAGAATATTATTTATTGCCAAGGACGACGTAATTTTTAGAAAATCTTTGAATGCAGTTTATTACTAATTTTTAAAAATAACAAAATCTTTCAGCAAAATATCCTATCTACGATATTTAAGGTACTTTCCCTTCATGTCGCATAGTCTTGGGTCGCAGCGCACTTAAACTCACCTGGTGGTGTCAATAGGCCCATTATAATATTCAACATTAAAAACATTTCTTATTAGTCACTCTCAAAGTGGCAAATGTATAGTTTGACCATCAGCCTGCTAGTCACCGTTTACTACAAGAAAATCAAATAAAAAATCCGCTTACGCTTATCGCTTGGACAGTTGAAATGGAATTTCATATCTCTCCAAGGCTCCTTATAAAAGAAGATTACGCCGAGATAAGTAAAGGAAGTACCAGATCGCATATTATTGTTTTACAGAACTTCCCTTTATTTAACGTATTGTTTGTCTTAATAGACTAAATAATAGACATGTTTTCTGCAATATATTTTTTACTAGCTGTTGCACGCGATTTCACCCGCGTAATCTTGTAAAATATAACCAATGTTACTCGCTAATAATGTAACTTTCGATAGGTGAAATAATGCACCCCTCATTATCTATCTTATAATACTAAACGAGGAATTCTTGTATGCGACGACGATCTCGCAAACGGCTCTAACGATTTTGACGAAAATCTAGAATTAGGGGGTTTTTAGGTCTAAAAATCGATCTGTCAGGGTCTTATATTCGAGAAAATTCGTTTTGGGTAGTTTTTTTAATGGCGCGGTTACAAAAGTAATACCGCTTGCTCGTTTAATATTTAGAATTATTGATTAATTTTATTAATTTAAGTATTCTTGATTTTTTTTATATAATATTATATATATATATATATATATATATATATATATAAATATAGACTTATATATATATATAGACTTTCTTTCTTACATGTAAAAAACTTCATTGGTCATCCAGGTACTATTTTATAAAGTTATGCGGACGTTGACGCATACAACAGCTATAATAAATTATAAAGACACTAGCTGGCGCCCGCGACTTCGTCCGCGTTGAAAAAGAAAAAAGTAGCCTATCCTGTGTCCCGTACGTCTAAATGTTTATCTACCAGGTTTCATGAAAATCAGTTGATTCGTTTAAGAGTTATGGAGGTACATACATACATACAGAAAAAAATTCTAAAAATGGTCAATTTAGTTTCATTATCATGTATAGAGCCTATAAACACGATATCTCTGAAAACAAAGTAACTTACTCCATCACCAACCCTTACAGATTTATTATTAGTATTGATAAGTCGCATGGAAAAGCCAGTTTCATGATATACCAAAATACAGAAATTTAATAATAAAAGGAATGCCATAAAATCCAGTGCCGTAACGCCAGTAAATCAAAGTAATATATTTTTTTAACTCAAAAGAATTACCAGCGTGAGTCTCTTAAATCCAGCTGTCAAACTTACGTCGTAAATTTACGAGTGCGTTATTAAATCTCGCCTTTTTCGTTTACATTATTGCGACAAAATATTTTATTTTATATTTTTAATTGTTTTTGAATTACATATTTTATACTTAACAAGGGGTGCCTTCGCATGAATGTATAAAAATCCATTGAAATAGAAAAAATAGAATAGAATAGATAGAATAGAATAGAATAGAATAGAATAGAATAGAATAGAATAGAATAGAATAGAATAGAATAGAACAGAACAGAACAGAACAGAACAGAACAGAACAGAACAGAACAGAACAGAACAGAACAGAACAGAACAGAACAGAACAGAACAGAACAGAACAGAACAGAACAGAACAGAACAGAACAGAATAGAATAGAATAGAATAGAATAGAATAGACATGACGACGTGACGTTTTACGATAATACCATACTAAGCGGGAATGTTTTTTTTTTCAGTAACAAATTCAAAATTATGTCAGCGTAAAGACTCGCACGTGATACTGACACGAAAGAAAAATGTAAACAAACGATACGTCTCTTTTTCAGTGTTGGCATCAAGCCACTATTTGGTATGTCACGTGCGTCCACGAAACGCCACTGTATAAACTTTGAACCTAGGACACTTAACGCCTTTTTCACCAACTACAAATAAAGTGTTGATTAGTTACTTTTAGAAATAATTTTATGTTTTATTAAATTACTCAGTCGGTTTACTGCATCATTCGATAGGCAATTTTTTTTTATTATTTTTTATTTAATGTTTGGGACTTTTACCGTACAAACAAAGGTACCTATTTCAGCTAAATTATTCCCGATGACAGGTGACTTTAAATGACGGTTAGCCTACTTGACAGATGGTGAAAGAGGCCCTTGGTGTTTTACGAGACCTTACTGCATAGGCAATTTAGCTTTCTATTATTAGAATCCTGAGCTAATATTATAAATGCGACAGTGACATTTTTTGTAACGCTATCACGCCTTTACCTACTACTCAATCGATCATCAAATTTCGCATACACGTTAGCAGTTAAACAGAAAAGATATAGGGTACCAAACGAAACCAATTTCAACCAAAAAATATAGCACTAATTCCTAAGGGAAAATAAAAATATATGAATAGTAGATTGAATATATGTTTTAACACCTATGAAAAAAGTAGATGTGGACAATGTCACAGGCAAATGTTAGTATCAAAATAAATGGCACCTATTGTTGGTCTTAAACATTTCATACACATACAGTTTATACCATGCAATTCAAATTAATATCTTAAGATTTAAGTTATCTTATCATCGAAATACTACAATGGAATTTGCGTCACAAATGCCAAAGCGGCACATAAAAAGAACGCCTTTGACAGAATCATGGCGGACTCTTGCCTTCACGCGTCAATGGTAAAAGGTAGTAACGATCAACTTCTACTATTTAATTTTAAACTCTAATGGGTTGACGTAAAGTCACATTTTCTTTAAATTACGTACTTATTATTATGTTTGTTTTGTTATAAATGACAGTTCATGCTCTACGCATATGTCACTTTTAAATTCGTTGTGTTTTGTATGGCACGCGGGTTCCATGTCGTAGTAGTTTGATGTATCTTATCAAAAACTACGCGCGAGAAAATAAATTCAAGCAGTCTCTCACTAACGCGACGCGACGACTGGACTTGTTTGATGCTAAATGCACCGTGTGAACCTGGGCACGGGTCGCTAGTAATATATGAATATGAATTAATATGAATAGTAGCCCACGATATGCCCATAATATTAGTTTATTATGGAATGAGTAGTTAATACCAGGTAAAACTTTGTCTAACTTCACACATTTCGTGCACAATAGTATTCCACATAATTTTAGTTTAATTGATGTTTAAATTCTTAAGAGTCGGCATTTCAAAGGACTATTTTGGTGGCCATCGTTTCTCTTCTATTCATTTCCGATTGAAGTGCCGACGTGCATTAATTCGAATCAAATTTTGGGGCGTTTGGAGCAAACATTTGACCAAATATTACTCCAGTAGCTTCCCGTCTTTCTGTCCTGTAAAACAGTAGCTTCCCGTCTTTCTGTCCTTATGTATGCTTAGATCTTTAAAACTACGCAACGGATTTTGATGCGTTTTTTTTTTAAATAGATAGTGATTCAAGAGGAAGGTTTTAGTATATAATTTTAAACACGAGCGAAGTCGCGGACACCAGCTATCTACTATAAATTTAGATACAAACCCTGAAAACTGTAATGTATGTGGGTAGACCTAACACATGTGGGTAAATCGATGTATGTTATAGGAAATAAAATCAGTTCTGAGCCAACCGCCATTGTGTATTATTCGTACATCTCAGTGGCGACGAGGATGGGATGGATATTAACAAAATTAGTCGTTGCGGTAAAAATCATGCCTTTTGGAAAATTACACGAGTTCGATTTAAATGATCGTCATAATTGGGACGCATACGTACGACTTGTGAAACAGTTCATTTTCTTAAATGAAATAAAAGATGAGCTGCGAGTAGCTACTTTAGTGACACACGTCGGAGCGCCTACCTACGAACTTATGTGCGATTTGTGTGCACCGTACCACCCCGAAAACAAAACGTTCGACGAGTTGATAAAACTCGTAAGTGATCATCTGGAACCGAAAAGGTCAGAAATTGCCGAACGACACATATTTCGACAGAGACGACAAAATGAGACCGAAACGATCGGCGCCTTTCTACAAAATTTAAAACATTTGGCGAAACACTGCAATTTCGGCGCAACTCTGGAGGAGAACATCAGAGATCAATTCGTGTCGGGTCTCCAGAACGAAGAGATGCGTTCTCGTCTCTTCGCAGAACCCACTTTAAACTACAAAAGGGCGGTTGAGCTGGCGCTTGCATTGGAAGCCGCAGAACGGCACGCGGAGGCGGCAGGTGGCGGCGCGCGCGCAGGCTGGGCGCCGGACAGCGGCGCTGGCGGCGCACGAGAAGGCGGGGCGCCGAGCAGCTCAGGACTCGGGCAGGGCGCGGTCGGCCTGCATCGAGTGGGCGCGAGGCCCACTCCGAAGCGGCGACCCGCTTGCTGGCGCTGTGGCAAGGGTTGCCACACGCCGAATATGTGCTGGTGTAAATCATTAGTGTGTAATATGTGTGGTGATTGTGGGCATTTGACCCATATGTGCGCGAATAAAGGCAGTAAGAGTGTTAACGTTAATAAGAAATGTTACCAAAATTACATAGAGGACAGTGATTCGGACAGTGACGGTTTATTTCATATCTTATCTGTAAATAGCAATATAAGAGATGGTCCCTATCATTGTACATTAAATGTAGAAAATATAGATATTATGTTCGAAATTGATACGGGAAGCAGAATCTCGGCGATTTCAAAAAAGTTTTATGATAATTGTTTTTCGCACATACCAATAACAAAAGATAATATTAAACTGCAGTCGTACACGGGCGACGCGATCGTACCGCACGGTCGCATCGCGGTGCGAGTGAGAGGCGCGAGCGAGATAGTCGAGTTGCCTTGGTTTGTTATCTTTAACGGTGGCCCTCCGCTGTTGGGACGCATTTGGCTTCGTAAATTAAAATTAAATGAAATCAATAATAACAAAATTTACCTATGTAATAATAATCTAGTGTCTAATTTAGAAAAAGAATTTCCCACAGTATTTGGAGAGGGCATAGATACATTCAAAACAGCAATAAAACTATTTTTAAAATATGAATCGCCGATATTTTGCAAAGCCCGTCCATTGTCATTAGCGTTACGCTTACACGTAGAGCGCGAGTTACTAAGGTTGCAATCAGAAGGCGTCATTGACAAAGTAGAAAGATCAGACTATGGAACACCTATCGTCCCAATAATTAAACGAGACGGCACCATAAGAATATGCGGCGATTACAAAATTACTGTAAACCCTTTATTAAAAGACTTTTATTATCCATTGCCGCGAATCGAGCAGCTATTCCCCGCCTTAAGTGAAGGCGAACAATTCACTAAGCTAGACCTCAAAAATGCGTACTTGCAATTAATTTTGTATGAGGCTTCGCAGCCGCTCACAGCGATCACAACCCACGTCGGTATCTATGTATATCGTCGCGCACCTTTTAGACTTAAATGTTTAACAGACATTTTTCAAAAATTAATAGAAGAAACACTATGTGGATTGGATTATGTTGTATATTTCATAGACGACATCTGTGTGAGCGGCCGCAATAAAAGCGATCACATGCAAAATTTAAAAATAGTTCTTAACAGATTAAATGAAGCAGGGTTACGTATAAAGTTCGAAAAATGTGAATTCTTTAAAAGTGAAATATGTTATCTCGGTTATCGCATAAATAAGCATGGTGTATATACAGACGAAAGTAAAATCACTGCTATCGCCAAATTGCCGGTATCACAGAACGTGTCTCAATTTAGGCCAGCCTTAGGATTGATAAATTATTATTCACGATTTATACTGAATATCAGCACAGTGCTGAACCCGTTATATAGATTATTAGCAAAAGGTACGCAATGGATAGGGAGTGAGGAATGCGATAGTAAATTTAATGTGATTAAAGAAAAATTGGTCAGCGGGCCCGCTCTCGTGCACTACTCGCCGGAACTGCCACTGGTGTTGGCGGTGGACAGCAGCGCGTATGTAATAGGTGCTGTACTCGCGCACACCTATCCCGATGGCAGCGAGCGTATCGTATGCTGTGCGTCGCGCACCCTCAACGAAACGGAATGTTGCTACAGTCAAATCATCGAGGAGGTGCATGGCGGGCATGTGGGCATAGTTAGGATGAAGGAGATCACGCGAAACTACGTTTGGTGGCAACATCTAGACGCGGAGCTAGAGGAGCGCGCTCGCACATGCGCTACCTGCCGCGACCAGCGAGACGTGCCACCGCGGGCTCCCCCAGTGCCGTACGTCTGGCCGAACGAGCCTTGGACACGTCTTCATGCTGATTTTCTACAACACAACAATGGGAAATATTATTTCGTAATCTTGGATGCCCACTCGAAGTGGATCGAGGCATTCCGCATGACCACTGATACGTCTGCCTCCTCGGTAGCTGCTAAACGGAGGGAACTGTTTGCGAGATTCGGAATACCAAAGCAAATGGTAACAGATGGCGGACCTCCATTCACGTCGGCTGAACTAGATCAATTTTTTAAGAAAAATGGAATAGAATACCTTCTTATCGCGCCTTACCATCCATCGAGTAATGGTGCTGCGGAGAACGCAGTAACGACTGTAAAAAAGGTTATTAAGAAAGCGGTAATTGAAGGCGAAGATATCGATCGCGCCTTAAGTAAATTCTTACTTCAATACCGCAATAGTACGCATTGTAGTACTGAACGAGAACCCGCCGTGGCCATGTTGGGGCGGCGCTTACGTTCTAGATTGGACATATGCTGCGGCCGGCAAGCGCTGCCCATTGTGTTCAGAGGGCGCAAAGCAAACAGGTCGACAACGCGGGAGGCAGAGCACGCGAGGTCGCCGTCGGCGACACGGTGCTGGTAAAAAATATATATTCGAAATACGGTCAATCTGTGACACCGGTCGGGTTACCTAACCTGCGACCGCGAAAGAACCGACCGACTTATAAAGAATTATTTATAAATCTTTATTATTTTATAAATATACACTAGCTATTTTTACCAATTCTCCTTGTTAAAGTAAATAAAAAAAAATAATAATAAAAAAATAACAAATAATAATAAATAAAAAAATAAAAAAAATCTCTATTATCATAGTATTCTACGTATACGTATTCATACACCATGCTTATTAGCGATACGAAGTTCTTATTCTTGGTATCTATCTATTCAAAATTTATTTATTTTTTAGTTTTCTTTTTTTTTATTTTTGTTTTTTTTTTAGTTGTAATTTTCTTTATAAGTTACCTTATTTAAATTTAATATATATATATATATATAATGCCGTGTATAACTTGCATAATTTTCGGGGGAGGAATGTGTGTAATGTATGTGGGTAGACCTAACACATGTGGGTAAATCGATGTATGTTATAGGAAATAAAATCAGTTCTGAGCCAACCGCCATTGTGTATTATTCGTACATCTCAAAAACTTTATAACAGCAAATATGTAAGGCGTTATATTGCTTTTCACATTTAGTCAGGCTCTAGTACATCCCTTACTTTTAATGCGGGCGAAGTCGCGGGTACCAGCTACTTGTTAATATTCGTATAAAACAACACCAAATTATTGAGAAATTCGAGCGAGTTGTGTAGTATAGTAACTCAATGGACGGACTACCTAAAGGACTTCGCAGGAAGCGGCTGGATGTAAAGGACAAAAAGATCGCGCGTTGTGGCGAGCCTAAGGCTCTGTACCCGGTACAGGAAAATCATTTGTTTATTCTGTGATAAGGTACCTAGTGTGGCGGATCGTCAAAAATGTAGATCCGCGGATACGGATATTTTGTGTTAAGATCCGCGGATACGGATACGGATATGGATCTTAACTTTCTTAGTCAATCAAGTGTCGATGCGCGTGACCTTGAAATGATAGTTGACGCCCGCCACTTGACGCTTGCATGTTTGTTTTTAAGAAATAAAAAATAATCTGAATGAAATTTAATGATTTTTCATTGCTACCTAATAGCCGGATCCACACCAAACGATCCCATTTTGGATCGCAGATCGCAGATGGATCATGGATCGTGCTCGTATCGACGGCTTGAATTTCTTGCGATCCTGCCGCGCCGCTCCACCCGATTCACTGCGATCCACAGAGCCCACAGTTGATCTCTCGCTCGCTATGCAGTCACACGTGCAGCGAATTGCCGTAGCAGCAACAACTTACATTATTCTTAAATATTTACGAAAAAAATCACAAAAACAGAAAAGACGTTACTGGGTGAAAACTTTATATAAAAACCGGTTAGAATATGACACTTAGCTTTACAAAGAATTTGATGATGGAGTTGAATCGCGCGCTCCACACAAAACCGTTTACACCACGCGCACCAAGAGACTGAGGCATCTTTGGACTAGATCAAAAAACTGACAACAAACGGATCGCTCGCGGCAAGGAACGCGCGATCCTGCCGCGCAGTTTAGATCGCGCGAAGCACGTCCACACCAAATGCTCCTGTGGATCGCGCTCCAACCGCGCGCGATCGGAGCGCGGTGGATCTGTTGGTGTGGATCCAGCTAATCCTTACTAATAAATTATAAATGTGAATGTGAGTTTGTTTGTTTGTTATGCTTTCACGCAAAAACTACTAAACCGATCACAATGAAATTTTGCATACACTTTGTTTGGGAGACCAGAAAGGACATAGGGTACCTTTGATCGTTCAACACGGACGAAGTCGCGGGCACCAGCTAGTCACGTATATGTAGAATTATAGAGCTATAAATTAAAAATTAATAAGGTAAAAGATCCGTGAAAAGATCCGCCAAAAAGTAACGGATACGGATACGGATATCCGGCACATCACTAGACCTACATACATATTCATCTACATATTCGTAGTGTTAATTCGGAAATGTTTGTTTGGCCCGATTTTACGATCTGTGCCATAGATACAAAACAGATAGATTGGAGTTGCTATCTACTGTATTTGTGTATTCTCACCGCTTATAAATGAAAAGTAACCCACTTAAAGGGCTGTATATTTGTACAGGTATACAATTACATCTGTATATGTGTCGTTCATTGTAAAAGTGGTGTAACTCCCTATTTTTAAAAAACATCTTTTCTTGCCTAATGGTGTCACATTTAGTCATATCTTTCAATATAAAAGTGAAGTAACTCCAATAGTTACATTAAAATCCCATAGATGAAAACAATGAATGAATGCTTATATTTTTTTTCCTACACTATAATTCGCAAAAAGCTCGTTATTCTAAAATTTAGTTACAAGGAGATAATTCACTTTTACAATGAACGACACATATCTTACTAACTAGTTTTTGCGTGCTGCCGCGGTCTGCAAGCAGCCCGCGGGGGCGCGGTTGTGTTTTATTTTGGTTTGGTTTTGCCATAATTAATTGTTTTTGGTTTGTTTTTGGGTCTTTTGTTTTGTAATTCGTGAAAAATTGGGGGTAAGTGAAGGGGGCGGGGGGAGGGGTGAGGGGGGGGAGTCTCAATAGGTCACCCTCGTTGAGACCTTTCAAATGATACCCAACACGGGGGGTCTACCTCTAACAGTTGACCGTGGTCTACTGAGTAGACCGGAACTGAAATTTTTTTAAATTTGGTCTATTCTAAAAAAATCGTCTTCTCGAGACGTCTCCAATGAGCCCAAACACGAGGGGTATCGGTCGCACCGTTTCCGAGTTACAAACGGGGTGTTAAAAGGGGTGGATTGGGGTCACTGTATCTTGGCTGTGTCTAAATGGCCGAAGGGGATGGGCTTTTGTGTTGCCTTTTGCCATAATTAATTGTTTTGGTTTGTTTTTGTGTCTTTAGTTATGTAATTCGTGAAACATTGGGGTTTAAGTAAGGGGAGGGGGGGGGGGAATAGGCTCAATAGGTCTTCCTCGTTGAGACCTTTCAAATGATACCCAAGACGGGGGGTCTACCTGTAACAATTGACCGTGGTCTACTGAGTAGACCGGAACTGATATTTTTTTAAATTTGGTCTACTCTAAAAAATTCGTCTTCCCGAGACGTCTCCAATGAGCCCTAACACGACCCGGCTGCGTCAAGTCGTTTCCGAATTAAAGCCGGGGGGGTTGGAGGGGGGTTCAAATTTTTTATCTCGTCGATACGTCTCAAATGAGTCCAAACACGAAGCAGTTGCTTCAAGTCATTTCCGAATTACGGTAGGGGGGGGGGGGGTTGGAGGGGGGTTCAAATTTTTTATCTCGTCCAGACGTCTCCAATGAACCCAAACACGACCCGGCTGCGTCGCGCCGTTTCTGAGTTACGGACGGGGTGTTAAAAGGGGGGGGATGGGGTGGATTGGGGTCACTGTATCTTGGCGGTGTCTAAATGGCCGAAGGGGATGGACTTTTGTGTTGCCTTTTGCCATAATTAATTGTTTTGGTTTGGTTTTGGGTCTTTGTTTTGTAATTCGTGAAGAATTGAGAATAAGTAAGGGGGTGGGGGGAGGGAGGGATAGTCTCAATAGGTCACCCTCGTTGAGACCTTTCAAATGATACCCAACACGGGGGGTCTACCTGTAACAGTTGACCGTGGTCTACTGAGTAGACCAAAACTGAAAATTTTTGAAATTTGGTCTACTCGAAAAAATTTATCTTCCTGAGACGTCTCCGATGAGCCCAAACACGACCCTGCTGCGTCGCCCCGTTTCCGAGTTACAGACGGGGTGTTAAAAGGGGGGGGGGGGGTGGGGTGGATTGAGGTCACTGTATCTTGGCAGTGTCTAAATGGCCGAAGGGGATGGACTTTTGCGGCTCTCCGGCCACCGTTGCCACCGCTGCGGCCCTCGAGCCCGGGGTCGCGAATTCCTCGGAGGGGGGCCGGGGGGGCGGGTCGCGCTGCGCGCTCCCCTATCCCCCCCATCGCCCCTCCTCGTCATCCGCCCCCCGGCCTCGAGACCCTTCGCGGCGGGTCGACCACCCTCCTCTAAAGGTGCAAAATCGCCATTCAGGTGTGATTTGTATGGAAGGGGGGTGAAGGGGGGAAGGTGGCGTGAAGGCGACGGTCCCAGGGGGTGGACCTCGGGGTGTAGTGGTTATCCGCCAAAGTGACCACCCACCTATCCCGGGTGGTTTTGGAGATATTCCCATCCATACAAATGTGAAAAAGCCACTTTTGTATGGGAACGGGACGAAGGGGGCGGGATAGGGGGATTAAACCTATCCCGGCATTCGGAACACCACGATAGGTGATCATCCCCCGAAGACGCCACCCCTCTATCTCCAGTGGTTTTGGAGGTGTTCAACTTTGAAATTTCAAAAAAGTTGTATGGAGTTTAAAAAAAATGTATGAACGGGATGGGGATTAGTAGTCCGGTGGTAAGGGCCGATGACCCTCTATGACATTCCGCAAACGCCACCCTTCTACCCCTCTTAGTTTCCGAGGACCTCTTACCGTCTCTGTACCGGGTCGGTGGACCGAGGGTGCCACAAGTGCCTGGAGATTGGGATTTCACCCACTATCCGACGGGATAAGATAGACCGCCCCACATTGCCCAGTTCCAGGTGAAACGGGAGCTGTTCCGAAATACCATAAATTTGTATGGGGGCGGGATGAAGGGATGGAAATCCCGATAAACGGGATGGCCCCTTGGAAGCATCCCACTGAGGGATGGAAACGCGCAATGGAGAACATCCACCTATCCGGGATGGTTTTGGAGATATTCCCATCCTTTTCGCCGTAAATGCCACTTTTGTATGGGAGCGGTATGAAGGGGGCGGGATGGGGGGATGAAACCTATCCCGCCACTCGGACCACCACGATAGGTGGTTATCCCCCGAAGACGCCATCCCTCTATCTCCGGTGGTTTTGGAGGTGTTCCACTTTGAATATTTCAAAAAAGTTGTATGGAGTTTAAAAAAAATGTATGAACGGGATGGGGATGAGTGGTCCGATGGTAATTGCCGATGACCCTCTATGACATTCCGCAAACGTCACCTTTCTATCCCTCTCAGTTTCCGAGGACCTCTCGCCATCTTTGTACCAGGTCCGTGGACCGAGAGTGCCAAAAATGTCTGGACCTCAAGACTTTACCCACTATCCGATGGGATAGGATAGACCGCACCGCATCGCCATCTTCCAGGTGAAACGGGAGCTGTCCCGAAAAAGGGTAAATTTGTATGGGAGCGGGATGAAGGGATGGAAATCCCGAAAAACGGGATGGCCCCCTGGAAGCATCCCACTTAGGGATGGAAACGCGCCATGGAGCCCATCCACCTATCCCGAACGGTTTTGGAGATATTCCCATCATTTTCGCCAAAAAACAGATCCTTGTATGGAGCCGGGATAGACGGGGCGGGATGGCGGGATAAAGTTTATCCCAGAAGTTGGACCACTCCCATAGTCGACCCTTACCGAAGAAACCGCTCTTCTATCCCCGGCGGTTTTAGAGATATCCCGTTTTGTATGATTTGTATGGAGTTTAAAAAAAGTGTATGAAAGGGGTGGGGATGAGCGATCCGGTGGTAAGGGCCGATGACCCTCTTTGACTTTCCGCAAACCCCATCCCGCTATCCCTCACACTTTCCGAGATCCCTTGGCCAACTTTTTACCAGATCGGTGGACCGAGGATCCAGAATTTATTTCTCGACAACTTTTCTTCCTCTCCACGAGGAGCCCCAAGGGGGAATCCCCCCACCACTCCTTCCCGGAAAACTTTGTACGTGATCGGTGGTGGGGATTCGGCTTTATTATTGTTAACTAGTTTTTGCGTGCTGCCGCGGTCTGCAAGCAGCCCGCGGGGGCGCGGTTGTGTTTTATTTTGGTTTGGTTTTGCCATGTTTAATTGTTTTGGTTTGTTTTTGGGTCTTTTGTTTTGTAATTCGTGAAAAATTGGGGGTAAGTGAAGTGGGCGGGGGAGGGGGGGGGGGGGGGGGGTAGTCTCAATAGGTCACCCTCGTTGAGACCTTTCAAATGATACCCAACACGGGGGGTTTATATGTAAAACAGTTCACCGTGGTCTACTGAGTAGACCGGAACTGAAAAAAATTAAAATTTGGTCTACTTAAAAAAATCGTCTTTCCGAGACGTCTCTGATGAGCCCAAACACGACCCGGCTGCGTTAAGTCGTTTCCGAATTACAGCCGGGGGGGTTGGAGGGGGGTTCAAATTTTTTATCTCGTCGAGACGTCTCCGATGAACCCAAACACGACCCGGTTGTGACGCGCCGTTTCCGAGTTACGGACGGGGTGTTAAAGGGGGGGGGGGGGATGGGGTGGATTGGGGTCACTGTATCTTGGCTGTGTCTAAATGGCCGAAGTGGATGGACTTTTGTATTGCCTTTTGCCACAATTAATTGTTTTGGTTTGGTTTTGAAGTCTTTGATTTGTTATTCGTGAAGAAATGGGGGTAAGTAAAGGAGGCGGGGGGAAGGGGGATAGTCTCAATAGGTCACCCTCGATGAGACCTTTCAGATGATACCCAACACGGTGGGTCTACTTGTAACAGTTGACCGTGGTCTATTGAGTAGACCGGAAATGAAAAATTTTAAAATTTGGTCTACTTAAAAAAATCGTCTTTCCGAGACGTCTCTGATGAGCCCAAACACGACCCGGCTGCGTTAAGTCGTTTCCGAATTACAGCCGGGGGGGTTGGAGGGGGGTTCAAATTTTTTTTTATCTCGTCGAGACATCTCAAATGAGCCCAAACACGACGCGGCTGCGTCACCCCGTTTCCGAATTACGGGCGGGGGGGTTGGAGGGGGATTCAAATTTTTTTTATCTCGTCGAGACGTCTCAAATGAGCCCAAACACGAAGCAGTTGCTTCAAGTCATTTCCGAATTACGTGTGGGGGGGTTGGAGGGGGGTTCAAATTTTTTATCTCGTCGATACGTCTCAAATGAGTCCAAACACGAAGCAGTTGCTTCAAGTCATTTCCGAATTACGGTAGGGGGGGTTGGAGGGGGGTTCAAATTTTTTATCTCGTCCAGACGTCTCCAATGCGCCCAAACACGACCCGGCTGCGTCGCGCCGTTTCTGAGTTACGGACGGGGTATTAAAAGGGTGGGGGGGATGGGGTGGATTGGGGTCACTATCTTGGCTGTGACTAAATGGCCGAAGGGGATGGACTTTTGTGTTGCTTTTGCCATAATTAATTATTTTGGTTTGGTTTTGTGGTCTTTGTTTTGTAATTCGTGAAGAAATGGGGGTAAGTAAAGGGGGTGGGGGGAGGGAGGGGATAGTCTCAATAGGTTACCCTCGTTGAGACCTTTCAAATGATACCCAACACGGGGGGTCTACCTGTAACAGTTTACCGTGGTCTACTGAGTAGACCGGAACTGAAAATTTTTGAAATTTGGTCTACTCAAAAAAATTTGTCTTCCCGAGACGTCTCCAATGAGCCCAAACACGACCCGGCTGCGTCGCCCCGTTTTCGAGTTACAGACAGGGTGTTAAAAGGGTGGGGGGGATGGGTGGATTGGGGTCACTGTATCTTGGCAGTGTCTAAATGGCCGAGGGGATGGACTTTTACGGCTCTCCGGCCACCGTTGCCGCCGCTGCGGCCCTCGAGGCCGGGGTCGCGAATTCCTCGGAGGGGGGCCGGGGGGGCGGGTCGCGCTGCGCGCTCCCCTATCCCCCCCTATCTCCCCTCCTCGTCATTCGCCCCCCCAGCCTCGAGACCCTTCGCGGCGGGTCGACCACCCTCCTCTAAAGGTGCAAAATCGCCATTCAGGTGTGATTTGTATGAGTGGGGGGTGAAGGGGGAGAGGTAGGGTGAGAGCGACGGTCTCAGGGGGTGGACCTCGGGGGGTAGTGGTTATCCGCCAAAGTGACCACCCACCTATCCCGGGTGGTTTTGGAAATATTTCCATCCATACAAATGTGAAAATGCCACTTTTGTATGGGAGCGGGACGAAGGGGGCGGGATAAAAAGATGAAACCTATCCCGGCGCTTGGACCACCATGATAGGTGATCATCCCCCGAAGACACCGCCCCTCTATCTCCGGTGGTTTCGGAGGTGTTCCACTTTGAAATTTCAAAAAAGTTGTATGGAGTTTAAAAAAAATGTATGAAAGGGGTGGGGATGAGTGGTCCGGTGGTAAGGGCCGATGACCCTCTATGACATTCCGCAAACGCCACCCTTCTACCCCTCTTAGTTTCCGAGGACCTCTTACCGTCTTTGTACCGGGTCGGTGGACCGAGGGTGCCACAAGTGCCTGGAGATCGGGACTTCACCCACTATCCGACGGGATAAGATAGACCGCCCCGCATTGCCCCGTTCCAGGTGAAACGGGAGCTGTTCCGAAAAACCATAATTTTGTATGGGGGCGGGATGAAGAGGGGGAGGTGGGGTAAGAGTGACTATCCCAGGGGTGGAACTCCAGGAGAAACTGCTACCCCCCAAAGTGACCACCCACCTATCCGGGGTGGTTTTGGAGATATTCCCATCCCCGTCGCCGAAAGTGCCGCTTTTGTATGGGAGCGGGATGAAGGGGGCGGGATGGGGGGATGAAACCTATCCCGCTACTCGGACCACCACGATAGGTGATTATCCCCCAAAGACGCCATCTCTCTATCCCCATTGGTTTTGGAGGTGTTCCGCTTTGAATATTTCAAAAAAGTTGTATGGAGTTTAAAAAAAATGTATGAACGGGATGGGGATGAGTTGTCAGGTGGCAACTGCCGAGGACCCTCTATGACATTCCGCAAACGCCACCTTTCTATCCCTCATAGTTTCCGAGGACCTCTCACCATCTTTGTACCAGGTCAGTGGACCGAGGGTGGAAATTCGCCTGGAGCTCAGGACGGCACTCTCTATCCGACCGGGTAGGATAGACGGCACCGCATGGCCATCTTCCAGGTGAAACGGGAGCTGTCCCGAAAAACGGTAAATTTGTATGGGAGCGGGATGAAGGGATGGATATCCCGAAAAACGGGATGGCTCCCTGGAAGCATCCCACCTAGGGATCGAAACGCCCCATGGAGACCATGCACCTATCCCAGACGGTTTTGGAGATATTCCCATCACTGTCGCCGAAAAACAGATCCTTGTATGGAGCCGGGATAGACGGGGCGGGATGGCGGGATAGAGTTTATCCCGGAAGTTGGACCACTCCCATAGTCGACCCTTACCGAAGAAACCGCTCTTCTATCCCCGGCGGTTTTTGAGATATCCCGTTTTGTATGATTTGTATGGAGTTTAAAAAAAGTGTATGAAAGGGGTGGGGATGACTCATTCTGTGGTAACGGCCGATGACCCTCTTTGACATTCCGCAAACCCCATCCCGCCATCCCTCACACTTTCCGAGATCCCTTGGCCAACTTTTTACCACCTCGGTGGATCGAGGATCCCGAATTAATTTCTCGACAACTTTTCTTCCTCTTCACGATGAGCCCCAAGGGGGAATCCCCCCGCACCTCCTTCCCGGAGAACTTTATGAGTAGTTCGGTCAGTGGGGATTCGGCTATATTGTTGTTAACTAGTGGGTCGCTCGATTCCGCGGGCTTGCAGCCCGCGGGGGGGGGTCTTTGTGTTCTGTTTTGTCTATTCTTTTGCCATGATTAATTGTTTAGGGGTGGTTTTGGGTCTTTGTTTTGTAAAAATGGGTCAATTTTGTATGGTGGGGGGGTGAAGGAGGTGGAGTGGGGGGAGGGCGTTTATCCCGGGGGGTGGACCCTGCGGGGTGATGGTTATCCGCCATAGTGACCGACCACCTATCCCGCATGGTTTTGGAGATATTCCCGTTTTTCCGAAAAAATGGCCACTTTTTGTATGGAGGGGGGGCGAAGGGGGGGAGGTGGGGGGATGAAACCTATTTCGGTACTTGGACCACCACGATAGGTGATCATCCCCCGAAGACGCCACCCATCTATCCCCAACGGTTTAGGAGGCGTTCCACTTGGAAGATTTCAAAAAAGTTGTATGGAGTTTAAAAAAAATGTATGAAAGGAGTGGGGATGAGTGGTCCGCTGGTAATGGCTGATGACCCTCTATGACATTCCGCAAACGCCACCTTTCCATCTCCCATAATTTCCCAGCACCACTCACCAACTTCTTACCAGGTCGGTGGACCGAGGATCGAGGAAATTCCTGGGGTGCGCTACGCCATCCTCTATACGATGGGAGGGGATACACCGCTTCGAAAAATCCCCTTCCGGTTGAAATAAATCGCTTTTCCGAAAAACCATAATTTTGTATGGTGGGGGGGTGAAGGAGGTGGAGTGGGAGGAGGGCGTTTATCCCGGGGGGTGGACCCTGCGGGGTGATGGTTATCCGCCATAGTGACCGACCACCCATCCCGCATGGTTTTGGAGATATTCCCGTTTTTCCAAAAAAATGACAATTTTTGTATGGAGGGGGAGCGAAGGGGGGGAGGTGGGGGGAGAACAAGGGTCCCGGTACTTGGACCACCACGATAGGTGATCATCCCCCAATGACGCCACCCATCTATCCCCAACGGTTTAGGAGGCGTTTCACTTGGAAGATTTCAAAAAAGTTGTATGGAGTTTAAAAAAAATGTATGAAAGGGGTGGGAATGACTCGTTCTGTGGCAACTACCGATAACCCCCTATGACATTCCGCAAACGCCATCTTTCTATTCGTCACCGTTTCCGAGGACCACTCACCGACTTTTTACCAGGACGGTATACCGAGGATATCGGATTTTTCTGGAAGTCACCGGGGAATCCCCTATGCGACCCATCACAAAGGGAATTTCCCCTACCTCTCCTACCGGGTGTACAATTCGATGAGTCGTGAAATCCGCCAGCGGTGATTCGGCTTTATAGGGAGGCGGGGGGGTGAAGTGGGGGGAGGGCGATTATCCCGGGGGATGGACCCCACGAGGCACTGAAACGCGCCATAGAGACCGACTTTGCATCCTCTATGGTTTTGGAGATATTCCCGTTTTTCCGAAAAAATGGCCATTTTTGTATGGAGGGGGGGGCGAAGGGGGGGAGGTGGGGGGAGGGAGATCGTCCCAGGAGATGGACCTCGGGGAGAAACTGCCACCCCCCGAAGACGCCACCCATCTATCCCCAACGGTTTAGGAGGCGTTCAACTTTGATGAGTCCAAAAAAGTTGTATGGAGTTTAAAAAAAATGTATGAAAGGGGTGGGGATGAGTGATCCGGTGGCAACGGCCGTTGACCCTCTATGACATTCCGCAAACGCCATCTTTCCATCTCGCACCGTTTCCGAGAACCGCTAACCAACTTTTTACCAGAACGGTATACCGAGGATATCAGATTTTTCTGGAGGTCACGGGGAAACCCCCTACGCGACCCACCACAAAAGGGATTTCCCCCACTACTCCTTCTAGGAGAACAATTCGATGAGTCAGTCACTAGTTAGGTCGGTGAGTGGCCTTTCGGCTTTATAGTGTTTTAACTAGTGGGTCGCTCGATTCCGCGGGCTTTCAGCCCGCGGGGGGGCGTTGTTGTGTGTTTTATTTGTCTTATCTTTTGCCATGATTAATTGTTTAGGTGTGGGTATTGGGTCTTTGTTTTGTAATTCGTGAAAAATTGGGGTAAGGAAAGGGGCAGGGGGGAAGGGGGTGGTAGTAATAGATCACCCTCGTTGAGACCTTTTAAATGATACCCAACACGAAGGGTCTATCTGTAACCATTGATCATCGTCTACTGAGTAGACCGAAATTGTAAAATTTTGAAATTTGGTCTGCTTTAAAAAATTTGTCTTTCCGAGACGTCACCGATGAGCCCAAACACGACCCGGCTGCGTCAAGTCGTTTTCGATTTACAGCCGGGGGGGGTTGGAGGGGGGTTCAAATTTTTTATCTCGTCGAGACGTCTCAAATGAGCCCAAACATGAAGCAGTTGCTTCAAGCCGTTTTCGATCTACAGCCGGGGGGGTTGGAGGGGGGTTCAAATTTTCTATCTCGTCGAGACGTCTCAAATGAGCCCAAACACGACCCGGTTGCGTCAAGTCGTTTCCGATTTACAGCCGGGGGGGTTGGAGGGGGGGTTCAAATTTTTTATCTCGAGGAGACGTCTCCGATGAGCCCAAACACGAAGAAGTTGCTTCAAGTCGTTTCCGATTTACAGCCGGGGGGGTTGGAGGGGGGTTCAAATTTTTTATCTCGAGGAGACGTCTCCGATGAGCCCAAACACGAAGAAGTTGCTTCAAGTCGTTTCCGATTTACAGCCGGGGGGGTTGGAGGGGGGTTCAAATTTTTTATCTCTTCGAGACGTCTCCGATGAGCCCAAACATGACCCCTCTGCGGCGCGCCGTCTCCGAGTTACGACTGAGGGAGTCCGAGGGGGAGGGGGTCAAACTTTTTGCTTTTTCGGTGCCCCGGTAGACCCTTGCCGTCGCTCCGCTTCGCTCCGCGACGGGTCGACCGCCGTCTCTTATGCGGGTGGAAAAATCCCTTTTAGGTGTGATTTTGTATGGAGGGGGGAGTGAAGGGGAGGGCGAGGGGATGGACTTTCGCGGCTCTCGGGCCATCGTTGCCGCCGCTGCGACCCTCGAGTCCGGGGTCGCAAATTCCTCGGAGGGGGGCCGGGGGGGCGGGTCGCGCTGCGCGCTCCCCTATCCCCCCCTGTCCCCCCTCCTCGTCATTCGCACCCCCGGCCTCGAGACCCTCCGCGGCGGGTCGACCGCCCTCGTTTAAAGGTGCAAAATCGCCATTGAGGTGTGATTTTGTATGAAGGGGGTGTAAAGGGGAGGAGGTGGGGGGAGGGAGACGGTAGCAAGGGGTGGACCTCCGGGAGAAACTTTTATCACCCAAAGGGACCGTACAGGTAGCTGCCACCGTTGAGGAGCCACGGGGCTCACAGAGTCCATACAAGTTGTATGAAGTTTAAAAAAAATGTATGAAAGGGGTGGGGATGAGCGATCCGCTGGTAATGACCGATGACCCCTTATGATATTCCGCAAACGCCATCTTTCCATCCCTCATAGTTTCCGAGATCCCGTCGCCATCTTTGTACGAGGTCGGTGGACCGAAGATCGAGGAAATTCCTGGGGTGCGCTACGCCATCCTCTATACGATGGGATGGGATCTACCGCTTTAGAAAATCCCCTTCCTATTGAAATAAATCGCTTTTCCGAAAGACCATAAATTTGTATGGAGAGGGGGTGAAGGGGTGGAGTGGGGGGAGGGCGATTATCCCGGGGGGTGGACCTCGGCGAGAAACTGCCACCTCCCAAAGTGACCAACTTCCTATCCCGCATGGTTTTGGAGATATTCCCGTTTTTTTCCGTATAAGTTGCCACTTTTTGTATGGAGGGGGTGAAAAGGGGGGAGGTGGGGGTAATGTGACCTTCCCGGCCGACGGGTCTCAGGGAGAAACTCCTATCTCCCGAAGGGACCGCGCGAGCAGCTGCCACCGTTGAGGAGCTACGGGGATCGAAAAGTCCATACAGGTTGTATGGAGTTTAAAAAAAATGTATGAAAGGGGTGGGGATGAGTGGTCACGTGGCAACTACCGATGACCCTCTATGACATTCCGCAAACGCCACCTTTCCATCCCTCACAGTTTCCGAGATCCCGTCGCCAACTTTTTACCAGATCGGTGGATCGAAGATCAGAGAAATTTCTGGGGTGCGCGACGCCACCCTCCATACGATGCCATAGAGTGGACCGCCCCCCGGTGCCTCCTTGTGGGTCGAAAAAATCGGTTTTTAAAAAAAACCAAAAATTTACAAAAATCGGGATGAAGGGATGAAAATCCCAAAAATCGGGATAGCTCTTAGGAAGCGTCCCGTCGAGGGACACAATCGCGCCATAGTGACCGACCACCTATCCCGCATGGTTTTGGAGATGTTCCCGTTTTTTCGAAAAAATTGCCATTTTTGTATGGAGGGGGGGCGAAGGGGGGGAAGTGGGGGGAGGGAGTCTGTCCCAAGAGGTGGACCTCGGGGAGAAACTGCCACCCCCCGAAGACGCCACCCCTCTATCCCCAACGGTTTAGGAGGCGTTCCACTTTGATGAGTCCAAAAAAATTGTATGGAGTTTAAAAAAAATGTATGAAAGGGGTGGGGATGAGCGGTCCGCTGGCAACCACCGATGACCCTCTATGACATTCCGCAAACGCCACCTTTCCACCCCCCACAGTTTCCCAGGACCACTCACCAACTTTGTACCAGGTAGGTGGACCGAGGATCGAGGAAATTCCTGGGGTGCGCTACACAATCCTCTATACGATGGGATGGGATATACCGCTTCGGAAAATCCCCTTCCGGTTGAAATAAATCGCTTTTCCGAAAAACCATAAATTTGTATGGAGGAGGGGTGAATGGGGTGGAGTGGGGGGAGGGCGTTTATCCCGGGGGGTGGACCCCGCGGGGTGATGGTTATCCGCCATATTGACCGACCACCTATCCCGCATGGTTTTGGAGATATTCTCGTTTTTCCAAAAAAAATGTCAATTTTTGTATGGAGGGGGGCAAAGGGGGGGAGGTGGGGGGATGAAACCTATCCCGGTACTTGGACCACCACGATAGGTGATCACCCCCCGAAGAGACCGCCCCTCTATCCCCAACGGTTTAGGAGACGTTCCACTTTGATGAGTTCAAAAAAGTTGTATGGAGTTTAAAAAAAATGTATGAAAGGGGTGGGGATGAGTGGTCCGCTGGTAATGGCCGATGACCCTCTATGACATTCCGCAAACGCCATCTTTCCATCCCTCACAGTTTCCGAGGACCACTAACCAACTTCTTACCAGGTCGGTGGACCGAAGATCGAGGAAATTCCTGGGGTGCGCTACGCAATCCTCTATGCGATGGGATGGGATAAACCGCATTGGAAAATCCCCTTCCGGTTGAAATAAATAGCTTTTCCGAAAAACCATAAATTTGTATGGAGGGGGGGTGAAGGGGTTGAAGCGGGGGGAGATCGATCATCCCGGGGGGTGGAACCCGCGGGGTGATGGTAATCCGCCATAGTGACCGACCACCTATCCCGCATGGTTTTGGAGATATTCCCGTTTTTCCAAAAAAAATGTCAATTTTTGTATGGAGAGGGGGCAAAGAGGGGGAGGTGGGGGGATGAAACCTATCCCGGTACTTGGACCACCACGACAGGTGATCATCCCCCGAAGACGCCACCCATCTATCCCCAACGGTTTAGGAGGCGTTCCACTTGGAAGATTTCAGAAAAGTTGTATGGAGTTTAAAAAAAATGTATGAAAGGGGTGGGGATGAGTGGTCCGCTGGTAATGGCCGATCACCCCCTATGACATTCCGCAAACGCCATCTTTCTACTCGTCACCGTTTCCGAGGACCACTCACCGACTTTTTACCAGAACGGTATACCGAGGATATCGGATTTTTCTGGAAGTCACCGGGAAATCCCCTATGCGACCCGCCACCAACGGGAAACCCCCCACCGCTCCTTCCGGGTGGACAATTCGATGAGTCGTGAGATCCGCCAGCGGTGATTCGGCTTTATAGGGGGGCGAGGGGGTGAAGTGGGGGGAGGCCGATCGTTCCGGGGGATGGACCCCACGAGGCACTGAAACGCGCCACAGAGACCGACTTTGCATCCTCTATGGTTTTGGAGATATTCCCGTTTTTCCGAAAAAATGGCCATTTTTGTATGGAGGGGGGGCGAAGGGGGGGAGGTGGGGGGAGAACAAGGGTCCCGGTACTCGGACCTCTGCGAGAAACTGCCACCCCCCGAAGACGCCACCCATCTATCCCCAACGGTTTAGGAGGCGTTCAACTTTGATGAGTCCAAAAAAGTTGTATGGAGTTTAAAAAAAATGTATGAAAGGGGTGGGGATGAGTGATCCGGTGGCAACGGCCGTTGACCCCCTATGACATTCCGCAAACGCCACCTTTCCATCCCTCACCGTTTCCGAGAACCGCTAACCAACTTTTTACCAGAACGGTATACCGAAGATATCAGATTTTTCTGGAACTCACCGGGGGACCCCCTACGCGACCCACCAAAAACGGGAAACCCCCCACTACTCCTTCTGGGAGAACATTTTTGTCAGTCATACTATTAGTGGGTTTTCGGCTTTATAGTTTATTAATTAATTAATTAATATAATAAATGCGAAAGTTTGTGAAGATGACTGTGTGAATGTATCAGATATGTTTTTGCGTGAAAGAGTAACAAATACTCTTTCAGGCAAAAACCTAGGTATGGATAAAATTTAGCGCACAGATAATTCAATACCTGGATTAACATATTACTTTTTCTCCTGGAAAAATATTAGGTTTCCGAGGGATCGTCTAAAAATATTTAAAAAAAACTAGCTGGTTTCCGCGACTTCGTCCCCGTTCTTTATAGCCTTCATCGATAAATGGACTATCCAATAAAAAAAAAAATTTTCAATTCGAACCAGTAACTTTCTGAGATTAACGCGTACAACCAACCAAACAAACAAACAAACTCTTCAGCTTTATATATTGGTCTTTTTTCATTTATCAAAAAGGTAAACATACAATTGACGATATAGAACTAAACAAACAATACGAACAAATTCTAGATGAGTTAATCACTGAGTCAGCTCTCTTTGATAATGCCATGGCGACGCTATATTTGTTTACGTTTTTGATCAATAGAAAAAGAATAGATCATAGATTAGGCGCCACTGTCACTTTAATGGCGTCATCGTCGCCACAGCAATAAAGATGTCATATATTTTCTCAGGTGCTCTCTCTCCGTGTGCCTCTTCAGTCCTGAAGGTGACCCGTTAACTTCCGGAACAGGTCCCTGTCAAGAGCCAACTGGAATAGTTACTTGATCGAGACAATCCCAGTCCACTCTCGGCAGCGTCCACATTTCTAACCACGACTTTCTCCTTCGCCCAGCGCGTCTCTTCCACCTTATCAATACTAATAATAAATCTGTAAGGGTCGGTCATGGAGTAAGTTACTTTGTTTTCAGAGATATCGTGTTTATAGGCTCTATACATGATACTGAAACTAAATTGACCATTTTTACAAATTTTTTCTGTATGTATGTATATATGTTCCTCTATAACTCTTAAACGAATCAACTGATTTTCATTAAACTTGGTAGATAAATATCTAAGACGTACGGGACACAGGATAGGCTACTTTTTTCTTTTTCAACGCGGACGAAGTCGCGGGCGCCACCTAGTCCATCATAATTAGAGCTAGCGCGCACTGCGGTGCGGCGAGTTGCGGTTGCGATTTTTCAACCGGTGCGGTCAAATTGCCGCAATGCGCGGGGTTTCATACAAGTTCATGGGATGCAAAAAACCGTGCGGCGCCGCACCGCAACAAATCTGTGGCAAACTACAGATTTTTAGCCGCATGCGGCTAAACAACCGCAGTGCGCGCACCTCCACTGTGATTCCATACATCACAGATGTTTGCGGGAGCAAACCGCACCGGTTGCTGCCGCAGTGCGCGCACTCTCTTAAGAATGGGTATAAAGCAAACAAAATTAGTAATTTCACCCGCGTGGCCCCTTGGACATGACAGTGACACAAAATACGTAGAACTACGCACAACATGCGACGGAAGATAGCGCAACTCGCTCAATAAAAATGTTATAAGTGCCAAAAGTATTAAATATTAATTATTCCTAAACTACAATGTCAAATGAAAAATTGTTACATACAGCCTTAGATAATATGTGAAGTGAAATTACTGGTACACTTTTAGCTTTGTAATGTGTGTCATTTTGAAAATAAAACCAAAATCGATGGAAATGAGAGCTCACTTGGTGATTTTTTTCTATCGAGAAAATTTCATTATATTATATTTTCTGTTACAGACGTCACTTTCATTTATAATGTATTTATCCATTTTAAAAAATTTATTAAATTAGACTTTGTTTACTTAGATAAAATTCAAATCTAGGATTGGCTATTTCTCTTTATGCCCGCTCTTAATTGGAGTAAACATCTATCGTGCCTAAGCATCATCTCAGATGTTATATTTTTCATTTTTCAAAGCGGTCGATCGTTAAAACAACTAATAGTATAACTAGTATGACTGGTGTATCCCGAAGTTGCAGACTTAGTATTATTATACGACGTTACTATAAAACCGTCCATTTCCATCTGTCTATTTCTCTCCTAACTTTTAGAAAACCACCTTACCTATTTTGATACAGTTTTCGAGCTATAGACGAGAAAGTTTTGTCTATACATATTATAATGTGTACAAAAAAATAGTTTTACTCCAAAATATAAGGACAACAGTAAGCGCCTATTTCACGAACGTCAATTAGGCTAAACCGTCACGGGAATAATTTAGCTGATATACCTTTATTTGTACGGAAAACGTCGAAAACATAAAATAGAAAATAATAATAAAAATTCGCTTATCGAATGATGCTGTAAACCGAGTGCATAATTCAATAAAACAGAAAATGATTTCTAAAAGTAACTAATCAAAACATTACTTGTAGTTGGTGAAAGAGGCGCTTAGTATACTTAGTACTTAGTACTTGTAGTACGACGTTACTACAAAATCGAAAACCACCAGCATGTGTCTGTTTCTCCGCTAACTTCTCCAAAACTACCTTACTGATTTTGAAACGTTTTTCGAGCTATAGACGAGAAAGTTTTGTCTATACATATAATGTGTACAAAAAAATAGTTTTACTCCAAAATATAAGGACAACAGTTAGGGCCTCTTTCACGAACTAAAAGTAAAGTGTTGATTAGTTACTTTTAGAAGTCATTTTCTGTTTTATTGAATTATGCACTCGGTTTACTGCATCATTCGATAGCCGATTTTTTATTATTATTTTCTATTTAATGTTTGGGACGTTTACCGCACAAACAAAGCTATATCAGCTCCATTATCCCCGGTTACCGGTGACTTTAAATGACAGTTTGAGGCCTACTTGACGTTTGTGAAACAGGCGCTTATTGTTTCAAATAAAATATGTTAAGTTTCACTTGTAAGCTGATCTACGAATTTTAAAAAAAGAACGCGTAACCCGTACAGTTTGTTGCGCACTAAAATAAGTCCAATATTTATTTATGGCGAATACATTAAGAATGGGTATAAAGCAAACAAAATTTGTAATTTCACCCGCGTGGCCCTTTTGACATGACAGTGACACAAAATACGTAGAACTACGCACATCATGCGACGGAAGATAGCGCAACTCGCTCAATAAAAATGTCATAAGTGCCAAAAGTATTAAATATTAATTATTCGTAAACTACAATGTCAAATGAAAAATTGTTACATACAGCCTTAGATAATATGTTAAGTGAAATTACTGATACACTTTTAGCTTTGTAATGTGTGTCATTTTGAAAATAAAACTAAAATCGATGGAAATGAGAGCTCACTTGGTGATTTTTTTCTATCGAGAAAATTTCATTATATTATGTTTTCTGTTACAGACGTCACTTTCATTTATAATGTATTTATCCATTTAAAAAAATTAATTAAATTAGACTTTGTTTACTTAGATAAAATTCAAATCTAGGATTGGCTATTTCTCTTTATGCCCGCTCTTAAAAGCGCCCATCGGCCATATGCATCGCGTTAGATCGGATCCTTTTGTTTTGGACGGTGCGCAGGCGCACCTATGGCGAACGTTACGGCACGCGTCGTGCTACGAACACATGTGCCACATTTTATAGTAACGAATTTATTTCGGGCAGTTCAAACAATAATCTATTTTTACGTGTCCCGATTCCGATTGGTTGTTTTCTATATACTGTTCGTAGTATAGGCATTCGGCAAACATTCTATTTCCTTCTTGTAATCAGTACAATGTATGTATGTATGTATGTATATGAACTAATTTTAATTGATTAATGACATTATCTGAGGGTATGAGTAGAAAAATTTCATGAAGTTGTGATTCAGTATAATTCAGTTCTGGTTTATGATTGACTAGCTGGTGGCCGCGACTTCGTCCGCGTTGAAAAAGAAAAAAGTAGCCTATCCTGTGTCCCGTACGTCTAAATGTTTATGTACCAAGTTTCATGAAAATCAGTTAATTCGTTTAAGAGTTATGGAGGAACATACATAAATACAGAAAAAATTCAAAAAATGGTAAATTTAGTTTCAGTATCATGTATAGAGCCCATAAACACGATAACTCTGAAAACAAAGTAACTTACTCCATGACCAACCCTTACAGATTTATTATTAGTATTGATAACCAGAAACCAGAACTGTTCATAAAAAGGATATTTCCCCTTCAAAGATGGAACGCAGAGCGATTGTACGTAAATTAAGTACACATTAAGGCTCTCATCATAAAATACAAATTGTTTTAATACTCTTCGAAAACTTTAGACGGCATTATGTGAAATGAACCTTAAACACTCTTGAATCTGTCAAAATTGGAACAAATTTCAAGTGGAGCGAGTTATTTCGTTTATTGTCTCAATAATTCAATAACACAAACCACTTGTCGTCAATTGCCACTTGTCCGAAATTAGGTTTATATCAATTAAATTAATTTTCCTTATAAAATCTTTATTAATGTTAGTCGACGTGGAAACAAACATCTCCATATAACTTTGTCGTGCTAGGTTTAGTCGAAGGTCGAGGTGGAGCCCGCAATGTGCGGGCCTCGTCTGTCAGGGGGTAGCGTGCCTTAACGTCTGTTAAGAAACCAAGCCACACAAATAATAAAAAAATCAACAAGCAGACAATTCAATCATCCATCACCTGTCATTCAAGTCAAGCATACTTCCATCGAAATACTACAATGGAATTTGCGTCACAAATGCCAAAGCGGCACATAAAAAGAACGCCTTTGACAGAATCATGGCGGTCTCTTGCCTTCACGCGTCAATGGTAAAAGGTAGTAACGATCAACTTCTACTATTTCATTTTAAACTCTAATGGGTTGACGTAAAGTCACATTTTCTTTAAATTACGTACTTATTATTGTTTGTTTCGTTTTAAATGACAGTTCATGCTCTACGCATATGTCACTTTTAAATGTTCCATAAAATTCGTAGTGTTTTGTATGGCACGCGTGTTCCACGTTGTAGTAGTTTGATGCATACTTCAATCGCGTTTTTTCTTTGTATAGACACTCTCCGCTAATTCAAACAAGCAAATTTTTGTAAAATTATCAAAATTAAATCTATGAATGTGAACAATGGCATTCTAATTTCTAACCACGGGGATCTGGTTAACAGACTACTTACGTTCCTCCATAACTTTTAAGCGAATTATCTGATTTTCATGAAATTTGGTAGATAAACATTTTGACGTACAGGACACAGAATAGGCTACTTTTTCTTTTTCAACGCGGACGAAGTCGCAGGCACCAGCTAGTACATAACTATTTTCATTTCATTGAAGCCCTTTTCATATCAAATACACCCGCTTTTTGCAAATGGAATATAGTGCGCATTGCGGCGTAATAATATATGAAAACCGCTTTGTACAGATTACACTAGCTAGAGATATAAATAAAAAATAAATAAATTTCTCTTTCAAATCAAACTAAGTGCACACGAAGAAAATCAGAGAGATTTTGAGGTTTTCGCGAAGATTCAGAGGGCTTCACTGAGAGCTTAAAACGTCCTCTTTTAAGTAATGTAAGAAAAGGGAAAATTATCTGAGCTTAAAATCACTGATGGACGGACAGATGGAGGTAATCTTAATTAGGTATTCCAATGTTTAAAATTGTTGGTAAAAATTTCGCTAGAAAAAAAATATATGAAATTTTCTTTGGTGACAGAGTTTTCATCAGTAAATCTATACTAAATTATTAATATTAAAAAGAGGGAAGATTTATATTTTTTTTATGTTTGTGATGAATAAACTCAAAAACTACTGAACCAATTTTGAAAATTCTTGCACCTGAAGAACGCTACATTTATCAGCGAATAACATAGGCTATCAATGCTAATAATAAATCTGTAAGTGTAGGTATTGTATGTATATATGTTCCTCCATATATCTTAAATGAATTAACTGATTTTCATGAAACTTGGTAGATATACATTTAGACGTATGGGACACAGGATAGGCTACTCTTTTCTTTTTCAAAATGGACTATCCAACACAAAAAGAATTTTTCAATTCGAACCAAAAGTTCAGCTTTATATAATAGGTAGTATAGATTTTAGAAGATCCCTCGGGAATAGTTACGCCTCAGGGGCCCCGGGTTCGATTCCCGGCGGGATCAACTTTGGAAATTTAAATATAATTATCAAAATTGACTCTGGTCTGGATTTAAAAGTAGTGGTAAGGCACACTGCGTTTCGCAAGCATTTGGGCAGCCCGTCTGGCGGCAGTGACCACCACCTTACAGAATACCACCGTGAAATAACAGCATTATATGCTGTTGTGTTTCGGTGTGTGAGTAAGGGATGCCAGAGCCCATTACCCCACCCCGCCCTTATCCCTTATCCTTAATCCTTCTATGGTCGGCAGCGCACTTGTAGCACTTATGACGTTGCTTGTGTTATAGGCGACGGTAGCCACCTACCATCAAGTGGACCGTCAGCCTGTCTGTCGACGTTAACTTAAAAAAAAATAAAAAAAAAATAGTAAGTACTTTTTTCGGGATGAAATGTACCCTTTGTCCTTTCTTGTATCCCTGACGATGTGTATGCAAAATTTCATTCAGCGTTGAGTATTTAACTACTGAAAAGGTAGACAGACAGACAGAGTAACTTTAACATTTATAATAGGTATTAGTAGTTATATGGATAAGATCCATTCAGACCGGAACGTGTAGAGTGATAACGAAAATAAATTCAACGGGAATAGTAGAGAGGTTTTCGGACCCCTTTCTCATTATTTATTCAAACGATTCAGTTTATTTTTGTATACGTTTGCGATTTGGAATCGAATCTGTGCTTACATTTATATTCTTTTGTACGAAAAATACTCTCCTCTAGTTATATCTTTATGAATATTAGATACTTGGATAAGAACTCTTCAGAGCTCACTTTAAAACTCGAGAGCAGCTTACTATAATTTCATACTTCGTAATTTCATGATTCTACGTCTTCTTAGGTCCGGCGCCTTTTTTAAGTTGTGGGACATCAGCAGTACCACATTTATGCTTTTTTCAATTCAATTCAATTCAATTCAATTCAATTATTTATTGCGAAACCATAATGTACAAAGATGTTATAAAAATAAAGACCAATGTTATGGACCCTGTTGGGCATGCAACTTAGGGACTAGGAGAGAGGAAGCGTAATATATATAAGCATATAATTATTTATTTATATAAATATATATAAGAATTTTATTTTATTTAAATTAAAATTACAAATTAACTATATTTACATTTATATTATTAATATTTAAATGATAATGTCATCTAAAAAATATTCATTTGCATGCATTCGGATGTAGCCAAATGAAATACTCAATAGCTTGAATCTTATATTAACTGATGGAATTTACAATAATTACATTTTCAAATTAGCCTATGTACATAGCAAAAGGCCGGTTGAAAAACTATAGCACAATAATAATTACAAATGTGTCGTTCATTGTAAAAGTGAACTATCTCCTTGTAACTGAATTTTAGAATAACGAGCTTTTTGCGAATTTTAGTGTAGGAAAAAAATATATAAGCATTCATTCATTGTTTTCATCTATGGGATTTTAATGCAACTATTGGAGTTACTTCACTTTTATATTGAAAATTATGACTAAATGTGATACCATTAGGCAAGAAAATATGGTTTTAAAAATAGGGAGTTACACCCCTTTTACAATGAACGACACAAATGTTGACAACCCCTTTTATACACAAATTTGACATGACAGTTTATTCATTTTCATATTTTCGAATCTATTCTTGATTTTTCAAATCTTCTATGCCAGCGTTGGTCGGAGAGGTAGTATAACTGTGGTCGTATCGCCACACAGTCTTTTTAAAATCTTTTTTAAGTCACAATCCGATCATCATGAATCCTATTTCAACTACTCAACCGATCATAAGGAAATTTGCATATAACGTTGTCAGGGATACAACAAAGGGCATAGGGGATAATCCCGAGGGATTATCTATAATAAAATAAAAAACTGACGCCTGGCCGAATTGTTATAGCAACAAAATGTTAAGCTTTCAAGCTGTCAAGCGGGGTCATTGCTTTTATTTTTTTATTTCCCTAATAAAGAACTATTAAAGACCATTAAAGAACTTAATATTAATTTATTCAAGAAGAAAATACTCGTTGATATTATAGTATAAAAGATTATTTGTATGATAAATTCATTGTAATTTTTTTTTTTATGTTAAGGTCGACAGACAGGCTGACGGTCCACTTGATGGTAGGTGGCTACCGTCGCCTATAACACAAGCAACGCCATAAGTGCTACAAGTGCGCTGCCGACCATAGAAGGATTAAGGATAAGGGATAAGGAAGGAAGGGGTAATGGGCTCTGGCATCCCTTACTCACTCACCGAAACACAACAGCACATAATGCTGTTATTTCACGGTGGTATTCTGTAAGGTGGTGGTCACTGCCGCCAGACGGGCTGCCCAAATGACTGCGACACGCAGTGTGCCCTGCCACTACTTTAATAGTAATATTTATTTATACTTTATTAGTAATATTAATTAGCTTAAGGGCCTCTTTCACAAACTACAATTAAAGTGTTGATTGGTTACTTTTAGAAATAATTTTCTGTTATATTGAATTATGCACTCGGTTTACTGCATCATTCGATAACCGATTTTTTATTATTATTTTCTTTTTAATGTTTGTGACGTTTACTTACAAACAAAGATATATCAGCTCCATTATCCCCGGTTACCGGTGACTTTAAATGACAGTTTGGCCTAATTGACGTTTGTGAAACAGGCGCTTATACTCTTTTATGTAGTGTATCAATACTAATAATAAATCTGTTAGGGTTGGTCATGGACCCCCCTAGGTGGGCCATGACCTTGTCGTGGTGGGGGGGCTTACCCTCGACAATCTGATGGGGTCGCGGGGGGCCGGTGGTTCTCACCGGCCTTTCCTGGTCCCATGGGATTGTTGTTGGGGACCAAAAAGGCCCACACTCGTGTGCTCCGAGCGGGCTCCGTTCAGCGGAGCTCGTGGCGGAGCGCACATTGTTGATGGCACCGCCGGCGGCTGGGGCGGGACTTTTAGCCCTCCATGCATGTCTCGTCAGCTGTCGTCGGGGGTTAAGGTGGAGTTCAGGGGAACAGGGAGGCCTGGGGGGGTGGCCCCTGGTCCCCTGCTCGTTGGTGAGGTTTCCCCCCGGCGGCTGGGGCGGGGCATGTAGCCCTCCATGCATGTCTCGTCAGCTGTCGTAGGGGGTTAAGGTGGAGTTCAGGGGAGTTCAGGATAATTTACTTTGTTTTCAGAGATATCGTGTTTATAGGCTCTATACATGATACTGAAACTAAATTTACCATTTTTAGATTTTTTTTCTGTATACAATGTATGTTCCTCCATAACTCTTAAACGAATTAACTGATTTTAATGAAACTTGATAGATAAAAATTTAGTTAGACGTACGGGACACAAGATAGGCTACTTTTTTCTTTTTCAACGCGGACGAAGTCGCGGGCGCCAGCTAGTTTAAAATATTTGCACACCCTCGAAGGGTAGAATGTAGCGAGAAATATCTATTTTAAAACAATTGTAACCTATATTCAGCAAATAAATTATTATTATTATTATTATTCACAACGACGACGAAGTCGTATTAACTATGGCATGTGGCAATTTATGGCGAACAATAACCCAATTTACAGACATCAAGTGATTTCGCTCATTTTCGCAAATAAGGTCAGCTTCAGAGAAGTCTTCCGTTAATAAACGTGGCTGTAAGGAAAGATACAATTTGGCAAAGTGTCAATTACGAAATTCGAATTACGAGACAAGACAATCATCTTCATAGGCTGTTTACCACATTTCGTTGTTGAGATTAACAACAGTAAGGGCCTCTTTCACCATCTGTCAAGTAGGCTAACCGTCATTTAAAGTCACCTGTCACCGGGAATAATTTAGGTGATATTTGTTAGCTAATAATTTAGCTGACCTTTGTTTGTACGTTAAAAGTCAGAAGCATTAAAAAGAAAATAATAAAAAAAAATCACCTATCGGAAGATGCACTGCCGAGTGCATAATTTAATTAAGCATAAAATTATTTCTAAAAGTAACTAATCAACACTTTCCTTTTAGTTGGTGAAAGAGGCCCTAAGATATTTGAGCATATTTTCTATTGTTCGCGAACTTTTTTATGTTAAGCTCGAGAGACAGGCTGACAAATCCACTTGATGGTAGGTGGCTGCCCGAATAACTGCGAAAATGATGCGTGCCCTGCCACTACTTTCTAAATCCAGACCAGAGTCAGCTTTGAATAGTTCAATTTCAAAGTTGACCCTGCCGGAAATTCTATTATACAGGGTGTGGCCTGTAATAAGAGCAATAAATTAAAATATAGACCCTTTTATTATTATTATTATTATTGGCTAGTGTCTGCTAGAGAACCAGTATCACTTCGTCCATTGCTGAAATATTGTGATCGCCACGTAAACTAAAGCTCTCTTACCTATACCTACCACATTGAGAAACTGTAGTACTTTTTTGATAGAGGCATTCTTCACATCTTCACAAGCCATTGTGTGGCTTCCTAGGATGTGACTGCGCTTGTGCATCAACGGGCCACACTCGCACAGGATATGCATTGGTGTTTCTTCTGCCTCATGGCAGAAGCGACACTCTCCCGTGCTAGTGAGACCCATTACTTTAAGGTGCCTATTGAGACGGCAGTGCCCCGTTAGTGCCCTAGTTAGCATGCACAAATTGCTCCTACTAAGCGACATAGCCTGGTTTGTCACGTTTCGACTATAGGCTTTTATGAGCGCTTTGGAATGGTTCAACCCTGGCAAGTTAGTCCAGCGTTTGTAAGATTTAATAAAGCACTGGTTCCATATGGTCCAGTGAGCTAGGCTGTTTGGTAGTCCGCACATAGATTCAGGGCCTATTAGCCTACCTTTTGCGCCTGCTCGAGCCAGTTCGTTGGCAAGTTCATTGCCTTCGATCCCCATAGACCCTTTAACGAATCAGTAATTAATTTCAAATGGTTTCAATTAATTAAAATGAAAAACAAATTTATTGTTATTTTCTAATAAAATTAATCGAGCCAGCAATGTACTACAGACATAATGTGTCCAGTCGGAGTACTTGACATTGACATTTACGATCGTTCTCGCCCCAGTACCCTGTACCAAGACATCTAACGACTGATAACCGACAATTTAGCGGATCATGAAATCAATTGATTATGTATTGTTACTTTGGATTACTATATCTCTGAGTATAAGCACTTTGGAGCATTATAATTAGGTTAAGGTAACTGCATATACTCTATAGTCATCGTTTAAATTTATTGCTCTTTTTACAGGCCACACTCTGTATAGTAATTTTTTAAGTAAATTATGTTATCGGTGCACCTACTAATAAATAAATAAATAAAAAGTTCCATTAAAAGTGGCAGCATAATTTAGATAAATAAAGAAATGACTGGCGCACGCTAATAACACTTCTAACTGAAAAACTACAATGTAATAAAAATATAGAATTAATATATTTGTAAATATTTGCGATATTGAATCACTCGAATGAATCCCGCTGTCTGTCAGTCTGTCAGTGTAGAACCAATTGAGAATATCTGTTTAGTGGTGCAAGGGAAAAGAAAAATGATGTTGGTATCATCGAAGTACTACAACTATGGATTTGCGTCACTAATACCAAAGCTACACATAAAAAGTACGCCTAAAGGTGAACGCAGACTTGGCCGCTCCGCACGCGTCGCAGTCGCCGCATTCGAATTATTTTATATGAAGTTCTATGCAACCTCGCACACCTCTGCGTCGCAGTCGCCGCAATACCTAAAACGGCCGAATTCCCGAAGCCCCGAAGCTGATGACGTCACCAACGCCGGCCCGCCTCAACACCTGTTGCCCGCTAGCATCGGACGCTGCGGCCGGCGCGCCACCATTCGTTCAAATCCAGTGCGATGCGTGTGGCGACGGCAATGACTGCGGTGACTGCGGCGCAGACAGGTGTTAGAGGCCATTAACAAAAGCGAAGACTGCGGCGACTGCGGCGCGTGCGGTGCGGCCCAGTCTGTGTTCACCTTAAAACGGAATCATGGCGGAGTCTTGCCTTCGCGCGTCAATGGTAAAAGGTAGTAACGACCAAGTTCTACTATTAATTTTAAACTTCAATTTATTGATTCTTTGGATGAACGACTACGCTATAGTTAATAAATAATATTAATATGCGTATAAGAAAATCACTATAAAATAGATTTTTAATAAATAAATAAAACCCTTTAGGATCAATTAAAAAGAAAATGTTCAATCCTCGATTCGCTTATAACATAAACCAAATGTGATCTCGAAAAATAAATATTATTACTCATGTAACATCTGTTTCAAGTGCTCCCATAATCATTATTTCATTTTGTGCGCAAATTTAAACACTTTTAAATAAACTTGTGTTTTGTAGGTTACGCCCACACACCAAAATAAAATCCTTGCGCGTAAAAAAAGAACCTCGCCTTTGCGTAATCCTTTTAAACACTTAGTTTAAAAATCTTTAAGATTTTGTAGGGGCTTCAAATTTAAGCAGTCCTCTGGCTCAGTCTAGCCCTTACAAAATTCAGCCAAAAAAATATCTTTTAAAGATGACATGGGCAGTGATGGCTCATGGTATAGTAGGCACAACTTAAATGGCCTCGAACGAAATCTAAATTTTCAGGCTGACGGTCGACTTGATAGTAGGCTTTGGGCCGCCGGGGCAGGGAGGTTCTCGACTTGAGTGGATGTCACAGACTTCCACTCGAGAACCTTCGTAGCGTAGGACGTCCACCCAGAAGGTGGACAGACGATCCAGGCTGTTTCTAAACGGTCTTTTTGGAAAATTATGAGGTAGATCACAGATCTTCGGAAATGCGCGCAGCCGGGCGCCCCGCTAGAGATATGGCATATTAGAACAAACAACCGTCTCACTAAAATTACGCACGCAATAGCACACTTTGACAACCGACCCGGTGTACCAACGGTCGTGCACACAACTGCCGGACCAATAACATTTGTTCGCTGGCTTGTTGTTCGTGACGAATCACGTGATTGAATTGTCGAGCTATTTGACTATTTGTCAATTGGCTATTTGACAAGGTTTAAAATACACTACAAATTGTGGTTATCCTATCAGAAAATAGCGTAAGAAAACATATGTTACTTTATTTGAAGCTAAATTATGTAATTTTTGACATTTTATCTTGGCGCCGAAACGCCGTGTGACTGGTTGCAATTCTGATGACGTCATACGCTAATAAACATATCAGACATAGAGTAATAAATAGTGTTTATTCACTTAATATTAGTTCTCTGTGTCATCATTCAGTTCTGTTTGTTTACTAGCGTGTGACGTCACACGTATCTAAGACCAGCGAAACGGCGTTTTTGGCGCGGTTTTGGAAATTTAAACTTTAACATTGATTTTTATTAATAATACAGTAGATCTCCCGGAAATATAAATGTAGAAATGTAATATAGAATAATTTAAAATGGTTTTCTAAAATTAGTCAAATAGCGGATTCCGAGGCACGCTCTATTCTTTAGCGGTGCCATATCTCTAGCGGGACCGCGCGCATTACTGTGATCTGTGGGGCAGACCTATGTCCAGCTCTGAGGATAAGGCCTGGCTGTGGTGATGGTGGAATGCGGAGGGTTTTAGTGGGTATTCCTGGTGATAATTCACGTCGCCGGGCGAGACCCACACACCCCCTCGTCGACCGTTCCCCGTCGAACTATCGACTAGCGTAAACGTCATTACCCCTCCTGAAAAAAGGCCTACATCCAACAGTAGACGTCCTGCGGTCCTAAGAAAGCGGTTAAATGCGAGACGATTCTTGCCAATCCTGGCGAAGAAAATTTTTTTTACTAATGCAGTAAAGTCGCGTATGATAATACTATTTATTATACACGTAGTCGAGTTTCGGGTTAAACGGTGTCATTGCTGATAAGAAACCACAAACAAAGTTAATGAGAGAACACGATACGAATACATCAAGCTGAAGTTTGTATCTCTGTATGACAATTTTTTTCTTCTTTTAAATCTTTCGGCTCGTAAACATGTTTTTTTGTAAGATTATTTTAATTTTTTTTTTTATATTCTTTAAATTATGTAATTAAATTATCTTTGGACTGATATGACACTGAGTTTTGTATTCATAATTTGAAAAGATTTGTACCGAAGGGGAGTTGCAATCTTTGTTAATATTAGGTCCTTACATATGAAATTGGCGTTTTGTAAGGGAGGAATGTAAAGTCGATTTTTTTTTTTAAATATAATATATTTATTTAATCAAAGTATGTTACCATTGCTATCTACGCACTTTTGCAATCTCATAGGTAGTTCATTGATCCCTTTACTAAAACGTTTGGTCCGAAAAAGAGGAATTTTGACAAGATGAGGATGGTAACCTGCCGTACGTCTGAATGTCCGATAGAAGAAAGGAGAGTAACTAAGTACCTAAATAACAGAAGGGATGAGAAATGCATCATCTGATTCCTATAATCTCAATTCTTATCTCTTCTATTTCTGTCTCTTTTTCTATTTCTTCTAATCACTTTTTTATTAGAGAAAAAGAGAGCCACTGGACGAGTGGCAAGGGTGCTTGCCTAACGTCTCAAGGGCCCCAGGTTCGATTCCCGGCGGGGTCAACTTTGGAAATTTTAATGTAATTTTCAAAATTGACTGGTCTGGCGGCAGTAACCACCCCCTTACAGAATACCACCGTGAAATAACAGCATTATGTGCTGTTGTGTTTCGGTGAGTGAGTAAGGGATGCCAGAGCCCATTACACCATCCCTCCCTTATCCCTTATCCTTAATCCATCTATGGTCGGCAGCGCACTTGTAGCACTTATGGCGTTACTTGTGTTATAGGCGACGGTAGCCACCTACCATCAAGTGATAGGTTATATGAGCTCGGAAATACTGACATCGGCAGGGAGTTCCAAACCTTGGCAGTGCGTATTATGAAAAGACTAGCTGGCGCCCGCGACTTCGTCCGCGTTGAAAAAGAAAAAAGTAGCCTATCCTGTGTCCCGTACGTCTAAATTTTTATCTACCAAGTTTCATGAAAATCAGTTAATTCGTTTAAGAGTTATAGAGGAACATACATACATACATACATACAGAAAAAAATTCTAAAAATGGTCAATTTAGTTTCAGTATAATGTATAGAGCCTATAAACACGATATCTCTGAAAACAAAGTAACTTACTCCATCACCAACCCTTACAGATTTATTATTAGTATTGATTGATGTTTTAAAGCGCTTGATCCGAAAAAGAGGGATTTCGATAAGAAGAGGATGGTAACCGGCTAGATCGCTCATTCATTCTAGATCATCTGCGTGTATCTAATTTACTTTTACTCCGAGAGACAAGACAATTTCACTAAATTAACGCAAAAAAAGTCACGCTGTCGCCCCGGTTTCAACGAAATGAGTTTAGAGGAAAAAAATGGTTTTCCACATCTCTGAACGTGGACATTATTGGGAAGGCATTGTGAATTTTAATTAGAGTCTTAATGGTATAACAAAAAAGTTGAATTCGCTTCGTCATTTGGAGGCGAGGGCAATCATTTTGCGGTTAAAAATGGCGTCGTAAAGGGAAAATTGAGAAAAAATAACGACAGATAACCCTGGCTAATTACATACATTTGACGCTATTAATACAGTTTTTTTTAACGTTAAAGTCGACATACAGGCTGACGGTCTACTTGATGGCAGTTGGCTGCCGTGGCTCTGGCATTTCTTATGTTTTTGTTATTAAATGTATTTTATTCTTCCTTACATATTATAAATAAATAAATAAATAAGTAAATATCTTCACACATTCCACACAGCACCATCTAGTTCCAAAGTAAGCAAGTAATGCTTGTATTATGGATACCAGACAGTTGATATAATACATAGATTACTTTTTTTTGTAAATACATACATATTACAAATACAAAACATCCATGACTCAGGTACAAAGGTAAAATGTTCACATAAAACATTTGCCCCTAGCGGGATTCGAACCCGCGACCGTTTGGTTAACAGCTAAGGTTACTAGCCACTAGACCAAACGTGTCGTCAAATTATAAAACAAAGAGCTCCGCCGCGTCTGTCTGTCTGATCGCGATAAACTCAAAAACTACTGCACCGTTTTTCATGCTGTTTTCATCAATGGATGGAGTGGTTCTCGAGGTAGGTTATATTATATAATTTACAGTTACGCGGGCGAAGTCGCGGGCAGCAGCTAGAGTTATTTAAATATAATTGCTTTGATTTTGTTTTTTATTTACTTTCAGTTATTTATTGATTAGTTAGTTCTGTATACGCGCTCGATGCGTTTGATCGAGTAAAACTCATAGGTTATTGGTTAACCAAGGAAAATTAAGCCAAATATCGGCAATCAGGGGAAATAAATCGTGTAGTTTTGAAAATTGGTAGAATTATACTTTACGGTATCCAGATTAACATACTAAAAGTCCTCAAGGGTGGGGGTTGTGCTGAGGGTGGTAGGGTTGAAGGTACCTTTTTTGAGGTTTTTGCTCATATCGCGAATATCTGTAGGAATAGCATTATGATTACTTCTGACAAAAGTTTCTACAAGAAATTGTCTACAAATTTAGATATATTCATTTTTACTCTACGATCAATACTTTAGGGACTACAGGCTGTGTAAGTTTACAGATATTCATAAATAGACGATTTCAGCAAACGGTGTTGATTTTTTTTTTCGGCGTTATTTATCGCCATTTTTAGTTTAGAATAAGCAAGCTTAGTCATCTGCCGACCCAACATAAAAAAACCCATGAAGATCCATGGAGAATTTTAAACAAAAAAGATGATAATGTAAACAAGGTCCGAGCGTTCAAGATACCGTATGCCCTTAAGCAACGAAGGGCGTCAGCGGGTCGTGGATGGTGAGGTTGAGGTCCATGCATACCACTGAGGTTAAACTAAGTTACTAACTAAACACTCTGATGTTAAAGTAACCAACCCCTGAGACAGTGTCTCTATATACACGGTAATTACCGTAGATGTACCGTAATCTGGTTTTTATCTACTGTCAAGGTAATAATGTATTACCTTGACGTTAGATGTACTGTGATCATGTACTGCGTAAAACGAATCTCAGTCAGTTAACTTAAATTTTTCTTTAATGGCAACACTGCTCCTGGACTTCCCTGGTTGCCGAGAATTCCAGGAGAATCCCCCAATATCTAAAAGTTATCTCCACGCAATCTATTCTCGTCCTTATTTAAATATCGTAAGGAGTGAAATTTGCAGATCTGTTGCTAATTTGTCATTGTTCCAACGCCAACGAGAGAGAGAGACTGGTATTTGATTTTTAAATTAACTGATTTAAATGTGTACACGATTTTTTAACAAAGAAATTTGAAAAATTACACGGTAATTTACACGGTACACTTTTAGCAGATTCACCGTAATTTTGTCTAGAAACACAGTATTTTCAACCGACGAAAACGAAAAAACAAAAACGGAGGAGGTTCTCAATTCGACGTGTATTTTTTTTTTATGTATGAACACGCATAACTTTTGACAGGGTGGTCCGATTTTGATAATTCTTTTTTTATTTGAAAGCGTGCACCCCCAAGGGGGTCCCATTTTAATTTGAAAAAAAAATTCAAAACCTAAGGGTAGGAAAACAGGGGATGATTGATTGTTCACTCACCGATTGTAGCGTATAACCACGCATAACTTTTTACAGAGTAGTCCGATTTTGATAATTCTTTTTTTAATAGATAGGGTGTACCTCGAAGTTGGTCTCGTATAATTTTGGAAAAATAATTCCTACCCTAAGGGTGGGAAAATGGGGGTGAAAAATTAAAAATTAAGCATGTAGTAAATATTAGATTAGAGCCACAAAAAAATATAAAATAAAACTTTTTAACAAAAAATAAAACCACCGAAAAAACTGAAAAGCATAAAATAATCTTATTATTTTACCTAAGTAATTTTGAGTCGGTGCCAAACAAGCAAAAATTACGTAAAGAGTGATGCGCGGCGGCGACTCAAAATTACTTAGGTAAAATAAAATAAGAAGATTATTTTATGCTTTTCAGTTTTTTCGGCGGTTTTATTTTTTGTTAATTACCCTTGCAACACGGTAACTCTCGATTTACATATGGAGACACTGCCCTGAGATAATTTACACGCGAGTTAAAAGTCAAAAGCGTGAAGTTGTAAGAAACTTTTGCATTTATAATACCTAGTTATTAGTAGGGATAAGTAAACTGTATGAATATTAATTTATTTAAATCATAAATTCAGAAGTTTAACCTTCAACCACCAAGTGAACTGACAGCCTGCCTGCCGACCTTTTATCCTGTTAATATTATAATTGCGTAAGATTGTATGTTTAGTTATATGTTTGTTCGTCAATAGCGCAAAAACGGCTGAACGGATTTAGATGAAATTTGGCAAACAGATAGTTTATTACCTAGATTACAATATAGGATACTTTTTTAATGTGGAAAAATGTTACGTTCCCGAGGGATTGTCAAAAATATAAAAAATTCGGCGACACTGTCGTCAACAGTAAGATGTCAGGTGTTATTTATTTTTCAATGCGGATGAAGTCGAGGGCATCAGCTAATCACAAATTTAAAAAAAATTGTAAAAAAATAAATAAATAAAAAAATAAACCAACGAAGTTGTGGGCAAAAGGTAGTCTATTAATAAGTAACAATGATTTGAAACAATTATTTTTATACGTCCATGTTCGGCAAAGTAAGGAAGAGAAAAAATTTGAAAAACAATATTTCCGTGCAAAGCCACGGGCGGTTCGCTAGTATAATAAAAAAAATCAAAATTCATTTAGCGGGATTCTGTTATCTGTTTCCATAGTAGTTATTTGTTTTGTGTTTAGTTAGCTCACATTTATTAACATTGAAACATTAAACATGTAGATAACGTCTATAAATAAATTGTTACCAATGTAGGTAGGTAATTAATTTTTATTTGTACCCCACTAGTAATGTTTAGTATTTAAATAACTATGCTTTTTCTTGTAATCTTGTATTTTCTTGACTTCTCACAAACTTTGTCTTCTGGTTGAGGAGCCCAAGAGCGGATTTTGGGATTTTTTCGAACGCGTCAGATATTGCCAATGTATATTCCCCACGTGTCTGCGATAACGGATATGTATTAATCTGCCGGTTTAGTTGGTGGGGTTGGTGGGGGTTGGGGTAAAAATTTAAATACAACTCGAGCGCGTCAGATTTTCAAATGGGGTTTTAAGTGAACCCAAATTAAGCTCCCATATAAAATACAGACGATTCGGATGTAACTAATGCTCGTGGCAGCTTTTTGAAAATGCAAAAAAGATTTTTGATGATTGCCGTTTTGTACCTACTCGAGCGCGTCAGATTTTCATACAGACGGTTCAGCCTGAATCTGACGATTATTTGAAGGATTATTCTTAATACAGCGTCTACAAACGCCTGTAGACGCTCACCCCACCGCTGAAAAGAAAAACCTCATATAACCTTTTTTTCTTCCTACCATCTAATCTTCAAAATCCAATAGGTTTCCACGACGCTCGAGTGACTCCACATTTAGGTCCACATCGTGGACTCTTAAACCATTCTCTATGACAAAACCTACGAGATTGATTTTTTCTGATCAAAATGGAATTCCGTTTCGTTAGAAAATCAACTTTTTTTTTACGCAAACTAAATCTTGATGACTTGTCCTAAATCCTTGAAATGTACTCGGTTAACACCTGTTTCTGTTTCTGCGCTAACTTCTTCCAAACCACCAAACGAATTTCGATACGATTTTCAAAAATGGAAAGGGCGATAAACGAGGAAGGTTTTGTGTATATACCTATCTAATTTCCTGAAGAAAAAAATTTGTATGGCTATGTCGTGTAGGTATAGGACGTGTTTTTTATATGAATAAGTGTTACCTACACTTATTCACCTAAAAAACACGTCCTATACCGAGTCCGTTCCGAGTAATATTTTCTTTGAGCGTATACTTATATATGTAATTCGAATATACCATATTTTATTATACCTACCAAAAAAATCTTAGATCTTTTATAGTTATCGAGTGATGTAATTAAATTTTGGATGTAGATGATAGCATCAAATTGTATCCCCTGATTTTGTTTTCTTCGCTTTTCTGAATTACCTCCCACTATGGGCAGGCGAATTTACGTATTTACGTCAAAATTAAAAAAAAAACAACGAATCAACGACTCACCGTTTTAGAGAACCTCCAAGTTTAAAAATTCAAACAAACATTGCACTTAATTCACACTGAACTCACATCACAGAGTAAATAAATAGAGAACATTTTCGAATTAATAAATTATTGTTCTTTGTCAAAAAAAAAAAAGTGTAAATTGTCAAAAAATAGTGGACAACATAATTCGCAACGCAAATCGAACGTTCAATATTTAGCGCGGTAACGTTACAAAATCTGTGACACTGTTAACTAAAATTATCAGACGTCCCGCGGCGAACATTATCACCTTTAAAAACTCCCCTGGGAGTCATTGTCATGACACGAAAATGTAAAAAAAATCACATGTTAAATTGCGAAAAATTACGCGCAAACCGCTAAAAAATATGACCACTCCAACGAGCGCTCTTTCGCGACTGACTGACAGACTGACCGCATCCGTCGCAAACTGAAATGAATGAACGAAAACGAACGCTTCGTGAACAAATCTATAAAGAGAAAGTTCTTAATACTACTATCTCTCTCTAATCCCTCACAGCGACGTATCTTTTGTCTCATATTCATTATCCTTGCTTGCTACTTAAAAACCGAAGCTGAAACCTGAAATCGAATTATTCGCTTCTTCCCCACTTACTACTATTTGAATGTAATACCCATTAATTGTAATTGCCATTTGAACGCGGCTTTGTTTGCTTGAAAGAAGGCTTTTTTATAAGCCTTTTAAAGATCACAAGTTACAAATAGCCCGTGGTATGAAAATTTATGGGAGTAAAATCAAAATTGTCACACGAATGCGTTATACTCATCGAAATATAATATCTCTGCATTCCAAGTTCGCTGGTTATACTTAGTTACGTTCTATTTTTTTTATATTTTAGAATATCCGAAGTTTCATAGATAATTGCTCCTTTTACACAATATTATATTTAAAAAAGAACAATGTTGTTCTTTCGGCGTGTTCGAAATGTGACAATTTAAATTTTATAATCGTTCGTAAGGAGTAAACTCCAGTCGTGTATCGGAGTCGGAACTGAAACAATTTTTGACATTGGAAATGTCTTTTCGTATAGGCCCCGATTTCACAAAAAAGTGCGATCCACTTATATTTCGGAGAGCCCTTTTTGAGTATGATATTCAAAAAGGGCTCAAAAGACTGTAAGTTGCAAAAAAAGTTATGGCCAAAAGAGTGAAAAAAAAAACATTTTTTTCCGCATTTTTTATTTTGGCGCTCGATATTTTAAAAACGAAGAATGATATCAAAAATTTGACTCCTCCTGGTCAATTTAGTCAGCTACATTTTGAGCCTAAAATTAAGACGATCGGGTTAAGGGTTTGCCCTGTGGCTTAACCTTTTTGAAAGAAGTCAACAAGTCAGAACAACATATCTTTTCGAATTCCGTAGATTCATTTCCAATGTGCTCGATAGTCGTGTGAGGCACGAAATCTGTGATTTTTTTTATATAGGTAGATTATAGGTATGTATTGAATTGGCTAACATCGCCTATTAAACAAGTAACGCCACAGGTGCTGCAAGTGCCCTGCCGACCGTAGTAAGATTGATTAATGACAAAAAGATTAGGAAAGTATAGAAAAGTGTGCTCTTGCATCACTGATCTCTAATAAAGCACTGGATGGGTTATCTCATACAAATTACAGATACTTTCGTGTACCATTTTGAAGCGCCGCCGTACGAAAGTTCGGGAACTAATTTTGACGTTTATTTATTTTTAATTCATAGATAAGTATAATAGTGTCTGTTTTATTCACGTTTTATTCTATTTGTTGATATCTTAGGGACTGTTTAAGATCCGCTTGAGTTTTGAAACATGAAGAAACGTGTATTCTGTAAATGTCGCTATCATGCGGACATCACTAGTTTTAGTTCCATGTACTTACACTCCATAGCCTACAGCGCCAAAATGGCGATTTTCAAATAGACATAAAAATAATTTTACAGCAGCCTATCCAGTGCTTTATTAGAGATCAGTGTCTTGCATTGAGTGATCACCGAAATATTACACCTATACAATAGCACATAGTGCGTGATCAAAGTGAAAAAAATAAAAATATTAAGCTCAAATTACTAAAATTAATTAATTAATTAAGTACCTACTAATTTAATTAATTAAATAATTAATTAAATTGTTAATTAAGCTGAAAACTGAATGTAATCAACTATCTCCGGTCTCCCCTATTTTAAAGCGAGCTCCTGATGCAGGATATTGGCTGTATGGTTGTCTGTGAAATTTCGCGTTAATTATTAATATTATAAAGACCTTCTGTCTTTATATGTTTCTTTATATGTTAAATTTATATATTTGTGATGAATAAACACAAAAATTACTGCACTGATTTTGAAAATTGTTTCATCTATAGAAAGCTACATTATCAGTGCAGCGAGTTACATAGGCTATCATCAATACAGTAAGTACAGTAAGAAATTCCTTCACCAATATAGAAAGCTATATTATCAGCAAGTAACATAGGCTGTCAATCATCAATCAATACTAATAATAAATCTGTAAGGGTTGGTGATGGAGTAAGTTACTTTGTTTTCAGAGATATCGTGTTTATAGGCTCTATACATGATACTGAAACTAAATTTCTGTATTTTTTCTGTATGTATGTATATTCCTCCATAACTCTTAGCGCCTATTTCACGAACGTCAATTAGGCTAAACCGTCACGTAAAGTCACCTGTCACCGGGAATAATTTAGCTGATATATTTGTACGGTAAATGACCCAAACATTAAATAGAAAATAATAATAAAAATTCGGCTATCGAATGATGCAGTAAACCGAGTGCATAATTCAATAAAATAGAAAATGATTTCTAAAAGTAACTAATCAACACTTTACTTTTAGTTCGTGAAAGAGGCCGTTAAACTAATTAACTGATTTTAATGAAACTTGATAGATATACATTTAGACGTACGGGACACAGGATAGGCTACTTTTTTCTTTTTCAACGCAGACGAAGTCGCGGGCGCCAACTAGTATTTTATAAAGTTACGCGGGCGAAGTCGAATCCAATAGCTAGTGGGTTATAGCTATGAACCACACCGATCATGTCTGCTTTCAAACAAAAAAAGGATCAAAATCAGCAAATGTGTTTGGAAACTACGATTCCACAGACAGATAAAACTGTCACACAGAAACACACACACACACACACACACACACACACACACACACGCGCGCGCACGCACGCACGCACGCACGCACGCAAACACGCACGCACGCACGCACCCACACACACACACACACACACACACACACACACACACACACACGCGCGTCAAACTTATAACACCCCGTTTTTGCGTCAGGCGTAATAATACGTACGTAAGTAACTATGTGAACAAATTTTGTGCCCATGACTAAAATTAGAACACGGTAGAGTTAATTTTAACTTCTTCCTTTTTAATTGACAAGCTGTCTTTCAACATTAATTTTGGCGGGAATCAAAAAGTCATTGGGATTTAAATTAACCACAGACACACGTACCGGGGTTCTCGATTCAATTTGTTTGTTTGGCGAGATATATATAGGAGACCTATTTAAACCACAGAGCAAAGAATACCCAGCGCCGCCCGCACCTACCAGAGACGGTACTTAGTAAAAACTAGCTGCTGCCCGCGACTTCGTCCGCGTTAAAAAGAAAAAAGCAGCCTATCCTGTGTCCTGTACGTCTAAATGTTTATCTACCAAGTTTCATATAAATCAGTTAATTCGTTTAAGAGTTATGGAGGAACACACATATATACAATACCTACACTTACAGAATTATTATTAGTTAATAATAATATTTGGACCGCGCAATTGCGCTGAACGCAACTCAAGGTGCAGAAGAAGACAAACTTGAAATAACAGAGGGCCCAGTGCGAATTTTACTCGATCATACGCGTCGAACGCGTAAACGTCAATTTGTATAGGAATAAAGCAACGCCATCTAGTGGGTCACGTGTATATGTGCTTCATTCCCATACAAATTGATGTTTACGCGTTCTAGTTCTACGCGTTTGATGAAGTAAAACTCGCACTAGGCCTTCTGCGCGTGTTCTGTTGTGTTTCGGTGAGTGAGTAAGGGATATCCTTAAGTCTACTGTAGTCAACTGCAGCACTTGTGGGTTTCTTGTTTATAGGCGACGCGCGACGGTAGCCATCTAACCAACAAGTCGTTCGACAGCCTGTCCAGTTTTTATTTTGAATCCGGGTGAAGCCGGAAGCGTGTAGCTTTAGTATTATAACATCTTATAATACTAAACGAGGAATTCTTGTATGCCACGACGATCTTGCAAACTGCTCTAACGATTTTGACGAAAATCTAGGGTTAGGGGTTTTTTAGGTCTAGAAAACGATATGTCAAGTATTATCTTCGAGAAAATTCGTTTTAGGTAGTTTTTTTAATGGAAAGGTTACAAAAGTAATACCACCGCTCACATGTTTTATAATATTTTGAATTATTAAATATTAATTTAAGTATTCTTGAATTTTTTTTCTATAGTGTTTCATAACTTTATCTCTTACATGTAAAAAACTCTAAACGTATCATTGGCCCAAACGAATCTCGGTCACCCAGTCTACTATATTTTTAACTAGCTGTTGCCCGCGACTTCGCCTGCGTCACTTTGTAAATTATATACTAAAACCTTCCTCGAGAACCACTCTATGCATTGGTGAAAACAGCATTAAAATCGGTGTAGTAGTTTTTGAGTTTATTGCGAACAGACAGAGAGACGCGGCGGAGGACTTTGTTTTATAATATGCAAGGATGGTACTCTTGCACACATATTATTTTCTTAGAAAAAACTTCGTGTGAGGAAACGCCCTACAGTGTGGCCCGTTGATGCACAAGCGCAGTCACATCCTAGGAAGCCACACAATGGCTTGTGAAGATGTGAAGAATGCCTCTATCAAAAAAGTACTACAGTTTCTCAACGTGGTAGGTATAGGTAGAGAGCTTTAGTTTACGTGGCGATCACAATATTTCAGCAATGGACGAAGTGATACTGGTTCTCTAGCAGACAGGAATAGCCACTAGCGAATAATAATAATAATAATAAACGCCCTACACGCTGGATTTGTATGGAAAGCGTTGACCTTGCCGTCTCTAGTAGGGGGCGGCGCTGCGATTCTTTGCTCTGTGACTTAAACGTATTTACTTCACACCATATGGTCGCACGCTTTCTTTGCAATTTAATGACACATTAAATATTGGCAGCATAGGTTTTCTGGAGGTCATTAAAACGATTTACGGGTGTACTTATTGTGCTGAAGTTTTATTGCTATGTGGCGCGCTTAACCTTTGGTACGCATAAAATCTTTTATATTTTTCCTCATCATCAGCCTTAACCGAGTACTTAGGTCTTTAATTAGATTAGATATTAAAGGTTCCACGCATGTGAAACTGGCGTTTGCCCGCGTCTTCGTACGCGTTGAAAAATCAATACTAATACCTAATAAATCTCTGTCTATTGTATGTATGTATGTTCCTCGATAACTTAAACGAATTAACTGATTTTCATGAAACTTGGTAGATAATAAAAAATAAATATTCTGAAAAAATATATCCTAATCCTAATAAATATTGTAATTATGTTTGGATGTTTGTTACTCAATCACACACAAACAACTGAATGGTTTTAGATGATTTTTTTGACTTTCAAAGCTGCTGCGCGAAAGAGGGAGCGATTACTTATACCTAAAACACCTACTAACGATTTGATTGGATTGTTGTGATTAATATTGAATTTAAGGGTAGATTTAGATTTATTTAATAAATATTAAGATCTACTTGCTGTACAATTTAGTTAATAAATAAAATTTGTCATGGCCACTGATATGTTAAGTAAGTACTAGATTGAGCACTTCCTATGATTTTTTGCTAAATTCATGTTCCAACGCGGAAGGTGCGCGGGGGACGGCGCGGGAGTAGTGTCAAGGTCAATACGTCAAGTCGTAGACAACCCTAATATTAATATGGCCGACCCGATAAGCACGTCGGTTTTAACAAATTAAATATTAAACTACTAAACGTTTCAATATTAATAAAACTTACCTATGGAACGTCACACCAGCAGTTTTACCAATATTTTTTGTTGTATTTTTAAAATATCTCATCACACAAGATGGCATTTTTATTAGTTTTGAAAAATAATAACGCGCCTAATCTCTACGAGCGCGTATGACAGACTGTGAACGGGTAGGACGTCGGAACTCCAATCACTTGGAACCCTCATCGCGTCTTGAGTGTTCCATCTAGTACGTAGTACTTAACATATCACTGATAAAATGATAATTTGTTGTAATTTTAATTCGTTATATATTTTAAAATAATATTCACAATCTGCCGTGACCCGTGATATGTTAAGTACTACGTACGTCATGGCAAATTGTGAATATTATTTTAAAATATATATAACGAATTAAAATTACAACAAATTATCATTTTATCGGTAACAATATTACAAAATTTACGATATGGACAATGTTAAAAAATAGTTACAAAAAAACTATTTGTATAAATTTGCGTTTCTACAAAAAATAAAAATACATAGGATCCAGCTTTCTTTTTTTTATAAATTTAGATGTAACTATACTTACAAAATAATAATTGCTTCTTTAAAGTTATTAGATTAAAAAATTATTGAAATTAAAAAAAAATTAGAATTAATATAAAAAAATTAAACAATCGGCCTTCTGCACCGAAATTTTCAACAAACTGCCTTAAATGGGCTAGCCCTTAAATGCCTGAGATTTTGTAATAAAGACATTGTAATGAGTTTTTTTTTAATAGAGGAACATACCACTGCACGGGTTATTATCTAAAAGCGAGCTTATTAAAAAGATTTTCTATTGTAACTGAACATTGCGATTTTTGCCAAGTTACATGGGCACTCTATTCCTATTTTGTTAAGGTATAAATTCGCTTGACTGTCAGTGTGGCAGTTCAATTTGTAACGTTGTCACGTGAACGTAATATCGTTGGCCTAACTCGTTAACCTGCTAAGTCACATTTTGCATAGTTTTCAGGAGAAAGAAATAATGAAAAGACAAAATGTTGTGCATCGCATCGGGCATATGAAATGAGCAACATTATTATCAGTACAAAACTTAGGATTTAGCAGGTTTTCTTTGTGAAGATTTGCTATTAGTTATAAAGCAGTTTTTCATTTATGAAAATTCTCACCTTTTTAGTTTGATAATCGTCGTTATTCCTTCACCAAACCGTAGAATCGTCTAAACTTTTCGAAAAGTATAAAAGTGAAATTGCCTAAAAATGGACTTAGCAGGTTAACGAATTAGGCCGACGATATTCGTACTTCCGGGGTTTCCAGTGCGGCTTGTAATAATTGGAACAAAGTCCTTGGACTTGGTTACTGTTAAATTAACGAGGCTTCCCTAGGACTTAACGCTTCGAGTCATTAAAACGATGCGAAATAACATTCTCTCTTATAAATGGAATTGTTTCTAAATTTCGTTACAAATTCATTTATTTCAGGTAATTGGACCTGTAGTGTTTGTGTATAGATACGTTATAGATATACTAAATCATAGTTATATACACTATCTCGCATTCATTGTATATGATGGCCACACCGACGGTGACAACACTGATGGGGACAACACCGAATGGTGGTCACACTGAAGGGTTGCGTGCGTGGCCCGGAGCCGCAGTGTTCCCAACTTAGGGGTTTTCCCCCCAAATTTAGGGGATAAAAGACTGGAATGGGATTTTTTTAGGGGGTTTATACTTTTAGAGGTATTTTTAGGGATTTTTTGTCTGCAAATATTTATTTATTTGCGTTTATTAAAAAAAATTTCTTTGATTATATGGTATCCCTCTTTTTTAAATGGTATTCTTAGAAGTGTTATTCTTAAGAGTTATTCTTAAGTTTCTTAAGAGAGTGAAGTGGGCCAAAACATCAACAGAGTGGACACCCCGCTACAATACAAAGAGAAAGAAAGGGCGACAATATAGGAGATGGTCAGATGACCTCATGAGAATAGCCGGCCCTCAGTGGCCCACAATAGCACGGGATAGACAGGCTTGGAAAGGACTGGAGGAGACCTTTGTGTCAAAAGGACAAGCTAAATAGAGGACTGCTGTGCACGAACAAATTTAGTTTTAAAGTTTTTCTTATATATATAAATTGTACTCTTTTTAGTAAATAAAGGTTTTGAAATTGAATTAAAAAAAATAATCATGTAAATATCATTATTAGTATGATGATGATGATGATGATGATATTTACAAGACTATGGCGCTCATTTGATGAACAATTGTTTAAAAGCAATATAAGCAGAATAATACGACAATGAATGCAAAAAAAAAATAACTTTAAATGGCTCTCCTGTAAAATTACAAAAAGTTCCAGTCTAGTTAAATATGTTACCCTGAAAATCTATATTGACCAGACTAGACATCAACCTCTTCCGACTCTATCCCAGTAAGGGGTGAAAGGATCATTACGGTCGGCAATAAAACAAAGGGGGGAAGAAGGAAAAAGCGCGGGTTTTATTTTTATTACCTCATAACTGCTTCCTTTTCAAGGATTTTCTATGTCTACTTCAGTGATATGTTAAGTAAGTACTAGATGGAACACTCAAGATTCGATGAGTGTTCCAAGTGATTGGAGTTCCGACGTCCTACCCGTTGACAGTCTGTCATATGCGCTTGTAGAGATTAGGCGCGTTATTATTTTCAAAACCAGTAAAAATTCCGTCTTGTGTGATGAGATATTGCAAAAATACAACAAAAAGTATTGGTAAAATTGCTGGTGTGACGTTCTATAGGTAAGTTTTATTAATATTGAAACGTTTAATAGGTTTATATTTAATTTGTTAAAACCGACGTGCTTATCGGGTCGGCCATATTAATATTCAGTTGTCTACGAATTGACGTATTGACTTTGACACTACTGCCGCGCCGTCCCCCGCCAACCCCCGCGCACCTTCCGCGTTGGAACATGAATTTAGCAAGACATCGTAGGGAGTGTTCAATCTAGTACTTACTTAACATATCACTGGTCTACTTTCCGTTCTCGTAAGCCTGAGGCGGTCTCGTGACCTATAAATCCTTAGAATAAACCAATATATATTTTACTAGTTGGTACTCGCGACTTCCTCCGTGTAAGTTTATAAATTAGTAGACTAGCTGGCGCCCGCGACTTCGTCCGCGTTGAAAAAGAAAAAAGTACCCTATCCTGTGTCCTGTATTCTAAGCGCCTCTTTCACCAACTACAAGTAAAGTGTTGATTAGTTACTTTTAAAAATCATTTTTTGTTTTATTGAATTAAGCACTCGGATTACTGCATCATTCGATAGGCGATTTTTTTTAAATTATTTTCTATTTAATGTTTGGGACGTTTACCGTACAAACATAGGTATATTAGCTAAATTATTCCCGGTGACAGGTGAGTTTAAGTGACGGTTTAGCCTACTTGACGTTAGTGAAAGAGACGCTAAATGTTTATATAACAAGTTTCATGAAAATCAGTTATTTCGTTTAAGAGTTATAGAGGAACATACATACATACAGAAAAAAATTCTAATAATGGTCAATTTAGTTTCAGTATAATGTATAGAGCCTATAAACACGATATCTCTGAAAACAAAGTAACTTACTCCATGACCAACCCTTACAGATTTTCTATTAGTATTGATGATTGATAGCCTATGTTACTCGCTGGTAACAGTGCCGTAAATAGAGCAGTGCCACCGGTGCCCAGGCACAGGGCGTAGACCCTGGTGGGGCGCAAGAATGGACAGACCAGGCAGGACTATTATTTTTTCGGTTTGCTCCTGATAAGTTTCCGCTGCGCCCCTATAGTGCTCGATTCCAACACATACGTACCTACATGCCAGTATCATCAAAAACGTCTATTAAATTAGACAAAACATCGAGCTAATTTTTTTGGCAGACACAGTAGGTGGTATAATAGGCGAAGTGTCCACTTAACATCAGATGGCTCGTCTGCTTGTTTGCCCACACCTACATCAGTTCTTTAAAAAAATAGATTTTTCTTCCAAAATATTAGATAATTGGTCAACCAACACCAAGTTCCTTTGTGCTTTATTTTATCAACCTGAATGAAATAAAGTAAGCCTATACATAGCATTTCTCTATCTAGGGTACCTATAATATCTAAAAAAAAAACATGGGCGCAGTTATAGAAGCTCGCACAGGGCGCAAAAAAGGCTATTTACGGCACTGGCTGGTAATATAGCTTTCGATTGGTAAAGGAATTTTTAAAATCGGTCCAGTATAATTTTGAGATTATTCATTAGATACAAAAAGACAATTCTTTTTCTCTTTATAATATTACGCGACTTCGCCCGCATAACTTTATAAAATACAAGGTTTTGCCCGCGACTTTGTCCGCGTCCATTTTTCTTATCCGATCAGACCAGCGGGTTCATCAAAATCAAATCCAAATTTGAATGGTTTTGAAGTCCATAGGGAACATACATACACACATTGCCTATTATAAAACAAATTCCTCCGCCGCATCTGTCCTTCTGTATATGTCCACAATAAAAACAATAGGTACTGTACTGATTTTCATGCTGTTTTTCACCAATGGATAGAGTACTTCTCGAGGAAGGTTTTAGTATATAATTTACAAAGTTACGCGGGCGAAGTCGCGGGCAGCAGCTAGTATGCATATATAGGTAGCCTACGTTACGTTACTTCGCTGATAATGTAGCTTTCTATTAGTGAATAATCTTGTTGAAGTTTTAATTTGTATCCCCATAGACTCGTGTGTATCTAAATTTGTAACCATAAATGTAGTTCGTTTAGGGTTGCCAACTGTTAGATAGCTCACTTATAAGGGGATACTATTATAGACTTTTACCGTACAAACAAAGGTAGGTATATCAGCTATAATTATCCCCGGTGACTTGTGACTTTACATGACGGTTAGGCTACTTGACAGATGATGAAAGAGGCTCTTAATCTATAATATATATATAAAAATTTCGTGTCACGTTTTTGTGCGCAATGAACTCCTAATCAATGTATGTGCAATTTGGTCCAACTTAAAAGATAGGATATATAAATTGCACCCCGGGCGAAGCTGGGAGTGGGGCATAGTAATATAGGAGGTATATTAAAAAAAAGAGTTCTAAGATTGTACACACTGTTAGGTAGATCTATTAGGCTGTAAAACTATGTGGTATATCGATTGTCTATTATCTATTACTGAATAATGTCTTGTCACTCAATTGATTGTCTTGTAATGTATTTCATATAGCTACTATTTTAGCTGAATAAAGCCAGATTATTTGTCAATAATCTCTTGGTTATTATTTAACAAACTATACACCCCAATGTAAATTTGAAATTCGATTACAATGGCACAACTTTGGAAACTGTAAAAGAATTTAGATTGCTCGGTATAAATATAGACACCCACTTAAATTGGAAAACACACGTCCGTAGAATGAAATCTAAACTATCGAGCTTCTCATATGCCTTACGCGAAATTAAAAAGACTACGAACATAGAAACGGCAATAACAACATATTATGCGTATGCACACGCCTGGCTAACTTATGGTGTTATTCTGTGGGGTAACAGTACAGAAATGGCCTCTTTATTCACCATTCAAAAAAAGTTAATCCGAATCATAGCAAATATAAAACAAACTGAAAGCTGTAGACCGTACTTTCTTAAATATAAAATATTAACTCTGCCCAGCTTATATATTTTGGAGATGTGTAAATTTGTCCGAAAATATAAACAATTTTATACAAAACGCGAAGACTTACCATGCAAATATACGCTACGACATAAAAATAATCTAATATTACCAACATCACGATTAAAACTAAATTCTTCAAATACCTTCAGTTCTTCTATAAAAATATATAACAAATTACCAGATAATTTAAAAAAAGAAAAAAATGATATCATATTTATAAAAAAATTTAAAAAAATTCTAAATAATAAATGTTACTACAACTCAAATGAATATTTTTTAGATGACATTATCATTTAAATATTAATAATATAAATGTAAATATAATTTATTTTTAATTTTAATTTAAATAAAATAAAATTCTTATATATATTTATATAAATAAATAATTATATGCTTATATATATACGCTTCCTCTCTCCTAGTCCCTAAGTTGCATACCCAACAGGGTCCATAACATTGGTCTTTATTTTTATAACATCTTTGTACATTATGGTTTCGCAATAAATAATTGAATTGAATAAGTTAGTGGGAGTTTTACCGAGTTTTACTCGATCAAACGCATCACGTTAGCCACTAGGTGGCGCTGCTTTCATCCCATACAAATTTCTATACGCATATTCGTCTATACGCATTTGATCGAGTAAAACTCACTATGCACTCTGTTCTAAAGAATACGTCGTACCTACGCGCGGTTACAACCCTAAAACAAGTCTGTTAATAGGTACGTTACTAATACATTAACTGGAAGTGAATTACAACAAGTTTAATCCTCTAATAAGTCTCCAATATCACTAATGGAATAGGTATAGGTACATACTCGTACGTATTTTCAAGTAATTACCTTTCGGCCGCAATAACTATGTAACTCTCTTAAGTGACGTCATTCTTGAATATCTATCTGTCTATTTTAGAATAATCTAGATTGTATTCAACTGTAACTGCAATCGCAAGCTAGGCTTTTAATTGTTGGTGTTGTTGGTGTTGCGTTTTTCATACAAAAAGTATTTAATATGACATTCAAAGACTATATAAGTATATTTGGTAGTATAGACACGGCGTAGCCCACAAAATATGGTAGTAATACAATTCGTCCACTCGAGACGAAGTGGACGAATTCGCACTTAGTCGCTCGCTAGCGCTGTAGCCGTTTGGTTGCTGTTTATTTGTGTTAAAAATTGACAAAATGCCATCGTGTTGTGTGAAATTATGTAAAAATAGACCTCAAAAAGGACAAAAAGAAAAAGTATCATACGTATTTCATATAAATAGACTTAATTACAATATTTTTAACAAAATATTTAATTAATTAGCTAAACCTTTTCATATTTCAAAAGGAAGCATTTGAACCTTATAGCTGTCTCATTCGTACTTATTGTGTAGTATAAGATCGTCCTTTCGTAGAAAGAGATACATATAGATTTCAAATATACTTATCATTTCAATATGTTTGTCGGTTGATCCAGGGCCGCACTTGTAATATTTTTAAATAAAAATAATAATTTTGTTTGTTTTGTACTACATTTTTATGCTCGTGTTTAAATTGGTGCGTGAATACTTCGATTGATATTCAGTAATAATATGTTTATAATAGATTTCCTATTAACCCAATAAAAAGAGAAAATTACGTACTCAAAGGGGCGATGAATATTGGAATCCAACAAATTCAAGTTTTGTATGTTCTGCGCATTTTCATCATGATGACTTTTATACGAATCTTAAGGGATATCGGAAAATAATAAATACAGCAGTACCTTCCATAAATTATGACACAGATCCATCAACACAACAACTCATAAAGCGGCAAAAGTTCAATAAGCTTATTTTATTTGAGGGACAATAAGAGATCATAGTAGTATTATATAATTACATAAAAAATAATAAGTTTTGAAGTAACTATAATTAAACATTGCTTATTTTTCACTAATTTTTTAAGAACACTGTGTTTCTTGCGGTTTCTTCTTAACAGCTGTAATCGAAACCGCGGATTATTATTAAATATTCATTTAATCACGTACTATTTGTTGTTTCATTTCTATATCAAACATCCAATTAAATTATATTACGTATTTTTAAATTACACGCTTGCAAATGCGGCCCTGTGACATGTAACACGTGTTGTATTCCACCCAGATGTACCATCGGCTAGCGGTTTGTTGCTTGTAAGCTAGCCAATATCGTTGTGCAGTATACATTGATGCGTTAGTACAGAACACTTTTAACTAGTTTCTTTTTATAAAAGCAATATACATTTGGAATTGCGTGTCAATCTCTCAGTAAGTTCGTAAGTATGATTTTAATACTACCAAAGATTTCGGGGCTTTCTGCTTGCTACGCCGCATCTATAGTTCAGATCAATGGACATTGCCTATCTACATTTACATCTACTTATAGTAGTTGTAGATATCCTTATCGATATTATAAAACAAAGTCCTCCACCGCATCTGTCTGTCTGTTCGCGATAAACTCAAAAATTACTGCACCGGTTTTTATGCTGTTTTCAGCAATGGATAAGTGGTTCTCGAGGAAGGTTTTAGTATATAATTTACAAAGTTACGCGGGCGAAGTCGCGGGCAGCAGCTAGTAATACAATAAAGTTGTTATCCGCCTAGCTCTGCCTGTTTTTTAGCTAACTTCTTCTAAAACACCCAACGGTTTTTGATACCGTTTTCACTAACAGAAAGAGAGATGAGCGAGGAAGATTTGTGTAAGTAAAGTCTGTTTTTTAATCTCAGAGACAAAAATGACACATGCAAATGTCAAGTTTGCATATAATGATACCAAAGATTTAAATCGATGATACCATGAAATGTATGTAATGCATGTCAAATGTAATGTCATTTTTGTCTGAGATTAAAAAACAAACTATAGCTATATGATTTGCCATCCTTTCCTTCCTTTCCTTCTGTCGGCAGCGCACTTGCAGCACCTATGGCGTTGCTTGTGTTATAGGCGACGGTTGCCACCTATCATTAAGTGGACTGTCAGCCTGTATGTTAACCCTAACATAAAGAAAATCTCCCGCTCCTTGCAAATGCTAGGACGGACAACTCAACATTCAACATGTTGAATGTAGGCGTTAATTTTCCTATTCACACCATTGATCTGAACTATAGATGCGGCGTAGCAAGCAGAAAGCCCCGAAATCTTTGGTAGTATTAAAATCATACTCGCACTAGCGAGCGACAGTGCGAATTCGTCCACTTCTCTCTCTTTCTCTCTCGTGTGGACAATCTCGAGTGGACGAATTGTACTACTACCATTATTTACGGGCTACGCCGTGTCTATACTCCCAAATATACTTATAAAGTCTTTGATTCACACCGCAAATGAATCAACTAGTTGATTCGACAGATTGGATGTGAATTGCATCGTGAGTAGGCCCTTTAAGAATCAATTCTCTTGGCAAAATAGTTAAGAAATTAAAAAGTAGCAATATTGTAGTTTTGTCCCGTTGAAATTGTAACCAGGGTAAATCCATGTAACATGAGTGACCATTATTTAATTCTCTAAAAAAATGCGTGTTTCTAAAACCATTAATTTTGCTAATGATCTCATATGTAAGACATTTAATAAAAACGGATTTTTTTGATTCTTAATATTCTTATTTAATTTAAACGGAACAGAATTTTTATTGGGTACATACCAGCCTAAAAGCTAATGTCGCCAAAGGTAACGTGAGTTACCAACAATTTTTAATGAAACTATAAAAAAAACTAAACCTAGAAAATTCAAAATAAAACGAGACCCACATTTTATGCTTAATAACAACGAAAATTCCATTAAGGGGGTAGTTGATATAATTATAAATATGGTATGCTAGCTTTGTTAATTTCAATAGGGAAGTAAAAATGTAACATGAGTTACCATGGAATTACCCACTATCGATCGCGTTGATAAGAAAGGGACGACACTAAAGTATTGACACTTTTTAATTTCTTAACTATTTTGCCAACATTTTTTTTAACAACTCGACGACTAATGAGTTCATCAAAAATAAAGCGCTATAACAACATTAAAAAAGAAAAAAAAATAACCTCTGTTACAAAAGATTTATTACTTATTGTTTAAATTAAATCAGTTACAAAAAAAGAATAACAAAAACAAATAGTTTTAATTTTTAGTGCACACAGAATACACATTTATTTATTAGTATTGATTTACTCTTTAACAGTGGGTATGTCAATGTCAATGTCAAACCATTTAATTTAAGTTTGAAAATTCATTAATGTTGCCAGATACATAATTTTACCGCTTTTCCCGCCATCAATTTGACCATAGATTCTCTTTCCTTTTCGGTCCTTAAATCTGCCTTTGTCGATGTAAAAATGGCTAATTAACATTACGTAATGTAATTTATATTTTTTGAAAAGCCAATATCTGTAAATTAGGAAACATTGCTGAATATGCATTTTGTCTTTGAATGATTGATGATGAATAATCAGAATACTAAACATACCAGAGGAATCTTCATATACCTAGTAGTTTGCTTACTAGTGAGCAGACACTGCTCGCATATGTAATATTTTACTAAAATCATTCCTTCTTGTATCCTTTTGACATTTAAAAGTGTCCGTGACATTAATAAAACAGGATGTAATTACACTTTAACGTATTTAATCATTTTAAGTCTATGTAACTTTTAGGTTTAATTAATAATAACTAAAAATAACTTTAATAACTAAAAAGTTTCAGGACTGCGATTATTTTGTTGTCACAATCATTCGTTTGGCAACTGGCAACCCTGTCAAGTAGTAGAAAAAAAAAAAAAGTAAGTTGTCTGTGTGTCATTTGTCACAACTTTATTTTTTCCTTTCCTTTCCTCCTCTGCTGTTAGAAAAGCATGTGTGTTTTTCTGAGACTTAAAATAACTGTTGTTTTTTAGATTTTTGATTGAAATAAATCTTTAAATTCATTATAATTGAAAGATTTACTCATTATAGTTGCTAACAATCATGTTTTGCCAAGTTTAAAGTGTAAACAGAACCTTTACAGTTTTCTTTTAAGACTTTGATTTTTTAACGGTCGATTGTTTTTTTCACCCCATCATGGCGAGGGTTAGTTTGAATTTAATCGTGGCCGCGTGCGAGAATATGGGTATTGGTTCCAACGGTTCCTTACCATGGCGACTGAAGTAAGTGAAATTATTAAATTATTACAATAAGTGAGTCTAAAAATGAGTATTTTCATATCAATCCGAATATTATTCATTTTGTTGTCGGTTTATTATTGTACAAATTTTACCGACGCTGACTGACGGTATGGCACGGTATAATGAAGTTTATTTGCGATCCTTTATTTCAATACGAAGAGGCCATAAAGCGGTCCTTAGACGATCATGCAGCATGACATGCATGACGGTTTAATTGATGTGTATGAAATGCAAATACGTGCTGACAGTTTATTGATGCCACTACGGCAAACTATGACTGACATACACTCATGATCATCTATGGACCGCCTGATCTGACTGCTTTGGACTTGACGGACCTGTTTTGGAAAACTAAGAAAAATCATAGACTTCACTTGACTTGACTTGACTGACTTAGTCTCTGGATCTGCTTTTGATTTTAATTTCAATTTTGCCTTTTTTATTTTAAAAAAGGGCTATTACAAATTGCTATTTTTACTAATGACACTGGCAAAATCATCGGAGAATATCTGATGGAGCCAAGGCATTAAAACAGAAGAAGAACATTCCGCGTCATGCCGAAGCCAATGACTTCTATATATAGACAAGGCTATCGCTCCTAGTACGTGGCACCGACGCGCCGGTGTCAAAATCTGAAATTGGCACCAATGACGGGTGTTCATTCTGTGCGTAGAAAGATACGAAAATGCCTACTTACCAGTGATATGTCCAACCAACCAATGAGAACACTTTACAATAACAGAATGTATTAAGATGGCAATAAAAACAAATTATTTTTAGTAACTAGATGTGCAAATTGGAGGACCATTTTTTTGTCATAGTAACTAGATGTGCAAATTGGAGGACCATTTTTTTGTCACTAGTAGTATGGTAAGGGTGCATCCTCTTGTTTAACATATCACTGGCTGAAGCATGCCTTGGCATCCCGGCAGCAACTAGTGCTATCCTTACATATTATAAAACAAAGTCCTCCGCCTGTCTATCTGTCTGTTCGCGATAAACTAAAAAACTACTGCATCAATTTTCATGCTGTTTTCACTAATGGATAGAGTGATTCTCGATGAAGGTTTTAGTATATAATTTACAGTTTCGCAGGCAGCAGCTAGTTTGTAGAATAATTTTAACACATGGCGGAAGTTTAAATGCATTGTGTCTAAAAACATGCAAACTTTTTTGTTTCTTTTGTAGAAAAAATTGTTACCCTCCATTTGTGTTTTGCCACACAGTCAGGCGACGGTTACACATACAGTATTTATTGTGATCTGTCAATAAATAATGACGTATTGTGGTATTTATTGAATGTGTAGTCTAGCATATTGATGGATGTCAATATTTTTTTATATTGACGGGTCGGGTATAGTTTTAGCTGTAGTTAGTTCAAGTGGGTAAGTCATTATTTTTGAGTACCCCGACTAACGTTTAAGTTTCAGTAGAATTGTGTCATTTGTAAGTTAAGTTGGTGTTTTAAATTTGTGTTTTTGAAAAGTGTATGCGCCTCCAAATCCAATCGCCGTGGCGACGCCACTGTCGTCACAGAGTTAAAGGTCACAGGTGGCATGTTTTTCATTTTTCAATGTAGACGAAGTTGGTGGCACCAGCTTGTTAATGAATAAATTACTGTTACAGCTAGTTTTAGAATAAGTCTCCCAATTTTATAGACTTGTGGTTTTTTTTTTTTCAGAAAGGAAATGGCCTATTTCACTACAATGACAACCAAAGTTAAGGATCCGAACAAGACTAACGCTGTGATAATGGGACGAAAAACGTGGGACAGCATCCCCAACAAATATAGACCTTTGAGTAAAAGAATCAATATAGTCTTGACTCACAATGTTGCCGAGCTAAAATCTAATGTGAGTAGTATTTTTTTCTTTTTTTTTTGAAGTCTTAAAATATTTAAGTTTTGAAGTTAGGTTTTTAAAGCCGGCCATTCACGGTGCCGTCACGATGACGTCACGTGATTGGGCTCAGACTAAGCAAATATAATCGGCCCAAATCCTAATGGGCTCTGGCGATATCATGTGTCAAATATGCCCAGTAACCGATTTTGGGACTGTTTGTGAGGTATTGTGATGCAGAGATGGGGAAGCCAGGGAATGAGTGAGACACAATGATAACATTTGTACGAGAGAAAGCAGGTCCGCCATATTGTTCGCAATTCTACTTGCGCAAACGAAATATACACGCTCAAGGTCAGAACCCATTAAGATTTGCGATGTTAAAAACATGGCGTCAATAAGCGACCGCGCCGCACCGCATACGCAAGTCGTCCAGTGAAATAAAACTCCCTTGCCGAATAAATTGTATATGTTTATGTTCAGTAAAAACCGACCTGCAAAAAGAATCTCCAATAACAATTCATTGGAGAATTTATCGCGCGCATTGAATACCACGGCAACGAGAAAGAACAATGAATACCACGGCAACGAGAAAGAACAAAAATAATAATGAGCAATAAAGAATAGAAACAATAATGTGCCCCACGCCATTGGATTTCGCAAAAATCGCACAAGTGCATGGGTTGGAAACACTAGCCGGCCTTATACTTTCTATAAAATAACTATAGCTATAGCTGCTATAGTTATAGCTGGCCTATGTAACTCGCTGATGATGTAGCCTTCTTTCTATAGGTGAAAGAACTTTAAAATCGGTTCAATCTTGTCTTTATAATACTAGTATAATTTAGTAAGATATAAATAGGTCAAAGAATCGCCTTTTCTCTAATCAGTTGTAATGAAAAATATATAATTAAAACATAATCATATAATATATTACATGTATTATATGATTATGTTTTACTCCCATAGATTTTCATACCCTGAGCTTATGTATGAAAATCGATTCTTAATGAGTAAACTCCAAAAATTCCAGGTCCCGGAAGGTGTCATAGTGGTTCCAGGTCTGGATGAAGCTATCAATTACATTGAAAATAGAGAGGAGATTGAAACAACATGGGTTATTGGAGGATCTGCGGTTTATAGGGTATGTATTGTTGCGTTATTAAAAACCTTCCTAAGATTTACGAGATTTCGTAAACAATTACGAGAAATAAGGGGTCAAATATTTAATTGCTATATATACTTTTCCTCATACGCGCTCATACTTGCTCATAGTCGCTCATACTTGGTCATACTTGCTCATTCTCTCTCATATACGCTCATACTCGCTCATAGTCTCTCTTACTCCCTCATACACGCTCATACTCGCTCATAGTCGCTCATACTTGATCATACTGCCTCATACTCGCTCATAGTCCCTCATACTCGAACATACTTCCTCATACTCGCTCATACTCCGTTATACGCACTCATACTCCGTTATACGCACTCATACTCTTTCATACTCGCTCATGCTTCCTCATACTTGCTTACACTTCCTCATATTGCTCATAGTCGCTCATACTTGCTCATACTCCCTCATACTTGCTCATACTTCCTCATACACGATCATACTTTCTCATACTTGTTCATACTTCCCTCATACTTGTTCATACTGCGTTATAGTCGCTCTTACTCCCTCATGTTCGCTTAAAATTTTTCATACTCGCTAATACTCCCTCATGCTCGCTCATACTTTTTCATGCTCGCTAATACTCCCTCATACCCTGAATGCAATCACTTCGCGTGCTAACAATGTATGTAATTGTTGTCTTAATTTGTAATTTTCAGGCGGCAATGGATCATCCGAACTGTGGCATGATCTATTTGACCGAGATCAAGAAGAAGTTTGACTGCGACACGTTCTTTCCGGAAATAGACAAGACCCAATTCTTTCCTGTCGACGATGAAAACATACCGGGTGAGGAGCAAATTGAGAATGATATATGTTACTTTTACAGGGTTTATAAGAAATTTTAAGTTTTGATACTATTTGTATGTTGATATTTGATAATGAAAAATCCAAGATTCACATTTTGAAATTAGTTCCTAGAAAGGAAGTTAGTTTCATGGACTTGGGAGAGTTAAAATTGTTTGCAACTGTGAATCTTGGGTTTTTAATTATCATTTTATATATTTAAGCAGAGCATAATATAAAATTTAAGACATTAAGCTTTAAGAGGGTTAAGAATGTAGACGACAGAGTAATAGTTTAATAGGAAAACGGAGTTTTTTTGGAAATATTTGGATTTTCAATCCAATTTTTTGGAATTTTGGAAATTTATCACATTTGTGTTAACATTTATTTATTTATGGCAATTCAAGAAATCCCAAGTGCGATTATGTTTGTTGTGCTTCGGTGAGTACCGAAGACCACCGTGAAACAAAACAGCACACGTGCTGTTGTGTTTCGGTGAGTACAAAAGACGACCGTGAAACAAAACAGCACATGTGCTGTTGTGTTTCGGTGAGTACAAAAGACCACCGTGAAATAACAGCCCACCATGTGCTGTTGTGTTTCGATGAGTACAGAAGACCGCCGTGAAACAAAACATCACATGTGCTGTTGTGTTTCGGTGAGTACAAAAGACCACCGGGAAACAATGTTGTGTTTCGGTGAGTACAAAATACAACCGTGAAACAAAACAGCACATGTGCTGTCGTGTTCCGGCGAGTAAGGGATTCCAAAGCCCATTACTCGATCCACTTTAATAATTTATTAATACCTGGGTGAAAGAAAGTTAAGTTTTTTTTACACGTAAGAAAGAAAGTCTATGAAACAGTATAGAAAAAAAAAATACATGTCACAGTCGTAGGGACTGCACGTCAGAAGTGAAAGCGTAGCTTCACAAAAATAATTGTATGATATTTAAATTCCTTGGCATTATCGCATTGGGGTAAATACGATTATTATTGATCGCAAGAAATACAAGAGAAAATATTATACATATTATGACACTGACACACTACGACAATTAAATAGAACATAATTAATTGTTTAACATGAACATCATGAGCTAAGTCAACGGTTATTGACTATTGAGTCATAACTTAGCTAGCTAGAACATAACTCACAAATTTTTGAAATTGGGCGTTACATATTATATAATGTAAACACAATAATTGTTTGCATCTTTTGTATTTAAATTAAAAAAAACTTTATAAATATTTGAATTTGATTTTACTAATTCAATATTGAATCGTGTATGTATGTTATGGTCACAGTATGTATGGTATAATGTTGTGTATTTTTGATATGTTGTCTACAAGGACATTAATAGTTACGATTTGGGCAGAAGTAGTATAAAACCCTACCTAAATACGTATATAACTATATACATTTATACATACATGCTTACCTGTCCATATACAGGCAATACAGGGATACATAAATTCCTGCATATATTGTGGTGTGTGTGTGTGTGTGTGTGTGCGTGCGTGCGTGCGTGTGCGTTTTTATTTTCTTTCTGCGGTTGTTTCATCTAATTTCCGCTTTTTTCCTTTTTTATTTTTGATTGCTTCTAGAATATAATCCGGTTCCTTGATTTCCATCTGTCTATCTAATCTTGAATCTATTAATTCTGGAAGAGGGCAATCAAAATAGAAATTCTTTAATTTTTCTTCCATATCATTCCAATCATCTAGAGCTGCTGATTAATTTATAACATCTATGTTTACGTTTTCCCATTTTACTGAAACAAATAAATATTGTTTAAATTTAGTTTCGAATATTTGAAGCGGACAAATTGTTATGTAAACATTAATGTTTCGTTTGAACTGAAAATTAGTATAGATTTCTAGTGTTATAATAAAAAAAAAGTCACTTAACCGCCTGCTAACGTTTTCACAATTTCGTCGCAACTTTACGTAACTTTGTAGACTAAAAATATTAATCATTTTAAGGTTTTTTCCACCGTGTAATTGTTAACATGTTCTTCCTTGTGATAAACGTATATTTTATATATGTATTGAACAAATACTGTTGATTTTATCAACTTAACGGGGACTGACTTTTTGGCACATTTCGCTCGGTGCAGTCTTAACGATGCTCATAGCACTGAATAATCTCTCAATTTCAGCATTCGAATGAGATAATGATAATGCATATATAGCCAGACGAGCTAGTTCTTCAAAGTCATTTATTCCTGCAGCATTTCTATTCTACGCTCATTTACCTCAACCCAAAACTGTATAACATCGTTCGTATTTTTCCATTGGACAAAACATATATTATGCGATTGTTGCAATATTGTTTTTTGGTGTAGAAGCCAAGTTCTTTAGCTAATTCTGAAATAGAATTATCCTTATCCTGGCATAGTATCGTTGTTGGGCTCAATTTCGACATTAATTCCAACACCACTGTGTAATTCGTATCGTTGTTGGGCTCAATTTCGACATTAATTCCAACACCACTGTGTAATTCGTATCGTTGTTGGGCTCAATTTCGACATTAATTCCAACACCACTGTGTAATTGAAAGAAAGAAAGAAAGAAAGAAAGAAAGAAAGACATTTATTCACTGCACGAAGGACATTAACATGACATTACATAAGAAACAGAAACAACAAAAACAAAATGACACAATTAAATTATTAAAGCTAGACAGGTAAGATGTGTGTGTCCTCGCGGCAGTGAATCGGATGCTGGCTCAGCATTGTGCTGAGACGCTGGGAAAGCACCTGCAGCGCTGATTTTCAGCCAGCACCGTGTGACTCACGCGAACGTCATACACACTCTTATATATTATATAATTTACATAGATATATTGATAGCTTAAATAATTAGATACATAGATAAATATAATATAGCAACTTATAATGCAATAATAGTAATAATAGATAATATAGTAGTAAGTTCAATAATTTCAATAAATAAAAAACAAAAAAAAAACAAGCATAACCCGATTCCAAGTCAATTGCAAATGGAAACCATCCAGGGTTACACAAAGTATACACAAAATTTCATCCAAATCGGTTCAGCTGTTTAGGAGGAGTTAGATGAATAAATGCTGGATATAAAAATTATGATTTTTGGAGCGTCAACAAATGACCCCTAAGCTTACGCCTAAAGGTGTATCTGCTAGGCGCTCCTTGGATAGGAGGAGGGAGATCATTCCAGCATTTGGACGCAGCAAACCTGAAGCTTCCTCGAAACGCCGTGGTCTTGTGCACAGGCACGGCAGCAACTGCCCCAAACCTGCGCGCACGTTTGGACCATTGGAGCTTCCTAAAAAGGTAGGACGGCGTTTCGTACCGTACCACCCCAAACAGCAGAGTAGCCAGATGAAGGCGTCGGCGTGCAGACATATTCAAAAGGCCAGAGGCGCTCAAATACGGAGTGATATGGGAACGAGGAGGTATGTGAAAGCAAAAACGAGTGCATGCGTTTTGCACTCGTTGTATCAGCCGCTTAGAGCGGCCGGTAATGCAGCCATCATACACGACATCACAATAATTTAATCTAGATAATATAAGCGATTCACAAAGTGTGACACGCAAATCGACACTAAGGTAATCACGTACATTATATAGAACTTTGAGGCGATAGAAGCAGTTGCTCACAACTTTCAGGATGTGACTCTCGAAGCGTAACTTGCCGTCCATGAGGAGGCCGAGGTTGTTTGCTTCCATTACCCGCTCTATTGGTTCGCCCATGATGGCTACATCCCTGCCGGTCAGAGCTTCGAGACTATTATGGATTTGATGCTTAGACCCGAAAACCACGTATCTCGACTTGCCCGGGTTGAGAACCAAACAGTTCCTCTCCGACCAAGAGGAAACACGATCGAGGTCCGCGTTGATGCAATCCACCGCAGCACACATGTCCGAAGGCGAGCTGGAGAAGTACAGCTGCAGGTCGTCCGCGTACATATGGTATCCGCTGTTCTCTATACTGTTAATAATGTCAGCGCTATACAATATAAACAGCAGAGGACCCAGAATTGAACCCTGCGGGACTCCCCTTATCACAGGACAAGAGGAGGACCGCAGAGCAACTCCATCCATCCCACGCAACGCAACAATCTGCGCACGGCCTGACAAGTAACTGTCGAACCACCTCAACGTAGTGACATCAAAGCCATAATAGGACATCTTGGACAACAGCAAGGGCACGCTAATGCAGTCGAAAGCCCTGGAGAAGTCTAAAAGCGCCAATATAGTACCTTTACCAGCATCCCTAGCCTGCAAAATGTTATCGACTACGTCAAGTAATGCAGTAGCTGTCGACCGACCCTTGCGAAAACCAGACTGCAGTTCAGGGAGGATGCCGTTTTTCTCCAGGTATTCCGACAGCTGGTCGCACACTACCCTTTCTATTATCTTCGATGCACAAGGAAGGATGCTAATGGGACGAAGTTCGGTTAGGATCATAGGATTAGGTTTTTTAGGTAACGGTATCACTTGAGCGATTTTCCAGTCAGTTGGGAACGTCATAGTCTCTATGCTTTTGTTAATTATATGTGTCAGTATATCAGAAATTTTCGGAAGAGTCATAACTATCATGTCAATGTCAATCAAGTCTAGTCCCTTCGCCTTTGTTCTAATTGAGGTAATTATTTTTGTAACAGTCGCAACATTCGTGGGGGAAAGAGTAAATTTACTGTCACTGTATCTGTCAAATTCATAACGCGTCAGGTCAGATATTGTTACGTCCCATTTTCCAGGTGTATTAAGGAAGTGCTGGTTCATTAAATTTGGGTCATTAAAATTTGTAGGTAAATCAGTTTGTGTCTGTGAGTCGGAGAGAATAGTTCGCTTCAAATTTTTCCATAGGGTCTTTGAGTCAGTAACGTTATTAATGTGGTGTTTGAAGAAGGCACGCTTCTCGTTATGAATCGCTTCGACCACAACGCGTTTCAAGTCCAGGTAGTATTGCTTATGAACCTCACTGTTCGAACGTTTATATTTAGCATAAGCTTTATTCCTAAGGCGCATCATAAGCTTCACATTGCTTGTTAGCCATGGTTTGGGTGCCTCCTTCACCACTGTTGTCCTTTCAGGTGCATGTTTATCAAAAAGTCTAAGTAAAAGTTCGTTAAGTAGTCGAACCATGGCACTCACGTCATCAAGTAAAAGTATTCGGTCCCAATTTGTGGCGTCAAGGTCTTTGTTAAAGTCACCTAAGTTCATGTCTTTTAGAGGTCGGTAGGTAATACGTCTTGGTGTCGGTTTCCTTTTCTTTATGTCAAGCTCGGCCGTGATAAAGGCATGTCTGCCCAGATCTGGGATGTGCCTTACGTCCATAGACACAACTCGAGCGTCAGTGCAAAACAGGTCAATAGTAGTCTCGCTATTTTCGGTAAAGTGTGTCGGTTCACTTACATGTTGCGTCAAGCTAACCGATGTTAAAAATTGTGTCAAACATTTAAACTTTGTGTCCGTTTTGTCAGTATAATTTATATTAAAATCGCCAACTAAAATCAGTCGATCATAATTCGTGAAAGAAGAAATTGAGTCAGTGATAGCGTCAAAAAATACGTTAATGTCGAGCCATGGTGGTCGGTATGCTGTACCTATAATAAGACGTTTGCAGTTGATATTTACTTTCAACCATATTTGCTCCACGAGTGCAGCTGCGGGGTGGGGCAGAGTACGGGCGGTGAGACCTCGGCGCAAGAAGAAACCGACGCCACCCCCCCGCCCCGCCCGCACACCCTCGGGTCGCGGGACGTGACGCAACCGATAGCCGGCTATACGAGGAGCGCGACCATCCTGTCCCGGTTTAAGCCATGTCTCGCATATCCCTACCACATCCGCATCACTATCAGTCAAAGTCGCAATCAACTCATCGTGTCCCGTACCAAGTGAACCAGCATTAAATAAACCAACTTTAAAGTTTTTTAAACGAGGCATTGTAAATAGAAGTAAGAAGAACAATTAATTAAGTAACAAGTGCAATCGGGTAAATTTGTACAAGTAAGCGAAGTGCAATTTCGTTTTAAATAAGATGTCTTATAAGTAAAAATAAAATAATTAATGTTTATGTGCATATTAAACATTTTATATGTGTTTAATAATATAACGTCGTGATTTGAAATTGTGTAAATATATACAATAAAAGTGTATAGAATAAGAGTGTATATATAGATTATAATATATAGAAGCGTATATAAAATAAAATATATAGAATAAAAGTGTGTAGTAATAAATTTAAATATTGTATTGCTCCAATTTGAACGATACGGATCACAGAACGGTACTATGTTTACTTTCCGTATCACTGTCGCGAGGGCACACCAACATAAAAACAATATAAAACAAAGTGTTAAAATTTTGAAATAAGTATGCTCGTTTAAATCCTGATTAGACATGACAAAAAAGAGAAACGATAAAATACAAATTTTCTGGACTTTAAAACAAACAAAATACAAGACAAATACACAATAACAATTAAGGCGTGGTATGAGCTGTCTCGCCAAGCTTAAAAATATGCAAATCGGATAAGCTGCGCACTCGATGAGACGGATGGCCGTCAGCTCGACGGGCAAAGATGTTGCCGTCACGAGTCCACACGAAGCGCCACGCCGCGGCGCGCGCCGCCTCTCTGCACCTCTGAAACAGCTGCCGGTTGGCACTCGTTAGCCGCTCGTTGACATAGAATTTTTGAGGAGCGGCAGCCAGGCCAAGGTCGGCGGTGGTGGCGCCGCGGCGCACGCGCGCAGCCCGCATCAGGTCGTCGCGAACGGCGCGGCGCGCCAGACGCAGCACGAGCGGGCGCGGACGGCCTGCCTCGCGCATGCGCCCCGCTCTCTGCACGAACACCACGTCGCGTGCGTCCAACCCCACGCCCAACTTGGTGCAGATCCGAGTCGCAAGCCCGATCGCGCTCTCCCCGGGCTCCTCTGGCACATTGGACACTTGTATATCGTTAGACAGTTGGTCTTGGTCCCTCTCGTGCAGCTGGATTTGAAGGGCAACAATGGTCTTCTCCATAGCCTCGGTGGCCGCCGACACAGCCCTCTCTGCGACAGCCTTCTCGATGGCTTCGACGCGGCTGTCCATAGCGTCCATCCTGCCGCTAAAATCCGCTATACGCGCGCTCACATCACGAAACTCGTGACGGAACTCCTGCAGTTCCCGTCTCACGGCCTGGAGCTCCTCCCTGAACAGTCGCACCTCAGAGCCGAGTGACGACCCCCCGAGTACGACGATAATTCGTATCGTTGTTGGGCTCAATTTCGACATTAATTCCAACACCACTGTGTAATTCGTATCGTTGTTGGGCTCAATTTCGACATTAATTCCAACACCACTGTGTAATTCGTTGGCAGTCTTTGTTGGATTTCCTTTGCTAACTTTACATTAAATTCAATACAGCGTCGTTTTATGATTATTAAAGCATCCGATGATAGTGACGTTTTCTCCTCACTCTCTGTTTGAAAGAGATACCACCCCATGTATGGAACTGGATTAATATTTATGTCGATGTCCACGTTTAAAAAGTCTTTGTCTGCGCTTACTGCATTCGGTAACAGTATCTTATAATTTAATTTTAAACGTTCCATCTGCAAAGAAATTGTCATTTTTTTCCGACCATCGTTCTAGCTGCATCGCTTGTAAATATTATTATTATCTCACTGATTTATTTAATTTTCTTAATTTTAAATTTTTTACAATATAAATTATAAACAAAAAAAAAAAAAAAACAATATATATTATAAAAAACTTAAAACTAGACATCCGCTAGTAGCGGGGCTAGGCCCAAGCTACCGGTGGTTAGGGCTGCAGAGTGAGGAACCTCCTGACAATTCGTGCCGTGTTCAGAAGTACCGCCTTCTGTATCTGACCCTTGATCCAGCCATCTAGTGAGAGCCTCTTGAGATGTTGGTCGAGGCTCTTCGCTATAAGACCGTTCGCCGATACGACTATCGGGACGATGATTGTCGAATCGACATCCCACATGGCGGTCACCTCGTGAGCCAAGTCTATGTACTTGGTAAGTTTGTCTTTCTCGGCTTTCACGAGGTTTTCGTCATGTGGGACAGTAATGTCAACAAGCATCGTCCGGCGTTGGGATCGGTCAATAACCACGATGTCAGGCTTATTGGCGACAATTATTATTATTATTATTATTTTCACGTGCTCAGTGCCCCAAAGGAAAACTGTTGTACAAAGTTGTAATTTCTATCTTGTTTTCCTTATTCCTAAGGTTTTTTTTTCCTAACAGAAATGTTGGAGCACCACTAATTGGTACACACATGTACCTAAACGTGTAATATATAACTTGTGTATGTGACCTGGTTAATTTTGATGTGCTGTGTTGGTATTTAAATAAAATAAAATACTATACATTTCTTTCCATCGCCAATATCTCCCGATAAGCTGTTTCCAAGGCTGTAATTTTCGTTACATGATTGGCGTGGAACATTAATAGCAACATTTAGAAAATATCAATTGAACATTTCCGTAGTATACTCTAAAAATCTTCTATTGGGAGGGTGCGAAGTATTAGGGTGGAGGGTAACATAATCGATCGCAGCGCTCATAGTGGTCAAAAATAAAAGTACGGTTGGCGCTATCATCTGTCATATCTCATATCTCAAAGTAATCTGTTTAGATTTTGGTTTGGTTACATAATTTTAATAATCACATTATTCCGCCTACAAAAATGGTCTTCGTGGTTTATGTAGTGGATCAAAGCAGTGATGTATGTGCTTGCATTTACCACTTTGATTATTAACGCAATCACATTTCACACTTGTGATTACTCGTGCTGCATTCACCTGCAATCCGTTCGCCGCCCGCAATCAAATGGATATTTAAATATTACGTCTATTAAAACTCAATCAAACTGATTCTGACTTCAAACGGAGATTAATTGGTTTACCTCTATAAACGTTTTGTATGGTGTCAAAGTAATAGAGGTTTGTCTTATGATGCGAGATTGTTCTTAATTCCTCTACATCACGGACATGTCCAGCAGAAACCAACAATTATCCTTTAAAAACGATTTGTGGTTGAAATTTTATATTGTGAGAGTGATACTCGCAAACCCGGTCCTTAAAACAATACTCATTTCGATCTGAAAACGATATTTAATTTATTACTAGTGATAGAGGAACGATTATATATGTTTATTATTATTGAATGAAACCATTAAAGTAGCTTTATCTTCTTGTTTTACAGTAAAACTACAACTAAAAATGAAGTAAACAAACCCTGCTTCGTTTTTCCACTGAGTCTTGGAGTCAAATGCTGGGCCTTGCCGTGCCGTGGCTAATGTAAAAACGAGCCATACATTTTCATACATTTTTGCTTCCCCGGCACCGGCGAGCCGTACCGTGGCTAATGGAAAAACGCCCATTCAAAATAAAACACACTTTTTGAATAAATTTTTCTTACCTCATTTGATTTGAATGACCAAAAATGTTTTCAAAACCCTTTCTCCACCTAAATCAAAGTATCACAGTAATTTTGGAAATAAATTAATAGATAATTTCGGATTATAATAATAATATTTCAATGTCGCGATTAAATTTCAAAACGTCAGAACCAACCAAGTTGCGGACGCTAGGTGGCGCTAAACTCGTGCACACAGCCAATACTTACCACGTCGTCGTCCTGGGAACTGGGAAATTCCACAGTTCTGAAAAATGCTTTAATTTTTTTGTACAGTAGATTCTTTTGTGGTCCGCCAAGTTTGGCGCATTCCTAAAGAAACTACGGCAGGCACACTTTGCATTCGTAAATTAAGGTACATTCATTTGTAAGCAATGCTTTCACCTAAAAAAAAATATCTTTCATTAGTTTTAGGTACGCTATAAAAATTCTATTTTTTTTCCTACCCTATTAACAAAATTTTATTTAACCACATAACATTTCATTTAATTTAATTGCTGTTCTGGGATGGATAGGGTACCCGAGCATTTTCGCCTTGCCAGCCAGTGAAATAAAGTATCCAATCATAGTAGGATACTCCGCTTTATTCCACGTACCATGAACTATTTATTTTCCTTCTTAATAGACTTTGTTCAGCTTCTCCACAATATGCACTTAAAAAGTCGCGACTGAAGTCCTCAAGTCCCGACAATCTTTTCTTTCTTTGTATAGGCGAGCCCAATCGTGGACTTCTCCTTCCAAACAGTCAATTATGGACTCCACTGTGCCGTTCGCAGATGGTGTCCTCTTCAAGTGCGCCTTGAGGTCCTCCACGAAAGCAATCGGATGGCACCTGTTTTTCCCTGAATGCGCACCGATTTTGATGATCTAAAGTTGTAGCAACTCGCAACTTGGTGGCCCGGCTACATTGGGAAATTTAACAGTCGATGACGATGATCCACAATTCGGAATAGGCAATAACAATACAATGCACGTACGTACCTTGGACTGCTACTAGCACTCGATGATCTCCACCAGATACAGGAATTTCTTGTTGAAAATAGGTAATTCGCGCGCGCGGCAATCTTTCACCGTTGAGATGGCCGATACTCGAAAGTGTCTTTTCGCTCCAATATTTTGATGGGAACGACGTGCATGACAGCTGATTGGAGCTGTCATTGTCACTGCGCAAATCCAAACGTCAAACATCGTTCATCGGTGGCGCGAAATTTGAAATTGGACGAGAGTACGTTGCGGTGACGGAACAAAAGTCTAAACGGTGGGGTGTGCGAAGTGATGGGCCGTCGCTGCTCGGCCCACCACTGAAGTTCCCACTTGCCCACAAGTGGGATCTCCGTGCGGAGAGTACCAGTTTCGCTTGTTGTGCAGCTGTCTGAAGGTGTGGAGTCCAGGTAATAGTGCGGTATTGTAGAGGATGAACCAGGCTAACTCACGATGTATTTTTTATTAGAAGTTGTTTGGCTCGTTTTTACAGCGTTCACTCATGTTTGGAAAAAAAAAATTACTTTTTGTTGGGGTTTGTGTGGTTAATTGTGCGTTTATTTTTGGACCGATTTTCTTGTTTTTTTTTTTTTTTAACTGTTCGATGCGCAGTTGAAGCGCGCATCGATTGATGTATGACACTTGATGGTACGCGCGAAAAATTTGATTTTTTAGCAATTTTTGACTGTTATTCGAGCGCGGAACGACTGCTGAGCAGCAGTGTTTTCGGGGCGGGGACTCCCTGGATACTTCCCCGAATGCTCAAACCCTCTGCAGTACTGCCTTGCGGCGTTTCCGGTTGGTTTTCTTTCAACTGGTTTAACTTCATGTTCAGCATAGCAATCTCCCGTCGAAGGGTTTTTTTACAGTATGTGCAAATTATTCTTTCTCTTATGATGAATTCATTTTGTCCGATTACTTGAACGAACAGTGGTCCTGAGCATTCACACAATGGGCCTTTTCCTTGTTTAAGTTTGTGGACATTTGCGAGGAAATGCACATATTTTGTTGTCAATTTTGGGGTACCATCTCTGGCCTTTTCCAGTTCACTGTAAATAAATACTTTTACAGCGCTTACTTGGCCACATGAACATTTGTGTTTTTTGGACATGGATTGATCACCGATCCAGTCGTAGAAGTTTTCTTCTTCCGTATACGTACTGCAGTAAAAGCATTGCACTAAATCTAATCCGCTATTAGAATTAATTGGTGCTGTATTGAATACGATTCTCTTAAACAGCGATTTATCGTCCGTTTTACACTCACTGTCCACCTCCATTCTTCACTTATTACTCAAAGTTTTGTTTAAACTAAAACTAAAACGCCACTATTATTGGTTCACATGGTGTGCAGTATTCAGAGTCAAATAACCACTTCACGCGGATCACATCTCAAGTTCACTGATAAGCGATTGAGTTATGGGATTTTTTTGTTAAGTGTCCTGATGTGACTCACGACGACACAGAAAACGACCACTCTCTTCGGCTGCGCAAGCGGGACTCCGACAATATCCGTCCGTACACGCGACGACGCAACCGCTGGATCGCTCTGCAAAGTGACGTGATCTCGCTCTGAACACTCGCGGACGACTGAATCACAGAACGCGTGCCACTTGCGACGCATATTCGCGCACGGCCTCCATATTGAAAATGTATTGCGGATTTGAAGCGATTTTGATAAATATATATTTTAATTATCGGACAATAATTTAAATATTTGAAGCGGACAAATTGTTATGTAAACATTCATGTTTCGTTTGAACTGAAAATTAGTATAGATTTCTAGTGTTATAATCAAAAAAGTCACTTAACCGCCTGCTAACGTTTTCACAATTTCGTCCAACTTTACGTAATTTTGTAGACTAAAAATATTAATCATTTTAAGGTTTTTCCACGGAGTAATTGTTAACATGTTCTTCCTTGTGATAATTGTATATTTTATATATGTATTGAACAAATATTGTTGATTTTATCAACTTAACGGAGCTCATAGCACTGAATATTCTCTCAATTTCAGCATTCGAATGAGATAATGATAATGCAGATATAGCCAGATGAGCTAGTTCTTCAAAGTCATTTATTCCTGCAGCATTTCTACGCTCATTTACCTCAACCTAAAACTGTATAACATCGTTCGTATTTTTCCATTGGACAAAACAGATATTATGCGATTGTTGCAAGATTTGTGTTTGGCTTAGAAGCCAAGTTCTTTAGCTAGTTCTGAAATAGAATTATCCTTATCCTGGCATAGTATCGTTGTTGGGCTCAATTTCGACATTAATTCCAACACCACTGTGTAATTCGTTGGCAGTCTTTGTTGGATTTCCTTTGCTAACTTTACATTAAATTCAATACAGCGTCGTTTTATGATTATTAAAGCATCCGATGATAGTGACGTTTTCTCACTCTCTGTTTGAAAGAGATACCCCATGTAACTGGATTAATATTTCTGTCGATGTCAATGTTTAAAAAGTCTTTGTCAGCGCTTGCTGCATTCGGTAACAGTATCCTATAATTTAATTTTAAACGTTCCATCTGCAAAGAAATTGTCATTTTTTTCCGACCATCGTTTTAGCTGCATCGCTTGCAAATATTATTATTATTATTTTCACATGCACAGTGCCCCAAAGGAAAACTGTTGTACAAAGTTGTAATTTCTATCTTGTTTTCCTTATTCCTAAGGATTTTTTTCCTAACAGAAATGTTGGAGCACCACTAATTGATACACACATGTACCTAAACGTGTAATATATAACTTGTGTATGTGACCTGGCTAATTTTGATGTGCTGTGTTGGTATTTAAATAAAATAAAATACTATACATTTCTTTCAATCGCCAATATTTCCTGATTAGCCGTTTCCAAGGCTATAATTTTCGTTACATGATTGGCGTGGAACATTAATAATAACATTTAGAAAATATCAATTGAACATTTCTGTAGTATACTCTATAAATATTCTATTGGGAGGATGCGAAGTACTAGGTGGAGGGTAACATAATCGATCGCAGCGCTCATAGTGGCCAAAAATAAAAGTACGGTTGGCGCTATCATCTGTCATATCTCATATCTCAAAGTAATCTGTTTAGATTTTGGTTTGGTTACATAATTTTAATAATCACATTATTCCGCCTACAAAAATGGTCTTCGTGGTTTATGTAGTGGATCAAAGCAGTGATGTATGTGCTTGCATTTACCACTTTGATTATTAACGCAATCACATTTCACACTTGTGATTACTCGTGCTGCATTCAACTGCAATCCGTTCGCCGCCTGCAATCAAATGAATATTTAAATATTACGTCTATTAAAACTCAATCAAACTGATTCTGACTTCAAACGGAGATTAATTGGTTTACCTCTAAAAACGTTTTGTATGGTGTCAAAGTAATAGATGTTTGTCTTATGATGCGAGCTTGAATTATTGAACTCTGTCCTCGTTTTTGTTCTTAATTCCTCTACATCACGGACATGTCCAGCAGATACCAACTATTATCCTTTAAAAACGATTTGTGGTTGAAATTTTATATTGTGAGAGTGATACTCACAAACCCGGTCCTTAAAACAATACTCATTTCGATCTGAAAACGATATTTAATTTATTACTAGTGATACAGAAACGATTATATATGTTTATTATTTTTGAATGAAACCATTAAAGTAGCTTTATCTTCTTGTTTTACAGTAAAACTACAACTAAAAATCAAGTAAACAAACCCTGACATGTTGGGCGGTTTTCCATTAGCCCCGGCTTCGTTTTTCCACTGAGTCTGGGAGTCAAATGCTGGGCTTTGCCGTGCCGTGGCTAATGTAAAAACGAGCCATACATTTTCATACATTTTTGCTTCCCCGGCACCGGCGAGCCGTACCGTGGCTAATGGAAAAACGCCCATTCAAAATAAAACACACTTTTTTTGAATAAATTTTGCTTACCTCATTTGATTTGAATGAACAAAAATATTTTCAAAACCCTTTCTCCACCTAAATAAAAGTATCACAGTAATTTTGGAAATAAATTAATAGATAATTTCGGATTATAATAATAATATTTCAATGTCGCGATTAAATTTCAAAACGTCAGAACCAACTGTACAAGTTGCGGACGCTAGGTGGCGCTAAACTCGTGCACACAGCCAATACTTACCACGTCGTCGTCCTGGGAACTGGGAAATTCCACAGTTCTGAAAAATGCTTTAATTTTTTTGTACAGTAGATTCTTTTGTGGTTCCTAAAGAACGCCAAGTTTGGCGCATTCCTAAAGAAACTACGGCACACTTTGCATTCGTAAATTAAGGTACATTCATTTGTAAGCAATGCTTTCACCTAAAAAAGAAAATATCTTTCATTAGTTTTAGGTACGCTATAAAAATTCTATTTTTTTTTCCTACCCTCTTAACAAAATTTTATTTAACCACATAACATCATTTCATTTAATTGATGTTCTGGGATGGATAGGGTACCCGAGCATTTTCGCCTTGCCAGCCAGTGAAATAAAGTATCCAATCATAGTAGGATACTCCGCTTTATTCCACGTACCATGAACTATTTATTTTCCTTCTTAATAGACTTTGTTCAGCTTCTCCACAATATGCACTTAAAAAGTCGCGACTGAAGTCCTCAAGTCCCGACAATCTTTTCTTTCTTTGTATAGGCGAGCCCAATCGTGGACTTCTCCTTCCAAACAGTCAATTATGGACTCCACTGTGCCGTTCGCAGATGGTGTCCACTTCAAGTGCGCCTTGAGGTCCTCCACGAAAGCAATCGGATGGCACCTGTTTTTCCCTGAATGCGCACCGATTTTGATGATCTAAAGTTGTAGCAACTCGCAACTTGGTGGCCCGGCTACATTGGGAAATTTAACAGTCGATGACGATGATCCACAATTCGGAATAGGCAATAACAATACAATGCACGTACGTACCTTGGACTGCTACTAGCACTCGATGATCTCCACCAGATACAGGAATTTCTTGTTGAAAATAGGTAATTCGCGCGCGCGGCAATCTTTCACCGTTGAGATGGCCGATACTCGAAAGTGTCTTTTCGCTCCAATATTTTGATGGGAACGACGTGCATGACAGCTGATTAGAGCTGTCATTGTCACTGCGCAAATCCAAACGTCAAACATCGTTCATCGGTGGCGCGAAATTTGAAATTGGACGAGAGTACGTTGCGGTGACGGAACAAAAGTCTAAACGGTGGGGTGTGCGAAGTGATGGGCCGTCGCTGCTCGGCCCACCACTGAAGTTCCCACTTGCCCACAAGTGGGATCTCCGTGCGGAGAGTACCAGTTTCGCTTGTTGTGCAGCTGTCTGAAGGTGTGGACTCCAGGTAATAGTAGTGCGGTACTGTAGAGGATGAACCAGGCTAACTCACGATGTATTTTTTATTAGAAGTTGTTTGGCTCGTTTTTACAGCGTTCACTCATGTTTGGACAAAAAAAAAATCACTTTTTGTTGGGGTTTGTGTGGTTAATTGTGCGTTTATTTTTGGTCCGATTTTCTTGTTTTTTTTTTTTTTTAACTGTTCGATGCGCAGTTGAAGCGCGCATCGATTGATGTATGACACTTGATGGTACGCGCGAAAAATTTGATTTTTTAGCAATTTTTGACTGTTATTCGAGCGCGGAACGACTGCCGAGCAGCAGTGTTTTCGGGGCGGGGACTCCCTGGATACTTACCCGAATGCTCAAACCCTCTGCAGTACTGCCTTGCGGCGTTTCCGGTTGGTTTTCTTTAAACTGGTTTAACTTCATGTTCAGCATAGCAATCTCCCGTCGAAGGGCTTTTTTACAGTATGTGCAAATTATTCTTTCTCTTATGATGAATTCATTTTGTTCGATTACTTGAACGAACAGTGGTCCTGAGCATTCACAGAATGGGCCTTTTCCTTGTTTAAGTTTGTGGACATTTGCGAGGAAATGCACATATTTTGTTGTCAATTTTGGGGGACCATCTCTGGCCTTTTCTAGTTCACTGTAAATAAATACTTTTACAGCGCTTACTTGGCCACATGAACATTTGTGTTTTTTGGACATGGATTGATCACCGATCCAGTCGTAGAAGTTTTCTTCTTCCGTATACGTACTGCAGTAAAAGCATTGCACTAAATCTAATCCGCTATTAGAATTAATTGGTGCTGTATTGAATACGATTCTCTTAAACAGCGATTTATCGTCCGTTTTACACTCACTGTCCACCTCCATTCTCCACTTATTACTCAAAGTTTTGTTTAAACTAAAACTAAAACGCCACTATTATTGATTCACATGGTGCAGTATTCAGAGTCAAATAACCACTTCACGCGGATCACATCTCAAGTTCACTGATAAGCGATTGAGTTATGGGATTATTTTGTTAAGTGGCCTAATGTGACGCACGACGACACAGAAAACGACCACTCTCTTCGGCTGCGCAAGCGGGACTCCGACAATATCCGTACACGCGACGACGCAACCGCTGGATCGCTCTGCAAAGTGACGTGATCTCGCTCTGAACACTCGCGGACGACTGAATCACAGACAGAACGCGTGCCACTGGCGCCGTATATTCGCGCACGGCCTCCATATTGAAAATGTATGACGGATTTGAAGCGATTTTGATAAATATATATTTTAATTATCGGACAATAATTTAAATATTTGAAGCGGACAAATTGTTATGTAAACATTCATGTTTCGTTTGAACTGAAAATTAGTATAGATTTCTAGTGTTATAATAAAAAAAAGTCACTTAACCGCCTGCTAACGTTTTCACAATTTCGTCCAACTTTACGTAACTTTGTAGACTAAAAATATTAATCATTTTAAGGTTTTTCCACGGAGTAATTGTTAACATGTTCTTCCTTGTGATAAATGTATATTTTATATATGTATTGAACAAATACTGTTGATTTTATCAACTTAACGGGGACTGCCTTTTTGGCACATTTCGCTCGGTGCAGTCTTAACGATGCTCATAGCACTGAATATTCTCTCAATTTCAGCATTCGAATGAGATAATGATAATGCAGATATAGCCAGATGAGCTAGTTCTTCAAAGTCATTTATTCCTGCACCATTTCTACGCTCATTTACCTCAACCCAAAACTGTATAACATCGTTCGTATTTTTCCATTGGACAAAACATATATCTCCTGATAAGCTGTTTCCAAGGCTGTAATTTTCGTTACATGATTGGCGTGGAACATTAATAATAACATTTAGAAAATATCAATTGAACATTTCTGTAGTATAATTTTTAATCTTCTATTGGGAGGGTGCGAAGTACTAGGGTGGAGGGTAACATAATCGATCGCAGCGCTCATAGTGGTCAAAAATAAAAGTACGGTTGGCGCTATCATCTGTCATATCTCAAATCTCAAAGTAATCTGTTTAGATTTGGTTTGGTTACCTAATTTCAATAAACCTAATACATAACTTTTTGGTCTAAACTGAACCTTCTGCCTTTTCTGAGTCTTCTGCAGTTTTTCAAATGGTTTTGCAGTAATAATATTAAATTATTACTAATGTTCATTTCCAATAGTTTATTCACATTCTCATCCTCAGTAATTTCGGTGATTTGGTTAATTTTTTTTTTTCAATATTTTTATTTTGCTCTCCAATCTGCTTATTTGCCTGATTTTTTGCTTACGGATTTTGTGAATTTTCTGTTCTCTTGAAGTCATTTGACTATATTTTCTTCAAATAATATTCTTTTTCACTGGTAGTTGCTTTGATGTAGGCAAAGATAAATTAATTCCAGGTTTATCCGTCAGTATTGAGGACAACTCCTGAAACAAACATAGTAAAAAATGGTGTGATTACATTATTATTTTTAAGGTCTACTTGTGGAGCATGGTAATTCCCAGCATTCTAACACACTATCTTAGAAAGTCACTATCTTAAAGTTTTCACACAAGAAATTTAAAAAGAAACTTTGATCCTTGAGCTAATAAGGATCAAAGATGGCGAAATCAATATAGAGATATTGGCAATCGACAAAAACAATCACCTCTCTCTAGGATTTCTTGGCTTGGAAAATCCACTGCCATTCTTCAATAACTCCATCTTCACTACCTGTGTGTGTGTGATTTTTGAGGATTTTTCAGTCCGATTAAGCAATGCCCAGTGATGAGTATTCTCTCAAGAACTATAGAGTTCGAAGCAGACGCTGACATTAAAATCTTTCCATATTGAGTCGTTATCAGCGTCGGTATCTCCAGTAGATATAGCTAACTTCGATAAGTTCTGGTGACTGCTTATGAAAGTTACACTCGTTTTGCAGCTCAGTTTTCAATGCATCTTTGGCAGACTCATAACTTGATGCATTAAACTTAAATGCCAGCTTCTTAAAACGCGGGTCTAACAGTGCTGCTTTAGATAACCCTGAGTGCCTGTAAAAATTTTTGGAATCTACTTTTAAATTCCGTTATTATTTTATTTGCCAGTTTCATTCCTGTATCTGTTATAATATTTGTATCTAAATTGTCGAAGCCGAGACCATTGAAGCAGTCACTTTTTTTTTTTCTAAAGACATTTCTTCAGTGAGTTGCTTGAATGGCTATGGAATTTTAATTATTTCTGGCAATGTCTGCCATTCGCCTTCCGGCAGATTTTCTACCGGATTGTGTAGGATTACAAGAGACGCTTCTGAAGGTTCTTGAAGCGAACAAATCCTCTCAATCATGTCCAGGGTACTGTTCCATCTGGTCACTACGTTCATTTTTAGCTTAAATGGTTTTTGATTAGGCCTCAGCTGCTCCTGCATTGCAATTAGTTTTTTGGTAGTTAAATAAACGTCATGTCCACATAGATCGACGATGGTGCGATGGTGGCGGCGTTGAGACCCTTCGAGACGAAGGCCTTGGCCATGGAATTATGTCCATATTAAAGTTGTTTCTCCTCAAATAACTACTACTGTCTAGCGAGAGTTTGATATACATACAAGACAATAAAGAAGAGTTGAAAGTGTGGTAAAATAAAAATATAACCAATTGCCGCCAATATGACAGCACCAATCACAAACAAAAGACAAGTTGTCAATTTCCATCGGTGACGTTTCGTTACACAACAAATAATTAAAATATAATGATGTTTTGGTCCAGGACACATTCGTCACTGTCACAAAAACGCAATTTTTGTTTTATATTTTAGTTCGCTTTCGGCACCAGTGACGAATGTGTATTTAATTTTTTTTTCAACTATAAACAGTGGCGTGCACAGAGATTTCAGACATATATGCACGGCTAAAACTTACAAACACTGGCAGAAAGCGACTACTATGTGTTTAACAAACGAATAAAAAATTATCCAAAAAAAAATACGTTCCTACTTGAGAATGTCAAGATCTACATTTTATGAGTTGTTGCATCTGGTACAAATTGACTTAAAACATAAAACTTAAGACGTTTGTACGAGAGTTCACATAATGGTGCTCTTCGCAGCGCATTCGTTGCGCATCCGCGGCGTGTTCGTTGCGAGTCCGCAACGTATTCGCTGCGTGCCCGCTCCGCCCTAAATCCGCTCGCAAACCGCTTGTGTGATAAGGCCCTAAGTTTGAGCAACTACTTTATCTAAGCAATTAAATTCCTCTAAAAGATTGATAATAAAGTTACGTTACGGCTTAAAGTTACGGCTTTTCAATCCGTACTCACATCACTTATATTTGATAATAAATCGATCAACTACTTCTGAGCCATGAAAATATCTCAAAATGATGACTCAACTCTTCACGACCGCTAACATCAAGGGTTTCGTCAAACATAACAGCAACAAAATCGGTTTCACTGATTTCTTTTTTTATCTCATTGTACATTACAGAACGCAACACTGGAAATTAGATCATTTTTGGTAGATCAGTAGAAAAAGAAGTTTAAAAAAAATTCTACTGAAAAAACGTCTTGATTATTGCTGGTTGTAAAGTAAAAATCGCGTACTTAACAACAGTCTCTTATATTGTCAATTCAGGTAGTTCGAGAAGTTCTTAACAAGGCTCTTCTTCGTTTACTTTTTGTCCTAAATCGTCTTCTGTGTCTTGTGCATTCATTGGTATTAATTTATCATAAAATAATAAACTTGACTTATCTTGCCAGTCTTTGACAAAATGTGTGTTGTCAATAAAATGTTTCACATATTTAATTTTTACGCCTTTTAGACTGACCTGAGATGGCATTCCTGTAGCAATAATATTAGTTGCTGTCTTTCCTTTTTTGCATGTATTCTTCTCTTTTTTGGTACTTCGTTGTTCATCATATTCGTAATATTTCGTTTGTGCTAGGTGTAAAGGAGAAAGATGCAGTTGATGAGCAGGAGCTAGATCTTGAATTTCTGGCCCTTTTAGGAATAATGCCACTTTGGCGATACTTTCTCTTTTTAAATTCCCTATCTGATCCGGTAGTTTACCGCAGCATCTATTTATTACTCCTTTATGAGTTACCGTATTATATTTATTATAAAAATAAAAGCTGGGGGTCTCCTTTTTAAAAATTTTACAAATAGATTGAGCCCATTCAACATAAGTTGATGCTTTTACGTGGTCTGCTGCGGGGGAACTTTGTAATATATTATTGCCTATAATTTTCACCAAATTCAGACTTTGAAAGTTGAGGGTTTGTTAAGGGATCATCTTTTTCAACGGCCAGCAGCACTTTCCCTGTCAGTCAGAGTACAATTCAACAGTTTCTCTGGGTTCTGAAAGAATGTAAAATGTAAATAGTTAGTAGTACACTTAGATATTAACCACCATTATTTTTATTTCATATGAAAACAATGTTACGCTCAAAATATGTCGCTACAGCTTATTTGGAATACAGTTTTTTCCCAGAAAAGCATAAGCAAGATACTCAGCTATCAGAACTAGGGGTTTAACCTTCAACCTTTTATCACTTCAACCTTTTATTGTAGGTGTATAGTAGGGCTTGTTGTTGTTTTGCCACAGTTGTTGATTTGCCACAGAAAAATTATGTGTTGTTTTGCCACACTTCAATTTTTATGAGTTAAATTTAATAAATTTATTTTAGATTGTTGTTCTTTTGCCACACTCGTTTTTTCTGTACAGACAGCAGAGAAATCAAAACAAGAATAAAAATAATATTTATTTTTCTAATGATCACAGTACATAATCATTTTTTAAAGTAGTTTTTATCTCTTATTTGAAAATTACAATCATAAAAAAATAACAAAATAACCATAAAAATGTAAATAAGATAATCTAAGAATCAATTTAAGTGTCCTATTACGCAACAAAGTTTGTTATAATTCAAATTAAGCTTTAAGATCAGGTTGCATTTAATATGATTGATATTGATTTTGATTTCTTGAGCTTAATTAACATCGTCATAATTGGTTTTTGTTACATATTTTTAAAATGCTGCATAACAGAAAGTTTTTGGAGAATTTCAACTAGGGACATATCATAATGAGTCTGACCATCGATTTTAGGTAATGATATCCCCCAAATATAGCTCAATAGACAAATACGGCAGTGTTTTTATTTTTTTGATATCTTAAAAAATGACCGAGTTATAAGCGTTCAAAGTACGCGCGCCACCCAAATTTTTTAATACTACTCGCGAACGTTGATGACGTCACAAGGGCCGATTCTAGATGCAAGAAAGAGAGATTTGTATGTTTGTAATTAATTAACTCAAAAACTACTGGACCGATTTTAAAAATTCTTTCACCTATAAAAAGCTACGTTATCAGCGAATAACATTGGGTATATTTTATAAGGTTACGCGGGCGAAGTCGCGTGCAACAGCTGGTAATATCATAAAGAGAGTAGATTTCTATTTTTGTTTGTAATTAATTAACTCAAAAACTACTGGACCGATTTTAAAAATTCTTTCACCTATAAAAAGCTACGTTATCAGCAAATAACATAGGCTATATTTTATAAAGTTACGCGAGCGAAGTCGCGTGCAACAGCTGGTAATATTATAAAGAGAGTAAATTTCTATTTTTGTTTGTAATGAATAAACTTAAAAACTACTAGACCGATTTTAAAAATTCTTTCACCCATAGAAAACTACATTATCAGCGAGTAACATAGGCTATTAACATAGACTATAAAATTACGGGGACGAAGTCGCGTGAAAACAGCAAGTTGATTATAAATTATAAAAATATTCTTAAAATGATTCTTGAGCGGAACTTACGACAAAGATTTCCTCAATACTTTCTGAAGTTATCAGGTTCGAAATAAAAATACATCAAAATTTTCAAAAATTTCAAAATGGTACAAAAAGTACAAAAAGTCCAGTGCTTATTATAGGTCAGTGGCGACGGAGCATTTGAAAATTAATGACCGTTACTTTTGCCATATAATAAATACTAATAATAATAATAATAAAAAATACTAATAATTTGTACATAATATATAATGCCTATATATTATGTACAAATTCAACCATCTACACACCTTCTAAATTATTTTTCCAAGTGCCAATGGATACGAAAAGACATAAAAAGTGGATGACCATGACAAACGTATTTTATTTTAGTGTGTGTAAGACATCGTCACTTTTCTCCTTATAAAAATATACTTACCTGCCTAGTATACTAACAAAAATACCTATTACACTCTTTATGATATGAGGATGACTTACAACCAAGTATATGCTTGCAAAGCAAAGTTTGCAAGTAAAGTTGCAAACCGCAACCTAGCTGATACAACAAAACGTACTGAAGATGTTCGGAGGTGGTATGGTGCTACTCAAATAAAGTGCGCAGGAATGTATAGTTGAAAACTATTTATTTTGCGAATTTAAAATACAAATTGGCGACACGTAATCAAAAATCGCGGTGAGAGAGGTACGTGTGTCGCGCGCGGATAGACTTTAGGCACTGGCTTTCATAAAAAACAACGAACGGTTTTATTGAATCGCCGCGTCTCACGTACCTACCCTCACCTTTTTAATAATAACACAAATTAAATCTATACAATTCCACTTGAAATATAAATCTACCTTCATATTTAAATTAATAGTATAAATTTACCAAGTAGGTACCTTATCAAATACAAAGGTCAAATAACAAAAATAACTAATTATGAGCACGTCGCTAACACGCCCCACCCCAGTGCTGGCTCAGCACTCGTCAACCAAAGGGATTCTAGCGACGCGCGCCGCTGGCCGTCTCAAAATACCGGACTTACTTTTAACCTCCACCAGTCTGATCCGCCCATCCTTACCTGGGAATACTCGTTGCACCACTGCTTTCAGCCAAACGTTGCGTGGTGCTCCTGGGTCTACAAGTAACACTAGATCTCCTACCTGAAGTGGTGTCTGCTCTTGGTTCCACTTCCTTCTAGGAAGTAGTTCTGGTAGGTATTCCTTTACCCACCTCTGCCAATACATATCAGCTAGCCTTTGGCTTATCCTCCATTGCTTCCGAAGGAACAAGTCGGAATCGTCAAAGACCCCTAAAGCAGGTGAGTTAGGAGACGAATGGAGAAGAAAATGATTTGGGGTTAAAGCTTCTTCACTTCCTGGCTCAACTGAAACGTGCGTCAAGGGACGGCTATTTACAATGTTCTCCACCTCCGTCATGAGGGTGCTAAGAACTTCTTCTCTAGGTGCGCGCTCTTTTAAAATAACGCTAAGACTCTTCTTAACGCTTCGGATTAAACGCTCCCAAGCCCCACCCCAATGGGGACTTGCAGGGGGAATAAATTTCCATCCCGATCCATTATTAATGGCGACATCACTAATCGCTTTGTTGTCAAGCTCCTGGATAGACTTTTTCAACTCGGCATCAGCTCCCCGTAAGTTAGTCCCATTATCCGAGTAGAAACAGTCAGGCCATCCTCGTCGCGCTGTCATTCGACGTAGTGCCATAATAAGCGAGTCGGTAGTGAGGGAATGTACGATCTCCAGATGGACCGCCCTTACCGTCAGACAGGTAAAAATGACCCCATATCTCTTTTGACGCCCTCTCCCTACCATCACTTCCATGGGGCCGAACAGGTCTAGGCCGCAGTGCGTGAAGGGCCTCTGATGGTGTGCCATTCGACCTTGCGGCAACTCGCCCATTATAGGGACACTCGGTTGCGCTTTGCGTATTCTGCAAAACATACATCTCGTGGCTACATGTTTAACCGTTGGCCTTATCCTAGTAATTGCATATTTCTGCTTGAGGTTGTTAACCACTGTCTCCTGATTGTCATGTGCAGCCTTGACATGGTAATGTCTCACGAGCAATCTGGTTATATGGTGCCGCCCGTCTAAAATAATCGGGTTTTTCATACCAGCTGGGACACCGCGTGCAGCATTAATGCGACCACCACAGCGAAGTACTCCGTGCTCATCCAGGTAAGGCGTCCAGGTAAGAATTCGACTGTTCCGATCAAGGCTTACAGCCTTTCTAATCGCCGCCAATTCTCCCCCGAAGCATTCTTCTTGTACCTGTCGAACTAGTAGAAGCTCGGCCTGCCGCATCAGCTCAGTGTCTCCTTGTGTAAGTTTTTGGCATATGTTCACGAACTTCAATACATAAAATGTGCTCCTCAACAGCCGCAACCACGAAGAGAAACGTCCAGGATCCGGGATAGGTAAACATATAGCAGGTGAGTCAATTAATAAATTAATAACCTCTGACCTTTCAGTTGCAACATCAGTTGCATGACCGATAACTGTACGTGGCCAGGATGACTCATCACTTCGTAAAAATAAAGGTCCTCTTAACCATTCATTTTCAAAAACAGCGTTATCATAACTGTCACGTGTTCCGATGTCCGCAACATTCAATGCAGTAGGTATGTATCGCCATTCATTACTGCGAGTGAGCTCGTCAATTTCTCCCAAGCGGTTGGCTACGAATGTTTTATAATTACGCGCATCATTGTAAATCCAGTGCAAGACAGTCGTAGAATCGCTCCAAAAGTAACGGCGCTGCGCCATTATTCTATGTCCCTTTTCCAAACTGTCTGCTAGCCGCGCTGCTAGGACCGCTGACTGTAGTTCCGCTCGAGGTACAGTTAACACTGGTTTAACTGGCGTAACTCTGCACTTGCTAGCTATAAAAGCGACGAATATTTTATTGTTGCATGTCCAACGCCAATAAGCCACTGCGCACATCGCTTTCAATGATGAATCACAAAAAATATGCATCTGTAAATCATTATAGGTAGTCGTAGCCGATAGCGCGTGAGTAGACGTAGGCGCGTAGCGCACGTAGCGCACGGGGCGCGCGGGGCTTGCGGGGGCGGGCACCTCCGCTACGCTCGTAGCACCGCTGGCTACCGCTTGATTGTCTGTCGCAGTCACTCTTATGGGGCTTAGATAACATCTGGGTATACGTACATAACGCATTTGTTTTAAAAGTATAAGCCATTGTTTCCACTTATCGAAAATATTATTCGGAATATTTTCGTCCCAACCTATAGATAATTGCCAAAGAGATTGTAACATTATTTTTCCTTGTATGGTAAATGGTGACAGGAAGCCGAATACGTCGAATATTGACATAATTACTTGAAGCATGATCCTTTTCGTAGGTACTTGGTTACCATGAACTATATCGTTAGGTATGCGTTTGAGTGACAAGTCAAATCCAAACTCGTCTACGCCCGGGAACCAGATAAGACCAAGTGTTCGCTCACCTTCGTATTGTCGGTCTAATTTGAACCTTAACGCCGCTGTACCTAAGGCTTCTTTTGGCATGCTGTCCAAGACCGTCTCGCTGTTGCTTATCCAGTTGCAGATTTCGAAGCCGCCCTGTTTGTGAATAAAAGTTACATCTTTTACCATTTTAATCGCCGTGGCTTCGTCCGGAAAACTATCCAAATAGTCGTCCATGTAGTGCTGCTCGCAGATAGCGGTAACCGCGGTCGGCATTGTAGACACAAATCGTTGTGCATTCCTATTTTTTATATATTGGGCCACGAATGGGGCACAATTCGCTCCGAAGACCAATGACGTCATCGCATAAATTTTGACTGGTTGTTTACAATCAGACCTCCATAGAAACCTAAGTGCATCTTGATCTTCAGGTCTTATTTTGACTCTAAGAAACATGTCACGTATGTCCCCGGCCACAGCATATCTGTTCTCCCTAAATCGTACCATAATTCCGAACAGAGACGCGAGTAGATCGGGTCCTTGAAGTAAGTAATGGTTTAAGGACGCGCCATTACTTATTGCTGAACAATCGAAAACAAGACGTAGTTTTCTTTTGTTCGGATTATCCACTCCAAAATGTGGTAAATAATATGTGCGTCGAGATGTAGATAACGGGTCGTTGACTTCCTTAGCAAAATTATTTTGAAATAAATGATTCACCCGATCCGTGTATCTCCTAGCATACTCACCGTCCGCTGCCATCTTCTTCTCGACTCCCCTTAACCTTTTTAAGGCGCTTAGATAACTGTCAGGCAGCGCGGTGTCCTCGTCTCGCCACGGCAGACCCACTTGCCACTTACCGTCAATAAAAGTCGCCGTGCGGTCCAACTGCGCTAAGGCACGGACATCATCCTTGTTTTGTCGAGGCTTGCTACATACGCCTAGAGAGTCTATTAAAAAGGAACGTCTTACTTCTTCGTGAAGATCGCGGAGCCCGTCGTCGTGAGCATAGGGCACGCCCGTCGCCAGTAGCAAACTGGTGTGGGCCGCCTGGACACGACCACGGCGCGGCGCGTGGACAATACCATGTACGCACCAACCTAGGGGGGATCGTGTAGCAGACGGCTCGTTGGGTTTACCCATACTTAATTCTAGTGGCACAAGTAAATTATAATTATCCTGCCCAATTAAAATTTCAGGTGTACATGAAAACATATTTGACAATAATAATTTATCCTTTAACTTTTGCAAATGGGCATATTTATTACAATCTATTGACTTTAGGTCTTGTTCAGGAAGTCTTAAATTATCTACGCTACGCACAATCATATTAAAAATATTACTATCGTTATAGCCTGACACATTAATTGACATGACTACAGAATTACACACTATATCGCTATCACTCCATGCGCCGCTTACGCGTATTGTTTCCGAGCGCCCGCGCAGACCGGCGCGCTCGGCTAGCGATTTACTAATTAAGCTAACACTTGATCCATCGTCCAACAGTGCTGTTGACGTAATAATACCGTTAGGTCCGTGTATGTTTATCGGTACTACTTTTAGTAACACTTTATGTTCACTTACGTTTATATGCGTCACTGTTTCCGCAGAAGGGCTGAACTCGACGACGTTCCGCACGTCCGGACATTCCGGATCCGGAATGGCACGTTTATTTGGGTTACGCTCTTGTGGATAATGCAGTAACCGATGGTGGGCCGCGCCGCACCCGTCCTTATCACAGACCGGCGCGGGGCACATTTCACGGTCGTGGCGCGACACTAAACACTTGAAGCAAATACCGTTGCGTTTCACATGACGCCACCGGTCCTTTCGTAAGGCCTTTTTAAACGATTTACACTCAGATAGCATATGCTTTGCCCCGTGGCAAAATAAACACTTATTATCACTGCGCGTCGATTGCACTAAAACTGCCTGTTGGCGGTAAGAGTTATTGTTATCACTTTTGCTTCGCGGATGATACTGATAACACACGTTGCGCGGATCCGTAGAAATGTTCGCCGTTGTTGTGATTTTAATTGCTTCACTGTTCAAAAAATTGCCAAGTATTTCTAAGCGTGATTGCTTGCCTTCAGTTATTATAGGGAAACTGTAATCTGACCATTTTGATATAATGACTGCTGGCAATTTAGATAAAATTATATTGACCATATTTATGTCGTATAAGTATTCGTTACGGCCAACTGCATGTACGGCTGCGATGAAGTTCTGTACCTTTACAGAGAATGAAACGATGTCTTTGCCGTACTCGTTTGACACAGCTGGAAGTCTTCGTAATCCTTGCGTGAGCCGGTTCAGAATAGTTTCAGCATTACCACATACCAGTTCTAATGTTTTCATTACTGTATCGGGGGATGTGGCGCTTATCATCAGGGCTGACACTGCTTCTCGTGCCGGCCCGTGGAGACACTTCCTTAGTCGCCACAGGTTTTCCTTCGGGCTGAATCCGCACACCTCTGTGGACTCTTCGTAGGCCTGCTTAAATTGGAGCCATTCCAACGGGTCGCCAGAGAAGCTTGGCAGGTCTCTGGGAGTACATAGTCGGCTAAGCAGGTTGCTTTCTGTCCTGTGATTAGCGGAGCTTGCGGCTAGATTTTGAAGAGCGCTCGCGAGCATTTGAACCGTTCCAGAAGTGCCGGGGTCGACGGCCGCCGGCGGGCACGGCTGGCCCTGCTGAGTACCATAATCGGGGGCTAGCTGTGCAGCGGGTTCATGTTCACGATGGCTCCGTTCCAGCCACTTTTCCACTTCATTGTGGTCAGTGTGAGCGTCTTCATGTGGACTGTATATCTCGTCATCCAAGTCGGCCAAATCAGCCTCAAGTTTCTTATCGACGAGTTCCATTTGTATGCGCGCTTTCTCCTGAGCTGCCTGTAGTTCCAGCTGTTTTCTCCGAGCCACCGCAGACCTTGATGAAGATATGGGCTTTATCCCTGTTAGCGAAGCGGGCGTACTTTGCTGGTGCTGTACCGACTTTACGCTGCTAGCCGATGATTTCATCGCGGGGATAACACTCTGCATTTTTTCATCAGTTGGCTGAGAAGGTGCTGGTGGCTGTCTATCTTCATTTTCGCGCTCCCTGCGCGTGGTGCTGCGAGTATTCACCATACTCCTCGGAGTGTGGAACATGAGATCCGGTCGAAGTGACCAACTTTGAAGATGTTCGGAGGTGGTATGGTGCTACTCAAATAAAGTGCGCAGGAATGTATAGTTGAAAACTATTTATTTTGCGAATTTAAAATACAAATTGGCGACACGTAATCAAAAATCGCGGTGAGAGAGGTACGTGTGTCGCGCGCGGATAGACTTTAGGCACTGGCTTTCATAAAAAACAACGAACGGTTTTATTGAATCGCCGCGTCTCACGTACCTACCCTCACCTTTTTAATAATAACACAAATTAAATCTATACAATTCCACTTGAAATATAAATCTACCTTCATATTTAAATTAATAGTATAAATTTACCAAGTAGGTACCTTATCAAATACAAAGGTCAAATAACAAAAATAACTAATTATGAGCACGTCGCTAACACGTACATTTACATTTTGTGTCGAGAGACAGTTAAAGCAAATGAATGATCTGTAGTACAGAAACGTAGACAAAAAGAACTGACCCGCAAGATACCTACTTCATTAAGATATTCTGAACCCGATAACTTCAGAAAGTATTGAGGAAATCTTTGTCGTAAGTCCCGCTCAAGAATCATTTTAAGAATATTTTTATAATTTATAATCAACATGCTGTTTTCACGCGACTTCGTCTGCGCAACTTTATAAAATATGGCTTGAGTTACTCGCTGATAACGTAGCTTTCTATAGGAGAAATAATTTTTAAAATCGGTCTAGTAGTTTTTAAGTTTAATCATTATACTCGTAAACAAAAATAGAAATCTACTCTCTCTATAATGATACCAGCTGTTGCACGCGACTTCGCCCGCGTAACTTTATAAAATATGGCCTATATTATTTGCTGATAACGTAGCTTTCTATGGGTGAAAGAATTTTTAAAATCGGTCCAGTAGTTTTTGAGTTAATTAATTACAAAATACAAATCTATCTTTTTACTATGAACTTGCGTCTAGCATCGGCCCTTGTGACGTCATCCACTTAGCACGGGCGAACTTGAAAATTTGAATAGCGACCGAAGTTTCGGTGTCAATAACTTCGGAAATACTGCATCGATTTTGATGAAACAAAAACTTTTCACATTTACATAACCATAGCTCTGATATTATGTGTGTTTTATAGTCATTTTCAAACCCATCGGTCAGACCCATTATCGAAAATAATTTTTAATTCTCTATCGAAAGCAATTGATCGACGATCTCTCATATTTAGATTTATATTAAAACTAAAATTCTTTAATTTGCAATCTATATATTCAGCTTCCTTTTTTAGCACATCAAGAAACTGAAGTAAGTTAGGTTTTTTTTACCTATTTTGTTATTGAAGCGTTTATGCCAAGCTTCAGCTAAGTTTATTGTTCTATGACGAACTCCATGGACATTCCAAATAAATTGTATGTTTAAAGTTTTCCAACCACTGTTTTACAAAATAATCATTAAATTTTGTAACACTTTTGTTAGGTGGAGCATCTTCCATGATCTGTAGAAAAGCGTCTTCAATGTCCTCCTTCTTCACATGGGCTAGCGCAGCACACATGCTTAAATGTCTTTTCTCTTCTATTGAATGCATTTTTAAAATGTGAGCTTTTTTGTACAATGCTTGCTTAAAATGAAAATTACATCCCTGTAATCCAACATCAGGAAGTATTTTTTTTATTACATTTATAACTGCAACTTCAAAGTCAACAACCATTGTCAGCGGTGACCAATTGGGTAAATGCTGCTTTAATAATATGAAAAGTCGTTCATAAGAAGATTCCTGTTTATTAGGCATAAGAACATAATAAAATAAAAATATATTATTATTTTCAGATGCTAATTTGTTTGCTGTCATTGCTTTCTGAAATATTAGGAGTTGTGGCGAATCAACAACAATTCTTATCTACCTGTTGTGAATTTACATATTTTTTTTACGACTGTGGCAAAACAACTTTCAATGTATGGAAATTCAAAAGTGTGGCAAATCAACAACTGTGGCAAAACAACAACAAGCCTATAGTAGCACACCAGAAGATTTTGTAGTAATCAATAAAATATTGTTCATTCCAATTAATTTAGTTATTACAAGTAAAAAAAAAAAATTTTTTTATCATAGTACTGCCTTCTGTATCTGACCCTTGATCCAGCCATCTAGTGAGAGCCTCTTAAGATGTTGGTCGAGGCTCTTCGCTATAAGACCGTTCGCCGATACGACTATCGGGACGATGATGGTCGAATCAACATCCCACATGGCGGTCACATCGTTAGCCAAGTCTAAATATTTACTTAGCTCATCTTTTTCGGCTTTCACGAGGTTTTCATCATGCGGGACAGATCAGTGATTATTATTATTATTATTATTATCATCCATATTTCCATTTAACTCGTCTCCCCCCTCCAAAAGCCAAAAATGAGAAGGAGACGGTATCACCCCCCAACAGACACACAGTCGGTTGGGGTTCAGGGCGACAAGGATAGAAACCGACGCACGATCCTGGCTGTGGAACTTCCACGGAATCCCAACCGCTTCAGGTTGTCACCGAGGTTGATCGGGACCAAACCATTGACGGACAGAAAAAGAAAGAAAGAAAGAAAGAAAGAATTTTATTCACTCAACACAAAGACACAAACATAATACAAAAACAATAAAAAAGAAATTAATAATAGGGTAAAAGATAAAGGGTGTCCTCGTGGCAGTGAAACGGATACTGGCTCAGCGTTGTGCTGAGATGCTATTAGCACCTATACAGCGCTGATTTTCAGCCAGCACCGTTTGGGACTCACTAGGTACAGTCGGCCGCATAAGTCGATTAACACATTCAAAAGTGCAAAACAACTGAACACTCAACTTACTTACTTACTTACTGAAGCTTTTTACGATCGTATGTACGTGAAGTTTATTTTAGTCTCTAGTCGTGACAACGACTTATGGCGCGTTAAGTGCTACGTTGTTTTGCAATTTTGAATGTGTTAATCGACTTATGCGGCCGACTGTATAAATTGACGCTACACAAACATATTGCAATTAATCACTATACACTATACAAACATATTTTATACAAAATATGTACAATCATATTTAATAAATTACTTGGATACGATTAATATAAAGAAATAAATAATTTAAACAATTGAAATACACAGATAAATGATAATATTATATGATAACTAATTACCTATATATACACAATTAATATACTTATATATACATATATGTACACAATGCAAAGCTTCAATTAATAAAAATAAATGACCACAGCCCACATGTCGACAATCTCGTGGGCCAAGTCGAGGTACTTCCTCTTCTTCTCAGTTTCAGTTCTCACTTTATTATTATTATACACTTATTTATTATTCGTATTAAGTAAAAAAAAAAAAAAACTAGAAAAATCTGTGCATAATCTAGTTCAGCTATGAATTTGCTTGCAGTATACCCAAACATGAATGTTGCTTTAAAAAAAAAATACCTTTTCTTCGTTGCTTACTAACTTTGATTCGTTAGTGTCAATTTTATAATTCTGGTTTGCATTTTGTTTTGATGCCAAAATACCAATTTTGATGCTGCTGAGGCGACTTTAAAAATTTCACTTAATGAGAAACTCGCATATGTCCCCACTTGCAGTTCTTCATCAATATCTATTATCTGGCCCACGTTAACCTATATATAATAAAAAAAAATTTTTTTTTTTATTATATATAGGTATAGGTAAATATCACCCTTTCACCTAACAGACAAGTTTATTTTTCATAATTCAGTCTCATAATAATGCCAGAAACACTAAGGTTAATAATGTGACATTTCACTCATAAGTACCCAATTTTTTATTTATTCAACAGGAATTTGAAATTAAATTTAAGTAACTGCAGTACCCAAATTTTCCTTTCCATCGCTTTTCCTTTAAAGTTTCTTCATTTCCCTGTTTCGTATTATACAATATCTTTAGTGCATATACAAAAGGTACCATAAAATGGTCTTCTTGCGAAAAAAGAGTCGTATTACACACCGCATAAAAGAAATAAACTTCTTCACAATATCTGTAATAGTTCTTTGAGCAAAATAATCTTGTGATGTTCGTGTTCTGATATGCATATTAAATGACATTATTATGCTATCTATCACTTGAACTTTGTATAGATAGATGAACAAATAATAATTAGAAGTACTAACTGTAATATTATTATAATAATAAAATTGTTAAAAGCACCTTTGAACGTCAAAATGAACAGCATTTGTGGGTCACCAGTATGTAGGCGTCACCAGTATGAACTCTGGCCCACATTTATGCATTTGCATGCATTCGGATGTAGTCACTATACCAAATGAAATCCTCAATAGCTTGAATCTTATATTCAATGTTAGTATTTACAATAATTACATTTCAAATTAGTTTATGTACCTACATAGAAAAAGTCGGGTTGGAAAACTATAGCGCAATAATTTATTACAAATGTTGACAACCCCTTTTATACACGAATTTGACAAGACAGTTTATTCTTTTTCATATCTTTTCTCGATTTTTCAAATCTTCTATGCCAGCGTTATTCGAAGAGGTTGTATAACTGTGGAGTATCGCCACACATTCATAAACCGAGGGTAAAAGAAAAAAAGCGACTTAAGTACTTAGTAGTTTTAAATTATTGTACTTGTAATTGTTTCTACCATTACTTTCGTAAATACAATTAAAGATATATATCTAATGTTAAATCTAAAATAAAATCATTAAAATTATGTCATTGAAATAAATCATAATAATCCGGCATTCATTATACAACGCCATCTAGTCCCAGTAGTAAGTACTTTTTATTACAATATCCAAATCTTCACGGAAAGGGGGGCATAATGGGTTAGCTAAGGGAAATAACAAAAATACAGCATAATCACTGTTTATTACTCTTATTAATTTATGGCACGTTATGTCATTGTATTTTTGTATTTTTGTATTAATATATATTTCCTAAGCTTGTGGCAAACACTCACCAATTCTCCAAATGTCGGGGCTCTCGTCCTCTCGTGTCGATTTAGCTTGCTGACGCCTAGATGCAGCTGTCACTTGTTTTTCTTCGGATAAATTCACCAAATCACTCATGAAAATATATCGGCGCCGATGATAATTAATTAAAAACAGTTCCAAATATTAACTCCGCCGTTCGAGTTCAAAATTCATACCGGTCTCCATTAATAAGAATGTATGTGACGTTGACAATCACGCGTCACTCATGTCCGAGCCAAACGTCAACCAGACTTTGACGTTGGCGGTGTTGCCACACAGACCCTCCCGCTAAATACATAAAATGTAAGTGTAAACTGTAGGATATATACTAAACAATACGTTTATTATTACACTGCAGCACTAATGACAAAATTTTACTAAGTAGGTAACTTTAATCAAACATTTTTAATCAAGTTTTCATTGCAAGTTTGTATGATCTGCCGGCGGAAGCAAACGAAGTACTATACCTATATCAAACTACCTGCACAATAATGTTCGACTTTTGCAAAATAACACATGATCCAATCAAATGTTAAATTAGGTTTTTTCCGCTGATTGGACACCATTCCGCCTCTTATCAACTATAATTAACTTGTTTATGGCTCACGTCATCTCTTCACTGTTTATGATTCGCTTTCAGGGTTGTTAATAGGCAATAGGCCTGATTGGGTGTCAATATTCTGAGTTTGTAATATATTTTCAAGGTCATTTGATTAATGCGAATGTGTGGGTGAGTCGTCATTATCGTTCACGTAATCACGAGTACGAGTCCTATAACTCGTATAACCTAGGTAGTTGAAGTAATGAAACACAGAGAACCAAAACCACGAAGAGAGAAAGCCGTGCCCTAAAATAATTAATTTCGATACCGTTTTCAAATTAAAGGGTACGAATAAAAGCCAAACGGAGGCTGTTGCCGTTGGCACGAAATATAGCAAACTACTTGAAAATCAACGGCAAACTTGTACGTGTCGACCGTCGATGACCGTCAGCTATCGACCGTCGATGAGCGTCGACAGCAAGTGCTCGAAGAGTGATGCAGACACGTTGTCCCGTGAATATAGCTACCGTACTAGCAGGATACGTCCCGTACGAGCAGGATACGAGCACCGTTGAAACACGTATGTGGTGCCACGTACAAAACACGTAGGTTGCGTCCCGTACCAAACAGGATGCGTAGATGGTACCCCGTACAAAACACGTGAAGGCCCCGTACAGACACGTAGGTTGTGTCCCGTACAAACAGGATGCGCCCCGTACAGGCGAGTTTTTGGACATTTTCGTTTTCTGATAATGTTTTTATCAAATTATTTCCTTTCTTATTTTTCAGTTGTTTTCAAAGTCTCATTCTCTAGAACTCATTTCACTAGGCTTGGAAATTTTCATGGTACCCAGGATTCGACTGGACTTCTTAGAAGAACATGGTTCAACATGAGGTTTGTTACAGTGCAATTTTTTCACCATCGAGGACCTAGGAATTGGTGTTGTTATTGTTGCATTCTGAAATGAGAGTATATATATATATAATATTATTAAAAAACTACAAATTTATATACCTTTGTGATTATATTTATTATTTATTTTACATTTTATTTAAAGTTAAAGTAAACTTAACACACACACATGTTAAAATCTATTAACATTTTAATTCTGTTCAGGAAATACATCATAAGTGACATAAAATAAAAATTATAATAGAATCCTTTTCATTTTTTCTTTTGTAAAATTTTATCTGTTTGTCGTTTTAGTTTGACTACAGGTTATGATAAAATAGTAAAAATCTTATTTTCGACGCTTACAGTGTTCTTCCCGAAGAGACTCGATATTATGGAGTTTTACAAATAATAATTGATTCATTTAAAGGTCGATTTTGTGAAGAGTACAAGTTAAGAGTGAAGATATACCTGTTCATTGAATGTTGATTTTGAAGTACTAGGAACTTCTGTAGAAGTTTGCACAGTCCGAACACATTTTAAAGGTGATTTTCCATTTCTTGGAATGTGTCTCGAAACCAGCTGCCTTGATATATTTGACTGTTTTGACATATTCTGTAAAAACAATTTGAATTAAAGGGAAAACCGCAGTGAACCACTATTGACCAGAATATTAACCAGTGACTTAGTGAATGACGCCTTTTTTTCTGTTATAAAACCTATGTTCTTCTTCACTGGGCTTCACTATAACTATGCAGCCTATTACATTACACCTGTCAGCCTAAATCTCCTTTGGAACGTTCGTAACAAAGGATTATTGTTTTAGATCAACATTTGAATGTGTACAAATTAGGGCGTGCATTATTCGTCTTAATTCAGTATTCGAGTTTTACGAATACTAACATATATAATATTCGAATAATTCGAGTAAAACGAGTTTTTCGAATACTTTTTAGAAAAACAAGAAAACGGACTACCCCAAATCATCTAACCTTTAGGACACCGATTACCGATTCAATTACTTTCATGTAATCGGAAAATTTCCACTCATTTTCTTTTCTGCAAGCAATAATAGCAAAAGCATAATGAATAATCCATCATATCCGACGATTATCTATAGAAGTATATATATATCGTTGTCTAGTACCCATAGCAAAAGCCTTTATAGGCTTAATTTGGGACTAGGTCAATTTGTGTGAATTGTCACAAGATATATTATATTATACTAGCGACCCGCCCCGGCTTCGCACGGGTAAATAATATAGCCTATGACAACTTCTATTGGTAAAAGAATTTTCAAAATCGGTTTAGTAGATCCAGAGATTACCCCCTACAACCTAACAAACTCACACACAAACTTTACCTCTTTATAATAGTCCGGGAGGTGGCAACGTCGGGAAAAAAAGCATTTTAGGTCAGCTGATTTTTTGATATGTCGTCTCTCTTGCCCTTTCGGTTAGGATCTGGGCAGTCTGGCTAGCGGTAGCAGTTGCGTTTACCTGTGCGCATCCTATTTGTGCAGGTAATATACTGACTTTTAAAATCATTTTATGAAGGTTCAATTTGCATATTTTAGCTTAAGATAAGTTTAACAAACATCAATCTCTTATTGCCAGACATTTTTATCGTTGCTAATAATGAGCCAGACGCGAATTTTGATTTCATTTTTATTAAAAAATTAAGTTATTTCAGAATGTCTGTCATTTTAATATTATGTTGTTTAAGTATGAACAGACCTAAAAATAATTTGCCAGACATTAATTCAGTTGCTAAACCATGAATCAGAACGATTAAAGTCCTGAAAACTCTTACAGTATGATTCTACTCTTACAGTATGAATTGGACTTATGTAAACTGTATATCTATATATACATACAATAGATATACAATTGCGTAAGTTCAATATGTTTTAAATTAGGGATATTATTTTTTATTAGCATTTAGCAAATTTTAACATAAAAAAATAATTGAAATGAGATAGAATTAGATAGCAGGAAATCAAACAACATTATTGAAAATTTAAAAGTTTTTTTTTATTTGAAATACTCTTGTCGCTATGATACACTGAGAAAATTTTACTTTAACATTTTGGCTCGTTTAAAGGCAGATTATTTAAAATTAACTAAAACTCGTTTAAGAATATATAAGCGCAGTTGGTTATAATCTAACACGTCAACATTGTTATGGATACTTGGTTATTTTTAACATTGCACTTAATAATTTTTAAACAAAATTGTTAGCATTCTGAACCAATTCAGACTTGTTTAAATTTTAATACTTAATATTGTTAAATCTAACCAAGTTATGTATGTAATTTTAAATATGTTTAAAAAGGGTTAAAATTAACCCTTTTTTTGGTTAAAATTAACCAATATATCTCTGTTACCACCTACAACGTAATCGGTTACAAATAACCATTGATATTTTGTTGTTATTAAATAAGTGCGATTGTAAATTTTACCATGACACATTTGCTAATCTTTACAAACAGCTTCTAAATATTAACCAAGTAAAAATACTTAGCAAAGCAAAATGGGTTACCTATAAGTGAAAACGAATCATTCATTTCGTCCAAATCTTTCTAGCGTGATAGTCATTGCGTCTCGTATTTAATAAACTCGTATTGCCTAAAAAAATTTTATAATTTACAAATATTCCTAATGGATGACGATGTCAACAACCTTTTAATTGCATGGAAATTAGAAGAATACATAGAAGTATGTAAAGATGAGTGAAAAACCTACATTTTTATCTACCTAGATATAGTTACAACTAAGTTAACTCTACACCATATTATTATAATTTACTAGTTATGTTATTATTGCAGTGAATTTTGCGTTTATCTTAATTTAAAATTCTTAATTTTCTCACAAGAAAAGATTATTAACCAAATAAGAAATACCTATAATATAAAAAAAAAAAACAAAAGAATTATGTTACATGTCACCTGTTTGACATCATATAAGTAATTACTAAATTCTTATTTTAGATATTTTTTGACTTTATTAATTATTTTGTAAAAATTAATAGTCAATTTATTAAAATTAAAAATAAATTAAAATTAAATTATAAATTGTTAAAAGCCAATTTTATACTCACATGCCGAGACCGCCCATCGGCGGCATAGCAGAGGTTACAAACCTTATAGTAAATTAACGGATATTAGAATAACAACTATTTCACATAGTACTACTATGATAACTTTGATAAACAAGACAACTAGATAGAAGGTCTCTAAGTAAACACGGAACATTTTTTATTGCTTTTGTTCAAACATTAAAACTAAAACAGAAATGAGTCATACGGATACAAGAGATTTTTTTTCATCAAAACAATTATCATTTATGGATGATACCTACAAGTAGATACAAAAGATTGCCGACGCACCTGCATTTTGTTTTGTTGAATTTTTATATATACTAATATTATAAAGAGGAAAGATTTGTTTGTTTGTATTGAATAGGCTCCGAAACTACTGGACCGATTTGAAAAACTGTGTTTCTTCAATTCTTTCTCTGGTGGGAAGCTATATTATCAGCGAGTGTTATAGGCTATATTTTATAAAGTTACGCGGACGAAGTCGCGTGCAACAGCTAGTGTTCTATTAAAAAACTATAATTAGGAAATATAAAACGGTATTAATTTTCATTTATAAAATATCAATATCGACGTCGATATATCGAGGAAAAATGTCAATATATCTAATTAAAAATATCGATACTTTTTCAACAAACCTACGGGCTCGTAGATCGTGGCCAACGCGATGCCTAGCCCGACAGCCTGAGATTAGCACGTACAACCAAACAAACAAACTCTTCAGCTTTACATATTAGTATAGATAATTTAAACATTGTACCTAACAATTTTATATAATAATAATTATCATCACGCGTTAATCCTTCATTTAATGAATGAATCGTGGTAATGAACGATAGCCATAGCTCATTAAGTTTTCGTAGTAATACTGAGTATAAAGTAAAAAAAAAAAGTACTTAAATAGTTTTTACTGAGTATTTACTCTGGCTTGAGTAATACTACAGTGCTTACCCATCTATAGCTGAGAGCACTCAACTGTCTCTTTCTGACCAGTAGAATCATACTGTAAGAGTTTTCAGGACTTTAATCGTTCTGATTCATGGTTTAGCAACTGAATTAATGTCTGGCAAATTATTTTTAGGTCTGTTCATACTTAAACAACATAATATTAAAATGACAGACATTCTGAAATAACTTAATTTTTTAATAAAAATGAAATCAAAATTCTCGTCTGGCTCATTATTAGCAACGATAAAAATGTCTGGCAATAAGAGATTGATGTTTGTTAAACTTATCTTAAGCTAAAATATGCAAATTGAACCTTCATAAAATGATTTTACTGTATGAATTTTCAGGACTTTAATCGTTCTGATTCATGGTTTAGCAACTGAATTAATGTCTGGCAAATTATTTTTAGGTCTGTTCATACTTAAACAACATAATATTAAAATGACAGACATTCTGAAATAACTTAATTTTTTAATAAAAATTAAATCAAAATTCGCGTCTGGCTCATTATTAGCAACGATAAAAATGTCTGGCAATAAGAGATTGATGTTTGTTAAACTTATCTTAAGCTAAAATATGAAAATTGAACCTTCATAAAATGATTTTAAAAGTCAGTATATTACCCGCACAAATAGGATGCGCACAGGCAAACGCAACCGCTACCGCTAGCCAGACTGCCCAGATCCTAACCGAAAGGGCAAGAGAGACGACATATCAAAAAACCAGCTGACCTGAAATTCTCTTTCGAAAACGTTACCACCTCTTATACTATAATATTAGAGGTAATTATATTATATTATTTTATATTCTTTTTTTGAATTCCTGTTGTGTGTATTGTGTACGCATATTTATTTATTTATGTGTCATTGATGCACGTTATATAATACGTATCATAATTTATACAGCTTATATTATAAATACGTTTAAGTACTTACATGTTTAAGCAATAATATTCTTTAAACTCATACATTGGTCTGTCATGAATTATTAGGTAGGTATTTGCTTAAAATAACATTTATAACTTATAAAAGCAAAAAAAACATGCGAGAAGTAATAACTTATTTAGTGATTGGTTAACATGAATCAAAAAGATTACTTTATACCTTACATACGGTACGACTGGCGTTCCCTATGCAATTGTGAATTGTGTTGTGGCACAGAATTAGTGTCACAGGCAGGACAGCTTATAAAATAAAGTTGCACAATAGATACATTCGTCATTTGCCATGTTTTAGGGTTTCCATATCAAAAAATCTTCCTATCATTTTAACAAAATAACTGTTATTCGAAAAGTTCGTAAAACTCGAATAGTTAATTGTGTAGTATTCGAATAGTAAAAATAGGCGAATACTCGAATAAAACGAATACTCGAATACTCGAATAGTATGCCCTAGTACAAATTAAAATGTGTATAAGATGTCATAATTTGATAACTCACTTGTTGTATCTGGGCAATAGCGACTTTTCGCCGAAAAAAAGTTCATAAGACTTATCGTTTATTCTCATGGTTTTTGACTGTATAAAAATATTACAATTAAACTTAATTAAGAAATCATTACTAAAAATTCTATCGGCTTTTATGTTAAGGTTTTGCTACATAGAATTTAAATTTTGATAAGTTGTCTAAAGAGATGTCAGCAGTGCCTAAAGTCGTAATCGAAGGTTGAGTACTGGAGATTCGGTCGGTCGGTCGAAACCGTGTCTCGGGTGTATTTAGGACAGTTGAAATTATTGTGTAATTTCTAATAACCGAAATTCCTGCTCCCGATGGAAGGAAAGATCAAATCATTTGATTTAAGTATACCTAAATATAATAGAACCACTTTCACCATTTGCCTTCACGAACCAGGTAGCAGCGGTCGTCTCACGGAGTAGCAGAGGCCGTGTCAACCTCTTTTTTTGTGAAGCCGCTAATATCCGGCGCATCATTCTATATTTTGAAATATTTATTAGTAAATTCCTATTATCGCCTCTTTTGCTAAGCATCGGTAAGTGTTTTTCGATGATCTTTTATGATTTTAGGGTTTTTTGGAAATTTGAACAGAACAAACAGATGAACTAGGCAAATGGACTGAAATGTCAGAAGACTGTACAGTTGCAGGAGTTGTATTCATTCTAACTCGTACGCGTAGGTTTTGTAAAGCCCTCTCAGTTCTTTTGGTCTTTTGAAACTTTTGTTTTTGAAAAAACAAAGGTGGATCAAGTATTGTGTAGCCTCTAAGTTTAAAACATTGGTCTCTACACCAGAAAAGCGTCGCTCAATCTCCTTGTCTAACGTCTCCAAATTTTTTTTAAATTTCTGTTAGCTCTTTTTGTTTGACTTGTTTTTTGAAGGCGTTGAGCTCGGCTCGAACGCAGGCGATGATGACGAACGCAGGCGAGAGGAGGAGAGCGATGGCAGACGCAGTGCACACCTTACGGATTTCGTCTGCGGCCAGGCAGGCAGTGCGCTTGTTAACGGCCTTGACAGATTTGCCCTCAGTGATTGCTTCGTTGATGGTCTGGGTTAGCTTGATAATTGCTTGGATACAGCTTGTAACATCGGTTATAGAGTCAGCGGTGGTAGGAAGCGATGTGACTATCGTGGGAGGTTGTTTTTTTTTTTTAATTTTTTTATTTTTATTTGTCCTACCGGCTAGGGTTCCTCTGACACAGGTCAGAGATCTTGTATAGCTGGCAGTGTAACAGCATTGTGTTGTTTTTTAATCTGCGTTTAGAAGCATGTCTATACATACGGTACAGAGTACTGATCAGCCATTTTCTTTTTTTTTCCTGGAATAGAGATGTATGTCAACAATATACCTAAAACGACAAAAAGATATATCGTGGGAGGTTGAGGTTGAACATCTGGTGGGTTGGGTGAGTTAGTTAAGGGGGAGGGGGGATGCATCAGGGGACCGGGCCCTGGGGGGATGGGGCGATGGTCGCCGGGTCGCCCATTTTATTAAATGATACATAATAGTAAGTACTTAAAGAGTGCTCTGGTATATTACAATTAAAATCTAAAAGAAAGACATCTACACAAGCCACTATTGAAGATGTAATATTTATTACATTTCTATGATTTTGACAATTTAAAAATCCTTGTTCAAATTCCTCACTAATTAATTTGTTCACTACAATATGTTATGTAAACAAAACTAAATTAACAACATCATTATGTGGCAGTAATAAGCCTCCCCTATCTAAACGTCTTATTAATTCATAATTACAATTCATATCTATATTAATTTCTTCTTTGGATACAATTAAATAATTATTACAATTTTTGCGATACACAGATATTAAAATTCAAGTGTTCTGTTACTGAGCTACAACTATCATTTTGTTCATCGGTAATATCAATAACATGGCCCATAAATATGAGATTTTTAAAGTTAAGGGTAACAAAGATTGTATTCTGAGCTTTGACTCTATTTCAAATATCTGTCTCATGGAAATTAAATACTGAGATCCAGCCATACCTCTATATTTTCCAAAACGGTCTTCTAAACTATCAGTATGAATTTTACCAGACAATAAAAATTTAAAATTTATTATTCATTAACACAGTAATCTGTCATTTGTAACGTTCTTACAAACATCCTCAAATGACATTCCAACTGCATTGTAGTTTTCAAATTCATTTAAAATTGCAAATATATCTTTGATATTATAAAACTTTTTTGAATAGGTTTCCCCACGATGCTTTTTGAATTGAATGTGGTTTTTAAACAATTTTAACTAAATTATTATGAAAAGTTGCAAAGACTGATATGTATTTCCGGAGTACTCGACATTGCTATGATTAAAAATATGACTACATTATTCCTTTATTGTTACCCTTTATTTTAGATAGATTTTCGAACATACCTTTCATAAGTCTGAATATGATTTTTCTGCATAACATAGTTCCAGAATATCATGACATGTTCCGCAGTATGTTCCATAGTTTCCCCGAGTTTCTTAAGGATTTTTTTCTCAATGAAAATAGTAAAATTATCAAAATTTTATTTCAAAACTAGCCCAACGATGGACCAAGCTACGCGTGGGTATTTTTTATTTCATAATTTGACCACTTTTAGTGGGCCAAAAAGGTCATGTTCCAAGGTGTTCCAGGGTTTTGGGACCTCAACAATCCTAGCCAGCTATCCACTATACTACTACTCTTTACTGATAATAAAAATAAAAATAATAATAATAATAGTAAATAAGAGTGGTATACTGAGGTACTCAGAACATCGAGTAGTCATCTCGTCAGAGAGTCTGGTATGTCTAAAATTTCCATAATTCCAAATCTTTCATTTCCAAAAAAATATTTTTGAAATTATTACCTTGGAACACTTTGTGGAACACAATCGGAAGAGGCATTGATACCTCGGAACACATTTTTGAAATGGTTAGATCAAGACCGATGGAAGTTTGCTTTGAAAATTTTAGCAAAACAGGTTTTTTGAGCTAAACTAAACGAGAATGATATAAAATCAACATTTTTTGAAATTGAAGATTTTTTGAATCTGATGTTCGACAGATTTGCATGTAAATGACTTGGGAAGTGCAAGTGCGATCTCAAGTCATTGACAGTATTATTAATATCCATAGTACCTGCCCATCCCGTTAGTTGAGGATAAATAAAACTTTAATTTTAAATAAAAAATAAATAAAACTTTAATTTTTAAACTATCTTGTATAATCTAACTTATTCTAATCTAGTATCTAAACAATAATTCTAAATAACAATTTATTAATTATAAATAGCACCAATTATTATTAATTATTGAAATGTTATGTTGTTTCATCGCTTTCAACAACTCGTGGTTCACTATTATCAACCATACTAACAGACGGATTATTATTAGTACGTTATTATTATTAGTAGTAGCAGTATCTTAAACTACAATCTTGTTGTTTTTTCTTATCGATACATTATATCCGAAAAAACCTCATATAGTGAGGTTTTTTCGGATATAATTATGGTAGAATTTTATCATGATTTTTTAGATGATAGAATTCTGAAAATTTGGTATGTTTTTACATGAAGTATTCAGGAGGTTGTATAAAAATTGCACAACGATTAAGAAGATATTTATTGAAAAATTAACATTAACAAGTTTCATAGGTAATCAACATTCTTAAAAAATGCATATAAAATACATTAAATATATGTCGTCCGAATGGCCGGCGTGAGAGTCTATATCTGTTGTTCTTCACAGTTAGGACGACATCGGGAGTATCACTGACATCTAATCTTATTGTAATCGACAGTCTATCACTACTACGATCGAAATAACAGTAGTTAGCTAAAAGCCGAAGGAATGAAGTGCCACGATCCCTCTAGGCCATGCGATTCCCATTGGAGCGTGCTCCAGACTGCTCAGTGCCACCGCCCGCGCAGCACTCCCCACACACCCCCGAACCGATGCCCGACGTTTCGTTACACGCACAACCCTCAAATGCACGTGTTACACCTCAAATAAAACACAATCATACCGACACGGCCTTCCTGACATACGCACGCCCTCGTGCGTTAATCTAAAAGAAAACATTACGTTACTCCACGCTCAATACACCCCATATTACTCATCACCAACGTGTAAGAGCCTACATAGAGCAAAGTTCACTTTTCCAGAGCTTCAGAAATCCACAAACTCAATATGTATCTCGTAATGTCATAATCTACTATCTCTCAATGTCACACTGCCCCTTAACCCAGCATCTATTTCTCAATTTCGTATCGCCCCTTAAGCCTCTCAACTCAACATCACCCCATAAATCTCTCAACTCTCAATGTCGCCCCTTACTGCACCCACCACAGCTCCGCACCACCACCTGGGGACCAACACCCATATAGAGTGCGGCAGGCCAGGGGCTTGCGGCCAGTGACGGGAGTACAGCATTCGGCGTTACAACACCAACACAACTCTCAAAACTCAACGCGTAACGCGTGCCGCCTGGCTAACTCCGCGAGTTACCAGCGCGCACCGCTACCGTTTCCTCACAAGTTGCTCACCGCACGGCTAACCCCGAGGGCTACCACTGCACACCTTCCTTCTCCCTCTCTGATTCTCTGATGACCAATCCCCTCTTTTGTCCGACACTTCACCCCCAACTAAATTCTTAAACTCTTGACTAGTAACCTTGCTCTATGTAATCACTCGCTAATAAAGTCTCATTAATGCATGCTTCCTGCCACTTCCCTTAACAAAGCCCGATCCTTAGAAGCTATTAACGTTTTGAAGTTCATAACGGTCTATTTCTAATACCTACTTTAAATAAGTTTACAATCTAAATATTTTGATTGCGTTCATAAAAATCTCAAAAACAATATCACCAAACATAGAATTACATGGCTGTATTCCTACTGAATCGCACTATATCCATAAATCAAGTTGATATTGAAAGCTAAATGATTTAAATTTGAATTTGAGGTAAATCTTTTAAATTTTGGAGTAGGCTCTCGGTCCGATGCATTTCGCTTGCATTTTATTTCATAAAGATTCCTGAACCCATTTATCTCTAGTACGAACAAGTCTTATATTTTGTAATTTGTGTTACAATTATTACAATTACTGTTTTATTTTACAAAAGCCTATCACAATAGAAACCGGTCTTGAATCACAATAACTCGAGTAAAGTAATTATTATCAAACCAACACAAACGCTTATTTTTAGTTTCTACGTACGGGTTCACTATTGTCTATACCACATTACATAGCGCTCTCTGTGACTACCACTTAAACACACTGTGACTGCCACCTTCACCAGCGACATCACAATTGCTACAGCATCCAGCTACACAACAGTCACACCCAAAAAAATACTGTGTTAAAATTAACTGATTTTTTGCTACAATTAACCGATTGTGTTTGTTATTATAGCGCATGCCGAGTTTTTGATTAATATTAACGGAGCTAAATCGGTTAATCGAAATTATCTAAAATCAACCGAGCAATTCGGTTAACCACTATAATAACCGAGTGGTTGTTGCTGTAATTAACCTAACGCTATTCTGTTGTGGTAGCCGAGTTATTCATTAGAATTAGCAGTTTTACTCGGTTGGAGCAGCTGAGACACTCTGTAAAATTAGCAGTCTCAGTAGGTTACAGTAGCCGAGACACTCTGTAGAATTAGCATTCTCAGTCGGTTACAGTAGCCGAGACACTCGGTAGTATTAGCCGTATCACTCGGTTGTAGTAGCCGATATACTCGGTAGTATTAGCCGTCTTACTCGGTTGCAGTAGCCGAGACACTGTAGAATTAGCATTCTCAGTCGGTTACAGTAGCCGAGACACTCGGTAGTATTAGCCGTATCACTCGGTTGTAGTAGCCGATATACTCGGTAGTATTAGCCATCTTACTCGGTTGTAGTAGCCGATATACTCGGTAGTATTAGCCATCTTACTCGGTTGCAGTAGCCGATATACTCGGTAGTATTAGCCATCTTACTCGGTTGTAGTAGCCGATATACTCGGTAGTATTAGCCATCTTACTCGGTTGCAGTAGCCGATATACTCGGTAGTATTAGCCATCTTACTCGGTTGCAGTAGCCGATATACTCGGTAGTACTAGCCGTCGCACTCGGTTGTAGTAGCCGATATACTCGGTAGTACTAGCCGTCTTACTCGGTTACAGTAGCTGAGATACTAGGTAGTATTAGCCATTTTACTCGGTTGCAGTAGCCACCTACCATCAAAACTTGATGATAGGTGGCTAGGCTACCGTCGCCTATAACACAAGCAACTCTACAGGTGCTTCAAGTGCGCTGCTGGACTTAATATTTTAGGATTATAACTAAGAAGCACCACTAATGAATAAAACTGCTACAAAACAAAGATACAAAGTATAATCCTGATGATTCAGACATCACACACTAACTGATCTAATAAATAAGGAGGTAAGTAAATCAAAGAAGTTAGTAGGAATGTACAAAATATAATTATAAGGTTTCACCAATGATTAAAAGTCATTATAGTAAATTTACAAAATTGTAAAAAAACTTAAAAAGAAATAGACATTTTCTACTTAAATACAAACTAATTTATAATAGAAACGGAAATTATGAAAGTTATACATACTTATAATTTTAGTTATTATTGTGTTTCTTTACACCTATAAGAATAAATCGATGTACATACGAGCACGTATTTAAAATACAGTCTTGCAATATTTATATACAACAACTGTTTCAGTTGACATATAAAACTAAAAATCACGAGGTAACTTTTAACAAAAACTAATTTACTGTTCCGAAATCTTTAGAACAGGGTAGGTATTTCATCATTCTAAATTGTCTTAATATTAAAAGTTTACATTATCTTTAATCAATAATTCTTAACATATTTACATTAACTTACGCAATTTACATTGAGAAATAATCGAATCTCTAGTAATATAATGGTAATACTATACAGAAAAATTACAGAGCTTCGTAATACAACGCACTGTTCGCCATTTCTTAATACATTTATATGGTTTGGAATAGGAGATAGTAAAGACTCAAAGAATATCACATGTCTAGTCACAGAAGGCATAAAAACTTTATATGCATAGTAATGTTCATCAAATTCCAAAGATTCTAACACTTCACCAGAAAAAATTATTCTATTAGAATTGTATATAAATATTTTGTCGACGAGAAGAAATCTGTATGAGTAATTGTCATTGCAGACCTCAGTTATTAAGACTGTTCTTTTTTCATAGTGTAAAGAGGACATACCAGCCCAACTAACTCTTACAATACTCTTCTCACACTCTAAAGACAACAGTAAAATTATGTTATCAATTTCATTAGAGGTCACTTACAATGCCTTACTTACTGCATCAGTTTCAGTGTAAGACATGAGTGGATTTTCTAAACTATTTCCTTCAAGAGGAACAGGGGATGTATTACTACTGTGAGAATGTATAATATTGCCAATATCAATATTATCATTAAGTATAGGGACACTTTTAGAAGCATGCTCTCTTAGTGTGTGTCTTTTAAAAGAACTAAGCAACTGATATGATCGATTACAGTCTCCTTCTACACATTTGTAATTTAAAAAATTATAGTCACTATGCATAAAGTCAAAGTGATGCTTAAGATATTTAAAATCATCAAACACAAATCCACATAAGAAGCATTGAACCATTTTGTTATGAATCAATTTAGACACCTAATTCTGAAAGCAGAATTATAAAATTGACACTAACGAATCAAAGTTAGTAAGCAACGAAGAAAAGGTATTTTTTTAAAGACAACATTCAATGAGCATGAAATTCGTTTGTGTAAGTTCAGCTATGAAGCAAATTCATAGCTGAACTAGATTATGCACAGGTTTTTGTTTTTTTTTTTTACTTGTAATAACTAAATTGATTGGAATGAACAATATTTTATTGATTACTACAAGATCTGCTTGTGTGCTACACAGCTATACACCTACAATAAAAGGTTGAAGTGTGTTTATAAATTTAAATGTGTTACATTTATGTCACTCCAAACCCAGTTCTGATAGCAAAATATTAGCTGATGTACTAGCTTTGTCGTGTGGTGTTTCCAATTTATAAAGAGCTCGCTGGATAAACATCCATGTGCTATGACATTCCAGTGGATACTGGGCATTGACAGCCCAAATTATTTTAAAACATGCATCAACTGCAGATAAAATTGTGGGAAGTTTATATGTAATATTGTTAATAACTACAAAAAACGAATGTATCTCACCTAAAGAAGGTCCTACTATTATAATAAAAGGTTGCAAAGTCAAATTATAATCGGAGAACTTTGTACGTCGCGCAGATATGTCACTCCACATAACGGGTTCACTTGTTACATGTTGAACGAAGCCTTCGCGAACTTCTGCTTTTGAAGTCCGCCATACCTTTTTTGTGGAATGCTTAATATGGACTGTGGAAACTGACAGCAGTGATGGAATGAGTAGAATTCCTGCTAAATTTGATATTTCTTCTGCAGCTAAAACAACAAAATAAAAAGTGAAAATATGCTAAAAAAATTAATACGAGGTATATTTCTGGATTCATTTTTAGTTGAATATTCCAAACAATGGAATTCAGATTCTTATGGGAATATTAAATGATATTGTATTATCATCTTAATTATAAATAATTCTTTATATAACATTCATGCTTACATTTACTTAAACTCAGTAATGTCTGTATATATTTATCCTTTGAGTTTTTTCGTGCTGCGAGACCAAATATCTTTTCTTTTACCAGTGGGAAAGTGTCGGTTAGGTTTGCAGTTTTTTCAGCGTATAGAAAATCAAAGTCCGATTTTAACTGTGGACAAATAAAAATTAATTGTATAGTTAATTAGTATTCACAATAAGTAAAATGGATATACAATGCCTGCCCGTATGTCTTCTTTAGTTTAAGATTCATTGAGTAAAAAGTTAATACTTGTCACCATTGAAATTTTCAGATAAGATATGAAGTAGATTTCATGCCTTAATGATAAAAAAAACTTACTAAAGAATACCCATGAGGTTTCTGTAGAGCAGGATACTGTTGAAAATACTGTTCTATGGGCAGTTTGCCAAATCGAGCCTTAGTTGTAGACTGCCACTTCTCTTCAACAGTCATCCACGGGTCACTCGAATTTTTTAACCATGTCAAATTTTCATCTGTTTCATCATATTCACTTGCGCTAGGTGTAAGGGATAAAGTTGTAGTTGATGAGCAGGAGCTAGATCTGGAATTTCTAACTTTTTTAGGAATAATGCCACTTTGGCGATACTTTCTTTTTAAATTTCCTATCTGATCCGGTAGTTTATCACAGCATCTATTTATTACCCCTCTAGGAGTTACCATATATTTATTATGAAAATAAACGCTGGGGCTCTCCTTTTTAAAAAATTTACAAATAGATTGAGCCCATTCAACATATGTTGATGCTTTTACGTGGTCTGCGGGGGAACTTTGTAATATATTATTGCCTATAATTTTCACTAAATTCAGACGTTGAGGGTTTGTTAGTGGCTCATCTTTTTCAATAGCCAGCAGCACTTTCCCTGTCAGAGTAGAGTTCAATAGTGTCTCTAGGTTCTGAAAAAATGTAAAATGTAAATAGTTAGTACACTTAGATATTAACAACTAGGTGTTTGAATTGAAAAATATTGGAGTGACATAAATGTAACACATTTAAATTTATAAACACACTTCAACCTTTTATTGTAGGTGTATATCTGTGTAGAATCAACAAAATACTTTTCATTCCAATCAATTTAGTTATTACAAGTAAAAAAAAAAAACATTACAAAAATCTGTGCATACCTAATGAAATTCGTTTGGGTAAGTTCAGCTATGAATTTGCTTCATAGCTGAACTTACACAAACGAATTTCATGCTCATTGAATGTTGTCTTTAAAAAAATACCTTTTCTTCGTTGCTTACTAACTTTGATTCGTTAGTGTCAATTTTATTATTTTGGCTTGTATTTTGTTTTGATGCCAAAATTATTGATGATGCTGAGGCAACATTAAAAATTTCACTTAATGAGAAACTCACATCTTTCCCCTCTTTTAAGTTTTTTAGAAATATGGCACGTGGGCCTATTTCTGGTATGAGCTCCGATATCTCCCGTGATTGCAATAAAGCCATGGAAAGCGTGTTAATTTTATTGCCTAAAAGAAAATTTAATGACTTGGTTATAAGGTAGATATAATAAGAAAGTTACAAAATTGAATGCTGTTGGTATACTTACGTTCAAATACAGGGATGTATTCTTCTAAATCCCATTCGGATAATAAGAGTCGCACCTCTGAATCACACATGTCTGATACGTATAAGTTGTTAGAGATAAATTAGTTACAAAATATAATTTACACAATATTCACAAAGTACTTTATAATATATACGGAAAGTTCAAATGATATAACAACAAATAAAAAATCACAATGACAAGAGATTAGAGAATTGCAATATTAGCACACCACACGACAGACTTACAATGGAAGCGGAACCAGTGTTGCCAGATCCATTTTTATAAAATTAGAGAATGCGACAAAAAAAAACAGATGCAGATAATTAGTAGATGCAATTTTGTTAAATAAAACAATGTCCTTGAGATACATTTTACTGTCATGCTTGCTTGCCTAACATTTCAGGGCTATATAGACCAGTGGAATTAGGATTGATTTATTCAATAAACAAAACTCACCCCCTTCAATCCTATATCGAATCTAAATCGAAAAATATTGATCCTAGGAAAAATGGACCAAAATTTTAATAGGAATTTTATAGGAATTAGGAATAGGAAATTAATAGGAAATATAATTTCAAACAACTTCGGTCTTTACCATTTTTCGTGTAAAATTAAAAATAGACGAGTTATTCAGTAAACAAAATTCACCCTTAAGTTCAAGATAGCGGATGACGCAATAATGCGAGGATCCCGAAAACCGAAATGTAGACTGCCAGTGACCCCCACCAACGAATTCAGAAGGAAAATTGCTACTTGAAATTTTTTCCATGTCAGCCCCTTTTTTGATCTAATTCGATTGGGCTAATATTGAAATTTTAGCAATTTCAATTTCGCTAAAGCTGACTGTGGAGCAAGATTCAAATTTCTATATTCAAGTATGCGTCCATCATGTAAAGTTCATTTTACGATGACATTTTCGTAGTGCCAACCTAACCATGATAATTTGATATTATATCATGATAGTTTCATTTCACTCAGGCTTTTTTATTACTAATCATGTTGTGAAGTAAAACTAGTATTTGAAAAAAATCAGTAGACTTTCAGTTCAAATCTGGGAAAATTAGTAAATTCCCCGAAAAATCAGGAGATCTGGCAACTCTGATCAGAATAACGGAACGACTCATGACTGCCTACGCTGTGCAAAGCAATACAATGATTTTAACAAACTTCCTCCGTTATTATTAAAGGAGTACCGAAAACTCCGTTGAAAACAACGGAGTATTCGGTTAAAATTAACAGTTCGATCGATTAAAATCAGCAAAGTTTATTCGCTGATATTAAAAACAACGGAGTATTCGGTTAAAATTAACAGTTTGATCGATTAAAATCAGCAAAGTTTATTCGCTGATATTAAAAACAACGGAGTATTCGGTTAAAATTAACAGTTTGATCGATTAAAATCAGCAAAGTTTATTCGCTGATATTAAAAACAACGGAGTATTCGGTTAAAATTAACAGTTCGATCGATTAAAATCAGCAGTTTATTCGCTGATATTAAAAACAACGGAGTATTCGGTTAAAATTAACAGTTTGATCGATTAAAATCAGCAAAGTTTATTCGCTGATATTAAAAACAACGGAGTATTCGGTTAAAATTAACAGTTTGATCGATTAAAATCACCAAAGTTTATTCGCTGATATTAAAAACAACGGAGTATTCGGTTAAAATTAACAGTTCGATCGATTAAAATCAGCAAAGTTTATTCGCTGATATTAAAAACAACGGAGTATTCGGTTAAAATTAACAGTTTGATCGATTAAAATCAGCAAAGTCTATTCGCTGATATTAAAAACAACGGAGTATTCGGTTAAAATTAACAGTTCGATCGATTAAAATCAGCAGTTTATTCGCTGATATTAAAAACAACGGAGTATTCGGTTAAAATTAACAGTTTGATCGATTAAAATCAGCAAAGTTTATTCGCTGATATTAAAAACAACGGAGTATTCGGTTAAAATTAACAGTTTGATCGATTAAAATCAGCAAAGTTTATTCGCTGATATTAAAAACAACGGAGTATTCGGTTAAAATTAACAGTTCGATCAATTAAAATCAGCAGTTTATTCGCTGATATTAAAAACAACGGAGTATTCGGTTAAAATTAACAGTTCGATCAATTAATATCAGCAAAGTTTATTCGCTGATATTAAAAACAACGGAGTAATCATTGAAAATCAACGATCTAAACGATTAAAATGTACTAAGTAGTTTTTCGCTATATTAACAAACATTACGTCACTTTATTAACCTTTCAGAGCAAGTAATAAATAGTAGGGTAGATTGCTGGAACAAAATTGTCGTACCTAAATGGGGAAACACCGGACAAAAGCACCAATTTTTTTTTTCAGGTGTCTTTTACTTTTATTATTTATTATTATAGCCGCTATAATAATAAATAATAAAAGTAAAATAAAGTTAATAAAATTGTATCACAAAGTACATTATTGTCCTACAATGACAGGTTAGACATAAGAAGTCGCTTGTTTTAACCGTTTCATGACGCTTAATATTAACGTTACGGGCGACAAAAAACAATCGACTGTTTTAGTACTTTAACCGCTTACACGGTCAATGCGAAATTTAACACTTTTCGTCAGTTATTAATAACGTATAGCACGGTTATTTGTAGCAAATTTACTTTAACGGTATAGACTCGAGTATTTTTAACAGAGTGGATTTCGTTAATATTAAATGAGAGTCGGTTAAAAATAACAGTTTTTTCATTAACCGAGCAAAAATTAGCGATCGGTTAAGCAACATTTTTTTGGGTGCACTCTCCTAGCGACAAAAACATGTGATAAAGTCAATAGGTATCATACAAGACAATCACATCATACATTTTCCACGGGCTCTTGTTTTAATAGCTTCGAGTTATCGGAATCAGACGGCATCCAAGTCCTATTTCGATTAATAAGTCCGTAGATTATTAATGTTTTTTTTAACAAAAATGCTCTGAATTGTTACACACACCTGTTAATCCACTAAAATTGTTTATCTCAAATTCTCAACCACTTATCTAGCTCAAAACTGTAAATTTTAATGTTATTTAACATAGAAATTCGTTATTATTGTTATATTTTCACTACTGACATACTGACAATAACAACATAAACAACATAATTGAATTGAAATATGGCTCAGACAGATGACAGTGACACCTCACTCAATTACAGTCCAAAATTATAAAAAGTTGATCTACGTCAATCTATTTGATTCGTCAGTCAACCAGCCCACGGCGAACGCCACAGTACAATACTCTGCCTTGTTTGAAATTGAATGTTGGTACACTACATTGTAATAAAATCTTTGAATATTACTAACAATGAAAGAAAGCAAATGTTAACTATCAATTAACCTTGTTATACCGCGACTTTACCTCAATGATTTTTTCTTTTTAATATTACCATCATCTAATAAAATCATTTTACCATCACCAATAACGATTCACTACTACAATTCAACTAGGTACTACTACACTACAACCATAGTTACGTTACTGACTACAACTCACTATTCATTCACTGATTAAACTCTCTTATTAATAGACAAACGCTTCGTCTTACACGAAATATTGCAACCCCAAGTAGAAATAATAAAAAGACCTTACTTGCGTAACTGTGCGCTTTGCACAGTTTTTTTACCTCCTTTATGTTACAATACATATACAGGGCCACTGCCCAGTGTCGCTATAAAAGCAGCAGGGCAGTGAGGCTTCCACATGGCCCCGCTCTTCACAGTGGCAGCGAACAATCTTCTTTGATGCATTTAACTTTACTTGAAACTTGTCACGTTTTTGTTTCACTCGTATCGTATAACAACACTCTAACATAGCTACCGTGAAGCGTAATATTTTCTTTTTGAAATTATTAAAACGAATTTCACTTCCACAACAACTTCACTTATTGTCGAATTGCGTCGAACGTTAGCTAGCACGGTATACATTTTTTGTCACTTCGCCCGGACTTCGCCACTTTTTTTTGTTATGACGGCGCGGCACGGCAGCCATCTTGTCTTGCCATACGCATTGTATGTGTTGAGTCGACATGCGTAGTTTATTTTCAGTGCAATGTTCGTGCTATAGTTCCGGTTGCCGTCCCGGTTGCAGATCTTGTTTTTCATCTTTTCATCCATCATGGTGGGCTGCATCCCACTTCTGATGTCGTCCGAATGGCCGGCGTGAGAGTCTATATCTGTTGTTCTTCACAGTTAGGACGACATCGGGAGTATCACTGACATCTAATCTTATTGTAATCGACAGTCTATCACTACTACGATCGAAATAACAGTAGTTAGCTAAAAGCCGAAGGAATGAAGTGCCACGATCCCTCTAGGCCATGCGATTCCCATTGGAGCGTGCTCCAGACTGCTCAGTGCCACCGCCCGCGCAGCACTCCCCACACACCCCCGAACCGATGCCCGACGTTTCGTTACACGCACAACCCTCAAATGCACGTGTTGCACCTCAAATAAAACACAATCATACCGACATATACATAACTTACAAATATTGTCATAATCAGTATCGAGATCACTGGACGGAGCGCTGGAACTATCAGATGGTGGAACGGGGTCCGCTCCATGAGCTTCCAAGATCTGCATAGCCTGCAAGTTATTCTTCTATGTGCAATTTGATATGCCGTTTCATGTACCCAGTTTACCTCATTCAAATTAATACTTGGTTGTTCACAAAGCCACTTGAGAAGCTAATAATCAGACTTCATCGTGACTATGTGAAGCACCGTATAACCGCCGAAGCCATCCTTCGCATTGATATCTGCTCCTCCTGCAACGAGCACGTGAATCAATGCCGCTGCACGCCTGCCGCTTTGCGTTTTTGCAGCCACATGAACAGGCTGGTTGCCTTCATAATTTTTAACAGAGAACAGATGTACATGTTGCTCCCCAAGGTATAGGTCAACACGCAAAAGAAGCTGCACGCTCCCTGCCTCACATGCATGGTGGAAAAAGTTTCCACCATTTATTCTCTCTTCATTCATTGCCCAAAAAGGAATCCATCGTGAGAAAAATTAAGATTGAAAATACACTTTCAAAGTATCTCGCTGCTTAATAAAGCGAATTTAATACTGAAAAATTATTCCATCGAGACAGCTCTTTATACGCTGCGAACATCAATGAATTACTAAACGGGAAGCAACAACTGTTTATAGCAATCGTCATGTGTGGGTTTCTCTACATCGATAGTACGTGCTGAACCACGGTTCGGAGGTTATCGTTATCAGGAACGAATGAAAACATACATACCCTGACGGACTCATAAACTGCATCAAAGTAATAGATGACTTTGAAATAAATATTTTAACCAAGTATGCAAACTTTCTATACAGATTTAAATTGAAACCTCTAGATTGGTTCGTGAACTTTAAAACAGCGTATCCTTAAGTTTAAGTTTGTGTACTGGAAAGGACCTTAAGACTTTTTTGATGAAAAAACAGAAATTTAAGGAAAATTGGTTTAATAAAAAAATTGGTTTTAACAATAGACACAAACTTTATGCAAGGGTTTATTTATGTTTTAATAGGGTGTATTACCCCCACGTGCCCTTATTACGGATTCTAATCGGTTCCGCATAGATTTTATTAGGGTTATCAAAAGGTCTTGCGGAATATTGTCCCATTCTTCTGAAAGTGCTGTTCTTAGTGCTGCCACTGTCGTGGGCACAGGATTTCTCGCATATATCGCACAGCTCTTTTTAAATTGTCCCAAACATGCTCAATGGGATTAAGATCCGGGCTGCGTGCTGGCCAATTCATTGTACGTATCCCAACCTCTTCGCAATATTGTCGAACTTATGCAGCAGCGTGCGGCCGGGCATTATCCTGCATTAAAGTAAAATTTTCGCCTATGAATCCCATGTAAGGCACCACGTGATCTTCTAAGATCTCTGTTATGTAGCGATGTGCAGTCAAACCCCCTCTATTACCGTTTTGACGGACCATGTCTATGAACACAAGTTCTGTTCGTCCGTTCATCGATATGCCACCCCAGACCATACACGAACCGCCTCCAAAAGGAACTTTGGACCATTTGCTGGTCTAAAAGGGGTGATATCCGCTTCCTTTAACCTTCTTCTTATTGTTCGTGGACTCACATTTACTCCACGCACTTCATTAAGCTCTGTTTTAATGTTAACTGACGTGAGGAAACGATTTCGCAGGGAAGTTGTAACAATAAATCGGTCATCACGACCGGTGGTTGCTCGAGTCCTGCCTGTACCACGTCTCCTTCTGTAAGAACCTGTCTCCACAAAACTTCTGTATATTCTAGAAACCGTAGACTGGTTTAAATTTAAATTTCTACCAATCGTTCGTTGATCCAAGCCCTCCCGCACCAGTGCTACAATTTGAGCCGCTTCTTCGGACGAAGTATCCATATTATGGTTCAAAAACTCTCGATGAGTTAAAAAACTAACCCAACAATTCTGCTGGTAACAATAATTCAATTGACATAAAAATAAAAAATCAATGCGAATCAATTTAAAACTTTGCTTTAAATAACACGCAAATCTGATACTAAGAGTAAATTTTCTTTTCCCGGCTATATTCATTTGTTTTACTGCAGTTCTATTTTTAAATTTTGCTTTTTTTTTTAAGATTAAGAGCCAGTCTCTCCATATTTATATAATTTAATCTAAAAAGTTTGCATACTTATTAAAAAAAATCATTTCAAAGTAATCCTGAACTTTGATGCAGTTTATGAATCCGTCAGTTTACATAATCGTTGGCTGGGTTTTCCCAATGATGCATGTTTATACAAAATAATAGTGTTAAGGGGAGGCTAAATACCGACATTATATCTGAAGCACTATATTATCGATTCAAAATCACTGTCCAAACTTTTCAGATACCGGTGGATGAATATCAATGAAATTTATAAATAAATGATGAATGGATTGCAAAATATAAATGCGAGACATAAATTAACGTTTTCGTTCATTGCCACTCACAGTTCAGACAGTTTGGATAGAAGTCTGATAAGAATAACATTTATATTTCATACAAATACCATAGTGCTGCCCTCTTTCGCATTTCTGTGAACTTGATTTCGCCATTTCGTTTTTCGATGAAACACTAAATTTATCAACATTTATCTCGTCATTTGAATTCCAAACTTACGTTGCGGTTTTTTCATAAAATAATGTCCAAGACGTATCAATATTCGTACTTTGGTGTTCGTCATGGAGCCCCACTCTTGGTTTTGGCCGAAATGTAGTAGAAACATTATAATTTAATATTTTCTATTACAGATTCCTGATGATAATCGGATCTGTAATTTTTTTTTTGTTCTTCGAAAAAATTTTAGTGGGGCTCCATTTGTGCCATAATTCTGATGATACTGTCAAAATTTTATTGATTTCCATCCATTCGTGCCAGAGCAAGTTTGGAATCCACTTTCGAGGTGCTAATGTCGGTATTTAGCCTCCCCTTAAATGTTTTTATCGAATTTGGGGTACCCATTGAGATCATGAATTTCATATCATAGTTGCCTATATTATTTAAGGAAGGTTAACTATAGGTAATCTAGTTATCAAATAAAAAGAAATTTCTATGTGTTGTGGGAGTTATTTGTTGAGAGACCATTTTTTCTGGGAATAAATTATCGGGGATCAAATGTCGTCTACCGATTTCTTTCGTGAAGTTCACGCATATATGGAATCTTGACGACCATATATGTAAGTCATGCGAAGCTCCACCAAACTTCGCATTAACATTTATGATGCGGAGATCACTGTCACACACAATGCAGCCTAAATCTTCTTTGGAACCTTGGTAACAGGACTATTGTTTTAGATTAACATTTAAACGTGTACAAGATTTCATAATTTGATAACTCACTTTTGTTGTATCTGCAGTCTGTCTTCTCTAGATTTCGGGAACACAATCCATCTTGCCATAATTTCATCGCTATTGAGGGCATCCACTACTTGCCTGATACAACGACTACTAGTGAGTTGGGCAAGATGTTAGGTAATACCAACACTTCGTTGGTAAGAACCCGTGGCCAAGAAACTTAATTTTCCCCAGACACTTTTAGAAAGTATTTCGCAAATTTCTGTTTTCTTTTGTTTGCGTTTGCGAAGTTTCCCCTGTGCTTCGTCTTTAGTAATGTCGGCCCTAACAAACTTGTCTATTTCGATATTGGTTGTAGGATTATTGGTTCAATATTCGGAGCTAAATTTCGCCAGACTGGCTTCAAGCAAAATAAGCTAAAGATACGGAAGGGGTCACGGAGGTGAACCTCTTTCTGGCTCTCCGTAAGTGCCTAGTTGTCGGTTGAACGAAAATGTCTAGGTGGTAGAGAACAGCACCGATTCTCTCCGTGAAGTGGGGGGGGGGGAGTTCCGTTATTAGACAACGGATGCTGTTAGTGTTAAGTACACTAAGAGCGGTTTCCACGGGAGGGTCTGGGAGGTCTACCTCGCCTTCTGCCTCTCCGTGAGTGTCTGGATGTCGATTGAGGGACATTATCTGCTAGGTCATACAAGACGGCATTAGCAGCCGTAATGGGGTCTTCGGGGTCAAGGAGTGCACGTCTAGGCCTCCTGTAGGATTTGGAGAGTCGATCATCGGGATCGGGGGTGTAGATGAGAGAGTATACAATTAGTGGGTTTGGGTGTTGAAGGGATCTTGTCGTAGTACTTAAGGGCAAGGTCCTTAATGCACTCTACAATCGACGGGAGGTCCAGGTCGAAGTGTAGGTCTACGTTGCGGACATACCATGGGGAGTTCACGGCATTCCGCATGAAGCGGTTTTGGATTTTTTATAGAGTGTTGATGTGGGTAGGGGCAGCATGTGCAAAGACAGTGCTGTCGTATGTCATGATAGGCCTCACACAGACCTTGGAAAGTGTAAACTTGTTACGAAGGGACATTTTACTGTGTTTGCCTAAGAGGCTGGATAGGCGTCCTAGGACAAACGCCTAATGGGGGTCCTTGTCGAAGGCCTTCGCCAAATCGAAGAAGACAGCTCCGGTGTTAATACGATGCGGTCTGTTTGTCAGTCCTGTGAGTATGTGTTCTACTAGCCGGTGGACCTGGTGGACACTAGAGTGGACACTAGACAAAAAACTGTTCGTTAATGAGGATGCCTTTCGAATTTAGACAATTCGAGAGGCGCGTCATTAGGATTCTCTCAAAGAGTTTCCCAATGGAGCTGAGGAGGCTGATGGGTCTGTAGCTGGACGGTTGGGCTCTATCCTTGCCCGGCTTTGCAATACCGATGACGACAGCTTCCTTCCAAGCGGTTGGAAAGTTTTTCAGGCGGTTGGAAGCCAAGTGGGCGGCATAATATAAAATTATGTTCTCATGTATATTAGTAGAAACTATTGGTAGCGTTACACAAATGATTTGTACATCTCCATACATTTCCTAATTTTGTTTGTCTATGAAAGTGGTGTAACATGTATGTATCCCATGTCTTACAAGCATTTGTCGTTCATTTTCAGTTTTGGAAAAGTTGGAGTCATGCTCGGTAGAAAAGGACATTCCTTTTGCCCCTTTAGTTTTGCCCCTTTAGCCCTTTAGCGACGGTTGTCCCTTACCCTACACGTACCTTTTGCAATTTTTTATTTAGTAATAATCGGATTGCGTGATCTGTTGGCTCGGTTCCCGTAACGTAAGTTTTATTAGCTAACTGATCTTCTGCAAGCTATACACTATTATAAAAGTTGTCCATGTACACAGAATGTCCGACATTTAAATAATATTCCATTAACTTTCGTACAATTTTCCTGAAGTGCTGCGTCATGTGATCCACAATACATATGCAATTTCCGCGTTATGCCGTTTGTATCCGTCAGAATATAGAATTTGACTCCATATTTTTGTGCCTTTTCCCTTGCAAATTACATATGCGTGCTTACATATCTACTTGGGTCATTGGTTACGTATACGTTGTTATCTTTGTAGCAAAAATTGCGTAACATTAGTAAGAAGCGATACCGGCTCATAAATTTACCAAATGTCAAATTAAATAAAGTGTTCTGTTTCCTACTGAAAAATATTAAGATTATTTCAAATTAGAAATCAACTTTTCTGACGTACCTAATATCGATACATACTAAATGTATAATACACGGTCTAGTGTCATGCATTACACGGTGGATATTAAAATATATATGTCCTACGCTCGTGGCAAACACTCACCAATGTCGGGGCTCCAAATGTCAATTTCCATTTGGAAAAGCCCCGACATTTCTTGCAATCACCTAGATGCAGCCGTCACTTGGTATTGTCCGGATAACTTCACCAAATCACACATGAAATAGATAGATCGGCGCCGATGATTATTAATTAAAGTCCGAAATATAAAAACCGCCGTTCGAGTTCAAATCCATTACCGGTATCCATTAATGAATGAATGTGTGTGACGTTAACAATCACGCGTCACTCCGACATGTCCGAGCCAAACGTCAACCGACTTTGACGTTGGCAGTGAGTTGCCACACAGAGACCCTCCCGCTAAATATATACAATGTAAGTGTAAAATGAGTAGTCTGTATGGGATCAAAATTAAGCTAACCAAAACTATAGGATATATACTAAACACTAACCATTGTGCAAGATACATTTTCCAACCCGAAAATGCCTATAGGCCCAATAGTGGACATCACTGCCTCGTCGTATGCAGTAAACACTTCAATCTGAGCCTGTCCATTACACGTGAATCCAGGTCCATCTCCTTTTAACTCCTTTTTGTTTTTTCTCCTTCTTTTTGACAGAATTTCTAAAATTACGCCATCTCTGGAAAAACATTGCACAGGTAAAGCAAAATTTCCAATAGACATACCTACTATTATAATAAAGTCAACAATATTTGTTGCATTATGTAGTTATTGTTAACATGTTTCCATTTTTCTTTACTTTTCACCGGACCTCCAAGAGAGTTGAGTGTGTCAACTAATTGTTTCCACTGTTTCTCCAATTCAACTTTCCCTTGAAGGCCATTAGCACGCCCTTCAGCACACTCTGGATTTTCCTTATTATACTTAACAAAATAATTTAATTGTGTTGCCGTAGCTTTAGTACGTTGCATCTCTGTAAAAATAGAGTATAAAATCATTCTAAAAAGTAATTCTTTCCCACTACAAACAACACATAATACCTATGTAGGTGCTTAACTCGAAGCATCTGTTTTAATAAAGAATACACTCGATATTTCTTTAACTGTTTTATTCATAGACGATATGATATACAAGTTTTCATGCATGATGGAAAATCTTCCATATGATGGACATTGTACGGGGTTCACACGCCGAACGTAGTGTTTCCACAGATACCTCTATCCCTGACAGCATCATTCGTTGCTAATACTTAATAAGGATTCGTGTGTGATAAAAAGTGGTCTCAAGTCGCGGTATATTATGAGTTTCCAAGATTCATCAGAAAGCTATACATTTCCTTCCTCTAGCTAGATAGAAGAGACCGGAGTGTGAGAGTAATGATTTTAACAGTTAGAAAACTTTGAGAAAATTAAAAGTGGTTCCCTCATGAAAGCAATGCTTACAATATTTAATAAAATAATTGTTTTGCGGTAGGTATTATTTGAAAGCTTAGCATGAAATTACCTGGTTTATTTGATCAGAATCAAACTCGTTTGTGTCTGTAATGAATTCGTTAGGGAGCCACGAACTTATATCTTTAGCGTTATCTGGCTCCCTTGGCAGCGGTGGACCACCACCAGTCAAAACAGTTTGTTTTCTTTCTTTCAATTTTCGTCGTTTTTCGGGCATCTTTAAGATGCCCCACTGTGATTTCAACTGAGCAATAGTATGTGCAATGGTACCTACCCATTGCACATACTATTGAAGCTGGAAATAATAATAACTTTAACAAACATCTCAACAACAAACAAAGTAAGTAACTATAACAATAACGTACGCATTAAATATGCGTTAGTTCATGTCTTAGCAATTGCCAAACTAAGCTATACTATAACAACTAGCTTGTTAATCCGCCCACGCTGCTTGTGGAGACAGTCATGGTTGTGTGCTATTAATTGTACTTAATGTTTAATCCTGTTTTGACTTGTGCTGATATAAATTCTTCTTCCACTTTGCTCAATTAGGTTGCGGGTGCGGGACCCATGGAGCATACTGTTGGACTTATACCTTTTACTTTATTACGTAGGGGTAATGGGGGCAAAAATAATCACCAATAGTACCAGTAATGGACATTGGCATAGGTACAAAATTTGCATGACTTTGACGAATTTATCGACGGTAAATATAACTCAAATAAATTAACAAAACGATAACATAAAATGAAAATACGAAACTTTAATACAATTGCGAAAAAAAATGACTATACTCACCTCTTTAAGGATTTGCTTAATAAACGTGGAATTTTGTTCAAGCCGTCTGAACAATACATTTCTTTCAACGCCATTTTTTAAACAAAATGGCCGAAATCGACAAACGTCAAAATTTGACAGCCCAATGCTAGTGCCAGGATTTAAATTCCTACTCTTATTTTTGACGTTAATATATGTTTTGTGTCCCTGATTGGGGAATCGTCCAACACTGGCGCATTTACTAGTTAAATAATTTTTTTGTAATTAGAACTTTTTTTTAACTGTTTTTTGTAAAAAAAAAACATATATCACAGATCTGTATAATGTATATTTGTATATGTAATATACATATTACACAGTACAATTTTCTTTTTATAGAGCAAAGATAATATGATGTAATATTAAGTTTTTAGATATTAAATTATCATTTAAGAAACACTAAGCGCCTCTTTCACGAACGTCAAATAGGCTAAACCGTCACTTAAAGTCACCTGTCACCGGGAATAATTTAGCTGATATACCTTTTTTGTACGGTAAACGTCCCAAACATTAAATAGAAAATAATAATAAAAAATCGGCTATCGAATGATACAGTAAACCGAGTGCATAATTCAATAAAACAGAAAATGATTTCTACAAGTAACTAATCAACACTTTACTTGACGTTGGTGAAAGAGGCGCTAAGTGTGAAAAAGGTCGTTTTTGAATGTATTTTTTATATCTGATATAAATTGTTAGTAATTTCTAGTATGGCTTATGCCCAGCCTACATTATGTGGGTATGTGTAAAAAAAGAAAATTAATGATGTATTTATCTCCTTTTACCATTGGACAAGTAAACCTCTCTGTCTTAAGTTTAAGTTAAATTATATTTATATTTAGTATCACTCGAAACCGTAGATGGAAGTAAAAATTAAGATGCGGTACATTTTTACATTACCTACGTAAGATTAGTCACAAAAACTCTGTATTTTTAACGTAACACGTGTATGCAAAGACAAGTGTCCTTTGAGATTGAATAATACTGAGTCCATTGGACTCAATACTGTTACGTGCGGGGTGAGTTAAAATGCCGTTTAGGGTTGTAAGAACACGATTTATTACGCAGACCAAGATGACTTCCAAAATATCAGAGCTTTTCCAATTAAACCGTAAAACTTGCCAAAAGTCGTAAATAATTCACTCTATGTGTCAACAATGCACTGTCGCAAATATCTTCGCAAAAGCTCCCAAGAGTTGTTTTCGTATCGCTTGTTGTCGCAGAACTGTCCCACTCGAGCGATGGCACCCGTATTTATACACGCGCAGTCAGCCGCGATGTTTTTGGAAAACACTAGAAACTTTAAGGTAAACAAGCTCGTACACAAGTAAACAAGTCATAAAAAACAAACATCGTAAACAACTCTCTGGCTTAAGGGAATGTGAACCTTATGTCGCGAACATAAGGAACAGTTTTCTCTGAGACAGGAGGGCTTCCTTCTACGTATGGAAATTTCCATACGCCCAGGTCTCATGATAAACAACAACACGCTGTTTGTTTATGATAAACAAACGCTTCGAGAATGTTCGGTCGTAACATTACCCCCCTCTTAGTTATGATCGTCCCGATCATCATTCGTGCCGTGATACTTTGTCAAACGGTCAATGTGTACGACCTTCGGTTTTCCTCTTTGCCCCTTTTTGATTCGATAGGTGACGTCGTTGATTTTTGTAACCACATTGTAAGGTCCTTCCCATCGTGCTTGCAACTTTGGGCTTTTGCCCTTTTTCCTGAAGGGATTATGAAGCCATACGAGAGTTCCCTCTTCAAAACCGTTGATGTTTGATCTCCTATCATAACGGGTTTTCATTTTTTCACCAGTCTTGAGACTGCACTCGCGAACTAGCTTATGCACTTCATCCAGCTGTTCTCGAAGATCGCTGACATAATCCGTCACAAGTCTTGGGCTATTCGGCGGAGACCCTGTTATTGCATCGACTTGTAGTCTTATTTCTCGTCCAAAATTCACTCTGGCAGGGGTAAAACTAGTACTATCATGTACAGCGGAGCGATAAGACAACAAGAAAAGAGGAATGTACTGGTCCCAGTCTCTCTGATGTGAGTCGACTACTTTAGCCAAATTATTTTCCAATGTTTGGTTAAACCTTTCGACCATTCCGTCAGACTGAGGATGAGCTGGTGTCGTACGGGTCTTATGTATACCGAGAAGGTTGCACATTTCTTGAAATAGGGCTGATTCGAAATTTCTCCCCTGATCGGAGTGTATTTCCAGAGGTACGCCATACCGACAGATTACATCCTGAACTAGCTTCTTGGCAACAGTTTTAGCTTCTTGGTTAGGGGTCGCAAACACTTCCGGCCATTTGCTGAAATAGTCTTGCACTACAACGATGTATTTGTTCCCATCCTCAGTTTCAGGAAATGGTCCGGCCACGTCTATAGCGATACGTTCCCATGGTGCTCCTACATTGTAGAGCTTCAGTTTTCCCCTACTTCTTGTCTGTGGTCCCTTGACTGAAGCGCATGCGTTGCATTTACGACACCAATCTTCTACGTCTTCCCGGCAATGGACCCAGTAGAACCACTGTCGCACTTTCAAAAGGGTTTTCTTCACTCCAAGATGACCACCAGACACCCCATCATGGATATGACGTAGTAGAGGAGATACCTTACTTCGAGGGACTACAACCTGTACAGTCACCTGATGTCCGGTATTAGACTCCCATTTCCTGCACAAGATTCCGCCTTCCAGGGTCAAACTATCCCATTGAGCCCAATAGCTTTTTGTAACAGGACTGGAAGCTGATACATCCGCCCACTCAGGTTTCACTCCCTTTTTTATCCAATCTAAGATCAATCGCAGGTCGTCATCTTCCTCTTGCGCCTTCCTCATATTTTCTCTAGACCAGTCGTCGTCTAATCCTTGGGTACGGATATTTTTTACTGATTCCTGAGACTCTTGTTTCCTGCAGTGTTTACAGTTTTCAGGACATAGTCTTCTCGATAGAGCGTCAGTATTACCATGACCTTTTCCGTTAGAACCTTGTCTGACAGTAATAGCAGGGGCTATCTTTCTCCCAGCCGGTGCCTGCCCCTCGGCCCTGGCGACGCTTAGTTTTAACTGCTCTTCGTCAACTTGGGTCCCCATCTCAGAGAAACTCTTTCTTTCCTTCTTTGGGCAGTCTATCCTTATGTGGCCTTTTTCACTGCAGTCATAGCAGGTCGGACCATAGCGAGGCTTCCGCCCCTCGACTACCAGCTCCCTGACCTTGGATGGCCTTGTGGCACGCCACTGTCGTTCGTCAACTTGGGTCTCCATCTCTGAGACCCCCTTTCTTTTCTTCCTTAGGCAGTCCAGCCTTATGTGGCCTCTTTCACCGCAGCCATAGCAGATCGGACCATAGCGAGGCTTTCGCTCCTCGGCTACCAGCTCCCTGACCTTGAATGGCCTTGTGTCACGCCGCACAGCTTCCACTTCTAGAGCATGTGCCAGTGCACTATTCAGGGTCTGATGGTGACCCAATCGCACCGCTGCGCGAACTTCGCCATCCCTTATCCCGTCCACAAAGGCTTGGAGCAGAATTATTTCCACTGCATTCGGTGTTGATATATAGGCGCGATGAACTAATTTCTCGATTTCGTCAGCCCACTGCTGGAGTGTTTCCGTGGGCCTCTGCATGCGATTTCGTAGTTGAGCCCTATACACGTGCTCCAAATGCCTGTCACCATACCGTGTCTCTAGGGCTTCCAATAGGGCTTGCAGAGACCTTCCTTCCGTAGGGAGTCGCTCCAGAATCAGTTGGGCGTCTCCTCTTAAGGCTAGAGTCAACGCCATGAATGCTTGATCCTCAGTCCAGCCGCTGCAGTTAGAGAGGGTTTCGAACTGGTACTTATAGGCTGTCCAGGAAGATGTGCCATCAAACCGTGGCAAGTCCAGCCTACCTTGTGTAGGTACCGGCGCAGTGAAGACTGCCTCCCTCGTCACTAACTTCTGCACTTTCTCGGCGAGCGCCTGGTGGCGAGTGTCGGTTTGGTCGAGTCTCTCTTCCAGGCCTTCGACTTTCACTGAGACCCCTTTAACTTCGGACTCTACCTTTTTAACTTTATCGCAGATGACTTCAAGGCTTGTGTCCAATTTCGAAAGCAGCATTTGGCTAGCAGATTCCTGTTCACGGCGAGCGGCTTCCTGTTCACGGCGAGCGGCTTCCTGACTGGCTTGTATGCTCTGCACAGCAGCTTCCTGACTGGCCTGTATGCTCTGTACAGCAGCTTCCTGTTCACGGCGAGCGGCTTCCTGACTGGCTTGTATGCTCTGCACAGCAGCTTCCTGTTCACGGCGAGCGGCTTCCTGACTGGCTTGTATGCTCTGCACAGCAGCTTCCTGTTCACGGCGAGCGGCTTCCTGTTCCCGGCGAGCGGCTTCTTGACTAGCCTGTATGCTCTGTACAGCAGCTAGCAGCGCAGCGAGGTCCATCGACGGGCTCGATATAGGTACTGCCGTAGGAAGCAAATCAGCATCGGTGCCTTCCTCCGGCTCCTCATGTGCTCGTTGTCTCGCAGCATCCATCTCCACTTGCCTCCTGGTCCGTGGAGTACGAGTTCCTTCGTCCCGTGGCATTAACGGCATTCCGCTTCTGACACCAGTTGTTACGTGCGGGGTGAGTTAAAATGCCGTTTAGGGTTGTAAGAACACGATTTATTACGCAGACCAAGATGACTTCCAAAATATCAGAGCTTTTCCAATTAAACCGTAAAACTTGCCAAAAGTCGTAAATAATTCACTCTATGTGTCAACAATGCACTGTCGCAAATATCTTCGCAAAAGCTCCCAAGAGTTGTTTTCGTATCGCTTGTTGTCGCAGAACTGTCCCACTCGAGCGATGGCACCCGTATTTATACACGCGCAGTCAGCCGCGATGTTTTTGGAAAACACTAGAAACTTTAAGGTAAACAAGCTCGTACACAAGTAAACAAGTCATAAAAAACAAACATCGTAAACAACTCTCTGGCTTAAGGGAATGTGAACCTTATGTCGCGAACATAAGGAACAGTTTTCTCTGAGACAGGAGGGCTTCCTTCTACGTATGGAAATTTCCATACGCCCAGGTCTCATGATAAACAACAACACGCTGTTTGTTTATGATAAACAAACGCTTCGAGAATGTTCGGTCGTAACAATACGTAAGGTACCTACATTGTATGCGCGAAAAGTGAGCCACTAGTCACTAATCTTCCATTTTGCTTCCATCTACGGTTGAAACAAGCTAAATTTTCTTACGATCGTTATGTTTTAATTAAAATATGTTACATATGTTTTAAGAACAAAAGACAACCATCGCAAGGATAATATACATAATGTTTTATGACAACACAAATAGCATAAATGCTTTTTTTTTAATAACGAAACTGCTATCTTTAGTTCTTATTTCATCTGAGCCTAAAATATAATATAATTTAAATCTATTCGGAAGTGCTTTAAGACTATTAATATAATTATATTATGTATTTAGTTGTAAGTTTAACGCTGTGCATTTTGATTGCAAATTTGTATTTTACATTTAATTGTTAGTTTTTTCATTTTAAATGAAAATTTGTAAGCCTCTCGCTGTAAGTTTCTATTTTTTTAAGGTTTGTAAAAAATGTTATAAATAAAAATATATTGTTGGTGCATATATTTGAGTGTTATTTTGAATACCTATTTAAGTTATTTAACCTGCTTAACGTTAGCTCTTATTCTTTTGCAGGCCTATTTAAACTGTCTTGTCTGTCTGTCTGTTGCTCCACATGCACGCTTAGTTGCATTAAAATCCCATAGATGAAAACAATGAATGAATGCTTATATTTATTTTCGTACACTATAATTCGCAAAAAGCTCGTTATTCTAAAATTCAGTTACAAGGAGATAATTCACTTTTACAATGAACGACATATTTTAATGCGGTTTTTATCAATAGATAGTGATTCAAGAGGAAGGTTTATATGTATAGTTTAATATTGTTTTATGTTAATTTGTTGATAATGACGACTAATCTATACTACTAATATAAAGAGGAAAGATTTGATTGTTTGTTTATTTGAATTGAATAGGCTCCGAAATTACTGTACCGATTTGAAAAATTCTTTCACATATAGAAAGCTACGTTATCAGGGAGGGAGTAACATAGGCTATCCTTACTAATATTATAATGTGAATGTGAGTTTGTTTTTTTGTTACGCTTTCACACAAAAACTACCTCACCGTGAATTTTTTTAATATACATTGTCTGGGACATCAGAAAGGACATAGGGTCCCACCTTTCAACGTATGGTGGAATTATTTCTCTTTTATAGGTTTTGACGAGCCCGTTGGATGAGTGGTAAGGGTGCTTGCTTAACGTCTCAGGAGCCCCGGGTTCGATTCCCGGCGGGGTCAACTTTCGAAATTTTAATATAATTTTCAAAATTGACTGGTCTGGATTTGATAAGTAGTGGCAGGGCACACTGCGTTTCGCAGACATTTGGGCAGGCCCGTCTGGCGGCAGTAACCACCACCTTACAGAATATCACCGTGAAATAACAGCATTGTGCTGTTGTTTCGGTGAGTGAGTAAGGGATGCCAGAGCCCCCCATCCCTCCCTTATCCTTAATCCTTCTATGGTGGGTAGCGCACTTGTAGCACTTATGGCGTTGCTTGTGTTATAGGCGACGGTAGCCACCTACCATCTGGACCGTCAGCCTGTCTGTCGACCTTAACATTAAAAAATAAATTAAAAAAAGTACAGTGCCAAATGTATTCCGCTAACGTCTAAACCACGACTACGAATTTTGATGCAGTTTTCACTGATGAAAAGAGCGTTAAACGGAGGTTTGTTCGTAGGTATATAATTTGCAGAAAAAAATTGCATCCGTGCTAAGCCGGGGCCGAACCGCCGTTCTTTATTTTGAACCCGGGCGAGGCCAGGAGCGTGTAGCAAAGTTTTATTATAAAACAAAGTTTTATTATAAACTGTCTGTAGGTATTTATGTTCGAATGATCTCAAAAACTATTGAACAGATTTTCACGCGCTTTTCATCTATCAACAGTTTCCCGGAGGAAGTTTTTATCCTAGAGAATGTTAGATTCCGATTCCGTGGCTGCAAATTGGAACGCCTACGCACAAGTGTAACACAAACAGTTCTATTTTCTACCTAAATCCGATAGCTGTCGCCGCTTCGCCTAAGCACAAGTGTATCACAAACAGTTCTACGTAAATCCGATAGATGTCGCTGCTAAGTGTATCACAAACAGTTCTACCTAAATCCAATAGATGTCGCCATTTCGCCCTCGCACAAGTGTATCACCAAGCAGTTCTATCTAAATCCGATAGATGTCGCCGCTTCGCCTAATTCTATTGCAGCTTAATAGATGGCCGTCAATTTAATCAATATCAAAGTAAAAATATTTTTCTTAGTAAAAATATCATTTTTTAAATTCTAATTACCTACACGTAATTAACCCTTTACTTTAGAGGCCAAGTCGGATTTATCCAATTATTTTTATGCCCATTTCGTTAGAGCCGAATATATATATATATATATATATATACATCCCGCAATAAATTTGGCGTCTTTTCGAGATGCACTGTTATGGCATCTCCTACTTCTGCAGCACTGAATTTCAAATACTAAATGAATACTGGGGTATTTTTTGACGATAAACAAAGTAGGAATAAAGAAATAGTGGAATTTCTGTTTTTTCTGATTATACGTTTTTTTGGAATTTTCATTCTAACTGGAGGAAATCTGAACCCTGTTTTATTATGAGATATATTAGGCTTCCGCGTATATGACACGTATAACTTAGTTTAAATCAGAATTCAAGTGGCATCTTTTCATAAAACAGGCTTTATAACGTCTCTTACGTAATTATATAATTAGGTATGTAGGTATGAGGTATGATACATAATATGTTACAAGTTTTCCATATTACAAATCATATAACTTTTGACGTCCATTTATTACAACTTCCTTTCATTCATTTCTAATGATAAACATAAGTACAAGATTTCATATAAAACAGCTCTAATTTATATTTTATCGATTTAAGATTTTGCGCTAAATTACTACTCTTATTTTTTTTTGTACTGAACCTAAATGCACAAAATCCTTACAAATTAGGCGGGCGGAAGTGCCGCCATTTTGAAAAAAACCGTTTCGGCCTATATCTCCGTAACCGTGCACTTGAGGCCAAAATTGGTAATAACCTTTATTGTAGATAAATAAATTTCCTATCTTTTTTGTCTAATGTCTATATTTGTGTCAATAAACAAATCGTAATAGTCGAATAAGAAGTAAACGGTAAATGATAGAAAAAAAATATTGGACAAAAAAAATAGGAAATTTATTAATCTACCATAAAGATTATTAACATTTTTGGCCTCAAGTGCACGGTTACGGAGAGATAGGCCAAAACGGTTTTTGTCAAGATGGCGGCACTATTTGTGAGGATTTTGTGCATTTAGGGTCAGTGCGTGATACTGAACCTATTTAAAAAAAATAAGAGTAGTAATTTTGTGCATATGGACAAGAGTAACGGCTTCTCTATTACCTGTACTATATGTTGTATTCACATTACAACGCGGCTGATATTTTTCTAATTAAGTAAAACACTAATAGTCCAGGACAATTTAATACCAAATAAAAATTTGAGATCCTTAGGGTAACTTTTGATATATAAGTTTGTAGAATAATGTAATATCAGATGGATGAAAGAAATTTTTGAATCCAATTTGTAGAAGGGGTGGAGAAAAATAATTAAAAAAAAAAAACCTTCAAATTATACAAAAATGGTAAGAGTTGAAAAATTCAAAAAAAATTTCAAAAAAAAAAATATTTTTGGATAAATATTTTTTTATAATCAAAAATAACTTTTTATTAGCTCTCTAAGATTATTGAATTATAAAAATTAATTTTGACTTATAAATTGACTTTTTAAATGTGGTTACTTTTAATTTTTTGAAATTTATTTTAGATTTTTTGATGAGAGATCTACATGAAAAATCACTAAAAAATAAATTTTAAAAAAGAAATTTGAAGATTTTTTCAAAATCTACATGTGGTTATTTTTATTTTTTTAATCTTTGATTTTTTCAAAGATATTCAAAAAACAAAAAATTTCAAATTTTTATTTACGACTAGAAAAAAAATATTCAAAAAAATCAAAATTTTTTACTTATACTTACAAATTTCTTCGGTAGCTCGACTACAAATGTCATCAAAAGTTGCATGATTACATTCACAGATGCAGGTGCTATCATTTCCTACCTCTTCAGTATAGACGTAACATTAGTGACATTTGCTATTTAATGAAAATTGCAAAGGGTCTAATTGATTCATCTGAATTATTATCCTAATTATATTTTCGTTATCCTAATATCCTAATTATATCTAATTATCCTGATAATAATAATTAATTATTATCCCTCATACTAATTTGAGAAATCGTTCTTAGCTGCATGTAGCTCCCAGTAAGACAAATTATGGAAAAAATACATTCATGTCGCGTTCATGTAGACTTTTTAATGAAGTGTTATTAGAGGATACAGATGTTGACCTGTTCCGCAGTTTCATGGTTAAAACAAAAAATATTATAGCTGATAAATTTTTCAGTGTCCTACCGTGACTTATTTTATTTTTACTTTTATTGTTATTATCGTTGTTATTGGACTATAATTTGCTATTTATAAGTGGAATTTTTTTATTAGGTTTAAGCTATTTACTCACGACTGTTACTATGTAATTATACCTGTAAATTTCCCTACAATAAAAAATAAATAAATAAAATCTATTGCGAAAAATAAAAAAAAACTATTGCAAAAAGAATAAAAATATAAAATTACCACATGTAGTTTTAAGTATAACTAAAGAGGAATTTTGAATTTTTTGAAAATATTTTTTTTTTCTAGTTAATATCCGTAACTAAAAAATTTGAAATATTTTGTTTTTTAAATATTTGGAAAAAATCAAAAAATTTCTTTTTAAAATTTATTTTTAAGTGATTTTTCATGTAGATCTCTTATCAAAAAATCTAAAATAAATTTCAAAAAAATAAAAATAACATTTGAAAAGTCGATTTATAAGTACTATAATAAGTAAGTCGAAATTAATTTTTATAATTCAATAATCTTAGAGAGCTATTACAAAGTTATTTTTGATTATAAAAAAATATTTATCGAAATTTTTTTTTTAAATTAACCACATGAAGATTTCGAGTCAACGAACAACATCAATTTTTAACATTTGCAGTAACTTTATTTTTCTCTAGAAATCCTTAGGGAATTTTTTTTTTGTCGGATGTCTGCTAGATTCAGGGTCATTAAAATATCCAATATTCTTTTACTGATTTTACTCATATTTGTTGCACAATAATTAATACACTTTATGAAATTGCATCCGGACGTCTGATAGCAGCAAGTTTAGTTTAACCAAAAGAGAATATTCGCCACTAAAATGAAACGAGGCAGAGAATTAAGAAAACAAAATAATACGAGTATCTAATGTCGATGAACGCGGGCGGCGGCAACATCAGTCAGTGCCCCAACCCCAATGGGCCTCTTGCAAGCTTGAGCAACAGAATTATCCAAAACTCATTTTAACACAACGACATAAAGCATAATTTCTTATAGATACCACACTGGACGTCCTGTAATCTTAGTTTTACATTTAAAATATACTGTACCAAGTATATTTATGTTCTTACTAGCGCCAGCGGGAACTCGCGGAACTAATAATTATACAACTTCAGCCAAATTCCAACAAAAATCGCTTCCATCGATTTTTCTTCAGGGCAATGCAATAGGTTCAAAGGTCATTGTGACGGATTTTGTCGATCTGGCGTCCGTATATGGACGCCAAAAGTTGGTGGATGCCAGATTAAATGCAACTACAGTCCATATCGGACGCCGAATTTGTAGCGGGATGTATATATATATATATATATATATATATATATATATATATATATATATATATATATATACTTACGACAAATTACGACATATATATATATATATATATATATATATATATATATATACTTACGACAAATTCCTCTACTTGTATGTTTATTTTTAAAAAAAAACATTGAGTTGATTTCTGTTAAAAAAAAGGGGGGTAACACACCACTTCGAAATAAAACACCAAAACTTTCGGGATAATATTTATTCGTTATCATTTATATCAATACAAGTAAAACTAAATCTTATAATTAAAAACTACATAAACAGGGCAGCCCTTTTAATTTTAAAAGACTGAATAATACTCTCAAAGAAATACATTTTGAAAATTGCGACCGACCGCTGCTATGTTAAATTAAAGACTAACGTTTGAATTATATACAGTATGCTCCGATATCGAGAGCTACTTACTTTTTGTGAAATTAAATACATTTTTGAACTTTACAAAAAATGTCATTGCAGACTAAAATTTGAAACATTTTGAAAATGGAATCGACCGCTGCTTTTTTAAAAAAAATTAAAAACGTAACACTTGACCGATATACAGTATGCTACTTTTTCAAATGAGTAGAATTTAAAAAGTGAAAATTAAAAACATTTTTAAACTACAAAAATTGACCATAGACTAAAAATGGGGACTGACCTCTGTTTTTTTTTTTAATTAAAAACTAACATTTGAGTGTTATTCAAACGAGAGTTAGGAGTCAAATTAAAAACATCCTTACACGCTAAAAAAAAACTTGACCACAGACTAAAATTTGAGTTTTTCAAAAATTACTCTATGGTCGAAGTGACAAAAAAAAATATTTCGAAATTCCGTGACGTGAGGTGACAAAAAAAAATCGATAGTGTAAAAACATTTCAAAGTGACAGACAGGAATTCGAAATATTTTACGAGTGACTTTTTTTTTTGGTTTTTTTTTATTTTTTTAAATTTTTTTTTACGTTTTTTTAATTTTTTTTTTGCTCTATCCCGGAGTGGGCGAATAATACACGACGACATACATTTTTTTTCGTTACAATAATAATAATAATCATAATCATATAACATTTTATGATAATAGTAATAATATAGGGATAAAGAAAAAAATCTTTCTACGTCAGTTTTGAATTTTCATTTCAAAACTATAGTTTGAAAAAATTTTTTCAATCAAAATCAAAGCTGAAATCGTAGAAATCAAATTAATAATAATATAAGTAATAGCAATAATAATTATGAACAAACAAACGTACTGGCTTGATTTTAACTTTCTATTCTCAAACAATATTTATTATAATAATTATAAAATAGCAAACTTTATACGTTGACTTGAAAAAAAAAAAAAAAAAAACCTTTTTTTTTAATCTAAAAATCTAGAAAATGTTACTAAAATCAAGCCACTACACTATTATTACACACTAAATACCTAAAAAATATCTATATAATATAATGTAATATAATAATAACTTGTTGACGCCTTACCATTTACTAGTTCAAGCCCAAAATTTGCGATTTAGGTTTTTTTTTTAAAGTGTTCAAAAAACTGTGTGCACAAGAAAAATACTGAGCTAAAAATATGACAGCTAAAGTGTGACAGCTTTACCATATTATTATAAGCGACCGGTCCTGACACGGCTTCAATCCAAAGAGTGAGCTGACAGCTGTCAGCGAACTGTCAAATTATTTGACACGTGCCATTTGAATCTGACAGTTGACTTTATAAACAGACGAGTGACTGACAGTTATTAATTTAGTATGAAATTCAATGACAGATATTTTGACATGTGTCAGATTTGAATTTGACAGTCACTTTATAAACAGTTTAGTGGCTGACAGTTATTAATTTAGTAAGAAATTCAATGACAGATATTTTGACATGTGTCAGATTTGAATTTGACAGTCACTATAAACAGTTGTGACTGACACTTATTAATTTAGTATGAAATTTAAGTCATTTGACATGTGTCAGATTTGGATTTGACAGTCAATTTATAAACAGTTGAGCGACAGTTATTAATTTAGTATAAAATTCAATGACATTTATTTGACGTGTCAGATTTGTATTTGATAGTCACTTTATAAACACTTTAGTGGCTGACAGTTATTAATTTAGTATGAAATTCAATGACAGATATTTTGACATGTGTCAGATTTGAATTTGACAGTCACTTTATAAACAGACGAGTGACTGACAGTTATTAATTTAGTATGAAATTCAATGACAGATATTTTGACATGTGTCAGATTTGGATTTGACAGTCACTTTATAAACAGACGAGTGACTGGCAGTTATTAATTTAGTAAGACAATCCACTGGCGGTTATTTGACATGTGTCATATTCGAATTTGACAGTCACTGTAAACAGTTAAAGTGGTTATGACAACTATAAATTCAATGACATGTTTTATATTTCAATTTGACAGTTCTTTAAAAACACTCGAGTATAATATGACTTTAGTTATTATCGCAGATTTGAATTCGACGTTCATTAACTTTATTAAACAGTCGAGTGGCTCGGTTTCGAGCCTTTTGAGCGTGTCGGGACCGTGTCGCGGGGGTTAATTTTTTTTTCGGTGAAGTCTACGAAGCGATTTTTTTTTTTTTTTTGAAACGGTCACACGCCGTCTACTGCATGTTGTAATGGAGGAAAACGTATTCGGGATTGGCGAGACCCGACGGTATCTGGTTGGAATTGGGCGCGACCACTTGGAATCCCATGAACATGAACGTGCGCAGAATAGTCGCGCGATCGGGACGCGATTTTAGTAGGCAGATTATGCAGCTGAAAATGGAGAAAGATAAAGATTTTTATTTAATAAAAAATCTTTATTAAATAAACTAGCTGGCGCCCGCGACTTCGTCCGCGTTGAAAAAGAAAAAAATTAGCCCATCCTGTGTCCTGTACGTCTAATTGCCTGTTTCATAAACGTCAAGTAGGCCAAACTGTCATTTAAAGTCACCGGTAATCGGGAATAATTTAGCTGATATACCTTTGTTTGTACGGTAAACGTCCCAAACATTAAATAGAAAATAATAAATAAAATTCGCCTATCGAATGATGCAGTAATCCAAGTGCATAATTCAATAAAACAGAAAATGATTTCTACAAGTAACTAATCAACACTTTACTTGTAGTTTATGAAAGAGGCCCTAAATGTTTATCTACTAAGTTTCATGAAAATCAGTTAATTCGTTTAAGAGTTATGGAGGAATATACATACATACAGAAAAAAAATCTAAAAATGGTAAATTTAGTTTCAGTATCATGTATAGAGCCTATAAACACGATATCTCTGAAAACAAAGTAACTTACTCCATGACCAATCCGTTAGTAGTATTAGGGCCTCTTTCACAAACTACATGTAAAGTGTTGATTAGTTACTTTTAGAAATCATTTTCTGTTATATTGAATTATGCACTCGGTTTACTGCATCATTCGATAGCCTAATTTTTTTTATTATTTTTGATTTAATGTTTGGGACGTTTACCGTACAAATAAAGGTAAATCAGCTCCATTATACCCGGTTACCGGTGACTTTAAATGACAGTTTGCCCTACTTGACGTTTGAGAAAGAGGCGCTTAGTATCAAATACTAATAATAAATCTGTAAGTAGGTATTGTATGTATGTTCCTCCATAACTTAAACGAATCAACTGATTTTCATTAAACTTGGTAGATAAACATTTAGCCGTACGAGACACAGGATAGGCTACTTTTTTCTTTTTCAACGCGGACGAAGTCGCGGGCGCCAGCTAGTTATAAATAAATAAACATCCACACATTCCGCACAGCGCCATCTAGTTCCACACAGTAAGCACCATCTAAAAACCTTATTCTAACAAGCTAATTAATATAGCTCTTTCTCTTTCACTCAATTCCATACAAGAGACAAGGACAGAAAATCTTAAGTGGGCGTACACAATAATAGGACAGGTATAAAGGTGAAATGTTATTATAACACATAAACATTTGCCCCTAGGGGGGGGGGGGGGGGGGATTCGAACCCGCGACCGTTTGGTTAACAGCTTGGGTTACTAGCCACTAGACCAAACGGGTGTACACAAATGTTTTAGAAAAACCTTAATACATTGTAACTATTGACATCCCAATTTTCGCTTTTATTCAGTACAATCGTGGTAAGAAAAGGTTCGTCACCTTAAAGTCGATGTTTGCTTGCACCGGGGCAATTGTCAGTCATGCCAAAACTTAATTTCAAACGTCCGTCAGTACTCTGAATAGTGCTTTAGTTTTAAAAGGTACTAAGAGTCTACGACTTTGATAAAGGAATGAATTTGAAAACTGACGAAGGAGGTTTTCGTACCACGACTACATAGGCTATTACTAAGGGGGCTAGCGAACTCCATCTTCGACCTCATCTTCACCCAGTAACAAGTGATTAAAAAAAAATAACTGCTAGGCGGCTACCTATATTTTTCTGATTTAAAGGTTGTATTTTACCTGTTACACCCGAGCCGTTCCTCTGCGAAGTCCAGAAGCAGCATGAAACTCTCCTTGCTTCCGGCTTCCAACACTCCTGGCAGACGGAGATACATGGTGCCTCGCTCGATTACCTGCATTTCACCATTAGAAACTCAAGTCAATTCTTTGGGCACGTTGGGCACTTTTGGTAAGGGGAAAGAAGCACTGAACTCGCCTGACCGTCACACGTCACGCTCAGTGAAATTTTATTAACATTAACTCCTTGTTTGTGGCGTTTCTAGATTGCGTATATGCGTATTTAATTGGCATTATGTTTGTTCAATTTTAAACCCTATTTTATATATCCATAATATTAAAAATCGAGTGAAACGTGACAGACGAGGCGCTTGACGCAGATCTGTGTCAATAACAAACGAGAGACTAAACGTAACTGAGCGTTAATTAACACTAAACGTAACTGAGCGTTAATTAACACTAAACGTAACTGAGCGTTAATTAAAACTAAACGTAACTGAGCGTTAATCAAAACTAAACGTAACTGAGCGTTAATCAAAACTAAACGTAACTGAGCGTTAATTAACACTAAACTCAACTGTGCCTTAATTAACACTAAACGTAACTGAGCGTTAATTAAAAGTAAACGTCACTAAGCGTCGCTGAACTTATGGAGGGTAGAGGTAAAGGAGGACCAACTTACATGGGTGTTAAACAGAAAAAATAACAAGCTAAAAGCATTAAATAGTGGTTCATAAATTGACCAAAATGGCGCTAGTGTAGCGTTGGTGTTTGATACGATTGGTATGTTGTGTAGTTCATGAAATAACCAGTAAATAAAATGCTACTAGAGCGCCGCGCCCCAATGAAGCCTAATTGAGCGTATTCGACGGCCTCCTTACCTCTATTCTCCATGAATGAACTTTAACGAGTGAAACTTTTTTGAACCTGAAAAAGTTTCACTTCAACTGAAACGTCACTGAGAGTGACGTGACGTACAGACGATTTCAGTCCTTTTTTCCCTATCCCGAAATTGCCCAACCTTCCAAATAAAAATTACACTTCAACGCACACTTCATCACTCCTTCCTTACTTAGGTTTTTGGGATTGGGCACAGTGGGTACAAAAAGCACTGAAGTAGCGCGTAGGTACGTCACGTCACGCTCAGTGACGTTTAACGTCAAAGTAAAAGTTTTTACAGGAAGACTGGGCAATTTTAGGGTGGGGAAATAGCACTGAACTCGCATGACCGTCACTTCACACTCAGTGACGTTTAATGTTGAAGTGAAACTTTTTTCAGGAAGATTGGGCATTTTTGGTATGGATAAAACAAGCACTGAACTTGTGCGTAGGTACGTCACGTCACGCTCAGTGACGTTTAACGTCAAAGTAAAAGTTTTTACAGGAAGACTGGGCAATTTTAGGATGGGGAAATAGCACTGAACTCGCATGACCGTCACTTCACACTCAGTGACGTTTAATGTTGAAGTGAAACTTTTTTCAGGAAGATTGGGCATTTTTGGTATGGATAAAACAAGCACTGAACTTGTGCGCAGGTACGTCACGTCACGCTCAGTGACGTTTAACTTTAAAGTAAAAGTTTTTTCAGGAAGACTGGGCAATTTTAGGATGGGGAAAAGCACTGAACTCGCATGACCGTCACTTCACGCTCAGTGACGTTTAATGTTGAAGTGAAACTTTTTTCCTCAAGGTTGAGTACTATTGGTATGGGGAAAAAGCAATGAATTCGCGTGTACGTCACGTCACGCTCACTCACTGACTCAAGTCACTGACGTTTAACTTTAAAGTGAAATTTTTTCCAGGAAGATTGGACAATTTTTGTATGAAAAAAAAAAGCACTGAATTACGAGTACGTAATGTCACGCTCAGTTTAACGTTTAACGTTGAAATGAAATAATTTCATTTCTTCTATTAAACCTAGATTATAACTACCTTATATAAATTAGCAATAAACATTTAAAGACGTGAGTGGACGAAGGCGGTATGTCGCATAATTCCAATTTTGAATAAATCGAGGTTAAAGTTTTACTTTTATTTTTTTGAGATAAGTCGCCACGGAACCGATTTTTGTACTAAATTATGATGAAAAATTTTGTAACCAACCTCAAATATTAATGGTATGATAGCAATTAAACACTTCTATTAATTAATTTAAAAAAAAAGCGAACATAGCTCCCTTTTCCATTGATAAAAGTAAACTTTTCTGCAATCTTTGCATTTTAAAATTAACTGTAGATAACAAACACCTTTTTCAACTTTTTATTTTCCAAAAATGTCTTAAATTAAGGTCTGTAATCATTCATATAGACATATTACCTTCATCAACGCAAAATAAACAAAAAAAAAAAAAACACAAAAAATGCGACATAACACCTTCACCCACTCACGTCTTGATTTAATAATAATAATATCGCTAGTAAGACTATAATTTGTAAAAGATGGTCAGACTAAGTCGTGGGCAAAAACTAGTCTCCTATATGTATATAAGCATTGATAGAAATGCAATTACATAATTATATTTCGCGTCTATTTTCAGTATACGATAAACTTTATCGGTACATAAAATGACGCATTGTTTGATAGCTGACGCCATTTAAAGTGCATTGACATCTTTGTTTACTTCTTGCCTATTAATTCAATTCAATTCAATTCAATTATTTATTGCGAAACCATAATGTACAAAGATGTTATAAAAATAAAGACCAATGTTATGGACCCTGTTGGGCATGCAACTTAGGGACTAGGAGAGAGGAAGCGTATATATATATAAGCATATAATTATTTATTTATATAAAATATATATAAGAATTTTATTTTATTTAAATTAAAATTAAAAATTAATTATATTTACATTTAAGTATATTATTAATATTTAAATGATAATGTCATATAAAAAATATTCATTTGAGTTGTATGTAGTAACATTTATTATTTAGATTTTTTTTTAATTTTTTTATAAATATGATATCATTTTTTTTCCTTTTTTTTTTTAAATTATCTGGTAATTTGTTATATATTTATTTTTATAGAAGAACTGAAGGTATTTGAAGAATTTAGTTTTAATCGTGATGTTGGTAATATTATATTAGATTATTTTTATGTCGTAGCGTATATTTATTTGCATGGTAAGTCTTTGCGTTTTGTATAAAACTATTTATATTTTCGGACAAATTTACACATCTCCAAAATATATAAGCTGGGCAGAGTTAGTTAATATTTTATATTTAAGAAAGTACGGTCTACAGCTTTCAGTTTTTATTATATTTGCTGTATGGGGGGAGACAAACAAATTTATAAAGTTTTGAAACTTGTGTTCGGTTACACCTTTGAATCTACATAAAATGTGTATTAAAGCAAAAAATATCAAAGTTTAAAAACTAGCAAAAGCTTGAAAAACGTCAAGCTAATAAAAATAATCAAAGAAAAAAAATTTTGCCTTTGACATTTTTGTATGCCAAAAAAAAGGCCACAAATCAAAATTACACTTTTTTACAGGAGCTAATCGAAAAAAAAATTAAATTATTTTTTGCCTATTTTTTTTTTCTTATTAGATATTTATATCAAATATATGCATATTATACATCGTTAGAAGCGTATTTTTAAGTAGCATTAAATGTTTTTAAGTACTTTTATAATAAACTGAATATATACTAGAGGAGATATATACATATAAGCATATAAGTTACTTTTGAATATATAAAAAAAAATATCAAAATAAACTAAATATGGAATAAAACAACCGTGAGTCTTTTTGCAACATACAATATGAAGGATTGTGATTGTATATTTGCAATAAAAACATTTTTGGATTTTTTTTTTGTTTTATGGCCCTTTAGTTTTTAAGCAGCGATGTATATCTATAAAAGTTTTCGCAAAATAATTAAAAAACCGTTAACAGGGACAAATTTCACGTGTGTGTGTGTGTGTGTGTGTGGGGGGGGGGGAGGGGGGTTGAATGGAAAGGGGGGCAAGAGTTGTTTCGAAACTTTATTAATTTGTTTGTCTAAAACTATATTAAAACGCTATCGAAACTTCAAAACAATGTCTATTTTTATCTTTTACGAGTTTAAGAAAAAACACATTTTTTTTTTTCTATTCTTAAGGCGCTTAGTGCCATCAAATCCTAAGGGGCACTTTCCTAAGCCTACTTTTCGTTTATGGCTAGATTAAAAAAAAAATGCTTTATAAATATATATTAAGTATATCATCATAAAAATATATTATCAAATTTATAATCGAGTTTATGATAAAATATCATCAAACTACTACAACATGGAACCCGCGTGTCAATACAAAACACAACGAATTTTATGGAACATTTAAAAGTGACATATGCGTAGAGCATGAACTGTCATTTAAAACAAAACAAACATAATAATAAGTAATACGTAATTTAAAGAAAATGTGACTTTACGTCGACCCATTAAGAGTTTAAAATGAAATAGTAGAAGTTGATCGTTACTACTTTTCACCATTGACGCGCGAAGGCAAGAGTCCGCCGTGATTCTGTCAAAGGCGTTCTTTTTATGTGCCGCTTTGGCATTTGTGATGCAAATTCCATTGTAGTACATATTTCGATGTTAATTAAATATACTCACCGCTTCCCAACGCGTGAACGTATTTTCCGTCAGATAGATTTTGAAATCTATTTTAACGGGACGTCGGTTTCGGCTCTCCAGAATTTTGAGAATTGTCTGAAATTTGTATTAAAAAAAAAACACATACATATAGTTGACATTTTACTAAGAGTATGGCCCTTTCCATCGATAGTATTATAGATAGAAAAAGGGGGTTGAGCATTGGTCAAAAACTTTTGTTTTGAGATACTGAGCGAAAGTATCCATACTACGCGACCCATTTATTACAAATTGTGAACCCCCCCTTTTATCCCCCCCCCCCGCGCCCGGTGACCACCCGTAGTATATGCCAACAAGTTTGCCCCCTCCCCTCTAGTTTTCACGTAGTAATTCTTATGAATTACAAGTCAAAAATATACATATTATAAAGAAAAAAATTATGTAAAAACAGAGTACGTGACAAAAACCTAAGATCCCACTCCCCCCTTTGAACTTGTCACGTATAGTATGGGTACGTTCCCTGAAGTATTTTGGACGAGAACATGTCTCGGAGCTTTCCTTCGGCTGCCCGTCCGAGCTGGATGAAGTCAGTGCTAAAGATCAGTGGAAGAATAATATTATAAAGATCAGTGGACGAATAATATTATAAAGATCAGTGGAAGAATAATATTATAAAGATCAGTGGAAGAATAATATTATAAAGATCAGTGGACCAATATAATATTATAATAAAGATCAGTGGAAGAATAATATTATAAAGATCAGTGGACCAATATAATATTATAATAAAGATCAGTGGAAGAATAATATTAAGAGATCAGTGGACCAATAATATTATAAAGATCAGTGGAAGAATGAATAATATTATTAAGATCAGTGGACGATTAATTGTATAATGATAAGTGGAAGAATGAATAATATTACAAAGATCAGTGGAAGAATAATATCATAAAGATCAGTGGAAGAATGAATAATATTATTAAGATCAGTGGACGATTAATTGTATAATGATAAGTGGAAGAATGAATAATATTACAAAGATCAGTGGAAGAATAATATCATAAAGATCAGTGGAAGAATGAATATTAAGATCAGTGGAAGAATAATGTCAGTGGACTAATTATTGTATAATGATAAGTGGAAGAATGAATAATATTACAAAGATCAGTGGAATAATAATATTATAAAGATCAGTGGAAGAATTAATATTAAGATCAGTGGAAGAATAATGTCAGTGGACTAATAATTGTATAATGATAAGTGGAAGAATGAATAATATTACAAAGATCAGTGGAAGAATAATATCATAAAGATCAGTGGAAGAATGAATATTAAGATCAGTGGAAGAATAATGTCAGTGGACTAATTATTGTATAATGATAAGTGGAAGAATGAATAATATTACAAAGATCAGTGGAATAATAATATTATAAAGATCAGTGGAAGAATTAATATTAAGATCAGTGGAAGAATAATGTCAGTGGACTAATAATTGTATAATGATAAGTGGAAGAATGAATAATATTACAAAGATCAGTGGAAGAATAATATCATAAAGATCAGTGGAAGAATGAATAATATTATTAAGATCAGTGGACGATTAATTGTATAATGATAAGTGGAAGAATGAATAATATTACAAAGATCAGTGGAAGAATAATATCATAAAGATCAGTGGAAGAATGAATATTAAGATCAGTGGAAGAATAATGTCAGTGGACTAATTATTGTATAATGATAAGTGGAAGAATGAATAATATTACAAAGATCAGTGGAATAATAATATTATAAAGATCAGTGGAAGAATTAATATTAAGATCAGTGGAAGAATAATGTCAGTGGACTAATAATTGTATAATGATAAGTGGAAGAATGAATAATATTACAAAGATCAGTGTAAGAATAATATCATAAAGATCAGTGGAAGAATGAATAATATTATTAAGATCAGTGGACGATTAATTGTATAATGATAAGTGGAAGAATGAATAATATTACAAAGATCAGTGGAAGAATAATATCATAAAGATCAGTGGAAGAATGAATATTAAGATCAGTGGAAGAATAATGTCAGTGGACTAATTATTGTATAATGATAAGTGGAAGAATGAATAATATTACAAAGATCAGTGGAATAATAATATTATAAAGATCAGTGGAAGAATTAATATTAAGATCAGTGGAAGAATAATGTCAGTGGACTAATAATTGTATAATGATAAGTGGAAGAATGAATAATATTACAAAGATCAGTGGAAGAACAAAATAATGTGTGGACAAAACTTACCGCTTCGCGTTGCTCCGTTTGAAATGGCTGGTTTTCAGCTACACTCTCCGCGCTACCAGTCAGCGAGCTTGCGCTTGCCCATAGCAAAGCGCCCAACAAGTCACCTGGAATTGTTAGGGAAAACATCTTAAGGCAGTTCCTTAGCACTTTAACCGCTTGGTTGTCGTGCCCCTAGCGCCTGACTTGTACTTTTTTTTTTAAAAGAAAGCAACTTTTTTTCGGCTCTGGCGAAATGGACACGAAAATAACTGTCGGATAAATCCGACTTGAAGGCGGTTGAAGGGTTAATCGGAACTGGACCCGACAGATCACTACATCGTTTGTTGCCAGTATGAACCCACACTTCGCTTAGCTCGTTAACATGAGCTTAGCTTGGCCAAAACGAACTTAACTTCATTTCACTTCGCTCAAAGTGTGTCCTACGCTTAATATAACATTTAATTAGATGTATTAAGAAAAAATAAATTAAATATATACAGAACCACATTACAGAATACCACCGTGAAATAACAGCATTATGTGCTGTAAGTGTTTCGGTGTGTGAGTAAGGGATGTCAGAGCCCATTTACCCCATCCCTCCCTTATCCCTTATCCTTAATCCTTTCTATGGTCGGCAGCGTACTTGTAGCACTTATGGCGTTGCTTGTGTTATAGGCGACGGTGGCCACCTACAATCAAGTGGACCGTCAGCCTGTCTGTCGACCTTAACATAAAAAAAAATTAAATATAATAATAAATAATCTTACGGTTGTCGTCGTGAGTAGGTGTTGATGGTATAGCGGGGCTCGAAGCCCCGCCATTTACCCCTCCGGGAGGTGCCGACACATGAGCAGGGACATCAGGACCACCTGGTCATAACATTTTCAACTTAATACCATTGCGAATACAGTTCAAATTTAAATTATGTCGACAAATCAATTAATACTCCTCTATCCTAACAGTGTCGGTAGTAGTACGAGATACATCAGCCAAGCGCGGTAGGGCTCTGCTAGTTTTTTTTTTAAAAAGTTTGCTGCTTAAATTCAAAAGTACCCACAAATAAAAAAAATTCCAAAAATGTTTTTATTGCAAAAATACAATCACAATCCTTCATATTGTATGTTGCAAAAAGTCTTATGATTGTTTTATTCCATATTTAGTATAGTATATTTTGACAATTTTCTTTTATATTCAACAGTAATTTATATATATGCTTATATCTCCTCTAGTATTCAGTTTATTATAAAAGTACTTAAAACGTGTAATGCTACTTAAAAATATGCTTGTAACTATGTATAGTATGCATATATAATACGAAAAAAATTGACAAAAAATATTTTTTTTTTACGATTAGCTCTCCTGTAAAAAAGTGTAATTTTGATTTGTGGAACTTTTGAAATTAAGAGTTGTAGATTGGTATAAAGCATTCCACATTTTTTAATAATTCATTAAAGGCGGTGGGAGAGGTCGTTTGTAGACACGATCACTTCGTTTTCAGAGTTCGCCAGTGTACGATCTTTCGTACATTTTATTGACAAGAAAAGCCAAAATGAAATGTATATGTTAAGAAAATCAATTTACTAAGCATACGGAACCATCCCATTAGGAAGTAATATAAGGACACGTATCAGTGTTTCTCTTATTAATGTACTAAATAAACAAGGAAATTATGCTTAAATGAGAGCACGTATGGACCTTTTCTACGTGCTTCAACAAATAAGTTAAGAATATGTAAACTGTTATGATAAATTTCATGGTCGAAACATGGAAAACGTGACAACAAGAAAACAAAGCATATGTATATATATAATGTAATTAATTTACAAAATATTTTAGTGTTCACATTGCAGTCAAGTTTTGACTATAAGGTACCGATGGTTGTAGTCTTCTTAGACAAGTATCAAGACAAACCTTGATACTCGGGATCACTCAATTTACTATGTAAGGGATTTACAACCCCTAACAGCCAGCAAGGAATGAACGATCTAAGGAAAATCACATGATTTATATGTCATAAGAGGCATATTATACATACCACAGAGGCCCGGCGCCCAGGCACAGCGAAAAGCACTCGGCGTCCGAAGCCGACAAAGCGGACCGCTTGCTGCCGGCCGCGCTCAGGGACGCGCCATCACCGCTGCAATACAAAAAAAATTAAAACTGTCAGTGTCAATGTCAGAAGTGACAGAAAAATAATTGTGGGTGTCGGTCGGACAGGCTGCCCAATTTGACTGTCAAAGTCAGACTGCCGATTCTATCGTAGAACAGTTTGGTACAACCGTCAATGAGGACTTCCCAATCCCCCCCCCCCCCCTAGTTGGGCCATGACCTTGTCGTGGTGGGGGAGGGGGTTTCCCTCGACATTCCGGGGGGCCGCGGGGGCCGGTGATTCCGGCCTTTCCTCGTCCCATCGGACTGTTGTTGGGGACCAAGAAGGCCCACACCCGTGCGCTCCGAGCGGGCTCGGTTCAGCGGAGCTCGTGGCGGAGTGCACTTTGTTGAGGTTCGTACCATCAACATTAAGAGCGGGTATAAAGTGAAATAGCCAATCCTAGATTTGAATTTTATCTAAGTAAACAAAATCTAATTTAATTAATTTTTTTAAATAGATAAATACATTATAAATGAAAGTGACGACTGTAACAGAAAACATAATATAATGAAATTTTCTCGATAGAAAAAAATCACCAAGTGAGCTCTCATTTCCATCGGTTTTAGTTTTATTTTCAAAATGACACACATTACAAAGCTAAAAGTGTATCAGTAATTTCACTTCACATATTATCTAAGGCTGTATGTAACAAATTTTGTTTGTTTAATACCCACTCTTAAGTCGCTCCTTTTGTATTGTAACGCGGCATTGACATGCCATTGGCAGATAATGGCCATTCCCAAAATGCCATTATACGTAAAGAAGAAGAAGACTTCCCAACGTTAAAAAAGAGGCTGGCATTTTTTTTTAGTTTTTTTAATAAGCTTCGCCACTGTAATTTGCGGCGCTTGAAAAACAATATTTATTTATTAAAACTAAACGGACATAATATGTTTACAGATATGCCAATACATCCTAGCTCCCACGAGTAAGGTAGCTGGGGTCACAACACAATAAGGGCTTTTATATGAATGTATGTATATAGACATACATAAAATATACATACACATATTTTAATTAATTAATTATCAATAATAATTCTTCAATTACACATTAGACAATAGGCTACAATACAATATGCAAGAGGTTGGCATTAGGTAGGTACTCAAATACGAACGCATTATCCGCCATCTTGAATTGACACAATCGCAAACAATTGTAATTTTCCACTTTACAAGGAGGTGTCGTAACGTAACATAATAATGATATTTGCGTGTTTTATTGCTGCGAATTGTCTCGTTTATTTATTCGCGTGATCTTGTTATTAAAATTAATGCACGGGATACGTCATGGAATCACAACTCACCTACAATCAACATTGGACGACGTTTAAATGGCGAGGACTTATTTTTATTTACTAGCTGGCGCTCGCGACTTCGTCCGCGTTGAAAAAGAAAAAGTAGCCTATCTTGTGTCCCGTACGTCTAAACGTTTATATACCAAGTTTAATGAAAATCAGTTAATTCGTTTAAGAGTTATGGAGTAACATACATACATCATACATACATACAGAAAAAAATTCTAAAAATGGTCAATTTAGTTTCAGTATCGTGTATAGAGCCTATAAACACGATATCTCTAAAAACAAAGTAACTTACTCCATGACCAACCCTTACATATTTATTATTAGTATTGATTGATTTATTTCAAAATCTAAAACACACAGTACATATTTTACATTACAACAAAAAATTAGAGGCTCAATTATCAGAAAAGCGTTATTTTCATCGCCTGATTTGACTTCTTATTAGTAAAATTAAAACTTGGATAAAAATACAGTGCATAATAGGCGATGTGTACGCGGACGAAGTGGAGTAGTGCAAGAGCTAGTGTTCAAATAATGGGGCTAGGCCTAAGTCCAGCAGTGGACGTTCTACCGCTGAGATGATGATAATAATATATCTTCAATTAATCGACAATAAATAAATAGAATTTTAATTACCAGAAACATTAAGACGCCGAAGTAATTGCCCGAGCAATTTAATAATAATAAAAGAAAAATATTTTAATAGGTTTCAGATAGGCCTTAAATTATTTTTAAAAAACGAATTACAAGCTATAATTAAAAAAAAAGTAAACTAACTTTATACTTTATATTGAGCCTAAACACGCTATATCTGCTCTAAATTGCTGAGGAGTTGGGTATCGCGCAGATTACTTGATTTTTTTTTTACTAGATCGAGGCAGCGCTTGGCCGCGATCTCACTTGATGTTAGGTGCAGATGCGGCCAAAGATGGACCACGCTTACCTAGTAAGTGCCCATTTACCCTAGACTTGAAGACCCCGAGGTTGTAATTTTGGGGAAACACGGACGCAGGCAGTGAGTTCCACTCCTTAGCAGTTCGGACAAGGAAGGTGGAACTACAAAGCTTCGTGCGTGACAGAGGAAAATCAACCACCAAGGGGTGAAACCCCCGCCCGCGCCTCGTGTTCCGCAAGTGGAACGGCTCTGGCCGGATCAGATCCCATAGAATGGACGCACATTCTCCACGGTGTAGACGATAGAAAATCGATAGGCATGCTACTTTTCAGCGATGCTGCTGGCTTTGAAGCTGAGACTCCACAAGGGTGTCGTTGCCAATGAGTTTTTTAGCTCGCCTTTCAATCGAGCCTTCAATAACGAGCAGAACCATCCCAGAGGTGGCAGCAATACTCCATGCTGGATCGGACTTGTGCTCTGTTTAAGTCGAGAAGCTGTCTCGCAGTAAGTACCGCCTAACCTTGGAAAGGATGCCCACTTTTCTGGCAGCCGTTTTGGCAATGGACTCGATATGCCATATGCCTACCAAAGTTCAGATCATTAGTACACCAAGGAGTTGTAGGTGGTCTGCGATTGGAACGGTCACTCCCCGGAATGACGGGTTCAGGTCAAATTTACAAAGTAACGCGGGCGAAGTCGCGGGCAGCAGCTAGTAAATTATACAAGAACCAACCCGACCACATTAGCTTTCAAACAGAATCGGTCTATCCCTTTGGGAGATACGATTCCATTCCATGGACACACACAAGTCAAACGTTAACACCCCGTTTTTGCGTCGGGCGGTAAAAACTATAAATAACATATTAAAAAAATTAAACTAAAACTTATTTTTCAACGCTTCAGAAATATCTGACACCATCAGCCACGTAAGTATATTAATAAAAAAAAATCTTACCTGTACAATTTGACGACCATTTTTAAAAAATTATAAATATGTATATAAAAAATATATATAAACAAAAATCCCAACGCCTCACAGTAAGATAAGGCTTACTTGATAAGACCGTTCAAATATAACTACTATAAAAAGACTCAACAAAAATATATTTATTTTTATCACAACAGTTGGAATGTTTCGAGATTATTTAAAAAAAAAAATACTCAAAAATCAAAATCTACTGCGACTCTTGGACGGAAATTTTGTACAGTACGTCTGCACGCTGTATATGGCGTACAGCATATTAACTTTTTAATAAAATTTTCAAAAAAAAAAAATATATCTAAATTCTTAGATTTTTCTTTAACTAACGCGTCAGCTTAGAGGGAATTTCTACAAACTACTGATTGAAATTGGACATAACAAACTGATCCGATCCAAACAAACGGACAGGGGGCCTTGCCAATACGAAAATAGACGAAAACAAAAACAACGTAATAAGATAATAATAAAGGCGCGATGGGATAGCGGACGCGAGCCATATTTCTCTTATTTATACCTAAAGAATTCCACGACTAATTGCGGAATTGTTACAAAGTCTTTGGACGAATCACACGATCAGTCCATCGCGTCAAATGGACTGACGTGAAGCCAAAATTTGATCGCGAATGGTAAAATTTGATGACTTGATGTCAAACACTGGATTTAAAATCGGGCCGTTGCGTCACGTCAGTTCATAAACTGATCGTGAGTGTAGAAACCAAGGAGGATAGAATACATTTCTATCCTCCTTAGTAGATACATTACGCCGTGGCATCATGCCGCGCTTCCGAATCAGAGGGCTTAGTGCGAGTTTTAATCGATCAAACGCGTCGAACGCGTAAACGTCAATTTGTATGGGATGCAGCAGCGCTACACGATAGCCACTATAGGTGGCGCTGCTTCATTCCCATACAAATTGACGTTTACGCGTTCGACGCGTTTCATTGATCGAATAAAACTCGCACTAGGCCCTCAGCTAGCTAGATGATGGCAGGCAACACAGTTCGTGAAATGCTCCTACAAAATTATACATTATTTATAACCCGAGTTATTCTTGGATACAATCTCCATAACGATTTCAAATCGCCATACTCGTGTGCCGTGGCAACGTTTCAAAATCTCCGACGTAGGTATGTTGTATATTACGAGTCAACACGCCGATTGAATGCAAGATAAGAAAAGACTGTGTTTGTATGTAATAAGCATTTTTTTTAATTATTTCATAGGATCATATTAATCCAAACATGAAACTAACAAGATAGGTAACAACACAGTAACCTCGTATGGTTTTTAGTGAGAATACTAGCTGGTGCCCGCGACTTCGTCTGCGTTGAAAAACATCTGAATAACACCTCACCTGTGACGATTTAGCGATACAAATTGAAGTTTACGCGTTCGACGCGTTTGATCGAGTAAAACTCGCACTAGCATGAGTTTTAATGACCACACTCGCTAGCGAGAGCGTAAAACATTTATATGGAAAATTGTCAATTTGACATTGATAGTTGACATTTTTCATATAAATGTTTTACACTCTCGATAGCGAAGCGAGTGCAGTCATTGTAAACTCATGGTGAAGGTACAGTACCTCTACCATGATTTATAATAACCGCACTCACTAGCGAGCGTAAAATATTTATATGGAAAATTGACAATTTGACATTGACAGTTGACAGTTTTTCATACAATTTTTTTTTGCTCTCGCTAGCGAGTGCGGTCATTGTAAACTCATGGTTAAAGGTAATCTATGGTGCTATGATTTTTGTATGATTTCATCGGCGATGACAGTCACGCGATATGGATCCAACAAATTGTAAATCGAATTGCAATGTGCGATATTGCAATTTTGCGATAATGCGATACCGAAGCGGTGTCGGTTTATATTACATTTGTTTCCAATAAATCGGACCACGAGAAATTCCATATTATCACTTACTTAAGCTATTATTATATAACCTTTTCATTTTGTTACTGAGCACGTGATTGTTTTCAAATTATGTTTTGAATATTATGTAATACTGCGTTTGGTTTTTGACTATAGAAAAATAGTGATGTCACCTAATCGAACCTATTAAAAAACTTAAAACCGTAATCAATGCTTTATAGAACATTAATTAGTTTAGAATTAATATTAATTATTATTTAATTGTTTAATATATTGCTTTAAACGAAATTCAAACATTAAAATAACAATAATATTTTTAAAATATCAAAAATATCAAAAATAAATAAATAATAAAATAAATATCAAAAATATTTTTACCGTAAAATATTATAACTATTTAACATTGAAATACTAGAATGGAATTTGCGTCACAAATGCCAAAGCGGCACATAAAAAGAACGCCTTTGACAGAATCATGACGGACTCTTGCCTTCACGCGTCAATGGTAAAAGGTAGTAACGATCAACTTCTACTATTTCATTTTAAACTCTAATGGGTCGACGTAAAGTCACATTTTCTTTAAATTACGTATTACTTATTATTATGTTTGTTTTGTTTTAAATGACAGTTCATGCTCTACGCATATGTCACTTTTAAATGTTCCATAAAATTCGTAGTGTTTTGTATGGCACGCGTGTTCCATGTTGTAGTAGTTTGATGCTATTTAAGTAAAACAGTAAACAGTTTTTTGATCCAACCTTGATCCAACCATTGACAAAGCTAATATGGCGGATTGTTTACATTATCGACACGTTCTAAAAAAAAAAAAAAAAGACTAAGTAGGTATATAATTATGCAAAATTTCTTGACGATCGGTTGAGTAGTTGACGGGTGAAAAGGTAACAGACAGACTCACAGACAGACAGTTACTTTCACATTGACAGCAACTGAATCAAAACAAACAAACCGTCACGTGGCGAATTGGCGCGCGAACTGTTTTGCGTTTAATAAGTAGTGAGGTATTTATTTTTAATTTTCGCACAGCCAAAGGAGCGGTCGACGAATTCTTTATTGCGTCAACCTACTTTATTATAATTCGGTTGATACGAAACTATTTTTAATCGAAGTTAATTACTTGTAATATAAACTTATTATATATATATATATATAATACTGGCTGTTGCACGCGACTTCGTCCGCGTAGCTTTATATAATCCTAGCTGGCGCCCGCGACTTCGTCCGCGTTGAAAATGAAAAAAAGTAGCCTATCCTGTGTCCCGTACGTCTAAATGTTTATCTACCAAGTTTCATGAAAATCATTTGATTCGTTTAAGAGTTATGGAGGAACATACATACACACATACGCACATATACATACATACACACATACATACATACATACCTACACACACACACACTCATGCATACATACACACATACCTACACACATACATACATACATACATACATACATACATACATACATACATACATACATACATACATACATACATACGCACATACATACATACGCAAAGTAAACTTTAGTAAGAAAACAAAGTAACTTACTCCATGACCAACCCTTACAGATTTATTATTAGTATTGATTGAAGTATATTAGTTAGTATTGATAGCCTAAGTTACGCCCTGATAAATATAGCTTCCCAACAGTGAAAGATTTTTCCAAATCGGTCCTGTAATTTCGGAGCCTATTCAATTTAAACAAACAAATCTTTCCTCATCATTATAATATTAGTATAGATAACTAATATTATAATGTGAGATTAATTTATTTTTTATTTTTTAGCTACGATTGAGGACTAAAAAAGTTTAGTTGTATTAGTTTTTCGTGTTCTCCTAAGCAAGCCCTTTATTTGATACCCATATTGTGGTAGTGCAAAAAAAAAAACTAGTCGGCCATCTTGGATGATCCGCCATATTGAAATTAGAATGACGTCACATAGCTAAGCATGCATTGTCATCCAAAATAAACGTGCATACCAAATTTCAGCTCAATCGGTTAAAGAAAACTTATTTAAAATTCAGTTGCAAGATTCCACCCGGACAAACATACATACATATTTACATACATACATACATTGAGCTTGTAAAAACAAATGTAATACCCATCAAACTACTACAACATGGAACCCGCGTGCCATACAAAACACTACGAATTTTATGGAACATTTAAAAGTGACATATGCGTAGAGCATGAACTGTCATTTAAAACAAAACAAACATAATAATGAGTACGTAATTTGAAGAAAATGTGACTTTACGTCAACCCATTAGAGTTTAAAATGAAATAGTAGAAGTTGATCGTTACTACCTTTTACCATTGACGCGTGAAGGCAAGAGTCCGCCATGATTCTGTCAAAGGCGTTCTTTTTATGTGCCACTTTGGCATTTGAGACGCAAATTCCATTGTAGTATTTCAATGGTAATACCCATTATTAAAACTATAAAGAAACTCATATGGAGATGGACGGGTCATATGACTAGAGATACACATAAATAGTCACACAAGATTACACACTGGCACCCTAAAGAGGAGAAACGAAACAAAAGAGGAAGACAGAATCGTAGATGGGAAGATGATATAAGGAAGGTAGCAGGAGCAACATGGATGAGAAAGGCACAGGACAGGAACCGGTGGAACAGAAGGACTTAGAGGAGGCCTATGTCGTGTGACAGGTGAGGAAGAATAATAAAAGAGAAATTCCTCGCAATTAAAGACTATCTTTATCTTTAAGTATGGATAGATAAAAGTATATGAGAGCTTTAAAAGTATGCCAAAACAGAATGGAGAGGAGTATGTTAAACATAAAATTAAGGGACAGAATTATTACTTTCAATTAATAAGAGAAAAGACAAAAGTAACAGATATCACATATACAGTAAAAACATTAAAATGGAAATGGATTGGACATACACTGAGGAGTAAGAAAAACAAATGGTCGTAGGATGTGACTATGTGGTACCCTCGTGATGGAAAGAGAAGAAAAGGAAGACAAAGAAAAAGATGGGAAGACTATATAAGGGAAACGGCAGGTCCACTATGGAGAAGGAATGCTATGGACAAGGGATTGTGGCGAACTCTAGGAAAGGCCTTTGCCAAAAGGCAAGCTGACACGTAAAAGGAAAACCAAATATAGTTCCTAAGAAAAATGAATAATAATAAAAAATAAATAAAAATGTAACGGGTAAGTCCATGTAACATGAGTGACCATTATTTAATTCTCTAAAAAAATGCGTGTTTCTAAAACCATTAATTTTGCTAATGATCTCATAATTATGTAAGACATTTAATAAAAACGGATTTGATATTTAATATTCTTATTTAATTTAAACGGAACAGAATTTTTATTGGGTACATACTAGCCTAAAAGCTAATGTCGCCAAAGGTAACGTGAGTTACCAACAATTTTTATTGAAACTAAAAAAAAACTAAACCTAGAAAATTCAAAATAAAACGAGACCCACATTTTATGCTTTATAACAACGAAATTTCCATTAAGGGGGTAGTTGATATAATTATAAATATGGTATGCTAGCTTTGTTAGTTTCAATAGGGAAGTAAAAATGTAACATGAGTTACCCAACATGAGTTAAAAATGTACCCTAACTAACAAAAAACTAGAAATTTTGTAAAAAAATGTCAGAAATAAAGGCTTTATTTATTTATGGATAGATAGTCGCCTATAAGGTTACTGTTGCCTAATTGGCTTGCTAAGTTCAATGCAGATGACCTAGCATGACTTCTCCTTAAAAAAAATCCACTGAACAATAGACTTGATAAAAGTAATCTACGCTACATTATAACACCAGCAATAAAATTATTATGTCTTTCACATAGATGTCTTTATACATAGGTACAATTAAATTATTAAACCCTGTTGTGTTAAGTAAATTGCAGATAGCAACATTTGCTAACTTTTAAAGATAAATAAAACAAACAATGCTATAAGAATTTAGATTAGACTCATGACATCATTATGATAGTAGTGGTAGGGCACACTGCGTTTCCCAGTCATTTGGGCAGCCCGTCTGGCGGCAGTAACCACCACCTTACAGAATACCACCGTGGAATAACAGCGTATGTGCTGTTGTGTTTCGGTGAGTGAGTAAAGGATGCCAGAGCCCCCCCCCTTAATCCTTCTATGGTGGGCAGCGCACTTGTAGCACTTATGGCGTTGCTTATGTTATAGGCGACGGTAGCCACCTACTATCAAGTGGACCGTCAGTCTGTCGACCTTAAAATAAAAAAAAATCGAAGACGAAGTCGCGGGCCAGCTAGTTTAAAAATAAAATAATACAAAAACAATTTTTATTGCTTATATTTTCTTAACTGACAAGAAAATTTTCTCTACCATAGTTTTATTGTAAAATCCAAGCAAACAAAGCTGCATGCTACGATTGTTTGATTGTAGTGTGATTTAACATTCTTAAATCAACACTAACCAAGGTCATACACCAATTGATACCAATAATGAGAGCCGTCACAGAACAAAAATATTGTCTCACTTAGCTTTATTGGGTTTGATTTGAAGAACATGGAACATTCATTCATTCAACCTAGCTTCTAAATTATCTATGGTCAATTGTCAGGCTAGCCAATTGTCAGTTGATTAAACAACGCTACTGCCATTTGAGAATGAAACAATTCTCTAATGGCAAACCATCACTTACACAAAGTGTTGATTAGTTCCTTTTAGAAATAATTTTATTTTTTATTAAATTATGCACTCGCTTTACTGCATCTTTCGATTGGCATTGTTTTTATTATTTTCTTTTTAATGTTTGAGACTTTTATGGTACAAACAAAGGTATATTAGCTCCATTACCCCGGTTACCGGTGACTTTAAATGGCAGTTAGCCTACTTGACAGATGGTGAAAGAGGCCCTAAGTATAATAAGTAAACAATTAATTATTAAACTTTCATATTTACATACCTACATTGGATATAGGTGTTTGAAAATAAGTAAAAATGCTTACATAACATTGTTGCTATTATTAAACAAATATAAGTACGGTAATACTAGGTTTTGCCCGCAACTCCGTCCGCGTCCGATCGCTACCAAACTTCACAGCAACACCTGCTAGACTAATCTGAAGATTGTCTGAAATTTCTTCAAAATCGGTTCAGCAGTTTTGGAGTCCATAGGGAACATACATACATACACACATTGCATTTTATATGTATAGATAGATGTATGGCTTCAAATCTTGTTTTTATGTTGCCATGGAGGTTAACATTAACAATTTGTGGCAATGACTTTTACGATTTAATAAAACATAACCTCTATGCAAATCATCATACATTCTCAATTAGTTCGATATGTAAATTACACTCGAAACATACCAAAGACAAGAAGTAAAAATGCCAGTGTTAAATTTGATATGAATTTAGAATGCCTTTATCGTGTGATGACGTATGACAAGGTACCTACTTACGACACGAGTATAATTAGGTTTATTTAGGTACTTTTACATTACTTAGATAAGAAATAATCTATCACGCACATGCTGTAAGACGATGACCTACAAAAATGCACTGAGATCGTAATCGATAAGACATTAAATTATAACAAAAGAAGTATGTATGTAGGTACTTACAAGTTTTTCTCCTTGAAGGTGCTCGATTCTATCGGAGTACAGTCGTAGTAATTACTACTACTAAAAGATAACTGTTGAATTAACTTTGTCATCTTGGAGAATCGTAGTTAAGCCTTGCAAGAACTATTGAGCAGAAAACACGGTTAAACCGTAGCAATCACAGCGAGAGCGAATTACGTATTGCAGTTAACAGAACAGACACTGATATTTCACAATAAAATGTCAATTCGATAGAATGAAATGATTTGACAGAAAATTATAATACAGCAGCAAACAAATGCAACCAATCAGCAAACGGGACAGAACGATAAGACAGGCAAAGCAACCAATCAAAAAGAGGATAGAAATGAATAACAAGTTACCGAGCAAATAACAACCAATCAATGAACAATAGGAACGAAACGAATAGTGTTGTGCAGTATAGCGATTCAGTACTCGTTCGTTTACAAATCGATTGTTTATATAATCGATTTGATGACTATATATATTACACTATTATGAGAATATAATTTTTAGTTGTAAATCCATAAATCCATAATGCACAATACAAGTATTACGTTTGTTTTTGTTCTTCGAACTGCTATTTACAGAAATATTGTGTACCTATTGCTTATCCTTACAATTATAGTTATTAAATTTATAATTATTAAATTAACGTTAATAAATAATCCACAATAGTTGTGTTTATTTTATTTGAATTGCATGGATTGCACCGTCTTGTTCCATAAACTTGCCAATAGACTAAAATTGTGCCTATAGACTTGTGATGTAGTAAGGTTATACGTAGAGACAGTGTAAAAGACATAATATACTTAATTCAATATACGTAATTTTGATAGGTATACTAACATAATATTGAATACCTATAATATATTTAGTAGGTACATAAAATACATGGGATAGTATATGCAGTAGGTATTATTAATATAAATATGATATGCATATATTTGCATATATTACTCCATTTACTTGTTTTTTTCTTTCTTCCGAGAGTATTGAGAGAATACCGAGATATCTTTCGAGTGAATAGAAATACTAGAATTAATTAATACTTTATTTAAATATGATTCGTATATATTCATATAAAAAACAAAGTCACCACCCATTTTTTTTCCTTTTGCTGAATTGTTCTTTAGTTGAATTTTTCACATAATGACTGATGTTTTCACATAATAACGGTACGGTTTTATTAAGCACTTAGAAGAAAATATGTGATTTATTTATATTTATGATATTATATTAGATAGTTTTTGAGTCACAAGTTGTTTATGTATTGTTGTTTATTTAGGTTGCTTGCTTTATTCACAGCAAATTTATGATAATGATAATGATAATGACCAAATAATGATTAAGCGGTAATTTATTATATATATTTAACTGAATTATGTATATTATGTAACTAAATATAAGGTCAGGATTTTAAATAGTCAATATTAAAATCGAATTGTTTATCGATTTTATTGCATATCGATATAAAATATAAAATTATAATGTGGCAATCACTAAACTACAGCCATTGTCATTTCATTCTCATTATAATGCAACAGAATTGAAAATCTCTATTTGCACATACAACAGTATGCAATATTGAAGTAACTTAATTCGTTTGCATAACTAAAATTTTCCGAATGAATCATTGAAGTACGTTACCGGAATCATGTTTTCCTATTGCGTTCACATCGCTACATTTTATGCATAATTTTATTTAAAATAATTAAACTCAATGAGATATATGTAGTAATATTAACTCAATGATTAAACTTCCATTTTACATGAGCAATGATAATTATCATTTAAATTGCACAGTATGATTATCTATGTAGGTACGGTATATGTGGAAAACTTATGAAAAATAATAATAATTAGGTACCTATCTAAATTGTTTACCAATTACTTAATTGTTATAATTATCATCATATTGACAGTTTTAAGGAGTTAATTTTGAAAAGTGTTAGTTTCCGACCGCAAACATAACGTAAAACGGAACGTATCGAGAGAAATGTTTGTTACGTCACAGAACAATGAAACGTCAAAAATAGAGAGAGCGCGAACTAAGTCTGTTCGATTTTATTGATTTTTCTCGCAGGCTTTGTGTACAATAACAATTTTCACTTATATAATTATATCGATTTAAAAACAATGCTTACCGATTGCGAAAAATTAAAGATGGCATACTACTCGTTTTCGTTTCAACGCTTTTAAATTTTTGTTCCTGTATCATGTAACTTGATGCCGGCAGGGCATATAACGTCATAACTTCACTTTAGAATTGCACTTTACACAAATACACACATCCAATTACGGATTTTGTTTTATTTTAGTGCTCATTAAACTGTATTTCACTCGCTTCGTGTATTCCAAGTGTCTTTGTCTTGACGACATTCAGTCTTGGGGGCGCAATGGCTACTGAAATCCGCATTGAAACTACATATGATCATATAAATAAATATGTATAGCCTGACTGCCTCCCCCACAGATCGGAGGGGTAGACGTTTTGGGGATTTTTTTACACACGAATTGCTTTTGTACATAAGTAAATGGTGGGAATCATACTTGACAAGAGTGAGAAGAGTCCCATGAGAGCCTAGTGCGAGTTTTATTTGATCAAACGCATCGAACGCGTAAAAGTCAATTTGTATTGGAATTAAGAGCGGGTATAAAGAGAAATAGCCAATCCTAGATTTGAATTTTACCTAAGTAAACAAAGTCTAATTTATTTAATTTTTTTAAATAGATAAATACATTATAAATGAAAGTGACGACTGTAACAGAAAATATAATATCATGAAATTTTCATTGAAATAGAAGAAAATCCCCAAGTGAGCTCTCATTTCCATCGATTTGTACAAAATCGATTTATACAATTGTTTGCTTTATACGCACTCTTAAGCAGCGCCACCTAGTGGCTAACGTGTAGAACGTATAGCCATTGATCTGAACTATAGATGCGGCGTAGCAAGCAGAAAGCCCCGAAATCTTTGGTAGTATTAAAATCATACTCGCACTAGCGAGCGACAGTGCGAATTCATCCACTTCTCTCTCTTTCTCTCTCCTGTGGACAATCTCGAGTGGACGAATTGTACTACTACCATTATTTACGGGCTACGCCGTGTCTATACTCCCAAATATACTTATAGTCTTGCGTATAGCGCTGTTTCGTTTTCATACAAATTCTCAAAGGTTCTCATTGTTGTCAGAGAACCTAGTGCAAGTTTTACTCGATAGTGAGGGATCACTGTGGAGTTAGACTCCTTACGGCTAAAACCCAAAGACTTCCTAGCGAGGCCGTAGATGGGCAAGGTCGTGGGGACGTTATGACAAGACATCGGTGCCCCGCCACGGCATCCAGCGGGGGGAGGGCTAAGTTCCCTATCGGAACCAAGTGCCCGATATCACTTGCAAACCGTTCCACTTGTGGACCACGAGGCGCGGGCGGGGGTTTCACCCCTTCGTGGTTGATGTTCCTCGGTCACGTTACCTTCCTTGTCCGAACTGCTAAGGAGTGGACTTACTAAGACGTGGACTAAGGAGTGGACTTATTATATATTTTTTTATAAAATCAGACGCTGCCTTGATTTTATAAAAAAAATATATACGACAACATAAAATTTTCACCCCGTGAGGTGCGTTTTCGTAATAACGCATGCGCAGTATACAGGCGCCATATTGATGACGTCACTGTTTACCGCGCACCGTGGTCTATTCCAATGTTTTGCTCCCTTTGTAGAATGTAGGTTGGTGGGTTCTTATTTAATAAATTTTTAAATTCATTAAAATAACAATAGACACACTATTTTTTTAGTTCTATATTCTAAAAGTAATAACATTTACAATAGGTATATAATCTCTCTCTAGGTATTATTATCTATATAATTATTTTTATAATAATAACTAATAACGTGTCACATGTTTGAGGCCAATGAACTCCTAAACTATTTAATAGATTTAGATAAAACTTCGTAACTGTATAATTTGGTCCAACTTAAAAGATAGGAAAGTTTTTATTTTGAACTCGGACCAAGCCGGGAGCGTGTAGGCAGTGCCGTAAATAGCCTTTTTTGCGCCCTGTGCGAGCTTCTATAACTGCCCCCTTGTTTTTTTTTTTAGATATTATAGGTACCCTAGATAGAGCCATGCTATGTATAGGCCTACTTTATTTCATTCAGGGTGATAAAATAAAGCACAAAGGAACTTGGTGTTGGTGGACCAATTATCTAATATTTTGGAAGAAAAATCTATTTTTTTAAAGAACTGATTGATGTGCGTGTGGGCAAACAAGCAGACGAGCCATCTGATGTTAAGTGGACCCTTCGCCTATTATACCACTCACTGTGTCTGCCACAAAAATGAGCTCGATGTTTTGTCTAATTTAATAGACTTTTTGATGATACTGGCATGTAGGTACGTATGTGTTGGAATCGAGCACTATAGGGGCGCAGCGGAAACTTATCAGGAGCAAACCGAAAAAATAATAGTCCTGCCTGGTCTGTCCATTCTTGCGCCCCCCAGAGTCTACGCCCTGTGCCTGGGCACCGGTGGCACTGCCCTATTTACGGCACTGCGTGTAGGTAACCTTTATAAATGTGTAATTAATAAATTTTGCTTTGACTGATCATCATTAATTTGTATCGTAGGTACTTATCTACTCTAAAAATAAAAAAAAATAAAATAAAAATATTGTAACTAAAATAGGAAATGAATGCCTAGTTTTGATTGAAGATTTATTAAATGAAAAGTAAATTTAATATCTTCGTCTTCTTCTTCTAAGAAACAATGTTAAAATCTTACTTTAAACATTGTTTAAAGTAATGTTAAAAGTAAATTCTAGCTAAGAACTTGTAGCTTAGCTATTTTTAATGTTATACCTATACAAGCTGCTGCCCGCGACTTCGCCCGCATATAAAAAATAGATAAAAACCTATTCTCAGACCTACCAAGTGTACAATGTACATTTAAAATTTCATAAAATCAGTTATGCCGTTTCGGATGAGTATGGCAACTAAAACTGTAACACGAGAATTTTATATATTAGATTAAGCACCTCTTTCACAAACGTCAAGTAGGCCAAACTGTCATTTAAAGTCACCGGTAACCGGGGATAATGGAGCTGATATACCTTTGCTTGTACGGTAAACGTCCCAAACATTAAATAGAAAATAATAAAAAAATCCCGTATCGAATGATGCAGTAAACCGATTGCATAATTTAATATAACAGAAAATGATTTCTAAAAGTAACTAATCAACACTTTAAATGTAGTTTGTGAAAGAGGCCCTAAATGATATAACATCTTAACGATAATCTCTAGTAAAAAAATAAAATTTCAACGCCTGACAAAAATATATGAGCAATAAAGATTGAATAAAACGGGTGAAGACAAGTTTAAAATAAAATACACATTATCATAAAACAATTTGCTTTTATTAAAAAAAAAAACTTAACTAAATATTCTAATAACAAGACAATGGAAATGTAACAATGTGAAAAAGTTAATCAATATCAAAGTTAGATTCAAACATTAATAATAGATAGGTATTAAAATGTAAATTACAATTTTTTGGACCTACGTGACATTGTATTGTTAACTTATAATAAGGTGTCCGCACCAAACATCGAACTACTACGACATGGAATCCGCGTCCCATATAAAACACTACGAACTTGGAACATTTAAAAGTGACATTTGCGTAGACCATGACATATGCGTAGACATGTCATTTAAAACCAACCAAACATCTCGCTGCTTAAAAACTAAAGGGCCACAAATCAAAATTACACTTTTTACAGGAGAGCTAATCGAAAAAAATTAAATTATTTTTGTCTATTTTTTTTCTTATTAAATATATATATCAAATATATGCATATTATACATCGTTAGAATCGTATTTTTAAGTAGCATTAAATCTTTTAAGTACTTTTATAAAAAAACTGAATACTAGAAGAGATATAAGCATATAAATTACTTTTGAATATATAAAAAATGACCAAAATATACTAAATATGGAATAAAACAGCCATAAATATTTTTGCAACATACAATATGAAGGATTGTGATTGTATTTTTGCAGTAAAAACATTTTTAGATTTTTTTGTTTTATGGCCCTTTAGTTTTTAAGCAGCGATCTGTCATTTAAAGAAAATGTGACCTTACGTCAACACATTGGAGTTTAAAATGAATAGTAGAACTTGGCCGTTACTACCTTTTACCATTGACGCGCAAAGGCAAGAGTCCGCCATGATTCTGTCAAAGGCGTTTTTTTTAATGTGCCGCTTTGGCATTTGTGTGACGCACATTCCATTTTAGTATTTCGATGGCACCAAACAACTAACAACCTCTGAAGTTGTCGCAATAATAAAAATAGTGGCTCTAGTATGAGTTTATAATGGCCGCACTCGCTAGCGAGAGCGTAAAATATTTTTATGAAAAAATCACTGACAATTTTCCATATAAAATTTTTACGCTTCTGCTAGCGAGTGCGGTGGACTTGACCTACTATAAAAAATAATACTGTAAAACAATGCAGATACAAATGATCCGGCTCGAAGGACCAAAATGTTGAGGGACTGTATGTAAATGAAATTGTGAGTATTCAATAAAAATATATTTAAAATAAAATGTTAACAAACTGACAAGCATCTACCAACTGACATAATATCCTATTTACATTGTTTTACAGTACTTATTCCTTTTTATTATTTGTAACCACTAATAACCAACTAGTTGCCAACGTACTTTGGATTTGGACTCGACAGACCTGTTTTTGAAAACTCAAAAAAATAATAATAGTGGCATTGAGTCTCGGAATCTCCTATTTCCTTACTATTTTCACAAATGACACTGGAAAAATTATCGGAGAAGATTTGATGAAGCCAAGAAGTAATAACGAGTGCGGGCATTGTAAACTCATACTAGAGCCACGGGATACCGTGCTACAAGTACAGCCAAACGCGCTTTATCAGTAATAACGCGCGTTTGGCTGTACTTGAGCGAACTAATGTCGGAACCATCTTCAGAGGTCGATAGTATAATACAGTCTTTGCACTGTTAGCTTGATGGCAAAAAGGGTGTGCTATCAAAGTGAGCATAATACAGTCTTTGCACTGTCAGCTTGATGGCAAAAAGGGTGAGGTATCAAAGTGAGCATAATACAAAGTCTTTGCACTGTTAGCTTTATGGCAAAAAGGGTGAGGTATCAAAGTGAGCATAATACAGTCTTTGCACTGTTAGCTTGATGGCAAAAAGGGTGAGGTATCAAAGTGAGCCTAATACAAAGTCTTTGCACTGTTAGCTTTATGGCAAAAAGGGTGAGGTATCAAAGTGAGCATAATACAGTCTTTGCACTGTTAGCTTGATGGCAAAAAGGATGAGGTATCAAAGTAAGCATAATACAAAATCTTTGCACTGTTAGCTTGATGGCAAAAAGGGTGAGGTATCAAAGTGAGCATAATACAGTCTTTGCACTGTTAGCTTGATGGCAAAAAGAGTAAGGTATCGAGGTGAGCATAATACAAAGTTTTTGCACTGTTAGCTGGATGGCAAAAAGGGTGAGGTATTAAAGTGAGCATAATACACAGTCTTGGCACTGTTAGCTGGGTGGCAAAAAGGGTGAGGTATCAAAGTGAGCATAATACAGTCTCTCAAATCATTGTTTCAAACTCAACCGTCCTGCAGATTCAATCATGGGTGCCCCACAACCACAGCCGTGGTTAACAATGGCATTGCCAGCAGCTGGCACGCTGCCATCCACAGCTATGAGACCGTACACAGGAATGCTGCCGCAAACTTTAATGGTGCCAGTCACTGGCAAATCTCCTGCCAACGCAACGTCACCGACTTGGAGGGACGCGTCGGTTATGATTGGGTTTGGCGAGTGATTTCCAAGACAATGGCCTATTGACTGAGACAGAGCGTCCTGAAAGAAAAAAAAAATTATATTAGTTTGTAATCGTCACTGTTTGCGTTTCGTATATTTATATATAAATATATTTGTTTTCTCAGTGCGTAACTTTTTTTGCTAAAATTAAAATTAACAGAGTTCACAGTGCGCTAAAAAAATATAAAAACATTTTTATGTAAAACTAAATTCTGTACAATATTTGTCTGAAACTTTTTAAGTAACTTTTACCATTTTTGAATTCGAAAATTTCTTTCACCCATCTACATTATACCTATCTTATTTTATAATACTAAACGAGAACTTCTTGTATGATACAACGATCTCGGAAACGGCTGTAACGATTTTGACGAAAATCTAGGGTTAGGGGTTTTTAGCAAAGACTTTATAAGTATATTTGGGAGTATAGACACGGCGTAGCCCGTAAATAATGGTAGTAGTACAATTCGTCCACTCGAGATTGTCCACACGAGAGAGAAAGAGAGAGAAGTGGACGAATTCGCACTGTCGCTCGCTAGTGCGAAAATGATTTTAATACTACCAAAGATTTCGGGGCTTTCTGCTTGCTACGCCGCATCTATAGTTCAGATCAATGGTTTTTAGGTCTTCGGGGCCGTTCAAGTATTACGTAAGCAGATTTATTACAATTATTTACCCCCAACCCCCCTTGTCAGCAAAAGTAAGCAAAGCTCTTACCCCCTCCCCCCATGCTTACGTAAACATTTTTCAAATAATGTATTTTCAATCCAAACGAAACAATACACTGACAGAGGAAATTTAGACAAGTGAATAGCGTGCGGTAATTCCCCTACTCGGTTCTAAAGCGAGTGCCTACACGTATGCATTTTTTGCGGGAATCCCCGAAAATGCGTTTCGTTTTCAAGCAAAGACAATGTGAGGTTGCCATTCGTGTAAAAAAGTAAATAACTACCGATGACGTAATCATTATCTAGACTCCCCTGCCCCCCATGTCATTCAAAATAAGCAAAGCAAAGAAATAGTGCTTACGTAATACTTGAACGGCCCCTTCTAGAAAATTCGAATTTTAGTTTTTTTTAATGGAACGGTTACAAAAGTAATACCGCTTGGTCGTTTTATATTGTAATATTTTGAATTATCAATTACTAATTCAAGTATTCTTGAATTTTTTTTTTATAATGTTTCAAATACTTTCTTTCTTACATATAAAAAAACTTTAAACCTTTCATTGGGCCCAGTCTAGTTACATAATATATTCTGAAACTTATATCCAAAATTACCAAAATCCTTAGGGGTTCAAATTTTGATTTAGTAGGAAACGTTCCTGGACTACGAAGTATATTTAGCAAATAAATAATTATATATATTACATATGTTTATGCTATTACATACCTTTAAAAAAATCAATTGTAAACACACAAACACAATTTTTAACGCCATAATTTCTGTTTGAACTCTTCCCAATAAGATACTGATAGTATTTTATTTGAAACAGTGTTTTATATGTAATTATTTTATCAGTAATTTCACTAACATTGCGTATGCAAAATTTTTATTATGTAACAACTTGCAGCCATTTTGAAATCTAATTCAGGCAATAGATTAGTTTCATAATTGAAACTATAGTTATGTTGTATCTTCTATGATGTAATTTGTATAGATAGTACTGGTTCTTTTTTGTGTAGTACGAGTAACTAAAATGTTTCTTTTTTTTGTAGTTAAGGGCGCGTATAAAGAGAAATAGCCAATCCTAGATTTGAATTTTATCTAAGTAAACAAAGTCCAATTTAAAAACTTTTTCAAAATAGATAAATACATTATAAATGAAAGTGAAGACTCGGACAGAAAACATAATATAATGAAATTTTCTCGATAGAAAAAAATCACCAAGTGAACTCTCATTTCCATCGATTTTAGTTTTATTTTCAAAATGACACACATTACAAAGCTAAAAGTGTATCAGTAATTTCACTTCACATATTATCTAAGGCTGTATGTAACAATTTTTCATTTGACATTGTAGTTTAGGAATAATTAATATTTAATACTTTTGGCACTTATAACATTTTTATTGAGCGAGATGCGCTATCTTCCGTCGCATGTTGTGCGTAGTTCTACGTATTTTGTGTCACTGTCATGTCAAAGGGGCCACGCGGGTGAAATTACTAATTTTGTTTGCTTTATACGCACTCTTAAGACTACACAGCACTGGCTACGTTTTCATTCCCATCGATGTCGAATATCTGGGTCCCAAAACGCTCTTAATTTTTTAACATTTTGTCAAAACGTTTAGTCATCACAACGGGCGAAGTCGCGGGCAGCATCTAGTTGTATATAGATTAAACTTACCATCAAGTGGACCGTCAGCCTGTCTGTCGAGTTTAAAAAAAATGTGTGTTTCAGTTCTAACACATAACACAACGATTATTGGAGTTTACTCCTTACGAACGATTATAAAATTTAATCGAACACGCCGAAAGAACATCATTGTTCTTTTTTTTAAATAATATTGTGTAGATGGCGCAATATCTCTGAAACTTCAGATATTCTAAAATATTCAAAAAAAATTAATGTAACTCTAACGCATAACATAACGCATTCGTGTGACAATTTGGATTTTACTCCCATAAATTTTCATACCACTGGCTTATATTATATTATATATATTGCAAATAGATTCTTAAGGTAATATACAAATCAGTTTTCCTCCATACAAACGTAGAATGTTAATTACTCCGCTGTTTTATGTTTAAGTAATTTATATAAAACTTTTTAACAAAAAATAAAACCGCCGAAAAAACTGAAAAGCATAAAATAATCTTCTTTTTTATTTTACCTAAGTAATTTTGAGTCGCCGTTGGCTTTTTGCTTGTTTGGCGCCGACTCAAAATTACTTAGGTAAAGTAAAAAAAGAAGATTATTTTATGCTTTTCAGTTTTTTCGGTGGTTTTATTTTTTGTTAAAAAGTTTTATTTTATATTTTTTTGTGGCTATTATCTAATATTTACTACATGCTTAATTTTTAATTTTCCCACCCCCATTTTCCCACTCTTAGGGTAGGAATTATTTTTCCAAAATTATACGAGACCAACTTCGAGGTATACCCTATCCATTAAAAAAAGAATTATCAAAATCGGACTACCCTGTAAAAAGTTATGCGTGGTTATACGCTACAATCGGTGAGTGAACAATCAATCATCCCCTGTTTTGGTTGAAATTTTTTTTCCATATTAAAATGGGTCCCCCTCGGGGGTGCACCCTTTCAAATAAAAAAAGAATTATCAAAATCGGACCACCCTGTCAAAAGTTATGCGTGATCATACATAAAATAAAAAAATATAATAATAATAATAATATACGCGTCGAATTGAGAACCTCCTCGATAAACACGATATCTCTGAAAACAAAGTAACTTACTCCATCACCAACCCTTACAGATTTATTATTAGTATTGATTATTATTATTGAAATCCTAATCATGAAGCATTTACGAGGGTGTCTTGCCTAATTAAGCGTCATTACAACTAAAAATAATATTGTATTAAATTACATATCAAATTTTCAACACGCTGGTTAGCTAATAACGGACTATATAAAGGTTATATTTTCTTTTGACCTACATAGTTAAACTTGTTGAATTCAATGTCAAATATGTCTTCTTTCGCCTTCATCCTCCTGTGCGTCCAGGCTTGCCTGATCCAGGTAAGAAAATTTGGTTTTTAATAACTTTCAATTTCCTTAAGTATACAAAATATTCCCAAGCGACTGTAACGACCTACCATTTGAACCCTTTATGGACGAAATACACGATCAATCCATTTGACGTGACTCCAAACGACTTAAATCAAATGGAGCGACGCCAAACATTGTGCCCACACACGGTCAATCCAATTATCTGTCATTTATGCGTTTGACCGAGTGACGTTGACATGAGATGCCACGACGTAGTCTTTCTACTAAGGAGGATAGAAATGTATTCTATCCTCCTTGGTTTCTACACTCACGATCAGTTGGCGCGATGAACTGACGTGACGCAACGACGCGATTTGAAATCCAGTGTTTGACATTAAGCCATCAGTTTTTACCATTCACGATCAAATTTTGGCTTCACTTTAGTCAATTTGACGCGATGGACTGATCGTGTATTTCGTCCATTAACCGCTTGATTTAGTAGGAGTTGTCATGCTCGTAAACCGACATTATTATTTTATTAATAGACAGCAACGAAATGATTAAAAAAAACATTATACAAGTAGAGGAATTTGATCATATATGTATACTAAGGACCATATCGATCATGTCAGCTTTGGTCTATTCGTTTTGGCTACGATGCTAAGACAGACACACCTACGTTAAGCTTATAACACACAGTTTTTGCGTCGGGCTTTAAATTTACTACAACAAAGACTTTCTTTCCTCTGTGCTATTTCTATTTTTGACTGGCGACCAGCTCCCGGCTTCGCTCGGGGTGCATTTTTTACGTAAAAACCTTCCCTGATTATCCCTCTATCCATGAGTGAAGACAGAATTGAAATCGGTCCAGCCGTTCTCGAGTTTTAACTTAACAACACATTTAGTTATTCATTTTTATTTATAACTAGATAACTAAAATTAGTTAATTCGTTTAAGAGTTATGAAAGAACATACATACATACAGAAAAAATTCTAAAAATCGTCAATTTACGTAGTTTCAGTATCATGTCGCTGCTTTAAAACTAAAGGGGCACAATTCAAAATTTAGTTTTGATAGCAACTAAAAAGATGACTGCTTTGCACTGAACTTAGCCACCGATGCGTGAAAATGCCAAAAGGGCGTATGCGTAAATTTGTGTGTAATTTTAGATTTCGACTAGTGTCTTTGTGTTATATGAAAATAAGGGCGATTTTTGCCCTATTTTCTAAATAATAGTATATTTGGATCATTTTGTTTTATGGCCCTTTAGTTTTTAAGCTATGTATTGTGCCCATAAACACGATATCTCTGAAAACAAAGTAACACTCCATGACCAACCCTTACAGTTTTATTATTAATTCAATTCAATTATTTATTGCGAAACCATAATGTACAAAGATGTTATAAAAATAAAGACCAATGTTATGGACCCTGTTGGGCATGCAACTTAGGGACTAGGAGAGAGGAAGCGTATATATAATAAGCATATAATTATTTATTTATATAAATATATATAAGAATTTTATTTTATTTAAATTAAAATTAAAAATAAATTATATTTACATTTATATTATTAATATTTAAATGATAATGTCATCTAAAAAATATTCATTTGAGTTGTAACATTTATTATTTAGAATTTCGACTAGTGTCTTTGTATTATATGAAAATTAGGGCGATTTTTGCTCTATTTTCTAAATCTAAATAATAGTAATTTTGAATCATTTTGTTTTATGGCCCTTTAGTTTTTAAACTATGTATTGTGCCCATAAACACGATATCTCTGAAAACAAAGTAACTTACTCCGTGACCAACCCTTACAGATTTATTATTAGTATTGATGAAGATTAGATATTTAGCTTGTTGGTTCCAATTACAGAATGTCTTCAGCCAACATTGTTACGGAGCTCGTCTGCCTTCATCAAGAGGCATCGCACCAGGTCCAGCCCCGGTTCCATCGCCAGTAGCACCATCCTCTTGCGGTTCACCCTACGGTGGAGTCGGATGCGGTGACGTCGATGTGGCCGGAGATTTGCCAGTATCTGGCGTAACTGTCATTTCTGGCCACGTGCCAGTGTTGGGTGCTGTCAACTTTAGCGGAGAAGTGCCAGCCGGTGGCAAGGTCTCTATCAATGGCAATTGCGGTTGCAATAGGTGCTGCGGATCTCTAAGAAATTAATTCGAGCCTCATAATTTTTTTTTGTATTTTTGTTACTGGAAAGACATAAATAAGAAGTATTTCGTATGCTTTGATGGTTACACTTACGTATGTCTTAAATATGGAATAAATAAAAGAAGGTATAAATATTTTGATATTTTTATTTTTATTTTCCTAGACTTCCAAATTCTAAATTCAAAAGTATAAGTATTCTGTATTAAAAAGTATAAGTAAAATAAAAGCAAATAGCAGAAAAGTGTTACCTTTCGTCACCTAGGGCGTTAGAATAAAAACTGAATCATATGCACTTCTTAGAACTGCATGTGATTTCTTAAAAATCACATGCAGTCCATAAAAAACTGTATATTTAAAAAAAAGTTTGAAACGGGTAAGCCAGATATTTGATTGGTCTCGCTGCGCTCGACTGGATACAGCCGCCGTACTTGACAAATGCGGCAACAAATACTACGCCGAATTAGGCGTACCCGAGCTAGTCACACTGCTAACTATCTATAATGTGGACGTGCTAAATGTTTTATTAAATTTTGGGCATGATAAAATGCCAGTTTCCGTAGTGAAACTGTGTAAAAATATAATTAAACTGTGTAAAAAGTCATAAATAGTACACACATTACAATAAAAACTTGCCGCATTCACGGAGCCACTGCTTTTAGGTAAGGCCGTATCTAGTCGAGCGCAGCGAAACCAATCATTTATCAATGCGGGTAAGTTTATAAAATAAAATACATTTTTTTGAAAAAAAAATATAAGTAATTATTATAGATGATATTGAAAATTCCATTCTTGGATATGTACCATGGAACTTTCTCAGTGACATTTTAATGTTTTTAGCAAATTTGAAACTTGAAATTGGTTACTGAAATGTAGGAGTAGAAATTGTTTGCAGATATTTAGGCCGTTCCATCATTGATGACTGACCATAATTTTTTTCCCTTTTGGAAATCCATGACCTTTGTTTCTCAGTATTTGTGGTTATTTCTTGTGTGGAGGTTTACAATGTTTGTGCCACGTCCTCGACCAATGAGACTTCCATAGCATCTAACATTTTTCCCAAGGATGCTATGCTATCTGAGGGCCTAGTGCGAGTTTTACTCGATCAAACGCGTTGAACAAGTGTCGAACGAACGCGTAAACGTCAATTTGTAGGGAAATGAAGCAGCGCCACCTAGCGGGTAACGTATAGGTTTGCTTCATTCCCATACAAATTGACGTTTACGCGTTCGACGCGTTTGATCAAGTAAAACTCGCACTAACCTCTCTGATATGTTTTCATGGAAAGGTTATTATTTACGTCAATTTCATTACTAATAATTATAAAAGTGATTATAAAAGGAATGTCCTTCATCAATATCTATCATTTCATATTTAGTGATGATATTGAAAATTTCATTCTTGGCCATCTTGAGCGCACGCTTAATTTTCTAGCAAAAGATGATATCTCGTCAATTGGCTGTTGTAATGTTACAGTGGAGATTGTTTGCGAATTTTCTTGACGTTCCATCATTGATGATTGATCATCATTTTTTTCCTCTTTGTTTCTCAGTATTTGTGGTTATTTCTAGTGTAGAGGTTTACAATGTTTGTGCCACGTCTTCGACCAATGAGACTTCTTGATAGCGGTTTTAAAAGGAATGTCCTTTATCAATATCTATCATTTCATATTTGGTGATGATATTGAAAATTTCATTCTTGGCCATCTTGAGCGCACGCTTAACTTTCTAGCAAAAGATGATATCTCGTCAATTGGCTGTTATAATGTTACAGTGGAGGCTTTTTGCGAATTTTCTTGACGTTCCATCATTGATGATTGATCATCATTTTTTCCTCTTTGTTTGAATCTCAGTATTTGTGGTTATTTCTTGTGTAGAGGTTTACAATGTTTGTGCCACGTCTTCGACCAATGAGACTTCTTGATAGCGGTTTTAAAAGGAATTTCCTTTATCAATATCTATCATTTCATATTTGGTGATGATATTGAAAATTTCATTCTTCGCCATAGATCTTGAGCGCACGCTCAACTTTCTTAGTGACATTTCAATGGTTTTAGCAAAAGATGATATCTCGTCAATTGGCGGTTTTAATGTTACAGTGGAGATTGTTTGCGAATTTTCTTGACGTTCCATCATTGATGATTGATCATCATTTTTTTTCCTCTTTCTTTGAATCTCAGTATTTGTGGTTATTTCTTGTGTAGAGGTTTACAATGTTTGTGCCACGTCTTCGACCAATGAGACTTCTTGATAGCGGTTTTAAAAGGAATGTCCTTTATCAATATCTATCATTTCATATTTGGTGATGATATTGAAAATTTCATTCTTCGCCATAGATCTTGAGCGCACGCTCAACTTTCTTAGTGACATTTCAATGGTTTTAGCAAAAGATGATATCTCGTCAATTGGCGGTTTTAATGTTACAGTGGAGATTGTTTGCGAATTTTCTTGACGTTCCATCATTGATGATTGATCATCATTTTTTTTCCTCTTTCTTTGAATCTCAGTATTTGTGGTTATTTCTTGTGTAGAGGTTTACAATGTTTGTGCCACGTCTTCGACCAATGAGACTTCTTGATAGCGGTTTTAAAAGGAATGTCCTTTATCAATATCTATCATTTCATATTTGGTGATGATATTGAAAATTTCATTCTTCGCCATAGATCTTGAGCGCACGCTCAACTTTCTCAGTGACATTTCAATGGTTTTAGCAAAAGATGATATCTCGTCAATTGGCTGTTGTAATGTTACAGTGGAGATTGATTGTAGATTTTCTTGACGTTCCATCATTGATGATTGATCATCATTTTTTTTCCTCTTGGAAACCCATGAACTTTGTTTCTCAGTATTTGTGGTTATTTCTTGTGTAGAGGTTTTTCCCACTTTTTTAACCAACGAGACTTCTACAGCATCTGACATTTCCGCAGGGGAATCCCCACTATCAGCTATGTTCGCAGTAGATTCTCTTTCGGTTGGAGCGTATTCCAGAAAAGTTAGATTCTTAAACAATTCCCATTTTGAATTTTTCGAAGGTGCCGCCGATTCCGTTGAATGCTTTTGTTTGCGTTTCAAACGATTGTACGAGTCTTTTATTAATTTCCATTTCTTACGGCATTCTTTATCTGTAATAATATATTTTTTTTTTTTTATAAAGACCAATTTTATTTCAAGAAACAACTAAGTAAAACAATAAATAGATCACAATATTAACATAAAAATTATGAATAAGAATTTATGAATGTATGTAAAAACAGTTGAACGGATTTAGATGAAATTGGACACAGAGATAGTTTATTACCTGGATTTACCTGAACAGTACTTTTTTCTGGATGAAAGGTACCCTATGTCCTTTCTTGTATCCCTGACAACGTGTATGCAAAATTTAATGGTGAGCAAGGTTGAGTACTTAAGGCGTGAAAAGGTAGCAGACAGACAGAGTTACTTTCACATTTATGATATTATAAAAAGCGCCTGTTTCTCAAACGTCAAGTAGGCCAAACTGTTATTTAAAGTCACCGGTAACCGAGGATAATGGAGCTGATATACCTTTGTTTGTACGGTAAACGTCCCAAACATTAAATAGAAAATAATTTTAAAAAATTCAGCCATCGAATGATGCAGTAAACCGAGTGCATAATTCAATATAACAGAAAATGATTTCTAAAAGTAACTAATCAACACTTTAATTGTAGTTTGTGAAAGAGGCCCTAAGTATTAAAAATTTCGCCCGCGTTAAAAGGGATGTGTAGCGCCTGGCTAAATGTGTAAAGCAATATAACGCCCGACATCTTTGCTGTTATAAAATTTTCAGAGGTTGTATCTTTATTTTTAGTAGATAGCTGGTGCCCGCGATTTCGCCCGCGTTGAAATTTTATACTAAAACCTTCTTGAATCACTCTATCTATTAAAAAAAACCGCATGTAAAAATTTGTTGCGTAGTTTTAAAGATTTAGCACCTCTTTCACAAACGTCAAGTAGGCCAAACTGTCATTTAAAGTCACCGGTAACCGAGGATAATAGAGCTGATATACCTTTGTACGGTAAACGTCCAAAACATTAAATAGAAAATAATAAAAAAAACGGCTATCGAATGATGCAGTAAACCGAGTGCATAATTCAATAAAACAGAAAATGATTTCCAAAAGTAACTAATTAACACTTTACATGTAGTTGGTGAAATAGGCGCTTAAGCATACATAGGAACAGACAGAAGGGAAGCGACTTTGTTTTATACTATGTAATGACAGTGATAAGTATATAAGTATAAGGGCCTCTTTCACAAACTACAAGTAATGTGTTGATTAGTTACTTTTAAAAATATTTTTTTGTTTTACTGCATCTGCATCATTCGATAGACGATTTTTTTCATTATTTTCTATTTAATGTTTGGGACGTTTACCGTACAAACAAAGGTATATCAGCTTAAGAGTGGGTATAAATCAAACAAAATTAGTAATTTCACCCGCGTGGCCCCTTGGACATGACAGTGACACAAAATACGTACAACTACGCACAACATGCGACGGAAGATAGCGCAACGCGCTCAATAAAAATGTTATAAGTGCCAAAAGTATTAAATATTAATTATTCCTAAACTACAATGTCAAATGAAAAATTGTTACATACAGCCTTAGATTTGTAATGTGTGTCATTTTGAAAATAAAACTAAAATCGATGGAAATGAGAGCTCACTTGGTGATTTTTTTCTATCGAGAAAATTTAATTATATTATGTTTTCTGTTACAGTCGTCACTTTCATTTATAATGTATTTATCTATTTAAAAAAAATAATTGAATTAGACTTGGTTTACTTAAATAAAATTCAAATATAGGATTGGCTACTTCTCTTTATATCCGCTCTTAATTATTCCCGGTGACAGGTGACTTTAAGCATAGACTTTAAGTGACGTTTTAGCCTACTTGACGTTGGTGAAAGAGGCGCTAAGTATAATAAGTTTAAATAGGTATATAAGTATATATACTTAGGATGGATGGATGGATGCATGGATAAATGTACCTAATTACTTCAAATATGACTCACCGCTTTTATTTAAGCCTTCACCTATGCTTTTCCAAATATTGTCTTTTAAAATGTCATCCTTATATTCTTCAAGTTGGCAATTAAATAAGGCGGGATGTTGACGTATATTTTCTATCAATTGATAAGTCTCTTCGTCAGTAAACGACGTCATGTTTGGAGAATACGAGAAAATTTTAACTTAAAATACTATAAATGAATAAATACAATGTATAATACATTGTACAATATTTCGCAAATTCGCACGTGAGTGACGTGACGTGAGTCTCGAACGAGACGTGCGACACCACTGGAGGGGAGACGGTCTCCGGCTCCGGTCGCACGTAGTGGTCGCGTCTCTCTTTCTCGCATACGAACCCAACTATCTTCCGTCTCTCTCTGTCTTTGGTCGTGACCCCGGTCGCGGTCGCAGCGTGAACCGACACGTTTTAACACCCCACAGAATATTTTTTTTTAGTTCTCCTTAAGAATCGATTTGCATTCTTACATAATATAAATCCTGTCTGTCTGTTTGTTCGCGATAAACTCAAAAACTACTGGTTATCACCAATGGATAGAGTGGTTCTCGAGGAAGGTTTTAGTAATATTTACAAAGTTACGCGGGCGAAGTCGCGGGCACCAACTAGTATATAAGCCCGTGGTTTGAAAATTTATGGGAGTAAAATCAAAATTGTACACAAATGCGTTACGTTTTTTTTTATTTTTTATGTTAAGGTCGACAGACAGGCTGACGGTCCACTTGATGGTATGTGGCAAATGACTTCGAAACGGAGTGTGCCCTACCAAACTCCAGGCGTGTGTCGAACACACACAATTTTTTTTCGTTCTTAAAAATAGGCTGTGTCATGTTTACTACTCTCGTCCAAGGTAATACTTATTGTACTACTACTACTTACCTACTCTGTGGTTTAATGTGAATAAAACAAACACAAAATTTAATAAAACACAAACGAAATTATTTAACTGAATATAATTTATTAAGAATAAAAATTATAGTTTAATTTAAAAATATCTTTTAATTTACTGCAGCACCCACAGAACCCTTGGCAGGTGTTTGATTGGAGGCCTGGTTGATTCCGACTTGGTTGTTGCCACAGCAGTGATTGGCCGATGCTGCCCCAGAGGATTGCATTTGACCTTCCAACCCAACTGCTCCAGCTAATGGTAACTGGCCACTTGTTGCTAACTGGCCTTCAATGACATTTTCAGATACCACAGATATTCCGTTTGCGGGTTGCGGTGAGAAACTCTGAACCTGGAAACCTCCTCCACTAATCTGTGGAGTGTTGCCGTCATAACCGCGGAGTTGAGAATAGCCACCCTGTGGGAAGTTGTAGCCGTGGCTTCCCCAGCCATGCGGTCCGATGACTTGACTGGCTATAGTCTGTAAAATAAGGTTTTAAATCGTCAATTCATTTTGTATGAAGACAGAAACATAAATTATTTAATGTTTAAATAATTAATCTATAATTTACTAATATTAATATAAAGAGAAAAGATTTGATTGTTTGTTTGAATTGAATAGGCTCCAAAATTAGTGGACAAAACAAAAAAAAAACTTTTTTGCCAAACAAAAAAAAAAATTAATCAAAATAGGCCCACTCGTTTTGGGAGCTACGATTCCATATACAGATACATAGACACACAGGTCAAAGTTATAACACCCCGTTTTTGCGTCAGGCGTCGGATTTTAAAAATACCCATTGATAGAGTGGTCAAAGTAATGCCTTCAGACTCAATAATATTGAGTAAGTGTCCTGGATAGATCGACTAACTAATACTTATTAGTAAGTATCATATATACAAATGTTGTGTTGGTTTGTTTATGTTTTAAAAACACGAAAACTAGCCGACGGATTGACATGAAATTTTTACACAATATACAATCCGCTTCAAGGATTGATCTTATCTATATTTCGCGTAATAATATAATCTGCCATTTGCCGAAAGCGAATAGAACTAACTAGCCAACGATAACCTCTGTCACATTTAAAGTGGAAGTTAGCCGTTGTTATGGCAGCCGTTGAACGTTGAACGTCAAAGAAATCCTTAGCGAAGTGTGGTCGGGCTCAGCTAGTTTATTATAATTTTCATAGTATAATAATTTATTTATTTATTTATTTATATATTTATTCATTTACAATAACATATTATATTTCATTTAATTGGCCATGAAAACACACACTACACTTGCAAGCCTGTATCGTGTGCTTCATGAATTGGTTAAAATTTATTTTTTTGATATTTAAAATAAATATCAAAAAATAAAATAAAAATAAAAATATTAATTTTAATAATAACAAATTATAAATTACTAAATATACACTAAATTAATAATAAATAGGTACATATAAAAGTAAATGACACAAAAAAATTTAGAATATAAAATGAGAATGAATATAAAATATAATAATAATAATAATAAATATCTTCACACATTCCACACAGCACCATCTAGTTCCAAAGTAAGCAATTAATGCTTGTATTATGGATACCAGACAGTTGATATAATACATAGATTACTTTTTTTTGTAAATACATACATATTACAAATACAAAACATCCATGACTCAGGTACAAAGGTAAAATGTGCACATAAAACATTTGCCCCTAGCGGGATTCGAACCCGCGACCGTTCGGTTAACAGCTAGGGTTACTAGCCACTAGATCAAACGTGTCGTCAAATTTGAAAAATCCCAATAAAAATAAATTATTTTGTATTAGAATAAATTGAATAGTTTACCTGGATCGTGAGAGCCAAAGACAGGAACAAGACGATCTTGTGCGCCATTGCTAGATGTATCTTGTGTGATCGTGTGATCGTTTGAAAACTGAATATCGATTTATCTAAAACCTGGTTTTTATATTGAATTTTTGATTCCTTATCTTGCGATTTTTATCTTAAGATGTGACTACGTGATTAATTTCAAAATTACTTTATCAAAATTCTAAGTATCTCTTTTGTTTCTAATTACCTAAGGCGATAATGTGTCTCAGAAACGTGTGAATATATGATAATGAAAAAACATCCTTAAGTTATGTACTATTAGAGATTAGTGTAGGTTCTTTGATACATTTTAGAAATCGTTATGAAATATATAATTAACTAGAGACCTGCTCCCGGCTTCGCCCGCGTCCGATCGCTACCAAACTTCACAGGATTACCCGTTGGACTAATCTGAAGATTGTCTGAAAGTTTTATCAAATTCGGTTACGCGGTTTTCGAGTCCATAGGGAACATACACGCACACACATCGCCTGTATATATTAAAAATAGAAGATTACACAATTTTAAATACCCACTAGCTAGTGCCCGCGACTTCGTCCACGTTGAAAAAGAAAATTTTTGAGTACTTACAATAAGGCTTCACATTTTTATTGCTGTAAAAATGTCAACCCTTATTGTAAGTAATTTTTTTTTCTAAGTTACACAAAAAAGTACAAAAAAGTATAAATTTTTCGTGAAAATTTAAATTTAGTTTTTACTAGCTTGGTGCCTGTGTAAGAAAAAAGTAGCCTATCCTGTGACTAAATGTTTAAATGTCTTTAGCGCCTCTTTCACAAACGTCAAGTAGGTCCAACTGTCATTTAAAGTCACCGGTAACCGGGGACAATGGAGCTGATACACCTTTGTTTGTCCGGACGTCCCAAACATTAAATAGAAAATAATAATAAAAATTCGGCCATCGAATGATGCAGTAAACCGAGTGCATAATTCAATAAAACAGAAAATGATTTCTAAAAGTAACCAATCAACACTTTAATTGTAGTTTGTGAAAGAGGCCCTAACTGCATAAGTAATATTAGGGGTTTAGAGTATGAAAATTGTCGTATACGACTAAAAAATTAAACAGTTTTTTTTGTAGCATAAAATATATTTATATAATTAAAGTACCTTCATTTTTTACCATTTCCTGGGAAATTACTTTACTTACCTGGGAACATGGACTCCAAAAACCGTTTGGACTAGGTACTAATCTTGGAAAAATTGGAATATTTGGAAAATCGTGCAAAAATTTGTCTAAATGGTAGATAATAAATAAGAAATAAATAAATATCTTCACACATTCCACACAGCACCATCTAGTTCCAAAGTAACTGGGTACCAGACAGTTGATATAATACATAGATTACTTTTTTTTTGTAAATTTTTTTTTTGTTTTTTTTTTTGTAGATTTTTTGTAGAGAAGTCCCGCAAGTATGGAGTTTTTTTTTGTATTATTTAGGGTGTCAGGCAGGCTGACGGTCCACTTGATGGTAGGTAGCTACCGTCGCCTAAGGATACAAAAGCAACACAAGAGGGGTTACAAGTGCTACAAGGATTTTCTTTACTGTACTCTTGAAGAAACCCATATTGTAGTGTAGTTGGAAACATCTCAGAAGTGAGATAGTTCCAAAATTATCGCATCCGAGAAATAAAGTGTTATGCAGACCGAAAGCTAAGCTAAATTAGTTTAGCTTAGCGACGATAACATAACTGAAAAAGTTCATCATCTAACTCGTAAAATAAAGTTCTAAACTCTCCACTTGTTTAACATAAACATTTAGGGCCTCTTTCACAAACTACATGTAAAGTGTTGATTAGTTACTTTTAGAAATCATTTTCTGTTATATTGAATTATGCACTCGGTTTACTGCATCATTCGATAGCCGATTTTTTATTATTATTTTCTATTTAATGTTTGGGACGTTTACTTACAAACAAAGGTATATCAGCTTCATTATCCCCAGTTACCGGTGACTTTAAGTGACGGTTTAGCCTACTTGACGTTTGTGAAACAGGCGCTTAGGATTACAGATTTTAACGAGTTTGATTTAATTAAGGTCTTTATAATCAATGAATCATCGATCAATACTAATAATAAATCTGTAAGGGTTGGTTATGGAGTAAGTTACTTTGTTTTCAGAGATATCGTGTTTATAGGCTCTATACATGATACTGAAACTAAATTGACCATTTTTACAATTTTTTTCTGTATGTATGTATATTCCTCCATAACTCTTAAACGAATCAACTGATTTTCATGAAACTTGGAAACATTTAGACGTACAGGACACAGGATAGGCTACTTTTTCTTTTTCAACGCGGACGAAGTCGCGGGCCACCAGCTATACTAGTAAGACATATAATTTCGACAAATGCCTGCCCATTGGAGGCCTTGTTTAATAAATAGTATAATAAATAAATAAAATACATCAAATCTTACATAATTATGTAGTTACAAAATAATTACCATTCTTACTTATCAGTATTGCTACCGATTTAGAAACATCTTGATATGTTTCCGGAGAGATGCCTTATCAATGATTGAATTATCAATAATTTCAAAACTACTTTATATAAAAACGGTACTCAATTTTTCTTTAATCACACACAGCTCAATATTATCTTTAACAACATGTCTTCTTTCGCTTTCGTCGTCTTCTTCGCAGCTTGCCTCGTCCAGGTAAATAATTTAATTGTTTTTAATTTTAATATTCATACAAGGAAAATTCGGTTTATTTTATTTGTTACTTAAAAGACAAAAATTACCTAGACCTATTATCATTATGAAAATAAATTAAAATTTGATTTGGGACATACGTCCTTTAGTTCTGTGCAAGAATACTTTCAAACGGGTCATTCGATATTCAACCTTATTCGGACATTCATAAGGTTGAATATAGGATGATCAGAACCTATTTCATCGCGGTCCTTGACAACGTCAAACAGGTCATTCGATAATCAACTTTATACGTATACATGCATAAGATTGAATGTCGAATGATATGTACCGACTAATCGCGGTGCTTCACGGCGTAAAACGGAAATAGATAATTCGATATTCAACCTTATTCGTATATGCATAAGATTGAATGTCGAATGAATACTAATCGCGTTGCTTGACGGCGTCAAACGGAAACAGATCATTCGATATTCAACCTTATTGGCATGACCATAAGGTTGAATATCGAATGATCAGTACCGACTCATCGCGGTCCTTGACGGCGTCAAACAGATCATTCGATATTCAACCTTTTTCTGATATGCATAAGGTTTAATGTCGAATGATCAGAACCGCGTCATACGCCAATTAAATAAATTTAATTTTACAGAGTGTTTTCGGCCAGTACAATCTTGGCGGTGGATGGCCAGCTGGCCTTGGAATACATCAAGCGCCAGCATCTCCTGGTTGTTCATCCGGTTGTGGTCCCTATGGCGGTGTTGGAAACGGTGACGTGGATGTGTCAGGCGACCTGCCAGTTTCTGGGCAAACTGTGATCACTGGCAACGTGCCAGTACTTGGCACGGTGTCTTTCACTGGCCAAGTGCCAGCCGGTGGCACAGTCTCCATTAATGGCAACTGCGGCTGCCCGTGCAGTTCTGGCCAGAGATATATTTAATAAAATACCTAACTACGTATTAGTGTAATATTTTATGTATTAAATATAATTAAAAAATTGTTAATTATAATGTTGACTTTTTATTTTTATTAGGTTCATAGAAAGAAAGAAAGAAAATATTATGTTTATTCGGTACATTGTACATTGTAAAATATTAGTATTTTAGCAATACAGCTGGTCGTGGTTACTGCCACTAGACCAGCTGCCCAAATGCCAAATAACTGCTAAACTTGCTAACTGAAAATAACTGCAACCTTTCTCGCTGAGCAATAAGAATTTCGTACATTACACTGTTACTACCTGTCTCTGTCGCTCCCGCGCAAATACTGTCGCCTACATTACCTGTGACATTACTGTCGCGTTAGATCATTACACCTGTGCGAGCGTGACAATAATATATTTGGCTTGTTGTTGTTTTGCCACAATTGTTGTTTTGCCACAGTTCAATTTTTATGAGTTAAATTTAATAAATTTATTTTGGATTGTTGTTCTTTTGCCACAGTCGTTTTTTCTGTAAAGACAGCGGAGAAACCAAAACAAGAATAAGAATAATATTTATTTTTCTAATGATCACAGTAATTCTACGCAGGAGCGACAGAGACACCTGTCTGACAGAGTAACAGTGTAATGTACGAAATTCTTCCTGCACAGCGACCGTGCTTTATACCTGTTCCAGTCGTTTATTTAACTTTTGACAGCTCGTGTACTAATCAAATAGTGATACCCGATGCGTTTACTGATTCGATTTCTTTTAACAATCGATTTTATTCATGAAAAAATTTTAATCGATTTAACACATTCATATTTTATTTTTGCTCAACATTTTGCATTGTTTTATAAAAATTCACAGGTAAAGTTACTTCAATAAAAATAAATCACTCATGTTGTTAATATTTTTATCATCTATCCAAGAATTGGTAATTAATGTTACTGAGAACTCGAGTGATGATGATTACAGTTCATACGGAGAAGAAACAGACGATTAAAAATATATTTATAACTAGTTGGCGCCCGCGACTTCGTCCGCGTTGAAAAAAAAAGTAGCCTATCCTGTGTCCCGTACGTCTAAATGTTTATCTACCAAGTTTCATGAAAATCAGTTGATTCGTTTAAGAGTTATAGAGGAACATACATAAATACATACATACAGAAAAAAAATCTAAAAATAGTCAATTTAGTTTCAGTATCATGTATAGAGCCTATAAACACGATATCTCTGAAAACAAAGAAACTTACTCCATCACCAACCCTTACAGATTTATTATTAGTATTGATTAAAAATAGTATTACAGTATAGTTGTTTTATTTTAATCGATTTATTTCAAAACGGTTTTTATAGTCTGTGGTCATTCATTACGAATCGCACATCAATAAGTGGGCGGTGCCTGTCCATGAAGTACAGTATTCTCTGTAGTACATTGTACCGAAAATTATGGTAAAACTTCACGTGCGTGATCTGTCAAAAGATAAATAAACGACTGGAAGAAGTATAGTATAGTAGAAACTAGGTACTACGAAAGAATTCAGAAAGAAATACAAAGTCATTCAATAAAATTGTAGTATAACAATTTTCGTAGTTCCTTTATTTATGCTTCCATTGCTGTTACTAAGACTAGATTACAAATAAATAGATTAAAATAACTAAACAATAACAAATATATTATTACCTATATATTATAATATTTTTCAATAAATTATTTTCAAAATATAAATAAGATTTCACAACTTGTGATAACATGATAAACAGTCTAAATTTATTGTTTTGTTTTATTATAAAATGTACATATTTCTTGAAATTTTATGGCACGAATATGCAAGGCAATGTTATTTTATATAACATTATTGTCATCTCAGGCGTAATTTTCCATAATTTTCCAATAAGTAAGACTGGTCAGAAGCAGCCTTTATCCACCGTCGACCCACGGCCCGTTTTAGGAATGACTTCTATAGTAGGACAAGGCTAACGCTGCTAGTACGTGGCACCGACGCGCCGGTGTCAAAATCGGAAATTGGCACCAATGATGGGTGTTCATTCTGTGCGTAGAAAGACACGAAAATGCCTACTTACCAGTGATATGTCCAAGCAACCAATGAGAACACATTACAATAACAGAATACGCCAATAAGAAATAAAAATACATATTAAGATGGCAATGAAAAGAAATTATTTTTAGTAACTACATGTGCAAATTGGAGGACCATTTTTTTGTCACTAGTAGTATGGTAAGGGCGCATCCTGTCTTGTTTAACATATCACTGGTTTCGTTGTCGTTCCATCTTGTGAGTGGACGTCCTATTGGTCCTGCGCAAACTGGTCTCCACTTGAGAATCTTCCGGCCCCAGCGGTCCAAGGCTCTCCGTACTATATGTCCTGCCCACTGCCACTTCAACTTACTTATTCGCCGGGTTATGTCTGTAACTTTCGTTCGTCTACGGATCTCCTCAGTCCTGATTCCATCTCGCAGTGTAACCCCGAGTATAGCCCGAGTGTAGCCATTCCATAGGTCGTTGAGCGACTTTGAGCTTTCTTACGAGGCCCATCAACAAAACAACAATTATGTCTATGGACATTAGACATAATTTTAGTCTTGTCTATTCATCCATTTATCTTAAAGAACTACTCTTTGGGAACCTCAGCTAAGGCCACCGAGCATCATTTTGAGTTCTCTTGAAGACTTCACCAGGACCACAATATTGTCGACAAACCGAAGGTGAGTGATATATTCGTAGTTAATGTTGATGCTAAGTCCTTGATATTGATTGATCCTTGATAATGTTGATACTCAAACCAACATGGCGGCTTGTATAAAATTTCACACTTCGATTTACCGATGGTCAATGCGACATAGCTGCAGAGCTTTCGATACCTTCGATATGCCGATCGATCGCTTTTCACACAGTCCATAAACGCCTTAGTGCAAGGTTTTACTTCTCGGTTTTGTGTATGTAAAATGCACGGATGCATGGCGCGAAGCCGGGGCGGGTCGCTTGAATAAATCTAAATACAAGTGTGAAGTAAAGTACCCTACATTGAAATCTGGCCTATTGAAGTCTGCATTAGAACAGTTAATACCTAGAGAAATTGGGGCGCTTTGAGTTGATAAAAAAATATGATATGCATATTCGACAATTATGTTCAGTCTACGGAGTGGAAGCGTCAATTTTGATACTTTACAAACGATTTTGGAAAAAATTTCCGACTACTCCACATGCTTTTTCCTGCACAGTTAGTACTGAACTTGTTCCATAGTTACTTGAAGCCGAACTACGATTCTTATATCCCATGAATTCCTGAGGTATCAATAAAGAAATTAGGTGCAGAATTTTTACCTATTTTTGGCTAGTTATCTATGTAATTTGAACGTTACACAGTCTACGTAAGGTGCATAATGCTATGTACACACGAACCATTCTGATTCACATTAATATAAACTGAACCTTAGCGGTTCTCAAAGTTTTATGACATCAAGACACTAAAATATACAGATTCTATTGGAATAGACAAACATGAATGGATATGTCTCGGAATTCATTAGTCAACCATTCAGTGGCTTAGCTTGCTCTAGATGGACACTATACCAAATTTTATCGAGAGGCTCTTCTATCCGACCGATTCTATCTAAATGAAAGGTAAAGATTTTTTTATAAAGAAACAAAAAATCTCGCATATTTTTGCCGAAATGCAAAGACTCTAGACTAGACTTTTAAACTCTAAATTCGACAAATTCAGTGTACGGCCTAAAATGTAATTAAGATTTGGGATAACATTTACAAATTTTCGCTTACACACATCTGTGCTCCTGCCATTTGAGGGTCTAACTATTTGTCTATAGAATATTTCACCCCATGTTAACATTATCTGAAAGCAATACCAATAAATACAATAATAAAAAATATTATTTTTACTTCTTATTGACTGTACTGACCTTCGAAACTGACCATTTCGGAATACAACTTCTTATGAATGTGACCTACTCCCATCAAACTACTACAACATGGAACCCGCGTGCCATACAAAACACTACGAATATAAGGAGAGGACTTAGCAGAAAAGCGTAATTTTCGTCGCCTAGTTTGACTACTTAGAGTAAAATCACAAGTTAGATGAAAATACAGTGCATAATAGACTATATGCATCAAACTACTACAACATGGAACACGCGTGCCATACAAAACACTACGAATTTTATGTAACATTTTAAAGTGACATATGCATAGAGCATGAACTGTCATTTAAAACAAAACAAACATAATAATAAGTACGTAATTTAAAGAAAATATGACTTTACGTCAACCCATTAGAGTTTAAAATGAAATAGTAGAAGTTGATCGTTACTACCTTTTACAATTGACGCGTGAAGGCAAGAGTCCGTCATGATTCTGTCAAAGGCGTTCTTTTTATGTGCCGTTTTGGCATTTGTGACGCAAATTCCACTGTAGTATTTCGATGCCTACTCCGCCTAAATTATTAAAATATTCTTCAATACGATCCTTTATGTCTCTAACTATTTGATTAAAGTCCAAAAGAACTCTTCCAGTAATCTGAAGCACTAGTTATCCGTACATCATTCCCGCACCCATAATTCACGGACGCTTTCCCGCAGTTTGGTAGAGAGCCTTCCAAAGAAACGGAACCTACAAAAGGCAGTTTCCCAGCTACTTGGACATCACCAGGAACTACCTTTAAATCGCTAGAGAGATATACTTCCGCGTCTTTCACATTAGCGACAAGATTGTGTTTGATTGGTCTAAATTTGTTCCAATTGAAACAATTTTTGTTATTAAAAGTCAATGGAGAAACATTTGTGGCTGTTCTAAGCCCTAGATCTGAAGGCAATGACTTTTTAGTTGAAGATCTTTTACGGAAATTAAATGGTTTCGACTTCTTATAGTAGGGAGTCGACGCTAGTCTCTTGATAGGAGATTTGCTCGAACATGACTTCTTAGATATGTTTTTCTTGATGGCAGGAATGATGAGGGGCTTCACCCGTTGGCAGTTGTAGGCCTGAAATTAAATTATTTATTATATCGCTGCTTAAAAACTAGAGTGCCATAAAACAAAAAATCCAAAAAAGTTTTTATTGCATAAATACAATCACAATCCTTCATATTGTATGTTGCAAAAAGACATGGTTGTTTTATTCCATATTTAGTATATTTTGATCATTTTTTATATATCAAAAAGTTATTTATATGCTCATATATCTTCTAGTATTTAGTTTATTATAAAAGTAATTAAAACATTTAATGCTACTTAAAAATCGCTTTAACGATGTATAATATGCATATATTTGATATATATCTAATAAGAAAAAAAAAATAGACAAAAATAATTTAATTTTTTTCGATTAGCTCTCCTGTAAAAAGTGTAATTTTGACTTGTGCCCCTTTAGTTTTTAAGCAGCGATATGTACCTATATCATTCATTTAGCTCTCAGATAATCTCAGCTACATAGGCTTCCCCCATATTTTTTTAATAATGGGAGGGGAGCCCACGATGCTAAATGTGCCCACGAGCGTCATGGGAACCTATTGGATTTTTAAGATTAAAGAAAAAAAGTCATATGATGTTTCCCTTTTCAACGGTGGGGTGAGCGTCTACAGGCTCACCCTCACATCAAAAGTTTGTACACGCAGTATTAAGAAAAATCCTCAAAATAATCGTCAGATTAAAAATCAGTCAGATGTCAGAAAATCTGACGCGCTCGAGTATTACAAAACGGCAATCGCCAAAAATCTTTTTTGCATTTCCAAAAAGCTGCCATGAGCTTGCGTTACATCCGAATCGCCTGTGTTTTAAATGGGAGCTTAGTTTGGTATCATTTAACATTTACTCTGAAAATCTGACGCGCTCGAGTAGTATTTAAATTTTTACTCCACCATCCAAACCGACAGATTAACACATATCCGTGATCGGAGACATGTGGGACATATATATTGGCAATATCTGACGCGCTCGAGTAAATCCCAAAATCCTCTCTTGGCCTCCCCTACTATAAGACCGGTCAGAAGTAGCTTGAATCCACCGTCGACCCGCGGCTCTCCGTACTAACACATAAACTTACCAATCCGGTGGATTATGTTAAATAAATAAAATAAAAATAGTTTGACACATTCAAATGGACAGTTGATATATTACATACATTTCTTTTTTGTAAATCAATATTAAAAACTAGCTGATGGCACCGTTGAAAAAGAAAAAAACTAGCCTATCCTGTGTCCTGTACGTCTCAATGTTTATCATGAAATTCAGTTAATTCGTTTAAGAGTTATGAAGGAACATAAAACACCTACACTTACAGATTTATTATTAGTATCGATTGATGATTGTTACTCCCTGATAACGTAGTTATCTACAGGTGAAAGAATTTTTCAAATCGATCCAGTACTTTCGAAGCCTATTCAATTCAAACAAACATACACAAACACACATGTAAAACTTAAAACAATCCTTTTTTGCGTCGGGCGTCAGGGTAAAAAAATTATAATAACCAACCTCGATTAACAATAAACACACGAGAACTGTTAAACACAATTTTAAAGACATTTTGAGTAGCTATTTGAAATAACTATAAATGAATGAAAAAGTATGAGTCAACACTTCACTTTTATGCGTTGAGGTTTGACTCGTTATCGAGTCAGGTGTGAAGCATATCGGGTTGAGACCACAGGCGTTAGCTGTCGCAATATATTTTTATTACAACCTATCGAAAGACCTTTGAAATTACAAGACATATGGGTCGTTCATTGTTTATTTATTTATTTATTTATTTATTTATTTATTTATTTACAATAACATATTATATTTAATTTAATTGGCCATGAAAGCACACACTAGGCTTGCAAGCCTGTATCGTGTGCTTCATGAATTGATTAAAATTTATTTTTTGATATTTAAAATAAATATCTAAAAATAAAATAAAAATAAAAATATTAATTTTAATATTAACAAATTATAAATTACTAAATATACACTAAATTAATAATAAATAGGTACATATAAAAGTAAATGACACAATAAATTTAGAATATAAAATGAGGCTATCGATATATTATGTTTTTAAATTGATTTAAATAGTTTTTCAACATAGTCGTATTTAAGACTGAACAACCATTTGTAAAAGTGAACTATCTCCTTGTAACTGAATTTTAGAATAACGAGCTTTTTGCGAATTATAGTGTAGGAAAAAAAATATAAGCATTCATTCATTGTTTTCATCTATGGGATTTTAATGCAACTATTGGAGTTACTTCACTTTTATATTGAAAGTTATGACTAAATGTGATACCATTAGGCAAGAAAAGATGGTTTTAAAAATAGGGAGTTACACCACTTTTACATTGAACGACACATATATTAATTAAACACATTGAAATACAATTTTACAGAGGTAATGCAGCCAGCATGCTTGGGTTCCTGCCTGGAGGGCCGAAGCCTTATCTTATACGCTGTTGCCCGCGACTACGTCTGCGTTGAAAAAGAAAAAAGTAGCCTATCCTATGTCCTGTACGTCTAAATGTTTATGTACCAAGTTTCAAGAAAATCAGTTAATTCGTTTAAGAGTTATACATACATCCAGAAAAAAATTGTAAAAATGGTCAACTTAGTTTCAGTATCATGTATAGAGCCTATAAATACGATATCTCTGAAAACAAAGTAACTTACTCCATGACCAACCCTTACAGATTTATTATTAGTATTGATAACCTATCGAACGACCTTTGAAATTACAAGACAATTTATTATTTAAACAGATTGCCATACAGATTCACATTCACCAAGTGACTAATGCGTAATTGAGATAAATAGTGATATTTATTGATTTCACTTTGACAAAGATTATGAACATTTTAGAGCGAAAATCAGCTCCTTAAATTTTTAAATCGATTGGGACAAAAAACAGCCGACTGGATTAATTTGAAACTGTGTGGGGTTTTTTTGGGTATATTGAACTATAAAAGGCACACTTAACATTTATGATTTTCTTCATATTTTTGATTCAGCGCTTGATTTTTCAAAAACTATCAAAAGCCTATTTTTTATGATTTTTCAAATTCTACATGAAGTATGGAAAAAAATTTTTTTTTAGAAAAATCAATGAAAAGTTCTTGTTGAGAATTCATTCAAGTTTTCAAAAACTTCCTTTAATTTTCTGTGTAGTCTTTGTTTGCTGAGATATTGATGGTCAAAGACGAAATTATCCTTTTCCATTCAAAGACTGATATCTTAGCAAAAAATGGTCGTATCAAGGCCTTCAAAAAGCACAAATTGAAGCTGAATGAACATGTTATGCGATCCATATGATGGTTAAGAAAAAAAAATTCCAAGTCCGTAGATCAAAACGATTTTTTTTTTGTCGGTTGTCGTCTCAAGATTACTCAAAGAAAAATTTTGAAGCAAAAAATTTTGTAGGTCATATTTAAAAACTAGAACTAAAAACATGGAGCTACAATTTGCTTTTTTAAAATTTACCATACGTCAATTCGTCTCCAAGTTACAGCCTGTTGAAAATAACCTAAAAATTTGAATTTTTTTTTGCTCCTTTAATTTTTGTGAGGAGTACCAACAAATCTACCATTTACCTGCCTGCCAACCTTTAATCCCTCGTCTCGTCGACGGGGACAGTCGACTAGGGAGAGTGTGGGACTCGCCCGGTGAAGTGACTTATCACCGGGAATACCCACTAAAACCCCCCGGATTCCACCATCAGCCGGTGATGTGTAGGTCTGAGATGACAGCCGAGGCCCTATTCTCGGATCCCCATACATCGCCACGCTCTCTTCGAATCCAGCTCAGAGGGCGATGGCCTCACTTTAAATTTAGCAACCCACTGGAATACCGTGAGCCGACACGCGTCTTGTTGGGTGTATCAGGGCATCATGTCCCCTTCTGACGCCGAGGTTGTCACGCGACGTGCGCCACGGCATACGCCCGGGCACGTCGGGTCTTCGACGCCTGAGTGGATCAGCCTTTTTTTAACGTTGGGAAATCCTCTTGAATACCCAGCAGTGAAGGGGACACGGCGGGGTTATGCCGGATTCCTACTGGCTAAAACCCAACCATTGATAGGCGGAGTCGTGGGAACGTTATTACACGACTTTGGTGCCCCGCCACGGCTATCCAATGCGGGGTGCCTGTGCTCCCTGTCAGAACCTCGGCGTACCCGAAAGTGGAGGTACGCCGGCCTACTCGGGGGACTTTACGACGGGCGGTAGTCTCCCCCAAGACCACCGCCCGGGTCCCGGTCAGGATGGAACGCGGCGGATATAGGCCACCCGTCTGCGCCCGAGCCTTCTCCGGCGGATTGGCTGGGATCCTCTTCCAGCTGCCTTTCCGCTGCTTCCTTTCGCGACTTAACGTGTTCAAAGAACGTGAGCATCACCTGCTAAGTAAGGTCACTGCCAACCATCGATTTCACGATGACCGGCAGCGAAAGATCGGCGCCCACGACGAGAGTCAGAGCGGCGCGCTGCTCTGCCCATTCTGCGCAGTGTCAACCGCGCAGCCACAATATTGGCATTCCTCCGTCGTGAGTGGACCCGCTCTCACAATCTTAGGCTGAGGCGGAGACGAGCGGAGTGGAGACGAGCGGAGTGGAGACGAGACGTGTGGGGATCGACTAATCATATTACATGAAATCCACGTCTCGTCTCCGCTTGACTGTTTCCATTGAAGCGGAGCGGAGACGAGACGAGACGAGACAACCATTCAGTGGCTTAGCTTGCTCTAGATGGACACTATACCAAATTTTATCGAGAGGCTCTTCTATCCGACCGATTCTATCTAAATGAAAGGTAAAGATTTTTTTATAAAGAAACAAAAAATCTCGCATATTTTTGCCGAAATGCAAAGACTCTAGACTAGACTTTTAAACTCTAAATTCGACAAATTCAGTGTACGGCCTAAAATGTAATTAAGATTTGGGATAACATTTACAAATTTTCGCTTACACACATCTGTGCTCCTGCCATTTGAGGGTCTAACTATTTGTCTATAGAATATTTCACCCCATGTTAACATTATCTGAAAGCAATACCAATAAATACAATAATAAAAAATATTATTTTTACTTCTTATTGACTGTACTGACCTTCGAAACTGACCATTTCGGAATACAACTTCTTATGAATGTGACCTACTCCCATCAAACTACTACAACATGGAACCCGCGTGCCATACAAAACACTACGAATATAAGGAGAGGACTTAGCAGAAAAGCGTAATTTTCGTCGCCTAGTTTGACTACTTAGAGTAAAATCACAAGTTAGATGAAAATACAGTGCATAATAGACTATATGCATCAAACTACTACAACATGGAACACGCGTGCCATACAAAACACTACGAATTTTATGTAACATTTTAAAGTGACATATGCATAGAGCATGAACTGTCATTTAAAACAAAACAAACATAATAATAAGTACGTAATTTAAAGAAAATATGACTTTACGTCAACCCATTAGAGTTTAAAATGAAATAGTAGAAGTTGATCGTTACTACCTTTTACAATTGACGCGTGAAGGCAAGAGTCCGTCATGATTCTGTCAAAGGCGTTCTTTTTATGTGCCGTTTTGGCATTTGTGACGCAAATTCCACTGTAGTATTTCGATGCCTACTCCGCCTAAATTATTAAAATATTCTTCAATACGATCCTTTATGTCTCTAACTATTTGATTAAAGTCCAAAAGAACTCTTCCAGTAATCTGAAGCACTAGTTATCCGTACATCATTCCCGCACCCATAATTCACGGACGCTTTCCCGCAGTTTGGTAGAGAGCCTTCCAAAGAAACGGAACCTACAAAAGGCAGTTTCCCAGCTACTTGGACATCACCAGGAACTACCTTTAAATCGCTAGAGAGATATACTTCCGCGTCTTTCACATTAGCGACAAGATTGTGTTTGATTGGTCTAAATTTGTTCCAATTGAAACAATTTTTGTTATTAAAAGTCAATGGAGAAACATTTGTGGCTGTTCTAAGCCCTAGATCTGAAGGCAATGACTTTTTAGTTGAAGATCTTTTACGGAAATTAAATGGTTTCGACTTCTTATAGTAGGGAGTCGACGCTAGTCTCTTGATAGGAGATTTGCTCGAACATGACTTCTTAGATATGTTTTTCTTGATGGCAGGAATGATGAGGGGCTTCACCCGTTGGCAGTTGTAGGCCTGAAATTAAATTATTTATTATATCGCTGCTTAAAAACTAGAGTGCCATAAAACAAAAAATCCAAAAAAGTTTTTATTGCATAAATACAATCACAATCCTTCATATTGTATGTTGCAAAAAGACATGGTTGTTTTATTCCATATTTAGTATATTTTGATCATTTTTTATATATCAAAAAGTTATTTATATGCTCATATATCTTCTAGTATTTAGTTTATTATAAAAGTAATTAAAACATTTAATGCTACTTAAAAATCGCTTTAACGATGTATAATATGCATATATTTGATATATATCTAATAAGAAAAAAAAAATAGACAAAAATAATTTAATTTTTTTCGATTAGCTCTCCTGTAAAAAGTGTAATTTTGACTTGTGCCCCTTTAGTTTTTAAGCAGCGATATGTACCTATATCATTCATTTAGCTCTCAGATAATCTCAGCTACATAGGCTTCCCCCATATTTTTTTAATAATGGGAGGGGAGCCCACGATGCTAAATGTGCCCACGAGCGTCATGGGAACCTATTGGATTTTTAAGATTAAAGAAAAAAAGTCATATGATGTTTCCCTTTTCAACGGTGGGGTGAGCGTCTACAGGCTCACCCTCACATCAAAAGTTTGTACACGCAGTATTAAGAAAAATCCTCAAAATAATCGTCAGATTAAAAATCAGTCAGATGTCAGAAAATCTGACGCGCTCGAGTATTACAAAACGGCAATCGCCAAAAATCTTTTTTGCATTTCCAAAAAGCTGCCATGAGCTTGCGTTACATCCGAATCGCCTGTGTTTTAAATGGGAGCTTAGTTTGGTATCATTTAACATTTACTCTGAAAATCTGACGCGCTCGAGTAGTATTTAAATTTTTACTCCACCATCCAAACCGACAGATTAACACATATCCGTGATCGGAGACATGTGGGACATATATATTGGCAATATCTGACGCGCTCGAGTAAATCCCAAAATCCTCTCTTGGCCTCCCCTACTATAAGACCGGTCAGAAGTAGCTTGAATCCACCGTCGACCCGCGGCTCTCCGTACTAACACATAAACTTACCAATCCGGTGGATTATGTTAAATAAATAAAATAAAAATAGTTTGACACATTCAAATGGACAGTTGATATATTACATACATTTCTTTTTTGTAAATCAATATTAAAAACTAGCTGATGGCACCGTTGAAAAAGAAAAAAACTAGCCTATCCTGTGTCCTGTACGTCTCAATGTTTATCATGAAATTCAGTTAATTCGTTTAAGAGTTATGAAGGAACATAAAACACCTACACTTACAGATTTATTATTAGTATCGATTGATGATTGTTACTCCCTGATAACGTAGTTATCTACAGGTGAAAGAATTTTTCAAATCGATCCAGTACTTTCGAAGCCTATTCAATTCAAACAAACATACACAAACACACATGTAAAACTTAAAACAATCCTTTTTTGCGTCGGGCGTCAGGGTAAAAAAATTATAATAACCAACCTCGATTAACAATAAACACACGAGAACTGTTAAACACAATTTTAAAGACATTTTGAGTAGCTATTTGAAATAACTATAAATGAATGAAAAAGTATGAGTCAACACTTCACTTTTATGCGTTGAGGTTTGACTCGTTATCGAGTCAGGTGTGAAGCATATCGGGTTGAGACCACAGGCGTTAGCTGTCGCAATATATTTTTATTACAACCTATCGAAAGACCTTTGAAATTACAAGACATATGGGTCGTTCATTGTTTATTTATTTATTTATTTATTTATTTATTTATTTATTTACAATAACATATTATATTTAATTTAATTGGCCATGAAAGCACACACTAGGCTTGCAAGCCTGTATCGTGTGCTTCATGAATTGATTAAAATTTATTTTTTGATATTTAAAATAAATATCTAAAAATAAAATAAAAATAAAAATATTAATTTTAATATTAACAAATTATAAATTACTAAATATACACTAAATTAATAATAAATAGGTACATATAAAAGTAAATGACACAATAAATTTAGAATATAAAATGAGGCTATCGATATATTATGTTTTTAAATTGATTTAAATAGTTTTTCAACATAGTCGTATTTAAGACTGAACAACCATTTGTAAAAGTGAACTATCTCCTTGTAACTGAATTTTAGAATAACGAGCTTTTTGCGAATTATAGTGTAGGAAAAAAAATATAAGCATTCATTCATTGTTTTCATCTATGGGATTTTAATGCAACTATTGGAGTTACTTCACTTTTATATTGAAAGTTATGACTAAATGTGATACCATTAGGCAAGAAAAGATGGTTTTAAAAATAGGGAGTTACACCACTTTTACATTGAACGACACATATATTAATTAAACACATTGAAATACAATTTTACAGAGGTAATGCAGCCAGCATGCTTGGGTTCCTGCCTGGAGGGCCGAAGCCTTATCTTATACGCTGTTGCCCGCGACTACGTCTGCGTTGAAAAAGAAAAAAGTAGCCTATCCTATGTCCTGTACGTCTAAATGTTTATGTACCAAGTTTCAAGAAAATCAGTTAATTCGTTTAAGAGTTATACATACATCCAGAAAAAAATTGTAAAAATGGTCAACTTAGTTTCAGTATCATGTATAGAGCCTATAAATACGATATCTCTGAAAACAAAGTAACTTACTCCATGACCAACCCTTACAGATTTATTATTAGTATTGATAACCTATCGAACGACCTTTGAAATTACAAGACAATTTATTATTTAAACAGATTGCCATACAGATTCACATTCACCAAGTGACTAATGCGTAATTGAGATAAATAGTGATATTTATTGATTTCACTTTGACAAAGATTATGAACATTTTAGAGCGAAAATCAGCTCCTTAAATTTTTAAATCGATTGGGACAAAAAACAGCCGACTGGATTAATTTGAAACTGTGTGGGGTTTTTTTGGGTATATTGAACTATAAAAGGCACACTTAACATTTATGATTTTCTTCATATTTTTGATTCAGCGCTTGATTTTTCAAAAACTATCAAAAGCCTATTTTTTATGATTTTTCAAATTCTACATGAAGTATGGAAAAAAATTTTTTTTTAGAAAAATCAATGAAAAGTTCTTGTTGAGAATTCATTCAAGTTTTCAAAAACTTCCTTTAATTTTCTGTGTAGTCTTTGTTTGCTGAGATATTGATGGTCAAAGACGAAATTATCCTTTTCCATTCAAAGACTGATATCTTAGCAAAAAATGGTCGTATCAAGGCCTTCAAAAAGCACAAATTGAAGCTGAATGAACATGTTATGCGATCCATATGATGGTTAAGAAAAAAAAATTCCAAGTCCGTAGATCAAAACGATTTTTTTTTTGTCGGTTGTCGTCTCAAGATTACTCAAAGAAAAATTTTGAAGCAAAAAATTTTGTAGGTCATATTTAAAAACTAGAACTAAAAACATGGAGCTACAATTTGCTTTTTTAAAATTTACCATACGTCAATTCGTCTCCAAGTTACAGCCTGTTGAAAATAACCTAAAAATTTGAATTTTTTTTTGCTCCTTTAATTTTTGTGAGGAGTACCAACAAATCTACCATTTACCTGCCTGCCAACCTTTAATCCCTCGTCTCGTCGACGGGGACAGTCGACTAGGGAGAGTGTGGGACTCGCCCGGTGAAGTGACTTATCACCGGGAATACCCACTAAAACCCCCCGGATTCCACCATCAGCCGGTGATGTGTAGGTCTGAGATGACAGCCGAGGCCCTATTCTCGGATCCCCATACATCGCCACGCTCTCTTCGAATCCAGCTCAGAGGGCGATGGCCTCACTTTAAATTTAGCAACCCACTGGAATACCGTGAGCCGACACGCGTCTTGTTGGGTGTATCAGGGCATCATGTCCCCTTCTGACGCCGAGGTTGTCACGCGACGTGCGCCACGGCATACGCCCGGGCACGTCGGGTCTTCGACGCCTGAGTGGATCAGCCTTTTTTTAACGTTGGGAAATCCTCTTGAATACCCAGCAGTGAAGGGGACACGGCGGGGTTATGCCGGATTCCTACTGGCTAAAACCCAACCATTGATAGGCGGAGTCGTGGGAACGTTATTACACGACTTTGGTGCCCCGCCACGGCTATCCAATGCGGGGTGCCTGTGCTCCCTGTCAGAACCTCGGCGTACCCGAAAGTGGAGGTACGCCGGCCTACTCGGGGGACTTTACGACGGGCGGTAGTCTCCCCCAAGACCACCGCCCGGGTCCCGGTCAGGATGGAACGCGGCGGATATAGGCCACCCGTCTGCGCCCGAGCCTTCTCCGGCGGATTGGCTGGGATCCTCTTCCAGCTGCCTTTCCGCTGCTTCCTTTCGCGACTTAACGTGTTCAAAGAACGTGAGCATCACCTGCTAAGTAAGGTCACTGCCAACCATCGATTTCACGATGACCGGCAGCGAAAGATCGGCGCCCACGACGAGAGTCAGAGCGGCGCGCTGCTCTGCCCATTCTGCGCAGTGTCAACCGCGCAGCCACAATATTGGCATTCCTCCGTCGTGAGTGGACCCGCTCTCACAATCTTAGGCTGAGGCGGAGACGAGCGGAGTGGAGACGAGCGGAGTGGAGACGAGACGTGTGGGGATCGACTAATCATATTACATGAAATCCACGTCTCGTCTCCGCTTGACTGTTTCCATTGAAGCGGAGCGGAGACGAGATGTGGATTTCATGTAATATGATTGGTCGATCCCCACACGTCTCGTCTCCACTCCGCTCGTCTCCGCCTCAGTGGAGCCGCAGCCTTAGCCTGGAATATTAAAATCGTTAAATGACTGAAGAGACATAAATCAAAAAACATTTTTTAATCCTAATCCATTAAAAATATTAGACGTCAATTGCTTCTCGTATTAAAAATTTCGTATCAACAACCTCTTATCAATCAAACCGTCAAAAGAGGAAACATTTAAAACGATATCAATTAATTCGAAGCAAAATTTTAAAAAATTATAATTTTAATGATAATTACTGAACACCTGCTTTGATATTGATAGTTTTATAATATAAATGAAGTTCTCAATTGTACAAGGATCATTCAGTCAGAATCCGTGTATTGCAACAACCACACAAGATGTCTCTGAAACATTTGTCAGTGATCTGCTTAATTTCATTTTTAATTCAGGTTTGTAACATGCATATTAACAAACATATTAAAACACTGTTTATAATATGTATGTATTTTCAAAAGAAGTAATTTTTGTAGTACCTATATCAACTGTCTGGTATGATAAATCTATAATAAATCTACTAATAATGAATCTGTGTATTGTATTGTATTGTATGTGTATATGTGCCTCCATAACTCTTAAACGAATTGACTGATTTTCATGAAACTTGGTATATAAACATTTAGACATACAGGACACGGGATAGGCTACTTTTTCTTTTTCAACGCGGACGATGTCGCGGGCGCCAGCTAGTACTAATAATAAATCTGTAAGGGTTGGTCATGGAGTAAGTTACTTTGTTTTCGGAGATATCGCGTTTATAGGCTCTATACATGATACTGAAACTAAATTGACGATTTTTAGAATTTTTTTCTGTATATATGTATGTATACTCCATAACTCTTAAACGAATTGACTGATTTTCATGAAACTTGGTATATAAACATTTAGACGTACAGGACACAGGATAGGCTACTTTTTTCTTTTTCAACGGGGACGAAGTCGCGGGCACCATCTAGTTAATAGCATTAGTTGCTTACTGTGGAACTAGATGGAGCTGTGTGGAATGTGTGAAGATATTTATTATTATTATTATTTATTTCAGATGACAGAAAGCAAAACCCTAGTACCAGTTGGAGTTCCGCCCGTGAAATGCTGCATCAACAATCAGAAGGCCTCTTCGCTATTATCCAAATTGCCTAAACCAGAAATGTCGCTATACAGCAAACTTGATATAGCCGGGGAAGCACACGTATTTGGTGTTTTGCCATTCGACGGTGCTGTGGAACTTGGAGGTGTTGTACCTTCCTGTGGAGAAGCTACTAGTCTATATAGCTGCGGTGATGGCATTAATATTATGGGAGATTAGATGTTCTCTAAGAGTATTTTGTATATTTTTAAACATAATTAATAAATTTTAATATAATAGTATTTTGAATTGTTGATCTTTTTTTAAAAAAATCCATACTAGACTAGTATTATAAATGCGAAAGTAACTTTGCGAAGTAACGAACCTTCCGGCACCAGCGGCCCAAAGCTCTCCATACTCTGTCTTGCCCACTGCCACCTCAGCTTAAGGACGCGTATAAAGAGAAATAGCCAATCCTAGATTTGAATTTTATCTAAGTAAACAAAATCTAATTCAATTAATTTTTCAAAATAGATAAATACATTATAAATGAAAGTGAAGACTCGGACAGAAAACATAATATAATGAAATTTTCTCGATAGAAAAAAATCACCAAGTGAGCTCTCATTTCCATCGATTTTAGTTTTATTTTCAAAATTACACACATTACAAAGCTAAAAGTGTATCAGTAATTTCACTTCACATATTATCTAAGGCTGTATATAACAATTTTTCATTCGACATTGTAGTTTACGAATAATTAATATTTAATACTATTGACACTTATGACATTTTTATTCAGCGAGTTGCGCTATCTTCCGTCGCATGTTGTGCGTAGTTGTACATATTTTGTGTCACTGTCATGTCCAAGGGGCCACGCGGGTTAAATTACAAATTTTGTTTGCTTTATACGCACTCTTAACTGATCCACCTAATTTTGTCGGTAACTTTCGTTACGTAATCAATTACGGATCTCTTTATTTCTGAATCGATCTCGTAATATAACTCCGAGCAATAGCCCTCCAAAAATGTAGCTTGAGCGACGTAGAGCTTTCTTACGAGATTCATAGAGAACACGTTTCAGCGCTATATGTCATCACTGGCAACACACATTGGTGGAAAACTGTTGTTTTGAGGCACTGAGGAATTTTATATGAGATGTCTCGGAGCTTCCCGAACGCTGCCAATCCGAGCTCATCTATGTAGGTGTAATTAACACACCTAAACTATTAAGGTTGAGTTTAGACTAACATAGCTTTAAAAGAGGGCATGTTTAAAAAGTGTGAAGTTGTACTTCATGCCGGAGCAGCGCCTAGTTCTCTATGACAAAGATTAGACCCCATATAGAGTACCCATCTCAACTCTGTGCTGGCGCGCCATTTAGCAATTAGCAGCGTCGAATTGCTCGTAATGTTGACTAACCACACAACCAAACGGGTAGAACCACTTAGTGTCCCCGCTGTACAATTATTGTGAGTGCTCCGTTGTACCAATTACTGCAGTTACTTAATTATTAATTGCAATTATCCGGTAAAAAAAAAAACAAATATAAAGTATTAAAACATTATGTTGTTTATTGTATTGTTGCTAAAATTTAATTTAATGACATCCACATGAGCACTTTCCTGCAATAGTGACGCACCCAGCGGCCGGTACTCGTCCACCGAACTCCACTGCTCCACATACGGGCACGCTACCGCTGACGCAAGTGCTCCCAGACACGCCCAGTCTACCAGCAACGCCTATGTTGCCGTGACCATGGCCTCCAGTCACTCCCAATGGATTGCTGTGCACATCCTAGAACAAGAGAGTGACTTAATGACACATCAATAATTATAGTTTGAACTAATCCTTTACATTTGATTTCCTCTTCCTCAAACCAAAATTGAAGTAAAAGTTTATTAATACCTACTAATGATAAATTAGTCAATAAGAATTTTTAATTATTGACTATTGATCCGCTCCTGGCTTCACACCATTTGCAGAAAAAATAGATTCGCCAAGCCTTCCTAGTTAATCACTCTATCCAGGATCCAGAGAACATAGTTTAGAAGAAGTTAGTTGGTACGCAGACAGAGAGGCGTAGAGCCACTAATTTTTATAAATGGAATAGAAAGCAAAATAAGACTATTCACACTCTGATTATTGCAAAAGTCTATAAGTCTGATCAAACATCACGGGTACGATTTTCATCAAGATCAACCTTGGAAATTATGTTATCAAAATTGGTACTATGCGTTTTGCATTCATAAATTGGCCAACTCATCTGGCGACAGTATCCACCCTCTCACGGGAGACCACAATAAAATAACAGCAAGTGTGCTGTTGGTTCGGTGAGTAAGTGAGAGATTAGCATCTATCACGATTCCTTCCAAATTTCTAATCATTTTTTTTTATCAATGTCACCAGAACTTTTGTAAATATAATTGGTTTCAAATGCTTTAATTGGCGGAGATAGCCACTTACATGCAAGTGGACCATCAACTTGCCGACGTAAGCATAAAAAGCAAAATTAAAATATCCATAAGAAACAATAAAACCACATTTCTTACCTGCAAGAAGCAAGCCTGAATAGCGAGAAGTATTACAACGAAAGCAAACATTATTTAAAAATTTGTTTGTACTCGAAAGAACTCAGTAACCAGATTGATTTACTGCACAGAAATTGACGCTTTTTATATATAATCTAAACAATAACCATTGTTTTAATAAATATATGTATAATCTTTGTCTGATAAATCTTATGCATTCCTATTAAATTTCTTATTAAACACAACTTATTTCTTATGTTATGTCCTTCAAATAAACAAAGGAAATGATAAAATATTGGCAGTATAAAAGCGTTTTTAAAAGATTAATTAGACATTCTGTTTCTTTGCTTTGAATACACAACAACTTTTAACACAATGTCTGCCTTCATTGTCTTGTTGATCTGTCTTCAAGTTTGCTTCTTTCAGGTAACTATTCGAACTTCCTAATATTATGACTGCGAAAATTTGTTTGTTGGTTTGTTCCGCTTCCACTAAACTACTGAACGGATCAATATGAAATTTTGCATACATGTTTTCAGCGATAAGAAAAGGACGTAGGTACCTATTATAGAGAACCAAAGTGCTGCTCCTGAGGGATCATCTAAAAATAAAAATAAAAAGATTATTGCCTTATAAAATATTCGAACAACATTAAGCTAGTGTGTTTTATTTTTAAAATTTCATATTGTTTCATTTTATGTTCTTTTATGTATCTAAAAACTTAAAGTAATTACCTATATTTCAAATGTTTTTGACCTAATCATTTTATGCGCCATTTATATTATTTAACCTTTGAGTAAAATTAATTATTTTATAAATAATATTTCAGGATGTACATAGCAATCCATTGGGAGTGACCGGTGGTCATGGTCACGGCAAAATAGGCGTTGCTGGTAGGCTGGGAGTGTCTGGGAGCACGTGCGTCAGTGGCAGCGTACCCGTGTGTGGAGCAGTGGAGTTCGGTGGCCGAGTACCGGCCGCTGGGTGTGTCACTATTGCAGGAAAATGTTCCTGTGGATGTCACTAGGGACCTTATGAAAATAAACTGAGTGATCCTAATACCTGGCTACAAGAATAACTTTTATGAATATATGTATAATTAAATTATAAATGCTTTTTTTTATTAATCAACATTCTAAACTGCATCCTTTATAGTGATTTTGACTAAGGCTTCTACCAAGAGATAAAAAACTTTTTTTTTGTATGCATTGCCAAGTGCTTTTTCCATTGGTCTATGGTGAATTAAGGTGAAAAGCTCCTGTTCCCTTGACCTTAAGGCTATTCCTAGTGAAGTCATTTGGATATAATTGGGGAGCGTGAACATTATCAGCAAGTTATACTTTTTTTGACGGTCCACTTGATGGTAGGTGAGTGCAGTCGCCAAATACCGAGAAGAGTTGACATGTGTTGTAAATGTGGGGATCCTGTGACGCCACAAAAAGTCTTTTTACGTTTCCCAACGTTAAAAAAAATCATCACTTATTTAATTATGAAACCTGTAAAATTTATTTTCTTAAATTTATAAATCTGAAACATTTACAGTTGTTTAGTGAAATAAAAAACATTTCACATTCACTGAAATAAAAAAAGACTTTTATTACCAAATTTTCCAAAGTGTAAGTTAAAAAAAAGAAATGGTTTTTGATAACGTTCTTTATGTTTTAAAAAGTCCTAAGTAAGCACAGAAATTAAGAAACACAAGCTTGCCCATTGTTAACAAAAATCCTGTTCAAATCTAACGTTGTTATAAAAGGTAATGTTCCTGTCACTCGAACTTTTCCTTTGACATTGCAATCAGCGGAAATGGAGACTTCAGTTGGACTTTGGGGCGAATGGCTCAATACTAGAAGACGAAAGCGGTTACGTTTTATTCCATTATTCTCCTGAGACTTCCCAAAAACCAATTGGATCTGAAAAAAAGGTAGTAAATATTACACAAATGTAAACGTACACATACACACTTGTATGTGTGTAATAATTACAAAGTAAATAAAGTTTATTTTATAATTATGACCCGGCCCCGGGTTGGCGCGGATGCAATTTTTTTTTAAATGATATACTCCTCGCTTATTGCTTTTTCTGTTGGTAAAACATACTATGTTGTGTTTAAAGTATTACAGATTCTTAATTTTTCCAATCGCCGTACCCGCCTATGAGCAGTAGAGAATTGAAGCCAAAAAATTACTGTTTGGTTAACATTTATTTAAATACATACATTTTTATGTTAAGCTAGACAGACAGGCTGACGGTCAACTTAATGGTAGATGGCTACCGTCACCTATAAGACAAGCAACGCCACTGGTGCTGCAAGTGCGCTTCCGACTATAGTAGGGTTGGTTTTTAGATAGGGATAAGAAAATGGGCTCTGGCACACCAATATAGTGCGATTGGTTTTTAGGATAAGGATAAGGAAAAATAGAACTTTTGGTGATACCTAAAAAACTATGTACCAAATGTTGTCTAAACTTTGATAAATTCATGTATATTTTTCTCAAGCTATTAGGTCGAGCCATAAACAAAGAGAAGCCTTCCAATTGACGGCACTGAGCGTTTTGAACACTGCTGCTATACTTATTAAATGTAATTTTTCTTCTAAAAGAATTATACATTATACATATGTTAATAAGAGACATAAAAAATCAAGTTCTCACCTCTATTAAACACGTTAAACAAATTGCCAAACTTATAATCCTTAATTTCATATTATATTAAATTCGGATTTGACTTAAGTACAATGAAGCAATATGGAACTCCAAATGAATATGTGGAAATTTCGCAAAACTTCGCTTTATATTGAAAGTAACCTTATCTGTAATTTTGGACAGTAACATAATTGCAAATAAAATATGTTGAAATTATAAACATCAAAAAATGTATGTCGAATTTATCAATATTTCATTACATTCCAACAATCGCTGAAATTAAATAAATTAATAATGTATATTTATTTGCAATTTAACACAACAATTTCTATTATTTCTAACCCCCTTACATTTAAGACAATGAACTAATATAGAAAACTACGCCCTAAATTGTCACAATAAAGTGTGACACACACACACACACACACACACACACACACTCACACACACACACACATTCGCATATAATGTATAATATGTTTATATACATTATTTGTACATATAAACTTTAAGATGCCTAGCCTTGTAATAGGCTATATAAAAAATTAATTAATCTATTATATGTATTTGTAAAATTAATAATGTAAACTGACGGACTCATAAACTGCATCAAAGTTCAGGATTACTTTGAAATGATTTTTTTTAATAAGTATGCAAACTTTTTAGATTAAATTATATAAATATGGAGAGACTGGCTCTTAATCTTAAAAAAAAGGAAAATTTAAAAATAGAACTGCAGTAAAACAAATGAATATAGCCGGGAAAAGAAAATTTACTCGTAGTATCAGATTTGCGTGTTATTTAAAGCAAAGTTTTAAATTGATTCGCATTGATTTTTTATTGAACTATTGTTACCAGCAGAATTGTAGGGTTAGTTTTTTAACTCATCGAGAGTTTTTGAACCATAATATGGATTCTTCGTCCGAACAAGCGGCTCAAATTGTAGCACTGGTGCGGGAGGGCTTGGATCAACGAACGATTGGTAGAAATTTAAATTTAAACCAGTCTACGGTTTCTAGAATATACAGAAGGTTTGTGGAGACAGGTTCTTACAGAAGGAGACGTGGTACAGGCAGGACTCGAGCAACCACCGGTCGTGATGACCGATTTATTGTTACAACTTCCCTGCGAAATCGTTTCCTCACGTCAATTAACATCAAAAAAGGAGCTTAATGAAGTGCGTGGAGTAAATGTGAGTGCACGAACAATAAGAAGAAGGTTAAAGGAAGCGGATAACATCCCTTTTAGACCAGCAAATGGTCCAAATTTGTCTGTAGCTCACAGACAAGCTCGCTTAAGATTTGCGCGTGATCACCTAAATTGGACAGAAGAGCAATGGGCCTCCGTATTGTTCACGGACGAGTGTAGTATATGATTATATGGTGCAGATGGTCGCAGAAGAGTCTATCGTCGACGTGGGGAGCGATATGCTCAAAGTTGCATTGAGGAGCGTGTTCCTTTTGGAGGTGGTTCGTGTATGGTCTGGGGTGGCATATCGATGAACGGGCGAACAGAACTTGTGTTCATAGACATGGTCCGTCAAAACGGTAATAGAGGGGGTTTGACTGCACATCGCTACTTAACAGAGATCTTAGAAGATCACGTGGTGCCTTACATGGGATTCATAGGCGAAAATTTTACTTTAATGCAGGATAATGCCCAGCCGCACGCTGCTGCACAAGTTCGACAATATTGCGAAGAGGTTGGGATACGTACAATGAATTGGCCAGCACGCAGCCCGGATCTTAATCCCATTGAGCATGTTTGGGACAATTTAAAAAGAGCTGTATATGCGAGAAATCCTGTGCCCACGACAGTAGCAGCATTAAGAACAGCACTTTCAGAAGAATGGGACAATATTCCGCAAGATCTTTTAATAACCCTAATAAAATCTATGCGGAACCGATTAGAATCCGTAATAAGGGCACGTGGGGGTAATACACTCTATTAAAACATAAATAAACCCTTGCATAAAGTTTGTGTCTATTGTTAAAACCAATTTTTTTATTAAACCAATTTTCCTTAAATTTCTGTTTTTTCTTCAAAAAAGTCTTAAGGTCCTTTCCAGTACACAAACTTAAACTTAAGGATACGCTGTTTTAAAGTTCACGAACCAATCTAGAGGTTTCAATTTAAATCTGTATAGAAAGTTTGCATACTTGGTTAAAATATTTATTTCAAAGTCGTCTATTACTTTGATGCAGTTTATGAGTCCGCCAGTGTATATTTATTTGCAATTTAACACAACAATTTCTATTATTTCTAACCCCCTTGTTATAAGTTTGACGTAAATCATAATCTCCCAAACGGATGGACCGATTTTGATTTTGATCCGGTTTTGATTGGGATTGACTTGAATTTGGTTACTTCCATGGCATGATAACCTTGACCTGATGCTGCAGCATCAAGTAGTTTTAGATGCCATGCCATAGGGTTTCTTAAAAGATTTTTATGTATTGCAATTTTTTTTAATTCAATCCCAATGGGAAAATTATAATCAAACCTTATTAATTTGGTTATCTGTACTAAAGTCAGGTGATTAATAAAAATCTACTATTAATTTGAAACTCATATATCTGTAATTCTTTTAAACCGTATATACATTTAGACAATTATAGCGTAAAATTTAAACAAAAAAATAAACCTTTTGAGCCATTAGCAGCCATATTATCATGCAACAGTGACGCATCCATCAGCAGGCAAGGTGTTAATAAAATAAAAATAAATTTATGCAGTTAACTCTTTAAAGTTAAAGATTTAACTTTTTCCAGTTAAATATATACAAAATTAAGACATAATCTGAAGGATTAAATATAGCTTAAAATTTTAAAATACTAAAATGAGATTAGGAACTTCAAACGAAGTAACTTAAATTAGGATAATAACATTATTTTGGTTAAGGCGGATGACAGTTCCTGTAAATTTAAAACTAAAATAACAATCAGATCCTTTTTTATGACTGATTTCTGATTGCGTCACTATTGCAGGAAAATGTGAGTGCAAATCGATACAAAAATTTGAGTTTGGCTCTTAAATTCCAAACATCTTAAACTATACTTGTAGAACAATATTCATTCCATTAATAAGAATTAACGATAGAGGAGCTCCAAATTAAACATCTCTTGTGCAGCCAGTAGTAGGTATAACGTTTAAAATCGGTGTTAAGAAGGTCCCTAGTGACATCCACAGGAACATTTTCCTGCAATAGTGACGCATCCAGCGGCCGGTACTCGGCCACCGAACTCCACTGCTCCACACACGGGCACGCTGCCGCTGACGCAAGTGCTCCCAGACACTCCCAGTCTACCAGCAACGCCTATGTTGCCATGACCGTGACCACCAGTCACTCCTAATGGATTGCTTTGCACATCCTGCAAGAAAAGTTATTCACATTTAAGACAATGAACTAATATAGAGGAGTACAATACCCTTATATTTACGTGTTCTCTAACGTCTGGCTCTAATTGTCACCATCAAATAGAAAACTACGCCTAAATTGTCACAATAAAGTGTGACACACACACACACACACATTCGTATATTATGTATAATATGTTTATATACATTATTTGTACATATAAACTTTAAGATGCCTAACCTTGTAATAGGCTATATAAAAATTTAATTAATCTATTATATGTATTTGTAAAATATTAAATGCTGTTAGGTTAGCCATTAAATAAATAAATAAATAAATAAATAAATAAATAAATAAATAAATAAATTGTTGTTTGATTAGGGTTGCTAGAGCGCTTGTGGCTGGCCTCAAAGTGCCGTATTTCCTTCCGACATATTTTTATTACATAATTTATCAATAATCTATCTACGACATTAATTCCATCTATCTATCAATCCCATAAAATAAGGATATTTCACAAATATAAATATTTACCTGAACGAGGAAAGCTTGAACGCAGAGCAACAAGACGATGAAGGAAATCATTTTCAATAAGCTGGTATGTATTCGGAGAACGAAAACAGAATATCTTTAACTATCCCCTACTAACGCTTTTATACTTACAAATTTTATCGTTTTCTTTATGTATTACGATAGATAAAAACAAAAGAATTCATTTAAGGAAAATACAAACAGAATTAAAACTTATATTGACTCCACAGAAAGCTTATCAGACAAAGAAACTAAATATATCAAAGGTATTTGTTAAAAAAATTTTGAATGCACGTGTTGTGTTTTGAAGAAATAATTTTATATAAATTGCCTTTTTAGACAAACACACAAATAGGGTTTTTAGAAATTTCAAGGCGATCCAAGTCGCGGGACACACGCAAGCTAATTTTAATATAAACTTCAAACTATGATTTATAGGATTAAATGGTGTCATTCGATGGGGACAAGGATAGCATTCTTGTCCTATACTATGATTAAAATACTTTTACATTTAGTTACTATTCTGTTTGTCCGATCGAACCAAGTGGCCATAAAAACCGTACTATCTTCGTAGTTCAACACTATAATCGGGAAGGAAAGTCTACATAGTTCAATTGTCGAACCACTTGCTTTTGTGATTCCAGTGGTTCGACTAATCAAACCAACGCGAAAAAAAGTTCACATAGTTCAATCGATCGAACTATCTGGTCGAACTACGGATGTGCAATATCACTAAATATACACTTTTTTGTTACACATCATTCCTCATCCGTTATTAACTGTTACACACCCATATACAAATAAAAAACGACTTCTTCTTCTTGCAGTGCCATCTCCTATCGGAGGTTGGCTATCATCATGGCTATCCTAACACTCGAGGCGGTGGCTCGAAACAGCGATCTGCTACTCTGGCCATACCATTCGTGGAGATTCTCGAGCCAGGAAGAACGTAGTCTGCCCGGCTTGCGTCTACCTTGTATTTTCCCCTGCATGATCAGCTGCAGGAGATTATACTATTCCAGTTTTCTAACTTTTATGGTTTTCAATTCAAAACCTCAACCTTCTTGTTCATTCTCTGCAAAACCGTCTCATTCCTTATCCGATCTGTCCAGGACACCCGTAGCATGCGCCTATATACCCACATCTCAAAAGCTTCTAAGCGTTTGGTAATGGTATTGGTGAGTGTCCAGGCCTCGACCCCGTACAACAACACAGAGAATACGAAGCACCGGACCAAGCGCATACGGGTCAAAATATCGAGCGAACGGTTGCAGAGAAGATGGCTCATCTTCATGAAGCAACTGCGTGCCTGTTCTATACGACACCTTATCTCAATACTGTGATCTTCTTGATCGTTCACTATGCAGCCAAGGTATTTGAAGGAATTAACCCTCTCCAATGGTTGAGCACCCACATAGAGTGGAGCTGTGTATCGTTAATTAGGTCTGTCTACCGTCATATATTTGGTCTTCTTGGCGTTAATATTCAGACCATACTTTATTCTGGTTTCATAACACGATTGAGTAGATATTGCAGGTCTTGTTGCGTAGAAGCAAGAAGTATAATGTCATCAGCATACCGGATGTTGTTTATCGCGCGACCATTTACACTAACCCCAACCCCACACTCATCCAGAGCCTCAGCAATGACTTCCTCAGAATATATGTTGAAAAGAAGAGGAGAGAGCGTACATCCTTGCCTTACACCTCTTAGAATCTTCACCCTCTCAGATAGCTGTCCCTCCACTCGCACTCGTGCTCATTGCTGCCAATACAAATTTTGTATAACCCTTATATCCTTACTATCGATACCTATTTTCTGTAGAATATTAAAAAAACGTCAAGACTATGATTATTTGGTATTTTATGCTTTTATAAGGAGCTTTACTTTTTGTGCTATTTGAAAAAAAAAAAAATAAGGTTCCATTACTATCCTAAGCATAAGTAATATTAATATAAGCATAAAAATTGCAAAATGAGATAGTTTGTTACTCTACTAACCATTTCGAGATTTAGCATACACATTGTGTAAGTTACCAAAAAGAACCTGGAGTACTTTCCGTCCAGAAAAAATGATAGGAGGAAATTGAGAACAAAAGTTTGTATGGAAATAATTTCGATTAGTTTTACCATACATATATTTATATTACAATTTCAGAAAAGGCCCTAATATTTCCTAATGAGAATATTGAAATCGAGGGAAAAAAACTATTTTTTTATAAAATAAAGACAACTTTGACTACGACTCTTCAATTTATTTCTATATAATCTTGTATGACTCGTATCATAAGCAATTCTAAACAATAACTTTTAAAATAAAGATTTTCTTTGTACGATAAACTTTCTGTAAATATGAACACAAAACAAAATAATGTTTGTATTTTTTCGTATTTTTACTTACTCCTTTTTTTATCTTTCATGATTCATAAATGAAACGATAAAAACAGGTAAGTATAAAAGCGTTAGTAGAGAATTGTGAAAGATATTCTGTTTTCGTTCTCCGAATACAAACCAACATATTAAAATGTCTGCCTTCATCGTCTTGTTGCTCTGCGTTCAAGCTTTTCTCATTCAGGTAAATATATTAGTATCGGTTTATTATAAATTATGATCTGTAATAATTTTTTTATATTAATGTATGATGGATTCCTATTTTATGGAATCAATAGATAGATGGAAACTTATATCCATTATTATCCTAATGTCGTGGCGATATGAACAATGTTGTGTTGATGTTGTGTAAATTTCAAGTCAATCTGTCGGCTAGTTTTCGAGTTTTTGAGTAATACACAAACCAACACAACATTTTTATATATGTATATAGATATTACAAGTGGTCAAGTCATAGAAAGAAAGGGATTTTTTTTGTTCTTGTAGGACTCATACATTTCATTGTAATTAATGTGGACAACTTTTCTTGCAGGATGTGCGTAGCAATCCGTTGGGAGTGACCGGTGGTCATGGTCACGGCAACATAGGCGTTGCTGGTAGGCTGGGCGTGTCTGGGAGCACTTGCGTCAGTGGCAGCGTACCCGTGTGTGGAGCAGTGGAGTTCGGTGGACGAGTACCGGCCGCTGGGTGTGTCACTATTGCAGGAAAATGTTCCTGTGGATGTCACTAGGGACCTTATGAAAATAAATTAAGTGATCCTAATATTGGCTACAAGAATAACATTTATGAATAAAATATGTGTATATAATTAAATTATAATATAAACATTGCTTTGTTTATTTTTATTAATTAACATACTATACAGCGTCCTTAATAAGCAGCGATTTTGACTGTGGCTTCTAACCAAGAGATATAAAACTTTTTTTTGTATGCATTGCCAAGTGCTTTTTCCATTAGTGTATGGTGAATTAAGGTGAAAAGCTCCTTTTCTTTTGACCTTAAGGCTATCCCTAGTGAAGTCATTTGGATGTACTTGGGGAGCGTGAACATTATCAGCAAGTTATACTTTTTTTGACGGTCCACTTGATGTTAGGTGGGTGCAGTCGCAAATTACCGAAAAGAGTTGACGTGTGCTGTAAATGTGGGGATCCTGTGACGCCACAAAAAGTCTTTTTACGTTTCCCAACGTTAAAAAAAATCATCACTTATTTATTTATGAAATCTGTAAAATTTATTTTCTTAAATTTATAATTCTGAAACATTCACAGGAATTGACTGAAATCAAAAAAAGACTTTTATTACAAAATTTTCCAAAGGTAAGTTAAAATAAAACAATAGTTTTTAGATAACGTTCTTTATGTTTTAAAAAGTCCTAAGTAAGCACAGAAATTAAGAAACACAAGCTTGCCCATTGTTAACAAAAATCCTGTTCAAATCTAACGATGTTATAAAAGGTAATGTTCCTGTCACTCGAACTTTTCCTTTGACATTGCAATCAGCGGAAATGGAGACTTCAGTTGGACTTTGGGGCGAATAGCTCAATACTAGAAGACGAAAGCGGTTACGTTTTATCCCATTGTTTTCCTGAGATTCCCCAAAAACCAATTGGATCTGAAAATAAAGTAAATATTATCACATGTAAACGTACAATTAAGTTAATTTATAATTATGATCCGCCCCCGGGTTGGCGCGGATGATATTTTTTTTAAATCATATACACAATCCTTCCTCGCTTATTGCTTTTTTTATTGGTGAAACATACTATGTTGTGTTTAAAGTACTACCGATTCTTAATATTTCCAATCGCCGTACCCGCCTATGAACAGTAGAGAATTGAAGTCAAAAAATTACTGTTTGGTTAACATTTATTTAAATACATACATTTAAATACACATTTTTATGTTAAGCTAGACAGACAAGCTGACGGTCAACTTAATGGTAGATGGCTACCGTCACCTATAAGACAAGCAACGCCACTGGTGCTGCAAGTGCGCTTCCGACTATAGTAGGATTGGTTTTTAGATAGGGATAAGAAAATGGGTTCTGGGATCCCAATATAGTACGATTGGTTTTTAGCATAAGGATAAGGAAACTTTTGGTGATACCTTAAAAAACTATGTACCAAATGTTGTCTAAACTTTTTTTTTTCAAATTATTAGGTCGAGCCATAAACAAAGAGAAGCCTTAGGAAATAACCAATTGACGGCATTGAGCTATTTGAACACTGCTGCTATACTTATTAAATGTATTTTTTCTTCTAAAAGAATTATATATTATACATATATTAATAAGAAACATAAAAAATCAAGTTCTCACCTCTATTAAACACGTTAAACAAATTGCCCAACTTAAAATCCTTAATTTCATTTTATATTATGTTCGGATTTCATCTATGTACAATGAAGCAATAAGGAACTCCAAATGAATGTGTGGAAATTTCGCAAAACTTCGCTTTATATTGAAAGTTACCTTATCTGTAATTTTGGACAGTAACACAATTGCAAATAAAATATGTTGAAATATTGAAATATTATAAACATCAAAAAATATGTATGTCAATTTTATCAATATTTCATTACATTCAAACAATCGCTGAAATTAAATAAATAAATAATACATACTAGTAGCCCGCTCCCAGCTTCGCCCGGATTCAAAATAAAAACTATCCTATCTTTTAAGTTTCACTAAATTACACATAGTTACGAAGTTTTATCTAAATAATCTTCATCGTCGACAAACAACGTGACACGAAATTTTTATATACATAGAGATTTGCAATATAAAAAAAATTTGTTATTTTTAACCACCTTGTTATAAGTTTGACATGAATCATATCTCCCAAACGGAAGGACCGATTTTGATCCGGTTTTTACATCTGTTTAGATCATCAGCGCATTTGTTTCCTAATTTAATGGGACTTACTAACTGAATTTAGTATATTGTTACTTCGGTGTTATTTCCATGGCATAGTAACATTGACCTGATGCTGCAGCTTCAAGTAGTTTTAGATGCCATGTCAGCTATTTTCATAGGGTTTCTTAATTTTATTTTGTTTGCTGCAATTTTTTTAATTCAATCCCAATGGAAAATTATAATCAAACCTTATTAAACTGGTTATCTGTGCCAAGTGGTCAGGTGATTTAATAAAAATTCACTGTTAATTTGAAACTCATATATCTGTAATTCTTTTAAATCGTAAATACATTTAGACAATTATAGCGTAAAATTTTAACAAAAAAATAAACCTTTTGAGCCATTAGCAGCCACATTATCATGCAACAGTGACGCATCCATCAGCAGGCAAGGTGTTAATAAAATAAAAATAAATTTATGCAGTTAACTCTTTAAAGTTAAAGATTTAACTTTTTTCAGTTAAATATATACAAAGTTAAGACATAAGCTAAAGAATTAAATATAGCTTAAAATTTTAAAATACTAAAATGAGATCAGGAACTTCAAACGAAGTAACTGAAATTAGGATAACATTATAAATTAATTTGGTTAAGGCGGATGACAGTTCCTGTAAATTTAAAACTAAAAAACAATCACGTCCTTTTTTATGACTGATTTCTGATTGCGTCACTATTGCAGGAAAATGTGAGTGCAAATCGATACAAAAATTTAAGTTTGGCTTTTAAATTCCAAATATCTTAAACTATAATTGTAGAACAATATTCATTCCATTAATAAGAATTAACGATAGAGGAGCTCCAAATTAAACATTTCTTGTGCAGCCAGTAGTAGGTATAACGTTTAAAATCGATGTTCAGAAGGTCCCTAGTGACATCCACAGGAACATTTTCCTGCAATAGTGACGCATCCAGCGGCCGGTACTCGTCCACCGAACTCCACTGCTCCACACACGGGTACGCTGCCACTGACGCATGTGCTCCCAGACACTCCCAGTCTACCAGCAACGCCTATGTTGCCATGACCGTGACCACCAGTCACTCCTAATGGATTGCTTTGCACATCCTGCAAGAAAAGTTATTCACATTTAAGACAATGAATTAATATAGAGGCGTACAATATCCTTATATTTACGTTTTCCAATTGCGGTAATTCAGAAAATTTAGCATTATTCATTCAGTAATCATATACTATACGTCAGGCTCCAATTGTCACCATCAAATAGAAAACTACGCCCTAAATTGTTGTTTGATTAGGATTGCTAGAACGCTTGTGGCTGGCCTCACAGTGCCCTATTTCCTTCCGATTTATCAGTAATATATACCCAATCTATCTACGACATTAATCCCATCTATCTATCAATCCCATAAAATAGGGATATATCACAAATATGAATATTTACCTGAACGAGGAAAGCTTGAACGCAGAGCAATAAGACGATGAAGGAAAACATTTTCAATAAGCTGGTTTGTATTCGGAGTTCGAAAACAGAATATCTTTGACTATTCCCTACTAACGCTTTTATACTTATAAATTTTATCGTTTTCTTTATGCATTACGATAGATAAAACAAAAGAATTCATTTAAGAAAAATACAAACAGAATTAAAACTTATATTGACTTCACAGAAACGTTATCAGACAAAGAAACTAAATATATCAAAGGTAATTGTTAAAATAATTTTGAATACACGTGTGTTTTGAAGAAATAATTTTATATAAATTGCTTTTTTGGACAAACACACAAATAGGGTTTTCAGAAATTTCAAGGCGATCCAAGTCGCGGGACACACGCATTTATAGGATTAAATGGTGTCATACGGTGGGGACAAGGATAGCATTCGTGTCCTATACTATGGTTAAAATACTTTTACATATAGTTACCACACGTCTGTTTGTCCGATAGAACCAAGTAGCCATAAAAACCGTACTATCTTCGTAGTTCAACACTATAATCGGGAAGGAAAGCGTACATAGTTCAATAATAATTGTCGAACCACTTGCTTTTGTGATTCCAGTGGTTCGATTAATCAAACCAACGTGAAAAAAAGTTCACATACTCGTAGTTCAATCGATCGAACTATCTGGTCGAACTACGGTGCTATTTTCACGTCATTTTCTATTTTATGCTTTTATAAGATTTTTATAAGGTTTCGGTTATTGTGCTTACTTTGCTTTATTTTTTGTGCTATTTAAAAATAGATATATTAAGGTTCCAATAGTATCCTAAGCATAACTAATATTAATATAAGCATAATAATAATTACAAAAGTGAGATTGTTTGTTACTCTACTAACTATTTCGAGCTTTAGCATACACATTGTGCAAGTTACCAAAAAGAACCTAGAGTAACTTCCGTCCAAAAAGAATAATAATGCACCATAGGAATTAGGAGGAAATTGCGGGCAAGCTTGTATGAAAATAATTTCGATTAGTTGTACCATACATTTAATTATATCACAATTGCAGAAAAGGCCTTAATATTTTCTAATGAAGTAAGTACCTACTGCTCTCTATAGGGACACTGACGAAATCGAGGGAAAAAACTATTTTTTTATAAAATCATGACAAGTCTGACTACAACTATTAACTTTATTTCTATAGATTCTTGTATAACTCGTATCATAATTAATTCTAAACAATAACTTTTAAAATATGTAGTTTCTTTGTTCGATAAACTTTTTGTGAACATGAACACAATAATGTTTGTATTTTTTTTTAAACTTACTTCTTTTTTTATCTTTCATGATTCATAAATGAAACGATAAAAACATGTAAGTATAAAAGCGTTAGTAGAGAATTGTGAAAGGTATTCTGTTTTCGTTCTCCGAATACAAACCAACATATTAAAATGTCTGCCTTTATCGTCTTGTTGCTCTGCGTTCAAGCTTTTCTCATTCAGGTAAATATATTAGTATCGGTTCATTATAAATTATGATCTGTAAACATTTTTTATATTAATGTATGATGGATTCCTATTTTATGGAATCAATAGATAGATAGAGGCGACATGTTCCTAAGGGAAAAGCCTTAAATAAAGAATAAAAAAATATATAGATGGGAACATATTATTATCCTATGTCGTGGCGATATCAACAATGTTGTGTGAATTTCAAGTCAATCTGTCAGCTAGTTTTCGAGTTTTTGAGTAATACACAAACCAACACAACTTTTTTATATATGTATATATTTTTTAATTTTTTTATTAGTGATGGGTTTGCTCTTGGCCAACAACCAGCTGAGTAGCATGGATAAGGCCTAAGATGGAGCGAGCTCACCCAGAAGATGCCTATTCACTCGAACTTTGAAAAGATTAGGGTTATATAGGCTCGGAAATACGGAAATAATATGTATATAGATATTACAATGTGGTCAAGTCATAGAAAGAAAGGGATTTTTTTTGTTCTTGTAGGCCTCATGCATTTCATTGTTATGAACGTGGACAACTTTTCTTGCAGGATGTGCGTAGTAATCCGTTGGGAGTGACCGGTGGTCATGGTCATGGCAACATAGGCGTTGCTGGTAGACTGGGCGTGTCTGGGAGCACTTGCGTCAGCGGTAGCGTGCCCGTATGTGGCGCAGTGGAGTTCGGTGGACGAGTACCGGCGGCTGGGTGCGTCACTATTGCCGGAAAATGTTCCTGTGGACATCACTAGAGACCTATTGAACACCGACCTTAACTGTTTTTTCTACTGACTAAGCAAGTGCCGTTTAATTTGGGGCTCCTCTATCATTAATTTTCGTTAATGGAATGAATATTCTACGAGTATAATTAAAAATATTTGGAACTTAAAAGAACTTGTTTTTGTATCGATTTGCACTCACATTTTCCTGCAATATAGTAACGCATATGGAACACAGTCATAACAAAGATATTAATGATGAGATTTTAGAGCATTAAATAAATAAATAGTAATTGTAACCCTAAATTTCTTAGTTTCTTCTACTTCCTCCTAACCAAATAAGTTTTCTAATTTTCAGTTACTGCATATAATTTGACATTCTCAATTTCAGTATTTTTATTATACACCTCTTCCTTTCTTAATACCTTCCTAAGCTTTAATCTTACCACGACCTGTACCCAGTGCCGTAAATAGGGCAGTGCCACCGGTGCACAGGAACAGGGCGTAGACCCTGGGGGGGCGCAAGAATGGACAGACCAGGCAGGACTATTATTTTTTCGGTTTGCTCCTGATAAGTTCCCACTGCGCCCCTATAGTGCTCGATTCCAACACATACGTACCTACATGCCAGTATCATCAAAAACGTCTATTAAATTAGAAAGAAGAAAAGAAATAGAAAACATTTATTTGCATACACATGACACACACGAATAAATCTAAAGATAACAAATAATATACATACATTTTTTACATATAAATGAGAATATATGCTTAAATAAAATCCCTATGAGTGTGCGTCATGGCATCAAAAAGGTATCTGGCTCAGCATAAGCTGATGCAAAGCACAGCGCTGATTTTACGCCAGTCCTACTTGAAACTTAACGCCGGCGGAATGTGCGTCGTTATAACATTATTGTTGCAGGAATTTACTACATTCTATAAGTAACAGAACACTACCCCTTATTAGGTCTTCCCCAGTTATCGCTCATACATGCCACAAAATCAAATCAAATACTTGGCTCAAGACTTCATTCACTTTTTTGTTTCTCAATCAGTAAAGCAGTGTATTTATTTTTGAAAGCAAATTTAGACCTGAGATCACGAAGGGGAGGAGGAATATTATTCCAACACTTAGAAGCCAAGTATCGGAAGCTACCACTGAAAGCTGCTGTCGAGCAAAAGGGAACATTCAATGTATTCACCGGACGCCTGCAAACAGAGGAAGGATCACGCCAATTCAATTCACGCAAATTAGACAAAACATCGAGCTAATTTTTTTGGCAGACACAGTAGGTGGTATAATAGGCGAAGTGTCCACTTAACATCAGATGGCTCGTCTGCTTGTTTGCCCACACCTACATCAGTTCTTTAAAAAAATAGATTTTTCTTCCAAAATATTAGATAATTGGTCCACCAACACCAAGTTCCTTTGTGCTTTATTTTATCAACCTGAATGAAATAAAGTAGGCCTATACATAGCATTGCTCTATCTAGGGTACCTATAATATCTAAAAAAAAAAACAAGGGCGCAGTTATAGAAGCTCGCACAGGGCGCAAAAAAGGCTATTTACGGCACTGCCTGTACTTACATAAAAAAGGATAACATTGCCTGTTGATAGATGCCGTCGTTATTGCATGATATTAACGTGGCTGATAATGGCCACAATTTCTTTTTTAAATAGATAAATAGATTTTTTTTGTTAATATTTACTACTAATATATAAAGCTGAAGAGTTTGTTTGTTTGTTTAGTTCTACGCGCTAATCTCTGGAGCTACTAGTTCGAATTGAAAAATTCTTTTTGTGTTGGATAGTCCATTTATCGAGTAAGGCTATAAGGCTATAGAGAACGCGGACGAATTGCGTATGTTTTCATTATTAAAATAATACAGATATAAGAGTTTCAAATTAACAATATATATATTTTTATAACCCAGGTTTGCACCCATGCTGAATAAAATTAGAGATAATAATTTTGTTTTAAGTCTTGAATGCAAAAAAATCTACCTTTTGTCTAAGACTTCGAGTGCGGTAAAATTTTTATTAATTAAAATTTTAATTATTATGGATTAAAAAAAGATTTATTTTTTCTTCTATTAATTTTATCTTTTTTTTAAGGCGTTAAATATTAAGGTAATTTTATTTTAGACGATAATTCGGCAAAAGTACTTTTTTTTTTAATGAAATGTATGTACAGTCGGCCGCATAAGTAGATTAACACATTCAAAAGTGAAAAACAACTGAACACTCAACTTACTTACTTACTTACTTACTTACTGAAGCTTTTTACGATCGTTTTTACATGAAGTTTATTTTGTTCTCAAATCGTAACAACGCCTTTTGGTGCGTTGAGTGTTGTTGTTTTGTACTTTTGAATGTGTTAATCGACTTTTGCGGCCGACTGTACCATTGTCCTTTGTTGTAATAACCCGTGTTGACAAAGTGTCCGCAGAATTTCATAATGACCTAGAAGTGAAAGCGTCAATATAAACACTCAATTTTCATTAGTTATTAAGTTAGGATTGCTTATTCAGTCATGTGTGTTAATGAAATCACTGTAAATTTTAAGTTCATTGTCACCGTCATAATCAAAACAGCTGTAAGCATTATTGACAATAGATCATAATGACGATTACAAATAATATTATTTAAAATAAACAATGAAATTTAATACCGTCAGCAAAAACGTTGTATATGTTAGGTATGTAGGCCAATAAAGTACTATAATCTTAAAAACATTATAAAACATTTATGTATTGTTCTTATAGAAATAATTATAAAACGAAATTTATTGTTTTAAAATTTTATATCTAACTCAAGTAGGTAGTTAACCTACAAAAAGCCTATAAAAAGGTATCTAACCTTTTTATAGGCTTTTTCTTAATATGTACATGGTTCTATGTTTTATCATAGACACATATAGACACATATTATATTACTTACACACAGACCTCTTTAATTAACAAATGATCGTATAACTATAGAAGAAGTTGAAGTTGACAATCTATACTATAAATCCTTACTAATATTATAAATGTGAATGTGAGTTTGTTTGTTACGCTTTCATGCAAAAACTACTGAACCGATCACCATAAAATTTTGCATACACGTTGTCTGAGACACCAGATAGGACATAGGGTACCTTTCATCGTTCAACGCGGACAAAGTCGCGGGCACCAGCTAGTAATATTATAAAGAGGAAAGGTATTATAAGAGGTAGTAGTAGTATGTAGTATCCGTAATATTTCATCAATAGTTAGAATAGAATTTGAATAGAACGGCGCACTTTGGCAGTTCGGGTGCGCCGTCCCAATGAGCAGTGTCCGGTTACGGACCCCCGCGGCGGAGTTGCGGAAGAGTGTTCGTCCGACCTCGCAACTTCACCTTATAGATCATCTTGGATATACCTTATAGATATCTTATAGAACTAAACATCTTGGCGTCCACCAATACCATCTCGGGCAGGAGTCCGACATAACCCACCGGTCTGTCTCCAGGCCGGTGAGTATCCATGATGGATTCCTCTTGTAAAAAAAAAGTACGTACCTAGGATATTATAAAACCAATGCGGAGGGACAGACAGAGAGACGGCGGGGAAATACTTTGTTTTATACTATGTAAAGATTTATCAGTATATCAAGTTTCTTACCGCCACTTTGTATATTACATCATAATAATATATTTGCATGACATGCTCATTCGTTTTATTGTTTAATACCTCAACTAAAAGTGTTGTTGTCTTTCAGAAAGAATATTCCCATATTTTTGATAAATAAAAAAATATTCACAAAGATAAACGACGTAACGTAAAAGCAAACTAGTGTACAAATATAGTATGCGGTCGCGATATGAAAACCTCTATCAAGTCGTAGATTCGTAGTACCTTTTCAACTTGAAGCAAGTACTAAACAAACAACTGAGACATTTCAAATGAAATTTTGGCAGACTGTTACAATTATCGCACCTCTCACCAGGACCACCAGCACCAGGAAAATTCCTGGTGCAAACAAATATCGACTTTAAGGTGACCAACCTTTTCTTATCTCGACTTTACACGGACTCGGCGGAACCCCTCCCCGTGAACCCCATAGTGTATACTAAACTACGAACTTGTTAATGGTAGCAAATTCGAAATAGTGAGTGTTAGACTTTAAAAGAATTTGAAACTAATATCACTTGTTAACAGAGGAGTTTTACTAGGTGTTTTCGAGTAAAACTCGCACTAGTCCCTCAGTTATTCATTATTATTGTAAGCCTACGTTTGCGAGGAGAGTAGTAATATTTGCTATCAGTTCTAATATACACGTAAAAAGATAAAAAGACAATTGCGATGGATGACAAGGCGAAGAGAGATGTTCATTTTGAAATGACATGTACAAAATAACAAAAAGGGACCATCGCTTGCTGTTAATCTTTGATTTATTTTAATGTATTTTAATTTGATTCAATGGATTCAATGATGTCCACACGAACATTTTCCTGCAATAGTGACGCATCCAGCGGCCGGTACTCGTCCACCGAACTCCACTGCTCCACATACGGGCACGCTACCGCTGACGCAAGTGCTCCCAGACACGCCTAGTCTACCAGCAACGCCTATGTTGCCGTGACCATGGCCTCCAGTCACTCCCAATGGATTGCTGTGCACATCCTGTAAGAGAAATTACAAAACATTTTATTGCAATCAAAAGCTTTAGAAAATAAGGTTAGAACCACCACAACAACCAGCCCAAATGACTGGGAAATGCCCTACCATAACTTTTCAGATCCAGACAATAGCCAACTCTGAAATCGCCGGTTATGTCGACCAAATGTTGTGACAAAATCTATAATTTTATTGGAGGTTACTATAAATTTACTATAAGTATATGGTGTAATTATTTGTTTTCCCTAATAAAATAAAATAAAATAAAATAACTTACTTGGACGAAGCAAGCCTGGACGCAAAGCAAAATGATAATGTATCCGTACATGGTTATTAGTTTGTATCTATACGAAGAGTTGATCTACAATGCTTTATAAGTCATCTACTAACACTTTTATACTAGCATGTAAGTATTATCATTTCCTTTGTTTATTTTGAACTGAATAAAAAGTGACTTCATGAACACAGAAGAAACTTTATCAAACAAAGTAACATTGTTGAATATCGTTTCACATTGTGTAAAATTAATATAAAAACCTGAGTCTCTCTTCAGTGAATTATTCTGATTTCAGTCTTCTACATAATACAACTAAATATATAAACATGTTTGCTGGTGTTGTTGTATTTCTTATTATTCAGGCTTGCTTGATTGAGGTAAATATCAACTTGTTTTATCTAATTTTTTTAATTATGTTAAGGTCGAGAGACAGGCTGACGTTTCACTTGATGGTTAATGTCGCCTATAAGCAACGCCATAGAAGAATTAAGGATAAGGGATAAGGAAGGGATGGTAATGGGGAAACACAACAGCACATTTATGCTGTTATTTCACGGTATTCACATCACATTATATGTAACGGGGTGGTTACTTCTGTCAGAATGACTGTGAAACGCAGTGTGCCCTTTGAAGAGCCAACTTTGAAAAATTCATTTCCAAAGTGGACATTATCTATTAAAATTTACAACGACTTATGTATTATAACCATAGTCAACAAATAAATAATTTTGAATTTGAATTTGAAATTTGGAAATTATTTTCAGTTGGCTCTGGTCTCGATCTGAAAAGTAGGAGCAGGGCGCATTGCGTTTCCCAGTAATTTGGGCTGGTCGGCTGCCCGTATTTCTAACCTTATTTTCTAAATCTTTTGTGTTATCATTTCTGTCACAGGATGTGCACAGCAATCCATTGGGAGTGACTGGAGGTCATGGTCACGGCAACATAGGCGTTGCTGGTAGGCTGGGCGTATCTGGGAGCACTTGCGTCAGCGGTAGCGTGCCCGTATGTGGCGCAGTGGAGTTCGGTGGACGAGTACCGGCGGCTGGGTGCGTCACTATTGCCGGAAAATGTTCCTGTGGACATCACTAGAGACCTATTGAACACCGACCTTAACTGTTTTTTCTACTGACTAAGCAAGTGCCGTTTAATTTGGGGCTCCTCTATCATTAATTTTCGTTAATGGAATGAATATTCTACGAGTATAATTAAAAATATTTGGAACTTAAAAGAACTTGTTTTTGTATCGATTTGCACTCACATTTTCCTGCAATATAGTAACGCATATGGAACACAGTCATAACAAAGATATTAATGATGAGATTTTAGAGCATTAAATAAATAAATAGTAATTGTAACCCTAAATTTCTTAGTTTCTTCTACTTCCTCCTAACCAAATAAGTTTTCTAATTTTCAGTTACTGCATATAATTTGACATTCTCAATTTCAGTATTTTTATTATACACCTCTTCCTTTCTTAATACCTTCCTAAGCTTTAATCTTACCACGACCTGTACCCAGTGCCGTAAATAGGGCAGTGCCACCGGTGCACAGGAACAGGGCGTAGACCCTGGGGGGGCGCAAGAATGGACAGACCAGGCAGGACTATTATTTTTTCGGTTTGCTCCTGATAAGTTCCCACTGCGCCCCTATAGTGCTCGATTCCAACACATACGTACCTACATGCCAGTATCATCAAAAACGTCTATTAAATTAGAAAGAAGAAAAGAAATAGAAAACATTTATTTGCATACACATGACACACACGAATAAATCTAAAGATAACAAATAATATACATACATTTTTTACATATAAATGAGAATATATGCTTAAATAAAATCCCTATGAGTGTGCGTCATGGCATCAAAAAGGTATCTGGCTCAGCATAAGCTGATGCAAAGCACAGCGCTGATTTTACGCCAGTCCTACTTGAAACTTAACGCCGGCGGAATGTGCGTCGTTATAACATTATTGTTGCAGGAATTTACTACATTCTATAAGTAACAGAACACTACCCCTTATTAGGTCTTCCCCAGTTATCGCTCATACATGCCACAAAATCAAATCAAATACTTGGCTCAAGACTTCATTCACTTTTTTGTTTCTCAATCAGTAAAGCAGTGTATTTATTTTTGAAAGCAAATTTAGACCTGAGATCACGAAGGGGAGGAGGAATATTATTCCAACACTTAGAAGCCAAGTATCGGAAGCTACCACTGAAAGCTGCTGTCGAGCAAAAGGGAACATTCAATGTATTCACCGGACGCCTGCAAACAGAGGAAGGATCACGCCAATTCAATTCACGCAAATTAGACAAAACATCGAGCTAATTTTTTTGGCAGACACAGTAGGTGGTATAATAGGCGAAGTGTCCACTTAACATCAGATGGCTCGTCTGCTTGTTTGCCCACACCTACATCAGTTCTTTAAAAAAATAGATTTTTCTTCCAAAATATTAGATAATTGGTCCACCAACACCAAGTTCCTTTGTGCTTTATTTTATCAACCTGAATGAAATAAAGTAGGCCTATACATAGCATTGCTCTATCTAGGGTACCTATAATATCTAAAAAAAAAAACAAGGGCGCAGTTATAGAAGCTCGCACAGGGCGCAAAAAAGGCTATTTACGGCACTGCCTGTACTTACATAAAAAAGGATAACATTGCCTGTTGATAGATGCCGTCGTTATTGCATGATATTAACGTGGCTGATAATGGCCACAATTTCTTTTTTAAATAGATAAATAGATTTTTTTTGTTAATATTTACTACTAATATATAAAGCTGAAGAGTTTGTTTGTTTGTTTAGTTCTACGCGCTAATCTCTGGAGCTACTAGTTCGAATTGAAAAATTCTTTTTGTGTTGGATAGTCCATTTATCGAGTAAGGCTATAAGGCTATAGAGAACGCGGACGAATTGCGTATGTTTTCATTATTAAAATAATACAGATATAAGAGTTTCAAATTAACAATATATATATTTTTATAACCCAGGTTTGCACCCATGCTGAATAAAATTAGAGATAATAATTTTGTTTTAAGTCTTGAATGCAAAAAAATCTACCTTTTGTCTAAGACTTCGAGTGCGGTAAAATTTTTATTAATTAAAATTTTAATTATTATGGATTAAAAAAAGATTTATTTTTTCTTCTATTAATTTTATCTTTTTTTTAAGGCGTTAAATATTAAGGTAATTTTATTTTAGACGATAATTCGGCAAAAGTACTTTTTTTTTTAATGAAATGTATGTACAGTCGGCCGCATAAGTAGATTAACACATTCAAAAGTGAAAAACAACTGAACACTCAACTTACTTACTTACTTACTTACTTACTGAAGCTTTTTACGATCGTTTTTACATGAAGTTTATTTTGTTCTCAAATCGTAACAACGCCTTTTGGTGCGTTGAGTGTTGTTGTTTTGTACTTTTGAATGTGTTAATCGACTTTTGCGGCCGACTGTACCATTGTCCTTTGTTGTAATAACCCGTGTTGACAAAGTGTCCGCAGAATTTCATAATGACCTAGAAGTGAAAGCGTCAATATAAACACTCAATTTTCATTAGTTATTAAGTTAGGATTGCTTATTCAGTCATGTGTGTTAATGAAATCACTGTAAATTTTAAGTTCATTGTCACCGTCATAATCAAAACAGCTGTAAGCATTATTGACAATAGATCATAATGACGATTACAAATAATATTATTTAAAATAAACAATGAAATTTAATACCGTCAGCAAAAACGTTGTATATGTTAGGTATGTAGGCCAATAAAGTACTATAATCTTAAAAACATTATAAAACATTTATGTATTGTTCTTATAGAAATAATTATAAAACGAAATTTATTGTTTTAAAATTTTATATCTAACTCAAGTAGGTAGTTAACCTACAAAAAGCCTATAAAAAGGTATCTAACCTTTTTATAGGCTTTTTCTTAATATGTACATGGTTCTATGTTTTATCATAGACACATATAGACACATATTATATTACTTACACACAGACCTCTTTAATTAACAAATGATCGTATAACTATAGAAGAAGTTGAAGTTGACAATCTATACTATAAATCCTTACTAATATTATAAATGTGAATGTGAGTTTGTTTGTTACGCTTTCATGCAAAAACTACTGAACCGATCACCATAAAATTTTGCATACACGTTGTCTGAGACACCAGATAGGACATAGGGTACCTTTCATCGTTCAACGCGGACAAAGTCGCGGGCACCAGCTAGTAATATTATAAAGAGGAAAGGTATTATAAGAGGTAGTAGTAGTATGTAGTATCCGTAATATTTCATCAATAGTTAGAATAGAATTTGAATAGAACGGCGCACTTTGGCAGTTCGGGTGCGCCGTCCCAATGAGCAGTGTCCGGTTACGGACCCCCGCGGCGGAGTTGCGGAAGAGTGTTCGTCCGACCTCGCAACTTCACCTTATAGATCATCTTGGATATACCTTATAGATATCTTATAGAACTAAACATCTTGGCGTCCACCAATACCATCTCGGGCAGGAGTCCGACATAACCCACCGGTCTGTCTCCAGGCCGGTGAGTATCCATGATGGATTCCTCTTGTAAAAAAAAAGTACGTACCTAGGATATTATAAAACCAATGCGGAGGGACAGACAGAGAGACGGCGGGGAAATACTTTGTTTTATACTATGTAAAGATTTATCAGTATATCAAGTTTCTTACCGCCACTTTGTATATTACATCATAATAATATATTTGCATGACATGCTCATTCGTTTTATTGTTTAATACCTCAACTAAAAGTGTTGTTGTCTTTCAGAAAGAATATTCCCATATTTTTGATAAATAAAAAAATATTCACAAAGATAAACGACGTAACGTAAAAGCAAACTAGTGTACAAATATAGTATGCGGTCGCGATATGAAAACCTCTATCAAGTCGTAGATTCGTAGTACCTTTTCAACTTGAAGCAAGTACTAAACAAACAACTGAGACATTTCAAATGAAATTTTGGCAGACTGTTACAATTATCGCACCTCTCACCAGGACCACCAGCACCAGGAAAATTCCTGGTGCAAACAAATATCGACTTTAAGGTGACCAACCTTTTCTTATCTCGACTTTACACGGACTCGGCGGAACCCCTCCCCGTGAACCCCATAGTGTATACTAAACTACGAACTTGTTAATGGTAGCAAATTCGAAATAGTGAGTGTTAGACTTTAAAAGAATTTGAAACTAATATCACTTGTTAACAGAGGAGTTTTACTAGGTGTTTTCGAGTAAAACTCGCACTAGTCCCTCAGTTATTCATTATTATTGTAAGCCTACGTTTGCGAGGAGAGTAGTAATATTTGCTATCAGTTCTAATATACACGTAAAAAGATAAAAAGACAATTGCGATGGATGACAAGGCGAAGAGAGATGTTCATTTTGAAATGACATGTACAAAATAACAAAAAGGGACCATCGCTTGCTGTTAATCTTTGATTTATTTTAATGTATTTTAATTTGATTCAATGGATTCAATGATGTCCACACGAACATTTTCCTGCAATAGTGACGCATCCAGCGGCCGGTACTCGTCCACCGAACTCCACTGCTCCACATACGGGCACGCTACCGCTGACGCAAGTGCTCCCAGACACGCCTAGTCTACCAGCAACGCCTATGTTGCCGTGACCATGGCCTCCAGTCACTCCCAATGGATTGCTGTGCACATCCTGTAAGAGAAATTACAAAACATTTTATTGCAATCAAAAGCTTTAGAAAATAAGGTTAGAACCACCACAACAACCAGCCCAAATGACTGGGAAATGCCCTACCATAACTTTTCAGATCCAGACAATAGCCAACTCTGAAATCGCCGGTTATGTCGACCAAATGTTGTGACAAAATCTATAATTTTATTGGAGGTTACTATAAATTTACTATAAGTATATGGTGTAATTATTTGTTTTCCCTAATAAAATAAAATAAAATAAAATAACTTACTTGGACGAAGCAAGCCTGGACGCAAAGCAAAATGATAATGTATCCGTACATGGTTATTAGTTTGTATCTATACGAAGAGTTGATCTACAATGCTTTATAAGTCATCTACTAACACTTTTATACTAGCATGTAAGTATTATCATTTCCTTTGTTTATTTTGAACTGAATAAAAAGTGACTTCATGAACACAGAAGAAACTTTATCAAACAAAGTAACATTGTTGAATATCGTTTCACATTGTGTAAAATTAATATAAAAACCTGAGTCTCTCTTCAGTGAATTATTCTGATTTCAGTCTTCTACATAATACAACTAAATATATAAACATGTTTGCTGGTGTTGTTGTATTTCTTATTATTCAGGCTTGCTTGATTGAGGTAAATATCAACTTGTTTTATCTAATTTTTTTAATTATGTTAAGGTCGAGAGACAGGCTGACGTTTCACTTGATGGTTAATGTCGCCTATAAGCAACGCCATAGAAGAATTAAGGATAAGGGATAAGGAAGGGATGGTAATGGGGAAACACAACAGCACATTTATGCTGTTATTTCACGGTATTCACATCACATTATATGTAACGGGGTGGTTACTTCTGTCAGAATGACTGTGAAACGCAGTGTGCCCTTTGAAGAGCCAACTTTGAAAAATTCATTTCCAAAGTGGACATTATCTATTAAAATTTACAACGACTTATGTATTATAACCATAGTCAACAAATAAATAATTTTGAATTTGAATTTGAAATTTGGAAATTATTTTCAGTTGGCTCTGGTCTCGATCTGAAAAGTAGGAGCAGGGCGCATTGCGTTTCCCAGTAATTTGGGCTGGTCGGCTGCCCGTATTTCTAACCTTATTTTCTAAATCTTTTGTGTTATCATTTCTGTCACAGGATGTGCACAGCAATCCATTGGGAGTGACTGGAGGTCATGGTCACGGCAACATAGGCGTTGCTGGTAGGCTGGGCGTATCTGGGAGCACTTGCGTCAGCGGTAGCGTGCCCGTATGTGGAGCAGTGGAGTTCGGTGGACGAGTACCGGCCGCTGGATGCGTCACTATTGCAGGAAAATGCTCGTGTGGATGTCATTGACATACTATTGACAAAATGATATCATAATTGAAACGAAAAATAAACTTAATTTATTTACACGTTTACAATATTTACAAACAGGGTCCTTTAAATTCTATTAGAAATGAATTAACACCACATGTGCTAAACTAAATGAAAAGGAGATGACAGAGCCTATTTCCCTATCCTATCCTATCAAGTAAGTTAAAGATCGCCAATGCATTTGAACCATCTCTTGATGTTGCATTTGTTGTTAGTCGACGGTAAAACAGTGACCTCAAACTACTTTTAAATAAACTTTAAAATAAAATAAAAAATACTTTTAAATAATCAATATCGACATTATGTCCTATAACCACATCATTGTGATAATTTGACGTTTGTCAATATTCAGGGAAAATCTGTTTTAACTATATACCAAAAAACAACATTCAGCCAGAACATCATGATCCCCTAAACTAAAACATAGTCATTTTGATTTCTGATAGACGCAAACAATTTCAAATCATCAATATCAATGTGTTATTTAAAGTAATAATAAGTGTGGGGTTAATAACTAATTTCTATAGAATTAACTTTTAAATCAAGATTTTAATAAGTCTTTTAGGAAATCAGGTAAAATAAAAAAATGAATAAATACAATATTATTTTATTAAAATTCAATGAATGCCACTACCACCGCCGCATCCGCAGCAATCGGCGGCAATTGTTACGCAGCCCGCAGCCGGGACTTCCCCGTAATAGTGAACAGTGCCAATGACGGGCACTGTGCCAGCTACGCACGTTGTGCCAGCCACAGGTAGTTCCCCGGCTACACCCACGTTGCCTCGTCCCTTGCCGCCATAAGATCCGATATTGTTACCAATATTTTGACCGTAATTTCCATTATTGCTGTAACCTCCGTAACCGAGTGCTCCGAGGTTTACGTTGCCAAGATTTATTTGAGGTCCTGAACAACACTGTGACAGGGCATTCTGAAACACCATTCAATTTTGATGAGTTTTCATTTCATCATTTAGATTCATTTAGATCATTTAGATCAGGGCTGTCCAAACAGGATACGACCCCGGGCCAATTCGAAGTACTAAATGGATTTGGAGGGCCGCAGATACTACTTAAAAACTACTTCAAATTAAAAAAAAATTACGGCCATAAATATGGGCCGTGCTTTATACAGCCTTGATTTAGATCATTTAGATCAGTGGTTCCTAAACTTATTTTGTCTTTTAGCGCCCCCATTTTTTCATTTATTAATCTTATAATCATTTATAATTTATTATAAATGATTATATATAAATAAATATAATTTACAGGCTATAAAGGACCCTGAGGACCAAATAATCCTCAGGGCTATTTGTAAATCTATAGTTTTTCCTTACCTGTACCAGAAAAACTTGGATGCAAATTAAAACAAAAGTCAAAGAAGACATTTTCACTTGGAAATTAAATGCGGAATGATAATAACATATCTCAAGCACGGTATATATTTAATACAATTTTGCAATAAAAATGGCTAAATAATAATATACGAGTAAATGAGAAAGTGTGCAATAATTTCAATATTTTCAGATAACCTTAAAACTGCCTACTTAGTTTCATTATCTATGGCAAGAATTTTTTTAATCAGCATTTATAATTGCACTTACGTGACATTCTTAGGTAAAATGTGTCTTAATTTCTTACAAAAGGTTTTGTTACAATATTGTTATCGAAGTTGCAAGGTTAAAAGTCAAGGTCAAGAAGAAATAAGGGTAAAAATGTTACTCGTAGGTTTTTTAACATCGAACCCAAAAACGGGGTTTTATAACTTTGATATATGATGCTGTGGTGTCTGTGGAATCGTAGCTCAAAACCTAAACAGATAAACCGTTTTTTAAAAACAAGTATAGACAGAAAGGAAAGGTCCATTCATCCAATTCAAAATTTTGAATTTAGAAATTAAATGGTCAGACCATCAAACTACTACAACATGGAACCCGCGTGCCATACAAAACACTACGAATTTTATGGAACATTTAAAAGTGACATATGCGTAGAGCATGAACTGTCATTTAAAACAAAACAAACATAATAATAAGTACGTAATTTAAAGAAAATGTGACTTTACGTCAACCCATTAGAGTTTAAAATGAAATAGTAGAAGTTGATCGTTACTACCTTTTACTATTGACGCGTGAAGGCAAGAGTCCGCCATGATTCTGTCAAAGGCGTTCTTTTTATGTGCCGCTTTGGCATTTGTGACGCAAATTCCATTGTAGTATTTCGATGGGTCAGACAGACTTCCGCTACAAAAATTTGTAATTTTGAATTTTAAGTCAAATGTCAATAATACGAGCATGCTTGGCACATTTTGAAACTTGCGCGTTCCGACAAATTATTTTTTTTATCTCCATTATTCCTGCAATCTGTCCATAAGACATTTAGCTGGATGTTAAGTGTTTGTAAAAAGACGTGTTTGGAGTAAAATCCAATGATTTGCTCAAATATAATATTATAATACTAGCTGGCTCCCGCGACTTCGTCCGCGTTGAAAAAGAAAAAGTAGCCTATCTTGTGCCCCGTACGTCTAAATGTTTATCTACAAAGTTTCATGAAAATCAGTTAATTCATTTAAGAGTTATGGAGGAACATACATACAGAAAAAATTCTAGAAATCGTCAATTTAGTTTCAGTATCATGTATAGAGTCTATAAACACGATATCTCTGAAAACAAAGTAAATTACTCCATGACCAACCCTTACAGATTTATTATTAGTATTGATTGATTGATGAAAATATACGTTTCCTATAGGTCTTGTGGCGTACGTCTCCTTAGTCTCCTAAAAGCAATGCATATAACAATCGTTCTTACAAACAATCGTATTGAAAATTTAGTCTGTGATCCCTTACTCACTAAAACAAAACACCTGCTGTAGTTACATCACAGTGATGTTCTATAAGGATATTGTTGCTGCCTCCAGACATTTTCCAAGTTTACGACTTCGTTTATTTTAATAAAATCTGTATTATTATGTATTTTACTTACATCTGTTTAATTAAAATAAACATACCTATAGTAAAGCTACAGAGACAACGCAAACAATGTAAACAAACTCGTCCCTCTATTCAACTTCTTCTATAATTTTACTATTTGATTGCCCATAACTTGAAGACGTGTAGATATGGTTTTATAAGTTACGAATGAATGAAGTTTTACCAATATTTGAATGAAGGTTATTTATATTACATTTCCAACTTCTGTTAGTTTCTATATTTATTTTTTAATATAATCGTAGTGTAGTCGAAAAATTTAAGAGAATGGTTCGGATTGAGCACTCGCACCCTCTTTCGCGCAGCAGCTTCCAAGGTCAGAATAGCCATGATGGTCGCCAATATTCGTAGAGAAGTTTCGTGGAGAGAGGCATGCTGAGAAGAAGAAGTGTCGTCAGCCTAGAGAAATGTGTTATGTTGGGTAGGTCATATTGAAAATAAAAGTGGCCCAAGTATACTGCCTTGAGGAACTCCCGACTCATTTATTCTTAAGCTAGATCTACTTGTAACACTAAAAGCTATAGGAGATTTACTCTTATGGACTATTTTTGAAACTTTTATACATTGAATATTAATAATGATTTATTACAATTCAATGTAATTCCTCTAATCTAGTTTGTATTCTAAAATTTTATGGTCGACAAAATCAAATGCTTTGGAGATATCAAAAAATAGGGCAGCGAAATTTGTATTATCATTTGATCCCTGAATTATTGTTTTAATTATATTGAAAAATGCTAGTGTGGTTAAGCTGTTTTTACGAAAACCAAACTGTTCTGGGCTTAACATTAATTTTTTTTCATCGAAATCATTAAGTAGTTTAAGTATTGCTTTATCAATAATTTTTCAAATTATTTGAATTAATGTAGTAATCAATTTCCTTTCGGCCCCCTTTTTAAACAAGGGTAATTGATATTTAAAAACTTTGGAAATATATTATATATCTACTATGTTCAAAAGGCAGGTTCGGCTATCAATTGAGCATTCTTTATTAGCTTGGTGTTAAATTCGTCATAACCTACAGAGTTAGTATTTTTAGGGATTTAATAATATTAATAATATATTTCAAAGCTAACTGTATCTAAATTTTAATGTTACAGCATCTGCGATACTAAGATCTATCCACGTCAAATATATGTACTTGTCATTTGGGCAGTATAACAGTGATCTTCTGTAATCAGAAGACCACTGTGAAATAATAGCATGTGTGCTGATGTGTACTGCCGAAAGACGGGCTTCTGCAACCAATAAAACAGCCAGACGAAAGCCAACATTGAAAAGATCATTGCTAAATTTGGTTTTGCCAGGTATCAGATCCGGGGCCCCAGTTAGAGCGCTAAGGTAAGAATAAGGTTCCCCTCAATCAAAATACATTTTGTAATCAAAATACAAAAAAGAATAAAATATTCAGCCATGTATAAATTGGCTGGCAGACTTACAGGCCCCTTGAAGGTACCACCTGCCGCTTGGCACTGCAATCGGATTTCTCCGCTATCTTCTTCTAAAGCACCTACATAGTTTTCTTTAATGGAAGCAACTATAAACGTGGATGATTTTTATATACAATTTGCAAAGAAATTGCAAAGAAAGGGTCACTATTTTCTCATAAGGTACAAAATAAAAGTAATCAAAACTTCAGTAGCAGTAAATTTTATTCATTCAGAAATGGCCGAGATGTAAGTTCCTCTATATTTTCATTTAATTGGTATTCAATGCCATCCACCGTGACCTGCCCAGCCGTTGTTGCCAGCGCTGTTGATACCGATTTGTCCGTTTCCACAGCAGTAGTTGACTCCAGCCGATCCGCAGGTGGGCAGTTGTCCTTGAAGGCCAACGGCTCCGACGAAAGGCAGCTGACCGCCGACATCCAAGCACCCTTCGATCTGGTTCTCAGAGAGTACGGAGAGACCGTTGGCGGCCTGTGGGGAAGCGCTTTGAACTGGGAATCCACCGCCGCTAGTGCCAGCTCCCAAACCGAGGCCGAGGCCAGAGCCGTATCCACGACCGATTCCAGAACCGCCGCAGCAACACTGTGCGCTGATGTTCTAAAATCGAAAATTAAATATGAGGTAAGGCTGTGAGTAAAATTTCCTTTGACCGTATTATCCATATATTAAGCTCCTCTTTCACCAACTACAAGTAAAGTGTTGATTAGTTACTTTTAGAATTAATTTTCTGTTTTATTGAATTATGCATTCGGTTTACTGCATCATTCGATAGACGATTTTTTTTTATTATTTTTTTCTATTTAGTGTTTGGGACGTTTACCGTACAAACAAAGGTATATTAGCTAAATTATTCCGGTGACAGGTGACTTTAAGTGACGGTTTAGCCTACTTGACTTTGGTGAAAGAGGCGCTAATCCTTACTAATATTATAAATGTGAATGTTTGTTTGTTTATTACGCTTTCACGCAAAAACTACTGAATCTATCACCATGAAATTTTGCATACACGTTATCTGGGACACCAGAAAGGACATAGGGTACCTTTCATCGTTCAACGCGGACGAAGTCGCGGGCACCAACTAGTATGTATATATGTATATAACGAATTCGAATATACTACAAAAAACATTGTACATACAAAAAATCTTTATTCCTTTGACTAATAGAGTAGTGTAATTAAATTTTCGACGTTGATGATAGATATGCAGGTACAACATCAAACTGTACTCATCCCTGTTTTTTTATCACTTTTCTTTAATTGCCTTCGACTGGAAACTTTAAAGCTCAAAATTGGTAAGAGTTTTACCGGCTAGGCATAACATTAAGCGCCTGTTTCACAAACGTCAAGTAGGCCAAACTGTCATTTAAAGTCACCTGTCACCTGGAATAATTTAGATGATATGCCTTTGTTTGTACGGTAAACGTCCCAAATATTAAATAGAAAATAATTAAAAAAAATCGGCTATCGAATGATGCAGTAAACCGAGTGCATAATTCAATATAACAGAAAATTATTTCTAAAAGTAACTAATCAACATTTTACTTGTAGTTTGTCAAACTTATTTTACTTGTAGGCCCTAAGAGAGTGAAGGGACATTAAAGTGACAATGTACCTATTGAAACGAAAACAGACCTATTAAATACTGGCAGGGCACAATAGGTTACGTAACCACCCCCTTACAGAAGACCACCGTGAAAGAACAGCATGTGTGCTTTTGTGTTTCGCGAATTGAATAATTTCGCTAAACCTTCACAATTCCTTCTTAATCCTAATGTACCTGTGGCACCTGTGGCGTTGCTTGTGTTAATGGTGACGGTAGCCACCTACCAGTAAGTGAACCGTCAGACTGTCTGCCAATCTTAATATAAAAATAAATATAATTAAAATACCTGTACGAAGAGAGCCGAAGCGAAAAGGATAATAACTTTGAATGCCATTGTTGTTTTGTTTCAGTAAACCGAATGATTTTTTCCCAAATAATTTTCGCTTTTATACAAAATTTTGTTAGAAAAATTACACAAATTTCACCACAAATTGATAGTGATTTTTCACAAAGCCACTTACTTTTCAATAAAGTCACGTTCACCATTGATGATAAAACGCAGGTGTTTACCACATTTACTCGTATGTTGTTGCTTTACAACTATGTATGTATCGATGTCATATTACTTCACATTAGAGGACTAGTCGCAAACAGTGACAAAACTTATTTAAAGTGTATCTCATCATTTATTTATTTACTAGCTGGCGCCCGCGACTTCGTCCGCGACAAAAAAGAAAAAAGTAGCCTATCCTGTGTCCTGTACGTCTAAATGTTTACCTACCAAGTTTCATGAAAATCAGTTGATTCGTTTAAGAGTTATGGAGGTACATACATACATACAGAAAAAAATTGTAAAAATGGTCAATTTAGTTTCAGTATCATGTATAGAGCCTATAAACACGATATCTCTGAAAACAAAGTAACTTAATCCATGACCAATCCTTGCAGATTTATTATTAGTATTGATTTAATAAAGTACACAGACAGAATGCAATAAATACTCTAAAATACGTGTGATAATTTACTAAATTGCAGTCCTAAAATTGTGTACATATCACGATTAACTTAATTTTAACTAATGATATTAATTAACAATAATATTTACAATCAATAAAACACTAGCCAACTTAAATATTAGCCTTCATCAAATAAAGAAAACCTACTGTCGAATAAATATATTATATCAAGATCAACCTCAGATCCGATCACCATTAAAAGACATGCCATGGGACGACATTAAGGGCGGGTATAAAGAGAAATAGCCAATCCTAGATTTGAATTTTATCTAAGTAAACAAAGTCCAATTTAAAATCTTTTTCAAAATAGATAAATACATTATAAATGAAAGTGAAAACTCGGACAGAAAACATAATATAATGAAATTTTCTCGATAGAAAAAAATCACCAAGTGAACTCTCATTTCATTCGATTTTAGTTTTATTTTCAAAATGACACACATTACAAAGCTAAAAGTGTATCAATAATCTCACTTCACAGATTATCTAATGCTCCATGTATTAATTTTTCATTTGACATTGTAGTTTATAACATTTTTATTGAGCGAGATGCGCCATCTTCCGTCGCATGTTGTGCGTAGTTGTACGTATTTTGTGTCACTGTCATGTCCAAGGGGGCACGCGGGTGAAATTACAAATTTTCTTCGCTTTATACGCACTCTTAAGCTTCCCCGTAAGAAGAAGCCCCGTAAGAAGGGCTGGTCAGAAGAAGCCTTTTTTGCGTGGAAAAATCTGGGAACCATATCCCCACCGACCATGGGGAAATCGGTGGGGTATGTGGTACTTCTACCCACAAAATTTTCTGGCGCCTTCTTTGGGCAGGGGGTTAGGGAACGTTAAGAGGGGACGCGAGTACAGCAGAATTTGAAAAATAGGTATTTGAAGAAATTGTTGCCATCGCGCTGCCCTCCAGCCTTCCCCCGTATTGTGCGATAGGGACTAATGCAGTCAAGACCGATTATACCTACATAATTTTTGACTAAATCGAGGTTTCGTATGCACCTTTTTTCTCCTCTAAAAATTGAGCCTATCGAATAATTTTTACACAAATATTTTTCAAGAATAACGAATCTATGTCCCTATTATTTTTTTTTATCTTAAGTCTTTCAAATTTGTTTTATAGTCGTCTGATTAGGGTGACATAAAAGGGCCATTTATTACGATTTTTGAGAAGTCATATTTTCTTTTGTAATTATATGGTGGAAAAAAAGAAATGATAGGGGCATAGCTTTAGCAGACCTAGATTTTATAACAAAACATTTTTGCTCTAGAAGGATTATCCAGGGAGAAAACAGGGGATTACATTTGTATGGAAAAACGCTGGTAGCGTCCCCTGTTAAGACACGTAACCTTGTCGCCGTGGACAGACGTGCCTCCCCTGCCTTCCCTGGTTGCCCAGAGTTGTGATGTGGAAGTAGTCCACCATGACCCGTGGCCCTTACGAAATGAGAACGTCTGTCCTTGCTGATCCATGATCTGTCATTGTTATCTCATTCTTGCTTTATCTGCACGTGGCTTGTTACCATAAGGAATAACCTCTGACTTGTTTTTCAATATCATCTTGTTGAGTCTGTGGTGCCATATTACAAAATAATAGATGGGTGACCGAGCTTCGCTCGGGCCAATGAAGGGTTTAAAGTTTTTTACATGTAAGAAAGAAAGTCTTTGAAATATTATATTAATAGAAAAAATCAAGAATACTTGAATAAATAATTAATAATTCAAAATATTATAAAGGACCGTTAGAAAAACTACCTAAAACGAATTTTCTCGAAGATAAGTACAGATCGTATACTCAGTTCTTTTGTTTAAGGCTCTTAATGCCTTTAAATCAGTACTTTCTTAAGGTTTGCTTGCTTCGTTTATAGCTACACCAAAAAGCTTGCAAAAAATATGAAAAAAAGGACTGATCCCTCGGGAACAGTCCTTTTTTTCTGGATGAAAGTTAGCCTATGTCCTTCCTGGTGTCCCAGACAACGTGTATGCAAAATTTTATGGTGATCGGTTCAATAGTTTTTGCGTGAAAGTGTAACAAACAAACAAACTCACATTCACATTTATAATATTAGTAAGGATTTTATGACTTTTTATTTGAATGTTGATTACTCTTTCTTCGGAAACTACTTCTAAACTACCCCACGGATTTTAATACGGTTATCACTTGTGGAAAGAGCAATAAACGAGGTTTGTGTATATAAAAAAATGCATCCTGCTGACGAAGCCGGGAGCGGGTCGTTAGTAAAATATAAATAAAGACAATAATAATTAGTTGAATTATTTATTTAATATCAAGCATTATAAAACTTCTTTGTACATTTGAATCAATGCCAGCCATGTCCTGCTCCGAGACCATGACCGTATCCACCAGCCTGGTTGATACCAATCTGACCGTTTCCACAGCAGTAGTTGACTCCAGCTGATCCGCAAGTAGGCAGCTGCCCGCCCAGGTTTACAGCACCGAGGAACGGCAGCTGACCACCAAGGTCTAAGCAACCTTCGATCTGGTTCTCAGAGAGGACTGAAAGACCGTTAACGCCGATCGGAGAAGAGCTCTGTACGGGGAATCCCCCGCCGCTTGAAGCGCCCCCTACGCCGGCTCCTAAGCCGATACCAGTGCCACCATAGCCGCCGTGAGACGGAATGCAGGAGATGTACTGTAGATGAAAAATTAAGTAATGTATATAAAACGTTTTCAGGTATTATTGGGTGGTATATTATTAGGTTGTATACTTTTATAGTAAAACTAGCTGAACTGGTAAACGTTGTTTGCAAAAAAAAAAATTTTTTTTTTTGCGATATGCCACCCTTATCACTTATGGACGAAATACACGATCAATCATTTGGCGTGACGACAAACTGACGTGACGCAACGGCGCGATTTTAAATACAGTGTTTGACATCAAGCCATCAGTTTTTACCATTCACGATCAAATTTTGGCTTCACGTCAGTCAATTTGACGCGATGGACTGATCGTGTATTTCGTCCATTAGGGGTATAAAAAAATATGTAGTGCATGAACTATTCTCAGTAGACACAAAAAAATTCAAGCTGGTTTGGTTACAAAATACAAACACTGTGATACGAGATTTTTTTTGGGGTTAGCAGACCCCCAAAAAAGATGGAAGATGACATCTTCCAAATATGAGGAAATCTTTCTTCTGTAAGTGTAGATGAGTTAGCGGTATAAATAATTATTTTGCTAATTTTGGTGCTAATATAGAATGCACTTTATCAAATCCTGTTCCTTTATTAATATCTGTTTTTTTAATAACTCTACAATTAGTCCCTAGGAGATATTAAATACATAGAAGAAGATAGATTTAATATGTTTAATAACTAGTTTTGAAGTTTTTTATATTTGAATTTATGTTTGTCCTGCATGGACTCCAAAACCGGTTTTAATTTGGTTTTCACTAATGGAAAGAGGGATTTACGAGAAAGGTTTGTATATATAAAAATTGCATCCCGATTTGTATATTTAATAGTAAATATATTGTGATTTAATTACTTAACATATATATAAGCACTAAGCTTAAAAAACCAACCAAACATCTCATTACAGAAAATATGACTACGTCAAACATTGGAGTTTAAAATGAATAGTAGAAGTTGGTCGTTACTACCTTTTACCATTGACTCCGCCATGATTCTGTTTCAGGCGTACTTTTTATGTGCCGTTTTGGCATTTATGATGCAAATTCCATACTTGTCTGTACTTCAATAATCACTTATTATAAAGGTGTCAAACTTACCTCTACCAGGAGAGCAGAAGCGAAAAAGAAGATAACTTTAGACATCATTGTTAACTTTGTTTCTAGCAAAACAATACTTCAATGTTCAACAAGCGAAGTTTATATAGTACACAGAACCATATTCCTACATAATATCATTAATATATTACTTAATTAATTAAATAGAATTTTGGTAAATAATATTTCCAATAACAGAAATTAGGACACGAAATACAAGTATGTTAGTAGAAAATCACGTATTATTTTACAATATATTTTACGTTATCAATATAAAAACAATAACGCAATGCAATGCAATGAGGCCACCATCAAATGATAGCACGCGTGCTTTCTTGAAAGAAAAGAAAAATGTAATTCTAGCCACCTGCTAGAAGTTTGCTAGATAATTCAAAATAAATTCTACACAGGTTTTAGAACACATAATACATAATATGTATTATGTATTATGTGTTTGTTGTTGTGTTTGTTGTATTATGTATTATGTGTTTGATGTTTGACAAACATATTGATAGCATACTATATATTATATAGTATGCTATCAATATGTTTGTCAAACATCTCGGAAGCTTAGGGTAATTCCATGGTAACTCATGTTACATTTTTACTTCCCTATTGAAACTAACAAAGCTAGCATACCATATTTATAATTATATCAACTACCCCCTTAATGGAAATTTCGTGGTTATAAAGCATAAAATGTGGGTCTCGTTTTATTTTGAATTTTCTAGGTTTAGTTTTTTTTAGTTTCAATAAAAATTCCTTTGGCGACATTAGCTTTTAGGCTAGTATGTACCCAATAAAAATTCTGTACCGTTTAAATTAAATAAAAATATTAAAAATAAAATACGTTTTTATTAAATGTCTTACATATGAGATCATTAGCAAAATTAATGGTTTTAGAAACACGCATTTTTTTAGAGAATTAAATAATGGTCACTCATGTTACATGGATTTACCCTTAGTATTCTTAGTAAAAACCCGTTCGAAATTTTTAGGTACTTCGCAACAAATAACTACTTATGTTTTGTATGTAAATGTATGTGACATGACACATATTAAATAAAAAATACACCGCAAACTTTTTTTTAACAATACTAATAATAAATCTATAAGGGTTGGTCATGGAGTAAGTTACTTTGTTTTCAGAGATATCGTGTTTATAGGCTCTAGACATGATACTGAAACTAAATTGTCCATTTTTAGAATTTTTTTCTGTATGTTTGTATGTATGTATGTTCCTCCATAACTCTTAAACGAATCAACTGATTTTCATGAAACTTGGTAGATAAACATTTAGACATACAGGACACAGGATAGGCTACTTTTTTCTTTTTCCTTGTCTTTCCATTATCGACCGTAACGGGTGATATTGCATTCTTTCGAGGTGCCAAGATATTTCCGATGAGTTACTACGTATATTCTAGCACTCTTCGTACAGAATGGCCACAGTATAATCCATACTAATAGGTATTATAAATGTGAAAGTAACTGTCTGTCTATCTGTTATCTTTTCACGCCTTAACTACTCAACCAACCAACTTAGACAAATGTGTGTTCCAAAATAATGATTTTGTTTACAGACTTAGACAATGCTGTAATATAATTTGAAAAAACTGTGTAAAATATATTACTTATCTACTACCGACCCGCTCCCGGTTTCGCCCGGGGTGCATTTTTTTTACGTAAAAACCTTCCCTGATCATCTTTCTATCGATGAGTGAAGACAGAATTAAAATCGGTCCAGCCGTTCTCGAGTTTTGCGCTTAGCGCTATAGTGACTCATTTTTATTTATAAAAGATTTTCTTAATAGTGACATTTATAGACGCTTGAGGCTTCGACCAACAACGTTTTCGCCATTGTCCTTTTGCATGATGATACAAGAAAGGTCACCTTTCATCCAAAAGAAAAGTACTGTTCCTAAGGGATCATCTAAAATAAAATCATCTAAAATAAACATCTTATGTATTATCCAGGAAATAAATTCTTTTGAATTTTTTTTGTGTTTGATTTGCAATCGGTGCAACCATAAACAGATGACAGGACGAGAATGACAGTTACGAGTGTGCCCTCCAGCGAGGATATCTCCTCATTTATTTATTTTTAAATATCTCTTTTCGTTTTAGTCTCCTCTCGTAGGAGGGCGTTGTTAGTCTCACCGCCAGCTTATAGGGTACCTATATGCACTGATTTCCTCTCTGACAGTACACATTTCGAGACGTTTGTGGACTTGTCGCTGCTTAAAAACTAAAGGGCCATAAAACAAAAAAATCCAAAAAAGTTTCTATTGCAAAAATACAATCACAATCTGTCGTATTGTATGTTGCAAAAAGACTTATGGTTGTTTTATTCCATATTTAGTATATTTTTATCATTTTTTATATATTCAAGAGTAACTTTTATATGCTTATATCTCTTCTAGTATTTAGTTTATTATAAAAGTAATTAAAACATTTAATGCTACTTAAAAATACGCTTCTAACGATGTATAATATGCATATATTTGATATATATCTAATAAGAAAAAAATAGACAAAAACTAATTTAATTTTTTTCGATTAGCTCTCCTGTAAAAAGTGTAATTTTGATTTGTGGCCCTTTAGTTTTAAAACAGCGTTGTAATGAACAATGGTACGTTGCAGAGGGTTCGTAATATTATGTTTTGCATTCTCTGCATGTACAAATATTGGAGTTGCTAGCACTACCCTACTAGCAGATACTAGCAGATACAGGATTTTTTTTTATATATATTATAAGCAATTTGTGTCAATGGTCAGTCTACTGTTCCGCCCCATTATCCAATGAAAACTCTTGAATAGAATATTTAGCTCCTCTTTCTTTTTTATTTTTTTTTTATTTTTCAAAAGGTACACCAACAGCACAAAAAAAAAACTTATAATAGGTATAGATAATACAAGGCAATTTTAAGGTATACACAGATAAATTACAAAATAGAAATTGTGACGAATGACAACATATGCATAACTTGACGCGATGGACTGATCGTGTATTTCGTCCATTAGGGGTATAAATAAAAAAATATGTGGTTCATGACCTATTCTCAGTAGACACAAAAAAATTCAAGCTGTTTCAGACGAGTTTGGTTACAAAATACAAACACTGTGATACGAGATTTTTTTTTGGGGTTATAAGACCCCCAAAAAAGATGGAAGATGACATCTTCCAAATATGAGTAAATCTTTCTTCTGTAAGTGATTTAGTAAAGATGATAGTTAGTGGTACAAATTACAAAATAGAAATTGTGACGAATGACAACATATGCATAACTATAACAATTAATATAACATAAACTTAACTTAAATAAAATAAAATAATGAGAAAAAGAGAACAAAATGAAAATAAAAGAAAAACACTCAGTTAAATAGTATAGCTGTCAAATTACGCTTAATTTCTGTCGATTTACAATTAAATATAACAATATCAGCATCAGCACCCAACTCGCTGAACAACATGTTGAGGTTTATACTAGCCCGCCAAAGAAATCTATTCTTGGTCTTTATATGCTGCTTCCACGTCAATCTTAGATCCAGGTTCAGCCCCGAGTATCTAAAACACTAACGCCTGGCCAGTGTTATAGAAACAAGAGGTCAAACGTTATATTGCTTATTTATTTTAATAACCAAAGTTCCAAGTAACATTAAATGCATTACGTCACTACCGTGACTAAAGGGCGAACCTCATACAATATACCTATGGCAACATCTTATCTTCAATACTAATAATAAATCTGTAAGGGTCGGTCATGGAGTAAGTTACTTTGTTTTCAGAGATATCGTGTTTATAGGCTCTATACGTGATACTGAAACTAAATTGACCATTTTTAGAATTTTTTCTGTACATATGTATGTATATTCCTCCATAACTCTTAAACGAATTAACTGATTTTTATGAAACTTGGTACATAAACATTTAGACGTACAGGATACTGGATAGGCTACTTTTTTCTTTTTCAACGCGGACGAAGTCGCGGGCGCCAGCTAGTATCTTATAATTCTTGTATGCCACGACGATCTCGCAAACGTATCTAACGATTTCGACGAAAATCTAGGGTTAGGGGTTTTTTAGGTCTAGAAATCGATCTGTCAGGGTCTTCTCTGCAAGAAAATTCGTTTTAGGTAGTTTATTTAACGGAAAGGTTACAAAAGTAATACCGCTTACTCGTTTTATAATAACAACGCTTAAATACTACATAAATTGAAATTTCTGTTAGTTTAGAAACCTTAAATATATATATATATATATATATAATATGATACCTAAAATATATTATTATAAGGAGTCCCTTTGGGCAAGGTTCCGAAGATACTGGCAGCGTTCCCCCATATTATATATATATATATGTTTATTTTTAAGGTTTCTAGTTTTAGGTTTAATAGTAAGTTTTGTTTTTTATTTAGTGTAGTTATTATATTTAAATGAAATTAAAAAAAATATATTTCAGTTGAGCAAATTTTATTCATTTCTTTAGTTTTTTTCTATTTGTCCATATCATTGTTAGGTATTCAGTGCCATCCACCATGACCTGCCCAGCCGTGGTTGCCAGTATTTTTGATACCGATTTGTCCGTTTCCGCAGCAGTAGTTGACTCCAGCCGATCCGCAGGTGGGCAGTTGTCCTTGAAGGCCAACGGCTCCGACGAAAGGCAGCTGACCGCCGACATCTAAGCACCCTTCGATCTGGTTCTCAGAGAGGACGGAGAGACCGTTGGCGGCCTGTGGGGAAGCGCTTTGGACTGGGAATCCACCGCCGCTAGTGCCAGCTCCCAAACCGAGGCCAGAGCCGGATCCGTATCCAAGACCAAGACCAGAACCGCCACAGCAGCACTGTGCAGCGATTTGCTGTAAAATAAATAAAAAAATAATATGATTATACATTTTGTAATCAGTTTACTGAATTTAAAGACGTATTCGCGTCAAAAGTCTATAGTATCCTGAGGTTCTTTCGAGTTTCGTCTCAGGATCGTCATCTTGGCTTTTTTCCGAAACCCTGGGGTAATTCCATGGTAACTCATGTTACATTTTTAATTCCCTATTGAAACTAACAAAGCTAGCATACCATATTTATATCAACTACCCCCTTAATGGAAATTTCGTTGTTATAAAGCATAAAATGTAGGCCTCGTTTTATTTTGAATTTTTCTAGGTTTAGTTTTTTTTAGTTTCAATAAAAATTGTTGGTAACTCACGTTACCTTTGGCGACATTAGCTTTTAGGCTAGTATATATGTACCCAATAAAAATTCTGTTCCGTTTAAATTAAATAAAAATATTAAAAATCAAATTCGTTTTTATTAAATGTCTTACATATTAGATCATTAGCAAAATTAATGGTTTTAGAAACACGCATGTTTATACAGGTCACTTATGAGGTCACATAATGGTCACTTATGTTACATGGATTTACCCCCTGGTTTTAAATTTATAATGACGATCATAAGAGTTTCTTGTAGAAGCCTAATTGATAAATAATTTTTTTTTGTAAGATGTAATTTGAGACGTTTTGATGGGTTATGAAAGTAACCCCCTGTTTTTAGGAACTATGAATATAGAAACTATAGGTATAACAGAACAACTTATAGGCTTATTACCAACGATATCAATCCTTACTAATATAAATGTGAATGTGAATTTGTTTGTTACGCTTTCACGCAAAAACTACTGAACCGATCACCATGAAATTTTGCATACAGGTTGTCTGGGACACCAGAAAGGACATAGGGTACCTTTCATCGTTCAACGCGGACGAAGTCGCGGGCACCAACTAGTAAATCTAATAAAGCAATTTTGAGTTTAATAATTAGTTGCTTGCCAAAAGTATGAACGAAGTCAAAACTTAGACAGAACAAATTACTTTTTAGAAAAAGAAGAGCTAGAGTATAAAAGGCTTAGTTTACCTGGACCAGGAGGACCGAAGCGAAGAGGAATACAACTTTGAAAGCCATTGTAGAGTCAATAAAGTATTGAATGATCACCAACAACCAATGCTCAGGTTTTTATACATTTCTTTCGTTGCTTACAACACCAATGATTACGTTTTACAATATACTACTTAACGCACGTGAATGTAACAATATCGGACACGTGTTACAAAAGATTATAATGGATCAATAAGTAAGTTGTATAGGTGGCATTATCAAAAATGAATATTTATGGTCTTTTTTTATTAGAGGTGGGTTTGCTCTTAGTCCAGTATCCCTCAAAGGAATTTTTTCTGATTACTAACAGGCTGAAACTTCGTGAGTAGCTTCAGTTTACCGAGACGAACAACTTTTTTCTCTGCGAAAATTCTCAATAGTGGTAGCTAAAGGAGTTAGCAGCATGTTAAAAACTTCGAAGCGTAGGACTGGGAAAACGTACCACTCAATTTGTAGGACTATGCGGCCATTTTATTATACAAATGTTTACTAAGCTGCAGACAAAAAATCAGCTGGTTAGTAATAATTTTTATAACCTTATTATTATGATTTATTGGGAGTGGTTTTTCGGGATGGATATGGTATATGGTATACTTACCAGCTGATTTTTTGTCTGCAGCTTAGTAAACATTTGTATAATAAAATGGCCGCATAGTCCTACAAATTGAGTGGTACGTTTTCCCAGTCCTACAACTACTAACTGTGTAACAAGGATGAGGCCTATGATGGAGCGAACTTACTCAGAATATGCCTATTCACTCCGAATTTGTAAAGATTTGGGTTAAGTATAAGAGCTCGGGTATACAGACGCCAGCAGGGAGTACAAAACCTTGGTAGTGCGTATTATAAAGGATGTTAAGTTCCAACTTCTTGGCATCCAATGCCAACAAAAATGCTTTATTGTTCCTTTTTGCTACTTAAATTCATAAACATATCGCTTGTTTGCGAGAAGCTTGATATAACTCAAAAATAGCAACTTTTGGGTATAAGCATTTGAAAGTTCAAAAATTTAAGTAAGCATATTTCAGTAAATATTTCAAGATTAAATTGTTTTAAATTGTCTTAAATTGTTTTGTTACTTATTACTCTTCATGAAAAACTAACAAAGAAGATAAAAATGCAAGTACTTTAATTATAATTTCAAGTTTTTTGAACAAGGGTACCATTATGTGACGTTATTGTATATAAATAATTTTTAATCTATTAAGTTATTTATAGTTAGGAAAATGGACATTTTTGAGTTATGTCACGCTTCTCGCAAACAAGCGATATGCTGCAATGCGCTGCCGGCCTTACTACTTACTAGAATTAAGAATGGATAGGCAAATATTAGGGTAAAATAAAATTATTTTTGCTTTTCAGTTTTTTCGGCGGTTTAATGTTTAGTTAAAAAGTTTTATTTTATGATTTTTTTTGTGGCTATAATCTACTATTTACTACATGCTTAATTTTTGATTACTTTTTTTTAAATTGTAATAGCATTAAAATCTGTGATTACTCACAGATCATCTGTGATAGTTTACACTATCACCCCCATTTTCCCACCCTTAGGGTAGGATTTTTTTTCCAAATTTATACGAGACCAACTTCGTGGTATACCCTATCCATTAAAAAAAGAATTATCAAAATCAGACTACTTTGTAAAAAGTTTTGCGTGGTCATACGCTACAATCAGTGAGTGAACAATCAATCATCCCCTGTTTTCCTACCCTTAGGGTTGGATTTTTTTTCCAAATTTAAATGGAACTCCTTGGCAGGTGAAAGGGGTTCACCTGCCTTGGCCCTTTCAAATAAAAAAATAATTATCAAAATCGGACTACTCTGTAAAAAGTTATGCGTGATCATACATAAAAAAAAGCGTCGAATTGAGAACCTCCTCTGTTTTGGTTTTTTAGTAGGTTGAAAACAAAGTCCTCCGCCGCGTCTGTGTTTGTCTGTTCGCGATAAACTCAAAAACTAGTGCACCAATTTTCATGCTTTTTTCACCAATGGATAGAGTGGTTCTCGAGGTAGGTTTTAGTATATAATTTACAGTTACGCGGACGAAGTCGCGGGCAGCAGAGCTAGTTAAGTCATAAAATTAGGCACAAAAGCACCTGTGAACATTACTTGTGCTAGGTGACGATAGCCACCTTCATTATCATCAAGTGAACCGTTAACTTGTGTGACGAAGAATATTTAAAAAGAAAACTGTCTTTTTTATTTGATAAGGCTCGCTTTGTTTACCAAGGCACGTTTTCCGTTGCAAAATATAGGTTAATATATCTAGGCACATTTTACTATAAAAGTATTGTAGCGTTTGTTGAAATCATTATTTGTTCAGTTTCCTTTGAACATTAGCAACATGTCTGCCTTCGCTTTTGCCCTTATCTGCGTCCAGGCTCTTCTGATCCAAGTAAATATTATTATTATACACTATTATTTATGTGCACTATATATTTTTAAATGCTTTTACAATTAAAATTAATTAATTAATTAATAATTAATTATTATTAATTATTAATTAATTATATCTAAGTATCTAAGGCCTTAGTATTATCTAAGGCTGTATGTAACAATTTTTCATTTGACATTGTAGTTTACGAATAATTAATATTTAATACTTTTGGCACTTATAACATTGTTATTGAGCGAGATGCGCTATCTTCCGTCGCATGTTGTGCGTAGTTGTACGTATTTTGTGTCACTGTCATGTCCAAGAGGCCATGCGGGTTAAATTACAAATTTTGTTTGCTTTATACCCACTCTTAAGTGCAGTGTTCTTTCACCGCCAGAGCCAAATTCGTAAATATTATGTATCTTATAATCGTTCGTAAGGAGTAAACTCAAGTCGTGCGTCGGAGTTGACACACACACTTTTTTTAATATAAATCTTATGTTTTTTAACAGAACGCCTTCGGCATTCCTCATGGCCTAGGATCTGGAAGTCACGGTTCTTACGGTGGTCAAGGATGTGGTAACATAGGTGTCCACGGTGGTCTTGGAGTCCAAGGTTGCACTTCTGTCTGCGGATCAGTACCGGTTTGTGGCGGTGTGGAATACGGTGGTACCGTTCCTGCTGGTGGCTGCGTAACCATCGCTGGACAATGCTGCGGTTGCGGAGGGTCCGGAAATTGGCACTAAAATGGATGAAAATAATAATGACAACGAAACCGAATAAATGACTTTAATGCAATTTTTTCTTATAATTTAATCTGATACATCTTTTTTATCCTTTTCTCCGCTAACATTTTCTAAATTACACAACTGTATCAAAATGATACAGTCTTCACTAATGGAAAATGCAGAAAAAAATACAATCGTGCGAAGCCGGGCTGAGTCGCTTGTTTGTAATAAATTCAGAAATTAAAATTTAGTAGACACTGTTTTAGTTGGCTCTTGACAAAGAGCTTTCTTTTTCAAGCAGTCACTTGCCTCTATCTTGGAAAGTGGCTAATGTCCACTGTTTGCCTAAGGAGGGTGACCATGCGGATCCTCCAACTATAGACCGATCGCTATTACCTCCTTCCTTTCTGAGGTGATGAAGTAAATAATTAATAAGCAACTTCTGAGGTATCTAGAGGATCATTGCCAGTATGAATTTCAACATGGTCGCTCGATTGGTGATCTTGTTTATTTCACTAACCGTTGGGCCCTATTGTGGCAAATAGGGAGGAGGCTTTGGCGATCGACCTGAACATGGCAGAAGCATTTGACTAGGTCTAGTACCGAGGACTTCTTTTCAAGCCTACGGGATACCCGAGAGATTATTCGATTGGGTTGATGACTTTTTAACTGGTCGGTGTATGTTGCTCTAAGCTAAGAGTATAAGGCAGTTGTCCCACAACCGGCGAGGCGACTATTTTCTCGCTCAAGAAAAGTACAATCCGTACTAATATTATAAATGCGAAAGTTTATATGGATGTTTGTTACTCTTTCACGCAAAAACTACTGAACCGATGCAAACTGAAATTTTGCAAACACGTTGTCTGGGACAACAGAAAGGACATAGGGCACCTTTCATCGTTTAACGCGGACGAAGTCGCGGGCACCAGCTAGTAAGATATACATTCCAAGAAACAAGAACAAAAGAGATGCATATATTAATATAAGTTGATCGCTGACTGTTTAGAATGCCGGCGAGGACTCGCTCCACTAGTTCGTCGCTGAGCGACAAGATTTGTCTGAGAGCGTATTCGCTCAGCGATGCTCGCTTGGCGATCAGGGGCCCTAGCCAAGAGCAAACCAATGCAAACGGGAGCGTTTCGTATTTACGAAACGATAGAAAATAAAGCCCGGTGATTGGTTGTTATAACGCCTACATAAAATTTTGACCAATCACTGGGCTTTGTTTTCTATCGTTTCGTAAATACGCAACGCTCCCGTTTGCATTGGTTTGCTCTTGGCTAGGGGCCCTGGACTCGCCGAGATACCAACCAATGCAGCGGTCATTTCTACCTAGAGTGCGGATCTTGTAGCACTTATGGCGTTACTTGAGTTATAGGCGACGGTAGCCACCTACCATCAAGTGGACCGTCAGCCTGTCTGTCGACTTTAACATAAAAAAAAAGTATTATGAATTCAGAACAATTATGAAACGAGCAGCGGTAATTCTGAAAAAATGGAAGAAAAAAAGGGATATTTTAAGCGAGTGGTGCTAGTAATAGCCCCACAGAACACTCGCATAAAGCCGAGCGACAAAACTATTAACTACACACTCGCTTCTTGCTGCTCGCGAACTCGTTTCTAGTTTCTAACATTAATCGCTTCTCGTTCATCGTCGGCGGTCGGACAACTACCTAACGGTCAATGCCGCTGCCGCGCAAGGTTTTGTCCCATCTCCCACTCTCTTTCTCTTCAACAGCATTCATTGCTATGCAGATGACAGCACTGGGAAAATTAATTAGGAAAGCCGAGCTAATATCCCTCTCTCTGACTTGTAAGAAAACCGATTCCGACTTGTGAAGTCTCAAATTGGGGTTGCTCGAATCTTGTACAATTCAATCCTACAGGGATTGAAATGTACAAAATTGTATATTTTGTATATATGCGGTAAAATATACCGCAAAAAGAAATTGTTCTATTGGTTTACAATCCACTGCTCACACAGCAAAGATTAAAATCACTTATAGTTTATGAAGAGATGTAGCCTCTCTTTGTGTATTCTGCCGGCTCTACAATGGTTAGTGCTCCGATGTGTTGTTCTAAATAATACCTACCTCAAAATTTTACCACCGTACTGCGCTCCGTAGATGCCAAATTCACCCGCATTACTTGGACAAGGGTTAAGGACGCACAGGTCGAATCGGATGCGACTTAGAACTTTGGAAAAATCTCCCTCCCTTCTTAGGTGTTTCCATCTAGCTACAATAATATGGATTTTTCAAGAGAGCAGTATGCAAATTCCTTCAGTTTAAAGCCTGGTTCAGGGAAATGACGGCCAAACTTTAGAACTAAAGAGACACTTAGAGAGAGAAAAAGAGACAAAGAGGGAAACTACTAGACGCTGCAACGTTAAATCATGTCAATGAATCAAGTCCACCATGACATGAAAATATTATAGAAGTACCTAACAGTATAGCAAATTTTAAATCATTAGAACCTGTAAAAGTTAGTGAGAACCCTTCATCAACTGGGAATTGAGCTGATGATCTTCAAAAGACTGAACAGATTAGATTTCATAATTTATAGCTAGGTACCATCTCGATTAAGTCTACTTCAAACAAAAAAAGGATCAAAATTCGTCCATCCGTTTGATAGCTATGAAGCCACATATATTCATACACATATAAAGACACACAAGTGAAATTTATTACACCCGTCTATTGTGTCGGGTGTAGGGGATTAAAACAAATATAATTTTCAATTGAGCATATTTTATTCATTTCATTAGTTTTTTCTCTTTGTCCGTATCAGTGTGGTATTCAGTGCCATCCACCATGACCATGACCGGAGTTTCCAGCACCATTGATGCCAATTCTTCCGTTTCCGCAGCAGTAGTTGACACCAGCCGATCCGCAGGTAGGCAGTTGTCCTTGAAGGCCAACGGCTCCAATGAAAGGCAGTTGACCGCCGACATCCAAGCACCCTTCGATCTGGTTCTCAGAGAGGACGGAGAGACCGTTGGCGGCCTGTGGTGAAGCGCTTTGGACTGGGAATCCACCGCCACTAGTGCCTACTCCCAAACCGAGGCCAGAGCCGGATCCGTATCCAAGACCGAGACCAGAACCGCCACAGCAGCACTGTGCGGCGATTTGCTGTAATATAAATAAAAAAAAAATATACATTTTGTTATGCAGCTTAATTTAAAGGAGAAAATAGAAAATTTCTTGTAAGTTGTAAATTAGGATGTTATTGATATAATTATTTTAATTTATTTGGCCAAAGAGCAAATGAATATAGGAGCTATAGAACTATATAAAGTATCAAATGAAGAAGACTGTATATTTATATGTGTAACGTTAGGTACAGTCGGCCGCATAAGTCGATTAACACATTCAAAAGTACAAAACAAGTCGAAACTTAACGACAACAAAATATCCAGCCTCCTAAGTATTAGACCCTTAAAATTTTCAATAAAAAAATAAATAAAAAAATTCAACACCTGACAAAAAATTATTTGCAATACAGATTGGTGGGCAAAAGCCAGAAAAATATATATGTGTAATCTATCAATCGATTTATCCAAAGGATTAGGGTAGAAAAGAAAATTTTCAAGTTTACCTGGACCAGGAGGACCGAAGCGAAGAGGAATACAACTTTGAAAGCCATTGTAGTCAATTAATGTATTGAATGATTTCCAACAACCAATGCTCAGGTTTTTATACATTTCTTTCGTTGCTTACAACACCAATGATTACGTTTTACAATATACTACCTAACGCACGTGAATGTAACAATATCGGACACGTGTTACAATAGATTAGAATGTATCAATAAGTAAGTCGTACAGGTAGCAGTGTTCTAAATGATTATGGTCTTATCTAAATTCCAAATTCTTGGCATCTAATCCCAACAAAAATTCTTTTTTGTTTCGTTTTTGCTAATGAAGCACATCAAGTCTGACAACATATGTGTCGTTCATTGTAAAAGTGAATTATCTCCTTGTAACTGAATTTTAGAATAACGAGCTTTTTGCGAATTATAGTGTAGGAAAAAAAATATAAGCATTCATTCATTGTTTTCATCTATGGGATTTTTAATGCAACTATTGGAGTTACTTCACTTTTTTATTGAAAGATATGACTAAATGTGATACCATTAGGCAAGAAAATATGTTTTTAAAAATAGGGAGTTACACCACTTTTACAATGAACGACACATATGTCGATTTCACTGTTACTTTCTTTATACTTAGATCGACAGAGAGACTCGTTACGGATACCATCAAATGATTGATGGAACAACAAATGTAAATCTAACCACACAAGCAACGCCACACGTGCTATGAGGTGTGTTGCCGACTATACTTAGTGGGATTAAGGATCAGGAATTAGGAAGATTGGGGAAATGGGCTCTGGCATATATAATATTTGGCATACTAGCTGGTGCCCGCCAGAAGGTACCCTATGTCCTTTCTGGTGTCCCAGACAAAGTGTATGCAAAATTTCATCGTGATCGGCTTAGTAGTTTTTGCGTGAAAGCGTAACAAACAAACATTTAAACAAACTCAAATTCACATTTATAATCTTAGTTTAAATATATTTAATAATCTATACTTTACTTTTTATATAAAGCTGAAGAGTTTGTTTGTTTGTTTGGTTTTACGCGCTAATCTCAGGAACTATTGGTTCGAATTGAAAAATTATTTTTGAATTCGATACATCGAAATACAATGGAATTTGCGTCACAAATGCCAAAGCGGCACATAAAAAGAACGCCTTTGACAGAATCATGGCGGACTCTTGCCTTCACGCGTCAATGGTAAAAGGTAGTAACGATCAACTTCTACTATTTCATTTTAAACTCTAATGGGTTGACGTATAGTCACATTTTCTTTATATTACGTACTTATTATTATGTTTGTTTTGTTATAAATGACAGTTCATGCTCTACGCATATTCACTTTTAAATGTTTCATAAAATTCATAGTGTTTTGTACGGCACGCGTGTTCCATGTTGTAGTAGTTTGATGGTTAGATAGTCCATTTATCGAGGAAGGTTATAGGTTATAGAGAACGCGGACGAAGTCGCGGGCACCAGCTAGTCTGTCATAAAATGGGCCGTCAACTTGTTTGACGACGAATTTTTAAAAAGAAAACTGTATTTTATTATTTGATAAGCCTCGCTTAGTTCTTTACAAGTCACGTTCTCTGTTGCAAAATATAGGTTAATATATCTATTCACATTTTAATATAAAAGGATTGTAGCGTTTATTGAAATCATTAATTGTTCAGTTTCCTTTGAACATTAGCAACATGTCTGCCTTCGCTTTTGCCCTTATCTGCGTCCAGGCTCTTCTGATCCAAGTAAATATCATTTTTGTCTATTTCTTTTTTTCTAATTACACCGAAGGTCTATGTATGACCTGTGCGTCTTTTTTTTATGTTAAGGTCGACAGACAAGCTGACGGTCCACTTGATGGTAGGTGGCCACCGTCGCCTATAACACAAGCAACGCCATAAGTACTACAAGTGCGCTGCCGACCATAGAAGGTTTAAGGATAAGGGATAAGGGAGGGGTGGGATAATGGGCTCTGGCATCCTTTACTCACTCACCGAAACACAGCACATAATGCTGTTATTTCACGGTGGTATTCCTTAAGGTGGTGGTTACTGCCGCCAGACGGGCTGCCCAAATGACTGCGAAACGCAGTGTGCCCTTTTTTTTTTTTTTTTGACGCTAGGAAATGCGTTACGCATACACACACCGTCTGGGGGACGGTGTGGTTATGTGGGACTCCCCTCCCCCTAATGAGGGAGTTATACCCACTAAAACCAAGCGGCGGCCTTCCACAGCAGCAGGAGGATCCTGGGCTCGCATTAGCGCACCAGGGCCCTCCCCCGCTATGCCCTCCGCTTTATGGAAGGGCATCTCCCAGAGTGTGTGTGTGTAGTTTTAGTGGTAGTGTGCCCTACCACTAAACAGTTTTGCCAGTTTTTGACAAGTTTTCTTGTCCACAAATTACAAGTCGCCCAGCCAGCTAAGGAGAGAGTATATACTTGCTTGACATTCTTCCACGGATATAATTCGGAGTACTGAAGTGGTAGAAATCACCCAAAGAATCAGTGGTCTGCTTAGATGGTTGACGAAACCCTTTGTCGTCAACCACCTCCGTGGTTCGTTTCCTGGCAGGACCAAAATAAACTCATCATAGTTAATTTTGGCCTAGAGTTGAAAAGTAGTGGCAGGGCACACTTCGGTCCGCAAACAATGGAATAAGGGTCCCAGATACAATAAAATTACTCTATCCTTTCCTAGTTCCTTGAAGCGGTACTTCGGCAACGCAATTGCAGCACCTGTGGCGTTGCTTTAGCGACTAAAATGCTAGTTAGACTGTACCTTTTATAACAGCGGGTCAAATGGGACATACAAAAGACTAGAGAAGGGCCTAGTGTGAGTTTTATTCGCACTAAACGTCAATTAAAGTCTGTTTTTTTAATCTCAGACAAAAATGACTTTTGCATACATGTAATGTATACAATGCATGTCACATGTAATGTCATTTTTGTCTCTTGAGATTAAAAAACCAACTTTAGTATGAGAATGAAGCAGGACCTACACGTGCGCCATGCTTCATTCTTATACTAATTGACGTTTACGCGTTCAACGCTTTTGATCGAGTAAAACTCGCAATAGGCCCTCGGGTCATACGAGCACTTTTTCGTAGATAGGGTCAAAATTTGTGGCTCCAAAGGGTCCGAAGCCTACTTGTGTTATAGACTTTTCGACGGTAGCTACATCAATGCATTCAAATGAGCAACCATTACCTAAAAGTGTTATTAATTTGCATTTTAGACAAAAAAGATCAGCTCGTTTGTTGAGATTAAGCATCTCATAGCTCTTACAACACGGTTTGTGCTCTTGTCAGGCTAATCAAAATTGAATATATTATGTTAGAAAATATTTATAAAACCTGGGCAATAGTATTCACAGGGAACAAGAATGTTCGCTTCATAGACTTCTGTGATTAAAGCATTTATGTCTTTTTTAATATAAATCTTATGTTTTTTAACAGAACGCCTTCGGCATTCCTCTTGGTCATGGATCTGGAAGTCACGGTTCTTATGGTGGTAAAGGATGTGGTAACATAGGTGTCCACGGTGGTCTTGGAGTCCAAGGTTGCACTTCTGTCTGCGGATCAGTACCGGTTTGTGGCGGTGTGGAATACGGTGGTACCGTTCCTGCTGGTGGCTGCGTAACCATCGCTGGACAATGCTGCGGTTGCGGAGGGTCCGGAAATTGGCACTGAAATGGATGAAAAGTATAATGACAACGAAACCGAATAAACGATTTTAATGCAAACGAATTTCTTAAATTTTAAATTTGCTATTGAACTTGGGTAGTTCACACCTTTTTTCCTTTTTTCCGCTAACTTTTTGTAATCACCCAACGGATTTTGGTACTCTTTTTACTAGTGGAACGAGGAAGGGTTGTGTATATGGTTTGCAGAAAAAATTGCCAAAGCCGGAGGCTAGTTATATAAATAACTAGCGACTCACTCCTACTTCGCACTGGGTAAGCTACTTCATGTGCAAAAGTGACACGAATGTAACCAATTATCGATTTTAATGAATTGGAGTTAGTATTGACAAACTCATATAAAGTCTTACAACTAAATCAACATTAGCCGGTACGAAAATAACCTAGGTGCACTAAGATAAGATTTTTCTGAAAGTGATAAAGTATCATAGACATGCCATATTTCATAACCTACATAGAATGGTGCTTTCAAAAAGATCTAGGTTACATTGAGCTCTTATACTGGCTTTCTATGGCATGGTCTAAATGAATTGATAAAATTGATTGCTAGAGACCCGCTACCGGCTTCGCACGGGTGCAATTTTGCACAGCAGCGGGTAGTTAAGCACGGGCGAGGGTGGCGAACCCGTTGTCGCGTCGCGTTGAAGCGAGTCCGCTTAAATTTATTTCCTCGCTCGTAGTTTTTAATTTAAGAGTGCGTATAAAGCAAACAAAATTTGTCATTTCACCCGCGTGGCCCCTTGGACATGACAGTGACACAAAATATGTAGAACTACGCACAACATGCGACGGAACATAGCGCATCTCGCTCAATAAAAATGTTATAAATGCCAAAAGTATTAAATACTAATTATTCGTAAACTACAATGTTAAATGAGAAATTGATACATAAAGCATTAGATAATCTGAGAAGTGAGATTACTGATACACTTTTAGCTTTGTAATGTGTGTCATTTTGGAAATAAAACTAAAATCGATGGAAATGATAGCTCACTTGGTGATTTTTTTCTATCGAGAAAATTTGATTATAATTTATGTTTTCTGTCCGAGTCTTCACTTTCATTTATAATGTATTTATCTATTTTGAAAAAGTTTTTAAATTGGACTTTGTTTACTTAGATAAAATTCAAATCTAGGATTGGCTATTTCTCTTTATACGCGTCCTTAAGTTAACTCCCAAAATATTCATGGTGTAAAGGTCTATTAAGAATATTGTGTATGAAATGCTCAACGTAACTAACGTATTTAATTTTAAAATAATTAAAACTGTATCAGCCTAAATATACTTCATTTTTTTTAGAAGTTAGAAAGGGTTTTATACTCGTAAGCTATCCTTAAAAGACATATCGCTGCTTAAAAACTAAAGGGCCACAAATCAAAATTACACTTTTTACAGGAGAGCTAATCGAAAAAAAAAAAATTTTTGTCTATTTTTTTTCTTATTAGATATATAATTATCAAAGACATCGTTAGAAGCGTATTTTTAAGTAGCATTAAATGTTTTAATTACTTTTATAATAAACTGAATACTAGAAGAGATATAAGCATATATAAGTTACTTTTGAATATATAAAAAATGATTCAAATATACTAGATATGGAATAAAACAACCGTAAGTCTTTTTGCAACATGCAATATGAAGGACTGTGATTGTATTTTTGCAATAAAAACATTTTTGGATTTTATGTTTTATGGCCCTTTAGTTTTTAAGCAGCGATATGCTAATCGCGGACTTTTTGTTAACTTATAAAAAGAAAACAAACCCGCTAGACGGCTTGATTTTTTCCGACACCTTCAACAATCATCGTCATATTTTGATCAATTTACACAAAATTTACTCAGGATTCAGGAATAACTCTGTTGATAGATGAAAAACGAACGACCGTTCAGTAGTTTTTGAGATCTTCGCAAACATACATATCTACAGTCAAGCGGACAAACGCAGAGGGGATTTTGTTTTATAATGTATAAGGATAATTTGAGTCTCTACTACATATGCAGTCCATACGCGTTGCAGTGATTTATTCTCCTATGATGAAGTCATGCGATCGAACGATAAAATTATTGGCCACGAAGTTTACAGGATTAGGCCTGTTGTAAATACTAATGTAAACATACTTTTTTCTATTTTATTATTTAAAAAGATATTATAGAATATGATGATTGTTACCAAGGAAATATAAATAAACAACACGTTCGTAACAACATCTTTTTCTTTAAGTATTTATTTTTGCATACAATATATCATCTTTTTATCATTTCACAACAAGGCCTTTATTTTTAAAATAATACGAGTATTGTATAAGCGCCTCTTTCACCAACTACAAATAAAGTGTTGATTAGTTACTTTTAGAAATAATTTTCTATTTTATTGAATTATGCACTCGGTTTACTGCATCATTCGATAGCCGATTTTTTATTATTATTTTTTTATTTAATGTTTGGGAAGTTTACCGTACAAACAAAGGTATATCAGCTAAATTATTCCCGGTGACAGGTGACTTTAAGTGACGGTTTATGGACGAAATATACGATAGAGCGTTTGGCGTGACGACAAAATGACGTGAGGCAACGGCGCGAATTTTACATACAGTTTTTGACATCAAGCCATCAGTTTTTACAATTCACGATCAAATTTTGGCTTCACGCCAGTTAATTTGACGCGATGGACTGACCGTGTATTTGGTCCATTAGCCTACTTGACGTTCGTGAAAGAGGCGCTAAGATTTTTAAAATTGTAAACTTATTCTTGAAAATTTTGTACAAAAAAACTACTTTTCCTTTGTTACCTACAGAAATTGTTGGCCACTTTCTTTTGAAAGAGGATATTAGTATATAAAGACTGGGTACAATTTTTAATAAAATATTTTTGTAACTTTTAACACATATATATATTTTTTAAATCAAAAAGCATAACAATCAATAAACAGTTCTAAATCAATGCCAGCCATGTCCTGCTCCGAGACCATGACCGTTTCCACCAGCCTGGTTGATACCAGTCTGACCGTTTCCACAGCAGTAGTTGACTCCAGCTGATCCGCAAGTAGGCAGCTGCCCGCCCAGGTTTACAGCACTTAGGAACGGCAGCTGACCGCCAAGGTCTAAGCAACCTTCGATCTGGTTCTCAGAGAGGACTGAAAGGCCGTTAGCTCCGATGGGCGAAGAACTTTGTACTGCAAATCCACCACCGCTGGTAGCTCCTCCTTGACCACCACCTAAACCGATGCCAGCTCCACCATATCCGCCGTGAGATGGGATGCAAGAGATAGACTGCAAATAAGAAATTAAACAATAATTCCTTGATCTAGTGATTTATGTAATACATACATACATACACACAGATACATACATACATGTAAATTATATACTAAAACATTCCTCGAGAACCACTCTATCCATTGGTGAAAACAGCATGAAAATAAGTTTAGTAGTTTTTGAGTTTATCGCGAACAAACAGACAGATAGCCGCGGCGGAGGACTTTGTTTTATAATATCGCTGCTTAAAAACTAAAGGGCCACTAAATCAAAATTACACTTTTTACAGGAGAGCTAATCGAAAAAAAAAAAAATTTTTTTTGTCTTTTTTTTTTCTTATTCTATATATATCAAATATATGCATATTATACAATTTTTAAGTAGCATTAAATGTTTTATGTACTTTTATAATAAACTAAATACTAGAAGATATATAAGCACATAATTTACTTTTGAATATATAAAAAATTAACAAAATATACTAAATATGGAATAAAAAAACCATAAATCTTTTTGCAACATGCAATATGAAGGATTTTGATTGTATTTTTGCAATAAACACATTTTTGGATTTTTTTGTTTTATGGCCCTTTAGTTTTTAAGCAGCGATATGTGTGTCGTTCATTGTAAAAGTGAACTATCTCCTTGTAACTGAATTTTAGAATAACGAGCTTTTTGCGAATTATAGTGTAGGAAAAAAAATATAAGCATTCATTAATTGTGTTCATCTATGGGATTTTAATGCAACTATTGGAGTTACTTCACTTTTATATTGAAAGTTATGACTAAATGTGATACCATTAGGCAAGAAAAGATGGTTTTAAAAATAGGGAGTTACACCACTTTTACAATGAACGACACATGTAGTGATTAGACAAATTACCTGGACAAGGAGAGCCGATGCGAAGAAAATTATTACTTTAAATGCCATTGTGTTTTCTAACCAACAGTATAGTAAGGTTTGATAATTTACGCCAACAAGTCACGATTTTATATTAAATTATTTCTAAATAATTTAATCAATTTCATCACATTGACTTGGTGTTATCTAACTAACTGTGTTTACCTAATTTATCAAACTGTTCTTAGAAAAAAAAAATATGTGGAAAATTTATTAAAAATTAATATTGCATTGGAAAAATATTGACACATTCTAATAGTTGATAATGGCCTAAAATTGAGAACAATTTTCATATTTTAAATACTAGTTGTTGCATGCGACTACGCCCGCGTAAGTTTATAAAATAAAGCTTACGTTACTCGGTGATAATTTAGCTTTCCATAGGTCAAAGAAAATATTACTCATAACGTTCATTTTCACGTTCACACGGCCTTGTCCACGACATAGCAGCCTTAAGTTATTTTCATCTATATTTTTCTCTTTATTTCTTTTAAATGCAACCACTTGATGGTAGATGACCTTTTTTGCGTGGGACCAGATCCTCACCGACCATGTGGAGTGGGTATGTGGGACTTCTACCCACCAAAAACCACGTTGTTTCCTCAGAACCCGTCAGAAAGAGTAACGGTCCATATTTATTTGTAAAGCAATCTAAATCTCTTCCCGTCACCATGGGCGTAGCGAAATGCGGGCAAGGGAGGGCAGCTGCCCCCTAGAAGAACGGTTGTTCTGTTAAGAGTGCGTATATAGCATTGTAATTTCACCCGCGTGGCCCCTTGGACATGAAAGTGACACAAAATACGTACAACTACGCACAACATGCGACGGAAGATAGCGCAACTCGCTCAATAAAAATGTTATAAGTGCCAAAAGTATTAAATATTAATTATTCCTAAACTACAATGTCAAATGAAAAATTGATACATAGAGCATTAGATAATCTGTGAAGTGAGATTACTGATACACTTTTAGCTTTGTAATGTGTCATTTTGAAATTAAAACTAAAATCGATGGAAAGGAGAGTACAATTGGTGATTTTTTTCTATCGAGAAAATTTCATTATATTATGTTTTCTCTCCGAGTCTTCACTTTCATTTATAATGTATTTATTTATTTTGAAAAAGATTTTAAATTTAAATTACTAATTAAATTAATTAATTTAATTAATTTAAATTGGACTTTGTTTACTTAGATAAAATTCAAATCTAGGATTGGTTATTTCTCTTTATACGCGCCCTTAAGCGACCTTCTTCCCCCGGCCAGACGAGGCCCACAAATTGCGGGCTCCGCCTCAATTAGGCGCGGAGTTTGATCTTCGCGCCTAATTGAGGCGGTTTTGGAAATTTAAACTTTAACATTGATTTTTATTAATAATACAGTAGATCTCCAGGAAATATCCATGTAATGGCTGATTATGTAATATAGAATAATTTAAAACGATTTTTTTAAAATTAGTCAAATAGCGGATTTTGGAATTTGACGAGCCCAGTGGTCAAAGTAGTCAAGGTAGATGAAGATGACATTAGTGTACTGGTTAAGGTCATCCACATTAACCACTTTGACCAATGGGCTCATCAAATTCCAAAATCCGCTATTTGACCAATTTTAGAAAATCGTTTTAAATTATTCTATATTACATAATAAGCCATTACATTGATATTTACTGGAGATCTACTGTATTATTAATAAAAATCAATGTTAAAGTTTAAATTTCCAAAACCGCGCCAAAAACGCTACTGTTTCTGTAATGGCGCTGGTCTTTGATACGAGTGACGTCACACGCTAGTAGATAAGCAGAACTGAATGATGAAACAGAGAACTAATATTAAGTGAATAAACACTATTTATTACTTAGCGCCTGTTTCACAAACGTCAAGTAGGCCAAACTGTCATTTAAAGTCACCTGTCACCGGGAATAATTTAGCTGATATACCTTTGCTTGTACGGTAAACGTCCCAAACATTAAATCAAAAATAATAATAAAAATTTAGGTTATCGAATGATGCAGTAGACCGAGTGCATAATTCAATATAACAGAAAATGGTTTCTAAAAGTAACTAATCAACACTTTACTTTTAGTTGGTGAAAGAGGCGCTTAGTCTGATAATGTTTACTACCGTATGACGTCATCAGAGTTGCGACCAGCCACAGGGCGTTTCGGCGCCTAGATAAAATTTCAAAAATTATGATTTTTTTTCATATAATTTGCAAAAAATATACATAATTTAGCTTAAAATAAAGTGACATATGTTTTTAACGCTATTTTCTGATAGGATAACCACAATTTGTAGTATATTTTAAATCTTGTCAAATAGACAATTACCCAATAGTGGTGAACTTAAGTTACTTTTAAAGTACTTTTAGGTTTTAGGTCTTTTTACTTATAGGATTGAAGTAGTGGCAGGGTACACTGCGTTTCGCAGTCAATTGGGCAGCCTATCTGGCTATGGCTATGGCTAACAGCGTATGTGCTGTTATGTTTCAGTGAGTGAATAAGGGATACCATCCTTCTATGGTGTTGCTTGTGTTATAGGCGATGTTGGCTACCTACCATCGAATGGACCGTCAACCTGTCTGTTGACCTTAACATAAAAATTGTATTACCAGGTTCAATCAAAAAGTACTTAGAATTTGGGTAAAAAGAAAAGAACACAGGCTTAAATTATTTTTTTATATTTCAACATAATATATGTATATATATAGTTGTCTTTCGATACACTTTAGGAAACGTTTTGTAGAACACATATCCTGCGATCCGATCTTTTGGGAGAAAATGAGCAAAGAGAAAAAAAAATTTCTCTAGGATCCCCCATGGGAGCCAAAAGTCAATAGATCCTAGAATCCCATGGGATCCTAGACATGGGAGCCAAGTGGAGAGAGGCAGCCCAAAAGGGAATCCAGAAAATAAAACCCGATATACGAAAAATAAAAATCTTTTTTAATGTAATCATTAAATATAATGGACGAAATACACGATCAATTATTTTGCGTGACGACAAACTGACGTGACGCAACGGGGCGATTTGAAATACAGTGTTTGACATGAAGTCATCAGTTTTTACTATTCACGATCAAATTTTGGCTTCACGTCAGTCCATTTGACGCGATGGACTGATCGTGTATTTCGTCCATAACACTAAAGAACGGAAGGAAGCGTTAGCGCGATACAAATTCTCTTTTTAGCGACATCTAGTGATGAATATTAGAAACCGTTCCAACACGTTATTTTTTTATTTTATTCTTTCATAAAAGAAGCCTTTTTCTTGTGTGAATGCGCTATTATCGTCAAAGATATTCGCTGGCGTTGTCATGGTGGAAAAGCGCACAACGACAATTTACCTCGACGTTTTTCTTTAATTGGTTGACGCAGTTTTTGGTAAAATTGGATGTTATAGGCACCCGTAATCATTATAACTTTAGGTAAAGAGTCGATAAAAAGTATTTTTTCCACATCACAAAAACAAAGGCCACATAACCTTACCTACCGCGGATGTCGGATAATCTCGAAATTTCTTTACTGGTGATCAAAGATTTAAATCGAAAGATGCGGCGTAATCTCCTCGCGCCATACTAAAAACACACCGAAAATTCTTAACAATGGGTTGGGCGCAGGCGCTCAACCCAACTACGGTTGCACGCTAGCTTCAGTGAGTGACAGTCGCTTTTTGAGAGCGTCGCTATCGTCACAGTCACGTTTGAAGTAAGGAATGTGTTGTCTGAGTTTAAAAGTGTGTTTAGACAAAGGTATATGTATTTTATACTTTTGTCTTTAGTATAATGTATGTTGTATTTTGTAACACACTTTCGCTAGTAATGCCTCATCTCTCGATTTAAATCTTTGCTGGTGATGAATGAAGATGGGTGTTTCCAGAACATTTTTTGTTTGCGTCTGTTAACATTTCAGAGGCATCTTGCCGACACTTATTTGAAGCCTATAATGTCTGTTAAAATTATTTGCACCTACCGAAGGAAATTCGTAGTCTCTGCTAAAGCTACTCAATAAGCAAACGTAAAATAAGTAGAGCTTCAGTCCCTAAAATCAGCTGGATGTAACAAAAAAATTCATTATTAGACAATTTTACAGGCAGACGTCATATTCGATAAGCAGCAGATAACGTACCTCAAATTTTTTCACAATGAAAAGTTTTTACCAAAAATTTTCACACAAGAATTAATAACGTCAAAACGAAAAAATTAAAACAATTGTTATTCGGTGTGAAAAAAGCGTTATAAAGACAGATTAAATTTCAAAAATGAAACTGACAAAATAGACACTATTAGTTTGAAAAAAAAAAACCTTAAATTCACCCTTGTAATACTGAACTTAATATGTAGGTTACATAGTATGAGCTCAGCACCGTTTAAACTGAGGTTTGTTTATCATTCTATAACAATCGGCACCGGGTAGTTTCATAAGTATAACGTTTATCAAAGTAATCAGGAAATAAAAAAAAAAAAACATTAAGCAGATTTGACCATTTGTTTAATAAATTCAGAAAAAACGTGTTGTATAAAACATTTTAATTTTAACACATATGGTGTGATTTAGTGATGCCATACACCGTGATTGAGTCCTGATTGTTGAATTCCAATCTGACCATTTCCACAGCAGTAGTTGACTCCAGCTGAACCGCAAGTAGGCAGCTGCCCGCCCAGGTTTACAGCACCGAGGAACGGCAGCTGACCACCAAGGTCTAAGCAACCTTCGATCTGGTTCTCAGAGAGGACTGAAAGACCGTTAACGCCGATCGGAGAAGAGCTCTGTACGGGGAATCCCCCGCCGCTGGAAACGCCCCCTACGCCGGCACCTAAGCCGATACCAGCGCCACCATAGCCGCCGTGGGATGGGATGCCAGAGATTGACTGCAAATAAGAAATTAAACAATGTCTTGAACTTTTAATAAATCAAATTTATGAAAATTTGAAAAAGTCCCCACCAATATTTCTTTGATTTAATATATTGTCGATCACATATTTTTGTAAGGTGTATTTTTTTTCTGGTTGAAAGGTACCCTATATCTATGTTTCATGATCTAGCCGTGCAGCAAAGACGAGGCCGACGATGGAACGAGCTCACCCAGAAGGTGCCTATTCTCTCCAACTTTAAAAATATTTGGGTTATATGAGCTCGAAAACACAGATATATCATAAAAGAATTGACAACGCGTATTATAAAAGAATTTGGTCCGAAAAAAGAGGGATTTTGGCAATATGAGGATGGTAACCACCCATACGTCTTAGTGACCGATAGAACAAAGGGGAAGGCGGTAAGAGCTCATGCAGCACACTCTCCGAAGTGTATCTTATAGAAGATCTTATGCCTTTTATAATGTTTATTTTTTTTATTTTATTTTATTAATTACCTGGACAAGAAGAGCTGAGGCGAAGAAAATAATTGTTTTAAATGCCATTTTTAGTGTTGTTTGATGAGCAGTAAACAACTTAATAATATCCACCAACTTTGTGTGGAAAATTTATATAAAAATATTTACAAATTGCTTGCATCACAAATTTACGCAGGTCATGTATGGTCGTTTTATCAAAAATTGTGTCATGGAATTTATAATTTCATTTCAACATTATAGGTCAGTATAAAAAGTTGTAAAACCTAGGTTTTATTCACAGTTTGAATTCAGACTTGTATCAATACAATTAATTAATCATGTCTCCTTCAACATTCGTATTCGCTTTCCTCTGCCTCCAGGCTTGCCTGATCCAGGTATGAAATATATGTTCCTATTTTGTTATAATTTATTTTGATTTTAGTTTTTTTTTTTTCTTAAAAAAATAATTCGGGAGTATTTTATTTATGGTTTAATTTTTATGCTGAATTTTTACTTTAATCAACCTACCAATGTACTTAAGTTTACAAAAGGATGAAATTATTGTAATAAGTTGTTCAAAAAAATCCTAATCCTAACTAATGTTATAAATGTGAAATTGAGTTTGTTTGTTACGTTTTCACGCTTTTACTATTCAACTGATCATTATGAAATTTTGGATATACTCGTAAATGTTGTTGCGGGTTTAGAAAATTACATAAGAGTATCTTTCATTGCGAAAGTGGACGAAACTAGTAAAACGATAAAAATACAAATATTCATGATTTGTTTCAGAACGTATTCGGTCAATGTTGTGGTTCCGGCTCCGGTTGGGGTCTCGGTCTCGGCGGTGGTTGGGGCGGGAATAACGGCAATCACGGGTCGTACGGCGGTAGCGGTTGCGGTAACATCGGCGTAGCGGGTCCCCTCGGAGTACAAGGATGTACCTCAGTCTGTGGCTCGGTACCCGTCTGCGGTGCGGTCGAGTACTGCGGCAATGTTCCTGCTGGGGGCTGCGTCACTATTGCTGGAAATTGCTGCGGATGCGGCGGCGCTGGTGGTTACGGAGCTGGCGGACTCGGCTCTTATGGAGTTTAAATATAGATAAAATCTTTAACACAAATAAATAAGCATACCTAAACTATTTACTTCTTTTATTTTCATATAAATGTGTACCATCAAGTGAACCTTCAATTTTTTTTTATTCTTTGAGAATAGTTCGTAATACATTATTATACTGATTACATTTATATGAGACTGTGAAAGCGTTACAAAATAAAAAAACACAATCCCTGACAAAATATCATATGAGTAATATCTACTTATATCGACTGATATCTTTATTATTGTACTTAGTACTTTTTTCAGGATGAAAGGTACCCAATGTCCTTTCCTGTATCCCTAACAATTTTTATGCAAAATTTAATGATAGGTTGAGTAGTTTAAGAAAGAAAGAAAAAAGGAAAAATTTTTTTTTCACTGCGCGCAACACAAAGACACAACATAATACAAAAACAACAACACAGAAATTATAACAAACTAACTAAGAAATGATTTTTAACAAATCAACTGCTATTTAGTATAAATTAAAAATAAGTAAAAAGATGTGTGTGTGACTGCGGAAGGCAGTGTGCCCTATTACTAAATTGTCAGATCTAAACCAGAACCAACCATGAAAAGTATGTTTCCTAAGTTGGCCCTACCGGGAATTCTGAGAAAAGCGGTAAAGTGTACTTGATCAAAGGGGCTCATCAAATATTAATTATTACTCATCAAAGATTAAGATTATTATTTTACCTGAATTAACATATAGGATACTTGGAATAATGTTAAGTAAGTCCTATTGGCAGTCATCCTTTAAGTTCCCAAGGGGTCGCCTACAAATATAAAAAACTGGGCGCCACTGTCGCCGTGGTTGCGCCCTCCGTCGTTACAGCGTTAAATATGTCATATATTTGCTAAGGTGTTATATTTTTCAACGCAGACAAAGTCGCGAGCATCAAGCTAGTATAAAAAATAAATAAAAAACATTTAATTTAACTAACAGTTGTTATAAACGAATAACCGTAGGTACCTATACTATTACTTAACATAAATTATATTACTTAACATGGTTGGTAGTAGCACTAAATATAAATATAATATTGGGTAACCACATTTTTTTTATTAGAGATGGAGTAGAAAGGGGAAGGCGGTATGAGCTCATGCAATTCCTGAGCTTACTCTCCGAAACACATCTTATAAAAGACACATGGACAATTTTACGTCTATGTGCCAGGGTCTGCATCTTAGTTTTTAAAAGCGTACTGCCGCTAATGATCCAATTAGTAAACTTATTAATACTAAACACTGTGAGCTTAGTAACTTTTATGCCCATCCCCTAGACTGCCGGGTATCCAAGAGAATTTCCCAACGTTAAAAAAATAAAAAAGGCTTCGAAATCACTTAATTAATCAGCAATTCCATAACCAATGGCGAAAAGTAGTTTGATATTCAGAAAGTTTAAAGAAAACAATTCAGTACATATTTGAACATTTGTTTAATTAATTCAGAAAATGCTAGCTGTATAAAACATTTTAATCGTAACATATATGTTATAATTTAGTGATGCCATAAACCGTGATTGTGTCCTGACTGTTGGATTCCAATTTGTCCTTGTCCACAGCAGTAGTTGACTCCAGCTGATCCACAAGTAGGCAGCTGTCCTCCCAGTCCTACAGCGCCGATGAAAGGCAGCTGACCACCAAGGTCTAAGCAACCTTCGATCTGGTTCTCAGAGAGGACTGAAAGACCGTTAGCGCCGATCGGAGAAGAGCTCTGTACTGGGAATCCACCGCCGCTGGAAGCGCCCCCTATACCAGCTCCTAGGCCAATACCAGCGCCACCATAGCCGCCGTGGGATGGGATGCCAGAGATGGACTGCAAATAAGATATTAAGCAGTTTCTTGAAACTCTATTTTTTGACGAATGAGTAAGGGATGAGTGAGCAAAGGATGCCAGAGCACATTTCCCTATCCCTCCCCAGTCACTTATCCTTAATCGTACTATAGTCGGCAGCGCACTTGCACCACCTGTAGCGTTGCTGGTGCTATACACGACTGTCGCCACCTACCATCAAGTGAACTGTCAGCCTGTCTACCGACAAAACTAAAATCGCATATAATTGGAGATAACGTCTAATACCTATTAATAATCAAGTTTAATTGGGTTTATCACGTTTCTGCAGGGAATTAAGCAAGTTGTTTTTTTTTAACAAACTCTACGCCATCATGCGCAAAAAGACCGTTTCCTTGCACAGCAGTTTGCTTGCGAATTCCAATTCTATCTTGAAGACCATATCCTTGAGATGGCAGTCGGTATGAGATTCCATATTTATTTTAACTAAATAACTGGTCCATTTTTAAATGCCTGTTTTAAATGCTTCTTTTTTTATATATTTAATTAATTACCTGGACAAGAAGAGCTGAAGCGAAGAAAATGATTGTTTTAAATGCCATTTTTAATGTTGTTCGATGAACAGTAAAGATTTTAATAATACACACCAAACTGTGTCGAAGATTTATATAAAAATATTTACAAATCGCTTACATCACAAATTTACGCAGGTCATGGATGGTCGTTTTATCAAAAATTGTGTCATAGAATTTTATAATTTCATTTCAACATTATAGGTCAGTATAATATAAAAAGTTGTAAAAACTAGGTTTTATTTACAGTTTGAATTCAGACTTGTATCAATACAATTAATTAATCATGTCTCCTTCAACATTCGTATTCGCTTTCCTCTGCCTCCAGGCTTGCTTGATCCAGGTATGAATTATTTAAGTTAATATAATTTATTGTACTTTTTTTTAATAACTCAGGAATATTTTATTTATGCTGAATTTTTACTTTAATCACTCTACCAATGGACTCGTCATTGTATATAACTTAAGTTTACATATTTAGGATGACATTGTTTTAATAAGAAAGTTCAATAATATCCTAACTAATTTTATAAATGTTATAAAAATATAAATATTCATGGACACTGTTTCAGAACGTATTCGGTCAATGTTGTGGTTCCGGCTACGGCTCTGGTCTGGGACTCGGTCTAGGCGGTGGTTGGGGCGGAAATAACGGCAATCACGGGTCGTACGGCGGTAGCGGTTGCGGTAACATCGGCGTAGCGGGTCCCCTCGGAGTACAAGGATGTACCTCAGTCTGTGGCTCGGTACCCGTCTGCGGTGCGGTCGATTACTGCGGCAATGTACCTGCTGGGGGCTGCGTCACTATTGCTGGAAATTGCTGCGGATGCGGCGGCGCTGGTGGTTACGGAGCTGGCGGACTCGGTTCTTATGGAGTTTAAATATATAGATAAATATAGATAAAATCTTTAACACAAATAAATAAGCATACCTAAACTATTTACTTCTTTTATTTTCATATAAATATGTGGGTTTCGTGTATATAGGCAATGGTAGCCATTTACCATCAAGTGAACCTTCATTTTTTTTTATTTTTTGAGAATAGTTCGTAAGACATTATTATAGTGATTACATTTATATGAGACTAGCTGGTGCCCGCGACTGTGAAAGCGTTAAAAAATAAAAAACACAACCCCTGACAAAATATCATATGAGTAATATCTACTTATATCGACTGATATCTTTATTATTGTACTTAGTACTTTTTTCAGGATGAAAGGTACCCAATGTCTTTTCCTCTATCCCTGACAATTTTTATGCAAAATTTTATGATGATAGGTTGAGTAGTTTAAGAAAGAAAGAAAAAAGAAAGATTTTTTTTCACTGCGCGCAACGCAACACAAAGACACAACATAATACAAAAAAAAAACAACAGAAATTTTAACAAACTAACTAACAAATGATTTTTAACAAATTAACTGCTATTTAGTATAAAATAAAAATAGGTAAAAAGATGTGTGTGACTGTGGAAGGCAGTGTGCCCTATTACTAAATTGTCAGATCTGAACCAGAGCCAACCTTGAAAAGTATGTTTCCTAAGTTGGCCCTACCGGGAATTCTGAGAAAAGCGGTAAAGTGTACTTGACCAAAGGGGCTCATAAAAGATTAATTATTTTCTCGTTTTCTAGACATGCCCCAATAATACATACTCAAAGTAGATGTGAAATCTCAAAGTGCGTGGACAGAATATGCTCCGTTAGCCCAAGAAGAAACCCCCCATATAAACTGAGAATACTTATTCCCTTTGTTTTCTTTAAAATAATTCTAATAATATTATGAAGGCGAAAAGTTGTGAGGATTAATGTCCGGATGTATGGATGTTTGTTACTCTATTATGCAAAACTCAACGGATTTGGGTCAATATTGGCACACAGATATTTTTTTACCTGAAATTACATATAGGATACCTGGATTAATAATAAATAAGTCCTTTTTGGCAGTTATCCTTTAAGTTTCCAAGAGATCGTCAAAAATATAAAAAAGCTGGGCGCCACTGTCGCTGTGGTTGCGCCTCCGTCGTCACAAGTTACATATATATAAATAAAAATTGATCCCTAAATATGTTGCTAAGCGCAAAACTCGAGAACGGCTGAACCGTTTTTAATTCTGTCCACTCATGGATAGAGGGATAATCAGGGAAGGTTTTCACGTAAAAAAAATGCACCCCGGGCGAAGCCGAGAGCGGGTCACTAGTATATATATATTTCTCAGATGTTTTATTCTTCAACGCAGACAAAGTCGCTAGCAGCTAGCTAGTTTAAAATAAAATGAAAAAAAAACACTTATTTTAACTAACAGTTGTTATACACAAATAACAGTATGTATGTTAAGTAAAAAGTTATTACTTAACATGGTTGGTAGTAGCGCTAAATATAGTAATAGTAGTAAACTTACTATACTAAACACAGGGTGAGCTTAGTAACTTTTAATCGCGTCCCCTATACTGCCGAGTATCCAAGAGGATTTCCCAACGTTAGAAGAATAAAAAAGGCTTCGATATCGCTTAATTAATCAGCAATTCTATAGCCAATGGCAAAGAGTAATTTCATATTCAGAAAGTTTAAAGAAAACAATTCAGTACATATTTAAACATTTGTTTAATTAATTCAGAAAATGCTAGTTGCTTAAAATATTTTAATCGCAACATGTATATTATAATTTAGTGATGCCATAAACCGTGATGGTGTCCTGACTGCTGGATTCCAATCTGTCCTTGTCCACAGCAGTAGTTGACTCCAGCTGATCCACAAGTAGGCAGCTGTCCGCCCAGTCCTACAGCTCCGATGAACGGCAGCTGACCGCCAAGGTCTAAGCAACCTTCGATCTGGTTCTCAGAGAGGACTGAAAGACCATTAGCGCCGATCGGAGAAGAGCTCTGTACGGGGAATCCACCGCCGCTGGAAGCGCCCCCTACGCCGGCACCTAAGCCGATACCAGAGCCACCATAGCCTCCGTGGGATGGGATGCCAGAGATAGACTGCAAATAAGAAATTAAACAGTGTCTTGAAACTCTATTTTTTTACGAATGAGTAAGGGATGAGTGAGCAAGGGATGCCAGAGCCCATTTCCTTATCCCTCCTTAGTCATTTATTCTTAATCTAGTACGATTACTAGATTAAGGATAAGTGACTTATAGTCGGCAGCGCACATGCACCACCTGTAGCGTATCTTGTGTTATACCCGACTGTAGCCACCTACAATCAAGTGAACTGTCAGCCTGTCTGCCGACAAAACCTAAATCGCATATAATTAGAGATAAGGTCTAATATTTATAACTACTTTAACAGAGTTTAATTGGGAATAAGGCGTTTCTGCAGGGCATTAGCAAGTTGTACTGGCGATAACAAACTATTTCTATCATATATATTTCCATCGTGCACAAAAAGACCGCTTCCTTGCACTGCAGTTTGCTTGCGAATTCCAATTCTCTCTTGAAGATATTCTGCCTTGAGATGCCATATTTTTTTAAACTGAATAACTGGTCAATTTTGAAATGCCTGTTTTAAATGCTTCTTTTTTAATATAATTAATTAATTACCTGGACAAGAAGAACTGAAGCGAAGAAAATAATTGTTTTAAATGCCATTTTAGTGTTGTTTGATGAGCAGTAAACAACTTAATAATATCCACCAACTTTGTGTTGAAAATTTATATAAAAATATTTACAAATCGCTTACATCACAAATTTACGCAGGTCGTGTATGGTTGTTTTATCAAAAATTGCGTCATGGAATTTAATAATTTCATTTCAACATTTAGGTCAGTATAAAAAGTTGTAAAACCTAGGTTTTATTCACAGTTTGAATTCAGACTTGTATCAATACAATTAATTAATAATGTCTCCTTCAACATTCGTATTCGCTTTCCTCTGCCTCCAGGCTTGCCTGATCCAGGTATGAATTAATACACTATAATTATGTATTCTATTTTATGTTAAAATTGGCTTTAATTTTAAATTGTATTTTTTTCTTAATACAAATTAGGAATATTTTATTTTTTTATATGAAAGCTTTTAAGTTTTTTAAATAATTAAAGTAAGATACTTTAATTATTTATTGTTATTATTATGATTAAATAAATAAATAAAATTTAATTGTGATGAGCTCATTGGTCGTGTAATTTACGTGCTGTTTTAGAAGTCCCGTTTTCGATTTTCGGAAGTGCCAAGTTTGAAAATGAACTTTTCGCAATTGACTCTGATCAGTCTTTTGGGCAATGCGCCTAGCGGCACTAACCACCCCTTTACAGGGTTGTGGACAAAGCTAGTGAAACAATAAAAGTTTAGGTATTTTATGTGTATTTGTTTCAGAATGTATTCGGTCAATGTTGTGGTTCCGGATACGGCTCTGGTCTGGGACTCGGTCTCGGCGGTGGTTGGGGCGGGAATAACGGCAATCACGGGTCGTACGGAGGTAGCGGTTGCGGGAACATCGGCGTAGCAGGTCCCCTTGGGGTACAAGGATGTACCTCAGTCTGTGGCTCGGTACCCGTCTGCGGTGCGGTCGAGTACTGCGGCAATGTTCCTGCTGGGGGCTGCGTCACTATTGCTGGAAATTGCTGCGGATGCGGCGGCGCTGGTGGTTACGGAGCTGGCGGACTCGGCTCTTATGGAGTTTAAATATAGTGAAAATCTTTTACACAAATAAATAAGCATACCTAATAAACTATCAACTACTTTTATTTTAGTATAAATATACCTATATGGCGTAGTATACTAGTATATTAATATAAATATTCAAAGGCAATGATGGCCATTTACCATCAAATATATACGCTCCCATCTTATCATTATTATACCTCGTATACGTTATAACGTTTTATTATAATTTATATAAAATATAATAAACTGATTGCTTTTATTTGAGACATTTTCTTCATTTATTTTTAAGGCCAAAACACTAAACATAGGTCGATGTATTCGGTATTTTACTTCAGTAATACATGAATTTCCATAAAAAATACAATAATACAATACCTACGAATTTTAAATTGAATAAACTTTCATGTTTATTATTTGGTATCTACACTAATATATTAAAAATTTAGCATCTCTATGTTTGTGTCCGAAAACTAATTGAAACGACTTGAATATAAAATTCTAAACGTTTCAGAACATGTAGTTCTGAACGTAACATAACGGAAATTACTTTTATTTAGATTGTTGCAGTCAATTTATTTCTCGAAACCACCGAAGGACTCGAAGTCAAAGCAGAAAGTCAAAGACGATCAAACCGTAATGATCAAAACGTTTAGGTTGTAGTGAACTTAGGGCCTTGTTTTTAAAGTTGGGACATCCTCTTGGATACCCGGCAGTGAAGGGGACACTGCGGGGTTATGCCGGATTTAGTGAACTTGTGCAAATTGGGTTCTAGTGCAAATTTTACTTGATCAAACGCGTCGAACGCGAAAAAGTCAATTTGTTTTGGAATGAAGCAGCGCCACCTAGTGGCTAACGTGTAGCGCTGCTTCATTCCCATACAAATTGACGTTGTGTGAAACTTGCCTCTTGTTAGAATCAGGCCCTCTTGTTCGAGTCGGAACTTATCAAAGTAGAGCAGATGAATTAGCGGATCAGCAGGAAGAAAAACTGAGAGAAGAAGGCATATTTGCTTAGGAATAGAAGATAGAAGAAGAAGAGCAGTATATTCGTCTTACTAAACAAAGCCAAAAAGAAATAGATCAACGGCTGCAGATACAACATCAGGTTGTCATTATCTAAATAATCAAGTTTCATATCATCAGGTTGCTTTTTCGTTTCGAGTTCAAACGTCTTCAATTTCCAATATATGGCATGGCGACATGGCGATCGTTATAACTATCAAGAAAGCACAAGGGCAATATTTACAAGTGTGCGGTTTGAATTTAAAAAACAAATACACCTGCAATTATTATGTCGTGTGTTCTAAAGTTTGAAATCCCCACGAAATGTACAATATGGCCGCAAAAATTATTGATGATACATACAACAATGTAAGCCACATGTTTATAGCCTACATAGAAAAAGTTCGTGAAGCTACTCTAACTATTATATTTAAGCCATAACCGTTTATTTGTCCAAATTAAGCAATCAAAACACGGGTAAGTAGAATCGAAAGACGATGGACATTCCTATCATGTTATTCCTTATCTAACTAAATAGTTTCATATTCTAAGTTGAGTTAAATTGTTTGATTATTCAAATCGGATATTTCGTTTGGAAGTTACGACGGATATACATAATTATAAAATTTAAAAAGAATTACGCGGTGTGAGAGCACAATTGCGCTTTAATATGCGTGCGACCTTTACTTAAAAAAAGTGTCGCTAATGTGTTTGGAAAAGGGGAGGCTGGAAAAATTATGCTGGACATTGTTTTGCATAATTCGATGTCCTGCGGCTGAGATGATGATGTGATTTAAGTGTGTAGAAAAATAACTTTTTGTTGCTTCTTTTCAAAATATATTTGCATTATAACAGTTATTGTCAGAATTTACTCTAAAGGATATCTTAGTGTCCGCATCCGCAGCATTGTCCAGCAATAGTGACGCAGCCTCCAGCAGGAACATTGCCGCAGTACTCGACCGCACCGCAGACGGGTACTGAGCCACACACTGAGGTACATCCTTGCACGCCAAGAGGACCCGCTACGCCGATGTTACCGCAACCGTTACCGCCGTACGACCCATGAGCGCCGTTATTTCCGGCCCAACCACCGCCGAGACCGAGACCCCAACCGGAGCCGGAACCACAACATTGGCCGAATACATTCTGAAAATTTTCATACATTAATTACAAAATTAAAATAATAAAAGCACTTTGGTATTACCTACAAGGTTTATAAAATAATATTCTCCTGGAATATGGACAAATAATAATACTCAACGACCATAGTCCGCAGGTTTTGAGTTTGAGATTGCTAATTTTGAAGCGAAACCTCTTTGGGAGAGCCCTGGATCATGACGTTTTAGCAGAGCGACTTTAGGACTGAAGTTGTACTGAGAGAAGAGAAATAATAAGTATTTTTACCTGGATCAGGCAAGCCTGAATGCAAAGGAAGGCGAATACGAATGTTGAAGGAGACATTGTTTATTATACTGATTGAAATCTGAATTCAAACTGTGAAGAACCTAAGGTTCCTCACTTTTTATATTGACCGTTATGTTGAAACCATCTGGGAAGGTAACAAAATATTCAATGACATAATTTTTGATATGACCAACCGTTACCCTATAGTGTTGTGATGCAAGTGATAAATTATTTGGAAATGATTTAGTATAAAATCTTCAGCGCTGTTGGTGTCTAGATCATTGTAGTGTTTACAATTAATTAAAAATGGCATTTAAAACTATTATTTTCTTCGCTTCAGCACTTCTTGTCCAGGTACTATTGATATTTGAACTAGTAATTCTATTAGAGCTTATCTCCAATAAGAAATATTATTGCTTGTAAAGATATATAATATATTGTGTCATTTAAACGTGTCATACTCTGGTTATACTATCTACATATAGCCAATCACTGCTTATCAATATAAATCCTCAATTTTTTTAGTTTTTTCTGATGGTCAACTTGATGGTAGGTGGCTACCATCGCAAGAGCAAGAGCATTTTGCAAGAGCTCTACCGATCATATTAGGATTAAGGATTATTGGTTGGGAAGGAATAGGGAAATGGGCTCTGGCATCCCTTACTTACTCACCGAAACAAAATAGCACATATGCTGTTATTTTAAAGTGATCTTCTAAGTCTGGATGTCTTCTAGTGGCAGGGCACTACTTTCCCGATCCAGACAAGAGCCAACTTTGAAAAATTCACTTTAAAATTTGACCCTGCTAAGAATCGAACCCGGAACCCCTAAAACAGATTGTTATTCATGCAACAGGCTTGTCAAAAAATAAATTTAATTTAATTATATTATAATTAATTAAATATAATTAAAATTATAATTAATTAATTATTTATAATCAATTAATTTAAATTATATAATTAATTATATAATTATAAAATTAATTAAATTATTTAAATTAAATTAAATAAGTTTCAAGACAATTTCTTATTTTCAGTCCATCTCTTGCATCCCATCCCACGGCGGCTATGGTGGCTCTGGTATCGGCTTAGGTGCCGGCGTAGGGGGCGCTTCAAGCGGCGGGGGATTCCCCGTACAGAGCTCTTCTCCGATCGGCGCTAACGGTCTTTCAGTCCTGTCTGAGAACCAGATCGAAGGTTGCTTAGACCTTGGCGGTCAGCTGCCTTTCATCGGAGCTGTAGGACTGGGCGGACAGCTGCCTACTTGCGGATCAGCTGGAGTCAACTACTGCTGTGGACAAGGACAGATTGGAATCCAGCAGGCAGGACACAATCACGTCGGTTCTTATGGTGGTTGGCATCACTAAATCGTTTTGTTTTGTCAAAAAACAAGGCGATTTTTTTGTATTTTCAAATAAACATTTTTAAGCTTTACAAAGTATTTTCATTGAGATTATTAAAGGGCCATCTCCTTACAAAAAACTACCTCTTAAGAGATCATTTTCCAACTCGAGCAGCTTACCAATTTCATGTATCGTAATTACATGATTACTCATTAGTTATTGGTCGTAGCAAAACATAAAAAAACATGACATTTCTGAGACATAATGTGAAGGTTTGTACAGAATTATAAAGATTAAAATTTATTTCATATCTAGTATACATAATTAATTAATTCTTGTAATTACTGACTAAAAGCCAAAAAAAATTTTTTTTTTTTTCATTTTCATTTTTTTTCTTTTTCATGAAGAATCCTAGCTGTAGTACTTAATCTATATTTAAAATTGGTTTGTCAGTAGCTACCATCTGTAGCAAGGGTTTACACACTACACAGTCAATAAATATCACATTGATCGAAAACAAAAAATTCAGACTTTTTGTCAATATTCGTTAATATTTACAGACAGGATCACTGACTGTGTACCTTTTGCCTTATAAATGTTATTCTAAAATATAGAAATTGCTGGCATACTTATGTTTTATTATTTTCGCGAGTTAAAAAGTACCGCGAATATCTTACGTCGCATTCTGTCTTCGGTTATTCGCATTATAGTGTTGGGCACAACTAATTCTCCCAAATACCTCTACTATTGACATTACTACAGTCGGGTAAGACGAAAATCGGGCCTAAGCTTACATTAATTCTAGGTAGCGAATTCTTTTTACCCACCTTTAGGGGTCTTAGGGGGGGGGGGGGGGGTCCAGTGGAAGTGTAAAATATATTTTTCAACATCTCTTTTATTATTAACTTTAGGGTCTAGTTGTACTGGAACAAACTTGTTCGTAATTAAATTTTCAATAATTTTTATCTCTACGACTTTGTTCGTAGAACCAATATTTAAGGATTTACGCCCGTGGCGACGAATCGAATATCGTCGTCGATTTATTTTACCCCTATTTTTTCATTTATCTCGAAAAATATTGATTGTGGGTAAAAATGTGTAAGAAATATTTTGTCGAGAATTGCATAAAGAACAATATTAGTCCTTATCATTTTTGTCGTACGGTCAAATATAACAAAGTTATAAGCGAACATTTGTCGAGATTTTTGTTTTACACTCCCACTGGACCCCCCTAAAGGTGGGTGAAAAGAATTTGCTACCTAGACTTAATGTAAGCTTAAATGCTAACCCGCCTGGGCCAGCGCTCGTACAGTGTCCAAGATGGTTAGGGAGTCCACGATACTAAATGTGTAGTCACTCGAGCGTCGTGGGGACCTATTGGACTTTGAAAATTGGATGGTAAGAAGAAAAAATGGTTATATGAAGTTTTTCATTTCAGCGGTGGGGTGAGCGTCTACAGGCGTTCAAAATTTTGTAGGCGCTGTATTTTAAAAAATCCTCCATATAATCGTCAGATTAAGAATCAGAACGATCAGGAGTTTAGGCTGAACCGTCTGTATGAAAATCTGACGCGCTCGAGTATTACAAAATGAGAATCGTCAAAAATATTTTTTGCATTTTCAAAAAGCTGCCACGAGCTTGCGTTACATCCGAATCATCTGAATTTTAAATCCAAAACTCCCCTCTTGGGCTCCCCTACCAAGACGCTTGAAGTCGTCAAAGGCGTGAAAAGTCTGGGTGGGGTTTAACTCGGTTAATTACTATCAAAAATGTCAAATAAATCAAAAATGTGTTAATTATCTTCTAAATGGCATTTATATACTACTGTGCGTTATCATTTCTTTTGTCTACAATTAAAGAAAAAATTTTTTTTTTTTATTAAAGAATGCATGCACTTTTAAAATGATAAAAAACATATGACTGTTATCAAATAAAGGAACAAAGATGAATGGTAACTTAGGTATTGTTTAAAATTAGTATAAAAGTCTCTGTAATTTGCTACAGCAAATAATTCTAGATTCAGTGTTTTATTGAATACTAACTAACGAGCAAACATGTTCGCTTTCGTTGTGATATTCCTAGCAATCCAAGCTTGCTTTATTCAGGTATGTTCAATTCACTGCTGTTTAATTATTATTGTGGAAAATGAGATTATGAGGCGTGTACTTTTGGATTTTTTATTTATTTATTTAATTAGCTAACCTTACAGTGTGTAATATTAACAAATACATAAAATAGATAAAAAAATTATACAGCCTATACCTACTTACGTGTATCTACAAATTATTTAGACATATTATACATTTTATGCGAATACATAAATATAAACACATATGCGTGATTGTGTGTGTGTGTGTGTGTGTGTGTGTGTGTGTGTGGGTGTGTATGCGTGCGATCTGGCGTGCGTGAGTGCGTGCGTGCGTGCGTGCGTGCGTGCGTGAATGCGTGCGTGCGTGAGTGCATGCGTGCGTGCGTGCGTGAGTGCATGCGTGCGTGCGTGCGTGAGTGAGTGCATGCGTGCGTGTGTGCGTGCGTGCGTGAGTGCGTGCGTGCGTGCGTGCGTTTGTGTGTGTGTGTGTGTGTGTGTTTGTGTTACTGCTCAGTGTGCTCAGTGGAGGGGACCAGGTCATTTTGCAATATGCTGTAGACCATCAAACACTCGCCCGATAAGTGACCGTCTACTCAGAATTCTCCTTAATTATTATTGTATTTTTATAGGATGTGCACAGCAATCCATTGGGAGTGACTGGAGGCCATGGTCACGGCAACATAGGCGTTGCTGGTAGACTGGGCGTGTCTGGGAGCACTTGCGTCAGCGGTAGCGTGCCCGTATGTGGAGCAGTGGAGTTCGGTGGACGAGTACCGGCTGCTGGATGCGTCACTATTGCAGGAAAATGCTCGTGTGGACATCATTGAAGATTTTCCATTAAATGGGCATTACACGACATGCTATGCTTGAAAAAATAAATGCCTTATATATGTATTATTTTGTGATTTTATTTTAATTAAGTATTATCAAATAACGACCCCGGCTTCGGGCTTCGGGCTTTTTGAAATTTACTCCTTAAGAATAGATTTGCATATATACTAATAATAAATCTGTAAGGGTTGGTCATGGAGTAAGTTACTTTGTTTTCAGATATATCGTGTTTATAGGCTCTATACATGATACTGAAACTAAATTAACGATTTTTAGAATTTTTTTTCTGTTGTTCCTCCATAACTCTTAGCGCCTCTTTCACCAACGTCAAGTAGGCTAAACCGTCACTTAAAGTCATCTGTCACCGGGAATAATTTAGCTGATATACCTTTGTTTGTACGGTAAACGTCCCAAACAATAATTTTAAAAAAATAAAATCGCCTATCGAATGAATGCAATAAACCGAGTGCATAATTCAATAAAACAGAAAGTGATTTCTAAAAGTAAATAATCAACACGTTACTTGTAGTTGGTGAAAGAGGCCCTTAAACGAATTAACTGATTTTCGTGAAACTTGGTTGATAAACATTTAGACGTACGGGACACAGGATAGGCTACTTTTTTCTTTTTCAACGCGGACGAAGTCGCGGGCACCAACTAGTATATATATATAAGCCCGTGGTTCGAAAATTTATGGAAGTAAAATCAAAATAGTAACACGAATGCGTTATGTTATGCTTTATAGTTACGTTCTAATTTTTTTTTAAATTATTTTAGAATATCTGAAGTGTCAGATATTGCGCCATCTACACAATATTATTTAAAAAAAGAACAATGTTGTTCTTTCGGCGTGTTCGAATTGTGAAAATTCCAGGTGCACACATTTTTTTTATTTACCTACACAAAACTTCCTCCTTTCGTAAGTTGACGAGCTTGTTAGACTAGTGGTAAGGCTGCTTGCCTAGCATCTCAGGGGCCCCGGGTTCGATTCCCTGATGGGTTAACATTAGAAATGAACTTTTCAAGTTGTACTGGCCTGGATTTGAAAAGTACTGGCAGTCATTCGGTCAGCCCGTATGGCAGCAGTAACACCCCCTTACAGAAAACCACCGGGAAATAACAGCATATGTGCTGTTGTGTTCTGATGAGTGAGTAAGGGATGCTAGAGCCCATTACCTCATCCCTTCCTTATCCCTTATCCTTAATCCCTCTATGGTCGGTAACACACTTGCAGCACCTACGGCGTTGCTTGTATTGTTAGCGACGGTAGCCACCTACCATCAAGTGGACCGTCAGCCTGTCTGTCGATCTTAACATTAAAATAAAAAAAATTATACCCGTAAGAGTCAGCGCCGACCGACGGAGTGGCGGCGAAGAAGCGTCGGCAAGCGCGGGCAAGCGGCGCGCGGTGAACCTTCAGCTAAAGAAACTAAAGTCGATTTTCAATTGATAGCGCTTTAGTCTCTTCGCCGCCACTCTGTCGGTCGGCGCTGACCCACAGCCGCCATAAAGAACCGGACATAGGGTACTTTACATCCACAAAAAAGTATTGTTTAAAAATAATATATCAAAGTAGTTTGCGTATTGATCGTTTATTTCCGTGCAGATTGTTTCTTTCAGTTGGATATTTTCACTTAAATTCCGATTCCACCGTAACCACCGGAGCCGCTGCCGCATCCACAGCAGTTGCCTTGAATAGTAACGCAACCGCCAGCCGGTACGCGACCGCCGTACTCAACGGCGCCACACACTGGCACCGAGCCACAGACTTTGGTGCAACCCTGGACGTCGAGACCGCCAGCGACCCCGATGTTACCACAACCGCTGCCTCCATAGGAACCGTGGCTTCCGTAACCGCCTCCGAGTCCGAGACCAGACCCATGGCCGGAGCCGCAGCATTGGCCGAACGAAGTCTGTGGAATAAATAAATCATCAATCAATACTAATAATAAATCTGTAAGGGTTGGTCGTGGAGTAAGTTACTTTGTTTTCAGAGATATCGTGTTTATAGGCTCTATTCATGATACTGAAATTAATATTTATAATATGTAAATACATACATATTATAAATACAAAACATCCATGACAGGTACAAAGGTAAAATGTTAACAAATAAACAAATAACCCCCTAGCGCGATTCGTACCCGCAACCAAATCATCACTACATATTATACGAGTAAAACAAAATCCTCTGCCGCGTCTGTCTGTTCGCGATAAACTCAAAAACTACTGCACTGTTTTTCATGCAGCTTTCACCAATGGATAGAGTGGTTCTCGAGGAAGGTTTTAGTACATAATTTACAAAGTTACGCGGGCGAAGTCGCGGGCAGCAGCTAATTAAACTAATACACAGCGTGGTACCCTGAGGAACTCCGTTTTTCAACCGACTTCCAAAAAAGGAAGAGGTTCTCAATTCGAGTTTTTTTTTATGTTTCACCTCAGAACTTTCGACTGGGTGAAATGATTTTGATGATTCTTTTTTTATTTGAAAGCTGGTGCTTCCCGTGTGGTCCCATTTCAATTTGGTCCAATTCTGACAATGGCATTTATGAGAATTTTTTGTTAAAGAGTTATTAAATCTCATAAAAAAGCTTACCTGAACCAAGCAAGCCATGGCTAGGCATACGAAAACAAAACCAGAAGGAGACATGTTTGTGTATATTCTATGAAGATCAACTTTAGAATGTTGTTTACAAGAAAAAAATGTGTATTTATAGTATACAGAATATTAAGTGGCTATTGATTTTGCAACCACAAATGCACAAAGGTATCGAATGCACGTGATTTTTCTAAAATTTCAATATACTATAAAGATAAACACAATTACCCCATTTCTTTTTTAATGCATAATAATTATTGTGTTAATTCTAAATAAAGATAATGGTTTTAATATAAAAACGCGTTGAATTTTCCTTTGAATCATTCTAGAGTTTGCTCTCAAAGGAATAACATTAAAAATGGCATTCAACGCTATTGTAATCTTCGCTTCTGCTCTTCTTGTTGGGGTAAATTAACTGTTTTAGTTTTAATTTATTAAAAAAAACCTAAAATTTATTAACTTTTTTGAAACTAAAATATTTTTCTAGACACACTCCTAATTTTAAAAAAAATCTTATAATTTTAGCAACTATATCTGTTAGCTATACATTAAACACAAAAACATTTGCTCTTTCTAATCATTGTAGATGTGTTTTTATTGTTACAATTACAACAATTGACATTTCTTTTTTCTATCTTCGAAAAACTTCCATAATAACATTAAAAATGGCATTCAACGCTATTGTAATCTTCGTTTCTCCTCTTCTTGTTGGGGTAAATTAACTGTTTTAGTTTTAATTTATTAAAAAAACCTAAAATTTATTAACTTTTTTGTAACTAAAATACTTTTCTGGACACACTCCTAATTTTAAAAAAAATATAATTTTAGCAACTATATCTGTTCATTATAAAAACATTAAACACAAAAGCATTTGCTCTTTCTAATTATTGTAGATGTGTTTTTATTGTTGTAATTACAACAATTGACATTTCTTTTTTCTATCTTCGAAAAACCTCCATAATATTTATACTTCCGTATACTAATATTAGGATAAATGCGATAGTTTGTCCATGTATGGATGTTTTTTACCATGAAATTTTGCATACACGTTGTCCGTGACACCAGAAAGGACATAGGGTACCTTTCATCGTATGTATTTATGTACCTATGTACTTAAATACAGTAATTTATGTACCATCTAGTAATCTAGTGATTTATCAAGTGACTACTAAAACATGGAACCCGCGTGTCATACAAAACACTACGAATTTTATGGAACATTTAAAAGTGACATATGCGTAGAGCATGAACTGTCATTTAAAACAAAACAAACATAATAATAAGTACGTAATTTAAAGAAAATGTGACTTTACGTCAACCCATTAGAGTTTAAAATGAAATAGTAGAAGTTGATCGTTACTACCTTTTACCATTGACGCGTGAAGGCAAGAGTCCGCCATGATTCTGTCATAGGCGTTCTTTTTATGTGCCGCTTTGGCATTTGTGACGCAAATTCCATTGTAGTATTTCGATGCCAGTGTCATATACAATAAAAAATTCAAACTTTACTACGCATATTTGACACGTGATATCGCTGGAGCCTATGATGATTTGCAATCATTACTAACAAGACATATTCAATTTATAATCAAGACATATTTTTTTATATTACAGCAAATCGCCGCACAGTGCTGCTGTGGCGGTTCTGGTCTTGGTCGTGGATACGGCTCTGGCCTCGGCCTCGGTTTGGGAGCTGGCACCAGCGGCGGTGGATTCCCAGTCCAAAGCGCTTCCCCACAGGCCGCCAACGGTCTCTCCGTCCTCTCTGAGAACCAGATCGAAGGGTGCTTGGATGTCGGCGGTCAGCTGCCTTTCGTCGGAGCCGTTGGCCTTCAAGGACAACTGCCCACCTGCGGATCGGCTGGTGTCAACTACTGCTGTGGAAACGGACAAATCGGTATCAACAATGCTGGCAACAACGGCTGGGCAGGTCATGGTGGATGGCACTGAATTCCGATTTGAAACTAATGATTCGACAATTACAACCAATGAAGAAATAATGTATGTAAATAAATTGTAAATAAAAAAGCATCACAAATTAGACTGGACATTTTATTTTGTTTTTCTATATTATTTATTTATTATCACAAGGCCTGAGGACCGCACTGAGTGGAAGGCTTTGGAAGATGCCTATGTCGCAAGACAAATTGGAGTTTTTGGTGATAAATAATGTTAAGCTTTTTTTTTCTTGTTAACAAGAAAAAAAAGTTAATTAACTTCAGCAATAAAGGCTATTTTTTTTTAATCACAAGGCCTCCAACGAGGCAGACATCAAACAAAATCATCGTCATCTAAGTCAACTAACATCAAATACTAATGTATATGTATTAAACCTACAGCTAAATGAGAGAAAAAAAATGATTATATTAAACAAACACAAGCTAAGTCTATAGAGCTATAAAAGCTGTAAAAGCTTGTATATTGTTAGCGTCAGCTATTTTTGTCGACTGAAGTTGATTGAAAAGTGCTCTGTGATGTTTCAAAGAGAACTATTCATTCGTTCAAATTCATTCGGTGGTATAATATTACATGTAAAATGGCGAAGAGAGATCGTCATCGTATGTCCGCACACACCTTATAGTTGGAATTGTAGTTCTGATACATGACCGGACGATAAAATTATTTGGACTAAACATAGTGGTTTAATTAATGTAGGTACCCGAAGTAGACCCTCTATTTCGGCTAAAAATATTGACTTGAGTTTGCCGGTCCGTGGCCTCCACTCGAGAACGTCATGTCCTGCCCACTGCCACTTCAACTTACTATCAACTTTTAAAAGACGATTCAAATTCAGTTTAATTTGGGTTCCTAAACAAAATCGCTTTCATACAAAGACAAAGTTGATAATACGAAATTGATGATACGAAATTATCTGCTAGTGGCTATTTTTGTCTGCTAGAGAACCAGTATCACTTCGTCCATTGCTGAAATATTGTGATCGATACGTAAACTAAAGCTCTCTTACCTATACCTACCACGTTGAGAAACTGTAGTACTTTTTTGATAGAGGCATTCTTCACATCTTCACAAGCCATTGTGTGGCTTCCTAGGATGTGACTGCGCTTGTGCATTAAGAGCGGGCATAAATAGAAATAGCCAATCCTAGATTTGAATTTTATCTAAGTAAACAAAGTCTAATTTAATTAATTTTTTTAAATAGATAAATACATTATAAATGAAAGTGACGTCTGTAACAGAAAACATAATATAATGAAATTTTCTCGATAGAAAAAAATCACCAAGTGAGCTCCCATTTCCATCGATTTTAGTTTTATTTACAAAATGACACACGTTACAAAGCTAAAAGTGTATCAGTAATTTCACTTCACATATTATCTAAGGCTGTATGTAACAATTTTTCATTTGACATTGTAGTTTAGGAATAATTAATATTTAATACTTTTGGCACTTATAACATTTTTATTGAGCGAGATGCGCTATATTCCGTCGCATGTTGTGCGTAGTTGTACGTATTTTGTGTCACTGTCATGTCCAAGGGCCCACGCGGATGAAATTACAAATTTTGTTTGCTTTATACCCATTCTTAAGGGGCCACACTCGCACAGGATATGCATTGCTGTTTCTTCTGCCTCATGGCAGAAGCAACACTCTCCTGTACTAGTGAGACCCTTTACTTTAAGGGTCTACATTGAGGCGGCAGTGCCCCGTTAGGTCAGTCCAGTTTAGGTCTTAAATTAAATCTTATTAATTAAGAGTTGGCAAGTTGTGTAAACAACCTAAAATATTAATGGTATGATAGCAATTAAATACTTGTATTATTTAATTTAAAAAAGTGAACATAGCTCCCTCTTCCATTAACAAAAGTAAACTTTTCTGCAATTTTTGCTTTTTAAAATTAACTGCACATAACACCTTTTTCAACTTTTTATGTTCCAAAAATGTCTTAAATCGACTATCTTAAGGTCTGTAATCATTCATATGTACAATGTACATATTACCTTCATCAACGCAAAAAAACGAAAAAACCCAAAAATGCGACATACCACCTTCATCCACTCATCGTCTTCAATTATGACTTTTCAATTCGAGCACTTTTATAGTTGATATCCTCATTCCCATAAAGAATATTTTGTTGTATGGCATGCTTGTACCACAGCTTTATAATCCATACAGTTGGGCAACGAATGTACTTGCACAGAGCAACGGTGGGGGCTGGTGCGGGGAAGCGGGCGGCGCGGGCTGCCACGGCGAACTCACACAGTTTGCATTACAACTTTCAAGGCTGGCGCGTACAATATGTTTTTGAATTGAGTGAGCGGTGGGCGGATTTTCCATTTTGTGACAACCCTAGCGCGTGACAGCGAAGTACTTACACGAGTGGCGGCGTCGCCCGACATTAAAGGCGTTGCCCAACAGTTAATGGATTGTAAAGCTGTGCTTGTACGGTCATGAAGCGTAGAGGCGCTACGCGCTACGCAAGCTACGATTGCGTAGCTCTGGACTCAGCAACTGGAAAATATTTCGTTAGGAAATAAATTGATAACAATTATCAATTGTTACTTTATAACGAAACTTTATGATAAATGTTGCCAATTTAAATATTACTGGACATTATTACACATTTTTATGTCATTTATATACAAATGACAATCCGTATGACAAGGCGTACACAGACGCTGTCGCGGCACGGAACGTTACGTATACGAATTTGACAGGGAGAATTAAATATTCCGATTACCCCATATTAGATACGAAAAATTACTTACGAAAAAGACACGCATTGTAACACTTTTCTTCAACTTTTTTATTAAACTATTGGCAAAGCCGAAACGACTCGACTTTTCTTCCGACAAAAACCAGCGACCTTCCAACTACTGTGTCCGCAGTGACACACGCCTCTAATTCAAAATACTTTTGTTTTTAAAATGATTTAAATTGCTAATATGGCAGGTTTTAAATGTTCATATAAAACAATATATGTATATACTTGTCTATATATCCATCAACGTCATCATTATCTCAGCCGTGGGAAGCCCACTGCACGACATAGGCCTCCTCCATAATGATCCAATTAGACCGGTCAGAAGCCGCCTGGATTCATCATAGAGCAAATCCCCTATCAGATCGTCAGTCCATTTTACGTTGGGAAGGCCTCTTGAGTATACGGCAATATAGAGGGCAATGCGGGGTTATGTCGGATTCGTACCAGCTAAAACCCAACAACTTTCTAGGGCAGCCGTTGATGGACGGGGTCGCGGGGATAGACTGGCGCTATGACCTATAAATCGTGAACGAATACTTGTACGAGGGTAAGTAAGGTCTTGTTTTGTAGCTAAAAGTATCAAGAATAATTCACTCCTTAACTACTTTATCACATCTTCGTTTGTTTTTGGATAAATTAACAGCAAATACAAAAATGTTGAAAAAAATAAAAATTTACATAGTTTTGACACACAATATTTCTTATTTTATTATGTCTATCAAATTATTTATATACATATTTTGTAGAGAATTTAGTTCAGATTGTTTTTGTCATGGACAGTTTTCTTTTATCTCTAATAGATTCCGAAATAAATTGAAAAAACCGCAGATCGGGACACGTTTGGGGAGGAAAAGGGGGGAAGGGAGAGGGGATGACACCGGGCAGAATCGTGTTCAGCAGGGTCAAATTAGTCTAAAAAACCCGGTGGCAAAAAGTTTCACAACAGTGGTTTTTAAAAAAAAAATCCACTGATCTAGGACGGCTATCCAGCGCGGGGAGGGCTACGCTCCCTGTCGCCATTACAATAATTCTAATATTCTTTCAGGAAATAAACTGGTTCAGGAAATTGACGGCTATACTTCAGGACTGAACAGGCACAAGGAGAGAGAGAGAATATTCTCTCGAAATATTTCAAAAACAAAGTATTTTAATTTTCTTATAATTTGCTTGTAATTTGTATTGTGCTTGTAATTGCTTGTACTTGTAATTTGCTTATAAATAATCAACTGTTCTGTGAGTATCATAGTTCCTTAATACAAAATCAAGAAACTTTTAATGCAGTTGAACAAAAAGCATGTATGATTATTTGATATGCATACTAGCGACTCGCCTCCGGCTTCGTATTTCATGTATTTTTGGATTTTAAAAACATCAGAGTCTTGAATCAAGGTGGTTTAAAAGTTAGCGGAGAAACAGAAATTTTGTATTTGGCAGTTCGTATTTAATCAAAATACTTATTTTCAACCGACAAAAACGAAAAAAAAAACGGAGGAGGTTCTCAATTCGACGCGTATATATTTCTCTTCTAAATTTTTCTTCTAAGCACTTTTTTTGGACACATAGTAATACATACAGGCTTTCCCATAATCCCACGCTCAAACTGAGAATAGTTTTAGCTCTATTCATGCTCCATCACACATCAAAAAATAGTCTTAGTCTTAGTAAAAGTCTCACAATTTTTTTATTTTTTGGTTTTTGTTTTTCAATTACTGGTAAGCGCTATCAAAGAAACGTCAATGGCTAAACTCTCTAAGTAAGGGATATTAATCAGAATTTTTTTTTGGAAAATATTGGTAGACAGTATAAATTAACATAATTATACCATACTCACATGAAGTTTAAGGAAAAAAATCATTTGTACGTATCAGAATATCAATAAAAAGAAGTCTTTCAAATTATGCACGTTTTATTTCGAATATCAAAAGTAGAAAATAACAGCGTTCAGTGACCACAGCCGCAGCAGTTTCCTGAAATGGTTACGCAACCGGCAGCGGGAACGTTGCCACCGTACTCAACCGCACCACAGACAGGTACTGATCCGCAAGCGGCGGTACATCCTTGAACGCCCAGGGGACCCGCTACGCCGATGTTACCGCAACCGTTACCGCCGTACGATCCGTAACCGCCGTTATTCCCGCCCCAACCACCGCCGAGACCGAGTCCCAAACCGGAACCACAACATTGACCGAATGCATTCTGGAAATAAAATATATCATGACTAACAACTGTGTCGTTCATTGTAAAAGTGGTGTAACTCCCTATTTTTAAAACCATCTTTTCTTGCCTAATGGTATCACATTTAGTCATAACTTTCAATATAAAAGTAAAGTAACTGCAATAGTTGCATTAAAATGCCATAGATGAAAGCAATGAATGAATGCTTATATATTTTTTCCTACACTATAATTCGCAAAAAGCTCGTTATTCTAAAATTCAGTTACAAGGAGATAGTTAACTTTTACAATGAACGACACAACTGTATTGGTACGTAAAAGGCTGATGTTAAGGATAATTTTAAGGAGCAGGGCCCTACTATCCACTCTGAATACAATTTAATTTAGGACCTAAACTGAATTGCATTTGCTATTTCGTACCATCAACTTCGTTTTTGTATAATAATAATAATAATAATTTATTAGTCAATAATTTACAAACAGATTAGATTTGATTTTGACCCCTACACTAAGCTGAGCTTGTACCGTAGGGGTCAATTAGTAATTGACAAGTACAAAGAAAGCCCAAGCAAGTCAGCATTGAAAGCTATTTTGTTTAGGAACCCAAATTAAACTGCTCTGAATTTGAATCGTCTTTTAAAAGTTAATAGTAGGGACACATTATTCAGAGTTCGCTTGTGCTGTTGCGTTTCAATTATTATTTTACAGTTCTTTTTCGTTTATTTTTTATAATATTATGTTTTATTTTTTATTCTTTTTTTTTCCTGTGCGACCGATCTAGGTTTATAGCAAATCCACTCTAATGAGCTGTCTGGCACATATTAACATAAAAAATCTGTGCCACGATGCGGAATTGACAGGGACCACATTTACTGTGTGCAGTTTAATTATTAATTTATTTTTTATACCTGAGCCTTTATACATGCTTTATACATAAAAACAACCCTTATGTGTTGTGAATTTTGTAAATACCTACTTATCTACTGTAAAAATAGTACATTTATTATATAATACATATTATTTACCTGGATCAGGCAAGCCTGGATGCAAAGAAAAGCAAAGACGAAAGTATAAGCTGACATTTTCGTTAGAACTGAATGAAGATTTCAGAATGGCTACCGAAAAATTCAAACAACTTTTTATACGTTCCAAAAGTGTGTTACTTCGCAATTAATACAAACGTTTTCACAATATAACGTGACTTAGAATCGAAATTTATTTTAGATAAAATTGTAATAATTGAATATGTCAAAACATTACAATAATTTTACATATAAAAGGCTGAATAAAAGGCTAATGTTTATTTCGGTGTTTTAACTAATAGCGAAATATGTCCTATAAATCTATCATCTTTATCGCTTCAGCGGTCTTAGTGCAGGTAAAGACATGATTTTGATAACTTTTTTTCCTCGTATTCATTTACTTGCAGTTATTTTCTCAGAAGTTTATATCTTTGGTTGCATCTTTTTATATAATTTGAACTTAATTCCATGAGGTTCGTAAGTTCAAAAAGTGTCAAATTTATTTTTTTATATCACTTTCAGAGGTATTTTATTATTTCTGTCTCTTACTGGTGTTATTTCTGTCTCTTATTTTTTTATTTTATTTATTTATTTATTTACAATAACATATTATATTTCAGTTAATTGGCTATGAAAACACACACTAGGCATGCAAGCCTGTATCGTGTGATTCATGAATTAGTCAATAATAGTTAGTTCATGAATAAAAATAAAAATATTAATTTTAATACTAACAAATTATAAATTACTAAATATACACTAAATTAATAATAAATAGGTACATATAAAAGTAAATGACACAATAAATTTTGAATATAAAATGAGGCTATCGATATATTATGTTTGTAAATTGATTTAAATAGTTTTTCCAACATAGTCGTATTTAAGACTTATCAATTCAATTCAATTCAATTATTTATTGCGAAACCATAATGTACAAAGATGTTATATAAATAAAGACCAATGTTATGGACCCTGTTGGGCATGCAACTTAGGGACTAGGAGAGAGGAAGCGTATATATATTTTCATTTGAGTTTTAGTAACATTTATTATCACTATCACTTGAACCATTATCACCATTATCACTTGACAATGTTCTTTCCAGGCCATCTCAAGCATACCATCTCACGGAGGCTATGGCGGATCAGGTATCGGATTGGGCGCAGGTGTAGGAGGTACTTCAAGCGGTGGTGGCTTCCCAGTTCAAAGTTCTTCGCCCATCAGCGTCAACGGTCTATCAGTTCTATCAGAGAATCAAATCGAAGGTTGCTTAGACCTTGGTGGTCAGCTGCCGTTCCTCGGTGCTGTAAACCTGGGCGGGCAGCTGCCTACTTGCGGATCAGCTGGTGTCAACTATTGCTGCGGAAACGGACAGATTGGAGTTCAGCAATCAGGGCAAAACCTTGGTTATTCTCTTGGAAACCTGCACCATTAAATGTTTTAATAATATATTCAATGATTTTTTGTTTGTTGTTATCTAAATATATATTTGGAAATTTATCTACTTCTATTTTTTACTGTATTTAAGTAATGAGTATTGAAACCTGGTTCCATTTTTGTTAAATAAGAGACAACGCAACAACAATCTCTTTCTTCTTTTATTTATTTATTTATTTATTTTATTTTCCGAGGGTTGCTTGACTTTTGAAGCACACAGGTTTAGTCATTGTGTTTTTCTTCCACATCAAAGGGATTGATGTAAGTATAGACGTATGGATGGATTTTTGTTACTCTTACATGCAAAAACAAGTCCATGGATTTTGATAATATTTGGCACACATATAATTTATTACACATATAATAATATTATGTATATTATATGCATTTTCAATAGCATTGGAAAATAGAGAATAAGATACATTTTTGAACGCAGATAAGTCCGTAAAAGTCAACGGATTTGGGTATCATTTGACACACATATAATTTATTACATGAATTAACATATAGGATACTTATGCATTTTCAATAGCATTGGAAAATAGAGAATAAGATACATTTTCCAACGCGGATAAAGTCTCGAACACCTAATAAAATACTTATTAGTGGTGCTAATAAAATGACGTACTTATTTGTATGAAAATCAGAGACAACTAATTTATTCAATAATCAGAATACATACAAAACAAACTATGCATAGTAGAATAAGAGATTTCGCTACAACGTTTTTTTATAAATATTGTTACCAATTTATTCTAACAATTTTATTAGACAATCATAAAACTATCTCCGCTGGGATTCAAACCTAAAACAGCTTCTCTGGCGACCGAGGATTTATTTGGTTATTGGGGTCTTTCACAGAGTCTTTCATAGTGTAGACTTCATAGTATAATAAATACAATAAATATAAATAATAAGTATAGTTGGTTACCGTTGCCTATTAACCACACGCAACACCATAGGTAGAGATGTTTTAAGTCCGCTCCTGAACTAAGAACGTTTGACGACACGTTTGGTCTAGTGGCTAGTAACCCTAGCTGTTAACCAAACGGTAACAGATGTACAGGACACAGGATAGGCTACTTTTTTCCTTTTCAACGCGGACGAAATCGCGGGCGCCAGCTAGTGTTGAATAATATTTTACATAAACATTTTTTCAAAAATACAATTTAAACCAAGTTGTTAGTCATGACGACACGTTTGGTCTAGTGGCTAGTAACCCTAGCTGTTAACCAAACGGTCGCGGGTTCGAATCCCGCTAGGGGCAAATGTTTTATGTGAACATTTTACCTTTGTACCTGAGTCATGGATGTTTTGTATTTATAATATGTATGTATTTACAAAAAAAAAGTAATCTATATATTATATCAACTGTCTGGTGTCCATAATACAAGCATTACTTGCTTACTTTGGAACTAGATGGTGCTGTGTGGAATGTGTGAAGATATTTATATTTAAGAAGGATAAAAATAATAAGAGAATAGCGCTCTAGCATCCCTTTACTCATTGAAATACAGCAGCCCATTCTATTATTTCAAGGCTACCCAATTTATGACTGAGAAACTCTGTATGCCCACTAATAATAATATCCACAACTAAAAACCTGTTTATATATATTATATGTTTTTTTATAATGAGCTCAGAACCCATTTATGCCTAAAGCCTTCTGGGATGTGCAGGAATCTGTGTTCTCTTCATAACTATATTTTTATTTTTATTTAGGGCCTCTTACACAAACTACATGTAAAGTGTTGATTAGTTACTTTTAGAAATCATTTTCTGTTATATTGAATTATGCACTCGGTTGAAAAAAAAGAGGCGCTTAGGTTAACAAAAACCATAGATTAAGAATGAGAAATTTGTTAATTTTCTTCTTTTTACATAAGTACTCAATAAATAATAAATTTATTTGTGTATGACATTTCAACACAAATCCATACTAAAGTTTGTTTTTTAAAATCTCAGACAAAAATGACATTACATGTGAAAGGCATTACATATGTACATTACATGGTTCGTTATGAGCCGAATTGCCATTTTACCTAAAGAAGAAGAAGAAGTAAGAAGAATTAAAGAAGAAGAAGATTACATGGTATCATTATTTGCAAACTTGACATTTGCATGTGTCATTTTTGTCTCTGAGATTAAAAAACAGACTTTACAATTAGGTACAAATGTGAATATGTCTATCTGTCTGTTACCTTTTCACGTCGACTTTTTCTTACACATTTTTTCATCTCAAAAAAGTACTGTTCTCGAAAAATCCAACTTCTAGCAAAGTTATAAGTTATAATATAAAAGATTGAATGAATTGTTGCTCATATATTTTTAATTATTCCCGTGCTTTGTGGGAACTCAGAAAAATTATAATAGGAAAAAGAAACAATTTGTAAATTTCCAGGGTCGGTATCCCAATTGTGTTGCTTGTGTCCTCAGACGACGGTAAAAAAATCATCCGTGCAAATCCGGGGGCGGACCGCTTGTGGACCATAAAATATTATTAAACATGTAAAAATAGGGATTATTAATCATTACTAAAAGTATAGGTATGATTTTTTTATTAGTTTCGAAGTTATTAACAAAATTTAAACTCCATAAGATCCGAGTCCGCCAGCTCCGTAACCACCAGAGCCGCCGCATCCGCAGCATTGTCCAGCAATAGTGACGCAGCCACCAGCAGGTACATTGCCGCAGTAATCGACCGCACCGCAGACGGGTACCGAGCCACAGACTGAGGTACATCCTTGCACACCAAGGGGACCCGCTACGCCGATGTTACCGCAACCGTTACCGCCGTACGATCCGTAACCGCCGTTATTCCCGCCCCAACCACCGCCGAGTCCGAGTCCAGAGCCGTAGCCGGAACCACAACATTGACCGTATACATTCTAAAGAAGAAAATGTTTATTAAGAACATGTGTAATTAGGGTTAATTTCAACAATTAAAAAAAATTAAGAAAGATACATATACATATAGATATTTAAAAAATCATTGCGGTTTTCATATTGTAACAAAAATATCTAATACAACTTTCTAATTACAAACCGCCCTCTTGACTATTATGACTAGTATGTACCCCCAATCATAGCCAATTTAGAAAAAATTAGCAAATAGTTAAGGAGGACCTCCAAAAAAGGACTTCCAATATCAAAGAAAAAAACATCCTAGTACGAATATAATTAAAATTACCTGTAACAGGCAAGCCTGAACGCAAAGGAATGCAAAAACAATTGAAGGAGACATGTTTGTTGAATATTCAATAAAAGATTGATATTTACTAAAGAATATATTATTCTTTTATACTTTTACAAGTATACGAAATTCTATTTTTACAAAATCTAGTGTAATCGAAGAATTTCATAGAATTCAAATGAAATAGAAAAAGTGTTATAGGTTAGTAATGAAATAATTGCTTGTTGGAAGGCGCTTATCGGAATTTCTTAATGTCGACTTTTATGTTTAAATAGTGAAATTAATACATTCAGTGCAATCACAGAAATTAACAATTACGTCCAAAATTGTATTCCTCTGCCTGTCCGCAATCTTATGTAATGGAGGTATAATTTTATTGACAGATTTCATATAAATCCAGCTCGGATGGGCAGCGCTCGGGAAGCTCCGAGATATCGTCACAGTGTCACGTTTTCGAAAACAAAAGTTTTCGGCCAACGTGTGTTGCCAGTGATAACATATGGCGCTGAAACATGGTCTCTAACTATGGGCCGGGACTCGTATGAAAGCTCAACGTCACTCATCAAGCTATATGGGGAGGGCTATGTTTGGGGTTACAACAAGAAATCGAATCAGAAATGAGGATATCTGTAGACGTACGAAAGTTACCGACATAAGCCACTGACTGGCAAGCGAAGCGTAGGAAGTCCACCAACCTACATTGACGACCTAACTAGGGCCTCAGATCGATAGTGGATCTAGATTGCTTCTGAACGGTCCTATTAATAATGTAATATATAATAATATTTTATTTATTCACAAATCTATAAACATATGTATATACGGTTATAAACACAATTCAATGTTATAAACATACAGTTCAATTATGTTGAGTACCAGCGTCTAAACTAGATTATTAGAAAATTATGGGATCCAGTGATCCAGCAGTGGACGTCCTGCGGGTGACATGATATATCTATATTGGTTTTTTATTATTCATAAATCAGCTGGCATCAAATACAGATGCCGCTGTAATCAGATTGGTATTAATCAGTCCGATCAAAACCTTGGCTCTCACAGTCTTCTCCATGCCTTATTACAACAATAAAATGTTAGTTTTTTTAATGTAATCTAAATAAAAATTACCTCGTGATTTGATAACATATTTTATACCTTGAATTTTTATAATTAAGTATTACTTACTGGTGTATTTCGACTAAGTTGCGTTGCGTGAAATATTGCAATTGTAATACTTACAAACCACATGCAATTGATAAAGTGCAACTTTAAAAAATATTTGAAATTTTTAATAATCTTTTAAAATAATACATGTTAGTAATAAAAACAATATATCGTTAATCTGGTAGAATAACATCACAATTGCAGTTTTCTACGAAACTGAGATATCGTTGTCATAATTATCTTATGGAATTCGCTTGGGCAAATGACATTGACGTTATATTTACAACCTACATATGTTATATGTTATATTTTATGTTGTTTTTACAACCTGCATTATGCTAAGTTTGTGGCAGAGGCCGTTTGTGTTTGTCTTTCTATGTGTTGTATATTATATGTATTGTTTTATATGTACTTTGCTGCAAATAACAATTTATTCTTATTCTTATAGGGATATAACTAAGCGTATATAGTTATTGCAATTAGGCGGAATTTTCAATCCAGCTAGATTTATGCTCGATCAAAACAAATCCAGCATTAGTCGATTTCTAAAAGTTTTTTTTTAACTGGAAACTGTAATAACTATCTGCATTTAAATAACAAATTCGTTATAAATAATTTTTGGTGTTAGTAAACTACTCTAATAGTAAAAATAAGTAATATTAATGAATACAATCATAAATCATCTAAATTGATATCCTGGATGTCTGAAATAGTCATTAATTTACCCTATTTTACTAGCTACATACATAGTTTCAGTTTCTCGGTTTCAATAATTTTCGAAATAAAATTGCATAGCCCCCTTATAAAAATATTTAAGTTAAAACTTTTATATTATCGACCCGCTCCCGGCTTCGTTCAAGAAAAAATTTGACTAGATTTTATCATATATAAAATCCATTGAAAAATTATCTAACTGATGGTGAAAACCGCATCAAAATCTGTTGATGGGTTTAGGAGTTAGCGGACATACCTCAGATTACTAACTAGTTACTTCGGCCATACACAGACACGGAAAGCAACTTCAAATTATATATGTACTAAATATCTAAAAATAATTTGAGACTTGAACTTGTCTTTTAAAGAATGAAGCCAATAATTACGTAAAAGTTTACTTAAACTTTTTTCAAATTCAAAATTTTTTATTTTCTGAATATGGTTATACATAAGTTGTTCTAAATTTTAATGGATATTTTAATAGATTTAGTAACTATGCAAGATCTCAATAAAAAATACGATGGTGTTATCTTCCAGCCTACTTCTTAAAGAACTGCAAACATACATGGCTACGAAAAAAGCTCTCTCTGCCTCTACGCTGGTTGGTTGGTTGGTGGACTCCCTCACTTGTTTGTTTAACAGGTTGACAGTCGCCTATAAAACAAGCCACGCCGCAGGTACTGCTAGTGCGCTGCCGACCATAGAAGGATAAGAGAAACAGAAGCTTAGGGATAGGGTAATGGGCTCTGCCATGCCACCCCTCAAACACCGAAACACAACAAAACATAATATGCTGTTATTTCACGGTGGTCTACTCTAATTACTACGAAAGCAGGACTACAATATAAATGATATGCATAAATGGTTCAGAGGACAAATCAAAATCTATTAGAAGTCGTTGTAAAATATTAAATTTAAAACGTAATTCCAACGAAAAATGCGGATTCGCAAGCAAGACATGGAACTATTTGGATGAAGGAATATTGTTTAATTATATGCAATAGGTTCTTCCTGAAAGAAGAGGCACAGGCAGTCTAGGTTATACAGCCACATTTAGTCATACAAATTGAATTGAATTTTTACAATCATACAAATTTAATACTATACTTTGATTGCATACTTTTTTTATTAGATTGGAATATATGTGGCCAATTCCGAATATGTTAAATATTGAAACTAATATGTAACTAAAATTAATTTTAGTATGTGTTAAGTTAAAGTTGCTTATTAAAACGACATAGTTTATTGAATTATAACTTTTAATTTGGCTGAATAGATCTTTTAATTTCGTAAAGCACATGTCCGTTTAGATTCCACCGTAGCCTCCAGCGCCATAACCACCAGCGCCGCCACATCCGCAACATTGACCAGCAATAGTGACGCAACCGCCAGCGGGGACAGTGCCGCCGTATTCAACAGCACCGCAGACGGGTACCGAGCCACAGACTGAGGTACATCCTTGCACATCAAGGGGACCCGCTACGCCGATGTTACCGCAACCGCTACCGCCGTACGATCCGTGATTGCCGTTATTTCCGCCCCAACCACCGCCGAGACCGAGTCCCAGACCAGAGCCGTAGCCGGAACCACAACATTGGCCGAATACATTCTATAAGAGTTAAAACGACATGAAATTGAGACATTTTTAAATCAATCTTCTACAATATTTAATTTTTTTTTTATGTAAAGTTTGTCAGACAGTCTGACGGTCCACGTGATGGCTTATCATCGAGTGCCTCTTAACGTCACAGTCACAGGTGCCGACCTTAATAAGATTGAGGATTAGGGATTAGGACAGTATAGGAAAATTGCTCACTAACCGAAACTGTGCCGGTGTTTTGTTACGGTAGTGGTTACTATAACCAGATGGCCACCCAAATGACAGCAGTATGGCCTGCTAGTACTTTCTAGATCCAGATCCAACTTTGTTTTCCAAAGTTGGCCCTGACTGGAATCGTACCCCGGGGACACTTGAGACAGAGTGTTAAGGCAATCTAGACCAAAGATTTTGGAAATTACCTTTGCAAAGTTAATTTTCAAAGTTGGCCCTGACTGCAGTCGAACCCCGGGGACCCTTGAGACAAAGTGTTAAGGCAACGACCTTAACCAATCGTTCAATAACCTATATTTGTAGGTATAGATCCTTAAATACTATCTAAGACAGAGTATTCAAAACAAACAAATGACAAATACCTGGATCAGACAGGCTTGGATGCAAAGGAGAAGAATAGCGAAGGTAGACATGTTTAATTATTCAATTGACTCGAATGGAATGTTCTCGAATGGTCAAAGTTGAGTATTTATAACCAAAAAAAAGGCTTCTAGCGGTTCTTTCATAACTTCGTGGACAGGTGGACGTGATAATTCAAAATTACTGAACAATTGTAATGTCAAAATGTTGATAAAATTGAAAAATTTCTTCAATTTACTTAATAGATTTTTTTTTTATATTTCATGTATCAAAAGGTTCGTTCCATTGGTGTCGAAATAAATGTATTATAAAATTGTTAGCGAGGGAATTAAGTGGTTCATTCTGGTGTTAGACCTAAAAGAAATAACATTAAAAATGGCATTCAAAGTTATTGTTCTGTTCGCTTCTGCACTCTTAGTACAGGTGAAGATTTGTTTAATTTTTTTATATTTATAAAATTCTAAATTTGTTATAAAAGCTGTGCCAGGAACTTCGTACGAGCGGTTTTCGTCCGCTAGATTTTTAGGCATAACTTTTTTATTTGCAATCCGATTGGAATGAAACAAACGTTAAATGTTACACGAAACTTGTTACAATACATCAGTGGAAGCCTCATTCAAATCGGTTCAGCCATTTTTGAGATTACCATGCATAGACAAAAATTTAAAAACTGTTTTTTTTTTTTCAGACAATCTCCTGCATACCGTCTCACGGAGTTCACGGATATGGTTCCGGCATAGGCTATGGGTCCGGCATAGGTTTGGGTGCTGGTACTAGCGGCGGTGGTTTCCCCATACAGAGCGCGTCGCCAATCAGAGCTGACGGTCTCTCAGTCCTCTCTGAGAACCAGATCGAAGGATGCTTGGACATTGGTGGTCAGCTACCCTTCATCGGAGCAGTTGGTCTTCAGGGACAACTGCCAACTTGTGGTTCAGCTGGCGTCAACTACTGCTGCGGCAATCAGTTAGGCATCAACAACGCCGGCAGCTATGGAGGTTACGGACTAGGCTCTCATGGACATCATTGATTAAAACCTTAGATTTTTTAGTCAAATACAGGTACCCAAAAGACATCTAGATAACCAGATTGCATCTCCATCTGTATACCTTTCAAGGGCTCACTTAAACACTCACAAAAATTTTCATCAAGTTCAGTCATGTTTAGGTATAAAAAGGCTCTTATGGACATCATTGTTTTAAAACCTTAGATTGTTTAGTCAAAATACAGGTCCCAAAAGACATATATTGCAGCTCCATCTGTATACATTTCAGGGGCTCACTTAAACACTCACAAAATTTTTCATCAACTTCAGTCATATAAACCCTGATAGAATCTGTTTAGGTATAAAAAGGCACTTATGGACATCATTGATTTAAAACCTTAGATTTTTTTAGTCAAAATACAAGTCCCAAAAGACATATAGATAACCAGATTGCAGCTCCATCTGTATACCTTTCAGGGGGGCTCGCTTAATCACTCACAAGAATTTTCATCAAGTTCAGTCACATAAACCCCGATAGAATCAGTTTAGGTATAAAAATCCTCTTATGGACATCATTGTTTTAAAACCTTAGATTTTTTTATTTAAAATACAGGTCCCAAAAGACATCTAGATAACCAGATTGCAGCTCCATCTATATACCTTTTAGGGGCTCACTTAAACACTCACAAGAATTATTATCAAGTTCAGTCACATAAACCCTGATAGAATCTGTTCAGGTATAAAAAGCCCTTCCGCGTTTAACGCTCTTTCCAGTGAAAACGAAAATAAGTTCTGTAGTTTTTGAGATCTTAGCGAACATACCTATGTGATTTACGCGGCAGGGAACTTTGTTTTATAATAATACTAGCTACACGCTCCCGGCTTCGCCCGGGTTCAAAATAAAAACTATCCTATCTTTTGAATTGGACCAAATTACACATAGTTACGAAGTTTTATCAAAACGGGTTCAATAGTCTAGGAGTCGTGACAACGTGACACGTGATTATTATATATATAAGTACCTAAAGATGTAAAGAAAAAGCTGCTGTCCTAATTGGTTTCGATTTTCGTGTTTTTTTACAATTTACATTGTCGTTGTACATACAAGGCCCGCCGCCATTTTGTATTGAATAGTCATTGTATGCGTTAAACGAAATCATCATCGCACGATAGGCTCGTACGATCGATCGTGGCCAATTAGGACGCCCTTAAACACACTCTCGGTGCACGAATGCAATATTTTTCTGCAAGTTATAAACACAAACATTCCTGGTTTATCGTTCTTTCCTTTTTCAATTCAATTCAATTATTTATTGCAAAGCATAATGTATAGTTAAATGTAAAAAATAAAAAAAAAAATGGTAAAAAAAAGCTTTTTAAAAACAAACTTTTTAATTAAGTGCCCTTAAAAGAAGAAAATAATCTTTAAATTAAATATAAAAGCTTGTCGCCAGATTTACCTGTGTACTAAATAGTTTTGCTTGACATACTTAATATAAGTACCTAATTCTATGAAAGAAATGTTTCCTATAAAATATGAAAATCTCGCGACAAGCCTTTATATTTAATTTAAAGATTATTTTCTTCTTTTTAGGGCACTTAATTAAAAAACTTGTTTTAAAAAAGTTTTTTTTACCATTAATTTATTTTTTATTTTTTAACTATGATCGAGGACTAAAAAGTTTAGTTGTATTAGTTTTTCGTGTTTACCTCAACAAGCCCTTTCATTTGATACCATTCATTGATACCACTACCACTAGTGCAGAAAAAAAAAACTAGTCCGCCATCTTGGATGATCCGCCATATTGGAATTAGAATGACGTCACATAGCTATAAGCATGCATTGTCATCCAAAATAAGCGTGTATACCAAATTTCAGCTCAATCGGTTAAAAAAACTTATTTAAAATTCAGTTGCAAGATTCCACCCGGACAAACATACATAAATACATACATTGCAAGTTAAGTCCAGTGTTATGGACCCAAAAATGTTACTTTAAAAAAAAAAATTTGAGTTTTTTTTTATTTATTTATCATTTAAATGGAATTTAAGAAATTTTCATTTCGCCAAAAACTATATCCTATCCTTTCATATTATAAAACAAAGTCATCCGCCGCGTCTATATGTCTGTCTGCCTCGTGCGAGTTTTACTCGATTATACGCGTCGAGCGCGTAAACGTCAATTTGTATAGGAATGAAGCAGCGCCACCTAGTGGTTAACTTGTACGTTTGCTTCATTCCCATACAAATTGACGTTTACGCATTCGACGCGTTTGATCGAGTAAAACTCGCACTACGCCCCCTGACTGAAGTAGCGCCACCTAGTGGCTAACGTGTAGGTCTGCTTGATTGCCATACAAATTGACTTTTACGCGTTCGACGCGTTTGATCGAGTAAAACTCGCACTACGCCCCCTGACTGAAGTAGCGCCACCTAGTGGCTAACGTGTAGGTCTGCTTGATTGCCATACAAATTGACTTTTACGCGTTCGACGCGTTTGATCGAGTAAAACTCGCACTACGCCCCCTGACTGAAGTAGCGCCACCTAGTGGCTAACGTGTAGGTCTGCTTGATTGCCATACAAATTGACGTTTACGCGTTCGACGCGTTTGATCGTTGCACTTTGATGCACGCGAAAATTGCACTTTGATAATTGTACCCTATATAAGGGCCTCTTTCACGAACTACAAGTAAAATGTTGATTAGTTACTTTTAGAATTCATTTTCTGTTTTATTGAATTATGCACTCGGTTTACTGCATCATTCGATAGCCGATTTTTTTTTATTATTTTCTATTTAATGTTTGGGACGTTTACCGTACAAACAAAAGTATATATCAGCTCCATTATCCCCGGTTACCGGTGACTTTAAATGACAGTTTGGCCTACTTGACGTTTGTGAAATAGGCGCCAATTATAACGCCAATTGAATAAAATATAACTTTAAAAAAATTGTGTAAATAATTATGTATGGTGAACTTGTTTTTGTAATAAATCTTGTTAAATTTTTTAAAAGAATTAGTAGAGGAGATATTATACTTAAATGAAAGATTTCATAAGCTTTTCCATTTCCTACATTTACACAGTAATTAGTTTTAAACTTTATAATAAATTATTATTATAAATCAATAAATTGTTGAATCATAGTTTTTATTTTATTTATCCTTCCTTTCCAATGATATTATGATACTAAACAAATCAGTTTAGTGGTAGTCTCGTACAATATTGCTTCGTACGAATTGTGCGAAAGGCAAATTTAAATATATTTTTAATAGTTTTCTCGCACAAATATTATTTTCTTAAAAACACAGTGTCGTACAAAAGTGATACCTATGGGAGAATATCGACAGGATGGATAGCGCATAAAACTGAGGTAGGTAATGTTAGCACCCTCTACTTCGGGTAGCGAGTATTAATTAAACTAATTAATTAATTAATTAACGGGTATTAATTAACTCTAGGGGTTATTATTATTAAATTAATTAGCTTTTGTGATACCCCATAGGTATCACAAAAGTGATATATATGGGGGAATATCGACAGGATGGATAGTGCATAAAACTGAGGTAGGTAATGTTAGCACCCTCTACTTCGGGTAGCGGGTATTAATTAAACTAAATAATTAACGGGTAATAATTAACTCTAGGGGTTATTATTATTAAATTAATTAGCTTTTGTGATACCCCATAGGTATCACAAAAGTGATATATATGGGGGAATATCGACAAGATGGATAGCGCATAAAACTTTTGTGATACCCCATAGGTATCACAAAAGTGATATATATGGGGGAATATCGACAGGATGGATAGCGCATAAAACTGAGGTAGGTAATGTTAGCACCCTCTACTTCGGGTAGCGGGTATTAATTAAACTAATTAATTAATTAACGGGTATAAATTAACTCTAGGGGTTATTATTATTAAATTAATTAGTTTTTGTGATACCCCATAGGTATCACAAAAGTAATATATATGGGGAAATATCGACAGGATGGATAGAGCATAAAACTGAGGTAGGTAATGTTAGCACCCTCTACTTCGGGTAGCGGGTATTAATTAAACTAATTAATTAATTAACGGGTATAAATTAACTCTAGGGGTTATTATTATTAAATTAATTAGCTTTTGTGATACCCCATAGGTATCACAAAAGTTATATATATGGGGGAATATCGACAAGATGGATAGCGCATAAAACTGAGGTAGGTAATGTTAGCTCCCTCTACTTCGGGTAGCGAGTATTAATTAAACTAATTAATTAATTAACGGGTATTAATTAACTCTAGGGGTTATTATTATTAAATTAATTAACTTTTGTGATACGCCATAGGTATCACAAAAGTTATATATATGGGGGAATATCGACAGGATGGATAGCGCATAAAACTGAGGTAGGTAATGTTAGCACCCTCTACTTCGGGTAGCGGGTATTAATTAAACTAATTAATTAATTAACGGGTATAAATTAACTCTAGGGGTTATTATTATTAAATTAATTAGTTTTTGTGATACCCCATAGGTATCACAAAAGTAATATATATGGGGAAATATCGACAGGATGGATAGAGCATAAAACTGAGGTAGGTAATGTTAGCACCCTCTACTTCGGGTAGCGAGTATTAATTAAACTAATTAATTAATTAACGGGTATAAATTAACTCTAGGGGTTATTATTATTAAATTAATTAGTTTTTGTGATACCCCATAGGTATCACAAAAGTTATATATATGGGGGAATATCGACAGGATGGATAGCGCATAAAACTGAGGTAGGTAATGTTAGCACCCTCTACTTCGGGTAGCGGGTATTAATTAAACTAATTAATTAATTAACGGGTATAAATTAACTCTAGGGGTTATTATTATTAAATTAATTAGTTTTTGTGATACCCCATAGGTATCACAAAAGTAATATATATGGGGAAATATCGACAGGATGGATAGAGCATAAAACTGAGGTAGGTAATGTTAGCACCCTCTACTTCGGGTAGCGGGTATTAATTAAACTAATTAATTAATTAACGGCTATTAATTAACTCTAGGGGTTATTATTATTAAATTAATTAACTTTTGTGACACCCCATAGGTATCACAAAAGTGATATATATGGGGGAATATCGACAGGATGGATAGCGCATAAAACTGAGGTAGGTAATGTTAGCACCCTCTACTTCGGGTAGCGAGTATTAATTAAACTAATTAATTAATTAACGGGTATAAATTAACTCTAGGGGTTATTATTATTAAATTAATTAGTTTTTGTGATACCCCATAGGTATCACAAAAGTAATATATATGGGGAAATATCGACAGGATGGATAGAGCATAAAACTGAGGTAGGTAATGTTAGCACCCTCTACTTCGGGTAGCGGGTATTAATTAAACTAAATAATTAACGGGTATTAATTAACTCTAGGGGTTATTATTATTAAATTAATTAGCTTTTGTGATACCCCATAGGTATCACAAAAGTGATATATATATGGGGGAATATCGACAGGATGGATAGCGCATAAAACTGAGGTAGGTGGATAGCGGATATTAATTAATTAATTAACGGATATTAATTAATTCTAGGGGGTTATTAATTAAACCACTTTATATTCAGTCCAAATACTTTTATCGTCCGACAGATATATCAACTATAAGATGTGCAAACATACGACGACGAGCTTTGCTCTCTGCTGACCAGTAGAATCATACTGTGAGTTTTCAGGACTTTATCGTTCTGATTCATGGTTTAACAACTGAATTAATGTCTGGCAAATTATTTTTAGGTCTGTTCATACTTAAACAACATAATTTTAAAATGACAGACATTCTGAAATATTTAAATTTTTAATAAAAATAAAATCAAAATTCGCGTCTGGCTCATTATTAGCAACGATAAAAATGTCTGGCAATAAGAGATGGATGTTTGTTAAACTTATCTTAAGCTAAAATATGAAAATTGAACCTTCATAAAATGATTTTAAAAGTCAGTATATTACCTGCACAAATAGGATGCCCACAGGTAAACGCAACCGCTACGCTAGCCAGATTGCCCAGATCCTAACCGAAAGGGCAAGAGAGACGACATATCAAAAAATCAGCTGACCTGAAATTCTCTTCGAAAACGTTGCTACCTCTTATACTATAACAAACACGTCAATTAAAATAAATATAATATATAAATAATATCCTAGTCATTTTTATTTAACCAATTATAATACGAGTAATGTCAATTGAACTTTTATTGAGATTGAGTTTCGATAGTTCAATTAATCAATGAGAGTTCATTAATCATCAATCAATCAATCATCAATCAATCAATCAATCAATTACTGAGACTAAGAAGTCCCACTATTTGAGTATATATTATGTTCCTTGCACTAGTTCAACCAAATGAACTAGTGGGAATAGATCAATCCTGTCAAGGATAACGACACATTGCTTTGCTTTGTATCTATAAATCCTTACTTTTCCTTACTTACTAATATTATACTCGTAAATGCGAAAGTTTGTATGGATGTTTGTTCACTCTTCACGCAAAAACTACTGAATGGATTTCAATTAAACTTTACAATAATATAGATTATACATTAGAATAAGAAATAGGTTATATAAGACATAAAAAAGATAATAAAAAATAAGATATTTCGTCGTCACAGCGATAACGATGTCTGGCGTTACCACACATATTTTTCCTTTCAACGCGGACGAAGTCGCGGGCACTAGCTAGTAGGTGATAATTATCAAAATAGTATTTCTTTTAAATGATAAAAAAGACAAACTTTTAAAATAAATTATATATTTTATTAAAATAATTATAAACATAGGTGTCACAATAAAGTACCACATAGGTATCACTTATGTAATCATAGGATAGGACGTATTAATAGAATATTTAAAATGCATTTTATTTTTAACAATTTACCTACTTAAGACATAGTTAACGAAATAACTTGTAGAGTGCCATTTATAATCGATTTTTAGTAAAATGATGTAACTACTAACTAACTTAATAAAAGATATAGCAATCTTTCATGTTAGATGATATTATAATGTCCCTATGCAGATGAGATGAGAAAAGCAGCTCGTCTAAGGGCCTCTTTCACCAACTACAAGTTAAGTGTTGATTAGTTACTTTTCAAGTAACGTTAATTGGTCATTAAATGTTACGAGTATCTTGTTACCACTTGTTACAATACAATACGAAGATGGTGAACCTCATACGCTTTCTTACCGGTGACTTTAAATGGCGGTTAGCCTACTTGACACTTTACTCAGAGATGGTGAAAGAGGCCCTAAGTCTATTATTTTCTTAAAAGATTATATAAACAAATAGTAAGATACTCAATGCAAATAATTATTATTGCATGGGCATCCACAGTTGCCATTGATAGAGACTGTGCCACCGGCTGGCACTTGGCCAGTGAAAGACACCGTGCCAAGCACTGGCACGTTGCCAGTGATCACAGTTTGTCCAGAAACTGGCAAATCTCCGGTCACATCGACATCTCCGCTTCCAACCCCACCATAAGGTCCGCATCCGCTCGGTGAAGAGTGAGTTTGGGAGTGAGGGTTTAAACCTAGGCCTGATGGCCAGCCGCTTCCCATGTATTGACTAGTTGCATTCTAAAAAAAAAACAATCATTATTGTAAGACTGCAAGTGCAGGTGTAAGACTGAAGATTGTAAGATACAGCGCCTCTTTCACAAACGTCAAGTAGGCCAAACAGTCATTTAAAGTGACCGGTAACCGGTGAGAATGGAGCTGATATACCTACCTTTGTTTGTACGGACGTCCCAAACATTAAATAGAAAATAATAATAAAAAATCGCCTATCGAATGATGCAGTAAACCGAGTGCATAATTCAATATAACAGAAAATGATTTCTAAAAGTAACTAATCAACACTTTACATGTAGTTTGTGAAAGAGCCACAGGGTGTCCCAGAAATCAACGCCAAGCGGCGATAAACGTCGATTACGTGGCGATCTAGCTTAGGTTATGACAGCTCTGATTTCTGGGACATCCTGTATATCATATATGTATGCCCGCGACTTCTTCCGCGTTAAAAATTAATAATTAAAGTAGATTTTTAACAATATAACGACTGACATAATATTGATAACTCCAGTTAATTTTCTTAATTTTAGATGATACCTCGGAAACAGACTTTTTTCTGGATTAAAGATATCCTATGTCCTTTTCTGTAACGGTGACAACGTGTAATGCAAAATTATTTATTAATCATCGGTTGAATAATTAAGGCGTGAAAAGGTAACAGACAGACAAAGTTAATTTCCCTCTTCGTCTCCTTTTTGAAAAAAAAAAACCAATAAATCTATAGTAAAAACTTACCTGAACTAAAAAAGTTGATACAAAAAGAACAAATAAACCAAAGAAATACATATTGTAACTATAGACAGTTGACAGATGACTAATGATTTTTTTAATTGAAAATCAATTTTTATATCAGACCATTGCATTACTCGATCGTATTAGATAACTGTAGATTTGTTAACGAACGATTAGCAAGAATTGTACTAAAGTGATTTTGATAACAATTAGTTAACAGAAATCTAAATCGTCAGAACTTTATTCAACATACTAGCTGGCGCCCGCGACTTCGTCCGCATTGAAAAAAAAAAAAAAACACACACACACACACACACACATTTTTCTTCTTCCTGAAAACTATGCAAAATGTGACTTAGCAGGTTAACGAGTTAGGCGGACGATTGTAACTTTGAGCATTCATTCAGCAACATTGAGCTTTCTTACGAGGCCCATTAACACACCATGTTTCAGCGCTTTTCAACCGACTTCCAAAAAAGGAGGAGGTTATCTCAATTCGACTGTATTTTTTTTTATGTTTGTTACCTCAGAACTTTCGACTGGGTGAAAAGATTTTCGAGATTCTTTTTTTATTTGAAAGCTAGTGCTTCCCGTGTGGTCCCATTTCAATTTGGTCCAGTTCTGACAATGGCATCTATGAGAAAACGGTTTGAAGTCGGTTTTTTTTTTGTTAAAAATAGTTATATTATTAAACCAAGAAACTCAAGCTTATTATGAACCAAGAAGTACATACTAATTCGAGTAGATGGCGCTTATTTCATACAATTAAACGTCACTGAGGGCGACGCTCACCGTGAGTTCAAAGTTTTTCCTCATTCTAAAAGAGCCCAACGCGTCTAAAGAAGTTTTCCCTTCAAAAATCATAAAATTAAAAAAAAAAAAATATTTAAAGAAAATCATAAAATGATAACATGCTGGCGTGCCAGGGTTCGAACTTGCGTAATGCATGGTCGGTAGTGAATAGTTCGTTGCTTATCACTGTTCGGATTTAATGTTGCTATTATTACAAAACACATTTGCCTAGAACTGACATTGATAAGTTTTGATTATGTAAGCATATGAGGAAAACATTGGCTAAGAAATTCGATAAAGTTTGCAAGAGACTATGAAAAAAGTTACTCTATTTTAAGGGTTTAATATGTGTCACTGATGTTGACTTTTTTTTTAAATTGCAACGCCTAGCTATAAATTCATCCAAAGTTATGTAAATACATATAGCCCAAGGAAATTAGAAAAATCAGGGGAAATAAATCGTGTAGTTTTAAAAATTGGTAGAATTATACTTTACGGTATCCAGATTAACATACTAAAAGTTCTCAAGGGTGGGGGTTGTGCTGAGGGTGTAAGGTACCTTTTTTTCAGGTTTTTTCTCATATCGCGAATATCTGTAGGAATATCATTGTGATTACTTCTGACAAAAGTTTCTACATGAAATTGTCTACAAATTTGGATATATTCATTTTTACTCTGCGATCAATACTTTAGGGACTACAGGCTGTGTAATTTTACAGATACAAAAATAGACGATTTCAGCAAACGGTGTCTTTTTTTGGCGTTGTTTATCGCCATTTTTAGTTCATAATTCAAAACCCCCCCCTTACACCCTCAGCACAACCCCCAACCTTGAGGACTTTTAGTATGTTAATCTGAATAGCGTAAAGTATAATTCTACCAATTTTCAAAACTACACGATTTATTTCTTCTGATAATTTGCCTGGGATAATTTTTCATGTATACTATAAATCTTTTTCGTTTGAGAACTATCTACATAGTATAATTTGAAGTCGCTTTTCGAATCTGTCTGTCTGTATGTCTGCATACGAATCTCACGCAACAGATTTTGATGCTGTTGATCTTTGCATAGTATAAAACTAGCTGGTGCTCGCGACTTCGCCTGGGTAACTTTGTAACTTTGTAAATTGTAAATTAAATATGAAGAAATTTCATATTTAAGAAATTTCATATTTAAGAAATTATTATTTAAGAAATCATTATTTATGAATTTAAGAAATTTCTTTATATCTTAGTTTACGAGATACAGGCGAAAAACAGAATACCTTTTTTTTTTCATCTTTAATTGTGTCGTTCATTGTAAAAGTGAACTATCTCCTTGTAACTGAATTTTAGAATAACGAGCTTTTTGCGAATTATAGTGTAGGAAAAAAAAATATAAGCATTCATTCATTGTTTTCATCTACGGGATTTTAATGCAACTATTGGAGTTACTTCACTTTTATATTGAAAGTTATGACTAAATGTGATACCATTAGGCAATAAAAGATGGTTTTAAAAATAGGGAGTTACACCACTTTTACAATGAACGACACAATTGTTAATAACTTTTGGAATTTTTTATGTGGTAATATGAATTTTTAGCACAATTTTCTAGGCACCATTCCCGATCGAATGAGCCATCACACGTATTTTTAAGAGCAGTATGAATTTTTACCATTTCCGGTTCATTACGTAGACTATGGGAATTCTACGAATTTCATATATAATTAAAGTCAAAGAAAATATAATATTGCCGAAACATACGTGTTGATATAATTCCAATATTATGTTACCTATATTTATTATGACATACATAAAAACTGTTGCAAATGGTTAATATAAATATATGTTTAAATGCAGACAAAAATTAGTTGATATTTTGATATTGTACCGCTAAAATGTTAGCCCAAATTATATTTTTGTCCTTGGCACTTCTTGTTCAGGTATTTTTTTAATATATTTCGATTTTTAAAGCATTATATATATTTTTTATGTTAAGGTCAGACAGGTCCACTTAATGTTAACACAAGCAACGTAATATATAAAGTAAATTTCAAAAATATCTCCATTATACTTAAACACTAGACAAAAAAGTGTCTATGATCGCCGTTGCAATAAAACATAACAATCTAAAAACTAATATTAAAACAAAATCAATACTAATAATAAATCTGTAAGGGTTGGTGATGGAGTAAGTTACTTTGTTTTCAGAGATATCGTATTTATAGGCTCTATACATGATACTGAAACTAAATTGACCATTTTTACAATATTTTTCTGTATGTATGTAAGTATGAATGTTCCTCCATAACTCTTAAACGAATCAACTGATTTTTATGAAACTTGGTACATAAACATTTAGACGTACAGGACACAGGATAGGCTACTTTTTTCTTTTTCAACGAGGACGAAGTCGCACTAATAAAACTAAATCAAAGTAAACTCTAAAAGTGACCCCAAGTTATGTTAGATGGACTGTGACATAGTGATTCATTGTTCTATTATGTAAGTAGATTATAAATTATTATATACTAGATGGTGCCCGCGACTTCACCCGCGTTAAAAGTAAGGGATGTGTAGCGCCTGACTAAATGCGTAAAGCAATGTAACGCCTGACATCTTTGCTGTTATAAAATTTTCAGGGAGTTGTATCTTTATTTTTAGTACATATCTGGTGCCCGCGACTTCGCCCGCGTTGAAAATATATACTGAAACCTTCCTCTTGAATCACTCTATCTATTAAAAAAAACCACATCAAAATCTGTTGCGTAGTCAAAATCTGGAACAGACAGACAGCGGGAAGCGACTTTGTTTTATACTATATAAGACTGAGGTATAAAAACTAAAAACCAACTCGACGACCAACTAATTGATCCGTGTCAAATTTAAAAAAAATACCTCAAAAACATTCCTCATTGTAATAATATATCTTCTAATATTTTCTAATTTTTGTTACAGGTAACATTTTCTCAAAAATTTGGATTGGGCAACTCAAATTATGGGTTTGGATTCGGACAAGGGTCGCGTGTGCCGGCTACGAGTGGAGGTGGTTTTCAGGTCACAAGTTATTCCCCTATAAGCGCTACTGGCATCTCAGTTGTCTCCCAGAATCAGATCGAAGGACCACTCTCTGTTGGTGGACAGTTACCTCTTCAGGGAGCTGTGAGCTTTGAGACTAAATTGCCATCATGTGGCTCTGCTTCAGTAAATTATTGCTGTGGTAACCAAAATGTTGGAATAAATCAACCATCCCACGGATCTAGTATTGGTCAGAATTCACATGGTCTGGGTGGATCTGGACTTATTGGTTCTAGCTTGAACGGTAATAGCCTTTTTGATTCAAATCTGGCTAATCCTAGGTTAACTATGCCGAATTTCATTGGATCTAGTCTAGCCAATTCAGCAGTTGGAACGAATTTGATTAGAGCGAACAATGTTGCTTCTGGATCGAGCCCGCTCATACATCATTTAGGACCTTCAGGAGGATCTGCAGGCCTTGCTTCTGGTGTTGCAAACCAGGGAATTTCAGGATCTGTTGGACAAGGAATATCTGGAACAGGACACGTTTCCTCGGCCTCTGCAATTTCAGGACAAATCGCCCAAGGGCAAATTGTGGGGCCTGATCTCGATCCAAGGTCAACAGCTGGTCAGGGCTATAATTGCGGTGTCAATGGATTGTACTAGAACTTAATATAAGTGTTATATTTTGTGTTTTTGTTAAGTTTTATGTAAAAAAAAAAAATTTAAAAATGGCGAATTACAAAATTTTAAAAATAATGTGTGCTATTTTATTTTCTAGTGCATAATTAAAGTAATTTTTAAACACAAACGTCTGACGCAAAAACAGGGTGTTATAAGTTTTACGTGTCTGTATATGTGCGTATGAGTGTATCTGGTATTCGTAACTCCCAGACGGTTGGACCGACTGAAAAAGTGAGTTCGTTTGTATGTTGCGCTTTCACACCTTAATTACTGAACCGACCGTCACGAAATGTTGCATACACTATGTCAGGGAAACAGGAAATGACATAGGGTATACAATTATCCAAAAAAAAGTATCCTGTTACCGAAGTATCGTCTTAGAATCAAAAATCAAAATTCAAACTGTGTCACAAAAATTTAATAACTGTTTTGACACCTTTTTTGCGTGGGAAAATCTGCGAAACAAATCCCCACCGACCATGGGGAGATCACAGATGCGCCCTTGCCATACTTCAGGCGGCCGAAAATGTGTCATTACATCGTTGGGAATAGTGAGCTCACTCTTCCCGCCATAGTTCACGTTGCATACAGACATAATACGTGGACAGTTTTCAGAAGCACAGGGCGCATCTATGATTTAAATCTTTGCTTCTACCCACTGAAAACCCACGCTGAAGCTAGAACATTATTTATTGGATCTAGGACATAGTAACAAGCCTAATTTAGAAGATAATGTAAGTCACATTATCCCTTTTTTTCTTATAGTTTAACTATATCTTATATTTATAACTATATTTATATATTATTCCTTAATTTATAACTAGCTGGTGCCCGCGACTTCGCCCGCGTAACTTTATTTAAAAATGTAGTCTATGTTACTCACTGATTATTTAGCTTCCCTATTCAATACAAACAAACAATTAAATCTTTCTTCCCTATAATAGGTACCTACCCTCAATTTCAATTTAGATAGTGATGAAATAACGTCTTTTTAGACTACTTGCATTATCTTCTGAGATAAGTTATGCTTATTGTGTAATATTAATATCTATAACACGAATTGTAATAATTTTCATAAATTTACACAAAATAATCAATTTTTTATCAAACTACGTGATATTTAAGAATAAAGCAAGCCAGTATATCACAATATAGTTCTGAGAATCTGATAAAATTATCATAAAAATCTAACATTTCATTTGATTAACACGTATAGTTAATTTTAACAGTTATCAAGTAAATGTATAAAAGAGTATATTATGAACCGATATTATATCATTCTTAGAGAAGATTTTGAAAAGTACAGTATATCTAACGAAAAATATGGCCAAAAAAATCGTGTTTGTGGTTCTAATGGCTGGAGTTATTCAGGTAAAATTATACTTTCTAGACTTCTTTTACTTTCTACTTTCTGGTCCTTCGTGACATTAATGTTACCTACTAGAGGTTGTGTTATAAGGATGTAAAGTTTATATCTAGGAGGTAATCTTAAAAATTACTCATTCGATTTTAAAAATCTGTCACACCTGATAAAATATATGAATAATATCTTTAACTAAAGGCTTTTTTACAAAAGGAATCCATCATGGATACCCATCGGTCTGGGGAAAGACCTGGGAATAAAAAGTTGCCGCATTTACGGAGCTATTGCTTTTAGATAGGGCCGTAACCATTTGACATAATGACATCGTCGAAGAAGGATCTAGTTGCTCGATGACATTTTTTTTTGCTGTAACGACGGTGGCGCCACCACGAATTTTTTATGTTTTTAGGCGATCCCTCAGGAAATTTACATTTAAATCCAAATCCGTTAAGCAGTTTTGGCGTGATTGAGTAACAAACATACAAACTTTCGCATTATATTATTATTATAGTATGATATTCACTTTTTTTTAACAGTGAGCAATTATTTTTTTCTTTACAGAATGCATTCACTCAAATGCTCGGTCTCGGAAATCCTATGAACACATTAGGGCATGGAGTAATCAATGGTTTTAACAATTGTCAAAACGGCATGAATCTGGCTAGCAAATCGGGACCGGCAGTTGGTTACGGTGACGTCGATGTGGCGGGAAATTTGCCAGTCGGCGGAGAAATGGCAGTGAATGGCAACCTGCCAGTAATCGGCTATGTCAATTTTGAAGGAAACATCCCGGCCACTGGTAGTGTGACGGTTGCATCGAATAAACAAACCTAAGTAAATTCTATTTTATGACTAATTTTAATGTTATTTATTAAAATTTTATTTTATGATTCATTTGTTTATTTACTTGTACTTTACCTCTCGCAAACCTTCCTCGTTTATCCCTCTTTCCATTAGTGAAAACCGTATCAAAATCCGTAAATGAAAGGGTAAATGAAAAGGTTTATTGTTCATTGTTTTTTAAGATAAAAAAAGTGTGTGTCAGCTCCGACGCACGACTGGAATTTTATTAGTTTCATCATAGAGTAAGTAGTTACCAGTAATAGAGTGACAGACACGTAGAGACGCATAAAATATCAAAAAAGTCGAGTAAGTCTAGATGGCACCTATATCGAATACGATTATGAGTTGCTATTAAAAATCCGTCAAAGGCGCCTAAGTCGATTATGAGTTGCTATTAAAAATCCGTCAAACTCAAAGGTCGCTGTAGTCGAATACCAGTCAGTTAATTCGTATCATACACAATAGATGGCGCAAAACTGAAGTTTCTAATATCTAGTGTCGGCCGCCCGTTTTTAATAATTTTTATCGGAGTGCTTACTGTTTACTGTGGATAGAATTTTGTATACTTGCTTTGTGCATTTCTATAATGTTGTGACAGCTAACCTCAATTTCGTCGGGCAGGCAAGACACGTCATAGACCTAAAAAGTTGTCACTGCGCTCACAATAAAGAAACGCCTGTTCTAATCTCCAGTTCTTTCTAATTTCTTTTTATAATTACAAAAGATCCATACTCCTTATTTTTTTTTTATAATTACAAAACATACTTACATTCCGTTTACATTACATTTTTGCACCACCAGTGGTTCAAGCCGGTGGTGCCATGGGCCCTAAACGCTTTCATTCGAACACCAAAAAGCGAGAAGCAACTGCAGAACTATACCAGTGCCTTCTGAATGTATTTTTACTTCTTGTAGTAGATTATTTTTTCTTTGTATAAATATGGATATATGGAAAATGGGTATAAATATTTTTTAAATACATTTGAGTATAGGTTTTATTTTGATTTTAACTTTTTTATTTATGATAATTTTCTTTGTTTTTGGAGCTTTTGTGTATTATGTTTGTTGTATATTTCAATCACATGTCAATTAGAATTGTATATTTATAAAAAGAAATATAAATAGTTTGATTAGCCAGTTAGTTATTACAACATACTCCCCCGTAATCAAAATAAAATTATAAACATAAACCCATTCCTTTTATACAATTCTGATGCTTAATGCGCGCCAATGGCTTAGTAAGCACATCAGCCCACATATCTATAGTAGGAATATATATAACATTAATAATATTATTAGTTAATAAATCCCTTATATAGTGAAATTTTGTATCTATATGCTTGGTTCTGTTGTGATGAACTGGATTCAATGCCAACTTCTGGGCAGATTGTGAATCATTATAAATAGATATAACATTAGACTCACTAGTAAGTTCACGCATTAATCGCTTCAGAAACTGAGCTTCTCTACCCGCACTCGATAAGCCTATATACTCCGCTTCACTAGACGATAGGGCAACGGTATGTTGTATTATTCAATCACATGTCAATTAGAATTGTATATTTATAAAAAGAAATATAAATAGTTTGATTAGCCAGTTAGTCATTACAACAATGTTTTGTTTAGTAAGAGCGTAACCTCACCATCGGCTCTTAACGGAAGACCAGCGCATTTTTACAACCTGCATTATGCTGAGCTTGATTTGAGGCTGGGGACGTTTGTGTTTGTCTTATGTTACTTATGTATGTTTTGTATGTCCTTTCCTATAAAAATAAAATCTTTATTTTATTCTTTCTATTCTGTAAATGTGAAAGTAACTGTCTGTTACCTTTTTATGCCTACTCAACCGATCATCATGAATTTTTGCATACGTTGTCAGGGATACCGGAAAGGACATATTATGGTATGGTACCTACCTATTCGTCCATAAAATTGTCAATATTATTGTCAAAAAATACACAATATTTAATAGGTAAACTTTTTATTGAAGGCCCTAAGAAACCCAACAAAAAACACATTAAAATCCATTCATTCCGAAAGGTAAAACGTCTATTGGTGCTCTCATGAGCTCATCTCGGTATGTCGGACGTATCAAGTACTGTCGAGGTCTTCTTCTGAAACAACGAGAATGTTATGGCCATATATATGAGAGAGCTAACCACTAGCGGGATGGCGGGATAGGAACCACTATGGGATAGCGGGAGTTTTTTATAGATTGTAGTACTTCAGGGCAAAGTCTTTGATGCACATGACAATTGAAAGAAAGTTTATATTGTGGAGGAGGTCAAATATTTTGATTTGTAAACAATACCTGACAATATTAATAAATAAGTAATTAAAATTCTGATTTTAAAATAAGTAATTAATTGTTTATTTTGACACTTTTCATCAATTCATGCATATTTTGAACTTATGTTGCATGTATATAAATAATAGATTACATGAATACTAAAGTCAATCTTTTAATTTATATTTAATAAACTATAAATAACGGTATAAGTCTAATTATTTTAAAAAAAACTAAGCTTAATTCCAAATGCCATTTAAATTGTATAAAAAGTGATTATGAAGTTTCCGTTACATAGAAACCTAATTTATCTTATGAACTTTCTTTCCTACTTGTTTAAATAAATAAATATTATCACACATTACTTATTCATTTAAGGCATGTTACCAATATAAATAAAATGTTACTTTAGTCGCATTTGATAAATACAGCATACAGCAAATGTTCCAGTATATCCTAAAGATAGATCACCTTGCTGCCTGTATAGTTTTTGCAGTCCATTTTCTTTATTTGTCGTTGTTAATTTTTTTATTTTCTTAGCATTTTCTCAGTTGAGCAAAGACGGATGAGTCTTCATATCCAACGAAATTTATAATATTGGACTCGATGCAAGCCTATGAAAAGGTATTTTTTGGTGTCTGTACCAATAATGCAGGATATTCCTGAAATATAATACAATAATAGGTTGGGGTGTAGCCTTGGGGCCTAATGTAATGATGATTGCCTAATGATTTCGCGATTAAAATATTTATAATAAAATATACTGCAAAACACTTCCATCGTTTATATATAAACACACCCAGATTAAAAAAATAATCAAACTAATAATAAAACAGAATACATAAAACACTTTGATTAATGTTTTCGTTAATAATATAATAAAATATATTATTTATTATAATTTATAACATAAATAGTGATAGTGACGTTGACAGTTGACTAACTCGACAAATGTTCGGTATTGCCCTATCTATAAAAACCTCTTCCCTAAACATATTTTGCTGAATTATTTATTGTAGGTATTTCTATTTCGAAAATAAAATTGTAATATTACGCCATATAACCTGAGGTCGTACAACAATAATTTTTAATAATTATATACCTAAATAAATTTATACAAATATCAAACCACAACCAAAGTAACTTGAAAACCAGTCGAAAACTATTATTTTGTGTCTGTGACATTTCTAAATGAATAATTTGATTGAAAAGGAATAAAAAATTATTTACAATACACGAAAGATAACGAGAAACGGATGTTTTTTGTAAAGTATTTTTCCTTAAATTTCTTGCTAAAATTAATGCAGTTAGCAACACAGGTGTCCGTCCAGTCGTCGAACGAATACTGGAAGAATATTGTAAATTGTAAGTGTCAGTATATAATAAGTTACTCTATGATTGTAAGTATGTGGAGAGCGGAATAGTGCATCTCTCGCTATCTCGCTCTAACTACAGCAACTGATGTTGAATAGTGGCAACAATGCGCGGATGGCGAAATGCGAACTGGCAACGTACTTGCTGTTTGCTGTACCACGTGATCGTAGCTGTTAATCATCTGTCAAAAAATTACAGAGACGTTCCGTTCCAACTTTTCCAATACTTTTATAAATTAGTTAAATTATTTATATATAATAAAATAATAATAATGAAATTAAGTTTTATCATTGTTATGTTAGTTCCTTTATACGCCGCGTCGATTCTCTTTCCGCACGATATATATGATTGTTATATGGCGACATCTAGTGAGCCAGAAAAAAAGTCAAAAATAGTGTCAATAAGAAAACATCATGTAACATCAAATTCGACATTACTAGCGACATCAAGTGAGCCAGAAAAAAAATAATAAGGAAAGTTTCATGTTTGAACGGAGTTCCCCTCTCTATTACTGGTTAAGTAACTATTTACTCTATGGTTTCATGCAATCACCTCTTGGCAATCTCGCTACGGTAACTATCTACCTACCATCAATAAAAGATATTATACCTAATCAAATTACATTTTTTAATTACTTACTGTACATAATCAAAACATCTACTTATTTATTCGGTAATTCCAAAAAAAACTACTTATTTATGTTAGAATTTAAAAGAAAAACGTAAATTAATTCTTTTTACTGGCAACTCTATAAAATTTAAAAAAAATAAAAATCAATATGTCCGCCATGTGTCCGTCTGACTGATTGACAAGATTGTTTGTCAACATTATATCGATTTGTGTAATCGCAATGCGAATGCGGTATAATTATAATAATATCAATAATAATTCATTTTAAGTCATATTTTAAAATGTATTTAACCACGTTTACTTTCTACTATGTGAACGTAGATTTTAGTTATTTATAAAGTTTTAAGCGAAATCCAATCGGAGTGTATCATTTTAACTGGATATTTGTGATTTTTAAATAAATTTTAAGCGAATAACTAAGCCTGCTTGTTTACGTGTTGCTTTTAAGTTTTATTCAATGTTTGTTCGTTAAAAAGTTCAATAAGTGTTAACCAAAAAATCTAGTCATTTGAAAAATCAATAATTTCATGCAGTGCTCTCCAAGTTTTTTATTTAAATTTGCCTCTAACCGATCTTTCTTCAATGTAAACTTAATACAAAAAAAGACTGTACAATGTGCTAATTGGCTGAAAAAAATATAAAATAAAAAATTTATAAAAATGATGGAAAATATTCTCACATACAGAGTAACACCAGTTTTGAAATGCGTGGTATTATTTCTTTTTATATTTACTGCAAAAGTGCTAACAACACGACCTCAAGAGACAGATAGCTCCAGAAACAGTATACATCATGTAAAACCCTCGCACTATGTGAGAAGTTTCACCAAATATCATCATAGACGAACTACACAGTGGAATGGAGATCCAAAGGAAAGTTACTGGCCTGTAACACAGGACCAACCGAAGGTTATCGCAAAGAGGAGCTTAGACATTCCAAATTCAAATAAGTTTGTAGGTTCCGACGAAATTGTTAACTTGCATGAGTGGAGTGGAGATCCAAAGGAAAGTTACTGGCCAGTAACACAGGACCAACCGAAGGATATCGCAAAGAGGAGCTTAGACATTCCAAATTCAAATAAATTTGTAGGTTCTGGTGAAATTGTTGACTCACATGAGTTTTCGCCGGATTCCAGCAAGGATAATACAGTTGGGAATTTCGATAAGAAAGTTGATAAACCAGAAACAAAACACAGTTTTACTTATGAAAGGAAAAGAAATAAAGTCAAAGCGGCCATAGAATTTATGGAGCCGCAAACAACTGTCGGACCTGGAATTAAATGTTTGTATAAAATAAACAATGTTGCCATGAGCGTGACTCCGTCGTATGATGATGACAAAAACTCCCAATTGATGGTTGAAAATGACAGTTATGGTATGTTTAGATGCACGCAATAACTAATCATTATACCCCCATATTAACAACTTTTTTATGTTAAGATTAAAACTTTAAGTGTCACTTAAAACACTGTCACTATGGGTGCTGTAAATGCTCAGACGAAGGGATGTCACCAACTTCTAGAGATTGATGTGAAATTTGGTATACTGAGTATTGAGTAGTCTGCAGTAAAACCCAACTTGTCAGACATTCACTGCAGATATAGCGTGTTTGGGCTCAATAGAGAGTAATTTTATTTATTATGTGTATTGATTATCTTCTTTTCAGACTTTCCAGTGACGGTTTCGGAGACCACACTATCGAGTGGAGAGACTGTGCAAGTGCAAGAATGCACCGATCCAAGGGCTTCATGTTACACTCTGTTTCATCACGACGATGGTGGCAACATTACCATTCTCGGACAAGGTATTGTTTCGGCTTTGCTCAATCAAATCCGATGATTTGAATAAATAGCAATATTTTTTATTTACAGAACTATCTGAATACTGTTGTTACCTTATCAATATAAATAGAAGTTGTTTTTCCTCATCTGACTGTATGGTCGACAACTTCTCATATTGATATAGGAGTTAGCTGCCATTCGGAAAACACCTTTGCCAAACTTACCTCTAAATAAATAAATAAATATCTTCACACATTCCACACAGCACCATCTAGTACCACACGTAACTAAATGCTTGTATTATGGATACCAGACAGTTGATATACTACATAGATTATTTTTTTTGTAAATACATCAGTGATATGTTAAGTAAGTACTAGATTGAGCACTCCCTACGATTTCTTGCTAAATTCAGTCGGCATTACGGCGCGGCAGTAGTGTCAAGGTCAATACGTCAAGTCGTAGACAACTGAATATTACGTCGGTTTTAACAAATTAAATATTAACCTATTAAACGTTTCAATATTAATAAAACTTACCTATGGAACGTCACACCAGCAGTTTTACCAATATTTTTTGTTGTATTTTTGCAATATCTCATCACACAAGACGGCATTTTTATTAGTTTTGAAAAATAATAACGCGCCTAATCTCTACGAGCGCGTATGACAGACTGTGAACGGGTAGGACGTCGGAACTCCAATCACTTGGAACACTCATCGCGTCTTGAGTGTTCCATCTAGTACGTACTACTTAACATATCAATGAAATACATACACATTATAAATAAAAAACATTCATGACTCAGGTACAAAGGTAAAATGTTAACACATAAACATTTGCCCCTAAGCGACTGTTTGGTTAATAGCTAAGGTTACTAGCCACTAGACCAAATGTGTCGTCAAAAGTACCCTCCATTGTCTCAATTGAAAGTCGGGGGTTAGTTTATAATTTTAACTAGCTTGCTGCCCGCGACTTCGCCCGAGTAACTTTGTAAATTATAGACTAAATTGCAACGCCTAGCTATAAAATTCAAAGTTATGTACATGCATACTTCATGTATATACTATGAATCTTTTTCGTTTGAGAACTATCTACATAGTATAATTTGAAGTCGCTCTTCGAATCTGTCTGTCTGTATGTCTGCATACGAATCTCACGTAACAGATTTTGATGCTGTTGATCTTTGCATAGTATAAAACTAGTTGGTGCCCACGAGTAACTTTGTAAATTATAGACTAAAACCTTTCTCGAGAACCACTCTATCCGTTGTTGAAAAAAGCATGAAAATTGGTGCAGTAGTTTTTGAGTTTATCGCGAACAGACAGACAGATGCGGCGGAGGATTTTGTTTTATAATATGTAGTGATTATAGCTTATATTGTAACAGGATGTTGGCGTGCCTCTCAAAAGGAGGGCAGAGGTATGTGCGAACAATGCATACATACAACACGCAGATTGCCGAAGAGTAAATTCTGTTGTTGTACAACGAGCTTTTGCAACGCAGACTTCAGTAAGTATAAATCACTAACTGAGCTGGTTTTTTTTAAATGTTAAGAGTGCTTGACAGTTTAACTAATAACCGTAGCAGCGTTTGCCCCGAGCATCAAAGTATATTTAAGGTATTTAGTGTGAGGCCTGAGTAGTTTTTGAGTTTATTTATTACAAACCTAAAATACAAATTTTTTGTCTTTAAAATATAAGTATAAATAAATGAAGCCTTTATTTCTGACATTTTTACAATTTTTGTGGTTTTTTTTTTGTTACATTATTTTTTTTCTACTTGGTTTTTCTATACCAAATATTAGTATAGATGAATGTGAAGAGTTTTTTTTTTATCAATTATAAAATACGAATTTTTTTCTCTTTAAAATATTAGTATAACTTTATTTCTGACATTTTTACAATATTATGTTTTTTTTTTGTTAGTTACATTATTTTTTTATATTTATTTTTCCAATAAGTAAGTAAAGAACACAATAACAAAGTGTTTTCCCCTTAATAGAGACAAATAAGAATCGTGTTAATGGACAGTGAATATTACAATTAGTAGTTTAGGTTATATAAAAATTATATACTCATTAGTTCTAGACTAGATTGTAATCTTATAAGGATGCACTTTTCCAGGTACACCCTTAATTAAAAAAATTTTTTTTTTTTAGGAACTATCTACTTGGTTTTTCCTTTTCCAAATATTTTTTATATAGGTTTTTTTTTCATCTTTTTTAGCTTCGCTCAAAGATGAAATAGTCACTCCCAGAGCGGCCTCAACGGTCGACACCACATCGCAGACTCAAAATAATTTCAATATAATAGCCTCATCGGTGTTGGCTCTGGTGGCCATTTTGATTTTGGCACTATTGTTTAGAAGGCTCTATTGTAAAAAATTGAATGTCAACAAGGAGGTCATTGGCGAAGGAATGGATGTTGAGAAAGGTATTTTTTTTTTATTACGCTTCGCTGTGGCTCAGTGTTATATTAATTTAATTATAATAAAGGTGTAAATAAAAGTATTTTACCGAAAAAAAAAAAACTCTTGACTAACACTTTCATTATCATTTAAACGTTCTTCATCTACTATGGTTTGTTTTTCTTTGACGTTCATTCAACGGTCAGCGACTGTCATAGCAACGGCTAACTTCCACTTTAAATGTGACAGTGGTTCTCGTTGGCAAGTTAGTCCTCCTCGCTTTCGGCAGCGAAAAATTGAAGCGGATTGCATATATTGTGTAAAAATTTCAAGTCACAATCCGTCGCCTAGTTTTTGAGTTATACACAAACCAACACAACATTTTTATATTATATAGTTTTTTTTTTTTTTTTTTTTTTTTTTTTTATACAGGCTGAGACGTATAATACACTCGATGGTGTAATATTTGTGTGTATTGTAATATTTCCAGGCGATGTAATGGGAAGTGGTCCCGACGCATTGGCGACGGGACTCCTCTGTGTAGACAATCTTACACTGATCGAGCATATTGGTAAGTTTTCAATTTTAACCGATAGCATGAAAATAAAGAATAAGTAACCGAGTGCTAAAATCAATCCATACCAATATTATAAATGCAAAAGTAACTGTACTCTCTGTACTCTGTACTCTCCGCCCTCTATCTCGAAAACGATTCAACGTATAAAAAATTTTTTTTGAAACAAAAGTTGTAGGGAATTTAATACTCTACAATATTGTTAATAAATACAAATAGCGAAAACCCCATAGGAAACGAGATACAGTTAAAATCGGTTATAGCTACCTTCAAGGGAACACAAAAATTGGTCGTAATAAACGGATAGTCATTATAAGCAATATTAAATCTTTATAAGCATTCATCAGGGACCTTGCCATTTGGTCGCTGTAACCGATATGTCGTTATAACCGAAGTCGTTATATCCGGTATCTACTGTATTTGCAAAAAAATCGATTTTTGTGACCTTAGATTTTAATAGACGCGGACACCCTACCATATTATGTAAGTTTTGAGAGAACTTTTAGGATGTCAAAATACAAGTTTATTTATACGAGTTTATAGGTGTGGGTATCTCGAATTCCGAGATTCTTATCTAGTTTTGACTAATTTCAGTGGGTGAAAAGAATTTATGACCATGTTCTAGCACTTTAACGTTAGATGGCGATGCAAAATCATAATAAAAGTTGCCTTAAAATATTTATCAAGAATAAGAATAAATTTGAGGAGCCTGTGGAACAAAAGCGTTGTTTTTTTTAAAAAATTTTTTTTTTACTCTATGAGTGCATATCTATCGACCCTTGAAATATTGTCAATCAAAAGCGGTCAGATCCTATACAAAATATTTTTTTAAATAAGAATTTTCAAAGAAGGATTTTATTTTCAATCAAAACGGGACAAAAATGTAAGCATTTTTTTTTGGTCCATCAAAAAGTCCATTGTATAATTAATTTTAACAAAAAAAAAAAAACCATGATACAATTTTTTTTTTTTTTTTTCATAACCAGACGTCTGAGTCCTTGGCTTTTTCAATCATAACAGTAGTTGTCCATCGTTACCAAACAAAACCGGACTTGTACATTTAAATTTACATTTAAAATTTAAAAGCTTTACATTTAAAAGCTAAGGCATTTCTGTGACCTTTAAAAGTAGGGCTATTGGCTTTTTTATACAATAGACTACATTATATTAAAAACCCCACAAATTTCAGCTAACATATAACTTATCAAATTCAGTATTTTTGGTCTAGTGTAAAAAATCAATTATAGGGACAAGTCCGCTTCTGTTCCCCACCCGGCTCCTCATTTATTATTACATACTGTTATATAATAGGTCAAGGGAAATTCGGTTCGGTGTGGCGTGGGAGCCTCGGATCGAATCCGGTCGCTGTCAAATTGTATTCAAACGCCAACACGTGGCAGAAAGAGGCGGCGATATATTCGCTCCCACATCTCTCTCACTCCAACATACTCAAGTATTATGGTGAGTTTGATATTTTTATTCATATATTCATTTCAGCTCTAACAACATATAAAAAGTATAGCTCTATTTTTTTTGGGGTCACAACCCTCAATTGTAATTTTAATAAATTTAATAAATAATATAACAAAAATAATTTTACTGGAATTAGATATTGTTGCTAATTTTTCCTTTTTTTAAAGTTGACATTTAAGTACATGACATAATATATGTAATATTAAATAATACCTACATAAAAATAAAGAAAAATTTGTACGTCGAAATTACGACAGAGTGTGCATAGGACTGTATGTATATTTTATCTATCATTGTATGTACTCACATTCTCATGCAAATAAAAGCTGGTCTAAGTTGGCTACAATAGGATTTTGGGTTTTTGACCTAGTGCAAGCAAATGTCGACTTTAAGGTGACTAACCTTTTCTCACCCCCGACTGTACTACAACTATGGATTTCGCATGGCATACAAAACACTACAAACACTATGGAACATTTAAAAGTGACATATGCGTGGAGTAGAGCATCAACTATGTCATCTGTCATTTAAAACCAACCGAACGTCTGTCATTTAAAAATGTCAATGTGGGACTTGACCTGACTGCTTTGGACTTGACGGATCTGTTTTGGAAAACTAAGAAAAATTATAGACTTGACTCGACTTGACTGACTAGTCTTGGGATCTGCTACTTTTGATTTTAATTTCAATTTTGCCTTTTTTTTATTCTAAAAAAATTTCTTTTTTTTATTCTATTACAAATTGCTATTTTTACTAATGACACTGGCAAAATCATCTGATGGGGCCAAGACATTAAAAGAGAAGAAGAAGAAGAAGAAGAAAAATGTGACTTTACGTCAACACATTGTAATTCAAAATGTCTTGATACTTGTTCGTTACTACCTTTCACCATTGACTCGATTTCAGGCGTTTGGGCATTTGGGGACGCAAATAACATACTTCGATACTCTACCGCCACTGATCTCTAATAAAGCACTGGATGGGCTATCCCATACAAATTACAGATACTGTCGTGTACCATTTTGAAGCGCCGCCGTACGATACGAAAGTACGGGAACTAATTTTGACATTTGCGTATTTTTAATCCATAGATAAATATAATAGTATCTGTTTTATTCACGTTTTATTCTATTTGTTGATGTCTTTGGGATTGTTTAAGTTTATATTTTGTGTCCGCTTGAGTTTTCAAACATGAAGACAATATGTGTATTCTGTAAATGTCCCTAATTCATGCGGACATCACTAGTTTTAGTACCATGTACTTACACTCCATAGGCCTACATATTTTTTTTTAAAAGGTACACCAACAGCACAAACAAAAAACTCATAATAGGTATAGGTAATACAAGGCAATTTTAAAGTATACACAGATAAATTACAAAATAGAAATTGTGACGAATGACAACATATGCATAACTATAACAATGAATATAACATAAACTTAACTTAAATAAAATAAAATAATGAGAAAAAGAGAACAAAATGAAAAGAAAAGAAAAACACTCAGTTAAATAGTATAGCTGTCAATTTACGCTTAATTTCTGTCGATTTACAATTAAATATAACAATATCAGCATCAGCATCCAACTCGCTGAACAACATGTTGAGGTTTCTACTAGCCCGCAAAAGAAAACTATTCTGCCGATAATTGGAACAAGCAAACGAGATTGAAATTGGTTATATATTTTCAAATAGACATAAAAAATAATTTGACCGCGCGCGGCCTATCCAGTGCTCTATTACAGATCAGTGTCCACAGCCAAAGCAATTCAAGGCCAATATAAAATGTGTATTTTTTAGGCAGCGACACTCGACCGACACTGACGAGCGGCTGCGGTCGCGAGCATTTGGTAGTTTTGGAATTGTGCTCGATGTCGCTGCGCACGCGGCTGCAACAGTCGCCGTTGAGTTGGCGACAGTTCGCCAACATTGCGCACGGACTTGCCTCTGCGCTTGCGCATCTGCACACACAGAGTAAGTAATGTTGCATAGTTTTCAAGAGGAAGAAAAAAAATGAAATGACAAAATGTTGTGAGTCGCATCGGGCATGTGAAATGAGCGACATTTAAAATCAGTACAAAACTTGGGCAGGTTTTTCTTTTTAAAGATTTGCTACGAGTATTAGTGAGAAAGCAGTTTTTCATTTATTAATTTTTTTCTCACCTTTTTAGTTTAATAGTTGAAACCAAACGGTAGATAATCGTCTAAACTAAGTATAAAAAGTGAAATTGCTCAAAAAATGGACTTGCAGGTTGACGAATTAGGATTGTATAAAGTTACTAGCTGTGCCCGCGACTTCGTTCGCGTGGAATAGTGACTTTGGGTATTAGCATTTCTAATTATTTTTAGCTTTTTAATTATTTGTAAAATAAGACAAATTTTTAGTGCTTCACAATGTGTACACTTTTTATCCGTCCGCCCTATAAGTTAATCGATGATTAAAATATAATCGATCAAAGTTGATCATAATCAAAAGCAGCGCCTTGATATGCCTTAAATCTTACATTTTATCTTCCCTTTCAACCTTACAACCCTTTCAATCCGTTTTCGCATTAAAAAGTAACCTATGTCCTTTCTCAGGCTCTAGACTACCTGTGTACCAAATTTCATTCGAATCGGTTCAGTAGTTTTGGCGTGGAAGCGAGACAGACAGACAGACAGAGTTATTTTCGCATTTTTAATATTAGTATACTTAGATTAAAAAAAAAAAGATATTGCCGACCTATTTCAGCGCCGACGAAGCCGTGCATTGTCCATCGCGACGTGAACAGTAACAATGTCCTCGTGACAGAGGATGGACACGCCCGTCTAGCGGACTTGGGCCTAGCTCAGGTCCTGCTGCCAAGACAGGACAACACCCAGCCAAGTAGGATAACAGAGGTATGATTGTCATCGTCTCAATGCTGTTAAAATGTAAAAAAAAAAAATTTACGATAATACTTACAAAAAATATGAAATAAAAATTTTTTTTTTGGCGTCCTAGATGGATGATTTTTACAATTTCTAAATTTACACTGCGGCATGTTTGCGGTTGAATGGATCGAATGATACTAATACAAATGAGGACTTTTCTTTGTAGCTGATTGTGTATCCAGTATATCGCTGCTTAAAAACTAAAGGGCAATTATTTATTTGGTACAAATAAGAGAAACACTTTTATTACTTCCTAATGGGATGGTCCCGTCTGCTTAGTAAACTGATTATCTTAACATACATATTATCTTGGCTTTTCTTGTCAATAAAATGTACGAAAGATCGTACACACGGTATCCTCTGCCTGTCGTATGAGGCGTCTAAAAGGGGTTCCGGTGATTGGCCTAATCGTAACTACCCACGACGTGTTCGAAAAGAATGGTGCTACAGGGACCGCGGGCTATTGCCGGAGGGAGGTACCACGGTTCCCGAAAGGCGCAGCTGGCGGCAAACGGGGGGGTTTTTAGTGAGTAAAAATCTCACATAACCCGGAGCTTCTTACCCGGGTACCTATAGAAAGTTTTACCTCTCGTCGGAAAAAAAGTCTTCAATAATATCCATGGTTAAAATTGATCAATGTTTTTGACGTCTGACCCGCTAGTAACTCGAGCGTACGCTGTCTGGCCGAAATGGCGCTAGACCCACGCGCCCGCGCCCTCTACCCGCACCCGCGCTTTCGGTGTGTTTGCGCACTAACAAGTTGCTCCATATTAACAGGCGGGCACGATGCGCTACTTGGCGCCCGAAGCGCTAGAGGGCGCCCTGGACCTGTCCGGCGCCAGAGCGGCGTTGTGCGCCGTGGACGTGTTCGCCCTGGCGCTAGTGATATGGGAGGCGCTGTGGCGATGCGCAGGCGCACACCCCGGCAGGACGCCCGCGTACGCGCTTCCGTACTCGCACCACAAGCTGCCACCGAATCCAACGCTCGCTCAGATGCAGGTAAGCTGTAAATATCTTCACACATTCATCTTCACACACAGCGACATCTAGTTCCACATTAAGCAACTATTGGCTTGTATTATAGATTAACAGACAGTTGATATTAATATATCAATAATAATGTCGTCCGAATGGCCGGCGTGAGAGTCTGTACTTATTTGTTTTTCACAATTAGGACGACATCGGGAGTATCTTATCTTATTTTATCGACAGTCTATCACTACTACGATCGAAATAACAGCTGGTGCCGACTACAAGTGCACGATCCGTCTCGGCCATGCGATTCCCATTGGAGCGTGCTCCAGACAGTCAAGCCCCACCGCTTGCGCAGTACTCCTCACACACCCCCGAACCCCTGCCAGACGTTTCGTTACACGCACAACCCTCAAATGCACGTGTTGCACCTCAAATAAAACACAATCATACCGACATATATATATATATATATTCATCGAAATACTACATTGGAATTAGCGTCACAAGTGCCAAAGGGGAACATAAAAAGAACGCCTTTGACAGAATCATGGCGGACTCTTGCTTTCACGCGTCAATGGTAAAAGGTAGTAACGATCAACTTCTACTATTTCATTTTAAACTCTAATGGGTTGACGTAAAGTCACATTTTCTTTAAATTACGTACTTATTATTATGTTTGTTTTGTTTTAAATGACAGTTCATGCTCTACGCATATGTCACTTTTAAATGTTCCATAAAATTCGTTATGTTTTGTATGGCGCACGTGTTCCATGTTGTAGTATTTTGATGTATATATTACATTTTTTTTTGTAAATCATACATATTATAAATACAAACATCCATGAGTCAGGTACAAAGGTAAATGTTAACTCATAAACTCATTTGCCCCTAGCTAGCGGGATTCGAACCCGCGACCGTTTGGTTAACAGCTAGGTTTACTAGCCACTAGACCACTAGAAAATCATAAAAGTTAGTAACGACCAACTTCTACTATTCATTTTAAACTCCAATTGTGTTGACGTAAAGTCACTTTACGTGATAGATGACAAAGTTCATGCTCTACGCATATAATTATGTCATTTTTAAATGTTCCATAAAGTTTGTATGGCGTGCGAAATCCATAGTTGTAGTAGATTTGATGCCTCCAATCTAACCATTTATCTCACTTTTGACAACACGAGTTAAGTCCTAAAGAGTCACCGAAACGTTTTCATATGAGGACAGAGTTACTTTACATTTATAATATTAGTATATGGATATAAAAACTATTACAAAAAGTGTTAATTCCGTGCATTTGTCCAAACAGAGTCTAGTTTCGCGCAACAAAGCCCGACCCCCTTTGCCTGCGGGGCCTTCGAACGAGCCTCGCGCTCTCCGACTCGCTGTCGACACGTGCGACGAGTGCTGGGATCACGACGCCGAGGCCAGGTAACCAAAACGTCCGGCTCGAAGGACCAATTTTATGCACACTTGGCCAAGTAACCAAATCGTCCGGATCGAATGACCAAATCATCCGTCTCGATGGACCAAATCATACGGATAGAATGACCAAATTATCCGTCTCGAAGGACCAAATCATCCGTCTCGAAGGACCAAATCATCCGGATCGAAGGACCAAATCATCCGGCTCGAAGGTCCAACCAAACCAAAACTTACTTAAACTTTAAACTTTAACAGTTCTCATCAAATGACACGTGGTTTAATTAATTTAAAACTTGGTGTAGTGTTAGTTGGATGTGTGTTGGGTGGTGACATAGTAACCTTGACTCGACCTGATGCAGCAGCATCAAGTAGTCTCCAGGAAAGCCAACTCCTCAACAACTTAGAGCATATATAGCGTGTTTGGCGACAACTTCAGGGGTGTTAATAGACGATTGATGAGAACTATATCTAAAATTGTTTTCGATTTTTTATTGGATATCATGTCTTTTTTTTATCTAATTTGGTGTTTAAAATATATATATTAATTAAATCATATAAAACTCCATCAGACTAACGGCCGTTTGCGTTGAAGAGCGAATGTCGGAGTTACAGCAAATGGTCAGCGTTCAAGCGCCTCTCATACACGACAATAACCTACACCCCCATCAACAACCCCCAACGCAAGGTAAGTGAAAGAAAAAATAAATAAATTAATATCTTCACACACCCCACACATTACCATCTAGTTTCACACTAAGCGCCATCTAGTTCCACACTAAGCACTATCTAGTTCCACACTAAACACCATCTAGTTCCACACTAAGCACCATCTAGTTCCACATCAAGCACCATTTAGTTCCACACTAAGCACCATTTAGTTCCACACTAAGCGCCATCTAGTTCAACATCAAGTGCCATACAGTTCAAACCTAAGCGCCATCTAGTTCCACACTAAGCGTCATCTAGTTCCTCATCAAGCGCCATCCAGTTCCACGCGAAGAGCCATCTAGTTAAACACTAAGCGCCATCTAGTTCAATATCAAGCGCCATCTAGTTCCATATCAAGCGCCATGTAGTTCTATATCAAGCGCCATACAGTTCAAACCTAAGCGTCATCTAGTTCCTCATCAAGCGCCATCCAGTTCCACACTAAGTACCATCTAGTTCCACACTAAGCGCCATCCAGTTTCACACTAAGCACCATCTAGTTCCACATCAAGCGTCATCCAGTTCACGCGAAGCGCTATCCAGTTCCATACTAAGCACAATCCAGTTCCACAATAAGCGCCATCCAGTTTCACACTAAGCACCATTTAGTTCCACACTAAGCGCCATTTAGTTCCACACTAAGCGCCATCCAGTTCCACATCAAGCGCCATCCAGTTCCACATCAAGCGCCATCCAGTTCCACACTAAGCGCCATCTAGTTCAATATCAAGCGCCATCTAGTTCAATATCAAGCGCCATCTAGTTCAATATCAAGCGCCATACAGTTCAAACCTAAGCGCCATCTAGTTTCACACTAAGCACCATCTAGTTCTACATTAAGCACAATCTAGTTCCACACTAAGCGCCATCTAGTACCACAATAAATACCATCTAGTTCCACACTAAGCAACTAATGCTTGATTATGGATACCAGACAGTTGATATACTACATAACTACTTTTTTTTGTAAATAATAATAATAGCCTTTATTACTGTTAACATTTTTTTACACACATATATCTACTTATATCTATCTAATTTCTTAACAAATTTATAAATTTATTTCACAATAACGTCTTCCTCTTTTTTTTTTTTGTTAACAATTTGTCTTTCGACAAAGGCCTCCTCCAAGATTCTCCACTCCTTTCTGTTTGTGGCCACTTTTGTCCATAGCTTTCCTGCCGTATGTTTTAATTCATCGTCCCATCTCATACTTTGTCTTCCCTTGTTCCTTTTGTAAATACATACGTATTATAAATACAAAACATCCATAACTCAGGTGCAAAGGTAAAATGTTAACACATAAACATTTGCCCCTAAGCTGGATTCGAACCCGCGACCGTTTGGTTAACAGCTAGGGTTACTAGCCACCAGACGAAACGTGTCAAAGCTAAAAATTAAAAAAGAAATAATCTTATTTTTTTTTTTCTCCGCTCTCTAGATACGATCGCACTGGATATAGATAAAAATTCAAACTGCACCGCAGTACAGTGCGACAACGACGCGGAAACTCGCGCCAGATGCGGTAGGAACGCTTGCATAGAGAGAAACACACACACGGCCACACTGCCGCCCCCCCGTCACTTGGTCCACAAGAGCCTCAAGGACGTCTCCTCCTCCCCCCCGCCGCCGCCGCCCCCCCAAACCCAGTCGGCATCCCGCCCCCAGAACATAGACTATTGTCTGTCGGTTGCGCGTGCGCATCCGAGGCCGCCCGATCTGTCCGACCGCGCGGACGTCCGCTCGTACCAAAGACCCCTAGACTATGTGCCCAACGATGTGACGTCACACAACGACAGACCACCGAAGGAGACGAATCTTCAACAAACAAAACGGGAGAAACCCAAATGGACAATAAGGAAATTTTTTGAAAAAAATTTGTCGAAAAACTCAAAAGTGCTTGAAACTGAAGTCAAATTGATACCGGAACCCGGTCAGCAGCAGAACAAGACTAGAACGTCACTGGTGAACGATAAAACGTGCAATTTCGATAGACCATCAAATTTGGTGTTAACTGAGAGATATAATTTTGAACCGTGCACTCTGTCGCCCCCAAATAGAACCTTATCGCCAACGATGATTTTAGAATCCGAAAACAGATCGGATAAGATATTTGGTTTCAAAGAAATGCCAATTTTAGAGAACGAAACGAAAACCAATCAAATATTCGCGGTGATAGTGCCCAAAGCTAAACCGGTCGAGATAAAACAAGATTCGTCTGATAGTTACACGAAATCTATCAGAACGTCAATGTCTTCGCAGAGTATTTTCAAATCGGGCAATTCAGAGTCCGAAGACTCCACACTAAAGAAGAGACTCAGTTGCGACAATAGAATAATAACAAATGTCTCGAATTCTGGACGTTCGTCCAGAGCGAGTATAAATTTGGAATTGCAATACATTGAGAACAAATCTGACTTTGACAGTCCATACGATTTGAATTCGGAATGTTCGAGCAGTGAAGACGAGCATCTGATGTTGCTATCGGAAAATGGCGGTTCTAAAATAACAATGCAAGCGATACCAAAAGACACGAAACGTAACGAAGTACTCAAGGAGTCCGGTCAGACGAAAACCGACTTTGTTTTCAACAAACAAAACAAGTACACGAATTTTGACAACGAATTCAGCGATCCAAACGACAAGGAGAATCTCCTGAACGGATACTTGAGCGGAGATAATCCGGTATATTTGGCCGCTTTTAAGGGAGAAATCGTTACTGCTTTGGAGCCAAAATCACCAAAACCCTCGTTGAAAAACTTGTACATAAAAAGACAGAGGTCTCTGGAGCAAGTGAGCGAACTTTTCAGCTCCTCGGGGGACGTGCACCTTCAAAATCCCGCAGGAAGAGTGAAAACTCCAGGTGATTTGCCCGTAGCAGTTCGCAGGGCTAGAAGGGATAGGGCTCTGCAAAAGGGTAGAGCCAATGAATGCAATAGACTAAGTCTTTACGACGATAGGATGATGTTTGGAAACAGTCTTTAAGGTTTTTTTTTTTTTTCCTAAATTCGAAGAAACAGTGATGAGAATAAAATTTGAATCTTCTCTCTTGAGACACAAGACGTTTTATGCCAATCGCCGGTTTAATATCGCATTTAGAAATGATATTATCGCTTTCAAAATGACTGCAATTTGTCAAATGCCCATTAAAAAAATACACTTAACAGCCAAGCTCAAAGTTGCTTAATGCTTAATGTTTACTTAAGCGATCCGTTAAGCGTCAGTATTTTAACAAAACATTCTTAGAAAACATAGAATAGGGTGGGGAAGTGGTCTAAAAGTTTTGCCGAACAAAAACACTCGAAACATCTTCTTCGTCAAATCGCTGCTTTAAAACTAAAGGGGCACAATTTAGTTTTTAATAGCAACTAAAAAGATGACTGCTTTGCACTGAACTTGGCCACCGATGCGTGAAAATGCCAAAAGGGCGTATGCGTAAATTTGTGTGTAATTTGAGATTTCGACTAGTGTCTTTGTGTTATGTGAAATTGAGGGCGATTTTTGGCCATATTTTCTAAATAAAATAGTAATTTTGGATCAATTTGTTTTATGACCCTTTAGTTTTTAAGCAGCGAAATGTTAAGATTTGTTAGAAAACTTTATAACTAAACTAATTGTTGAAGTTGAAGCGGACGGAAAACGTGCAATCTAACGTGAAACATGTTCACGGACAATGTTTTGTTAGAATTTTAGCGCAGCGAACTCGTAACTTAAGCGTAACTACCTGCCAAAAATTAACAAGTCAGTAAATCCCCCCAAAATTGCGTTACGTAAAAGTGGCCATCATACACGTCCCTGCAATCAGTGGCAGTGGTGGGGAACCCCTTTCAGATCCCCACCGACCGTGGGGAGATTGGTGGGGTATGTGGGACTTCTACCCACTAAAACCCCGCGGTGTTTCTTCGCGCCGTCCATGGGCGGGGGGGTCAGGGGACGTTTAGACACGCTACGGTGTCCCCCCGCCAGACGTGGCCCGCACACTTGCGGGCTCCACCTCGATAAGGCGCGGAGTGTGACCTCCGCGCGGTGAAGAGACGCGCCGGAAACACACGGATACCTGGATACTTGGATACCCAGCAGTGAAGGGGACACTTGCAGGGTTATGCCGGATTCCCACCGGCTAAAACCCAACGACTTTCTATATATCGCGGCCGTTGATGGGCGGGGTCGTGGGGACGTTTTTACACGACTTCGGTACCCCGCCACGGCTATCCAACGCGGGGAGGCCTGTGCTCCCCGCGTCAGAACCTCGGCGTACCCGAAAGTGGAGGTACGCCGCGGCCTACTCGGGGGACCTTACGACGGGCGGCAGTCTCCCCCCAATGGTGGGGAACCCCCTAGATCATTCCGTAGATTGCGTCGTGTGTGGGCTTTGTTGCTTTCAGTTTTAAAGGCAGCGATATATCTATTATTTGCATTTATATTATGTTAGTGTTAGTGACCAAAATGTGATCGAAAATGTTAAGTTTAGTTATTTTTTTTTTAATTAATATATAATACATATATGTAATTAATTTTTTTCACTGTCATTGTTGTGTAAAGATAATGTGTTTTTTATTAAGTATAGCGAAATAAAGTCATATAGCTACATCGAAAGCGAAGATATTTTTAGGTTATGGTGATGTTTGTGGAATGTCATATCAAATATTGTGTTAAAAGTCATATAATACTTATGTCCGGACACTGATCGATGTACTAATGCATTATATCAAAGACAATCACATCAAATAAGACAGTCAAGTACATCAATCAAATTAGACATTCGAATACGTCAATCAAAGACAATTAAATTAGACAGTCGAATACATCAATCAAATTAGACAGTCGAATACGTCAATCAAAGACAATCAATCAAATTATACAGTCGAATACATCAATCAAAGACAATTAAATTAGACAGTCGAATACATCAATCAAAGACAATCAAATTAGACAGTCGAATACGTCAATCAAAGACAATCAATTAGACACTCGAATACATCAATCAAATTATACAGTCGAATACATCAATCAAAGACAATTAAATTAGACAGTCGAATACATCAATCAAATTAAAGTAAGTACATCAATCAAAGACAATCAATCAAATTAGACAGTCTAGTACATCAATCAAAATCTATACAAGCGACAAGTCTCACATTCACTTATCTAACGTTTGCATTTTAACTTCGGTTTTGAATTTTGAGCTCCGCAAATTGCTAATACGCCTGGCCGCCATTTTGATGTCGTAATCTCGTGACACACTCAGTACAGTCCGTTTTTATCGCTCGACGCAAAAGAGGTGTGTAATAAGTTTGATCCGTGTATATGTATGTCTGTCTGTGGCATCGTATCTCCCAAACGGACGGACCAATATTGATCCGGTTTTTTTTTTCTTTAAAAGCTGACGTGATATGGTTCTTAATAATTATAATTTATGAAAATCATCAGCTATAAAATAACTATTGAACTCGCGACATGTTACCGTAATCGTGTAACCGATTAATTTAAAAAAAGAACAAATTTTGAGATCGGAACAAAACCATAAATCTCGCGACTTGTTACCGTGTAACCGTTCAACCGACAAATCTGTATAAAGTATATACTTTCCTGACGATTCAAAAAATTTAATTTTCAAAAAGTTTTCACTTCTGTCGGCACTCCAGGAGTGCCACTGTTTTTTTTTTTTTTTTTTTTTTAAATCTTTATTGAGTACCTGCATTTTTATTTGTACAAAAATATTTTATCCTAGTTTTTGTATCATAAAATAAAAATATATTACATATATTATCAATCATTCCCACGCGAGAGAAAACGTCTACAAATTAGACTATGTATTTGTATTTGTATGTATAAAATGCGTATATAATATAATTATTATAATATTATTGTAGATGTACATCATACTACTAAATAAGGGTTTGACTGCACCGCAATGCGATACTATAGCTTTTTTTTTTTTTAAGAAAAGCTATGCAAAGAATGTTGCATATTTTGTGTTGCAAAAAAATAAAACATAAAATTGTTTATTCCATAAAATAAGCCGATTTGTATATTGACAAAAAATTATAAGCAAAAGCAACGATTTTGCTAAAAAATATTCCGAAGATACGTTAAAATGTTTGTATATTTAGTTATTGTTTATCAGTAGATTTTTGGCTTCACAGCGCGTACAGTAGTAACCAACTGATATTGCTTAACTCCAGATTCTAGATTGCGTATTTATTTGGCATTATGTTTGTTCAATTTTAAACCCTATTTATATACCCATAATATTAAAAATCGAGTGAAACGTGACACACGAGGCGCTTGACGCAGATCTGAGTCAATAAAAGACGAGAGATTTTTAATATTATGGGTATATATAAATAGGGTATAAAATTGAACAAACATAATGCCAAATAAATACGCAATCTAGAAACGCAACAAACATGGAGTTAAAGACGAATTTTTAAAGCTTGAGAAATGCTATCGACCAATCCGCACACTTGGCGGCTTTCTCCATTACCGCTATTGGTCGCCAGCTGCCGCCATGTTGGCGTGCGCCGCTTGCGCGAGTGGTGCGAGTGAGACAAAACTAACAGCTGTATTGCATTATGAACCTTATAGATATCGTATCTAAGGTTAATTATAAGTTAATCGTCGGAGCAGCACTTTTTTTTCTATGCGAATGAAGATTCACATAGCTCCTTATCAAGTGTGTATTACTGTACATCTATCTATAAAGCACGGTCGCAGATGAGGAAGAATTTCGTACATTAACCTTTCATTACCTACCTGTCTCTGTCCCTCCCGCGTAAATATATTACCGTCTCGCTCGCACAGATGTAATGACCGAAGTCTTAAGGGTTCGCAAACCTTTTTATCTGCGAAGTAAAGGTCTGTTATTGTACGCATGGGTTGCGTCGGCGTTGAGTCAAAGTGAAACAATTTAAATAACGAAAGTCGAAACGATTTATATTTGGATGAATTTTCTAAAATTTTTATTAGAACACGGGTGTGATCTGCACAATAATCAGTAACAATTTGAATTAGATTTTTTCTCTTTTTAATCTACAGTGTTTGTAACCAAACTCCTCCAAAACAGCTTATTTTCATTAAATTTTTTGTGTATATTCGGTAGGTCTGAGAATAGGTCGTAAACTATTTTTTTTATTGACAAGGGTGGCCCACCCCAATTTTTATTTTTTGGCAAAACAATGTTTGCCGAGTCAGCTAGTATCACTACATATTATAAAAACAAAGTTCTCCGCCGCGTTTGTCTCGCGCCGCGCGTAGGTACGCTACGTTATCGCACGGTCATCGGTCCAGTTTTTTTTTCTGCACATGTCTAAGATAGACTATTCGTTGTTGTAAGTACCTAATAGAAAAGAAAAATAGAACAAAGGTCTAAATAAAAGTAGAATACCGGCCATTTTTAAAGTTTCGTTATCGTTTTTTCGTTGTTTTTAAGTGTAACGAAAATATTTAACGAAACAACAAATAAAAGTTCGGAGGATTTCCTACACGAATGCTGTTGTATCCTTACATAATATCTGTCTGTCTGTCTGTTCGCGATAAACTCAAAAACTAGTGCACCGATTTTCATGCTGTTTTCACCAATGGATAGAGTAGTTCTCGAGGAAGATTTTAGTAAATAATTTACAAAGTTACGCGGGCGGCTTGTTTTATATAAATTTGCACTATATAAAAAAGTTTGTGACCCCTGACAGTAGATAAGCATGTCATTGTACGAAATTATTCCCGCTCCGCGACCTGACTATATCATATCTCACTTATGTAGCATTGTTGAAAAATGATTGTATGCAGTTACGAAATGAAATTTTGTAATTTGCAAGATTCATTTGCACTTCACATTCAAGATTGGGGGTTGTTTTTAATGATAACACTGTCTTGGTTTGATTTTGGGGTGCAAAAGGTATCACTATATTGTAATGTATATGTATATGTATGTACCTATGTAAAATGTCGATCGATTCTCATGAAATATAAATATGTTTTTTATAAAATATTATTTGTTTTTCTTAATTCCCAATAGATTTAAACGAACGAAGGTTATTTGAAATATTATGTACTTTACAAAATATACATCTCTATACATATATATAAAAATTACGTGTCACGTTGTTTGAGGCCAATGAACGCAATGATTTTGATAAAACTTCGTAAGTATGTGTAATTTGGTTCAACGTAAAAGATCGGGTAGTTTTTTATTATAAAGAAATAAGATTTGCATATTTTTTTGTAATAAACTCAAAAACTATTAGACCGATTTTAAAAATTCTTTCACCTATAGAAAGCCATATCAGGGAGTAACATAGGCCATCAATACTAATAATAAATCTGTAAGGGTTGGTCATGGAGTAAGTTACTTTGTTTTCAGATATCGTGTTTATAGGCTCTATACATTATACTGAAACTAAATTGACCATTTTTACAATTTTTTTCTGTATGTATGTAAGTATGTATGTTCCTCTATAACTCTTAAACGAATTAACTGATTTTCATGAAACTTGGTAGATAAACGTTTAGACGTACGGGACACAGGATAGGCTACTTTTTTCTTTTTTAACGTGGACGAAGTCGCGGGCGCCAGTTAGTATTTTATAAAGTTACGCGGGCGAAGTCACGTGCAACAGCTAGTTAGGATAAGATTTAAAAAAAACAATTTCATTATTAAAAATCCCATTTATTACATAATTTCATTAACACAAATGGTACAAACTTAAAGCGAATTGCACTAAATGACTATACATTACCCAAATTAACAGCTAAGGTAGGTACATAATGTAATGAGAGATTTTAAATTATAGAATTTTATCATCTTGATATTATCTTTACTAATATAAAATGTGTTTTTTTTTTAACATTTATCACTGAAAAACTTGATATGATCAGAATTGAAAAACATTTCTTTTTTTTTTTCATTTTTTAACTCAATCCTTGAAGGTTAAATAGTCTAACTAAACAAACTTACAGGGGTTCATAACATTTTTTTTAGAAAATAATCTATTTATTTTTACTAGTAACACGAATTTTATCTAGAAGCGCAAGCATTCATTAAAAAAAATAGTAAAAAATTTCAAAGAAACCATATTCGTTTCCTCGTAAAGTTTGTTTTTTAATCTCACGAGACAAAAATGACATTACATGGGACATGCATTACATGGTATCATTATTTGCAAACTTGACATTTGCATGTGTCATTTTTGTTTGAGATTAAAAAATAAAAAACAGACTATACGTTCTGTAGTTCGTTATTTGAAAATCCCACAGGAACACTTTGCAAGTACTTATAGTCTCCTACAATTCAATCCAGGTAATAAACCTATCTAATGTGACAAATCTGACCAAAATCCGTTAAACCGTTTGATATTGACGTACGCACAGACAAAAATTTTTAAAAACAATTTTTTTGACGTCGGTACAACGTAAGTAATATACAACGTGTACATTTTTTTAAATATTATTAATGTACAGACACGGCTTGGTTACGGTTTTATTATAATTGTGTTTATACAAGTATACACTATTGGAATAATTATAATTATTAAAAAAAAAACTTAAAAAATAATGACAAAACCCCTCCTCCAAATTATTTTCTACATCTATAGTTAATGAAAGAAAGAAAACAATCTCAGAGTGATATCGCGTTAAAAACTTAACATTTTTCTTTAAAATACCCAATATTTTATTTTTTTAAACGTACAAAAATTAACTAACACCTACCCACATATTGACTTAGTTATTATAATAAAAATACGAACTATGTATCACAAACTAATAAACCCTCCCAACTTAGCAGACAATTCTTATTGATCATGGTAACAGATATAAGTAGTACAAGAAACGTCATAAGAAATATATACCCTCATCTGTTATTTAATGATGGCAAAGATTATCTGGTAGATGATCTGGCAAAGATTTTAATGATGGCAAATATTATCTGGTAGATGATATGGAAAAGATTCTAATGATGGCAGATAATCTGGCAAAGATTTAAATGATGGCCAAGATTATCTGGTATATGATACTTACATTGATAAATTATGAATGGGTTGCCTAATTAAATCGCGTGCCGATGCTGTTAAATGAAATAAATTATAATCAACTCACCATTCCTATCTGTCACATGGAGTAGCGCACGCAATGCTTCTGTCGCTCGCAATAAAAGCGCGATAATCTTTGCCAGATATTCTACCAGATAATCTTTGCCAGAACATCTACCATCATTAGAATCTTTGCCATATCATCTACCAGATAATATTTGCCATCATTAAAATCTTTGCCAGATCATCTACCAGATAATCTTTGCCATCATTAAATAACAGATGAGGGTATACATTTCTAATTATTATTGTTAACGTCGTATCTCAGCTAATAGATTAAGAGAAAAACGTACTAAAAAAAAATTTGCAAATTAAAACACTATTTCTAACAATGTAAATAGAAAATTTGTGATTACTATTTATATTATAATCTCCCGAGAAATTAATAATTAATCTTAACAAAATATACAGTATAACCCAACCAATTTAGTTAATTCGAATTAATACAATTGAAGAGCTCGATTCGTAATAATAATTACTAAGTCGTAGATGGAAGAAAAATGAAAGATGTGGTGTGTATAGAAATGGCGTTAATGTAAAAGTGTATTGCAACTAGATGTCGCTATGTAAGATAAATACCGACGAACAAAGTTGTCGGTGACATTAACTATTGGCAATCTTTTTAAAAATATAAATTGTCTTATCTGGTTTTTGTCTCGTTTTAATAAAGCTTCTTTATTAAATTATAATAAAGAAGTTTTATTAAAACCCTGTGCTGTGTAAAAAGTGAAGTTTGTGTGAGTGAATTTCTTACATTACGTAATCGATAAAAGGGCTGGGTAAATAAATCTGTATGACTATTTAGTCATATTATATTTATTTAGTTTTCTATTAGTCATATATATTTACTCGATTTCAATAATAGAGAGTCGACAATTTTCCACAACTTTAACGTATCACGCGTCCTTTGACAGTCATTTGAGCGACTGGACAATACTGAGTCCATTGGTCTCAGTATATAAGGTCCATGCGAGGATAGTGAATCACATCTTCCTTTTTGCTTTAGTACCAAAGACAAACGAATTTCGAAAGGAATTGAATCAAACTTAGCACCATTTGAGCATGAAACGCAAACTTGAGTGATTTCGAAAATTTTTGTAAGATAAGATAAAAAAATCATATCATAGACAAAAAAAATGCAAGACTTGGAAAAGAGCTCTTAGATTCATTACTATCAAGTCGCAGTGAGACTTGAATCATTAAATAATATGTTTGGAATGATATAGCAATAATTAGTTAATATAAAAAACAAAATAACATGAATATACCTTCAATACAGGCATAGATGACATATCTGACCGTTTCGGTTGGATAACGCGGCCGTCATCTAAAACTTACAATGGAGAAAGTCCGTCGTCAGACTGTCATCTAATACTCTATACGTCCAATGAAGTCATATATGACATATCTGACCGTTTCGCCTGAATAATGCGGCCGTCATCTAAAACTTTTTCTATGAACTGAGTCCGTCGTCAGACTGTCATCGAAAACTCTTACATCCAATGAAGTCATAGATGTCATATCTGACCGTTTCGCATCAATAATGCGGCCGTCATCTAAAACTTTTTCTATGAACTAAGTCCGTCGTCAGACTGTCATCTAATACTCTATACGTCCAACGAAGTCATAGATGACATATCTGACCGTTTCGCCCGAATAATGCGGCCGTCGTCTAAAACTTTTTCTATGAACTGAGTCCGTCGTCAGACTGTCATCTAAAACTCTTACATCCAATGAAGTCATAGATGTCATATCTGACCGTTTCGCATCAATAATGCGGCCGTCATCTAAAACTATAAATCCAATGAAGTAATTGATGACATATCTGACGGTTTCGCGTGAACTACGTGGCGTTTTTAAAAAGAAGAAGAAGACAATCGTCAGACTGTCATCTAAAACTCCATTGAGAATCGGTAGAATAATCATCAAAATGCTTATGTAATGGTTTATTTAAAAATAGATATATATTGTAGTATTACAAGGACTCAACTTTGAACATTACTGTGTAAATAGGTCCGTTTTGACAGCTCACGTCAGTCAATTTATATTGTGTAAGGAAGTGGCTGAATTTTAACACTATGCAATGAATATTTCGATTTGAACTAAAAAAAAAACACCTATTACCGGGTGCGACATTAAATGACGCGTATGGCACGCGTCACGTATGACGTACGTCACTTATGGCACGCGTCACGCGTGATGTACGTCACTTATGACATACGTCACTTTTAACACGCGACACTTATAAAATACGTCACTTGTAACACGCGTCACGCATTATATCGTCACTTATAAAACGTGTCACACGTAACGCATGGCGCTCTTCACGTATGACTCGCGTCACACATGACATACGTCACTTACTACACGCGTCACACATGACATACGTCACTTATAACACGTGTCACACGTCACGCATGGCGCTCTACACGTCTTACATACGACACTTATGACACGCGCCACACATGACATACGTCACTTATTACACGCGTCACACATGACATACGTCACTTATAACACGTGTCACACGTCACGCATGGCGCTCTTCACGTCTTACATACGACACTTATGACACGCGCCACACATGACATACGTCAGTTATTACACGCGTCACACATGACATACGTCACTTATTACACGCGTTAAGCATAACACGCGCCACGTATTACATAGGTACGTCACTCATGACACGCATCAACACCGAGTGTACTATACATTTTCACTTGTCGATTGTTAACTTCGACAATAGAAAGTATATATATATATATATATATATATATATATATATATATATATATATATATATATATATATATATATATATATATACATTTACAAATTGCACTGATTATTTATTATCATTATTTTTTACCCCACATCTTTACGCGCATGTATGACGTGACTTAACCAAGCAACTTTCATTCATTGCAATATAATATTTAATAATAATAATAATGTATTTGTGATTTTTAATAGACCCCCGTCCCCTCCGTAAAATAACTTTGTGGCGCGTGTGTGTACCTGAAACACAAGAGTTGGTATTGTTAAGACTAGGACTAACCTCAGACTCGGACTAACGTCATCGAAGTACTACAACTATGGAATTCGCGTGACAAATGCCAAAGCGGCACATAAAAGGAACGCCTTTGACAGAGAATCATGGCGGACTCTTGTCTTCACGCGTCAATGGTAAAAGGTAGTAACGATCAACTTCTACTATTTCATTTTAAACTCTAATGGATTGACGTAAAGTCACATTTTGTTTAAATTACGTACTTATTATTATGTTTGTTTTGTTTTAAATGACAGTTCATGCTCTACGCATATGTCACTTTTAAATGTTCCATAAAATTCGTAGTGTTTTGTATGGCACGCGGGTTCCATGTTGTAGTAGTTTGATGGACAAATGCCAAAGCGGCACATCAAAAGTAAGCCTTGGTAAAATATAGTAACGACCAAGTTCTACTATTCATTTTAAACTCCAATCTTTTGACGTAAAGGCACATTTTCTTTAAACAACAGATGACAGAGTTCATCCTCTACGCACCTATGTCACCTTGAAATCCTTTAAATGTCACCTTTAAATCTATACTTACTACTATTATATAGAGCTGAAGAGTTTGTTTGTTTGGTTGTACGCGCTAATCTCAGGAACTATTGGTTCGAATTGAAAAATTCTTTTTATGTTGGATTTACAGTCCTTCTTTTTATCGAGGAAGGCTTTTAGGCTATATAACAATTTGAACGCGGACGAAGTCGCGGACACCAGCTAGTGTTTCATAAAGTTCGCAGTGTTTTTTGTATGGCGTGCGACATCAATACATACTTGTAGTCACATACATTGATGCAAACCGTACACAATTTTCAACAAAATGAATGCAACCTAATAGCCTATGAATTAAAGCCCCATTTACGCCGGAGCAACACCGTGCGACATTGTAGCATGCAACACGCTGTTGCCTCGGTGTAAAATAAGCCGCCGCATGCTACTATGTCACATGTGGCATGCCACAATGTCGCACGGTGTTGCTCCGGCGTGAATCGGGCTTAGGGTGTAATGTTGCTAATATGATATTTTAAATTCGACACTTTGTTACTCAATCCGCAATAGTAACAAACTGAAAGGTGTGTAACTGTTGTTAAATTTGTTAACAGTTGTAAGCTATGAAGATTGCACATCGACTTTTAGAGAGAGAGATGATCGGCTAGTTTCGACTTTGTCATCTTTGTAGAGCGTTGTCTCTGTCGCTCGAAGCACTAACGTCACATAGGCACCGTGTGACAGAGATAGCGCTCTACGAAGCCGAAACTAGCCGTTCATCTCTCTCTAAAAGTCGATGCGCAATATTTATCGCCCCATACAACAAGCACTTACGTGTTAGGTGTTGCGCCGCTGAAACCTTCCCGCGAGTCGGTAGGCGAGGAAGGGCCACACCACGATCAGGAGGAGTGTGGGGGCGCTCAGTTCCTGCCACGGCCAACGCCACATGCCAGACTGTTGCTGCAATTAAACCATATCTATCTCTCTCTTTCTCTTTCTCTCTCATCTCAGCTGTGGGACGTCCACTGCTGAACATATCCCTCTCCACTAACCTGTTATATATATATACCTACCACTGGACAGGCTGTCCCATACAAATGACAGCTCATTTTTTTGTACCATTACAATTTGAAACGCCGCCCTCGATTGTATCGAGAACTAATTTTGACGTTTGAGTATTTTTATTCCATAAGATATCGCTGCTTAAAAACTAAAGGGTCACAAATCAAAATTACACTTTTTACAGGAGAGCTAATCGAAAAAAATTAAATTATTTTTTGTCTATTTTTTTCTTATTAGATATATATCAAATATATGCATATTATACATCGTTAGAAGCGTATTTTTAAGTAGCATTAAATGTTTTAAGTACTTTTATAATAAACTGAATATATACTAGAGGAGATATAAGCATATAAGTTACTTTTGAATATATAAAAAATGATCAAAATATACTAAATATGGAATAAAACAACCGTAAGTCTTTTTGCAACATACAATATGAAGGATTGTGATTGTATTTTTGCAATAAAAACATTCTTGGATTTTTTTTTAGTTTTATGGCCCTTTACTTTTTAAGCAGCGATATGTATAATCACTAATTTTAGTTCCATGGACACTCGCTCTATAGCCTACAGCGCCAAAATCACGTTATTCAAATAGGCACAAATTTAATTTGATAGCAGCCTGTCTAGTCTAGTGGTATATATTAAAGGTCAGTGTCTCTCTTTCTCATCACAGCCATGGGACGTCCACTGCCGGAAATATCATTCCCCCACTCCCCCCCATAGTGTTCCAATAGGACAGGTAGACCACTTTTTCCTTATCGGGTCCACCTATCCATCGAGAGTACTTGCAGCACATATAGATTTGCTTGTGTCAATAGGAAACTTAACAAATCTCAAACCAAATAAGCGTAAGGCATGGGTAAATATAAAATTAATAAAGAGCTCACCCTTAAGAGAGCTCTGTCGCCCTCCACAGCCTTCCTGAGAGCAGCCACGTCCGCCTCTAACCGCGCGAGAGTACCAGGCAACTGTTCCAACACTTTCAGATCTGTCGACATTAGAAAAAAAATGGCATACCTATTGATATTGGAACGTTTGCCATCCCTTTTTTTCGTGGGAAAAAATCTGCGAACCAGATCCCCACCGACCACGGGGAGATCGGTGGAGGTGGGGTATGTGGCACTTCTACCCACTAAACAAAACCACGGCGTTTCCTCGCGTCGTCTATGATGGGCGGGGGGTTGGGGGACGTTAAGACTCACTACCTTCTCCCCCCCGCCAGACGTGGCTCGCACATTGCGGACTCCACCTCGATTGCGGGCCGTGAATAGACGTGCCGGATAAACCCCTCTCGCATGGTCCGCTCCGCCGCGAGAGGGGCTTGGTGACCCCTCTCGCAGGGTTCGCTCCGCTGCGTGGGGCTTGGTGACCCCTCTCGCAGCGGGCAGTCAGAGGTTTGCCACCGCTGCCCTAAGACCTTCTCGTGTTGCTTCCAGTTGTAAGGCTAATATTGGCTCTTCACGTTGGCCAACATTGTGGCCAATATTGTGGCCAACATTGTGGCAAATTTATTGGCCAATAGTTTGTGATGACGTCCACAAACGTTAGAAGGTCGTTAAGTTAGCTACAGGGCAATATGCGGACGAAATTAAATTTAATAAAATTGAAATTAAGTATTTTCAGCTTGATAAAAAGATCTGTGAAGCGATTTTTTTTTATCAGTCATTGTTACTGTCATTATGTACGAGGCGCGAATTTAACAATCAGGTGCATCTTTTTTAGTAAAAAAAAAAGCCCAAAACCGAATTCGAGATCTACATTGTGTATTGTAAGAGTATAAACATCAACTAAAAATAATAATTTAATTACTTCAAATCAAAGAGCATTAAAGGACAAAAAAAGGTTAGTACTTACGTGTAAGCTGTGAACTAATTTGATGGGCATGCCCATTGCTGAGTCGCGGCACGTGCGCGCGATGCTGTGGTAAATCATCGCTCTGAAACGTGTGACACATGCCTTATTTATAGCACTATACTAAAGGTCGAGGAAAATTTATTAATTCAAAATTCGAATCCCTTTCATTTTTTATATTATATAAGTTTCTTGGAGATATCGCTGCTTAAAAACTGAAGGGCCACAAATCAAAATTACACTTTTTACAGGAGAGCTAATCAAAAAAAATTAAATTATTTTTTGTTTATTTTTTTCTTATTAGATATATATATCAAATATATGCATATTATACATCGTTAGAAGCGTATTTTTAAGTAGCATTAAATGTTTAAAGTACTTTTATAATAAACTGAAAACTAGAAGAGATATAAACATATAAGTTATTTTTGAATATGTATATAAAAAATTATCAAAATATACTAAATAAAATATGGAATAAAACAACCATAAGTATTTTTGCCACATACAATATGAAGGATTGTTATTGTGTTATTGCAATAAAAACATTTTTGGATTTTTTTTTGTTTTATGGCCCTTTAATTTTTAAGCAGCGATATGTAATATCGATGGTGGTGCGGCGAATATGAAGATAATAAGTGGACTGTATTGTTTCGTGGTGCGTGCAATCAAAGGGCTAGGAAGAGAGTTGGATCGGGACATGCAACACCTACCTCGTATGCTGGTTGTGATGATGCAAATCCTCCAGGACGATGGAGACGGAAGCTGGTCCGCCGCACACTCGTTCTGGCTTCCAAAACTGTCCTTTTTCACCTCAATTGCACTCGCGGAGCCACACCATTTGTAGATTACAAAAGCACAATGCTTCAGCGGTGCGATATGGGAATAATCGGATTTATTGATTAAATCCTCGCGGCGCGGTTTTGCGTATATCGAACGTTGCGTTCACTTCTTCATCTTGTATTGATGTGTGCGCCAGAGGGCGCTACTGCGTTGCGGTGTATGCATGTTTGTTGGTGTGGATTCGGAATAGGAAACGCACCACAGATAACTAATTATTTGGCGCCACCATATCCACCCGCCCTTAATGGGTCACCATTAAAAAACAAACATAAGAAAAGCGAGAAGAAAATATATATATTCTATGACTGGGGATCAAGCGCTTAATGCGCGCGGGGTTAGTAATGAGTCCACAAAGTCACGGCGAAGCGGAAGCAAATTAACTATAGATAGGTATGCGACGCGGTATAAAATAATATAAAATTTGATATAGCGGTATTGATATAACTTACAACTAAACTTAAGCTAAAAACGCGGTGCGATAACAAAAATAATAACTAAAATTATTGTTTAATTACAGGGCGAAGGTAAGCTCCCCTGGCGGTCCCTTAAAATTTCTCGCGTTGTCTGAGTGCAAATACTGCACTGGTCCTCGACGGGAGAGAAAACGCTTGAACGCGGCGAGAAAACTCGCAGTGCTGAGGTCTGTTGCGACCTTAATATGCACAGCACGAGTCGTAAGGCATGTGAATAGTAAATCAATGATCACATTCACTACATGATCACTGCGCGGTAAAATAGCTGGATGCATGTGTGCATAGTCCAGCGCGGTGTTGACGAGGCGACCACCTACGCGGATCGGACCGTTGTCAACGAAAGGCCTCAAACGGTTTAAGGCTGGCGAGCACGATTTATTATATTCCTCTGCAAAGTGCTGGCTTTGCAGGGAGCGTAGCATCTTATTTTCAGCGAACTGAATATCATCGGCGGTCACTGCAATAGTGCTGCGGCGAGGCAATAGTTTTGCGAACTTACAAATGTATGCGATAATTTGTAGAAGCCTACTCCAGGAGGAGGTGCGGAGAGCGAGCTCATATAAAGCGCAATGCTTTACAGGCGTGCACACTGGGTGCGCGTAAACCTTCTGTTCCGGTATGTCTGCAATAGACCGTCCGTCAAGGCTCCTAAGAGGCCATTCAGATGGATGCGATGAAGCCCACTGTGGCCCGTGAAGCCACAGAGGGTGCGAGAGCAACTTCCGTGGCGTAATGCCACGCGAGAGTATGTCAGCGGGGTTTCCAGTGCCCGCGACGTGATAAAAGTTGTCAGCCGTAATATTATCAGTGACTTGAATGACGCGATTTGCAACGAACGTTTGCCACCTGTGTGGTGAGCTCTTAATCCAGTATAGTGCATGTTTAGGGTCTATAAACGCGTAAGTCTTGTTTGGGAGGTGACGCACGACTCCATGATGCGGTATGACGTATATAGGAGTGGGATCATGGAGATCGTACAGCGGCGCGGGAGCAATATAATCTTTTGCGAGGTAATCGTTAATGACGTCATCATATGCCGACCTAAATTTAGGTGAAGCTTCTAGCTTTCTTTCGAGGCATAAGAAACGCTTGCGAGCGGTTTCGAAAGAATCTCCGAGAGAATAAACATCGTCGTTAAATGGTAGGCCAACAGTGTATCTACCAGTAACGCGATCGCGGGTCGTAGTTGATTTATAAAATTCTTCGCATTCAACATCGGCGGGATGAAGAACGGGCGGTGCGGAGGGAGGCTCTTCGAGCTCCCAAAATCGCCTGACTAATGAGTCAATAGCGGCAGGCTCTTGAGCGAGGCAACATGTCAAGGCCTGGTTGTTAATGAGTGTGGGTATCGTGGGTACGGAGCCCATAATAACATACCCCAATACTGTGCGTAAAGCAGAGGGCGCCGACGAGTCGCGCGGGGCGTGAACTTCGTCGGGGAGAAATATATGCGAGAAGAGTTCAGCTCCGATTAGCGCGTCTACTTTATTTGGCATGCCGAAGCTCTCATCCGCGAGCGGCACCTCTGATAGGTGTGATAATACAGTAGTGTCTACCACAGCCGTGGGTAATAAATCGGTAATTTGATCAACAACGAGCGGCGAGATATTAAAATTAATGTTGTTGTCAAAGCGCGAATAAATTTTTAAATCGATTGAGTTAGTCTTAATAATTTTCTCAGCTCCACCGAACCCCTTTACAATAGTACGTTCAGTGTCATGAAGCTGTATTCCTAGCCGATCGCAGCACTCTTTTGTAATAAAGTGGCTTTGCGATGCAGAATCTAATAGTACGCGAATAACATGTCGATCGCCTTTAATATCATACGCGACGACTTGAGCGGTTGATAATAAAATAGTAGTTTGTTTACTACGCGCGGGCGCATCATGCAATCGGTTATTATATGAATAGGTACATAACGCAACATCTGAGCGCGCGGGGGAAGGTTGCGGCGACCGCGCGGGGGGCGCGCACCTAGCGGTATGACTTTGGGCAGCGGTCGAAGGCGGAGGCTTCGACGCGGGTCCGGGGACTTCGCTGCCGGTCTCCATTCGCTTGAAGTGTAACATTGTGTGGTGCCTTTGTTTACAAACGCGGCAATTAGAATTAGATGAGCAATTTAAAACTCGGTGTTTTAAACTCAGGCAATTAACACACGCATTGTTATCCTTCACGCATTGGAAACGCTCATAAGCAGTCATCCTATTAAACTCCGAACATTTAAATAAATGCTGATGCGTTATATTAGTGCAAAGACACTTGCACTGTGAGTCGACCTTTGTACTCAAGTAGGTTTGGTACTTAGGTGGCGGGGCGTTATTATTATTATTACTAGAGCGACGATTATTATTATTATTTTGACGAGTATTCATTGCACTCGATGATGAGCTAGGCTGGGTGCGTTCCAAAACCTTAGCGCGGGAGGTAATAAAATCGACTAAGTTGTCGAACGTAGGTATTTTGGAATCACAACTCAACTCGAAAGCGCGAACAGTATCTAAATCTAATTTCTTAAGCACGATATGAAGTATGATTAAGTCAGTCAGATTATCTAACTTTAGATTCTTTAAAGCGCGCACTGCACTTGTAAAGTTATCTGTAAATAAATCAAAGTTTGTCGCGGTGGCAGATTGTAAAGGTTTGAACTCAAACATTTGATTTAAATACGCGGAAGCGAGCATACGCTGATCTTCATACTTATCAATCAGCGTCTGTAAAAGAAGTTCGTAATTTTCAGCGCAAGGTGAGATACCTGCGCATGCGGATTGAGCCTTGCCCTTCAGCCTGCCTAGCAGATAGTACAACTTTTCGGAGTTTGTGAGCGATGGGTTATCATGAACGGTAGACTTAAAGCTGGCATAAAACAATGGCCATGAGCGAACGTCACCCGAAAAGTCCATCAGTTGTATAGGCGGCAGTGTGGGACAAGCCTTATGTGCGTGTGAATCTCGCTTATCAGTTGGCGACAAATAATTTAATTGAACTCCCTTTATTCTACTATACAAATGCTCGAAAGCAACGAGCCCTTCATAGTTAGGTTTCGCGTTAGGATTCAATGCTAATAAGCGAGAATTATAATTATCTAAATTCGTTTCGAACTTAGTGCGAAGCGATTCGATCTGTGAAGAAGCGCCAAGGAAACTTTCCTTATCTGAGGACATATCATAGATATTTTGTAATATTTCGAAGATAGCTTCATATTTAGCTATTGAAATAGCTAGTTGCGGATCTGATACATCCTCTTCGTTATCGGAAGAAACCTTTTTTGGCGGCATTATGAAATGTAAACGAATAATTTAGTTAAATTAATAAATTCAAATATTACGCGGGAGAATACAGTACGACGCGAATGACAATATTACGCGGGAAAATACAATACGACGCGAATGATAATATTATGCGGGAAAATACAATACGACGCGAATGATAGGCGCGTGACTTCGTGACGCGGTCGTATAATATCGAACAATTTACGATAACACGATTTTGCTAGTGCGGTAGATTATAGTAGGTAGATAATAATTTATAAATTAATTAAATATCACTTTTATGATTAATTAGCTTAATATTTTTTTGAAATATATTAAGTATTACATAGATATATATTATATCTAGGCGGGAAATCACGTAACTTAATTTGTTACGGGCGGTTTATGAAGAAATAGTATGTGAATATTTTAATAAATAAGTAGGTATATGCGGGTTGATGAAATTAATATTCACAATGATTAATATTAATTCTCTTACTAGGGCCTAACCTAATAAGGGCGGCTGGATGGGACCAAACTGGACCATATGCTCGTAAGGAGCACTAAATGGTTTGATCCGGCTCGAAGGGGCCACTATATGGTGCGGCGAATATGAAGATAATAAGTGGACTGTATTGTTTCGTGGTGCGTGCAATCAAAGGGCTAGGAAGAGAGTTGGATCGGGACATGCAACACCTACCTCGTATGCTGGTTGTGATGATGCAAATCCTCCAGGACGATGGAGACGGAAGCTGGTCCGCCGCACACTCGTTCTGGCTTCCAAAACTGTCCTTTTTCACCTCAATTGCACTCGCGGAGCCACACCATTTGTAGATTACAAAAGCACAATGCTTCAGCGGTGCGATATGGGAATAATCGGATTTATTGATTAAATCCTCGCGGCGCGGTTTTGCGTATATCGAACGTTGCGTTCACTTCTTCATCTTGTATTGATGTGTGCGCCAGAGGGCGCTACTGCGTTGCGGTGTATGCATGTTTGTTGGTGTGGATTCGGAATAGGAAACGCACCACAGATAACTAATTATTTGGCGCCACCAGATGGTTTTTGATTCCACCCTCTTAGCCCATGAAATTGGTACATTTTTACCTTACATAGAATCAGGTAGTATTGATTTTTTATATGTTGCTATGTACTGATGAAATGATAATGACAAATCCAATTTTCCCACCTCGAAAGCCTTTCGGATCATTGTTAAATTTATTAAAATCCTACATATTTTTTTTTCACTTTTTTCAGGAAATTTTTACTACTCGTACCCAAAAGGTACGAAAATCACGTTTTAGGGCGAAAGTCATTATGCACACTTTATAAATAGATTAAATTTTCAATTTAAAGAGAATAATTTAGTCTTGGTAGACGAAATAGTTTCATATAATACGGCTATTCAAAATGGGTTTTACAGTTATTTTCAGTTTTCGCCAATTTTCACCACTAGGAAATGGGTTTACAGCCAAATGTTATTTTCAAAGTTATTAAAGCGCACTAAATTTCCAATAAAATGAGATAAATTTGCTCTACATAGACCTCCTGGTTTCTGAGATAGAGCTAAATAAGCAAAAAGTTTTTTTTTTTCTAAAACAAAAAATCAAATCATGAAAAAGAAGAAAAAACATACATCGATTGTGTCGATGAATTCGTCGTCGGAGTCGTGTCGTGTCCGTGTCGTCGGCGAAGGCGCCCTCTGCGGGGACGACGCGCCGCTTATTGATCTTGAACCTTATTGAGAACAAATAACCAACATCAATCATCAATACTAATAATAAATCTGTAAGGGTCGGTAATGGAGTAAGTTACTCGTACTTTGTTTTCAGAGATATCGTGTTTATAGGCTCTATACATGATGCTGAAACTAAATTGACAATTTTTACAATTATCTTCTGCGAAATAAGTGATTTTCATGAAACATGGTAGATAAACATCTAGACGTACGGGACATAGGATAGGCTATTTTTTTCTTTTCAACAGACGAAGTCGCGGGCGACAGCTAGTTTTTAATATTTACCTAATGGTGAATTGTGTTCAGACCTCGCCCTCGTCAGCACATCGCCGGCCACCAATTGGAGGTCGTCGCTCGGGAAGGCGCCATCATCGTCACCCACCGATAGGAACGATGCCACGTCACTGCTGTACGACATCGTTTCCACTATCTGAAATACAAATATCGAATGTCCAGACATTTTGGGCAGCCCGTCTGGCAGCACAGAGACCACCGTGAATAAACTGCACACATGGACTATGCCATAGTTCATGTGTGCAGTTTATTGCAGTGTGCAGTGCAGGGGTGGCGAACCTTTATGGATTAGCGTGCCATTTTTCTAAAGAAGTGTTCAATGAGGTCATAAACGTGCCATGCCATCAAATAATTTTGACTTTGCATGATATTTGAAAGAATGGAGTTCGTTATTTTTAATTAAAATGCAACTGTCGCGTGCCATCGGTGGCACGCATGCCACTGGTTCGCCATTCCAGGACTATGGTATCCAATAGTCCATTTCCATATCCCTATCCTTAATCCTATTGCAGAGCACTTGTAACACCTACGGCGTTATAGACGACGGTAGCCACCTACCATCAAGTGGATCGTCTGCCTGTCTGTCGACCTTAACACCTTTAAATTGTTACCACCCTCTACTTCGGGCACATTATTTAAACCACTTTATGTTTAGTCCAAATACTTTATTGTCTGAACGATATATCCGGACAAACGACGACTACCTCTCTTCGCGAACGCGTTCGTTCAACTGTCAGATACCCTTTCAATCTCATACCACCGAATGAATCTGAATGCATGAACACCTCTTTTTCAAACGTCACAGATCACTTTTCAATCAACTTCAGTCGACATAAATAGCACAAGCTAACAAAATGTTCCAATTTTTACCACAAACGTGTATGTAAATATAGATATAACTTTTGTACGGTACTGTACTTTTATTACAAGTTTCTTAAGTAACATAATATAATGTTCGCCATTAGCCTACTACGATTTTCTAAAGTTCTAAATTTTCTAAAATGTGGCACGCAAGAAAATATAGTGTGCGCGAGATGACTACTAAAATTATAATATTTAAAGTTAAAGTTGGCTTTTCGCACGTTTCGTACGAAATAAAATCGTGCGAGATGACAACTAAATCATATAATTTTTTTAAGTATCTACCTTGTGTAACTCTGTAACGTATGCTTGCATCGCATCCTCGCGGGTCATGTCGTCCAGTTTATTCCAAGACTCCCATTTCGCTCTGAAATATAATATTTAAAAAAATTAACAGTCATAAATTGGCAGCTCATTTGGCGACAGCAGCCACCCGAGTGTATCCACATTAATGTAATCCAATGTATCAAGAATTTACTTATAAAAGTCATTGTTTGGTTGGGTGCTGCGACAATGATGATACATAAAATATATATATATTTTTAAGTTAATTATGAAGTTCATGCGAACAAAGCCGTGGGCATCGGCTGGTAAAATATTATAATGAAATCATTGAAGTATTACAAATACTCAATGAAAATACATTATTTTCAGAACCAATGGGAGGTAAATTGAAAATAATTTTAATATTGATTTGTTAAGATAGGATGCAGTAATGAGGAAAATTTTGATTCACTTAGTTCAAACAATAACAATAAACAATCGTACATTATACTTGACTTCTTGCGAGATACCGATTGGCAGTTGACCTCAAGATGTATTTATGAAAATAAACAACGTTTATTCGTGGGCATAATTATACATAAATGTACATACATATTATTAACGAGCCGTGTCTGTACATTAAATAGTACATTTAGTAGGCTCAAACGATGCCTTCATGGCTTTCTCAACCTAGGGTTGCGACCTCATTTTTTTAACGTTGGGAAATCCTCTTGGATACCCCGCAGTGTAGGGGATTCGTACCGGCTAAAACCCAACTAATTTCTAGCGCGGCCCTTAATGTACGGGGTCGCGGGAACGTTATGACACGACATCGGTGCCCCGCCACGGCTATCCAGCGCGGTTAGGGTTACGCTCACTGTCAGAACCTCGGCGTACCCGAAAGTGGAGGTACGCCGGCCATCTCGGGAGACCTTACGACGGGCGATAGTCCCAAGTCTGTGGCCCCCCTAGGTTGAGAAGTGTTAGAAAATTACTTATTACAGTGAGGGTTGTCGCTACATCGTTTACTTAACTTTTTGGCTGTTCACTGGGTTCAACCTTTCAGAGTCAAGACCTTTCAAAAGGCATTGAAAGATGCGTGCCGCGAATGCTCAAGGCGCCTCGGAGACAATTAACTACTGCGAATCGAGTGCTGGTAGAGAATTTTTAATGCTCTGTGTGGTGAAATAGATCACGTATTTTAGATTGTGTACCTGTTAACGACATCCCAGAAACCTGGCTTCGGTTTGTTGCAGGGGCCCTCTGTCGCCTGTTTGTAGTAGCTGTAGAAACGCAGCATCAACTCGTTGCTGGGCTGGTACGACCCTGTAAATAATGTAAATATATTATGCTGTTGAATCTCTTTAATCACGACAAGCTCTTTGGACGAGAATTCCTTCTTTTGGAAAGTGATGGGAAGTGCGTTTCGCATTCATTTGGGCGGCCCATTTAGCGGCCATTGGGCGCAGTCATTTTGGGGTTGTGTTTTTTATAAAATACCTAGCGACGGAAATGGCCACGACCTCCAAAGCACATCGTTCAAAACAAGGCCATTTTTTTTTTCAATTTAGATAACTAAACTTTGAAGAATTATTTGCTAGAAGTTGTCTTTCATAATTTCAATAATTTCCTGTGAAAAAAATGTAACAATATTAATTTGTCGACTAATTAAACAAAAAAAAATTTAAATATTAAAATAACCATGCATTTGCATTTTGAATTTAAATAATTTTAACTATTTTTCAACATATCTATCTGCCTTTTTATTCCCACGTGTGCGTGATTATTCCACAGGCTATAACCACCATAGGCATTACAAAGAAAATTTACAAATATTGATTGTCCTTCGAATGTCTTCAGTGCGAACATTGTCATGTCGAGAAACCTCGAGCCTTTTAATAAAACAAGTAAAAGCCAAGTATAGTTTACAAAAATACAAGCCAGTTTACAAGGTCAATATTTACCAGTTATCGTTAATTGTAAACCAATTATACAAACATGCCAATAGTAATAAAAGCGAAAGTAACTTGTCCGCCATTCGCGCGACAACTTAAGTATCAATTTTGAAGTCTCATTAAAATTTACTTGAACGCTTGAACCGTAGTGTCGATAATGCTTATTAACTTTAAAAGGTTTATTTATACACGTCGATTATACATGGTGATTTGTATAAAATACTAGCAGACGCCGCAAACGTTTTGCCAAAAAAAAAAAAATTGGGGTATAAAAAATAGTTTACAACCTCAGAAAAAGTTTCATAAAAATCAGTCAAAAATTGGGGTATAAAAAATAGTTTACAACCTCAAAAAAAAAATTCATAAAAATCGGTCAAAAATTGAGGTATAAAAAATAGTTTACAACCTCAGAAAAAAATTCATAAAAAAATCGGTCAAAAATTGGGGTATAAAAAATAGATTACAACCTCAGAAAAAAAATTCATAAAAAATCGGTCAAAAATTGGGGTATAAAAAATAGTTTACAACCTCAGAAAAAAAATTCATAAAAATCAGTCAAGCCATTTTTATGAGTCAGAGTAGTTTGGTTACAAACACTGTGACACGACAATTTTATATACACATATTATAGAATATTTATGTTTATTCGTAGTATATACAGGGGGTGTTCCGAAACTCAACGCCAAAGCGGGTATGGGGCGATACGCTCGTGCACTGCATAAAATCCAGGTCACTTGTTTTAACCCTTTAACAGAGATTATAGATATACTTTTGAAAATGTGGAAAATCGACTACCTACTGGGTGATTACAAATTTTCCAATTTTGCAGTTGAGTTTTGTCAGCCAACTTTGATAAATACGTATAACTAATAGATAATAAATAATAATAGATAATAATAATAAATAAATAATAATAAATAATAGATAATCTTCACACATTCCACACAGCAGCATCTAGTTCCACAGTTCCACGGTATAGTTCCACAGTAGTTGGGATACTACTAGACAGTTGATGTACTACATTGATTACTTTTTTTTATGTAAATACATACATATCTATATACTAATATTATAAAGAGGAAAGATTTGATTGTTTGTTTGTTTGTATTGAATAGGCTCCGAAACTACTGGAGCGATTTGAAAAAAATCTTTTACCATTAGAAGCCGACATAAGGCTACTTTTTACCGCGGGAAAATGCTTCATTCCTACGGGAAAACGGGTAGAAAGAATTTTATCTTTCCATTCTTATCTTTTTCACATAACTTCTAAACGGTTGAACCGATTGGGTTGAAATTTTATATGGGTATTTCGATGGTTTCCTGGATGATTTAAAAATACAATTGGACTCGGTAGATGGCGCTTCTGTCGGTATGTCAACTACTAAACGGCCTGACCGATTGGGTTGAAATTTTGTATGTGTATTTCCCATGGTTTCACAGACACGAGTGTATTATATTTTTACAAATAAAAAAAAAACATCCATGACTCGGGTACAAAGGTAAAATGTTAACACAAACATTTTCCCCTAGCGGGATTCGAACCCGCGACCTGATTTGATTTGATTAACAGCTAGGGTTACTAGCCAGGCCACTAGACCAAACGTGTCGTCAAATTATATAATTATTGTGTCGTATATTTATATTTCGATGGACTGTTTAGGGGCCGTGTCTTTATAACGGAGCATGGCGAAAGTTTTTAGGTGCGTTGACCACTGTGTTACTAAACACGGTTGCATTAGATTGTTTAAAAAAAGAAATAGAATCGAACGGATTCTATTAACTATACGGATTCCGATCAAACGCTTGGAAGTAGATATTATTTCTCGATTTTATTTTCCACAGTAAACAAAAAAAAAAAAACTCAACTGAGTGTTTCAAGCACGCAGTAGTGTTGTATAATGTTTTAAATATATTTTTATTACTTGAATATATTTCTATTGCATATTATATAAAAATATTAGCCTTCTCCACACATCAATGTACTACACTAGTTCCGTCAACCCGGACTAACAACCGGAGTACTGCTACTAAACCTTATTCACTGAAGCGAACTTATAGGGAGACTAGTTGGCGCCCGCGACTTCGTCCGCGTTGAAAAAAAAAACTAGCCTATCCTGTGTCCCGTACGTCTAAATGTTTATCTACAAAGTTTCATGAAAATCAGTTGATTCGTTTAAGAGTTACATACATACAGAAAAAAATTGTAAAAATGGTCAATTTAGTTTCAGTATCATGTATAGAGCCTATAAACACGATATCTCTGAAAACAAAGTAACTTACTCCATCACCAACCCTTACAGATTTATTATTAGTATTGATAAAGCGTTCGGCTGTGATTGGTGGAGATAACAGACAATGTGAGTGTACACAGTACATGTACTTTTTTGTCTGTTCGTAGAACTCTCACTGTTCAGACGCTCTCACTGTTATTATACTGCGTTTTTTTTTTAATTTTAATTCGTATTATTGTTATTTTAAGATTTGAATTTAGTTTAACTAACGTTTAACGTATATTGTTTAACGTATATTTTTCATTTTATTATATCAGGAACCAAAATGTCTATTATCTTAATTAATAAATATTTCACAACTTAATAGCTAGAATAGTTTATACAAAATAAAAAGTATAGGGTTGTGGGTAAGTACGTAGGTATTACTATAATATTTTATTATAGTTTTACAAAGCTAAAAGTAGCGTAGAATGAACGTTCACCTATTATTGTATACGCCCACTCAAGATTTGCTGTCCTTGTCTTTTGTATGGAATTGAGTGAAAGAGAAAGCTCTATATTAGCTCGTTTCAATGGATCAACAACTATAGAGGGAATAAACCGGACTTTATGGAAGTGGAACTTCTTTTTAGTGTCGTATATGCGTAAAGCATGTCATCTGTCATTTAAAACCAACCAAACGTCTGTCATTTAAAGAAAAAACAACAGAATTACGTCAACATATTGGAGTTTTAAAATGAGTAGTTAGTAGAACTTGGTCGATACGTTACTACCTTTCACCATTGACGCGCGAAGGCAAGACCGCCATGATTCGCCGCTGCCGCTGTCCGGCGGTGCAATTTTTTTAAAAAGGGATCCAAAGATTATCTTTTAAGAGTAGATACGACAAATAATAGAATGCATGCATTCATTTCTAGAAAAGGCCACATCTTGCCTCACTAACTATGCGCAAGATTTTGTGTAGTTATCGTAACTCGTAACTAATGCGCAGATTTGGCAATTTCTAAACCGCAACAGAACATACTAAACTAGTCAATTTGGCAATTGCGGTAATATGGTTAAGACGAGTTCATGTACAGTACAGTGTATACAAGCCGACATTCATCAAAGAGAGATTTTTTTTTTTTTTTTTCAAAATACAAATTCATTACAGGAAGTTACCAGTAGGTAACGTAACATTACTACAAGGTATTGTTGTGGCAGGGTATAAGGTATAAGGTGTAAGGTACAAGGTATAAGGTGTAGTGGCAGGGCACACTGCGTTTCGCAATAAACTTACTGAAGACCAGCGTGAAATAACAGCATGTGTGCTGTTGTGTTTCGGCGAGTGAGTAAGAGATGTCAGAGCCAATTTCCCTATCTCTTATCCTTAATCCTACATCTTCCTATCCTTGTGTTAATAGACGCCCGTAGCCATCTACCATCATAATTAATAACTAAATAATTAATAATTATTAATTAAGACTGTCAAACCAAAATTAATTTTATACATTTCGTTCGTGTTATGTGTATTTTTATTTGACACGTTTTGACATTTTTTTTTGTCATTTCTTTTGAAGATTCTTTCTAAACTTTTGTATGAAGAACCAACCTGACTTCTTATATTTTTAAAAAAAAATAAATTTCTCTGTTCCCCAGTTAAGAGGTATACACATACACTTCGTGTCAAAAAGGTTCCAACTATGCGAGGTGGATAGACGCAACCACACCTAACTACCTAAGCCGAGTCGTAGACAGACTCGGTTAAACATGACGTCTGACGCAACGTGTCCAATAGAGAACGCAACGTGTCTCATCTAAATATTATTCACTTGACCTGTGTGACCAGTGTGAACGCACCTTTACAATACAAATGTTTAACAGACACTTTACTTGCAGACATTACGCTAAAACGTCCTCGGCATGCAACTGACAATTCTCACATTGCACAACACTACATAATGGTACACATAGATAGACCACAAAATAGCAAGGTACATAGGCCTATCTAACGGACAGAGCCACTAGCCCGTCGATTATTATCGACAAAATTTTCCACGAATTAGTAAGCAAACTTTATACAGAGATAATACTAAAATAGTTACACCAAAAAAAAAAAACAAAAACAAAGAAAAAACAAAACAATATCATAAAACGAAAAAATTAGACCTAACTTAATAATACGTACATGTAATTATTTCTATATTCACGTGGACATTTACTTTTCATAGTTGCAAAATAACAGCACGTGTGCTGTTGTGTTTCGGTGTTTTAGTCTAATATTTAGTTGTTATTTTATCTGAGCAGTCACATGGTTAAATTCTCTTGAGAACACCATCACATGTCCCACAACGAGCGACCTCAGCTAGTAATCAAAGGTCATTTTTATTTAACATCCCTAACTATAACGACAAAAAAAAATCGATACTAATAAATAAAAATTAGACTGCCGGATGTAACCGTTTTAGTTAACTATGATAATATTAGAGACTAGCGGTGCCCGCGACTTCGCATGCGTTTCTAGAATAGCGCGCAACTTTTTTGTTTGTGAACCGATTGAAATGAAACAAAAAGTAATGGTTAGGGAGCCCACGATGCCAAATTTGTAGTGACTCGAGCGTCGTGGGGAATTATTGGACTTTGAAGATTAGATGGTAAGAAGAAAAAGAGGTCATATGAAGGTGGGGTGAGCGTCTACAGCCGTTTAAAATTTTGTAGGCGCTATATTTTAAAAAATCCTCCATATAATCGTCAGATTAAGAATCAGCACGATCAGGACTTTAGGCTGAACCGTCTGTATGAAAATCTGACGCGCTCGAGTATTACAAAATGAGAATCGTCAAAAATATTTTTTGCATTTTCAAAAAGCTGCCACGAGCTTTCGTTACATCCGAATCGTCAGAATTTTAAATGGGAGCTTAGTTTAGTTTCACTTAACATTCCCTCTGAAAATCTGACGCGGTCGAGTTGTATTTAAAATTTTACCCCCACCCCCGCCAACCCCACCAACCAAATCGTCAGATTATTAAAATGCACACTTTTCAGTTTATTATAAAAGTACTTAAAACATTTAATACTACTTAAAATACGCTTCTAACGATGTTTAATATGCATATTATATGTATTTGATACATATGTAATAAGAAAAAAATAGACAAAAAATAATTTAATTTTTTTCGATTAGCTCTCCCTGTAAAAAGTGTAATTTTGATTTGTGGCCCTTTAGTTTTTAAGCAGCGATATGTTCTCGTGCATATATAACTAAGTACAATACGAAGGCCGCACTGTTTATAATGATATCTTTTAATGGCTAAATTAAATATGATAAAGGACACGTTGACCGCTTCAATGAATTCAATAAAAATTTCCATTCAATGTGAACATAAAATTAGTCCATTGTTGATAACTAAACGAGTTGTGTATTTCTATGTTTTCCCAACTGATTTTATGTTTTACTATAAGCTGTCGCACGCGACTTCGTCCACGCATTGAAAAAGAAAAAAGTAGCCTATCTTGTGTCCCGTACGTCTAAATGTTTTTCTACCAAGTTTCATGAAATCAAGTTAATTCGTTTAAGAGTTATGGAGGAACATACATATGTATGTAGGTATTGTATGTACAATACCTACACTTACAGATTCATTATTAACTAGTAACTATCATCGAAATACTACAATGGAATTAGCGTCACAAGTGCCAAAGCGGCACATAAAAAGAACGCCTTTGACAGAATCATGGCGGACTCTTGCCTTCACGCGTCAATGGTAAAAGTTAGTAACGATCAACTTCTACTATTTCATTTTAAACTCTAATGGGTTGACATAAAGTCACATTTTCTTTAAATTACGTACTTATTATTATGTTTGTTTTGTTATAAATGACAGATCATGCTCTACGCATATGTCACTTTTAAATGTTCCATAAAATTCGTTGTTTTGTATGGCACGCGGGTTCCATGTTGTAGTATTTTGATGGTAACTATTGATTGATGATTGATATTGATATTGATAGTATTGATATGATGATTGATTGATTGATTGATAGCTTCCCAACAGTGAAAAAGTTTTTCAAATTGGGTCTAGCTAGTAGTTTCAGAACACCACCGTGATATAACAGCATGCGTGCTTTTGTGTTTCGGTGAGTGAATAAGATAATATATTATGAGCAAAAAAGATTGAAAAAATATTTTAACGTCTAAGAAAATGGGGCGCAGACGAAGTCGCCGGCAAAAGCTAATATAGTTAATTAATATGAAAATAAAAACAATCAGACGATTTTAAAAGATGGCAATTGCATTACATTACGATTATTATTGCCAATGACATTTCAAGGTTTATGCGCTCGAGTGCCCGAACCTACCAAACAAGTAAATATTTAAAAAAAAAAGAAGTCACAAATTCCCGTTAATTATTCACTTGACCTTGCGACGAAGAATACACTCGTGTGACGCTTTTTATGGTGACAGATAACATTTAAAAAAATAAGTGTTAGTTAATATAATTATACCAGATTTTATTCGAGCTGTCTGCGACACCAAATTCAACTAAAAGTAGAATATTCGTAGCTAAATAATAATAATGTGATAAATATTCTTGATTTTGATCATCCCGCCAGGATTGGAGGAGCGGATTATGCTCGGTGTTTCTTTGGTGGATTGGATCATAAAATCTGATATTCAAAGGAGAACCAAAGTTGTCGACATAGCCAAAAAAATTAGCGATTCGAAGTGGCAAATGGGTCGGTCACATCTGTCGAAGAGCGGATAACAAATGGGGGGGGTAGAAGAGTTCTCGAATGAGTTTCGGACTCTTTTGACCCACTAGTTTTGACCCGCTGAATAAAATTTACCGTTTTTTTTTTTTCATTTTTAAGTGCCTGTCTAATCCACTGTGGGTCAGAACAATATTTTATTAAGTTGATTGGAGCGTATGGAACGCTCTTCGGCCAGGTAAACAACGATCTGTAAGACTCCGCGGGAAGCGGCTGGGTGCAAAGGACCGAAGACCGTACGTGGTGGCATGCCTTGGGAGAGGCTTACATAGCTAGCAGTCGAGAAAGACACAAGCACATAATGAAATTGATGAAGATTTTGAAAGAAAAAAAAGTGTTATAGTTAGTATAGTTGACGTCCTTGACGATTTTACGGTTTAAAACTCGATATAGTTACTCGTAGTTGCTCGACAACTTCACCCGTAATATTCCGAACATAAATTATTCCGTAAACAAGATTTTGATTTTCAAATATTTTTAACCTTTTTTTTGTGTTTGATCTAAACGCCACGATATTGAGTCCCTGTAACATTCCATGGCGGGCGGGGCGGTGGAATTTTCCCATGAAGAAAGTGCGTGTTTCAATCGATAACTGACTAACTACTACAACGTTTATGGGCTAATTGCTATCACTTTGAATGAACTTCGTATATTGAAAAATCTATTTCATTCATGCGTAAAATAACGCACACTACCTACTAACAAGGTATAATTAAAATTATAAACTAACCCCCGACTTTATATTGAGCGCAAAAACGCTATATCTGCTGTATATTGCTGAGGAATTGGCTATCCCGCAGACTACTTGATGCTGCAGTATCAGGTCAAGGTTACCATGTCATGGAAATACCACCGAAGTAACGAAGGAGGAGTAAAGGGCCTACCCTTACTCCTCTAAAACTAAAACCCAATGACTTCCTAGCGCGGCCGTTGATGGGCGGGGGTTGTGACACGACATTCGGAGTACCCGAAAGTGGAGGTACACCCATCATCTCAAGGGACCTTGCGGCGCTGGACCCGACAGTCTCCCCTAAGACTACCGCTCAGGTCCCAGTCAAGGGGGAAGGCCTGCTACGCAGTCACTGCCAAGCGCAGTGTTGGGAAATCCTCTTGGATACCCGGCAGTGTAGGAGGCACTGCAGGGTTATGCCGGATTCGTACCAGCTAAAACCCAACGACTGTATAGCGCGGCCGTTGATGGGCGCAGGGACGTTATGACACGACTTCAGTGTCCCGCCACGCCACGGCTATCCTCCCTATCATAGGCCGGAAGGCCTATGCTTCCTGTCAGAACCTCGGCGTACCAGAAAGTGGAGGTACGCCCGCCATCTCGGTGGACCTTAGGTAATTCTAAAATGTAGCATGCCACAATAGCGAACAAAATTATGTAAACTTTTCGAATGGTCAACCGACACCTTTTACCAAACTTAGAAAGTCAGAGAACTAAAGGCGTGTCGTAATGGAGAAAAAAAATTTAAAAAACGAAATTGCGTTAACAAGCAGCCTATATAATAATAATAATAATAAATAATAATAATAATAAATAATAATAATAATAAAACTTTATTTGCATGAGAATGTGAGTAGATATACAATGATGGATAAAATATACATACAGTCCTATGCACACTCTGTCGTAATTTCGACGTACAAATTTTTCTTTATTTTGATGTAGGAAATATAGGAGTTACTGTTACGTAAAGATGATTTCTTACATTCTACACAAAAAGATTTTTTTAATTCGAACCAGTAGTTCCTGAGATTAGCGCGTACAACCAAACAAATATACTATATATAATATACTAGCTGGTGCCCGCGACTTCTTCCGCGTTGAAAGATGAAAGGTACTCTATGTCCTTTCTGGTGTCCCAGACAACGTGTATGCAAAATTTCATGGTGATCGTTTCAATAGTTTTTACGTGAAAGCGTAACAAACAAACTCATATTCACATTTAAAACTAGTAAGGATAAGTTTAGATTAAATACATATTTTTTGTTCCATTTTATACTAAAAAGGGCTGGTGGTTTGTACCTACTGTATTTGTGCCTTTGTGTTGCATGCAGTGCAACACAAAAGCACAAGCACAGTAAAATAATATAAAATAAAATGCTTTCTTTCTTTCAAATTTTTCATATATTTTGTCAGGGATACAGAACAGGCCATAAGAGAAAAAGGAATAGGGTTCCGTTCGTCATGAAAAAGGGTACCGTTCTCGAGGAGAACCTATAAATAAAAATTTAAAAGATGGTGTCAATAGATTTGTTTACACTAGAAAACCTAGGGTTCTAGAAATTGTTGATACCCAAACTAAACAAAATTTATAATAGCTTCTTTTGCAAATTGGCAATCTATTTTTAATATTTATGGCATGTAATAAGGTTACTGGAAATATAAATTCATGGCTTTTCAATAAATATGTACTTACAAACATGCTATTTTTAGCTTCTGTGAGGTGACCTCTCGATCCCTATTATCTGTAATGAGTACAATGTAATAATTTGCTTTATCTTTTGTCTCGCTGCAACGAGAGTTTAAAATATTATTGTGGTAACTATAAATGCTTAGAGTAAAAGTTAGACAATTTCGCCAATAGTATTTTTATTTTGATAAATGCAATTTTGTTTTTATGAAAACTATTATATATACCTGCTACCTACACAAACCTTCTTTGTTAAGCGCTCTTTCTATTTGTAAAAACTGTTTCAATATCTGTAGTTATAGTATGGTTTAGAAGAAGTTAGAGGAAAACATGGTAAAAACGGACAGACATGGACGGCTACATCAATTTATAAATGTTTGTCGATCGACTATAACTAATCTTTACTTCTAGTTATACTAATATACTACTTGTTTGTTTGCATTGAATAGGCTCCAAAACTATTGGATCGATTTGAAAAATTCCTTCACTTTTGCGAAGCTATATTATCAGCGGGTTACATAAGTTATATTTTATAAAGTTACACGGACGAAATCGCGTGCAAAAGCTAGTACTAGATACACAATCAGCTACAAAAAAGATGTCCTCAGCAAAGGAGCACCCACTCGCACATTTGGGTGCACTTTTGTATTAGTAGGTATAATTCGATACATTCAACCGCAAACATGCCACAGTGCTTGTTTAGATGTATATATATGCGTTTTACAATCTTACTACCTCAATGTAAGTATAAGTTTCATTTTGTAAAAAATGTGTGTAAATTTTAAGACTTTTTTCTTATATACTTTGTAATAGATGTAAATGCTGATTATATCTAATAGGTTAAGCGTTATGCCAGTTATTGAATTTTGTTTTGTATGAGATTGTGTATCTAGTATAGTTAACTAATAGTCGATCAATGAATATGTTGAGATTTAACCACCATTATAGTATTGAAACAATAGCATGGGTGGATGTTACAATGCAGTTGGTTGGTGACAGTGTGTCTGCACAATGTAGACCGAGTGTTACCGAAAATGGCCAGTATGCTAGCACAATTTAAATTGAAGGATGTGTGAACCGCCAGGCACATGCAGTATTCAAATAAAATCTGAACAATGTACCTACAAATATTGCATATTGGAATAAATTCATAACAATTACGAATAACTAATAAACTTGGTATAAGTTTAATGAATAAAATTGAATAAACAGTCAATCGATTGAAATTTAAATTACTAGAAGTGACAATGCAAATGACCGATTATTCAAAATTTGTATTCGAGTGACATTATAAAATGAGTCATTTTGTAATGTAAACATTACAAATGGGTATACAAAATGGGTGGTTTATATTAGTGTATATTTTAAAAACTCTTTCATAATATGCACTCCCTTCCGGTGTATGTATTTCCGAGCTGATATAGTTAACCCAAATTTTTTTAAAGTTCGAGTGAATAGGCATTTTCAGGGTTAGCTTGCTTCATCGTCGGCCTCATCTTTCCTGCACGGCTAGATGCTGGCCAAGAGCAAACCTATTAATATATATTTTTTAGTGTTCTGCTGGATTGCTCATATAGATAACTATCTAATCTAAGGGTGTCTTTGAACTAAAAGGCGAATCTGTTGGAAAAAGAGTGTTTTATCATTCTCATACTAACGACAATGAACAACACTAGTCCGCTTAAAAAAATTACAATTAAATAGTTTGCCGAGATATGAAAGTCATTATTTTGTGTACGCTGCGAAAACTATTGATAATACATTAAAAAAATGTACTTGCTACATACTTAATTTTTAGTATTCATCATTATACACAAAAAAGTCCATGAGACAATATGTCTAACTATTATAATTGTCACAATAACCGTTTTTTGTTTAAATTAGTCAATCAAAACAAGGGTAGGACATTTGTAGTTAATTAATAAATAAACTCTTTATACTGCTTACATTTTACAATATTTCTTTCTTTTCTATATAATTGATAATAAGTTAAATTTTTTTTTGGAGATTACTCCTTAAGAATGGATTTGCATATACTAGCTGTCTGCTGCCCTCGACTTCGCCTGCATATCTTTGTAAATTATATACTAAAACCTTCCTTGAGAACCACTATCCATTGGTGTAAACAGCATGAAAATCGGTACAATAGTTTTTGAGTTTATCACAAACAGACAGATGAAGGACTTCGTTTTATAATATGTAAGGATAAGGATATATAAGCCCGTGGTATGAAAATTTATGGGAGTAAAATCAAAATTGTCACACAATTGCGTTGTAATTACGTTCTATTTTTTTTAATATTTTGGAATTTATGCGCCATCTACACAATATTATTTAATAAAAGAAAAATGTTATAATCGTTCGTAAGGAGTAAACTCCAATTGTGTGTCGGGGCGAGCTGACACAATTTTTTTTCTATTTAAATGCTGTAGTGGAAGCGATGAGCGTAGTCTATTTTTACAACTTATTTTTTTCGTTTTCTTTGTCATATTTATATTTATGAGATGTCTTGAGACTTTAGTGATTCATAAGATGAAGTCCGCGCGAACGAAGTCGCGGGCATTGGTTAGTATTATATAAAGATAAATATTGCCCAAATATTTTTCATAAAGAATAATATTTTTTAAGGCACCTGTCCCAAAAATAGTTATTTAAAGATAAGAATATTAATAACGCGATAATATTCTTGATAACAACAAGTAAAGTACCTAGGTATATTAATTAGTTATGTAAAAAAATTGCTGATACCATAAAAGCGTAAGTATTTCGGCAAATTAGAATTGTTAGAATTTTAGAGAAAGGGTAAGTGACGGTATCACCGATAATATTTTTAGAAAGGTTGTCCGTAGTTTTTAACTAATGTAGATTTACATAAAGATGAAATAGAATAGATTTAAATTTTTTATTAAGCAACTTACCACTTTTCGGTAAACTCCTGATAACATTAACAGCTGCATTAAACTTCTCCTCCAGCGACATTTTTATGCGCACGATAAACAACTATTATACACCTTATAAAATAATTAATTATCAAACCACTTTGGAGTTTGGACTCCGCACAAAAAATGTATACACTATTTATTAAAATTAATATGCTAAAATCATATTTGCAGGTTCTTTAAACTTTTTTTATCACAACGACGATGTGTTTAACTAATTATGCACGCAAATTGTTTCACGAAAACAACAAACTTATTCCAAAATCAACAGTGCGATGCGAAGACGAAGAGTCCAAGACAGAGGAAAAAGAAAGTGGTCAAGTCAAATCAAATCAAATACGAAAAACAAACCACAAATTATATAGAATATAGAAGTAGAAGATACAGATACAGTGTAAAATGAACGTCAATCTGACAATCTGACGTACGGTTAATAAAAATCAATGACAAAAATTGAAGGCGGGCCATAGAGAACGAAAACATAATGACATTGAAGCTCTAGTGTGAGCTTATTCTCAATTGTCAATCAAATTTTTTATCAATTTTGACATTAAGAACAATTAACAATTTAGCATACAAATATTTTACGTTCTCGTTAGCAAAAGCGGGCATTATAAACTCATTCCACTGCCCCATGCATTGAGTATTGATGCATGCAGAAACTAAATATTAGGTCAGTAGATTATAGTCAGTATCTACTATTTAGTTTGTGATTATAGTGATTTAATTCGTATTAGATTAGATAGATAGTGGTGGTCAATGGTCAGTATCACGTCAGTAGCTCCTTATGAGCATATTGTATTCTGTGGCAGTAATACTACCTGCTCTATCCTATTCGATTGACTGTCAAAGTGCCACAGAGTAAATGTCAAATGTGTTATTTTTCTCTTGTCAAAAATCTCAAAGTTGAAGCAGTGTTGTTTTGCTATTTTTAAATTATTTTCTCTGAAAAGGTAATTTAAATCTTTGAATTCTTATTAAATCTTAGTGACAAGTGTAAAAATATTTAGACTTTTTAAGATACAGTAAGAAAGTCTTTATATAAGTGTTTATATTTCTTGATCGATTGATATAGAAAAGGCGCTGCTATTCGGCTTAATTTTGCATTAATTATATTGACTTAAGTACTTACACAAATTTTGCAATATTTCTACTTAATTATAAAGATTTTTTTATTCTTTAAGAACCATACTAAATGCTATTATTTCTGTATGCATCTGTATTAAATTAATAATAAGTTTTTAAATTCAATTCTTAAGGTTCATTATCGCAGAAAATAAATCCACGATTATTATTATATTACATAAATTAATATTCAGAATTTCTAGATATTTAAAATACAGTTGCTCTACAGTAAATTTCCGACGAAACATTTGTCAGACAGATTACAGATATTGGTTATAGAAATATTAGCAAGGAATCAACACAGCCGTAGCTATACGATATATTTTCTGTAGTATTCTTTGAATGACCACACAGGCAGCTATAAATATATTAGGTATTTTTACTGGATCACGTTAGGGCTTATACTGAAATAAATAGTAACTAGCTTCCGGCTTCGCGAAGGGTGCAATTTTTTCTGCTAATTATATTTTAAAACTCTTCATTTAACATTCTTTCCATTAGTGGAAACCACATTAAAATCCGTCGCACAGTTTAAAAGATCTGAGTGTACATACAGACAGTGGGAATCAACTTTATTTTACACTGTGTAAACAATATAATATGGTTATCTATCAGTGACTAGGCTCCTTATTTAGATTAGATATGAAAAATTAAAGAGTCAATCAATGCAGGCAGTGTTAGAAATATAAACAGATTGAAAAAGCACAGTAACCAATTGGTCAAAAACCTCCTGAACAGAGATGGAGATGTAAATCAACTAAAGAAATGGCAAATCCTTGACTTGGACCATCAAAGTTAACCTTGGAACATCATCCATAATTCAAAAAACAAAATAATACCACATCAGATTATGGCTCTGGAGGCCGATTGCTGATATATTTGGAAAAATAAATAAAAAATAAGATGTCAATAATATAATTATTTATTTTTATACTAGCGACCCGCTCCCGGCTTCGCCTGGGATGCTTTTTTTTATTTAAAAAATCTTCCCTGATTGTCCCTCTTATCCATGAGTGAAGACAGAATTAAAATCGGTCCAGTCGTTCTCGAGTTTTGTTCTTAGCAACACATTTAGGGATTCATTTTTATTTATAAAGATAACAAATTGTTGAATGCATAACAATATCATTTTAATCAATAAAATAAAAATTTGAGGTATTTTATTTTTCAGAAGTAAGTAATTTTTCAAAATACAGAAACCAAAGGAAAAAATGCCAGAGCTTACGGAACTGGACAAAGCTACCGCTTCCATGATGGAGAAGCGCAAGGAGGAGACAGCTTCTTCAGACAGTGATTCGGATGACACTATTCCGGAGCTCGAAGATGCAGGTAATAAACTGGCAAAAAAACGATTAAATAATTTACAGGTCGGCTAACCTGAACACTGTTCTGACGCACTTGTTTGATTGTGAGAAAGATCATTTTACTGACATCCACACCATTCAAATAAACAGTGTGAAGGTACGGAAGCTGATAATGTTCTATATCTTGTATAAAAACAACAACTTACCCCATCCCTTCCTTATCCTGTCTGTCGACCTTAACATTAGAAAAAAAAACAACATTCTGGCCTCAACAGAAGCCCCACTTCTAAGAAAGTGTAGTCTGATCATTAAAAAAAAAAATCAGAAAACATAATGTATATATTCAAATGAACCAAAAAATACTAATTAAAATTACACAATTTCTATTTGGGATATTAAAATTATTTACTCCTCTGTTTGTTTTTATTCAATTGTATATTCATTATTCATCTTTAAAGCATAAAAAGCATATTTTTAAGCACAAGTTAGCATGTCACATCTTAAAAGGGTGTAAAAACAAAAATATTGTTAACTAGCTGGCGCCCGCGACTTCGTCCGCGTTGAAAAAGAAAAAAGTAGCCTATCCTGTGTCCCGCACGTCTAAATGCTTATCTACTAAGTTTCATGAAAATCAGGTGATTCGTTTAAGAGTTATGGAAGAACATACATACATAAAAAATTGTAAAAATGGTCAATTTAGTTTCAACATCATGTATAGAGCCTATAAACACGATATCTCTGAAAACAAAGTAACTTACTCCATCACCAACCCTTACAGATTTATTATTAGTATTGATATTTGCCCTTCTAGGTACTCCGGGCACTGGTGGTATTGCAAACCCAATCGCTGGCATTGATATTGTCTCAAAGGCGAAACAGTCCAGGGGCGAGAAGAAAGCTCGCAAAATCATGAGCAAACTTGGTCTCAAGCCTGTAAGTATTATTATTTTTATGTGAAACTAATCATTTTATTTTATTGTACAGGAGTTTTCATAAGGAAACTTGCCAACAGTCTACAAATCGCATTTTCTGCCCCTCGATATTATTATTTCTCTTTCGTTTAGTGTTCTTTAAGATTTCTTTGCTCTGAACTTCACTTGGCTCCATAAAAATCATACATAATATGATGTTAAATATAAAACATGACAACCTTCTTTAAGTACTGAAGTATGTGATGAAACTAATAACTTGATGTAATTCAAAATAAGTTAGTCCCAGATTGAGGTATTCATTCTTGAGTAGCTTTTGTATGGAAATTTGGCATGCCCTTTTATACAAATTTGAATTTGAGGCTATATATAAACATGGGTGAATAGGAAAATATTTAAAACATTCTTTATAATGTGCACTGCCTAAGTTTGGAACTCCCTGCCGGCCCGGTCTGTGTTCCCGAGCTCTTATAACCCAAATCTTTTCAAAGTTGGAGTGAATAGTCACCTTCTGGGTGAGCTCGCTCCATCATAGGCCTCATCTTTGCTTCACAGCTGGAGCAAACCCGTCTCTAATAAAAAAAATAGCAGGAAGGTTTTGAATATGTTAAGAGGTATTTAATAAATCCTAAGAACTTTTTGAACATATCTCTGCTTAAAAACTAAAGGGCCATAAAACAAAAAAAATCCAAAAATATTTTTATTGCAAAAATACAATCACAATCCTTCATATTGTATGTTGCAAAAAGACTTACGGTTAGACTTATAGTTGTTTCGTTCCATATTTAGTATATTTTGATCATTTTTTATATATTTAAAAGTAACTTATATATGCTTATATCTCTTCTAGTATTCAGTTTATTATAAAAGTACTTAAAACATTTAATGCTACTTAAAAATACGCTTCTAACGATGTATAATATGCATATTATATGTATTTGATATATCTAATAAGAAAAAAATAGATAAAAAATAATTTAATTTTTCGATTAGCTCTCCTGTAAAAAGTGTAATTTTGATTTGTGGCCCTTTAGTTTTTAAGCAGCGATATATTACGAGGTCTTCATTAAAGCTCTTTATAGAATACTAGCTGGAGCCCGCGACTTCGTCCGCGTTGAAAAAGAAAAAAGTAGCCTATCCTGTGTCCCGTACGTCTAAATGTTTATTTACCAAGTTTCATGAAAATCAGTTGATTCGTTTAAGAGTTACATACATACATACAGAAAAAATTGTAAAAATGGTCAATTTAGTTTCAGTATCATGTATAGAGCCTATAAACACGATATCTCTGAAAACAAAGTAACTTACTCCATCACCAACCCTTACAGATTTATTATTAGTATTGATTTCTCTTATAAACAATTATCAATTTTCAGGTTCTAGGTGTAAACAGAGTGACAATACGCAAATCCAAAAACATTCTATTTGTGATCAACTCGCCAGATGTTTACAAGAACCCACATTCGGACACGTACATTGTGTTTGGAGAGGCCAAGATCGAAGATCTGTCACAGCAGGCGACTATGGCAGCCGCTGAAAGGTTCAAGGCACCGGAAACTACTGTAGCCGGTAACGATGCTGCGGCTGCAGGAACGGTAAGTGTTTTTTTGTTTGAATCGTGAATCATGAATGCTTATAAACAATAATTTGGTACGCTATAGGAGATTGGTTCTGAAGATTTTTTATTCATGCAGTTTTGGGGACGTTCAAATATTACGTAAGTAATGCAATTTTTGAAGATTTTTCAACACCTCCGTAACGTTTTTCTATACCCTCCCTAAACGTTTTTTAACGTTAACAAACAAGTGACCTTTTTTACCATCTAAAGGGGTTGCCAACTTGGGAGAACAAAATAAAAAAAAGACGAACAATACACTCGAGGGATTCCCTGTAAAACATAAATGAAAAGGGATGTTGATTAGGGAGATTTTAATTCACTAGTAAATAATGTTACGTAAGGGTCAGCGCCGACGGGCGGAGTGGCGGCGAAGAGACTAATTTAGTTAACAATTTAAATTCAACCTAAAGTGCTCCTGAATACGACTGTATCTTGTCTGTATCGACCGCGCTTTGAGTCGCTCGCCGTCATTTTATTTCATTGTACCAAATACAGTCGTATTCAGGAGCGCTTTAGGTTGAATTTAAATTGTTACTAAATTAGTCTCTTCGCTGCCACTCCGTCCGTCGGCGCTGACCCCCCTCGCGTGAGGGGGTTTTTCGAACCCCCCTCACGCCCCTGAAAACATATCGTAACGTTTCACAAATTGCGGTACGTAATACTTGAAAGTGCCCTTTGTTATAATATATAAAATTTGGGCTCTTTAATTCTTATTTTATCTAAGAAATAGAGAAAATTTAAAAGTGTTATTCGTCGATCAACTAAGTATTAAATAAATATATCAAATGTTTTTCACAGACCGTAGCACCGATAGCCGAGGAGGAGGACGAGGAGGGCATCGATGAGACGGGAGTGGACGAGAAGGATGTGGAAATTGTGATGTCTCAAGCGAACGTCTCGAGAGCCAGAGCGGTGAGGGCTCTCCGCAACAACCAATCGGACATTGTCAACGCTATTATGGTGAGTGTCCTCTCAAATCTTTTTATCGTTTCTTTTTCAGTTGTAGCATATTATGATAGGCCAGTAACAGTGACAACTTGCCCCGTCGACTTTGACATCCAATAAACCCTATAAAAATAGGATTGAACCACATCTATCAGAATTGTCAACAAATATGGATTTCTCTCCTTGGTGTAGTAAAAAAAAAAAAAACAAGATTTCAGTGTACAGAGGAAATTTTAATATTTTTTCATGTCTAAATAGTTTTCGTTTTAAAATCCATTTTCAGTCGGACACTACCGATGAAACTTTTCTTATGAAACGCCATCGCTAATTCTGATTGTGATAAAAATTAATTAAATCAAATTTGTTTTTACAGGAACTCACAATGTAGGAAGAATTGGAAATAGCCACAAAAAACACACCTGCTAGCTTTAAGTCTCAACATGACCGAGACATATAATATGTATTGTCTCTTTCAAGTCTCAAGAAATGTTTAGGAAATCTAAGTACAGCTTCACCTCCAAAAAAATGGGTGTCAAGTTTGGCTAAAACACGATTGTACATAGATTACTTCATACATTATAAAATTAAATAATGACATATAAAAAAATGTTTTTATTTAACCTGATCAAATACTTACTAAAAGCTCCCATGTCATTTGGTTCCTCATAGATTTTCAGGAGGTATCAAGTTGTAGTCCTACACTTCAAGACTACCTTGAAGCAAGGTGGTTCCACCGTTGGCCTAAGGCCTTACTTGTACCATAGAGTAAATAGTTCTCTGGTTAAGTACTATTTACTTTATGCTAAGCCCTATGGCCGGTTTCAGTGCTCTCCTGACGCGCTTGTCATTTGTATGAAAATTCACAAGTCGTTACAGAGTACGCCTGACCGTACGCACGCGTATTGCTACCGCGGTCGGTCGTGCGTATCGTCAGGAGAGCACTGAAACCGGCCTGCGTACGGTCAGGCGAGCTCTGTAACGACTTGTGAATTTTCATACAAATGAGCGCGTCGGTCCTGCGTATCGTCAGGAGAGCGGCCTAAAACCGCTCACACTATTCAATTTGAAGGAAATCGGAAGGTGTAATCGCAGTTAGAACAGATTGGATCCAATTTAGATTTTAGATTCTATTATCTATTTTCAACTCTATATCTTCGATTTAGAAATCAATTTAGTGTAGTGTGATCAACTAGTTCACTACTTAGGTTCCTAAATTGATCTCCTTCAAATTGAATAGTAGTGTGTTAGCAGTTTTAGAAAGAGATAGATAGAAATGATGTAGGTACTAGAGGTAAAGTATTGTAGTTCTTCTAAAATCTTAAAGAAAATTCCACATCTCTGTCTGTTACGGTTGACTCCGTAAAATGGTTACTTTGAGACTTGAGTCAATCTCACAGTAACCATTCTTTCGTTAAATATTTTTTAACTCTACGTAATCCGTCATGTCTGCTTCTCCGGTAACTACTTCTAAACCGTTCGACAGATTTTAATAAAGATTTACTTATGTAAAGAGGTATACTTAAACGAGGATTGTTGTGTATATAAAAAAATGCATTCTGGGCGAAGCCGGGAGAAATTAGGATGGAATTTTTGTATGAAATTTACAGGACAATGGCAAGGCAATGGATCTTTTATGAAGTATTATAACCTTATTTCAATGACATTAACGCTAAAACTTATTTATTTCAATACCAAGCCGTAGCGTTCCGCGACATTTCTACAGCAATATTTATTATTACTAAATTTAGGTTTCAATTTTTCGTTACACAGGAAAATGAATTGCTATATAGTTTTCCCTAATTATACCTGTTCCAATCGTTTATTTAACTTTTGACAGCTCGTGTACTAATCAAATAGTGATACCCTGATGCATTAACTGAGTTGATTTCTTTTAACAATCGATTTTATTCAAGTTTCAATCGATTTAACACATTCATATTTTATTTTTGCTCAACATTTTGCATTGTTTTATAAAAATTTACAGGTGTTTAAGTTACTTTATCTTATATATAAAAATAAATCATTCATGTTAATATTTTTATCATCTATCCAAGAATTGGTAATTAATGTTACTGAGAACTCGAGTGATAATGACAGTTCATACGGAGAAGAAACAGACGATTCTTTTAATTTAAAATAGTATTACAGTAACTATTTTTAGTTGTTTGTTTTTAATCGATTTATTTCAAAACGGTTTTTATTTTATAGTCTGTGGTCATTCATTACGAATCGCACATCACTAAGTGGGCGGTGCCCGTCCATGAAGTACAGTATTCTCTGTAGTACATTGTACCGAAAATTATTTGAAAACTTCACGTGCGTGATCTGTCAAAAGTTAAATAAACGATTAGAAGAAGTATAGAAACCTTGTATTGGTTGTATTAAACTGTATGTATTGTATTAAACGACAATGAATGAGTGGTACCTATGTATTGGTTAAAATTTCATATAGGTAATAAATAAATAATAGGTAGGTTAAACCACCAAAATATAGAGATTATGCAAATAGTATTGATTTATGCTGCTCATAGAAAAATAACTAAATGCAGTTACATTATCAACCAAATGAATTTTTTTTACAGTATGTAAATCGAACAATTATTCTTTCTATAATCTTTTGTTATCTGTGTGAATTTTACCTATGTTTTAAATTGTCAAAGTCAAAGTAGGTAAATCTGAACTTTTGAACTGAAACTGGCAACACTTGTTTCCAATTCCAAACTTCATTTGTTTTCTTATAATAAGTTTGGTTTGATGGATTTTCAGAAATAAACTAAGATTTAGTAAATCCATTATCATCTCGCGATTGTGAAGTGATAATTTTGTGAAAATGTCCATGTTCCCAGGGACTGTAGCCTTCGACGAGTATGGGAGGCCATTTATTATTTTACGCGACCAGGAAAAGCAAAAAAGGCTAACCGGTATAGATGCCTTGAAGGTAATATTTTTTCAATTATAATCTCATGTATATTATAGTTTTTTAGATACGAAATCCAAAAAGTTCAATTATTTCCTAAGATTATAGTTTTAGGTAAAGCTTCATTTTAATTGCAATTCTTATATTATAACCTATATAAATATGACATATACTTTTCGAACAATTTAAAACTTGATCATAAAATAAAAATTTGTGAATGAAAACTCATTTTTCCTATTAATTTATTCATAATAATGAATTATTCCATCAATTTGGAACCCAAATATCATATAATACGAAGTATTTTATAATTTAAAAAACAGATGTTTTGCATGAGTCACATGACAGTAAATATTGTATACTAGCGAACTCTCCCCGGCTTTGCACGGATATCCAATTTTTCTCGTCAAAAGAATTTTCTTTGAACTGGAGCGAATGTAGGTTTCATTATATACATATAATAAAAACAAATTATAATTATTTCTTTTTTTTGTCCTACCGTTTAGGGTTCCTCTGACATAGGTCAGAGACCTTATGTAGCTAGTAGAGTTAACGATCAAAGTTCACTTGCTCTATAACGTTTGGTACTGCTGTACAATGGTACAGAGTACTGATCGATCATTTTTTTTTCTTTTTTCAAAATAATAATACACCCCTTGTTTTTTAACCAATGTCTTCCCTTTTTTTTCTGCAGACATATTATTATAATACATATATACCACACATATATTTATTATAATATATATTTTTTTGGAACCAAACGTTCGAACGACCCGACCAGCTTTAGTTCATGCTCCTCAAACACTATATAATGAGAAAACGCTATTTATTTGTATAAATATAAGAAATGAAATTATTTCATTTATAAATGATCTATTAAAATATACAATTAAAAATTGAAGCTAATATCTTAAACCCATAAAAGTATTGTCTAGTATAGACTACATATAGAGCATCTATGATGACTATATTTCACATAGCGTATTGATTTATAAATGAAAACTACCTTGGCTGTGTCTGAGATGCTCTTAGGTTCAGAATTAGTGCTATTATTATGGATTTTAGTTGATTATAGTGTTTAGATTCCAAATCTATACTAATATTAAAAAGAGACGATTTGTATTTTTGTTTGTATAAACGAATAAACTGAAAAAATTACTGGACCAATTTAAAAAAAAAATCTTTCACATATAGAAAGATACAAGGACCTCTTTCACACTACTTCTCTTGGAAGAAATACAATTTATCATAGCATAATTTCAATTTAATTACTATATGAGTATTTCTCAAAATAAATGTACATAATAACAAAAAAAATGTGTATATTTAAAGTCTTAACAGGTGAAATGGGTTATTTTTAGTCACACATTCAAGCGGCCCGTCAAATCTCTGGCATCCTACGCACTTCGTTGGGCCCTCGCGGCTTGGACAAGATGATGGTGTCGTCTGACGGTGAAGTGACTGTCACAAACGACGGTGCCACCATTTTGAAGATGATGGACGTTGATCACGAGATTGGCAAGCTCTTGGTGCAATTGGCTCAGAGTCAGGATGATGAAATTGGCGATGGCACTACGGGAGTCGTAGTTTTAGCAGGTAAGCTTAAGCTTAAGGGTTGTTATACATATGGTCGGGCCGGCATATTTCAATCGGCAATTTTGCCGCCTGGCTTTGCCGACACGCCTATAGTATAGCAATTTGTCGAACTTTCACTTACACATTTTCGATTCTACCGCCTGGCTACGCTGGCCAGACTATATGTATAGTCTATATGTATGCAACCTTAACATTTAAGCCATCAATGTACTACAACTGACTTAAGCTTTTAAGGCTAAGCGTTTTCAATGCATTGTTAGCTATAAATCTGACTAAATGTTGCAATAATTTTATTTATTTTAACCTCCTATGTCCAATGTGATCGGGATAGTTTTCGGCAATAATCTCTGACGATCCGTTCAGGCGTCTGTAGACCATCAGCCCATTTCCTAGTTGCTGAACGGATTCCCCTGGTTTGATTTTTGTGGTATTCTATGACATGGTAACCTTGACCTGATCATGCAGCATTAAGAAGCTTAAAGCCCTTCACACATATAGCTACAATATTAATTTCTATGACGTCACCAACGTATACCGTAATAAATATTATAGCACGGTATATTAATACACAATGTGGAAAGATAAGCCGGGCCCTAGCGGGAAACTACCTTAAATCCGTAAGTTGGCTCATTTTACATAAAGGAAACATTCCTTCATTTTTAAAAATTAGTAATACTGCATTCAAAGATTTTCTAAAAATTACTTGCTTTGTCTGGGAATCGAACAGACTTAAATGTGTGAAAAAAAAAACACTCGTATTTTTATGATGCCAATAGAAAGTATGGACAAAAAATAATAATTCTTTTTAAGTAACATAGTATCTTAAAAAAAAAGGAGTAATGTAAAATTTTTGATTCAAATTTCAAGAATATTATTTATAGCCGATGACTATAGAAATTTTTAAAATCTTTGAATGCAGTTTTGTTTCTTTTTAAAAATAAAGGAATGTCTCCTTTATGTAAAATGAGCCAACTTAAGGATTTAAGGTAGTTTCCCTCCAGGGCCCGACTTATTTTTCCACACTGTATACTATAGCTACGTTTGTGATGGGCTTTAGACGTGTAAAGCCAGGTTTCCACCGGAGCACCGGTTTAAACGCAGTCCTTAATGGGTCCGCTCCGTCACGGCAGAAACCGGGCATAAATCTCTTTATCTTAAATCCTCGAATGCTTTTCAGGTGCACTTTTGGAACAGGCGGCCAACCTTATCGACAAGGGTATCCATCCGATTCGTATTGCGGACGGTTTCGAACTGGCCGCTGCCACCGCCCTGTCTCACCTGGACAGCATCAGCGAAGCGTTCCCCGTCAACAGGGACACCAGGGAGAATCTCATCAAGGTTGCCATGACAACGCTCGGCAGCAAAGTTGTGGTGAAATGCCACAGGCTGATGGCTGAAATTGCTGTTGATGTGAGTTACAATTATATCGTCAATACTAATAATAAATCTGTAAGTGTAGGTATTGTATGTATGTATGTATGTTGTTCCTCCATAACTCTTAAACGAATTAACTGATTTTCATGAAACTTTGTAGATAAACATTTAGACATACAGGACACAGGATAGGCTACTTTTTTCTTTTAACGCGGACGAAGTCGCGGGCGCCAGCTAGTTTGTAATAAAGAGAAAAAATTTGTATTAACTAGCTGGTGTCCGCGACTTTGCCTGCATTGAAAAATCAAAAAAAAAAAAAACAAGCAACATAACGCTTGACATCTGCTATTATTGCTACTACAATTTTGCAAGAAAACTAACTTAATTTTAGATGATCCCTCGGAAGCAGTACTTTCTTCTGGATGAAAGGTACCTTTTCTGTCTTTTCCTTGACAACGTGTATGGAAAATTTCATGATGATTGATTGAATAATTAGACGTGAAAAGGTAACAGACAGACAGACAGAGTTACTTTTACATCCTTACATATTATAAAACAAAGTCCTCCGCCGCGTCTATCTGTCTGTCTGTTCGCGATAAACTCAAAAACTAGTGCACCGATTTTCATGCTGTTTTCACCAATGGATAGAGTGGTTTTCGAGGAAGGTTTTTAATATATAACTAGCTGTGCCCGCGACTTCGTTCGCGACTAATTTTTTTTTTTTTTCATACAAACCATTCCTGATTATCCCTCTTATCCATAAGTGAAGACAGAATTAAAATCGGTCCAGCCGTTTAGGAGGAGTTCAGTGACATACACACGCACAGAAGAAATATATATATATATATATAAAAAAATTTGCAAAGTTACGCGGGCGAAGTCGCGGGCAGCGTCTAGTTTATAATATTAGTATTGATAGTGTGAAAGTATGGACGTTACTCACATCAATCCTAGGGCAAACTTTTGCTTTTATAATTTTAGTGGCACGTAAAAAAAAAATAACTAAATTGTCTCTTTCTTCCAGGCTGTTCTGTCAGTAGCCGATTTGGAGAAGCGGGACGTTAACTTTGAGCTGATCAAAGTGGAGGGGAAAGTCGGCGGTAGAATGGAGGACTCCATGTTGGTGAAGGGTGTCGTCATAGACAAGACCATGAGTCATCCGCAGATGCCGAAACAGTTGAGGGTAGGTGATCACTTATTTACTAAAATAAAATACTTTAGATAGCATGGGGAAGTCAGTAATATAGCTATTTGGGAGAATTTGTGCAAATATTATAACTAGTGTCCGACCGTCAAACTACTACAAAATGGAACCCGCGTGCAATATAAAACACTACGATTTTTATGGAACATTTAAAAGTGACATATGCGTAGACCATGAACTGTCATTTAAAACAAAACAAACGTAATAAATAAGTACGTAATTTAAAGAAAATGTGACTTTACGTCAACCCATTAGAGTTTAAAATGAAATAGTAGAAGTTGATCGTTACTACCTTTTACCATTGACGCGTGTAAGCAAGAGTCCGCCATGATTCTCTGTCAAAGGCGTTCTTTTTATGTGCCGCTTTGGCATTTGTGACGCAAATTCCATTGTAGTATTTCGATGTGTCCGACCATAAAATTTGGCCCTAATCCAATCCGATTAACCAGCTATAACCATAACTTTCTGCCATAGCCGAAGTCGAAGGCTTTAAAGCTCTAAGAAATTTTGTTTATTATTGGCTACAAGCTACAATCAATACTAATAATAAATCTGTAAGGTTTGGTGATGGAGTAAGTTATTTGGTTTTCAGAGATATCGTGTTTTTAGGTTCTATACAGTCATGATAATGAAACTAAATTGACGATTTTTAGAATTTTTTCTGTATGTATGTATGTAAGTATGTATGTTCTATATGTATGTATGTAACTATGTATATAACTCTTAAACGAATTAGCTGATTTTCGTGAAACTTGGTATATAAACATTTAGAAGTACAGGACACAGGATAGGCTACTTTTTCTTTTTCAACGCAGACGAAGTCGCAGGGGTCAGCTAGTTAATAATATAAATGATTTCATATTGAAGGTTTATATCGACTATAATATAGAAGAAAACTAATATTAAATCATGTCCAGAAATTGATCTAGAGATGATAAAAGAATTTATTTATTTATTTGTCAAAAATAATATTATCATTTTGAAATAGTGTGAATAAATTATAACATTTCTTTATTTATTTAGGAATCCGAAGGTGGCCGAAGCCGAAGCTTTGGACACTACAAAGACAATGTAAAGCAACATAATATTCTGAGCACTTATTCAACTCGAGAAAGATATATGCAAGCTATTTCAAAATTTTAGAAAAACCTTTACTGTGTTAAGTGTACTGTGTTTAGAAAAAATGTGTGATATAATTATGTGTTATTAACCCTCTGGTGATATTTCTTTTCACATTTCAGGATGTGAAACTGGCCATATTGAACTGCCCATTCGAGCCGCCCAAGCCAAAGACCAAACATAAGCTCCAAGTTGGCTCCGCCCAAGAGTACAAGGATCTGCGTCAGTACGAGCACGACAAGTTTCTGGAAATGGTTCGCAGGGTCAAGGTATGGACATTTCAGAATCAAATAAATAAATAAATAAAGGGGGCCATTCATTGTGTAAAATATGAAAAAAGAAACAGAACTCAAGTTAATTATTAGTAAGCCTAAAAATAAACGTAATTGTCGCTAAAAAAAAATTTTCAATGTGATGGGAAAGGCATTAATTTCATTAATTGGGGCAGTAATTTTTTCAGAAAATAGTTTTTTTTTTTTTAATAAATTCGCCCGATATTTCTGTTTTTTTTTTTTAATAAAAATTTGAAATAAAACAAACTTTTTGAAATCCCTAGTTTTTGAGCTTGTGTCGTTAGGCGATGGCAACCACCTACCATCAAGTGGACTGTCAGCCTGTCTGCCACCCTTTGTAATATAAAAAAAAATTGTCTATTCAAATTTTAATTTTACTCTAAGAAATCAAATTAATGTTTAATTCTGCCAAGTCATCGTGTTGAAGAAATTTGTTTTGGACGTTTTTCAGGACGCCGGAGCGACCCTCGCCATCTGCCAATGGGGTTTCGATGACGAGGCGAACCACCTTCTCCTCTCGCAGGGTCTGCCGGCTGTGCGCTGGGTGGGTGGACCTGAGATGGAACTGATCGCCATCGCAACAAACGGACGAATCGTGCCCAGATTTGAGGAGCTCACTCCGGAGAAGTTGGGCAAGTGTGGACTCGTTCGTGAGCTTAGTAAGTTTTTTTTTTGGATTTTTTTTAACTACATACTAACTAGCAATAAATTCCTCAGAGTACAATACATACAATGCTATTCTTTTAATTGAAGTTGAATAAATAAATAAATAAATAGTATAATATAATATAATGCAATACATAGCTGTTATTTTGCGGTAATTTTAAGTAAATTGTGTTACGATTTTATTAAACCGAAAGTTTTTTGCGACCGAGGAAATATTGTATAATTATTTTATTTACAGCGTGTAACATTTTACAAATAAATTAAAAAAAAATTAAATCTTTATATAGCCCATTACAAGGTTAGACTAGACATATTAAAATTTATAAGTACAAAAAAATATATTCTAAATTCATAATAATAATAATAATAATGGTAATTATGATAATAATGGTGATGATAAAATGATAAATTTTTTTGTAAAGATAAAGAATCATCCATCTATTTACAGCGTTCGGAACCTCAAAGGAGGAGATGCTCGTGATTGAGGAGTGCTCCAACTCACGCGCTGTGACTCTTTTGATGCGCGGAGGCAATCGCATGATCGTCGAGGAGGCGAAGAGGTCCGTGCACGATGCACTCTGCATAGTGCGCAGTCTCGTGCAGGTATGTGGTGGGGTTATTCTATTCAAAACCATTTCGACCATTGGCAAGTATGTATGTGGGTTTCGTAAGAAAGCTCGACGAGCTATAAAGAGTAGTTGTGCTCGGGGTTACACCAAGAAATCCGTAGACGTACGAAAGTTGTCGACATAATTAAGCCGTTGAAGTACTGTCCGCGCCAAACGACTGTCGACCTCTGTGAAGTTGGTTTCTTAGTTCGCGCAAGTACAGTCAAACGCTGATGCATATTTTTAGCTATTGCGACGCAACTTGCGACTTCAGAGGTCGCCAGTTGTTTGGCGCGGACTCTAGCATTGGGCAGGACAAATAGTACTGACCACAAGGTGGACAGAAGACCCGATAAGGACCCAAGGGTCAAGGTCCTATTGGAAGATTATGGGGGAGGCCTATGTCCACCAGAGGCCATCCCACGGGTGAGATGATGATAAATGTAATAAAATAATGATATGATGAATGTAATAAATTATTGTGATGATGATGAATGTAATAAATTAATGAGATGATGATGATGTATGTAATAAATTAATGAGATGATGATGAATGTAATAAATTATTGAGATGATGATGATGTATGTAATAAATTAATAAGATGACTATGAATGTAATATGACGATGAATGTAATAAATTAATGATGTGACAATGAATGTAATTAATGAGATGATGATAATGTATGTAATAATTAATAAGATGACCATGAATGTAATAAAATAATGATATGATGATGTATGGTATGTAATAAATTAATGAGAAGATGATGATGAATGTAATAAATTAATGATATGATGATGATGTATGTAATAAATTAATAAGATGACTATGAATGTAATAAATTAATGATATGATGATGATGTATGTAATAAATTAATGAGACGATGAATGCAATAAAATAATATTATGATGAATGTAATAAATTAATGAGATGATGATGATGATGAATATAATAAATTAATGAGATGATGATGATGAATGTAATAAACCAATGATGGACTGTGTACTATTAGGATTCGCGCGTGGTTTACGGCGGTGGGGCGAGCGAGGCTTCGTGTGCGATCGCCGTGTCGCGTGTCGCCGACAAAGTGTCTTCGGTGGATCAATACGCTTACAGGGGTTTCGCCGACGCACTAGAGGCGGTGCCTCTGGCTTTGGCCGAAAATAGGTGAGTTTGTACCATTTACCACCTGTACAGTGTACATTTACCATGAGTTTACAATTAACGCGCTCTTTTGTATGGTAAATACTGTCGGATGGTAGGATGGAGTGCGGTCATTATAAACTCACGGTGGAGGTACAGTTGCTCAATCCTCCCTCACATGTTAGTAAATAAATTAATTATATTTTTTATATAATTTCAGTGGTTTGAGTCCGATCGACGCGCTGTCCGAAGTGAAGTCTCGCCAGGTCGCCGAAAACAATCCCTATCTCGGCATTGACTGTATGGGCAAAGGTGAGATTTATATCTATTATAATTGAAATTGAAATTTAAAATACTATGAAATATAAAATGCTAAATACTAGGAAATGTTTTGAGAGGAGAATCTTATTCCCACAAGTTCTTAAACCCGCAAGACATCACGCTTTGTTAGCGACACCCTCAGTGACGTTTTATTGTATGAAATAAGCGCCATCTGTTCGAACTAGCGCGCACTTCTCGGTTCATAATAAGCTTAACTTGTCAATAGTTTGTTAGGACGTTAACAAATGGCGCAGTTTTCACCTCTGACCTAAGAATAACGGTGTTTTTTCTTTTTTTTAGGTTCAAACGACATGAAGGCGTTGAACGTCATCGAATCGCTCCACTCGAAGAAGCAACAGATTTCTCTGGCGACGCAACTCGTCAAAATGATACTCAAAATAGACGATGTCCGCTCGCCTGCAGATATGATGGGATAAAATACGTTATACATTAATTAATTAATTAGTTAGTTATTAATTTAATTAATTATCAAATTAACCTCTCATATTATGTGGTTAATAAAAACGAGGTATTAATAAACTGTTTAACAACACAACAAAACAATCATTTCTCAATTTGTTTAGTCTTTCAATGCCACAGACACAACATTTGTGTCACAAAAATGATTAACCAGCACCGATGACACAACATCTGTGTCACACACAAAAAAAAAAAAAAAAGATTAACCAGTGCCGATGACAAAACGTTTGTGTCACAAAAATGATTAACCAGTCATCATCATCATCTCAGCCGCAGGACGTCCACTGCTGGACATAGGCCTCCCCCAAAATTGGACACTTGCGGATTGATACGTTACTATTTTGTAATGTTTGTAATAAATACTAAACTATTCATGCTACACACATTTTATATATGTGTGTTTCAATTCTTCAAAACTTAGAGAAAGAATACATAAAAGGTTTTTTGTAAGAAAAAAATATTTTACTGTTTATGAGCAAAGGAACTTGAAATTGTGTCCGCGAGACACTTGTGGGTTGTTAGGGTTAACTATATCTCGGGCGAATTAACTTGACACCTGGTTCTACCACCTTTGCTTGAGCCGAGCGTTTGCCGAGTTTCGAGCCAGGTGTCAAGTTAATTCGCCCGAATTATATGAGGGACCGGCTAGCCCTGTAGGGTCACTTGCGTCTTCCGCGGCTAACACAGTCGCGGAAGCTACAAGTGGGTCCCCGGGCCGGGAGGTCCCTCGCGGGCGCTGGGCCCTGGTCGCGCCTCGTTAAACTAAGTTGGTGGCCGAATCCCGATAATATGGCCGAATCCCGATAATATGGTCGAATCCCTATAATGTGGCCGAATCCCGATAATATGGCCGCACCATAAAAGTCGATGTGCAATCTTTATCGCCTACAACTGTACATTGTTTTATGATAACAATCAATGGTAGGCTATTATTTACTGCCTCACTGGTAGGGTATTACCCTTATGACTACGTTTTCATCGCGTCAAAGATTTATAGTATTCTATAAACGACCGAACTACATACTGCTACTAGACGTACATTTTATATTGATGCATTTATTTATCTTGTAATTCGCTCACCGATAACCAATGCTATGCTTTTCGCAAACTTATTTTTAATTAAAATGAACAATTATTTTTGTGTTAGTTGATATTGCACTAATAAATGATACAAAATTATGTAATTTTTTTTTTTAATTATAATACCTCTGTAAAGCCAGATGATTCGGTTTATATAAAAAAATGGGTGTAAAGATGTCAGGTGTTATACTATTTTTTTTTTCAACGCGAACGAAGTCGCGGGCGCCAGCTAGTGAAAAAAAAATATATTGTCCAAATTTAATTAAAAAAATACATGATTCCATACACTTTTCAACCAATATGTCGGTCGGTGAATTAGAAATAAAAATTTGCAATTTTTTCAAAAATAATTTATTCTTTGATTCTGAATTATTTGAAACCATAGACACGATATTATATCAAATTTAATTAATACTAGCTTAGTTACTGTACATTTGACCACTGCACAGCAGAACAGTGAAAATTCAATCTTAATTACGACACATTCGTTGGATTTCACAGACAAAAAAATAAGCAATTTTATTCTGACCAAAAGTTATACCAAAATAGGGTTTAAAATTGAACAAACATAATGCCAAATAAATACGCAAGTTAGAAACGCAACAAATAAGGAGTTAATCGAACATGTATAAGTTAGTGAAATATCATCGTCAACTAGGAAATGATGGTCTTCAAACGTCTGGACAGATCTTCACAAGTTTTTTATAGCTAAGAACTATCCCGATCATGTCAGCTTCAAAAAAAACTGATCAAAATCTGGATTTAGGAGATACAAACACGCGTCAAACTTATAACACCTCGGTTTTGCGTCAGGTGTCGGGGTTAAAAGTGGCTAATTTTGTCCCTAACGAGAATTGAATCTGACGAATGTGTCCCAATATTCCAACACTGTACACTGACAATTTAAAACTCGTGCCCCAAATTTTAACGAGCCAAGACTTGTCACTCTGACGATCGTCTCGCTCGCTTGCTCCGCTAAATATCAAACCTCTCGAAGGCCAAAGACTTCCCTTCCTCCTCGTACTCCTCCTTGGTCATGCAGAATGAGTAGAAATCTGGATCCATGAATATCGACTTCCCACCTTCCCACGGGTATGTCAACGGGTTCTCCGCTAGAGACACGTTAACATCGAAATGGTCCAAGGCGAACGCTCTCACGTCTTTGTAAACTCTATCCCGAAAACCCGGAAATAGAGTGTTGCCACCGTATAAAATTATATTTTCCAACAAATTCTCAACACTCTTTTCGGGACACGCATTTATCGAATCCATTATCGCCTCTGGTATCCCCATTTGTTGGATCCCAACGTCTGAAGGATGGAATAAAAGTTCTGGTATGGAAAATCTTTCGTTGTTCAACCTCAACGTTTGCTGTTCCAAATCCTCATCTGATTTTACAACGTCTCTGAGGTAACCTCGTCGGAGAGTTGTGTAATCGGGCAACACGTAATCTTTTATTATAGTGTTGCTAGTTCCTGTAACGTGAAATATGGAACAAATAAATATTTCAAATAGCAAGTAAATGAAATAATCCTTAGATATTATAAAACAAAATCCTGCGCCGCATCTGTCTGTTCGTGATAAACTCAAAAACTACTGCACCGATTTTCATGCTGATTTCACCAATGGATAGAGTGGTTCTCAAGGAAGGTTTTAGTATATAATTTACAAAGTCGCGGGCAGCAGCTAGTACATAATAAATATTATAAAGAGAGAAGATTTGTATGTTTGTAATGATTAAACTCAAAAACTACTGGGCCAATTTTGAAAATTCTTTCACCTATAAAAGCTACATTGTCAGAGAGCTAAGCTAACATAAGCTAAATTTTATAAAGTTACGCGGACGAAGTCGCGTGCAACATTTAGTATATATGTTTGTATTACGATGCCAAAGTTATTACCTATCTTTCCATAGCCAAAATTATACAAAAAAAAGTATTCATTTTTTTCCTTCACACATTCCAAACAGCTCCATCTAGTTCACTACGCTTTTATTATGGATACCAGACAGTATTACTTTTTTTTTATAAATACAAACATCCATGACTCTGTTTGCCCCCTAGGTTGCAGGTTTGAATCCATGATTCAAACCTGCAACCGTTTGGTTAACAGCTGGGGCAGTCATGTCAAAGATATGGCCCTCAAGCCATCTCAATAGGGCCCACGACCAGAATCTATCTAGTGAGGATTTTAGATGGCATTCGATGCCACATCAATGAAGTTTTGAAAAACATGAGACCTTGTGTAGATCCTCAAGCTCAAGATAATTTACTTTACCCTTTTTTTTATTACCTTTGTATGAAAATTGATTTAATTGAACTAAATAAATAAAGTTTTAAAACTAAAATGTGATGAAAAATCAGTTTGACACCCCTGAGCTAGGGTTACAAACCACTAGACCAAACGTCAATTATGATGTTAACTTACCCTTCTTTCTAGCAATTTCCATATCATTCATGAAATCCTGCGAAACAAAGCACGAGTCTTCTTTCACCTGATTAATAACATATGTTTCATCCATTACATTCAACTGTCTATATGAAAGTATCTCTTTCAAATGATTCGTCAGTACTTTTCCACCAACGTCTATACGTCTTATAGCCTCCCTATATTTCTTACCGTTGATATAAGGCACTATATATGTATAGCTGTATCCAGAATCTACAACGACTGTACATTTATTGCTATGAATTTTTCTATATTGATATTCGGCTAAATCTGTCGCATTCATTCTGAGTAACGATTGACATTCGTATTCCTCGAAAAATATTTCCGTCATGGCTTCTTGTATTGATGAAAAATTAAATAAAGGCTCAGTTATAATGAGTGGGGTATCGTTAAAGTTGACCGGGCAGCATTCCTTACTGAACATGTAGTCCCAAATAGTTTTTTGCGTGTCCCAATTGATTAGAAAACCCTTCTGGAAAGGCAGGATGTAGAATAGGCCGGAGGCGTCCCTGCATTCTTCGATTTGTGAGCCGATGAATGGACGGCGTCTTTCAGATTTCGCTTTCATTATACAATTGGGCACAATCTTTGGCTCCATCGTAGATAATCCGACTTTGGCCGAGTAAGCGCCGTTGTCGAGAATGTAGCAAGATGTTTTACTCATTTTCTCTGAAGACGTAAAGCCGTTTTCTTGTTATTTTTGAAAGTTATTGAGGCAAACGGGATTTATATGAGCATTCGAAATTGTCTATTTTTCACCATTTAATAAAATAAATATACTTTATCACTATTACCTATCATTATATAGACTTAAATTAAAGTTAGTTTTTTGTTTTGTTTACAAATTGCATTTGTGACTTTTTGATTGTTGTTTGACAATCATGGCATGGCATGCTGCTGCTTTCAAGTGTCAAGCACAGAACACTATATACGCGCAAGTGTAGTCAAAAAAAGTGTAGAAATTAAAACATGGCAATACTGTAGTGTTGTCCCGTTCTAACCATACAGTAGATAAGAGACAACACTATAGTATTGCCACTTTATTGACAAACTGTATAATTTAATCACAAACTAAATAGTAGATACAATCTGTAACACTAACAGCATTACAGCATTGGACCACGGCTTTGTGAAATGCTGTCGCTCGCTAAATGACAATAATGAGCGCTTGATTCATATAAACAAATTTGAATATAGAAATAAGTAATATTGTCTAGTCTAAACACAATAATACACATTACAATCCACATTGCGAGAGCATTGATAGTGGTGGCATTTCATTATTGCTATACTCAATAAATAAACCCATTATTAAGAATAATTAATATTTCCGCAACTGCCTCTGAATATGGCCTGTTGTAATTTGTACCTATATTAAAAAATTGAGCGGTCGAGGGACATCTTACATGTAATTGAAAATATTTTGTTTTAATAAATTCATCACTTAAAAATATATGTATATTTATTTCGCCAGTGTTGGCGTTGCAAAAAAGTTAGAAAAGGAAATACATGTCTATAAACCAAAAAAAAGCTTCACAGTGGTCACGTGACTACTATAAAGCAATATTCAATAATATGAAATTCATACAGGATAAATTAATAAAACGAGCAATTTGTTCAGAACATAATCTTTATCATACAACTTCACCAAGTAATGCACTAACTTATCCTAAATTCTCCACTTGTAGGAAATTGAAACATCTGTAAAAAAATAACATTAACCATTATTAATGGATATAGACACAAAAAGCCATCAAACAAACCCTTAAACACGGTCTGGCCATGTTTAGTTTAGTATTAAAATACACCACCCAATTTTAATATTTTAGAAAGTTTTAACGAGCCTATTGATGGGTGGTTAGAGTGCTTGCCTTAACACTGTTTCAGGAGTCCTGGGTTCAATTCCTGGCTTCCACCCTTACAGAAAACCACTGTGAAATAACAGTATGTGTACTGTTGTGTTTCGGTGAGTGAGTTCGGATGCTAGAGCCCATTTCTCTATACCAATCCTACTATAATAACTTAGGAGTGGCATATAACTAGAAAGATAATAAACTTTCAGGTAATGTACAATGTGTAACTCTGATGTGTTGTTCCAACTAATGCCTACCCCAAGTTTTTACCACCATACTGTGCGTCATAGATGCGGAGTCCATCCGAATTATTTGGACAAGGTGCCACTACATACAGTCCAGTTAAGTAGAAACTTTGTCCTGCGTCCTCCTGAGGTGTTTTCACCTAGCTACAATATGGGCTACTTAAAGCGAGCTGTAAACAAACTCCTACAGGGTAGGTAGCGAACTGGCACTCCCCTTGGTTGCTTGTGTCCTTAGGCGACGGTAACCACCTACCATCAAGCCTGTCTGCCAACTTTATATTTTAAAAAGGTAAGTTAAACTAATCTCATTTCTGAAGAAAAGTGTGCCATCACTCAATTTCTAAGGAGACAGTTAGTGAACAGACTCTTTTTAATACCCGTAATTTATTGATCAGAATCATATACTTACAAATTTACTTCTTGAGAAGTTGATGGCGTGTGATGAGGTAAGGTGCCGCCAGTGCAGACCCAACATATACCGTGAATATCGCAGTGAACTTGTAACGGTTTGAAATGTCAAATGGCAAGTTCTGAAATATATTTTAGTGATATTGTTGTAGTGATGGTAAATTTGAAATATAAGTATATTTTCCTTTTTTTTTTTTTTCAAAAAGAGCAGAGGTAAATATGATAGTTTTCCAATTATTATACATACACTATTTAATACTAAAATGTGACCCAGACATATCTGAAGACTGTTATGAAAATAGGATAATAAAAGATTTGGATGAGTGGTTAGGGTGCTTATCTTAATATTCTGTCTTAAGGGTACCAAGGTTCGATTCCTAGCAGAATCAACTGGGGAAATTAACTTTTTTTTTATTAGTGATTGGGTTTGCTCTTGGCTAACATCTGTGTAACGAAGATGAGGCCAATTGATTCCAACTTTGAAAAGATTTGGGTTATATGAGCTCGAAAATATAGACACCGGCAGGAACTTTCAAAGTTGGCTCTAATCTGGATCTTAAAAGTAGTAGGTAGGGTACTTACACAAAAAGGTGCTGTTGTATTTTAGTGAGTAAGGGATGCCATAGCCCATTTCTCTATCCCTAATCATTAATCATACTATGATCGCAGCTCACTTGCGTTGCTTGTGTTATAGGCCACGGTAGCCACCTATCTGCAGACTTTAACATAAAAAAGAGCAATTTTTTGTATATCAATACCTTAATTTGCAAAACGAATAACTCCAATTTTGGTTGAAAATGACTTTTTGATACGGGAGAAACTTAATGACAATAGAATTTAATTTTTAAAAGGTCTATCGGTTAATACGAGCCATAATTTCCAATATAAAATTGTCTTTTTTCTTTTCTCATATCATACAAAAAAAAATATAACGTTTTTAGTCTCCCCTGTAAAGTTTGCCTCAGAGGAGTTATTTGGTTTGCGAATTAAGGTATTGATATTCTTTCATTCTTCGAATTTGTAAAATATAAAAAAAAAATAAAGTATAAATAACCTAACGAGTTAGGCCTATTTTCCGTCAAAATTAGACTAAAAAATGGAAAAGAAACTTTAATTTTTGTATTTCGTAGCGTAAGCATCTTTAGTAGGTAGTCGAAGTTAAATAAATTTCACGTAGATACAAAAAATAAATTGAAGTTATATAACGACAGTCATTTGTCAATAATTTGAACAAGGAACTCACCTCCCCGGGAATACCTCCGTGTCCATGGTGCCTCACAAAGTTGGTCATCACATTTCTGCCTAGTTTTGTAAAATTACGAGTCATAGGAGTAATCATTTTGATATATTTTAGAAAATAATTCCGACTTGATAATCCAAGAACAGTCCTCAACTCCTCAATAAAAAAAAACTTGGTAGGATGTTTTTTATTTTTTGCGAAAATCTACCAACTACCAAATAAATTACTTTCGCTACGGTTGCGTTCACAAAAAGTGTTATTTATTTAATTTTTTAAAAAGGTGTTGTTGAATTAACATATAAAATACACAATTTTATCCGATTAATAAATTTATTTTCTTAAAATTCTCTACAAATATTCGGTTAAATTTGAAATTACAGTGAATTACGTTTACCTGAAATAGAAAAAATTGGGTGTTAAAAAGACGTGAATTAAAAATTCCACAGTACTTTCTTTTAGCAAGAGGTTGTCAAAATTAATAACACCTTGACGAAAAATCAAATAAATAGATAGATATTAGTGGATAATTTAAAAAAAAGTAAAAGAATCTGAGCAAAAATTGGCCGATGTTTTTAATGTTTTTCTTCATTGCAAGAACTTTACCATTGCTTTAATTTAAAAATGTCAAAATTTACCTAATTTAAAAATCTACCCAAACATAGAGAATTAAGCTTTGTGCCTTGTTGTGGTTTATGGTTTCGATCTGAAATCTGCTACGTGGACATGGAATGCGTATAAGCTAAACAATAGATAATAAATATACAGTGAACAATGCATTCATAAAGTCATTTGAGACGAAGTACAACAGTAAAAGCCGTCATAGTAAACATTAATGGTGCATTTTATTACTGACACACATAAGTGTATTTTCATAAAATAGTGTATTTTCTTACGCTCTCTATACTAAAACATTCCTACCTAAATAATTTTAAAAAATACATATGCCAACGAATTTGTAATAGATTTTTTACCTAGCATATATTGGAAATAAATTTTATATAGCTCAGGTTTTGAGCATTTGAATCTAACGCGAAAACCTCATATTTTTGGAATATATTTCTGTAAAATTTATAAGGAAAAAATGAATAATTTCTTCAGTATAGTAGAGCAGCATATGTAGCAATGGGTCGGTCACATCTGTCGCAGAGGGGAGAGTTAATGGACTACTCGCCCAAATTTATCTCACCAAATGGGCGAGTTATCATGTTTGATTTTATATTCGATTGGTATAGGAAAAATTCTCGAATGGAGGCCACGATTGGAAAGCCCTGCGGCCAGGTTGACAGACAACCTAAAGGGCTTCGCAGGAAGCAGCTATATGTGGAAAAAACAGAAGACCATGCGTGGTTGCGAGCCTTGGGAGAGGCCTACATCCTAGTGATTATGATAATGATGATACAGGCTGATGATGATGATGATAATGATGTTGATTATGGCTACAGATAACAATTTGCCTGCCACTACTAAGCCTGCATTTTGCGTTTGGTTCATTTTGAGTGTGGTGCTCATTTTGCTCTGAAGGGCATTTTGCTCTGAAGAGAATTTTTGGAGTTTACTCCTTAAGAACATAATTATAAGCCTGTGGTATGAAAATTTATAGGAGTAAGATCAAAATTGTCACACGGTATATGCGTTACGCATTAGTTTTAATTTTAGAATATCTCTGAAGTTTCAGAGATATTGCGCCATTTACACAATATCACTGAAACTAGAATATGTTACGTAATAATACATCCTTGCAAAAACTAGATGGCGCTGGTAATCATTCGAACAGAGATGGCACTGATATTAATTCGTTAAGATAAATGTTTTTATAACTTTTATTATGACTGTATTTTATAATCGTTCGTAAGGAGTATAAACCCCACGTGCGTCGGAGCTGACACACACACACACACACACTTTTTTTTGTTTAAAAATATTTTAAATGAAACATACCAATCTACTTCTTCTTTAACTGGAGCAGCAATACCAGAAACGGAGCAGCAAATCCGGTGAGTCCGTAACACATGAAGATGAAAGTGAAACGTGCCCTGTTTTGTATGTTGAATGGAAGATTCTGGAATCAATTTACGTTGGGATTAAAAATTTTAAATTATGTAATAAAATTATAACATTCAGGGCCTCTTTCACCATCTCTGAGTAAAGTGTCAAGTAGGCTAACTGCCATTCAGTCACCGGTAAGAAAGCGTACCAGGGGCCCTAGACAAATGGCATTCGATTCGATTCGCTAAAACTAAAATGTATGGGATTGACATATGCCGTCGCTAAATCACGTGATACTTCCCATACATTTATTCTATTGAACTTCGTTATCGTTTTTAAAATGGCACTTTGTCTAGGGCCCCAGTTTCACCATCTTCGAGTAGCATTACTCAAGAGTAATTTCAATGAAATTGACACAAGATACTCGTAACATTTACTCGCCAATTAGCATTACTTGAAAAGTAACTAATCAACACTTTACTTGTAGTTGGTGAAAGAGGCCCTTTGTCTTAATAATGATAATATTTATTATTAGGTAAAATTAAGGCTCTACTGGGATCGCTCCATAATCACGGATAGGACTATAAGTTGTCGCCAATAAACCTGAAATCGTGGTTATTGACCGATCTCTCCGATAATGTTTGTTGAGGTAGTTATCCCACGACAAAGACAAACATAATATTTCCCTATTCCTATCCTATCCTATCCTCTTTAGGATAATGGATTGGGAAGGCATAGGGAAATAGTAGGAATAAATTAATTTAATCCTGCTATTGTCAGCAGTGCAGTGTTATAAAGTTCTTGTGTTATAAAGTTTGTTTTTTAATCTCAGACAAAAATGACATTACATGTGACATGCATTACATACATTACATGGTATCATTATATGCAAACTTGACATTTGCATGTGTCATTTTTGTCTCTGAGATTAATAAACAGACTTTAGGCGATTGTAGCCACCTACAGTAAAGTGGACTGTATATCTATATAATTATCAATACTAATAATAAATCTGTAAGGGTTGGTCATGGAGTAAGTTATACTTTGCTTTCAGAGATATCGTATTTAAGTTTAGGCTCTATACATGATACTGAAACTAAATTTACCATTTTTAGAATTTTTTTCTGTATGTATGTGCCTCCATAACTCTTAAACGAATTTACTGATTGTAATGAAACTTGGTAGATAAACATGTATGGTGATGTATGTGATGGTGATTGTAGGTACAAGACACAGGATAGGCTACTTTTTTCTTTATCAACGCGGACGAAGTCGCGGGCACCAGCTAGTATATAATAATTTCGTGTCACTAGTTAGTAAAATATAGATATAAAAGATAGATATTCCGCTCCGTCGATCTGCGAATGTTGACTCAGCTCGACGTTGCACTGTTTTTAAATTTCGAATGTAAACAGTATTCAAAGTGGAGACTTGTTATCAAACCGAGCGCATTAAAAATATGAATCGTTTGTTTAATTAACTTGATGACGGGATTTTCACTCACTTTCTTTAGATGTGCAAAAGATTTAAATTGACTGTACAAATATTATTCCTTTTTTAAAATTTCAATTAGTTAATTTTTTGTATCTTTACAGACGCAATTTAGCATTTAATTTTACTATAAATAATTTTGTTTTTTTTCGTAGACTATCTTTTGTCCGTGACTTCGACTGCGCCCTTTACCTATTTTTAAACGTTCAAAAATAAAAAAAAATCATGTTTGATAAAAATATACCTAAAATAATTTTAGTCATGCGTAGAATTTTTAAATGTTTTTGGATGATCCCTCGGGAACACTACTTTTTTCTGGATCAAACGTGTTTTAAAATATGTCTTCTTTTGTATTCCTAACAACATGTATATCTATGCAAAATCTCATGATTAATGGATGAGTAGTTAAGGCGTGAAATCATAAAAAAAAAACAAAAAGAACTCACTTTCGAATTTATTATACTAGTTAGGATTGTATTAGCTTTAATAATTTATGTGCTTAGGTAGTTCAACTGGCAATTTAGCTAATATCCTTACCTAAATATTATAAAAGAGAGTCCTCCGCCGCGTCTGTCTGCCTGTTTGCGATAAACTCAAAAACTAGTGCACCGATTTTCATACTGTTTTCACCAATAGATAGATTGGTTCTCGAGGAAGGTTTTAGTATATAATTTACAAAGTTACGCGAACGAAGTCGCGGGCACCAGCTATTTCTGTATATAAAGAATATTTCTATAATATTATGTCGACCTATTTTTATTGAAAATGGCGAAATTTAATGATGAGTAGCAAAAAAAGGAGAATCAAATAAATTGTAATTGCTTTAAAATATCACACAATTAGCCACAATAATTATATACGATACTATAATTCAAACTATTTTCTAGTAAAAAATGTTACATAATGAAAAAAAAGTTACCTCCCCAGGCACTCCGCCATGCGATCCATTTCTTATTGTGGTCTGCATCACATTTCTGCCGAATTGATTAGAAATCCTAGCCAAGGGTCCCAACATTTTTATATTTTAATGCTTAAGTACTATTACTTGAATACTCAGGACCCTCTAAAACCAATAAATCGATAATTGATAACACAATCCGTATCGTGCGACCGAGCCGTTGTAAAGATAAGCTTACTTTACCTTTTCAGATAAAGTGGCAAGGTGTTAACCGCTTGAGCGCAACATCTAGACATTCTTATTTCAATTTATACGTCAAGTGGCCTTTTATACTTGTTCAGGTATATTTTGTATCAATGTAAGAATTATACTATTTTTATATAGTGAGCAAAAGGAGAATATACCTATATCATTAATTCTAATAGATATATAAAATATGTGTAAAGCAACATATTTTTCTAATTTGTCTTGTAAAAACTTGAAATAAGTATTTCAATATTTTAAGTAACCACGCTTCAAATTTTTGAGTTAAATTTCGCGCGTTTTTAATATAAATTTCTTAAATTTTTTATTGATTAAAAATTAATTAATGTGCATTATTATTTTTTTTTTAATATTTAATTAGTTTTTTTTCTTTACTATTACATTATTTAATAAAGCGTAATAGAATAAAAAAAATGCACATTAAAACGGTACTTATATGAAATTGGTAGATTTTATATTTTTTTCAACTGACAACACAGATGCCCGCAATTTAAAAAAAAAAGAAACAGTCGGCCACGCTTGCCAAAGAAATCGTTTCACATTGGGGGGGTTGATTTTCCCCACACGTTTCGTTAAAAATATTGCCGTATTTACCACAAAAACCGCATCAAAACGTCCCGAGTGTTGTAACAAAATTCACAATGGCTGATTTAGACGATTTTTTCGCCAAAAAGGATCGCAAGAAGTCCAAGTCGGTCAAAAAGTTCGCAACGGCAGATGAATTGGCTAAAAAATTAGAAGACACCAAACAGAAATCAGACGTTAGACCCAAAAAGGAGAGACCTATCCAGGAAGGCGACGAATCAGGCCGGGCAACGGTAAGTTTTACATCAAGACCATGAATTACAATAGTCTTTGTTTAAGCGGTTGGTTAGGTTGTCATATCAATTGTCAGATTCGCCAGCGAGTACGAAAATGACTAATGTAGCATTTAATACGGTCATCCGAACTGTTGACCTGCTTTTAAGACTCATTATTAATTGGCCATTTGAAATATACAATCGAACACTTTAAGCTAATCACTACTAATCACCTACGTCGACATTAGTAATTTCCCCATTATTTATTATCTTAATTAAGTTAATTCTATGTTTATTGCTTTCTAGTTAGATAAAATCGCATAAAATTGTTTTGTTATAAGATTGAGTTTAAACTTGTATATATTTTCTAATGTTAAAGCCAATATATGTAGTCCAATCCACACGATAGTGGCTAGTGGCTACTGTCGCCTATAGCGGTCCCTAGACGATCATGCAGCATGACATGCGTTACGTGCTGTCATGCATGCATGACCATTTAATTGTATTGATTGATGTGAATGACATGCAACTACATGCTGGAAGTTGATTAATAGTTCCTTTTATTTTTCATCCTCTAAGCTATGACTGACATACACGCATGATCATATAGCGGTCCCTAGACGATCATGTGGCATGACATGCAGCATGATAATTCACGTAAACATATGTCATGCCACATTATCGCCTAGGGACCGCTTATAACACAAGCAACTACACATGACCATAGGAAGATTGATTATAAGGGATAGGGAAATTGTCTCTGGCATCCTTTAATCACTCTTTGAAACAAAATAACAAATGCTGTTTTCACGTTGGCCTTCTGTAAGGGTGTGGTTACCGCCTCCAGACGGGTTGCCAGAATGATTGCCAAATTTAGTGTGCCCTGCCTCTACTTATTCTTGAACCAATAAGAAATGGATTCTTGCAATGAAATTAAAGTCCAAATCTAAATGTTAATTGTGTGACCCAAATATGGATACTTCACAATAGAAGAGTATATTTCTGTACACTGGAGGTATACTATCCTAAGTACATTTTTTTTAAAAATCGCTTTTAGATTCCATTACAATAAGTATTATACTCTCTATTTATTTATATACTTTTTTAAGTCCAATCAAAGAAAACAAAAAAGTTTCGCTTTTGATTAAATGTTACAATCCCAACCGCTTACACTGTGATGTTTATTCTGTACAATTTGCTAAATTTGACTTAGGATAGTTTGCTTCCGATATACAGATTTAATCTATTGTCAAAGGTTTAACTAATGTTTTGGTCCTGGTGGTCTTGAACAAATATTTTATTATATTTTATTACACAAAGCCTCCAACGAGGCAGGCATCAAACAATATCACAATGTTTAAATTAAGTACAAGTGCAAGGCCTATCATTCTTATACCTTTGGATGTCTTGTTGCAACGTAGAAGGGCCTCGCGACAAACTAACTCATAACACTTGCTACGTAGTTTGCCCTAGATGGGCCTTGTAACAAATTTTGTCTTGGGTAAAGATGGTATTCTACCTATACCATATTTCTACCTAACTGTTGAAGTCCAAAAGTAGGGTTAAAAATTCAAAAAACCCTGCATGTTTTCATGCCACACACTAAGTTATACACAAGCTTTGTTCTTTGATTATATGTAATAAAAAGAAATAGTTCTTTTTAATTAAAATATATATTTTTTAATTAATATACACAAAACTATCTTTAAATCAAATCTATTGAGAAATGACGCCATTTCTCAATAGATTTGATTTAAAGATTAGATAACATACTTGTAGTTGTTTTATCTTTGCATACACAATACAATGTAGTTTTATTTTAACCTTAAGACACTCATTTTTCATCGGTTTTCTGAAGCAAATTTAAAGATTTATTCACATCTCAAAAGATTATTAAAGGTTTTTTCATAATTTCAGGAGGAGGAGGAATGGAAAGAATATGAAGAGCCGGTGAAAGACTATACAGGTCTTAAACTACAGGTGCTCCAAGGCGGTACCGGGGCGCAAGAGTCCGGAAGGGATCTCACCTCCGAGGACTATGCTCAGGACAGTGGAAAAATAAAGGGGCCATGGAACAAACCAGTTAGTTTTGTTTATTTCATTTCTTTCTTTTGTCATTTTTAACCTCGGACGTCAGATGCAAAAACTGGTTTTTCTTGTTTGAAAGCTGACATGATTGGGGCGTTCTTAGCAATAATTTATATAGATCTATTAAGTTAGGTTAGTTGACGAAAGGATCTCACTAACTTCCACAGGTTTGATTCATTTAATATTTGATTTATTGCTACTTTGGTGATATTTCCATAACTATAGTAACCTTGACCTGATTCTAAAGCATCTAGTAATAGGATACTCATCTCTACAGTGACTTACAGCAGATATAGTGTGTTTGAACTCAATAAAAGGTCTGGGGTTAATTCAAAATTTTTAACTAAGGTGTAAATGCCAATAAGGATACAGTATCCTTAAAATTCTAAAACAAGGTCATTTCAAAGAAAGGGTAGAAATCTTTGAATTGACAGCAAGGTTGTTGTTTTTACTTTGAATATGTGTCGTTCATTGTAAAAGTGAACTATCTCCTTGTAACTGAATTTTAGAATAACGAGCTTTTTGCGAATTATAGTGTAGGAAAAAAAATATAAGCATTCATTCATTGTTTTCATCTATCGGATTTTAATGCAACTATTGGAGTTACTTCGCTTTTATATTGAAAGTTATGACTAAATGTGATACTATTAGGCAAGAAAAGATGGTTTTAAAAATAGGGAGTTACACCACTTTTACAATGAATGACACATATAGAGGTAGACACTATTAAGTTTAGAAAGGTTCCACTCTCTCTTTATCTAGGTGCATAAAAAATTATGGCATTTTGTAGCAAAAAGAGGGACTGTAACTGAGGCTTCAATAAATGAACAGTCAGTGGAAGTCCCGAGGTTATATAAGGTTATTATTTCGGTTACACGTTAAGTTCGCAAATGTTTCACCATTTGCTTGTCTAATATCACGGGATTTTGAACCTTATTGCTTATTATATCAGAGTTGAATTTTCCTTCAGCAACAAGTGGAGAGTGTGGAGCCGGAGCGAGTGGTCGTCGAGCCACCGCCGCCTGCCGGCGAGCCGAAGGCGGCCGTGTACATGCCGCCGTCGTCTCGCCTCAACCAGCAGCGGCCCGCGGAGCCCAGGCGGCCGCAGTCGAAGCACGCGCCGGACATAAACAACGACACGTACTTCCCGGTGCTCGGGGCGGCCAAGCGAGCGCAGGGTTGGGCCAACACGGCGCCCGCCCCGGCCCCTAGGGCCCACATCGCCCTCGATAACCGCTTCACCTCGCTGCAGGACGACAGCTAGCCAGGTGAGCATTAAGGTGCAATTCCGCAGGACGCGGCAGACGGCAGACGGCGACGAGACGTGCCGCGACGACAGATGGCATTACATTGCAGTATTCATTTGCATGAGACCGATTTCGACATACGACTGCAATTGCCGCGCGACACAACGTGGAAATAGTCGGCATTTGCAGTCGTGTGTCGGAATCAGACTCATGCCGCCGTTTGCCGCTGCCGCCTGCAGTCTGCCGCGTCCTGCGGAATTACACATTTAGAGTGCTTAACACTTTAACCGCTGCGACTGTAATTTATTGTTCCGAGCATTAACCCATTCATTGCCAAGGACTCGTCTGGCGAGTTCACTAAAGTTGCATACTGGGGGATTAGAACTCGCTACGTGAGTTCGAACTATCGATTTTTCTTCAAAAACACTAGGAGTTAATGTAAAACACAACTTATTCATTCAAAAACCACCTTGAAATGTTGAGCTATAGTTCAACCATCGAAATACTACAATGGAATTTGCGTCACAAATGCCAAAGCGGCACATAAAAAGAACGCCTTTGACAGAATCATGGCGGACTCTTGCCTTCACGCGTCAATGGTAAAAGGTAGTAACGATCAACTTCTACTATTTCATTTTAAACTCTAATGGGTTGACGTAAAGTCACATTTTCTTTAAATTACGTACTTATTATTATGTTTGTTTTGTTATAAATGACAGTTCATGCTCTACGCATATGTCACTTTTAAATGTTCCATAAAATTCGTAGTGTTTTGTATGGCACGCGGGTTCCATGTTGTAGTAGTTTGATGAGTTCAACATATTATAACGCTGGCCATTCATAAGTATGAGACTTGAAATTTTTGGTGCAGCAATGAATGTGTTAATTAGATAAAATAATAATCTGAAGGAAGGTCGTCCTTTACCCACCTGCTCAAATATACTCATGGATGTCCTTCATTGATTATATCATTATCGTCATGATCTCAGTATGCCTCCCCAATAATATTCTAATAAGATTATATTATATTATAACATAGTTGTATAAAATTTTACAGGTTAGAGAAATAGCTACAGGAAGCGCAACGTAAAAGTGATGTGTCATTAAGGACTTATGAGCAAAGCCTGGTTTCATAATTTAATACACCGACAAAAATACAACAGTCAGATTAAATGGTGCATTTCTGTTTCCCCCGCTTAAAGAAGAAAAAAAAAAAACTGTTGACTATCCAGTCGTCCTCTTACCCGCCGTGTCTTTACAGACAGACAGACAGACAGACAGTTGCCTAAATTTAAATAGAGAAGCTCGCGTTCCAAGTTTAAAAAAAAAAATAAGAAATTGCTTTTCCATCACCGGCCAGTAATAGTAAGTTTTTAATCAATTTTTATATCAATTTTGAAATGAAATCGTTTGAAATTTATATAGACAATAAAAGTGAATGCCTAGCGTTTTTTTTTTATTAGCCGTTTATTGGATGTCTAGTTTTTCGTTGAAGTATAATTCTTATACTTATTCCTGTTCCAATCGTTTATTTAACTTTTGACAGCTCGAGTACTAATCAAATAGTGATACCCTGATGCATTAACTGAGTCGATTTCTTTTAACAATCGATTTTATTCAAGTTTCAATCGATTTAACACATTCATAATACGTGTGTGTGTTAAAATCGAAAATGTGACGTCTGAAAACTGGACGAGTGTAGTGGAAAAAAAGAAAAAAGTGGATAATGTCCGATTGGGATCGGGATGTTGCATTTGACAGACAATTTATCTATATCCAAGAATTGGTAATTAATGTTACTGAGAACTCGTGTGATGATGAATTCCAGTTCATACGGAGAAAAAACAGTCGGTTATTTATAATTAAAAATAGTATTACAGTCATCAAACTACTACAACATGGAACCCGCGTGCCATACAAAACAACGAATTTTATGGAACATTTAAAAGTGACATATGCGTAGAGCATGAACTGTCATTTAAAACAAAACAAAATAATAAGTACGTAATTTAAAGAAAATTTGACTTTACGTCAACCCATTAGAGTTTAAAATGAAATAGTAGAAGTTGATCGTTACTACCTTTTACCATTGGCGCGTGAAGGCAAGAGTCCGCCATGATTCTGTCAAAGGCGTTCTTTTTATGTTCCTCTTTGGCACTTGTGACGCTAATTCCATTGTAGTATTTCGATGATTACAGTACATACCTATTTAAGTTGTTTTATTTTAATCGATTTATTTCAAAACGGTTTTTATAGTCTGTGGTAATTCATTACGAATCGCACATCACTAAGTGGGCGGTGCCTGTCCATGAAGTACAGTATTCTCTATAGTACATTGTACCGAAAATTATTGGAAAAACTTCACGTGCGTGATCTGTCAAAAGTTAAATAAACGATTGGAACAAGATTAGCGCTAGCACGCTACGATGGATCGTTTCGTTTTATTAAAAATTTGTTTTAATTTGCTACTATTACTTACAAAATACTACTTAAAATTCCATAAAATTTAAAGAGATTCGATTATATTTCTTTCCATTGCAACCATAGACATTGAAAATGGACCGAGCGATACCTAAATTAAATTGAACGACTATCTAGAAAGAGATAAAGCTATCGTTCGGCCAATGCCTATCTCTTTCCTCTCTTTCCCTTGTGTCTGTGGTGACTTTAAGACCAATCAAAAATTCTAGAAAAAGACAAGCACTGGCCGCACTCGCTTCGTCTCTCTCTCTCTCTCACACACTTCTCTGCTCATATATTTACTTTACATCGCATACAAGGATAGGAAACGCTCAGTTTATTGTCTCTATCTATGATTGTGAACGTGTCAATATAAAAAGCCATCATAAAAGGTTAAACCACTAAGGGGACGTTAAAGTATTACGTAACGCAATTTGGGGGATGGGGGTCTTCTAAAGGGGGGTTGCGGTGCGTTACAGGGGGGGGGGGGGGGGGGTTTACCCCTCGAGTGTATTGTCATTTTTATTTTGTTCTCCCAAGTTGCCAACCCTTTTCGTTGGTAAAAATGGTCACTTGTTTGTTACGTAACGTTTCGGGAGGGGGAGGGAGGGTACAGAAAAACGATACGGCGCGTTACTTGGGTTCAAAAATCTCTCAAAAGTTGCGTTACGCGTATGTAATACTTGAACGCCACCTATAAACCAAAGGTTGAACCATCAAACCAAAGGTTGTTGAAAAGTTGAACCTGTCAACAAGGAATCGTATTTAATCATGCTCCATCCTTTCCCATCCTTCGGGATCATCAGTTCCTGGAGCGAGTAAGATAGCACGAGTCTGAAAAATGCGATTTCTTGCTGACAGATGCTGTGAAAACCGTAGCGTGCCGCTAGTATTGTAGTGATCCTATTTAGGTCACCGCTGACCTCACAGATTTAAAAATCAGATATAATGTCCTTTTGTTGACATTGAATAATGGAACTTATTATAACAGCGATAAAGTGCAGAAATACTTTGTCAGTTTGCCTGTAAAGAAATACATAATCTGCCTTAGTCTCGTGTCGGTTCGCGTTGGACTTAAGGCCGGCGCACACTGGACGACGTCACGGCAAAGTATTCAAATCTGGTTACGTAATAATTTGCCTTAAGGTGCAATTCCGTAGGACGCGGCAGACGGCGACGGCATGTGTCGCGACAACAGACTGCATTACTTTGCAGTATTCACTTGTATGAGACTGATTCCGTCATACGACTGCAATTGCCGCGCGACAGGACGTGGCAATTGCCGGCAATGGCAGTCGTATGTAGGAATCGGTTTCATTCAAGTGAATATGTACTGCAAAGTAATGCCGTCTGTCGTCGCCGTCTGCCGCTGCCGCAGACGGCAATTCCGCAGGACGCGGTAGTCTTGTGTCGGTGTGCGTTGGACTAAGGCCGGTGCACACTGGAGGACTAAATCGCTGTAGGAATTTTATTGTACAATGAAATTGGAATCATATGAAGAGCGTTTAAGGTAAAAGATACTATGTCGTGCCGTCCTCCAATGCCCCCTTAAGATTCACATTTGATTTGTTCTGTGACCTCTAAAGCAACTGTCTCGAATTATGACATTGAAAAATATTAAGTTTGCGGTTACTTTTTTTTTAAATGTTAAAATAAAATAAATTTCAATATTCATTATAATATGTTGAATAAAAAAAAAACTGACTATAATAACATTAATGATTGGTGATAAAAATATGTGTGAATATTTTATAATGTCATTGTAACAGTGATGGAAATAGGGAAAGCCAAGCGTGGACGCATAGTGTATACTGTAAACTTTTTTTATAAGAAAATTCATATAAAAATGTATAATTGAACTGGTCGAAAATGTACTGGGTTAAATAAATGTAAATTTAAATTAAAAAAAAAAGAAATATATTGTAATTCGGCTGCGACTATCATCCAAAACAATATTGTACCATAGTAATAAATAAATTATGTATTTAAAAAGTTTATTTTTATTTGTGTTTTTTAAGTAAAAACTTCTTTGGGCGCAAACTTTTAAAATGGGAAAAAAGTGAACTGAACAAACAGTGAATGACATTGACACCCTCAGTGACGTTTGGCCTCTTGTTCACACACGTTAAACTTAAAATATATGCAGAAATGTCTTGAAAACATTATTAAATTAAAAAATATTTACAAGACTGGGTTATTTGATGAAGAATTGTTTAAAAGCAATAAAAGCAGAATAATACGATATTGAATGCATAAAAATTAACTTTAAATGGCTCCTGTAAAATTACAAAAAGTGCAGTTATGCCCTTGTCTTGCCGAAGGTGCTATTTATATGTTTGTAATGAATAAACTCGAAAACTACTGGACCGATTTTGAAAATTCTTTCACCCATAGAGAGCTACATTATCAGCGAGTGACATAGACAACATTTTATAAAGTTAAGACGCGTGAAATAGCTAGTCTTTATATGTATATAGCCATCCATGACTATGACACTGTCCGTCTCTCTGCTAACTAAAAGATGGGGCAGTATGAAGAAAACTAGATAAAGTAGCTGCTGCCCGCGAAACTTTGTAAATCACTACATAGTATAAAACAAAGTAGCTTCCCGCTGTCTGTCTGTCCCTATGTATGCTTAAATCTTTAAAACTACGTTACGGTTTGATTTTGATGCGGTTTCTATTAATAGATAGAATTTTCAACGCGGGCGAAGTCTCAGGCACCAGCTATCTACTAAACATAAAGATACAACCCCTGAAAATTTTATAACAGCAAAGATGTTGATTGCTTTACACATTTAGTCAGGCGCTACACATTCCTCACTTTTAACGCGAGCGAAGCCGCGTATCTTTGTAAATTATATACTAAAACCTTCCTCGAGAACCACTCTATCCATTGGTGAAAACCAAATTTGTGAAAACAGCATTACAATCGCAGTAGTTTTTGAGTTTACCGCGAACAGACAGACAGTCGCGGCGGAGGATTTTTTTATAATATGTAAGGATAAAATACTTAACCAGTAATAAATCCAAATATTTGTATTTATTCTTTTTTTTTACATTTAAAATTGTGCAGTCGTTTTGTGTCACAGAACATAATTTAATATAAGTACAGAACAAATTAATTGATAGTTGAGTAGTGAGGTGACAGACAGAGTTACTTTCACATATTTTATACTCGTAATATTAGTAAGTATGGAATATGGATAATTTTTTTCATATTTTTCTATAATAAAAGCTCTAACATAACAAACAATAAATATTCAGAAATGTGCATTAGTGAAATATTCTCAAGATTTCAATAATATATTACAGTTAGTTTAGAAATGATATAGAGTTACCTATGTAATTCAATTATTTAAACGGTTTTGATTTCAAACAACGCCACCTAACTTAAAAACTATAACAACCACAGAAACACTCTTAAATAAGGGCCAAGATCTGCAAGATATAGTTTAGGAACAATATCTTGGAGATCGATAAATCTTACACGATTCTCTTGGGGGTTTGGCTTCTTTACATCATATACGAGTTTCAAACTTAATATCGCTGCTTAAAAACTAAAGGGGCACAAATCAAAATTACACTTTTTACAGGAGAGCTAATCGAAAAATATTAAATTATTTTTTTGTCTATTTTTTTCTTATTAGATTTAAATATCAAATATATATGCATATTATACATGGTTACAAGCGTATTTTTAAGTAGCATTAAATGTTTTAATTACTTTTATAATAAACTGAACACTAGAGGAGATATAAGCATATACAAGTTGCTTTTGAATATATAAAAAAAATTATCAAAATATACTAAATATGGAATAAAAAAAACCATAAGTCTTTTTGCAACATACAATATGAAGGATTTTTGGATTTTTTTTGTTTTATGGCCCTTTAGTTTTTAAGCAGCGATATATTGATAAACACCCGATTGCGGTTGCAAAAACGAAATGTAGAATTTTCATTTTCATTTGCCATCAATCGCTTAATTAACAATGTTAGCACTTTTTCATCCAGGACCTTTTTTACAGAGGACGTTATGATGAACAAATTTTATTTGAAACTTTTTTGGATAGGACGCGTTTCAAAAGAATTTTTAAATATAAAAAAATATCATTTTTTTAAAATTTTCAATAATTTTTTATTACTAAAATATACCACGGAAATGTCCCAAAAAAATCAGGACTATATTCTTGTAGGTGCAAACAACCTATAAAAAAATTGACCAGAGGGTGGGCCTCTTGAATGGAACTTCGTACAAAATCACCTTAAGGTGACTTTTAATCTCTTACTGAGATTATATTATATTTCAATATATTTATTTTAATTTTGTAATAAATAAAAAGCCATTTTTTCTTGTCTTGACATTTTTTTATTTTTATCAATTTTTATAGTGTTTTTCATAGACAACAAAGTTGACATACTACACACAGTTCATAATAAGTTTTTATATAGATAAAATTTAATGTTTCTAACAGTGACTGGAATATAAGCACAAAATGTTGTAAGAAACTTGAAAGTATAAATTATGTATTGAGTATAACTTGAAGGTATGTATATTTTGGATGAAAAGTAATTAATTTATAATACCTATATACCTTATTCATTTAAACGAGCTTATAGGGAGATGGAGCGTTGGGCTGTGATTTGTGGAGATAACAGACAATGTGAGTGTACACAGTACATGCAGTGCCGTAAATAGGGCAGTGCCACCGGTGCCCAGGCACAGGGCGTAGACCCTGGGGGGCGCAAGAATGGACAGACCAGGCAGGACTATTATTTTTTCGGTTTGCTCCTGATAAGTTCCCACTGCGCCCCTATAGTGCTCGATTCCAACACATACGTACCTACATGCCAGTATCATCAAAAACGTCTATTAAATTAGACAAAACATCGAGCTAATTTTTTTGGCAGACACAGTAGGTGGTATAATAGGCGAAGTGTCCACTTAACATCAGATGGCTCGTCTGCTTGTTTGCCCACACCTACATCAGTTCTTTAAAAAAATAGATTTTTCTTCCAAAATATTAGATAATTGGTCCACCAACACCAAGTTCCTTTGTGCTTTATTTTATCACCCTGAATAAAATAAAGTAGGCCTATACATTGCTCCAGGTTACCTATAATATCTAAAAAAAAAAAACAAGGGCGCAGTTATAGAAGCTCGCACAGGGCGCAAAAAAGGCTATTTACGGCACTGAGTACATGTACTTTTTTGTCTGTTCGTAGAACTCTCACTGTTCAGACGCTCTCACTGTTATTATACTGCGTTTTTTTTTTTAATTTTAATTCGTATTATTGTTATTTTAAGGTTTGAATTTCGTTTGACTAACGTTTTTAAAGTATATTTTTCATTTTACGATTATATCAGAAACCAAAATGTCTATTATTTTAATTAATAAATAATTCACAACTTAATAGCTAGAATAGTTTGTACAAAATAATAAAAAGTGTAGGGTTGTGGGTAAGTACGTATGTGAGGGTATTACTATAATATTTTATTATAGTTTTACAAAGCTAAAAGTAGCGTAGAATGAACGTTCACCTATTATTGTATACGCCCACTCAAGATTTGCTGTCCTTGTCTTTTGTATGGAATTGAGTGAAAGAGAAAGCGCTATATTAGATCGTTTCAGTGAATAAATATTAGGTACATACAAAAATAAAATAAAAATTGTACGTCATAATTTACGACAGAGTGTGCATAGGACTGTTATGTATGTATATTTTATCTATCATATTGCAATCACATTGTCATATAAATAGAGTTATATTATTATTATTATTATTCTATCTTAAGTTTCTCTCCACTGTAAGGCCACATAGCTAGAAAAGGTGTTACACACAAAAAGAGAGCCGGCTTCAGAAACGCTATGACGAAATGTGATATATAATATTTCAACACTGAATTTGTATCTATGTTATGTTTGATTTTGTCGATCGCATACAATAATACTCCGGTGAGGAAGGACGATATTAGTAAGGATCTATTTTTCGTGTAATGGCGGTACCTGAAAAAAGAAAAAGAAAAATAAATAAATAAATACCTTCACACATTCCACACATCACCATCTAGTTCCACACTAAGCATCATCTAGTTCCACATTAAGCACCATCTAGTTCCACACTAAGCATCATCCAGTTCCACACTAAGCACCATCTAGTTCCACACTAAGCACCATCTAATTCCACACTAAGCACTATCCAGTTCCACACTAAGCACTATCTATTCCACACTAAGCAACTATAAACTAAGCACCATCTAGTTCCACACTAAGCATTATCTAGTTCCACACTAAGCACCATTTTATTCCACACTAAGCACTATCTAGTTCCACACTAAGCACCATCCAGTTCCACACTAAGCACTATCTAGTTCCACACTAAGCACCATTTAGTTCCAAACTAAGCACTATCTTGTTCCACACTAAGCAACTAATGCTTGTATTATGGATACCAGACAGTTGATACGCTATATAGATTACTTTTTTTGTTGTAAATACATGATATTATAAATAAAAAACATCCATGACTCGGGTACAAAGGTTAAATGTTAATACATAAAAACATTTGCCCGTAGCGGGATTCGAACCCGCGACCGTTTGGTTAACAGCTAGGGTCACTAGCCACTAGCTAGACCAAACGTGTCGTGTGATATGTAGTACATAGTATTAAGGAAATACATACTCGGCAACGGTTGGAGTGACGAAGACCGCCCAACCGAACAGTGCTCCAGTGAACTGCACCAGAGCGAACATTGGAGTAGTCGTCACGTGAATGTTGTCCGGACTTTCGCACCAACGGAACGCCTGGTCGCACAGGGGACACAATCAACCGATCCGGTCCACTTTAATCACTTTCTAACTTGTCCGTTTTTAAAGTAGTCCACTTCCTAACTTGTCTAACTACTACTACTACTAACTAACAACTTAGAACTCGTTTACTTTCTAACTTGTTAATTTCTCGTCCATTTAATCCCTATAATGATCTCTACTAAAGTAGGTACCTATAATATTAGTTTCTTCCTATTTCATATCGAACTACGTTTTGGACGAAACATGTATTGGACAAAACACCCAAATTAGGAACGGAATCTTTGGGAAGTGGACGAATTAAGATTTGACTCTTTAGTAAATGCACTAATGACGATTTAATTGAAAATTTCGAAAAAGAGACGTAGTAGACGAATTAGGAAGTGGACAACTTTGGAAGCGGACAAGTTAGGAAGTGGACAATATTGGAAACTTACAACCTAGGAAGTGGACAATATTAGAAACTAACAACCTAGGAAGTGGACAATATTGGAAACTAACAACCTAGGAAGTGGACATCTTTGGAAACGGACAAGTTAGGAAGTGGACAACTTTGGAAGCGCACAAGCTAGGAAGTGGACAACTTTGGAAACATACAAGTTAGGAAGTGGACAAGTTAGGAAGCGGACAAGTTAGGAAGTGGACAACTTTGGAAGTGGACAACATTGGAAACGGACAAGTTAGGAAGTGGACAACTTTGGAAACGGACAAGTGGTCAAAGTCGACCGGATGTGGAATCAATAACTCCTTAAGCTACGAAATCCCTTCTTACCATCAAGCCTGCCTGTATCGACGACCGTTTATTTAAAAAAAAAAGAACTGTACCCCTCAACCACGACGGCCACTTACCATCTTCACCGTCCACATTGGATCCCATCCGCCAATCTTGAGACTGTAATACGTGAGAAGACTAATGGCGACGGTGACTTTCGCTGAGAATATGTGCCACAGTCTTGACCTGGTCGTGTTCGCGTTGACGCCGTACTTCCAGATGTAAGGGTCCGACACATATATGCAGAGAGCTGGAGACAGGAATGAGCCTGGAATTCAAATGGTCAAATGGTCTTATCAAACTTATTATAAAACAAAGTCCTCCGCCGCGTCTGTCTGTCTGTCTGTTCGCGATAAACTCAAAAACTACTGCACCGATTTTCACGCTGTTTTCACCAATGGATAGAGCTGGTTCTCGAGGAAGGTTTTAGTATATAATTTACAAAGATACGCGGGCGAAGTCGCGCGCGACCAGCTAGTGAGGTAATATAAAAGTGTTGTGTTCGTTTGTGTATCTCTCAATAACAGTCGATATACAACAGAGATTATTATTATTATTATTTTTTTGTAAATACATACATACGTATTATAAATACAAAACATCCACGACTCAGGTACAAATTTTAATGTAAATAAATGTTAACACATAAACATTTGCCCCTATAGCGGGATTCGAACCAGCGAACGTTTGGTTAACAGCTAGGGTTACTAGCCACTGGACCAAACGTGTCGTCACTTTGGTGAAATAAAAAAGCATGTACTTTACACACGAACCGATAATTGCTCCGATGACACACTGATGGGGGAAATGTGCACCGACGTACACACGGGCGAGCATCACCGAGAATAGAACCGAGAAAAACATAGGGTAAGCTATGTACTTCCACCACCACACGTAACATTTTCTGAAAACACGAAAACGGAAACGAAGTCTCATACAGGGTGTCCCAAAACTATGCGACACGAAGGGACAAAGTACCTTAAATATCGTAGATAGGATATTTTGTTGTAAGAAGATTTTGTGTTATTTTTAAAAGTTAGTAATACTGCATTTAAAGATTTTCTAAAAATTACGTCGTATACTATACCTACTTGAAATTTGAATCAAAAATTTTACGTTATTCCTTTCTTTTAATATACTATGTTACTTAAGAAGAATTATTATTTTTTGTCCATTCTTTCGATTGGCATCATAAAGATACGGGTGTTTTTTTTTTTCCATATTTTAAGTCGGTTCGATTCCCGGATAAAGCGAGTAATTTTTAGAAAATCTTTAAATGCAGTATTACTAACTTTTAAAAGTAACATAAAGTCTTCTTTCAGCAAAATATCCTATCTACGATATTTAAGATACTTTCCCTTCATGTCGCATATAGTCTTGGGACACCCAGTATATATATATATATATATATATATATATATATATATATATATATATATATATATATATATATATATATATAAATAAAATAAGCCTTTATTACTGTAAATACAATGCGGTTATTATTATATTAGACATTCAACGATCGGTTTTACAGCTTGTCCCTCGACAAAGGCCTCCCCCAAAGACTTCCACGTATCTCTCTCTCTTGCAATTGTCATCCATTTTGGACCGGCTATTCCCTTGAAGTCATCTTCCCAACGTTTCACTTGTCGGCCTTTACATCTTTTGCCATCCCTGGGGTACCATTCTGTTATTGTTCTAGACCATTTCTCTGTTTTCTCTCTTAGCATATGTCCTGCCCATTTCCATTTGAGTGTTTTGTATACTTTGTTCACATCTTTAAATTTAGTTTCATTTTTTATTTTGTTTAATCTTATTTTATCCTTTCTTCTCACTCCAATCACACTTCTCTCTATTCCATTTTGGCATACGGTTATTTTATTAGTTAGTTTCTCAGATAATGCCCATGTTTGACAGCCGTATGTTAAACATGGCAAAATGCACATGTTATACACTTTTCTTTTATCTTTCATTGGCATGTCTTTGTTTTTCATAACTTCGCTAAGAGACCAAAATCTTTTCCACGTGTTGGCAATTCTTCTGTCAATTTCTTTATTCATAGTATCCCGTGTGGTTATTAACTGTCCCAGGTATACGTACTCATCCACGTATTCTATTTTCTTCATATTTACAATGATGTCGTATGTCTGTGAAGCATTAGTCATGATTTTGGTTTTTGTTATGTTCATTGTAAGGCCCGCTTTTATGCTTTGATCCGATAGTTCTTGTAGCATTTTCTCGAGATTTTTTGGACATTCTGAGAATAGAATTAGATCGTCGGCAAAGCGCAAGTGATTTAGGTTTTCACCGTTTATGTTGAGTCCTTTCTTATTCCAGTCTAGGTTTTTGAATATCATCTCTAGAGCCGCCGAGAACAGTTTGGGTGAGATTGGGTCGCCCTGCCGGACGCCTCTTTCTATGGGAAACTCCTCTCCCGTTGCTTCTAGCCTGATTTGGGCTGTGCTTCTAGAGTAGATATTCTTAAGTATTCGTATGTACTTTCCATGTATACCTTGAAAACGCAGCGCTTCCCAGATGTATTCATGTTCTAAGGAATCGAAGGCCTTGTTATAATCTACAAAGCCCAGATAGTAACTTTTATTGTATTCTTTGTATTTCTGTACAACTTGTCTTAGAACATGTATATGATCTATTGTTGAGTATTTACTGCGGAACCCTGCTTGCTCTTTCGGTTGATTGTAGTCAAGTATAGATGTGATTCTTTGCAAAATTATTTTAGAAAATACTTTATAGATATTCGACATTAAACTGATTGGTCGATAATTCGCTATTTCTCCCCTATCTCCTTTTTTATGTAATAGTATTATAGTTGATTTGGTCCAATCTGTAGGAATATTTTCAGTCTCTATAATTTCATTGAATATATCTGTTAGTGTAGGAGCAATGATCGGTAGAGTAGCTTTTAGTATTTCGTTCGTTATTTGATCGGTTCCAGGAGTCTTGTCTCTTTTTTGTGTATTGATTGCTTTTATTATTTCTTCCTTTAATATTTTTGGTGTCGGTTCAAAGTCTGTTATGTTTGTTTCAGTTATCCTTTCTATTTGATTTTTACTTTGGTATAAGTTTCGGTAATAGTCTGTAGCTGTTTTTAGTATTTCTGGTCTTTTATTTGTATAATTTCCATCTTTAGTTTTCACCTTTAGCATCCAATCTTTTTTAGAGTTCAATTCTTTAATAGCCTTTTTTGTTCCCCCAGTTTTCTCGATATGTTTTTTTAATGTATTTTGCCTTCTTACTTTCTTATCTTTTCTTATATTTTCATTTATCTTCTTACTAATTTCTGCTATTTTACAGCGGTTTATTTTATTTTCTTTCCTTTGTATTATTTCTTTTCTCTCCTGTAGCAGTTGTTTTGTCTCATCGGAAACGATGTTTTTGCTTCTTGAATTTACTTTCTTGGCTCCTTTCTGTAACATGTTTATAAATTTTTCATACTTGGTCTGAGTTGGTACGTTGTTGTCTTTTTCTACTATTTCTTTTAAACTAGTCGTAAGTTGGTCACTATTACGGGCATATACAAAGGAAGAGCTATCATTGTGGAACATCCTTTTTCTCTTTATGGGCTTGCTTGTCAGTCTAGCACGAACCATTTTGTGATCAGAATAAAAGTTTAAATTATGTATGATTGAGATATCCTGAATAATTTTGGCATTATTAGTCATAATGAAATCAATTTCGTTTTTATGTATTCCGTTCGGAGAAATCCAGGTCCACATTTTTGATTTATTTTTCTTGTAGAAACTATTGACAATCCTGAGTTTGTTTTCTAAAGCCAAGTGTACTAATCTATCTCCATTTTTGCTTCTTTTACCGTGTCCATATTTACCTACTATGTATTCTTCTCCATTATTTTTACAAGTTCCCACTTGGCCGTTAAAATCACCCATTAGAATAATATTTTTGTGTGAATTTGTAATAGTTGCTCTCAAATCTTCATAAAAAGTTTCAATTTTTACTATATCTTCTCTCTTATCCGATTCCGTTGGTGAGTAGGCTTGAATAATGGACCATTTTTCGTTTCTATTTAATGGTAAAGTTATATTCAACACTGTTATTCTTTCAGATATCCCTTTGATTTCTTCGATTCTATGTGCAAGTTTCTTTTTAATTAAGAAGCCTACACCATACAATCCTGGTGTCTCTCCTTTGTAATGCAGGATGTAGTCCCCGTAGTCTTCTATTCCCTCTCCATATCTTCTCATTTCACTAATTCCTATTATGTCCCATTTTATTTCTGCTAAGGCTAGTTCGAGTTCAATTAGTTTTTCATTAGTTCGTAACGATCTTGTATTAAAAGTAGCTATGTATATATCCGAGGCGTGCTTGCCTGTCTTTGGAGGGTTGTGGTCTTTTTCCCCCACGAGGACCAGTCGGCTTGGGGGAGAATATTTTGTTTCTGTTGTGTTAATGTTATGCTTAGTTTTTTGTTGTTGATTCCGATCGCTGTTGTCTAATTGTTATTGTTCCTTTGTGGCTGGGTTTCCAGAGTAAGATGAAGATCGACCTCTCATCATATCAAATGCGTTAATTCTTTTGTTTGTTGATAGTTTTATAATTTGTTGTTTCCTTGGTTGCGAATCTATTTGTGGGGAGGTAGATATCTCTCTTTTCCTTTTATCCTTAATATTAGTGTTTTCCTTGACAATGAGTTGATCATATTTTATGTATGCAAAATTTCCTTTTTTCCTTTCTTCCAAAAGCTGGGGTTGGAGGGACTTCCTTTTATCTAAAGTTTCCTTTGAGTAGTCTTCGGTTATAAATATCTCTTTTAGTTTCTTTTTATTCTTCATGATTTCGTTCTTTTTCCACCAGTTAACTAAGGAAAGGAGTGTAGGCCTCGGTTTCCCATTTTTATTTGTGTTTCCAATACGGTATATTTTATTCACTTCGCAGTCATCTACATTTACCTCTAATTCTTGCAAAAAGCATTTCTCAACATTTTTAAGTAGCTCTAATGTAGACTTTTCCTCCTCCTTCAGCCCATGAATTATTATATTATTGGATTTTTTAGCTCTTTCCAGAAATTCCACCTTTTTTTCTAAGTTTTCCACTTTAATTTGCAACTTTTTGTTTTCTTCTACAACATATTTTAATTTTTCGTCTATTTTTTCCATAATTGTATTAGTTGATTCTGATATTAGCTTTTGCATTTCCGTTTTCATTTTATCGAATAAAAGTTGAAATTGATCTTCCATATTTGCGTGTAACGGAACGTGTGAATTAAATGAGGAGTTTCAATTTTTATTGTTGGCAACACTTAAGTCAATCAGACAATTCATGTGACGTACGTATTGACGGTCTTCTATGATATTGATGGTTGTCTGTGATTTAATTAATGTAAGTAGGTATCAACTTTCCTTCTTACCCTCAATTTGTTCGTCAGTATTATGACTTCTAAATCGTCGTAAAATCCAACAATATGCACTATTTACTATTAATAACATTCAATTTTCACTTTGTTTTTGTTCGGCCGTGATACAATTGTGAAACTGTGGCGTTTTACTATTTATTTGTATTTATTTTTGCGGAGCGTCGGCACTATGATGTTTACAAATTGACAACCGGAACCGGATATATATATATATATATATATATATATATATATATATATATATATATATATATATATATGCTTTAAATGTTGTTTCTCTTTCAGGTAAGCTTAGTATTTAGTACGGTGAAATTATATAAAACAGAAAATGTAAAATTACTTTATTTAATAAAAAAATATAATTCCTCTTTCAGAGCAACGCATTTCTACAGCCTATAATACAAGATAATACTTATTACATTTTTATAAAATAACTCTTTTTAACAAAAAACAAAAAACTGACTTCAAACCGTTTTCTGAACTGGACTAAATTGAAATGGGATCACACGGGAACCACCAACTTTCAAATATAAAAAGAATCATCAAAATTGTTTCACCCAGTCGAAAGTTCTGAGGTAACAAATTTAAAAAAAGAAATACAGTCGAATTGAGAACGTCCACCTTTTTGGAAGTCGGTTAATAAAAATTACCTATCATTCATAATATGCGATATCCACATGATGGCGAGCATCAGTGTCATGGCAGTGGTGAGAGAATGACCGGACGGGTTCCCGGGACCAGTTTCACATGTTTGCGGATATTGAAGGATGTGCGGACGATCGTTCGTATCATAGAACGAGGTCTCCCTTATCCACCAGTAGGGACGGTCTTCTAGGAGCCACCTGGAAGTGTCCAAAGACAATAATTTCTTTAATAACAATAAAATTACAAATGTGAATCGCTGAAAATTGTTGTTTATAACATTTTTAACACCTGAATGCAATTACTAGCAGACTCTGCAAACGTTGTTTTACCAAAAAAATAAATAAATTGGATAATAAAAAATAGTTTATGACCTATCAGAATATATAAACACAAAAAAATTCATAAAAATCTGTCAAGCCGTTTTGGATGAGTGTGTTTACAAACACTGTAACACGAGAATATACTGATACATATAGTGGTTAGGGAGCCCACGATGCTAAATGTGTATTCACTCGAGCGTCGTGGGGACCTATTGGACTTTGAAGATTGGATGGTATGAAGAAAAAAAGGTTATATGAAGTTTTTCATTTCAGCGGTGGGGTGAGCGTCTACAGGCGTTCAAAATTTTGTAGGCGCTGTATTTTAAAAAATCCTCCATATAATCAGCACGAGCTAAGAATCAGCACGATCAGGCATTTAGGCCGAACCGTCTGTATGAAAATCTGACGCGCTCGAGTATTACAAAATGAGAATTACAAAAATATTTTTTGCATTTTCAAAAAGCTGCCACGAGCTTGCGTTACATCCGAATCGTCATTTTAAATGGGAGCTTAGTTTAGGTTCACTTAACATCCCCTCTGAAACCCCACCAACCAAACCGTCAGATTAATATATATCCGTTATCGGAGACACGTGGGGTATATAAATTGGCATTATCTGACGCGCTCGAGTAAATCCAAAAAATCCCCTCTTGGGCTCCCCTTCCATAGATCAAGGCTGTCCAAAGCACGGCCCGCGGTCTATTTTTGTGCGGCCCGCAACGTTTTTTTTACATACCTATCACAAATACTAAAATATTTAAATAAATATATTTGGTAAGTTATTTCATTTTTGTAGTATCTTAAATGAATGAAAAATCTCAAAAGGTCTTGACTGCCAGTGACACATAAGTCACTCACACATGCACTGCATCTAGTAATAATAACTAATATTAATGTTGATATAGATAGAGTTATACAAGATAAAATAATTACATTAAGCGCCTGTTTCACAAACGTCAAGTAGGCCAAATTCTCATTTAAAGTCACCGGTAACCGAGGATAATGGAGCTGATATACCTTTGTTTGTACGGTAAACGTCCCAAACATTAAATAGAAAATAATAATAATAAATTCGGCTATCGAATGATGCAGTAAACCGAGTGCATAATTCAATATAACAGAAAATGATTTCTAAAAGTAACTAATCAACACTTTACTCGTAGTTTGTGAAAGAGGCCCTAAATATTACAATGGTAACTATTCATGTATATATTTTTTAAAATTTTAAGTAGTTGTGTCTGCGGCCCTGCAATCCATTTAGTAATTCTAATTGGCCCGGGGTCGTATCCGGTTTGGACAGCCCTGCATATAGATTACTAGCTGACGCCCGCGACTTCGTCCGCGTTGAAAAAGAAAAAGTAGCCTATCCTGTGTCCTGTACGTCTAAATGTTTATCTACCAAGTTTCATGAAAATCAGTTAATTCGTTTAAGTTATGGAGGAACATACATACTTACATACATACATACATACATACAGAAAAAAATTGTAAAAATGGTCAATTTAGTTTCAGTATCATGTATAGAACCTATAAACATGATATCTCTGAAAACAAAGTAACTTACTCCATGACCAACCCTTACAGATTTATTATTAGTATTGATAATAAACATTGTAAATTCAAAGGTACTTACCATTTAGTGACCACACTAACCCAACCTCCAAATGCCATACATAGCAACAGCTGTGCAGCGAATACCGAATCGAGGACTGAGACTAAAGGGAATAATATGTTCATCACATTATTGGGATTCGCCAATTCGTTTACTGTTACGAAGTAATCTTCTGAATCCTGAAACCTAAGAAATCAAATTTTCAGCCATACATTATTTTTTGTTGGATATTATTTCCATACTCATCATTCATCATCTCAGCCGCAGGACGTCCACTGCTGGACATAGGCCCCCCCAAAATTTTCCAATTTGACCGGTCAGAAGCAGCCTGGATCCACCGTTGACCTGCGGCCTTTATTAGGTCGTCTGTCCACCTTGTGGGTGGACGTCCTGCGCTGCGCTTGCTGGTCCGTGGCCTCCACTCGAGAACCTTCCGGCCCCAGCGGCCGTCGGCTCTCCGTACTATATGCCCTGCTCACTGCCACTTCAACTTACTGATCCGCTGGCTTATGTCGGTAACTTTCGTACGTCTACGGATCTCCTCATTTCTGATTCGATCTTGTAGTGTAACCCCGAGCATAGCCCTTTCCATAGCTCGTTGAGCGACTTTGAGCTTCCTTACGAGGCCCATAGTAAGACACCACGTTTCACTCATCATTACCTACTAGTATATTATGTAACACTAGCATTTTCCTTACAAAATAAGGTATATAAGGTCCTATGTCTTTATCTGAAACCCAGACTACCTGTATGCAAAATTTCACTGTGATCAGTAGAGCAGTTTAGAGTCATCTTCCTTACATATTGTAAAACAGTCCTCCGCCGTGTCTGTCTGTCTGTTCGTGATAAACTCAAAAACTACTGCACCGATTTTCATGCTGTTTTCACCAATAAATAGAGTGGTTCTCGAGGAAGGTTTTAGTATACAATTTACAAAAGTTATGCGGGCGAAGTCGCGGGCAGCAGTTAGTAATATAAAAAAGGCGATTAGTAATATAAAAAAGGCAATGTGTGGTGTATGTGTATGTTCTCTATGGACTCCAAAACTGCTGAACCGATTTTGATGAAACTTTCAGACAATCTTCAGATTAGTTCAGACGGTAATCCTGTGAAGTTTGGTAGAGATCGGACACGGGCGAAGCCGGGAAGCGGGTCGCTAGTCAATTTATATAATTGTTAAGTAGATAACAAAACTGTGTATATGCTTATAATATAAATACTAAAAAATATTATGACAAAGTCGTAAAAATTATACAATTGTACGATTAATTACTCTTTCGAAAATTTTAATTACCATTAATTTTAAAAATGTATGTATTTATTTACCAATATTGAACGAATTCTATGCATGACACGCCAACCGCGAACAACTGGTCCATTTTGGAGAGGTATAGTTAGTTAAAGTTATTCAAAATGTTTCTAACATTCTGAATAATAAATCATTTTCTATAGAAAATATCATTATTTACAACGAAATTTTGCGGTAGCGATTATTGCATACTACAAATTCAAAACAAATGTTATGTCAATTTTGAATTTTGACACGACACATAGAACAATTTTGACAGATGACACTGACATGATTGATATTTAAAGTACAGACTATAATTTAATATTTTTATATTAATATTTAGTTTTAATATTGATTATTACACTAATATGCGCTTCTCTTTATAAAAAAAATAATACATATAAAATTTAAATTGTTTCTCATGACAATAATTTTATAAGATTTCAGGAGTTTTGTTAATTACCTACGTGAAAAGAAAATATATTATTGGGTGAAAAGGCGGACACATGTTAGTGAACAAATTGGGTGAAAGTTTTGTTAGAAAAATCAGGCAAACTGCGATACAATATACTGCGATACAATATTTACTGCTAATTGCTACGAACGAAATAATATTGGAGACTTAACAAGTTATGTAGCGACATCTGCCGGTAGAAAGCAAAAATACAATACAAGTATTCGTATTTTACGTTTACTACACAAAAGATAGCGCCAGGTCTCAGAATTAGGAATAGTTACCTGTCGGCCGGTGTTCTAAAGATGGTTCTAGTTCTGTAACATTTCTTATATATCTTACCTATCTATTGTATTGTATATATTGTATATTGTATTGTAAATTGTATTGTAATTTCTTAGAAAACACAATTAATTTTAATGTATGAAGTGAAATGAGGCAACGATTTTCTATTTAATTGGTATTTATTGTATCACACAAAACGACGACATTTTTTCTTGTATTTATATTCGAACTGTTACTGACATGACGAGTACTGATGAATAATAAATGTAATAGGTACCATAGAGGTCGACTTACACAAAACCTCAACACTCCCCCTCAAGATTAACTTACGAGTATCTTAATTAATCTTGTATTACTATACAATTTACAAAAACACATTATAACATACTTATATTATTACATTATTATATTATATCATTATATTACATTATACTATAGGTAGAAGATAAAACAAAACATTAACTATATCTAATCTTGGTATATTACAATAAAATCTTAAGTTTGCTAAGGAAATAATTGTGTTTAATAACTCCTAAAGATTTCGTAAAAATATCTGCAATGTTTTCGTTAGTAGACACATATGAAATTAAAAATATTTTCTTTGTAAAATAGTTTTTAATGAAATGATATTTAATGTCGATGTGTTTGGTTCTTTTACTATTTTCGTTACACTCAATCATCTTGATAGCACTTTGATTATCTACAAGTAAATACGATTTTATATCACTACATCCAAAATTACACAATATACCTTTTAAATATACAAGCTCTGAAGTAGCCATGGCTGCTGCCATGTACTCCGCCTCTGCTGAAGATAAAGCTACGGTCTGCTGCTTCTTTGTAAACCATGATACTAAATTACCATTATGAAAAATACAACAACCACTCACGCTTTTCCTGTTCTCCTTATCGCTTGCCCAGTCTGCGTCGGTGTAGCACAATAACTGTTTTTCCGAAGATTTTGTATATGTTAAACACTTATTCGAAGTAATTTTCAGATATCTTAGAACTCGTTTAGCTGATGTCCACAATGTCTTTGTTGGTTTGTCTAAATACCTGCTCAAGTAAGATATCGCAAATGTTATGTCTGGTCGCGATATTGTTGCAATATATATAAGACATCCAATTATCTCTCGATAAGGTACATCATCTATTATTTCTTCTTCTGTTATTGGTGTTGCTTGTTCCATAGGTGTTTGTGCTCCGTTACTATTCTCCATACCAAATTTCTGTAAAACTTTTTCTATCATTTTCGTTTGACTAATCTTTAGTGTTTCATCTTCTCTTTTTATTTCCATACCTAAATATTCCTTAATATCACCCAAATCTCTTACTTTAAATTCATCTTTCAGTTTTGAAATTGTTTTTGATATTTCGGTTTGTTTTCCTGTTACTATTATATCATCAACCCAAATAAGTAACCATACGTTTGCTTTGGAATACAAACAAAAATCATACTTTGATTGTTCAAATCCTTGTGTTATGATATAGTTGTGGAATCTTTCGTTCCAACACTTTGGTGCTTCTCTCAGTCCATATAATGACCTTTGTAGTTTTAAAACTTTACCTTGTGTTACTTTTACTCCTTCTGGTGGTTTTATATATATATCTGATTTGAGATAACCATTTAAAAATGCAGTTTGTACATCTAACTGTTTTATAGGAAAATTTTCTTGTACTGCTTGACTAAACATCATTCTAATCGTCGATACTCTTGCAACTGGTGAATATACATTGTATATGTTATCTGTCTGAAAACCTTTTGCTACTAATCGAGCTTTCTTTCTTCCATCTTGTTTGGTTTTAAATATCCATTTTGTATCGATCGCTCTTTTACCTGTTGGTAATTCAGCTTCTTTCCACGAATTCATTTCTTCTAATGACTCTATTTCATCATTAATTGCTTTCTTCCATTCTGATCCTTTGCCGATAGCTTCTTTATATGTTTTGGGATCGGAGTCGCTTAATAAGCAGAAAGCTATATTTGCATCTTGGAAATCTTCATCTATAATATAATCTTCATATCGTTTTGGCATTCTTATCGTTCTTCGATGTCTTTCTTCTATAGTAACTCTATGTTCAACATCGTCTTGTTCTTGTTCTTCTATTTGTGTGTCGTTTCTGTGACTACTTTCTCCTTGTTCATTAATATTTTTATCTCTTTGTACTTGTTCTTTATCTTTTCCTTGCTTTTCGTCTTTTAATTCCTCTTCCTCTTCATATTCGTATCTATTTGTTTGTTCTTCCTCTTTCGTATCTTTAATATTTTCTTTGTAAATAATATCATTTTCATCAAATCGTACGTCTCGTGATAATACAATTTTGTTCATGTCAGGATCCCATAGACGGTATCCATTTGAAGAATATCCAACCATTCGCATCTCTTTGGATCTAGGACCTAATTTATCTCCTCTCGGCATAGTTACAACCCATGCTTTACTTCCAAATATTCGGAGTCTTGATAAATCATTTCTTCCTCGCAATATAGTTTCAGGCGTTTTGAAATTTATAGCCGCAGATGGACATCTATTTAATTGATATGTCGCACATGCTATAGCTTCACCCCATAACATTCTTGGCAAATTTGTCTCTAATAGCAATGTTCTGGCTCGATCAAACAAAGTTCTATTCATGCGTTCTGATACTCCATTCTGTTGTGGTGAATACGGCTGTGTATATTGAATACTTATGCCTCGTTCTCTGCAAAAAGATTCAAATTTAAAATTTTTAAATTCTCCGCCATTATCGCATCGTATCTTACTTATTTTTGTTCCATATTCGATTTCAAATCTTCTTATATAATTAATTAAATTGACTGTCGCTTCACTTTTGCGTTTGAGAAGATACGTGTGACAAAAATGAGAGTAATCATCTATTACGACTTGATAATATAATTCACCGTTTATTCCAGGTGTACGCATTGGACCTGCTATATCTGTATGTATTAACTCACCTATATATCTTGATCGTGGTCTCTTGACTGGTAGAAATGGTAATCGGGTTGATTTACCCATCATGCACGAACTACATGTTTTTGCACTAAATGGTAAATGCATGTATCGTAGACTTCGGCGATTGAGATGGCCTAACCTTTTATGCCATATATCATCGGAGTTTGAGCTAAAATTTGCACTATAAGACACGTTAAAACATACATCCGCATTCAAAATAAATAATTTACCTACACATGAACCATACACATGATAATATGAATTGCGTTCACATATTTTTACGTAATCTTTGCTAAATATTACATTGTAATTGTTTTGACACATTTTCTTAACTGACATAAGATTGAATGACAGATTTTTGATTATTAAAGCTTCTAAATTTATTTTTATTTTGCCACATGACATTTCAATGCAACCTTTTTTCTCCGTAGTAATAAAATCTCCATTCGCAATATAAATTTTTGTCGGTTCTTCTAATCGGACGATATTTGTCATATATTTTTCGTATTTTTCATTAATGAGGTGTTCGGTACATCCGGAATCAATGACCCATTTTATGCTATATTCGCTGCTGTTGTTCGCATTTTCGTCAACATTTTTAGTTGTAATAAAGCCAAATCTTTTCTCTCTTTCATTTTGGTTTATAGCGATATTACCATAATGACTCCTTGGCCTTGACATGTACTGCTGTCTTGGTGCTCTGTACGCTGACCTTCCTCTGGAACTTCCTCTGCCGTGCCATGAGTTCGTCCGGCAGTCTTTCGCGAGATGTCCTGGTTTATTGCATTTGAAGCAAGTTATAAACGCAGTTTCTTGGGTTTCAGCTGTATTTCTAATTTTATCGTTTATTTTGAGTTCTTCGTCCAATAGTCTTGCTCTTACAAAATCTAGTTTGATGGTGGCTGACATTAAATCCGTGTTACACTCGATAGCTGTAATCACTGTATCATATTTTGATTGCAATCCCGTTAATAGATAAGCTATTTTGTCCCGATCTGTTAAATTATCATCTGCACATTCCAGTTCTTTTACAATATTGTCAAATTTTTCGAAATAGTCCTCTAATTTTTCGTTTTCTGATTGTTTTAAATTAATTAATTTTCGTCTTAGATGTATAATGGAAATTATACTTTTCCTCTGAAATAAATCCTTTAAAATTCTTATCATTTCCATGGCTGTTTCGCATGTTTTGATTGTGTTTATGTATTTATCTGGTAAACATTGCACGACGATATTTTTTGCTTTCGCGTTATCTTTTTTAAATTTTTCTGTATCTTTTTCTTTGTCATCTTTTAATATATATAATATTCCTTTTTCTTCTAAAATACATTCTACGCGAAAAATCCAGTTGTTGAAATTTTCCGCTTTTAATTGTGGAAAATTTTGCGAATTCGTAGCCATTTTTTCTTTCTTTATTTTCGTATTTTCACTTTTATTTTATGATAAAGGAAGAATCTTATTTTATATTTTATTTACACTTCACTTCATTTTCCATTATTTGCCCATAACCTTTTAATGTATGAAGTGAAATGAGGCAACGATTTTCTATTTAATTGGTATTTATTGTATCACACAAAACGACGACATTTTTTCTTGTATTTATATTCGAACTGTTACTGACATGACGAGTACTGATGAATAATAAATGTAATAGGTACCATAGAGGTCGACTTACACAAAACCTCAACATACAGGAGTTACGTAGAATCTCATTCTACGGAAATGGTATTAAATATTTATTTTAATACCTAAATAATACTATGATAATACTAAAAACTCTGTATGCACGAAAAATATATTTCCCATTTCTCTGACTTCGTACCCACTGGTAAAATATCTAAAATTAAAAATGGGGCATACCTACAGGTTCAAATTCAGAAGTTTCTACATTGGAAACTGCCTTCCTTCCCTCCCTCCCCCTTGCCTCCCCTACCCTCTAATGTTCAGCCAATGTTCGGCAGCCAGATTATATTTTAATACAATATTTCTACGTGATCATATGCCGTTTACGAGTCGCTTACGGCGCACAGACGATACTACTATACAGAAGATATATCCTGTGATTTGTAATATAAAAACTTGTAGCTTCATTGATAAACATCTATCTACTTACCTATATCTATTTTTAGTCAATTGGTTTGGTCCAAGTTAAAAGATAGGATAGTTTTTATTTTGAACCCGGGCTAATAAGCCGGGCTCGTGTAGCTACTATTATATAAAGAGAAAGGATTTATATTTTTTATTATTGTTTGTAATGAATAACCGATTTTAAAATTGACCTATAGAAAACATTAGGTAAATTATTAGCCAGTAACATAGGCTATTATAATTTATAAAGTTACGCGGACGAAGCCAAGTGCAACAGCTAGTAGTTAGTTTTCTTTTCAGTCTAATTTATCTACGTTCATTTTTTCATTTTCTCAAATCTACTTACTTAGAATTTTTAAATTTTAAATTTTTAAACCTAGAGAATTTAGAATTTTTAAATCAAAATAGGGACCTACAGAATGTAGAATTATTATGTACAGCATGTAGGTAGAATTAACGCAAAATTTCAAGGTAATCGATAATACTTTTGGAGTTCTTCGATTTTGAATTAACGATTCAAATATACAAATCTTAGACCAACATGATATGATTGGTCAAAGATTTGTTTAGATAGATATCTTAATGGAAATCTTCAGATCAATCTTTATATTTTTGTTACCGTGCGCTTCACAATCACCGGGTTCTTCTGTGCAGAGATTAAATTTTGCTGAAAGCTGCCCCGAGTTTATGTCTACTGTACAGTGGAGAAAAGAGGTTCTATTTGCAAAACTCGTACCTGCTTTCCTGAAATGTGTTCTTACCTTTATACCTACAAATAATTCTAAATGTGTTTCTTTAAAAAAGCGAGTAATGGTAGTAGGTATTACCTACTTTGATGCATCAGGTAATTAACATATCTACGCCAATTAGGTATATTTAAACTTATAATTAAGTTACCTTGATATTTGTTTACCATGTATTTGCATTCTACTTTAATTTAAGATGCTATCGAACGTTTCGCTGACTTTCTTCATAAAGTTTATGTCACTCAAATAAATTTTCTCAGATTTTATGAAGAAACTCAGATAAATCATAATCTTGGAATATTACAGAAAAATAAAAAAATTAAAAACAGTGTGATATACTTAAATATAAGATATAATTTATACCTAATAGCTTTTGCTCGCGACTAGCGACAAGTGGCGCGAATATCTTGCGTTACATTCTATGTCTTCGGTTATTGTAAGTTGAGACAACAAATTCTTCCAAATACAGATCACTAAGTTCCCATGCTCGTACCTACAGCGAGTCCTTAAGGCGTGAAAGAGTAACAAACACACTTTATAATATTAGGATGAGACTACCATAAGCAAATTTGAAAAAATACAGCGTGTCCTTAAGGTGTGAAAGAGTAACAAACACACTTTACATATAGGTAATATTAGGATGAGACTACCATAAGCAAATTTGAAAAAATCGTTTAAAGCGTAGTGTGTTTTAAATGCGAAACTTGTTCGAGCCGGTGTACGTCCGCCATAGAATAATATTCAATTATTAAAACAATAATCCGCCCTCAACGGCCGCCGGGACCTGCGCGGATTATAGAGCGCTTTTCGCCACGCTCAACTCAACGGAGTTAATCTGGCTTGAATATTTATTTAATTTACTCTTTATGTGTTTGTTTCTGACCTGCGTTTATTACTCCACTTTTTTTTTAATCTCGCAATTAGGTACCTATACTGAATTGTGTTTCGGAATCTGTTAAAAACCAAAAGATTGTTGAATCGAATATTGGATTTATTTAGCTAAAATCGTAGATGAAAGCAAATAGGGTCATACAAGCTTAAATTAAAAATGATAAATTAACCTCCGACTTTCTATTAAGCCCAAACATGTTGTAAAAGTGCTGTACTAACTTGCTGAGGAGCTGGGTGTCACGTTACCTTGACGACCCCGTTGGATGAGTGGCAAGGGTGCTTGCCTAACGTCTCAGGGGCCCCGGGTTCGATTCCCGGCGGGGTCAACTTTGGAAATTTTAATATAATTTTAAAAATTGACTGGTCTGGATTTGAAAAGTAGTGGTAGGGCACACTGCGTTTCGCCGTCATTTGGGCAGCCCGTCTGGCGACAGTAACCACCCCCTTACAGAATACCACCGTGAAATAACAGCATTATGTGCTGTTGTGTTTCGGTGAGTGAGTAAGCAATGCCAGAGCCCATTACCCCACCCCGCACTTATCCCTTATCCTTAATCCTTCTATGGTCGGCAGTGCACTTGTAGCACTTATGGCTTGTGTTATAGGCGACGGTAGCCACCTACCATCAAGTGGACCGTCAGCCTGTCTGGCGACCTTAACATAAATAAAGCCTATATATGTCATGGAAATACCGCCGAAGTATAACAGTAGGATACCAAATTTCACATCAATCGAACTAGGAAATAGGCTGATGGTCTTCAAAAGCCTGAACAGATCTTCATAAATTATATCTAAGAACAATCCCGATCATATCAGCTTTAAAACAAAAAAAAATCGGATCTGCTCGGGAACTACTTTCAACAGACAGACATAGATACACATTTCAAACTTTTGCCATTTTTGCGTCGGGGGTCGGAGGTTAAAAGTAAAATATAATACAAATTAAGATTTGTTCATAGACAATCTAAACCGTTTTTTTAAAACTTAAATCCATAATTCCATAGAGTTGTAGCTGTAGCTAATCTTTATACCTACAGCGAATTTATAACGAAAGTCTAATACACTCTTTATAACGAAAATCGAAATCTCAAGAGACTGAGCATTTTTTCGTAATAAAGAGTTTTCGTTACATGGAGGGAAGAAAGAAAACTAACCAAATCAAACTAAAAATAACCAAAAACAAATAATAGGATAGGTAATATACAAGTATAAATAAATGTCAACTTGTTAAATAAAATTAAAAAGTCACGACGACCCAATAAACACTCATCCATGCCACTAAACGTTTTTAACTTTTAAAAAACAAACAAGGATATTGCATTATGCTATTTACGCCTCCCCTTCTTTCGTAGTGAATTTGAAAAAAGAACATTCGAACGCTAATTGTCGGTTTATTGGTTGATACTTTTAACTTTGACATATTAGATGCGTTAAGGGCGGGCTTTGAAGTGTTCAAAAAGGTTTTAAGTGACATTATGTTTTTTTAACGCATTAATATTAGATACATTGAGTCTTTTAGAGTCAACGATATTTACAGTAGATATCTTTTGAAGATGTAATAGGCCTTTTGTATTACCTATCATCACCAGCCTATGTTTTTCCACTGCTGGGTGTGTCCTATCCTAACCTAATAGGGCTCGTCTTCTGTACCTACTTATGTAGGTACTGTTTAAATTGGGCGCCACCGTCGTCACAGCGACTTATTTAGGACCCATTGGCCTAAATTACTTTTATTAGAAAGTAAAAATGGTCAAGTGGGTAATTAAAAATTTACCCATTCGATCCGTCTCTTATTTCATATTCCTCACTGGCCCGAGGAATGTAAAATCATAAAGATAAAGATCTCAGGCGTTATATTATAGACTAGCCCGCGACTCGCCCGCATAACTTTGTAAATTATATACTAAAATCTTACTCGAGAATCACTCTATCCATTGGTGTAAACAGCATGAAAATCGGTGCAGTAGTTTTTGAGTTTATCGCGAACAGACAGACAGACGTGGCGGGGGACTTTGTTTTATAATATGTAAGGATTGGTATTCATTTTTTAACGCGGACGAAGTGGCCGGCACCAACTAGTAGCAAATAATATATATTATATAGTTCAATAATTGTTTATTTCTAAGGTTAAAACATATAAAAACAATTGAATTCAATAAAAATTACTGGCAACACACATAACTCAGAAGTGTCAACAAATCGGTCGGAACCACTTAGAGGCGGATGAATCCGCTGTAATCCCATTTGAACCGGCTAAATCCGGATTAATAGTCTGTCAAATTGCCGCGTGGGGCGTCCTGTGTGCCACCTGCGACTCCCCTTTGTTATGGGTTGACGTTCATATTTTTTTAAAGTAATTCATCGTTTCAATTGACTATCCTAACTGTCTGACATTGTGCTTATTAATTTTTCAATTATTATTTTGTTTTTGAAACACGTGACATCGCAAATACACAATGTGTACTACTTACACATCAGCTGTGCCTACGGCACAGAACTTATTCTGTGTATACTTAATGGTAATAGTAGTATACTATGAAGTACTTAGGTAAATATATCAAAATTTGAGAATTTTAATTAACTTACACATTACCTACAACCTACAACAACAAAGGCCGTGGATGTCAATTTTGGCATAAGTCAAAGTTAATATTTAAAAGTAATTTCAAAAGAAGAAAAAATTCTCTACAAAAGTGCTTTTAAAAAAACAGAGTAGTTACACCTTCGGTCGTGTAAATGTAATATAATGGTTATATATGGTTGCATTGCGACCAACATTTCTAACAATGGTGATCCCAAAAATTTTTATACCACAACTAAACAACTTTCTTTAAAAACAATGAACGCGACAAAAAATCACCCGCAACAGTTGTACAATATTAAAAAAGTAGCATTCTAAAATGTTCACCGCCGTCAGACAAAGAAACGCCAAAGAAAGATAAATATTTTGGCATTTGAATAGGAACCTCTGTGGGTATTTCCAAGCGTGACTGAGTTGTCTATGCTCCGCCGCCATGTTTCCGAGCTATAGAAAATTGCTTTATGACTTCATTTTACAACAAGTTACAGTAGTGTTTTAGGGATCCGCAGGTGAATTTTTAAAAATTTGTCGCTACTTCTCTTACGCGCATACTTTATGTGAACACTGCAACAGGATATCTATTAGGTTTTGATAAGTTTAGAAGAATTAATTCATGTAACTAACATCTTCATTATTTACTTATTGAAAACAGAATAAAAACTTAAATTCTAAAATAGTCTTACGGGTCACGCAAACTCCCTAACTGGAACGATGACGGTTTTGTATGATGCCTGCCTCGTTGGAGGCCTTGATGTATAATAAATAAAATAAATAGTCCATAATACCGCACAACAGTTTGACTGTGGAATCAAACTCATATACATAATATATGTAGGTCATCCAAGTAATATAATTATCTGAGTAATCGAAATTTAATCATATGTAATAATTATAATACATATTCCACCAGTCGTCATAGGCCATAATGTATTGCAGTGTCGAATGATTTACAAGTCATATGCTTGAACTAAAAAGAAGTTTTTACGTCAAAATATGTGCGGAACCCCGCGCGCTTGGACGGTTTTCTCACTTGGCTGCTTTTTTCAACAATGCTTCGAACGTAACATAATTTGTAATTCACCGCAATTTGGGTGCAATAAAAATTGGGTATTTCTTTATAATTACCCAAATAGATTTGACGACATGTTTCTTTTGGCGGCAACTTTTATTATTTTTACTTCAATATTCTCTTTTACTTACAAAGTATTTTCTTTTCAATACAAATACGAGTGATTATTACATACTATATTACTTACCTACAGTTACCTAAAATTTTCAAAACATTATTTTTTTAAATTTATTTATTAAACAAAGAATAAAAACTTAAAATCTAAAACAGCTATTTTATAAAGTAAGCATCCGCTAAGTAAGTAAGTGTTATTTTTCTTATTTTTCAACGCAAACGAAGTCGCGGGAACCAGCTATTAGTTGTGTTATTATTATAAACTAGCTGCTGCCCGCGACTTCGACCGCGTAACTTTGTAAATTATATACTAAAACCTTCCTCGAGAACCACTCTATCCATTGGTGAAAACAGCATGAAAATCGGTGCACTAGTTTTTGAGTTTATCGCGAACAGACAGACAGACGCGGCAGAGGACTGTTTTATAGGTTATGTTTTACGTAGGTAGGTTTAGATATAGACTTGTATAGATATAATAATCTTTACTATTGCTATTGCTTTTGCTGTTGCTATTGCTGTTGCTCTTGCTATTGCTATTGTTATTGCTATTATTATAAATGTGAATGTTACGCTTTCACGCAAAAGCTACCGAACCGTAACCATGAAATTTTGTATAGGTACACATTGTCTGGGACACCAGAAAGGTCAGGGTACCTTTTATCGTTCAACGCGGACGAAGTCGCGGGCACCAGTTAGTAACATTACCTATAAACACAAAATATTTGTATTTTTGTAATGAGTAAATATCTCAAAAACTACTTGATCGATTTTGGAAACTCTTTCACCTATAGAAAGCTACATTATCAGCGAGTAACATTGGGATATCAATACTAATAATAAATCTGTAAGGGTTGGTGATGGAGTAAGTTACTTTGTTTTCAGAGATATCGTGTTTATAGGCTCTACACATGATACTGAAACTAAATTGACCATTTTTTAATTTTTTTTCTGTATGTATGTAAGTATGTATGTTCCTGCATAACTCTTAAACGAATCAACTGATTTTAATGAAACTTGGTAGGTAAACATTTAGACGTACGGGACACAGGATAGGCTACTTTTTTCTTATTCAACGCCGACGAAATCACGTGCCTCAGCTAGTTGTTTATATATAGGTAGACGTACAACACGTAGTGGACGAACCGTAACATTTCACTATCGATATAAAATTCAATGCTGGCAACCCGACCGTCACACGCATAGCCATTTTATCGCAATAAAAAAAGAAAAAAAGGATTGTCTTTTGATACCAATTTTGGATTCAATCTGCGCCCGGTCCGGAGACATGATTTTATTTTCATGAGCGCCGCGGGACGGGACGTGTCGAGGGTTGCAAACGTTAATAATAAATGATTCCTTATATGTAATTTAATTAAATTACGTGTTGATATTATGAACAGAGAGAGCTTAATTGACTAGAATTTTTGTCTGTTTGATTGAGTGTTTGTGCACGCTATTCTCAAAAATGGCTTAAGAGCGGGTATAAAGAGAAATAGCCAATCCTAGATTTGAATTTTATGTAAGTAAACAAAGCCTAATTTAATTTTTTTTTTTTAAATAGATAAATACATTATATATGAAAGTGACGACTGTAACAGAAAACATAATATAATGAAATTTTCTCTATAGAAAAAAATCAACAAATGAGCTCTCATTTCCATCGATTTTAGTTTTATTTTCAAAATGACACACATTATAAAGCTAAAAGTGTATCAGTAATTTCACTTCACATATTATCTAAGGCTGTATGTAACAATTTTTCATTAGACATTGTAGTTTAGGAATAATTAATATTGAATACTTTTGGCACTTATAACATTTGTTATTGAGCGAGTTGCGCTATCTTCCGTCGCATGTTGTGCGTAGTTCTACGTATTTTGTGTCACTGTCATGTGCAAGGGGCCACGCGGGTGAAATTACAAATTTTGTTTGCTTTATACGCACTCTTAACCAGTCCTAAATTATTATGTTAACCAGGCTTAATTATGTTGTAACTAGCTGGCGCAAGCGACTATACTCGAGTAAATACCTAAGTACATAGTACCTATACGTCTGGACCAATAGGTTGAATTTTTTTTAAACTAGCTGTCGCCCACGACTTCGTCCGCGTTGAAAAAGAAAAAAAGTAGCCTATCCTGTGTCCTGTACGTTCTAAATGTTTATCTACCAAGTTTCATGAATATCAGTTAATTCGTTCAAGAGTTATGGACGAACATATACATACATACTACATACAGAAAAAAATTCTAAATATGGTCAATTTAGTTTCAGTATCATGTATAGAGCCCATAAACACGATATCTCTGAAAACAAAGTAAATTACTCCATCACCAACCCTTACAGATTTATTATTAGTATTGATAATATTGGTGTAACCATCCAACGGATTTCCTTTTGATTGTTGTGTTTATTTTGAGTTTTGTACATTTTGCGTTTTTGTCATTATGCTTTTTGTACATAATGCTACTGAGCGAATAAAAGTGCCCGTTGGACCCACTTTTAAGTGCCCGTTTGACCCACTGTGGGTCAGAACAATATTTTATTAAGTTTATTTATTGATTTTTATTGCCTTTTCGACCCGCTATTATTAAGCAATGGAAAACTATAAAATGTACAGTCAGACCAGCATTAATATAAAATTTAAAATATTAAAAGTATTAACCAATGAAACTATAAGAGGAAATTAGCTGTAAACTGGCTGTAAACATAAAAAAAAATTGCGCCCTAACCAAACTTATCCCTCTCTGTCATCCCTTATTCGCAAGTGCCGCTACAATAATACCGGGTGCGCGTTGCCCGGTTTACTTTTTAATCCGGGCCCGCTCGTAAATACCGGTCGGCGACCGGGTATCACGGATATTCCGGGGCAATCATCCCGCAATCTACACTATTTTTCCTCGTGAAAATGTTGCACCGGTCCCCAGGGGCCCGGCAGGGTTACATCCAGATGTATTTATTGGGCTGAAAAGGGTTCGCTATGGGCACTGTTCCTGTGTGTGTGTGTGTGTGTGTAAAACAATACAAGCTAGCCATACGAGTGTGTGCGTCAACTTTTAAAGTGAATACTTCTACGCGTTGGAGATTTTAATGGGATAAAATGATTGAACTCGCGACACTGTCATGTAATGTAATGTAACCGAAACGTCTGCATATTTTCAGATATTAATTTAAAATCATTTAAAAAAGAACAATTTTTGAGGCGGGGGAAAAACCATTGAACTCGATAGAAAATATTAGGTTGCGGTCATTTCGGGTAAAATTGTGTTCGGTCTGAGGTTAGTCCTTGTCTTAACTTAAAAAAAAATTCATTTGGCGTCAAAGTCGCCTACTTAATTATAAAATTACAGCAGATATATTAGAAAAATCGGGGGTTAGTTTATACTTTTTATTACCTATTATAGCTTTGTTTGGTGATGGAATTAATGGTTTACTCATAAATATGTATTCAGGTATCTAGGAAAAATAAAAAAAAACCTAGTACTTAGATTTGAAAATATTTTGAAATAAGCCATATTTTTGGTTCCGGGGCGGGCGGGTTGCAGTAAGTATAAAATATATAAGATAGCTGTTCTCCTCTGTTTTTATGAGTTCTTTTTTTTTACATATTTTAATAATAAATAAAATGTTGTCAGTTATAAAAATTACCGAAATAATTTGAAACTCTATAACCGTGCCATAAACACATACTTAACTATACTTAATGACAAAATTTTATGATTATTAGTGGTATAGATCTTGACATCCCCAAAGAAATGATTCATAATTCCACGTTAACAAAGAGTGTTTCAACGATAACAATGCAAACATTCCCTTTTTTTTCACACTCCCAAACATTATCCTTTGTCTATGAAACTTCGCCGAAGGTTTTATTGCTTGTTGCCATGCTAAACACTTTAAAATAAGAAGAAAGGAACATTATTTACACATTTAAATAGCAACCGAAACTAATCACTAGCTACCGGACGCAGACATTAACAAAATCATCGCAGCGGGGTTTTTTTTTCAATCCAAACAATCAAAGACAATATCATAAACCGAACGTCAATTTTATTGTGAGTTCCGCGCCATTGTTGCTGTCAAATTTTTAGAAAGCTTTGTTTTCGATTGCAAAAAAACGTGTTTGTTTTCAATGTACCATATTTACACAACGAAATGGATGGTAGAGAATTGTGTGACGGTTGACAATGACGAAGTTCTCAGAGTATGCTTTTTCAAAATAGAGTTACTTAGGTAGATTAACTATTTATTTTAGACAATTTGTTAATGAAACTATATTATATTTTATACTAGTTGGTGCCCGCGACATTGCTACGTTGAAAAATGAAAAATTAACCTGAGAAAATATATGTGTATTACCGCTGCGACGACGGTGGCTCCACGAAGGCTACATGCAGTGACGCCCAATTTTTTTATATTTTTAGACAGTCCCATAGGAAACCTAACATTTTTCCAGGCTAAAAAGTATCCCATTGTTAATCCAGGTAATAAACTATCTGTGTGCCAAATATAACTTTATTTTAAAATTATTAGATACTAGCTGGTGCCCGCGACTTCGTCCGCGTTGAACGATGAAAGGTACCCTATATCAAAGATTTAAATCGATTTAAATCTTTGCCCTATACCTATCGTTTCTGGTGTCTCAGACAAAGTGTATGCAAAATTTCATGGTGATCGGTTCGGTAGTTTTTGCGTGAAAGCGTAACAAACAAACAAACTCACATTCACATTTATAATATTAGTAAGTATATTCAAGACTTCATATAGTATGTTCATATAGACTTAATAGGTATGTTAATTATATCAAGTTCTATGTTTTTTTATCACTTGAAAAGTATAATAAAGTTGTAAATAAACGAAACGGAACGATTCTTCATTCGGCCAGCGAATTATGCGCGCCATTTGTATTGGGTGAGCGGAGGTTTAACCGTTTTCCCGCCTAAATTAACTTCATTTACAACAATTCCCGCGCAACGGCTGCACGCGGATAAACAGCCATCATTGTCTGGAAAATTAAGGCCACTGGCAACACAGAAGGCGGATAGCGAGCTCTAAGTAGGTATATATCAAGGTTTTATTAATAACTAGCTGGTGCCTGCGATTTCGTCCGCGTTCTGGATGAAAAGTACCCTATGTCCTTTCTGGTGTCCCAGACAACGTGTATGCAAAATTTCATGGTGGTCGGTTCGGTAGTTTTTGCGTGAAAGGGTAACAAAAAAACAAACAAACTCACATTCACATTTATAATATTAGGTATAGTAAGAATGCAATTTTTAAAATTTTTCAAACAAACCTTTCCTCTTTATAATATTTACAGCTGTAGGTTGTAACGCGGTTTCACTTAGGTACCTACCTATCTAAGTAACATTTAGTTTCATTAAACCTATAAAATAACTAATTTATTGTAGGTAGGTACATATATAGAATTTTAGATCTGAAATATACGGCAGCGTAACCCCGGGGAAACAATAAAAAAAGGAAAAGAAAAAGATCTACATCTACTGTCTGTCAATTGTCTGTCGAATTAAAAAGTAGGCTCACAATCTTAGTAACATAAAGGCACAAAAAAACTAAAAACAAACTAAAATACCTATGTTCTCGGTACCTAGGTATATATTTTGTTAAGAAAATATTATTAAAAAATGTATTTTTTAAAAACCTAGCCGTAAAATCTAGACAAACATTAGACACCTTAACCGCCATAACGTAAATACGACGTTACAGTCTTGCAAATTAAATGAAAGACGTAATAAATGCCTTACATTGTAGCTACGCTTCCTCCGCTACACGCTGAATAAAACCAAGGAATATTACTTTAGCTATTGTAGCGGAAAAATGGCGTATGTGCCACGTATCTTTGTCTCGCTCTAACAACAGTTTTCCCGTAGCACCTTCTCTTTCCAACGTACGGTGGAAAACCGAGCGAGCTACGCTTTTTCGTAATCGGGCACCGTTTAAATCGCCCCAGCGTTCCATGATGGCTGATTATACAATGCAACGCGGCCCGAAATACGGTGAACCGTTCCCCCAACGTTTTCCATGGAAAAGTGTACATGAACTTTCCGTACGGAATGTTGGAGCGAAACGGGTTGTTATCTCCGCCCCGCCATTGGCTGTTTCAAAAAAACTACGGAGCCCGTGATTGGTCTAAACAAATTGCTGGCGCCGTATTCTTTATTGCCTCTAAATCTGAAAAGTACTAAGCGCCGTGCGACAGCAGAAACAAAACGGCCTAAGTGTGTTGAGTTTGGTTGAAAATGAAGACGTTTCGGTACTGAAACTCTATTGGATATACGTGAAACGTTTTGGACGCAACGAAATTGCTATATTAAGGCAATTATAAGAGTTTTTCTCTTCTGTGAGGCACGATGTAGTCATAGAAATGACGAGAATTTCATTAAGATTCATTATACATATTACTTTTTGTGCAATTTTCATAATATTTACTATAGACAAACATAGGTAGTATCTATAACATTTTTATTATTACACATTTATACACATAATACATATGTATATAAATGTGTAATATTGGAATTAGTCATCTACTGTCATTAAAGATTTAATAAGTATCTTGGGCAAAATACATCTAATATAGTTATGTTTATAATCTTTATTTATATAGGTAGGTATATAAAAATTACGTGTCACGTTGTGTGTCCTCGATGAACTCCTAATAAGTTACCTACTGAACCGATAAAACTTCGTAACTGTGTAATTTGGTCCAACTTAAAAGATAGGATAGTTTTTATTTTGAACCCGGGCGAAGCCAGGAGCGTGTAGTTGGTAAAACAGCTATCACACTATTCATAATTCATAATTTGAAGGAAACCAATTTAGGAAATCGGAAGGTGTAATCGCAGTTAGAACAGATTGGATCCTATTTAGATTCTATTATCTATTTTCAACTCTGTCTTCGACTTAGAAATCAATTTAGTGTAGTGTGATCAACTAAATCACTACTTAGGTTCCTAAATTGGTTTCCTTCAAATTGAATAGTGTGATAGCGGCTTTACCTTGTTATAAAATAAAATGTCATTTATTTGACATCATATTATCATATTATTGGACACAGACTATTGAAATAGGGATTTCATTTGACAGTATCTACGGGTTTATTAGGCATATAAAAGGTTTCTCTGTCACAACCTTCTTGTTTGACAGCATAGCATAAATAAATAGATGATACAATTTCTTAACCATAGTGGGTGACAATTGACTTTTTTTTAAATTTTGCCACCAACAAACATCCCCTTTAAAAGAATATGTAACAAACGAATTATTTTCACTAAACAGTGCTAAGCGAAACGAATTTTCGGCTACCGGTGGCCCGTACGCGTCATAGACTAGTTAAATAGCGCGGCGGGGCGTCAGCCATTTTGAAATTGAAACAATTTAGCCGTGACGCGTTGGCAAAGACACTTCAGCAATTTACCAAGTAGGTACACAACACACAAGCGATTATAGTTCTTGACCGTGAACCATGAAATGTACCTAACCAACAATTCGAACCAGTGTAAATACAATATTATAATTTTATGTCTTTGTCTTTATTAGTAGGACTTTAAACTTATTAAATTTTTGGGACAAACCATGAATCGAATATTTTTATGGGATAAAAGAGGAAATTTTTGGAATGTGGGATAAAAAACCCGGATTACTCAATTACTGATCATCGTGTAATTTTGCTTAGGTATATCTATAGATACACGTTGTCATGTATAGATACAGAAAAGGACCCGTATACAGGGGTTTTGAAATAAGTACCTTCTGGACCCGAAAGGTCGTCTAAAAATAAAAATAAAAATAAAAAATTCAACGCCGAAAATGTAGGTACTCGTACCTAATATGAGCATTCAAGATTGAATAAATGTTTTAAAGCTTAAGGAAAAAGCAAAAAGGAGCGCCTGAGAAGCCTGGCAAAAGCTAGTAATAAAAGATAAATGTTATGTATGTATGTATAGGTAAGGTACGTAAGTATAAATTAATTATTAGCACGTAATTAGTAGATATATGTATTGCGCGCTCAGTCTGAAATTAATAGATACCTACCTACTAGAAACTTGGTGATGTTTGATAATTGATTTTAATCAAGTCAAAGACTTTCAAGAAAAAAAAATACCTACCTAAGTGAAATATAAAAACAATACAACGCCGTGTCTACAAGTATGTTAACTCTATCTTGTGTAACGCGAACAAAATGCTCGGAGCTTGGGGGCAATTTTTCAAACCCTATCTAAATCTCAGAGCTAAATAATAGAGCGGTGGAAAGACTATATAACCGTCAGATATCCATGAAGTTTATTTTCGATTAAGCAACGCTGAGTCGCTATAATTGAGTCTGGGCCATTCGGTTGAATGATATTCACATAGAGTTAGTATTGCGAACTTGTTTTCAACTACACGTATTTACCACATGTAGAGTACTTACCACATGATGGAATGCGTAGGTACTTCCTTTTAGGACTATTAATTATGGGAAATGTATGTTGCCAGTGACAACATCTATGACGCTGAAACGTTCAGCGTTTGGGAAGCTCCGAGACATCTTCTCGTTCTAAATTCCTCGAGTGTCCCAAAACAAAAGTTTTTGACCAATGTGTGTTGCTATGGCGCTCAAACGTGGTCTCTTACTATGGGCCTCCTAAGAAAGCTCAACGTCGTTCAATGAGTTATGGAGAGGGCTATGCTCGGGGTTAATCTGCAAGATCGAATCAGGAACGAGGAGATGCGTAGACGAACTAAAGTTACCGACATACATAACCCGGTGAAATAGTAGGTAAGTTGAAATGGCAGTGGGCAAGACACATAAATCCTCACAGAAGACCACGATGAAATAACAGCATTTGTGCTTTTGTGATGAGTCTTATTTGTGAGTGTATGAGTAAAGCATGCCAGATCCGGTTGTCCTTTCTTATTTAAGTACCTATCTACTAAGAAAATCAGACATTTGGTCTTTCTCACATTTCTTTAACACATAAATTTGGCCATATACTTACCTGGGTCGCATAAGGCCGATTGGCCATATACATATACACTTAAAAATTAAACCTACACTTTACTACTTTTGAAAAATTGAGAATGTGGTCATCCACATTTTCAGTTTTTAAAAATAGGACACTGTTGTACCGTGTCGTATCATTAAATCGTATTGTCCCAATGTAACCCCGCAAATATAGTCACCCTAATCGTAACAAATCTAACATACACTTATCATTTATTAGTTTTGTTATCTCTTCTATAATCTATGGGCGAAGTAAGGATATACATACAAATATATAGTAACTATCTTTTAAAAGAAATATGGCACAAGCGTATAAGATATTCAGTTTGCCATCATGATAACAAGGTTTTTTGGAGGTTATCATAATAACCTCTATATGTAAATCTATCTATAACTTCTAACAAATGTGTGTTTGTTTGTTTGTTTGTTAAGCTTTCAGGCCTTATAACTCAAGTCTCAACCGATCATCTTGAAATTTTGCATACGTACCTACATAAGTAATGTAACCTCGAGCATAGCCTTCCCCATTCCACAGCTCGTTGAGGGACGTTGTGCTTTCTTAAATATGCTAAAACTAAAGTTATTATTCTGAAATAAATTTCTTTATTATTTATTCTTACGAGGCCCATAGTAAGAGACCAGGTTTCAGCGTATACTTATGACGCCAACACAATTTTTTATTTTTATTTTTTTATGTTAAGGTCGACAGACAGGCTGACGGTCCACTTGATGATAGGTGGCTACCGTCGCCTATAACACAAGTAACGCCATAAGTGCTACAAGTGCGCTACCGACCATAGAAGGGTTAAGGATAAGGGATAAGAAAAGGAAGGGGGGTGGTAATGGGCTCTGGCATCCCTTACTCACACACCGAAACACAACAGCACATAATGCTGTTATTTCACGGTGGTATTCTGTAAGGCGGTGGTTACTGCCGCCAGACGGGCTGCCCAAATGACTGCGAAACGCAGTGTGCCCTACCACTACTTTTAAATCCAGACCAGAGCCAATTTTGAAAATGATATTAAAATTTCCAAAGTTGACCCCGCCGGGAATCGAACCCGGGGCCCCTGAGACGTTAGCTTGGTCGATAGCTTTTGCTTTGTGGCACTGAGGTACGAGTATTTTGGAAAAGAAGATGTCTCGGTCTCGGAGTTTCCCAAACGCTGCCCATCCGAGCTGGATACGACGATTTCCCTCCTTCTCGATTTAGGTTCTGCCTAATTCGTATTAGGTAAAATTAATTCAATAAAGAAAAATAATAATAAATCATTAATCCTTTGAAATTATTATCAATATTAATAATAAATCTGTAAGGGTTGGTCATGGAGTAAGTTACTTTGTTTTCAGATATCGTGTTTATTAGGCTCTATACATGATACTGAAAGTAAATTGACTATTTTTAGTATGTATGTATGTATGTATGTATGTATGTATGTTCCTCCATAACTCTTAAACGAATTAACTGATTTTCATGAAACTTGGTAGATAAACTTTTAGACGTACAGGACACAGGATAGGGTACTTTTTTCATTCGCGGGCGCCAGCTAGTTATAAATAAAAATCTACTCGTGAGTAGTTGGCGATAATAAAAAATATAAAATATATTCTGTGAATATCAAATAATTTGTTCTGTGTATTGAATTGCGCAGCGTGTGCCAAGCATGACAGCCATAAACAATCCAGGGGTCAACACACAATAGATCACACGGCTCATTGAACTGGCCGATAATGTGTGGCCGGCTTAATTAAGTAAGGTCCGGTGCGCACGGGGCGTTTAATAAAACGACCCTGCGTTTTATTATGCAATTTAGTGCGAGACAGGTAGCGCACTGAGATACACTGATGGGCCAACTAATAAAAAGTTTGATGTGTGCGTGTGCTGTTACTTGTATGCGTGTGTGTAGTACCCACTCATTGGGCACGCTTTTGTTTATGGCGTTAATGTTTTGTTTATGGTAATAGACGTCCCCTGTTGAGCTGTAAGCACAGATTATTATAGGTATTTTGTAGTACGTAATTAAGTCCTAATTAAATTAAGTTTTAGGTCTTAAATTTAAATTTATATAGCAAACTAGTGTATTTGCCTGCGACATCGTCCGCTACCAGACTTCCCTACCAAACTTCACAGAAACATCCGCTGCACTAAATCTGGAAATTGTCTGAAAGTTTCATTAAAATCGGTTCAGCGGTTTTGGAGTCTATAAGTAGGAGACATACAAACACATATCGACTTTTATATAAGTATATAAGTACGCCCGCGACTTCGTCCGCGTTGAAAAAGAAAAAAGTAGCCTATCCTGGGTCCTGTACGTCTAAAAGTTTATCTACCAAGTTTCATGAAAATCAGTTAGGTAATTCGTTTAAGATTTCGTACGCAACTTCGTACGCAAAGTGATTAGTTAATCACATTGCGTACGAAGTTGCGGGTACCAGGTAGTTTTATAATATACTAGCTGGGGCCCGCGAATTCGTCCGCGTTGAAAAAGACAAGAATAAGCCTATCCTGTGTCCCGTACGCCTATAAACACGATATCTCTGAAAAAGTAACTTTCTCCATGACCAACCCTTACTGATTTATTATTAGTATTGATTAGCTGCTGCCCGCAACTTCGCCCGCGTAACTTTGTAAATTATATACTAAAACCTTCCTCGAGAACCACTCTATCCATTGGTGAAAACAGCATGAAAAACGGTGCACTAGTTTTTGAGTTTATCGCGAACAGACAGACAGATGCGGCGGAGGACTTTGTTTTATAATTAAGTGATAATCTCTGAAAAAAATATTCGTGAGCATCTAAAATAAAACCAAACATTAATTTTACAAATAACTTTTATTTTAACCTCTTACGATTAAAGGGTATATATTTTTACAATAATATAATATATAAGTATCTAACTATATATGATAATTAATATGTAACTACATACATTCTTTAAAAGAAATATATTAACTATGTATTATTAATGTCTACTTATTTTTTAATTTTAAACATAAATTAGAAAATGTACTAATAAATTTAGAGGAACACGATGTGTGTTTCTTGATATCTACTCTTATTTATTAGGTATGTGTATAAAGTAATTATAATCACCTTGCAACATTAATATGACGTCATTTGCAAGTATAAATAAGTGATGTGCCGGATCTTTAAAAATGTAGATCCGCGGATACGGATACGGATAATTGGTGTCAAGATGCGCGGATACGGATACGGATCTTAACTTTCTTGCTGAATCGGTGTCGGTGCGCGTGACCTTGAAAGGATACTTGACGCCCGCCACTTGACGCTTTTATAAAGGTGCCAAATGTTTGATTTTAAGAAATAAAAAATAATCTGAACGGAATTTAATAGTTTTACATTGCCTACCTAATCACCTACTTATATGTAGTAATTATTATTATTATTATTATATGTAAAAAGATCCGCCAAAAAGTAACGGATACTGATACGAATCTTTCTTCTCCCTCGGATATCCGCGGATACGGATACGGATATCCGGCACATCACTATAAAAATACAGCTAACAAAATTGACGTTACTATGTGTGTCACATTCACATGAGATCATGTCACAAAAATGGCGGCCAAGCGGATTAGCAATTTGCGAGGCTTAGTGCCTCTTTCACCAACTACAAGTTATGTGTTGAATACAAGTTAAGTTTAGAAATAATTTTCTGTTTTATTGAATTATGCTCTCGGTTTACTGCATCATTCGATAGCCGATTTTTTATTATTAATTTCTATTTAATGTTTGGGACGTTTACCGTACAAACAAAGTTATATCAGCTCCATTATCCTCGGTGACTTTAAATGACAGTTAGGCTACTTGACAGATGGTGAAAGAGGCTTATATCATTATAATCTATTTTTTAAAGAAACATAGATTACTATATACAATATGAATTGATCTCAGAATACTTAACACAGGAGTAGCGATTGCGTATACCCTCAAACTAAGAATTTTGATTTATTTCATGGTTAATTAAATTTAATGAGGTATTAAATTTAATAATTTCTATTTACTTCCCTAATAATTAATAATTAACTTAATGAGCCTCAGGGCCTATTTCACAAACTACATGTAAAGTGTTGATTAGTTACTTTTAGAAATCATTTTCTGTTTTATTGAATTATGCACTCGGTTTACTGCATCATTCGATAGCCGATTTTTTATTATTATTTTCTTTTTAATGTTTGGGACTGACTTTTACTGTACAAATGTATATCAGCTCCATTGTTCCCGGTTACCGGTGACTTTAAATGACAGTTTGGCCTACTTGACGTTTGTGAAAGAGGCGCTTAGTGAAGTGTAGCCAGATTTGGTTATTTGTAAGTAGGTATATAAAGTAAAGGTTATCGAATAGGTGATAAGTTAATCAAACAGAACCATTTTGAAACGACAATATGTATTCAGCAGAATATTATTTTTTACATATTTATTTTTTAATATACTAAAAAAAACACCTAAATCTACACTTAAACTAGAAAATAAATACTAGCCTATTATAGAAATGTTAAAAGGACACCATTACAACATAATAATATGTAATTTATTATGTAAAAACATATTTTTTTATATACAATTTTAACATATTAAATAATAAACCAACACTACCTTAAAATGAAACTTTTAACTATATTTATTGGATTATTTATTTCTACTTACATATATTTATTTAAAATCTATTTACAATTACAACTATTATTTACAGTCACGTTGACGACGTGATGCTTTACGTTTACAGTAAGTATATGAACGTCAGATTGCTTAAAATATTATTTGTTCTCGATGAAAATTCGCAAATATAACACGTTTACTACGAAGTACGAGTACTTGCAGTAGGTATTTTTGTTTTAGCTACGAGCAACTGCTATACCTACGAGTAACCTTGCAGCGTTTATAGACGTTTTTGGTTTTTATATAAACAGATTTAGGACCTGTATTTTAGTCTTGTCTTACACTTAAGTAAGCTTCACTTTACCATTGTGGTTGAGGGTAAGAAGGCGCTGGTGATGAGGAACAGAGGAACGAGCGTGCGTTGGCCTTGAGAACTTTGACGTGACTGTCGCAAATCGCAATCGCAACATATACGCTTGTGTGCGTATATGTTATGTAGGCACATATGTGTGCGTGCGCAAGATTGTAGAAATCTTTTTCGACATTATTTAGTCTATGTCACTTTTAAGATGCATTAGTGACACAGACCTTATATTCTTATAGAGATTCCTCTTGTTGATATTTCACAAAAAGTCCACCCACACCTAAATAAGTATCGCTATTTTTTTATGAATAGGTACATTGTAAAAAAAAATCGATTTTGAATGCGTTTTTTTTCTCGAGTGTTGCAATTTCCCCCGCAGTTATTATTCAACCCAGATACTTTTATTGCCTGTTAAATTTAAATTGGATATATATTACGATTAATTCGAAATAATCTTAACTTCATATTTTAATACTGATTCCTCTTGTCGATATTTTACAAAAGGTAAATAAGTTTCTTATATAGTACAACATACATGTTACATATACTATATACTTATTATATCTACACCTATATATAATTGGAAAAAGATATACCTACTTATATTATATGCATATGAATTCGAGTTATCTAGGTATATTGAACGTAGAAGGGAAAAACAAGAAACAATACCTACGTATGCCATATCAGACGAGGCTTTATTTATTTGTCCTGTGGGGGGAGAAAATAAAGTGAAGTAAACAAACTAAATAAAAAAATTATAGTTTCCATTTTTTTATCGTCACTAGCTGTCAAATTTGTACTGATGTAGAAATTGTCAGATTTGTAGATCAGCTGTCAGGTTGTACTAGAATTAATTTGACAGTTAAAACTACGAAATTTAAATAAACACTATTGAATAAGACAAAAATTAATAAAACTATTGAAAGTTAATATTCGCCATTTCAATTAAGATTAGACACCTTCGAGATTCATTGCTAAATAATTTATTTATTCGTTAAAAATAATGAAAAATGAAATAGACAAATAAACATAGTTAAAGATAATTAATATAATTTTAATAAAATTACAATTTTCTTGAAACATAAATTGAACTTAAGTTGTTTATTTCCAATTTCGCAGAGTAAGAATTCGCATTACACAGAGTGGGAAAGTCGAACAGTTTTCCAACAACAAGATCAAGGCGTATTTTGAAATAAAAAAATAATAGTAACTGTACCTACCTAATACCAAGAATAATTATTATTCTAATTTTACAGAATTTCTAAAAAGCTACTATCTACTTTTAAATTCTCCTATTTTTTCTGATTGTTAAACAAAAAATAATTAATTTACTCTAAATACCCGAATAATGCGGATCCCGAATGATTGAATCTAAAGAAGAAACTCGATACAAAAAAGAGAAAAATGCGACATACTTAGTGCCTTTGAAACATGTTTTCTGATATAAAATAAAATATTTTTAAATTAATATTAATAGTTTATTATTTTAAAATCAATATTTCCGCTCCGGCCGCAAAAAAAAAACAAAGAGAAAAAGTTGGAGAATAACATATTTAATTATTAATGTAGAAATAAGCTGTCCCAACGTTCGATTCGTGTTTGACGCCCAGCGACAGTGAGTTCTAGAAACACACTGGTCACACGCGTGGGATAGCGTAATATCCCCTCCACCTTCCCACGCAGATCGTGTAGCTACAGGTCGAACGTAGCATGGGACGCGTGGGATAGCGTTGCGTGTGATGAGAATGTCTTTAGTTTTCATACAAATTCAAGATGTCATAATGCGTCGCATACGTAGCGTACGTGGGACCAGTTTGTCTACCAAACTTTTTTCGAAAAGCTATTTTTCGGGGTTTCTTCTTAGGATCGTCATCATCTTGGCTTTCTGATTTTGAAAAATTACGATTTTTCATGTTTTTTTTTTTTCATAATTTTGATTATGATGCATTGTTGTGCATTGCATGCACGTGTTTGTGACTTATTGGAAAATTATTCGACTTGACCACTATATGTTATATCTTTCACTTTATTTATGCACTAAATAAATATTATATTTGCTGTATTTTTTTCTTATACTTATAGCTAAACACGAAAATTAACTTAAGCTAAGGAGAATGTCTATTTGTCTACGTTGATATTAAAATTCGGATAGGGTGGTCGCAACGTTGACGCGTCACCGTTGACTGGAGATGATTGGGTGGGGGCGATGTATGGGTACCGGGGGTAAGGGGGGTACGGGTACCCAGCGGGTAACAGCTGGGGATTGTGGAATGGGGAGGGTAGAAGTGCTGGAGACGGGTAACCGTAGGGCAAACCCACCGAGGAAGCGGCAGCTTGGAGGATCGAAGCTGCAAATGCTGGATCGCTGTAGACAGCTGCATAGGGCCACGCCACGGCTATTCTTTGGCGCTTATCTTTCATTCTGCGGTTCTGGAACCACACCTGTTGACAAAAACAATAGAATTAAAATTCTGTAGGTACATACGTATGTAGGTAAGTATACCTAATATAATACATATATCAGATTATATACTTTTATGAATATTATGTGGGTATGTTACGTGTGTATGTGATAGATTAGTTAAAAATTAAAATCATATAGAATTTGTAATATCTAGAATCTTATCTAAGATCTAGATCTTTATCTATGAAATTCGGGTAAGAAAAAATTCGTCACCTTGAAGTCGAAATTTGCTTGCACCGGGGCAAATGTCAGTTTTCTGCTTATTATAGCGTTTTAGTTTTAAAAGGTAGTAAGTCTACGACAAGATAAAGGAATGAATTTAAAAATTGACGATTTTAGTACCCCAACTTTACCTTATATACGAAATTCTATGGCTTATACCTATTCCCAAGAGCTCCTAGACATTTATTATTTACTAGTTGGCGCCCGCGACTTCGTCCGCCATGAAAAAAAAAAGTAGCCTATGCTGTGTCGTGTACGTCTAAACGTTTATCTACCAAGTTTCAAGAAAATCAGTTAATTCGTTTAAGAGTTATGGAGGACCATACATACATACAATACACTTACAGATTTATTATTAGTATTGATTTTAAATTTAGTATAAAATAAAATAAAAATTGTATTTAGTATATAAGATAAGAACAAACCCATTCTATGAGTCGAACTCCTAGGCAACGAAATAATCGAAGCTCGAATAACGAAAGCTCGACTCCTAGAAAGGAATAGGTATAGTCCCTACGTAATAAGTTAAAAGAGTTACCTAGTTATAGCATTAAAGACAAGACGAGTTGTTAAAAATATAAAAATATATACTATACTAGCTGGCGCCCGCGACTTCGTCCGCGTTGAAAAAGAAAAAAGTAGCCTATCATGTGTCCCGTACGTCTGAATGTTTATCTACCAAGTTTCATGAAAATCAGTTGATTCGTTTAAGAGTTATGTAGGAACATACATACATACATACAGAAAAAAATTCTAAATATCATCAATTTAGTTTGAGTATCATGTATAGAGCCTATAAACACGATATCTCTGAAAACAAAGTAACTTACTCCATGACCAACCCTTACAGATTTATTATTAGTATTGATTAAGTAATATTTAATTTAAAATATTAACTTTTAATTATTGAAACAAAAAAAAAACATATTTTCACACACCAACGCTAATTTATTGCGCTCCTTGCGAAGCCGTAAAATATTCAGTAGGAATAGCACGAAAACATTTAACTCTATCTAAGTAAAATCGTTAAGGCAGCATAATACAACAAAGTTTGCAAACAAAGATTTTCCCTTTAAGCGTCTTAAAACCTCTTTTGTTCTCAAAATGGCCGCCACACAAAATAAGCACGCGAACGACTCGCTAATTGGCGGGATTTCGTGTTGAAACAGACATTCAGTATATTATTTATACGTAGGTAGGTATATTTTAGTCACGAATTCAGGCATACCTATTACCTATTCACCGAAACGTTCTTTATTTCACGCCTAAGCGAGAATTCCAATGATAAATAAATACTAATGATAAATATGTAAGTGTATATGTACCTATGTTCCTCCATAACTCAACGAATTAACTGATTTTCATGAAACTTGGTAGACAAACATTTAGACGTACAGGACACAGGATAGGCTACTTTTTTTTCAACACGGACGAAGTCGCGGGCGCCAACTAGTTATTTTATAAAACAGTTATAACTTAATAAAAAAATTTAGAATAACGTTGAAAAGCTAAAAGAATCTGACGCCATTTTGACATAAACGAAATAAGATACTCGTACCTCCTTATAAAACCTTTTTGGTTGAACAAAAATGGAACGCTGTAATCTTCCAATTTAAATTCCACGTTCGCGCGTAAACATCGTCTGTCCAGTCATAATCGCAATTATCACTTTGAGATAAAAAAAAAAGAAAGCGACCGTTAAAATACAAGTTTTTATGACGGCATTCGAATTTTACATTCACGCTAATTTGTCGATGCGCATTAATAAAAGATACCGACCGAATTATTCAGTAGCTGTAGAACGCTAATGAACATTAAAGGTGTCTACACACTTTTGTGCGTTGGACGATATAAACGCAAAAATCCACTGTATGATGCGTCATACTTGCAAATATCTCCTTTTTTTTATGCTTTTACTACTTTTTTTGTTATTATCTATCTTAAAAATGTTGTTTAGAAATTATTTGGGATCTTAATACTTTTTAAAATAATTATCATAATTTATAATTATGTAGTGATAGTTATTATTTTTATATGCATTATTATTTACTGACATTCCAATGTTAATATAATCTTCATTATAGCTAGTTAATGGTGATTATTGACAAATATTTATATATTATAAGTTTTTTTTTTAATAAAGATAGGCATAGGAATGCTCTCTATGCTTATCTGAAAGTGTTGATCAATTATATTACACTTGAATCTAAATTCAACGAGTGCCTTACTATGTTAGGTTTTAAAGCGATTGAAACCACAAGTCACAATTAAATAAAAATATTGTTTCAGTGTCTAAGTAATAAGATAAAATAAATTAAATTAATTTAATATGAAACTTTTCCTGACCACTTCAACACGATTACGCACCGCCACCGATAAGTGTTGAGATACCCTTATGCCAAAGAGTACGGAAGACACTCGAACACTATATAAAGTGTCTGTCATTAGTGACTGTATGAAAAGACTTCATCAGTTGTCTATGGTTGCGCGCATCTGTTTTATAGCGCGATTATACCAATTAAAAAAAAACGGTGAAGACAAAGTCGCCTCATTGTAAATGGTTCCGTAGGTATATCTTTTTTGCCATTATTTATCTAAATACTTTTAAACTTTTGCGTGACTAGTTCAACCATGGGCTTAAGAGAATAGACATTTATTTGTTACTTGGATATTAATTTAGATATATGTAATAATATTTTTGCTCTTAATTTTCTATAAAAATGCATTACAACATAAGTTTTTGAAGAATTCTTTCACTGTTGGGAAGCTATATTATCAGAAAGTACATAGGCTATATATATATTTTACAAAGAAACGCGGACGATGTCGCGTGCAATAGCTAGTCACTACATAGTATAAAACAAAGTCACTTCCCGTCTATATGTCACTATGTATGCTTATATATTTAAAACTACGCATCGGATTTTCATGCGGTTTTTTTTAAATAGATAGAGTGATTCAAGAGGAAGGTTTTAGTATATAATTTTCAATGCGGGCGAAGTCGCGGGCACCAGCTATCTACTAAAAATAAAGATACAACCCCTAAAAATTTTATAACAGCAAAGATGTCAGGCGTTATATTGCTTTACATATTTAGTCAGGCGCTACACATCCCTTACTTTTAAGGCGGGCGAAGTCGCGGGCACCAGCTAAGTACAATTTAATAAAACAAGATAATGAAGACTTCGAGCTGCATAAATGGTTCGCGATATACTGGCCCCTAAAAAGCGTTAGATCGAGCCGCGGCTACCATTTAATGGTTCCATTCGAAGTGTTGTAAAATGTATAGATTTTTTTTGTTTGTTTACAGTGATGACTGTTTATTGCGGTGCCAATGAAGAGACGTTTCTTAACATTCGTTTTAATGCTCACAAATGCCTTTCGCACGTTGTTTTATTAAACGAGTTTTTCTATATATTATTTACTAATTTTTTTAAAAAATGTTGGATTATTAACATGCTAATTTGTATTGTATTGTACGAGTATAATTTTTAATGTGAGTGAGTAATGTTTGTTTTTGTTGAACCGTACATCTTTTACAGAACATAATAATATAAAGGTATAATATGACATGACATGACATTTCTATATAAAATACTCTGTGGACAGGAGTCGCATTAAATCCTTACATATTATAAAACAAAATCCTCCGCCGCGACTGTCTGTTTGTTCGCGATAAACTCAAAAACTACTGCACCGATTTTCATGGTGTTTTCACCAATGGATAGAGTGGTTCTCGAGGAAGGTTTTAGTATATAATTTACAAAGTTACGCGGGCGAAGTCCCGGATAGCAGCTAAGTAGTTAAATTACAAATTTAAGTTCATATTTTATATAACTACATGTGCCCGTGACTTCGTATACGCGCTGTAGTTCGTCTTTTAAAAAACCCACGGGAACTTAACAATTTTTTCCATAATAAAAAGTATTCTATATATTAATCCAAGTCTTATAGTATCTGTGTGTAAAATTTTATACAAATCCGTTGAGCCGTTTTTACGTGAAAGAGTAACAAACATCCAAAAATCCAATAAAACTATAATACATATTACTAGCGACCAGCTCCCGCCTTCGCCTGGGGTTTAATTTTTTATATACCTACAACAAAACCTTCCCCATTTATCCCTCTTCCCATTCTCAAGGCAAAGCTTTTGATTTTATATATTAAGAAAAAAAAGAAGATGTAGGTAGGTACCTAAGGATTATATTTTTATTATATTTACTTTATTACATTTGAAACAGCGGAGTCAAAAGTCATTAAAAATTTGAACATAAAAATAGAAATGAATAAGTACCTATATGACGAAGGTAAACGAATATTTTATCAATTACATAGGTATATATCTACTCATACATACCTAAGTTAATTTCCATAAGTATTCAACAGTTGTTAATTCCCCCAAAATCACGCTACAACAGTGTGAACAATTCAAATAAACAAATTGCTATAAACAGTTCTGAATAAAACGTTGAATTGTTACTGGCTGGTGATGGATAATAATTTGTTATGCATACTTTTCATGATAACCTCATTTGCATATTGGCTACTGTTTTTTAAATTAGCAATGATGTGACGTCACATTTGAAACGTGATTGCGTTGAGTCGATTTCGTTACAAGCTTTTTTGTAGAGCTTTTTTGTAATATTTTTGGACTATTTTACTGTCTTAGTTTTTCTTTGGGTTATCTGAGAATTGGCTGAACCGTTTTTGAATTCTTATAAATTTAGGATCAGGCAATCCGCTATTTGACTACTTTTAGAAAATCGTTTTAAATTATTCTATATGACATAATAAGCACACTACATTGATATTTCCGGGAGATCTACTGTATTATTAATAAAAATCAATGTTAAAGTTTAAATTTCCAAAACCGCGCCAAAAACGCTGTTTCGCTGGTCTTTGATACGTGTGACGTCACACGCTAGTAAACAAGAAGAACTGAATGATGACACAGAGAACTAATATTAAGTGAATAAACACTATTTATTACTCTATGTCTGATATGTTTACTAGCGTATGACGTCATCATAGTTACAACCAGTCAAAGGGCGTTTCGGCGCCAATATAAAATTTCTAAAATTACAATTTTTTTTTTCATATAATTTGCAAGAAATATACATAATTTAGCTTCAAATAAAGTAACATATGTTTTTTTACACTATTTTCTGATACGATAACCACAATTTGTAGTATATTTTAAACCTTGTCAAATAGCTAATTCCTATATAAAGGAATTATAAGTTTATTTTTGGATGCCTTAAGTACCATTACATAAACAAATAAGATATTATGCACAATAGAGTTTGCGTTTCTATTACATACCTACTTATTAGGTATTTATATTTCTAGTCAACATTTTGATCTAAAAGTAGAAGACTTTTTTTAAAAGCTAGGCCAATCTCTAGTCGCTAGTAATCGCAAAGAATGTCCCGGGAAAAGAAAAAGAAAGAAAGCTAAGTAAGTACCTTTATCGTTGATTCTGGCAGGTTCAATTGCGCAGCGAGCTCACACCTTCTAGGTCTACTGACGTAATTTTCTTTGAAGAATTCCTTCTCAAGCCTCGCCAATTGTTCTCTTGTGAACGCTGTTCTGTATCTCCTGTTGACAATTACATTGTATTCATTTACCTGCACAATCATTTTGATTATTTTTATATACCTACAGGCTACAGGGCGTTCCAAGACTGTGCGACATGAAGGGAAATTACCTTAAATATCGTAGATAGGATATTTTGCTGAAAGAAGACTTTATGTTATTTTTAAAAGTTAGTAATACTGCATTCAAAGATTTTCTAAAAATTACGTAGTCTTCGGCAATAAATAATTTTCTTGAAATTTGAATCAAACATTTTACGTTATTCCTTTTTTTTAAGATACTCTGTTACTTAAGAAGAATTATTATTTTTTGTCCATTCTTTCGATTGGCATCATAAAAATACGGGTGATTATTTTTTTTTTACATTTAAGTCGGTTCGATTCCCAGACGAAGCAAGTGATTTTTAGAAAATCTTTGAATTCAGTATTACTAACTTTTAATAATAACATAAAGTCTTCTTTCGGCTAAATATCCTATCATTACTCGTACAAATCCGCACAACTACTTGCCTGGAATCGAACCCGTGACTAACCCATTTTTTCGTGGGAAATTCGCATTGTACTAGCCATTTTTTCTCAGATATTTCCTCAGATAGAGGGAAGTTATTTGCTATGTACTGATACCTATTATAAAATATATTGACTGCAATTACCTACCGTATATTTGGATCTGGTACTGAATTTGGATTCGTTAACTCCGATTGTGGACTGTGTGATTCTGTGGACAAAGAAAAAAAATTTTAAGTTTAAAATGCTTATAGCATAATTAGGTACTATATTATTATATGCCTAGATACTAATATACGTCTACCTGCTTTATCGCTGCTTAAAAACTAAAGGGCCACAAATCAAAATTACACTTTTTACAGGAGAGCTAATCGAAAAAAAAATATTTGTCTATTTTTTTTCTTATTAGATATATATCAAATATATGCATATTATACATCGTTAGAAGCGTATTTTTAAGTAGAATTAAATGTTTTAAGTACTTTTATAATAAACTGAATACTAGAAGAGATATAAGCACATAAGTTACTTTTGAATATATAAAAAATAATCAAAATATACTAAATATAGAATAAAACAACCATAAGTCTTTTTGCAACATACCATATGAAGGATTGTGATTGTATTTTTGCAATAAAAACATTTTTGGATTTTTTTGTTTTGTGGCCCTTTAGTTTTTAAGCAGCGATATCATACTCTAAGTACTAGGTTGGTACTAGGTCTGGCAGGCACCTGATACATAGTAGCCACAGAAGAAATAATTCTTCTTGAATTTTTTTTACCTTATTTATACTGTACATAAACTTTATATACCTTCTTTTTTATACACTTTATATATTAGTTTGTAAATACTGTAAAATTCTTTTTGTTTTATCTTTATAATATTTAAAAATTGTGTGACTCCACTTATAGGCTAACTCAGCATGCAATAAAAATACAATAAACTACTATAAAGTTAAACAAAATCTTCTTGAAATATATACTCCGATGTAAAAAAAGCTAGGCATTAAAGGAGGTGCCCTTAAAATCTCTAGTGCCTAGCTTTTCTTCTAGTGCCTATACACGAGTTAGTGAAATAGGTAGGTACCTATACTTATGGTCTTTAAAACAGAATAGGTATATTAGGTACTTGTCTATACGTCAAATTGTACCTATAGTTTATTTTTTAATCTCAGACAAAAATGACATTACATGTGACATGCATTACATACATTACATGGTATCATTATATGCAAACTTGACATTTACATGTGTCATTTTTGTCTCTGATTAAAAAACAGACTTTAACATTGATTTCTTTGTTATATTTCTTCATTTAGAAACCCTTATTGACTATAATGATAATGAGTTAGACATTTTTACTTAGAAAACGACTAATTCATTGAAAAAATATTTTTTGTAGGTATAATTTGTACCTTTTTTAAATGTGTATTAACCCAAAATTTTGTTTTTAATCTTATCCTAAGGCACCATCATTCAAAAAAATATTTCTTTTAGACTTCGAATTTTCAGAATTGATATCTCCAAGTAGTAATAATAATTGTAGATACTTTGTTTTGATTTTTTTGTGTTAAGAGTACTTAGGTACCTATATTATTTTTCTTTGATGTTGCCGCTTTTAAAAAAAAACCTTTTTTAAACGATCAATTAACATTGTTAAGGGATGACGGTACATAATTCGATTATGTACTTATTAAATAATAATAATTTGAATTTTTATTTTTGAAAAAATACTAACTTTTTTTTGCATTTAAACCTGGTGACTATTATTAATAAATACATTGTTATGAGTAATTTCAGTGACGCCATAAACATTTTTCGGAAAGGCCTGGTATACCTAGTTTTCTAATGAATATATAGTAACTTTTGTATAGTTAAAATGAATATATTATACTTATAGATAGCTAATAATTGTATAGATAATGTCATACCACTTCTCCATTTTATAGCAAGCTATCATCATTTATAATCCCCATATTACAATCCATTTACACTTAAGTGCTTAGAACTGACCAGGAATGGCACCTGGCATCTACAATTTCGGCAGCGGAGCCTTCGACCCTTTGAGCTGTCATTGCATCTTCTAACTAAGCACTGTCAGGTATTATAGTAACTATTAGGGCCTCTTTCACGAACTACAGTTAAAGTGTTGATTACTTTTTTTTAGAAATCATTTTCTGTTATATATATATTGAATTATGCACTCGGTTTACTGCATCATTCGATAGCCGAATTTTTTCATTATTTTCTATTTAATGTTTGGGACGTTTACCGTAGAAACAAAGGTATATCAGCTCCATTATCCCCGGTTACCGGTGACTTTAAATGACAGTTTGGCCTAATTGACGTTTGTGAAATAGGCGCTAAGTAGTGTGGCAACACTGCTCACACTCTCCATGCAAGCGTCAACCTCAACCACGTCTATTTAGTTTTACCTAAGTTATGTAAGTTACTTTATTTTCAGAGATATCGTGTTTATAGGCTCTATACATGATACTGAAACTAAATTGACCATTTTTACAATTTTTTTCTGTATGTATGTATGTATATATTCCTCCATAACTCTTAAACGAATTAACTGATTTTCATGAAATGGTAGATAAGCATTTAGACGTACTTGACACAGGATAGGCTACTTTTTTTCTTTTTCAACGCGGGCATCAGCTAGTTATATCGATAAGTTTTATCGACGTCACGTTTGGTCTAGAAGCTACTAAGCTTAGCTGTTAACCAAACGGTCGCAGGTTCGAATCCCGCTAGGAGCAAATGTTATACCTATGTTAACATTTTACCTTTGTACCTTTTGTCATGGACGTTTTGTATTTATAATATGTATATGTAAGTATTTACAAAAGAAAAGTAATGTATGTAGTATATACACTATCTGGTATCCATAATACAAGCATTAGTGCTTACTGTGGAACTAGATGGTGCTGTGTGGAATGTGTAAATATATTTGTGTTTATGGTTGTATGATGCCTAAACACCAAGACCTAAAGCCATACAAGACAGTATACCTTCTATATTGTATTCTTTTTTCATTGATCAAAAAGGTAAACAAACAATTCAAGATATAGAACTAAACAAACAATACGAACAAATTCTAATTGATTTAATCACTGAGTCAACTCTCTTAGATAATGCCTAATGTACAAATCCCACCTTTAGAACAGTCCAGTGAACATGGTGACGCTATATTTGTTTACGTTTTTGATCAATAGAAAAAGAATAGATCATACAATCGAGTGGGCAGTCAGAAGAAAAGTTCTGGACGGCGCCACTTCGATCCCTAAGCTATTAATGAATGTAGGCTCTTTGCCTAGACGTCACATAAGTATAAGTAAATTTTCAATAGTAAATCCTTAATGTTTCAAATGAACGGTCATTAAGATTATAAACCATAAAAGCACCGACACAAGAGCTTACTAAAAACCCTTTAAAATCACTTCTGTATTAAGATAAAGTCGAGACCATTCAATTTTGAATTGTTTCAAAACATGTTTTCAACTAATAAGTACATATCGCTCCTTAAAAACTAAAGGGCCACAAATCAAAATTACACTTTTTACAGGAGAGCTAATCGAAAAAAATTAATTTTTTTTTGTTTATTTTTTTTCTTATTAGATATGTAGCAAATATATGCATATTATACATCGTTAGAAGCGTATATTTAAGTAGCATTAAATGTTATATGTACTTTTATAATAAACTGAATACTAGAAGAGATATAAGCATATAAGATACTTTTCAATATATAAAAAATAATCAAAATATACTAAATATGGAATAAAACAACCACAAGTCTTTTTGCAACATACAATATGAAGGATTGTGATTGTATTTTTGCAATAAAAATATTTTTGTTTTTTTTTTGTTTTATGCCCCTTTAGTTTTGAAGCAGCGATATTCTTGTTGAGGACCAAATCTGTTAATAAAAAAATAAATAATAAAAAATTGAATAAGCTATGTGTCAGTAGTTATACACATACTGCAATCTATTTAAAAAATTCGAAATTTTAAATTGAGCTATCAAAAAAGAATTAAGAAACAAAACGTCTCAAAACCAGCCAAGTCCGCAGGTGCTAATTGAACGCACCCAACCTTTCAAAGGAGTACATTAACACAAAACAAACACAAATAAGCTATTGTCTAATTAAATGTTTTCCCATGCTTGCTGAGTGTGTTTTTTTTAAATATTTTCTCGTGTTATTATACTACTCTGTTGGCCGCGAGCAACCGAAAAGCCGTTGCCGCTCGATTTATAAAAAAGACACCGACTTTACAAATCTGATTAGTGGTTGAAGTGGTTCTAAATTTAAAAAGGAGCGCCTACTGCTCTATTGACACTGCCCTCGTCTATTGAATGAAAGTTGAACGCATTCAACCCGTTGTCTATGGTTTGGCGGTGAAATAAAATTTTATTAAGATGTTTACCTACACTTAATTTTTACCTAAATGAGTGCAACCTAATGACCTATGAATTAAGGTGCAATATTGCACAACAAATTTTTGTAGCTTCTCGAAGATAGCCCAACATATTAGGTATTTAGTTGACAGACAGGCTATGACAGTGCGTCGCGTCGCCTATAACACAACAAACAATGCCATAGGTTCTACAATTAGTACGCTGTTGACCATACAAGGATTATATGGGGTGGCATCCCTTACTGACTCACCGAAACACAGCACATAATATCGCTGCTTAAAAACTAAAGGGCCATAAAACAAAAAAAAAAACAAAATTTTTTTTTGCAAAAATACAATCACAATCCTTCATATTGTATGTAGCAAAAAGATTTATGGTTGTTTTATTCCATATTTAGTATATTTTGATCATTTTTTATACATTCAAAAGTAACTTATATGCTTATATCTCTTCTAGTTTTCAGTTTATTATAAAAGTACATAGTACTTTTAATGCTATTTTTAACATTTAATGCTACTTAAAAATACGCTTCTAACGATGTATAATATATTTGATATATATCTAATAAGAAAAAAATAGACAAAATTTTTTTTTTTTCGATTGGCTCTCCCGTTTAAAAAGTGTAATTTTGATTTGTGGTCCTTTAGTTTTTAAGCAGCGATATGCTGTTATTTCACAGCGATCTTCTGTAAGAGGGTGGTTACGGTACCGGTTTAAACATAGCCTATGATACACTAAATGTAAGCAACTGCTATGAAGTCTACCTATGTTAGGTGGACCACGCAGGCAATAAAAAAAAACAGTGGCACTCCGCTCCGGGAGTGCCGACAGAGGTGAAAACATGAAAAATTACCTACGTGTGTTTTTTTTTAATCATAGGAAATATTTTACAATATATGTACATACTCGTACTTATATAGGTATTTTAAATTAATATCAACGCCATCTCTGCAGGATGTATTATTACGTAACATATTCTAGTTTCAGTGATATACAGAGGTGTCGGTTACGGTTACAGTAACATGTCGCGAGTTCAGTGATTTTTCCCATCTCAAAAATGCCCGACGCGATTTTCACAAATTTTCACTTCACAAAGTGCCCGTATTACACACCATACCCTGTATTTTTATCTAATTTTTAATCTTACTCTAAGAAGTCAAATTAATAGGCATCAAAAATAACGCTTCTCTGCTAAGTTTTCGTCTTAACTAATGTCAGAGTTATATGTGTTTTTTACACGACTAAATAAATAAATACCCCTTCAATACTAACATTGTATTGTAATTAAATGGGCACTTAGAATAAATTGATGGCTATTTGCGACTTGTTAAACGAATATTTTATTTGATTATTACATTAGCGACGGTAAAAATACATTTCTGTAGACATTAGAAGGCCATTATTATGAAAATAAAAAACATATTGTCTCTGTAACTAAGTGTTAATTCGGATATTTTTGTTTATGAACACGCTGTACGAGTGTGGGATGTCAGTGAGTAAGTAATTACAAGAATTCAAGCCGTGAAAAAGTCACAAATTTTGCATCTAGACAAGGTCCCATGGTCCCAAGCATTCTGGCTGCATCACCTTGGTGTATGATTATATACAGGGCGTTCCAAGACTATGCGACATGAAGGGAAAGTACCTTAAATATCGTAGATAGGATATTTTGCTGAAAGACAACTTTATGTTATTTTTAAAAGTTAGTAATACTGCATTCAAAGATTTTCTAAAAATTACGTCGTATACTATACCTACTTGAAATTTGAATCAAACATTGTACTTTATTCCTTTCTTTTAAGGTACTATGTTAATTAAGAAGAATTATTATTTTTGTCCATTCTTTCGATTGGCATCATAAAAATACGGGTGATTTATTTTTCACATTTAAATCGGTTCGATCTACAGATGAAGCGAGTAATTTTTAGAAAATCTTTGAATGCAGTATTACTAACTTTTAAAAATAACATAAAGTCTTCTTTTAGCAAAATATCCTATCTTCGATATTTAAGGTACTTTCCCTTCATGTCGCATAGTCTTGGGACGCCCTCTGTATACTTTGATATAAAATTACTAACTACATACTAGATATAAAATTAATTTCAATTTTTTTTCATCCAAACCTTAATATTATATCTCAGAAATATCATGTCTTTTTTTCTCAATATATTGTTACGACCAATAACTATTGAGCAATCATGGAATTACGTATGATCTATTCTTTTTTCATTGATCAAAAAGGTAAACAAACAATTCACGATATATAACTAAACAAACAATATGACCAATTTCTAAATGAATTAATCACTGAGTCAACTCTCTTTGATAATGCCTAATGTACAAATTCCATCTTTAAAACAGTCCAGTTACCATGGCGACGCTATATTTGTTTACGTTTTTGATCAATAGAAAAAGAATAGATCATAGTATATGGATTTGGTATGCCGCTCGAGTTGGAAAGAGGGATCTAATTGCCGTCTCGACTGAACCACTTGAAATTTTCCCATGCTGGGTGGCGACATAAACCACTTATAAGTCAATTTGCGAAGTCTAGTCGGTAGCTTCCTATAGCAATTTGTTGTAATTTTTTTTTCACAAAACTTTTGCGGATGAACAACTCTATACAAAAGGACACCAGCTGCGACACTGTGGCGTGTGTCCATTAAAAAAAACACATACATTCAGTTCGGTGTGCATAATATGCAGTCTTTAATTAAATTGTGCATGTTTTTGTAAATTTTGTAATTTTTATTATTTATTTAGGAAAATGATTCGTGTAATATAAATAAGGTTTATTTTAACTTAGATTAGGAACAGATTACATTGAATTAGGATTGATCCTGTAATGATGTATCATGTGTGTTGTAAATTAATAAATAAAATTAAAAAAAAACTAGCGACCAGCGGGTGCCATTTTATGGTGCCATAACTAACCTTTCAAACAAAAATATTTAAAACAACATTAGTTTATCCACCTGGATATCTACCTAGATATTAGTTTATCCACCTAGATATCTACCTAGATATTAGTTTATCCACCAGTCTAAATAAAGGTCATGTTTGTTAATTTTTTCAAGTCGTTCGAGCAAGAATGAGTTATAGTTACGTTCTATTTTTTTTTATGTTTTAGAATATCTGATAAGTTTCAGAATATTTCGCCATCTATACAATCATCACTAAGTATATAAGTATTATAAAACAAAATACTCCTGGGCTGCTTCTGTCTGTTCGCGATAAACTTAATAACTACTGCATCGAGTTTCATGCTGTTTACACCAATGGATAGAGTGGTTCTCGAGGAAGGTTTTAGTATATAATTTCCAAAGTTACGCGGGCGAAGTCGCGGGCAGCAACAAGTATATTATAATAATAAAATTGTCCTTACGGCAGCATCCGTGCAGTGCCATAAAAAATATCGATAGGTAGGTACTTACAATATTTTTAAAAAGCTTCCGTTTTAACTTCCGTCGTTCCATTTTTAAATGCTACTGGCGACATGGAAACATTTTTTTTTCTCTCCTAACAACCAAAAGCAATCAGTTTGACATAAACATCATGTCGCATTCGGATCGGTTATTTCGAAATGCTCCTTGACTTCGGGTCGGGCCGTCTTTGTTCCAAGATTGATGTTAATTTATTATGTTAACAGTACTTGAAATACAGTCATGAGCCATTAAGGCTGTGGCACACTGGACATTTTTTTTTACTGAACTAAAAAAAAATCAAAAATGCGTTTATCTGTGCTTGATTGGCTGTGCCTGTTTCTGTCTCAGAGCCACGTATTTGTACATTTTTTTAAAACATTACGTAAGTAGTAGTATAGGTACACATCTTGTACTATTATCAATGTGAAAAAATGTTTTTTGGAATTTTTGTCCGTTTGTCTATGCATTTGTGACATCTAGCGTTTATATTACTTTGTAAAGAAAGTTCGTAGAGTTTTCATATTTTATTGTATTCCACAACGATTTATTTGTTGTTTGGCAAAGTGTATATATTCATTTGATAGAGCTCTTTCTGCTCTACAAAACTGTGTTTTTGGATAATTTAATTTTTCATCAGTTGTCAGGCTCAGAAATGAACTATCCTGGAGGCAAAAATCAGCATTTTTGACACCTGCTTTTCTTCGCTTTTCACCGGGGAAAGCTGCCGAAGCCGCTCGGGACATAATTATGCAACGTGTGTGGAAAAAGAGTCTGAATATCGATTTTCAGTGCCTCCTGCGTAGGCATTTTAATAAATAGACAATAGGTTCCTATCTGCAATTGGCATCAACTGTAACTGTAGTCAGTTAAACACACAATAGTGAGTTTCCAACCTTTAAAGGCGACTAATAAGTTAAAAAACAAACCGATGTGCATTATTGAAACGTTACGAAAGTAGGTAGGTATTTGGTCGTGCCTTCAAAATTAACAAGTCAACGTAAGCGGTCTCTTGAAATCATACGACTAATGAGCGATACCATATGAAGATGTGACGATATACGTCAAAAAATTATTGTCAATATTCAACTATTATAATGTAATCGGTCACATTTAGATACAATAAAGTCTGTTTTTTAATCTCAGACAAAAATGACACATGCAAATGTCAAGTTTGCATATAATGATACCATGTAATGCATGTCACATGTAATGTCATTTTTGTCTGAGATTAAAAAACAAACTTTAGGCAATACAAAAATTAATACCAACAAGATGTTTTATCGGTAATCGGTTTATCGGTGTTTTATCGGTTTGTCTGAAATAGGTTAGTTGTTATAGTGGCCTGTTGATGATATTTAATCTTCTTTTATCGGGAACATCTTATTGATAATTTATTATTTTATTAGCTATAAGTATTTTTAAGATAGCCTATGACCTTTTCAATCTAATATTGTATTACAATATCTATAATTATTCGTACCAAAATAATAAAGATGCATATAGACTACTAGCGACCCGCTCCCGGTTTCGCCCGCGTCCGATTGCTACCAAACTTCACAGGATTACCCGTTGCACTAATTATAAATATTGTCTGAAAGTTTCATCTAAATCGGTTCAGCGGTTTTGGAGCTTATTGGGAACATATACGCACACATCGCCCTTTACTTATATAGATATTAAAGATGATGATGATGAATTAATTTTCCATTTACAACGACCTGAAATCGAAATACTAGGCCTTAATAAACAAATCTGTTGCTAAACTAATCCGTTGACCGATCGCACGATTAAACGTTTAATTAATAGGTGACACCGCTCAATTCGGAGATCTAAATGGCCCTTGTAATATCCGCAAACCGATCGCCATACATTAACAATAGGAATTATCGAGAATTGCCTTTGCCACCCTCACATTATGCCACACGCCGGTGCGGCACGCGCTAGTAATTGTATCGCCGTATACAGCCGCTTAATCCGTTTATTGTCTATGACACGGCGTAACTGGCCAGCGACCGATTCGAAATTAGAACGCTATTAGTGTTTTATCGGTTTGTCTAAATAGGTTAGTTGTTATTGTGGCCTGTCGATGTTATTTAATCTACTTTTATCGGGAACATCTTAATGATAATTTACTATGCAATTAGTTATAAGTATTGTTAAGATTATAATGCAATAGGTATAGGTAATATTGTAAGTAGGTATAATACTTATTTACAAATATATGGTTAAGACCTCATTGTAGGTGTACGTTTAGCCGTTTCAATCTTCATCGATCTTTTTGTGTATAAAATATATATAGATATGTATAGACTATTCTCAAAGGACTGTAGCGCTCAAAGTTGATATTTGTGCTTAACTGAGCGAAACTCTGTCCGCCCTTATCTATAAGAACTTATTACGAACTTATAGATAATAATTTAATTCTCTTCAAATCATAAATTAATAAACATTGAACCTTGCAATTTGAGAACAAATTAAAATATAAATTTTAAAACAACAAAAACATAAACTTAGAACATTATTAGATAATATGTCAAAGATATGATTATGACAGAGCAAAGAAATGAACTGCGCGTAATGGCAGTTGCTTAAACGTTATCTGCGATCAATCAAATTATAGAGGATCAAAATAACTCTCGGAGGAATGAAAACAATTTAGTGGGGCGAAGCAAAACATTTGCCAAGCAATTATCCAATGCAGTGCCAATTACACGGTGTCATCCCCCATGCGAGCTTCCCCTACACAATCTTCATAATAAAATCTGTATAGCTCTACTAGTCGGCAACAATATAATGAAGATAAATATCTCCGTAGGGAGCCGGTGGCAATAAAAACAAAATCAGTTTAAGCCCAATTGACAAGACATATTACCTTCTCGACCCCACGCCACGGAACCATTGTGTGTTACGTGTAATTAAAAATGGAACGCGCTGTCAATTTGCGGCGGGAACACCACCTACGCGTTGACATTTTACTTTTTCTGTGCCATATAGAGACAACCATAGACAATGATTGTGTCAACGGCTCTAGCTCTACGCACGGTCGAACTGTTTTTATGATAATGTTCCTAAATTTAACAGCTGCAACTAATTCAATCTGACTTCAATTTAAAAGTTGATTTTCGGTTATTTATTGCTTTTAAAATATCTAATTTTCTTTTTAATTTATTCTAGCGTATATCTAATGTCTGTTTAATAATTTATTAAACAAATAATACTAATAGGTGACAGAAAATGGACGTTAAAAAATACCTATATATATTTTTGTCTCTTTTCTAAATTGTTGTTCTTTCTATAGGTTTTTGAAGCAGTGCAAGTGTGTGCATATCAGATTTTAATAACACTTTCTTCAGGAAAATTAAAAAATAATAATTTAAGTACCTATATAAGTTATATTACATTATAATTATTATAGCTATTATATACATAGGTAATACACATATCAATACTAATAATAAATCTGTAAGGGTTGGTGATGGAGTAAGTTACCTTAAATTGGCCATATTTAGAATTTTTTTCTGTATGTATGTATGTATGTATGTTCCTCCATAACTCTTAAACGAATTAACTGATTTTCATGAAACTTGGTAGATAAACATATAGACGTACAGGACACAGGATAGGCTACTTTTTTTCTTTTTCAACGCGGACGAAGTCGCGGGCACCAGCTAGTTAAATATATCTTAGGCCTTCTTAGGTGTAATAAAAGTGCGTGACCTTACCATCCGCTCTAACGGAAGACCAGCGCAGGCTATTACCTATGCTCTATTGGAGCCTTTTTGTAGCTGGGGACGTTTGTGTTACCTATGGTATTTCTATATGTTACCTATGTATGCTCTTAAATTTCCTTTAATACAAATAAAATATTATTCTATTCTATTTAATTTTATTCTATTGTTGGAATTGAGTTTCGAGGCTACCTTTGTATTTTATTATCTACTTATCTTAATCTATTTTTTGTCACATAGATTCTTGCAAATTTAGACCTTCTTGTAAGTAGGTAACTATAAAGTTATGAAACGAAACATTTTGTTAATGAAAAATATCAATGCTCATTCATCTTTAAAAAAAAACCACCTAACGGGACCTTTGACTTAAGTTAAAAAGAAAAAAAAAACAGTCTTACAATCAGTCGGCGATTGTCAAAGCGATTTTTTTTTAGTTTTTAGTTAGGCACATTATTGAAATTTCATTACCTATTATTATATAATTATATAAGCGTCATAAACGTTCTCTAATGCTCACAAATTGTTATTTTAAGTCAATGTTAATTTACCTGCTATGATTTTTTTTGAGAAATAATGAGATTTTAAAAAAAAAAACACCCTGACATCCTTTTTAGCATGGCAACATAAAAATTATGATAACAATAGCGTAACTAACTTAGATTTTAACAGCCCGTCACTATCTGAAGTTATTAAATAGGCACCTATCTGTCTAAGGACCTCTTTCACAAACTAAAATTAAAGTGTTGATTAGTTACTTTTAGAAATCATTTTCTGTTATATTTTTTTTTTATGTTAAGGTCGACAGACAGACTGACGGTCGACTTGATGGTAGGTGGCTACCGTCGCCTATAACACAAGCAACGCCATAAGTGCTACAAGTGCACTGTAGACCATAGAAGGATTAAGGATAAGGGATAAGGGAGGGATGGGGTAATGGGCTCTGGCATCCCTTACTCACTCGCCGAAACACAACAGCACAGTCATATGCTGTTATTTCACGGTGGTATTCTGTAAGGTGGTGGTTACTGCCGCCAGACGGGCTGCCCAAATGACTGCGAAACGCAGTGAATTATGTACTCGGTTTACTGCATTATTCGATAGCCGATGTTTTTAATTATTTTCTATTTAATATTTGGGACGTTTACCGTACAAACAAAAGTATATCAGCTCCATTATCCCCGGTTCGCGGTGACTTTAAATGTCAGTTTGGCCTACTTGACGTTTGTGAAAGAGGCGCTAAGTTAAAAAAAAGTTTAGAATTCCAAAGATATCATAATGGAATTCTAAGAATTTATTTATTTAGGTACTTATTTTCTATTAGCTGTGCCGACAACTTCGTACTCTTATTTGAAAATTCCACAGGAGCCTCACATTTTTCCAGGATAAAAAGTGGTCTGGGACCTTGAAAGCGACACGGTAGAACTACTTAGCGATTAAATCATAACTTAAACTTAGAGCCTCTTTCACCAACTAAAAGTAAAGTGTCGATTAGTTACTTTTGTGAATAATATTAGGTATGTTTTATTAAATTATGCATTCGGTTTATAGTGTATCCTACGATAGGCGATTTTTTTATTATTTTCTTTTTAATGTTTGGGACTTTTACCGTACAGGTGACTTTAAATGACGGTTAGCCTACTTGAGAGAGGGTGAAAAGGGTCCTTAGTCTAAAGCGGTTATCACACTAGGTATTCAATTACAAGGAAACCAATTTAGGAACCTAAGTAGTGATCTAGTTGATCAAACTACACTAAATTGATTTCTAAGTCGAAGAAATAGAATTGAAAATAGTTAATAGAATCAAAAATCTAAATTTGATCCAATCTGTTCTAACTGCGATTACACTTTCCGATTTCCTAAATTGGTTTCCTTCAAATTCAATAGTGTGATAGCGGTTTAAACAATTACCTATACCTACTTTCTCTAGAGACCGTAGCAATTTTATTTATACCGTCGGTATAGAGTGAACTAACAGAGGCATAAGTAAAAAAAACCGACTTCAAACCGTTTTCTCATGGATGCCATTGTCAGAACTGGACCAAATTGAAATCGGACCACACGGGAAGCACTAGCTTTCAAATAAAAAAAGAATCATCAAAATTGTTTCACCCAGTCAAAAGTTCTGAGGTAACAAATAAAAAAAAATACAGTCGAATTGAGAACCTCCTCCTTTTTTGGAAGTCGGTTGAAAAGCCTTCTTTTTTATTATTAGAGATGGGTTTGCTCTTGGCCAATATCCAGCTGTGAAGCGAAGAAGAGGCCTATGATGGAGCAAGCTCACCCAGAAGAAGAATATTCACTCGAACTTTGAAAATAAGTTGGAAATAACGGGAGAACCGTTTATATAAGATTGCATCGGTAGAACAAAAACAAATATTGCCTAGATATCTACTAACCTTTTGTAGGCGACGGTGGCGGTGTATTATAACTTATGTGATTTGTTGTCACATCAAACGGTATCTCACTAAGCGAGCGACTCTTCGTAATCACCATTTTTGTTTTCTAATATAAATATACACTAAAAAATATTCGACCTACTTTAAAACTGGCTGTATACGATGATATTATCTTTGCCAGCGCTCGGCCCGTCGGAAAAAGTAAACTGTCACTAAATGCGGCAGTAATGTTTGTCGATGGTAAACGCCTTTCACTAAAAATCCATAAGCAGTTGGCCAATTACGTTACGCGGTTGAAAATCCCCCACCAATCAGGGCGGGGCTGCAATAATGCGCCCGTCTCTTTCACTCATTGCTTTACTGTTTCATTGTTTCAGTAGATACTGCGTTAAGATGCTGACACACTGAGCTTGAGAGGAACTTTTTTTTTTTGTTATTTAACGCGCCTGTATCTGCGTTGAGAAATAAAAAATATAACGCCTGACTTCTTTATTATACTTTTGTTAGGCATTAGATTTTTATTTTTATATGATCTCTCGGGAAAAGTGGAAAAGTGAAACCAGCCTACAAAGCCACAGAACAAAAAATTATTAATTAGTACCTAGTTATTAATAGTAGAAAAAAAAAAACAAAGTTTTTGGGTCATATCACACATATTATTAGGAACACACAGGAAAACTTTTTTGTTAAGTTTTTTTAATAATTTTACAAGCATAGCTCTAGGATGTAGCATATAAATAGGTAACAATAACGAACGTCGCTTCTGCAATTAGTTAAAAAAATCATGCATAAGATATTTTTGATGGGCACCAGATATTCGAAATTAAATTAATGTAGTAATACCTACAATACATAGATAATTATAATACAATACATTACATGTAGGTACTTGTCGCTGAACCACAGAATAGATAATCCTGCCTATGTTAGAAAATTCAAAATAACCTTCGGCGCGAATCCCGTTGTGTCACAAGCTTTATCATTTAATCATACCCTCTCATTTCGTTTTAATACGGTTTCCCTACCCCCACCGTTTTACAATCATAGCCTCTTATTGAGCGGGCGAACACAAGTATATTAAATATCTATATTAAATAGGTATACCTACATGTAGATATACACAACGCTAAATTTGTTATACTGAATAGTCTACCTAATAAGGCCAGCTTGCAATACTTTTTTCATGAGAATGTATGACCAAACATTGGATAGATGAGTAAGTATTAAAAAGTATTTTCTTATGTTAAGGTCGTTAGACAGCTTGACGATCCACTTGTCGCTTGTTTTATAGGCAATGGTAACCACCTACCATCGAGTGGACCGTCACCCTGTCTGTAGTCCTTAACATAAAAAAATCTTGATAGATACCTTAATACCATATGAGAAATATATTGAAATAGTGTTCAAAATGTGCTTCATTATAGATAAAATATATTCTAAGAATATAACACTAAACTTTGGTAGCAATATAAAATTCTACCTAATAGCTTTACGAGTTAACGCCAATAAAAGAGAAATTCGAGAACTATTCACAACGTTGGCCACAAACAATAAGTCAGGTCGGTCTCTATAATTGGGCAAAAACAACAAATAAGTATGAAAGGTGCCAAAGAAATGTCATTGTTATGCGTCCATCATTGTTTGAGCGGTAAACGTCAGAAATGTCACGCTGAGTTCTCCGACAAAATGGCGGACAAAGGAATTATTTGTTTACAAGTCACACGGTAGCCAAATTGATGCTTATGTGTCTATGGTCTGTGTGCTACTGTGCACTTGAGGATAATTAGTCAAAATTTATGCCGTGAATGAAAGAGTTAACGGTAACATTAGCTATATCTAACAATAAACTTAAACAGTTATAGAAATTCACAAAAACACGGCCATATTTCTTGTTTGTCTGTTCGTAAATTAAGGCAATATTTCATTCTGACTATCATTTACCCAATATTAATTTTCATATTTAGACAAAATAGAAAAATACTCAATAAATGTAAGTAGACCTACGCATATCTATAAATTCAGCATTGTTGATTTTTGTGAACAATTTTACTTAGCGCCTCTTTCACCAACTACAAGTAAAGTGATGATTAGTTACTTTTAGAAATCATTTTCTGTTTTATTGAATTATGCACTCGGTTTACTGCATCATTCGATAGGCGATTTTTTTTTATTATTTTCTATATAATGTTTGGGACGTTTACCGTACAAACAAAGGTACTTATATCAGCTAAATTATTCCCGGTGACAGGTGACTTTAAGTGACGGTTTAACTAACTTGACGTTGGTGAAATAGGCGCTTAGTTAAAAAAACTAAGTTACTCAGCGCCTCTTTCAACAACTGTCAAGTAGGCTATCTGTCATTTAAAGTCACCGGTAACCGGGAACAATGGAGCTGATATACCTTTGTACAGTAAAAGTCAGTCCCAAACATTAAAAAGAAAATAATAAAAAAAATCGCCTATCGAATGATGTAGTAAACTGAGTGCATAATTCATTATAACAGAAAATGATTTCTAAAAGTAACTAATCAACACCTTACTTGTAGTTGGTGAAAGAGGCCCTTAGATTAAGTACTTACTTATTTGTAAGTCCTTAGTTACTTATATAAATTTAAGTTAGATCTGTCTGTCTGTTCGCGATAAACGCAAAAACTACTGCACCGAGTTTCATGCTGTTTTCACCAATGGACAGAGTTATTCTCGAGGAAGGTTTTAGTATATAATTTACAAAGTTACACGAACGATGTCGCAGGCAGCAGCTAGTGGTATATAAAAATTGCATTCGAAGTCGGGAGCGTGTCGGTCCCGGCTTCGGTTCAGTATCTGTTTCTTCGCTAACTTCTTCTAAATCACCCGACGGATTTTGATAAGGTTTTCTTAAAAGAGATAGACCTATACACGAGGAAGGTTTGTGTATCTTTAAATATAATTTTCAGATAAAAAATCGTCTATAACACAAGCAATTCCATACGTGCTGCAAGTGCGCTGTCGGCAAGTAAGATAAAGGATAGGGATTTAGGAATAAGGAAATGGCTTTTGACACTTTGCATACCTAATTAATGTTTTTGGAGTTTACTCCTTTGGGTCAGCGCCGACCGACGGAGTGGCGGCGAAGAGACTAATGAGCTAACATTTGAAAATCGACTTTAGTTACTTCGGTATGTGATTGAAAGTTGTATCTAAAATAAAATAAAATAAAATACTCTCGCGTCGGCAAGCGCGGGCGAGCCGCGCGCGGTGAACCTTCAGCTAAAGAAACTAAAGTCGATTTTCAATTGATAGCGCTTTAGTCTCTTCGCCACCACTCCGTCGGTCGGCGCTGACCCTTAAGAATCGATTTCATATATATATTTTATATAAGCTTGGGGTATGAAAATTTATGGGAGTAAAATCAAATATGTCACACGTTACGCGTTACAGGCTACAATATGCTTCAATACTGTCTACCACAAAAGCTTAATATTAATAGATTTAAATTATTTATAAGTATTTATAAGTAATTTTTAAGTTTTTTTTATATAGATAGATAATTCTTTTTATAACAAATGAAATAAGCTGAATAAATAAAATATAAAAATAAAAATAAAACATATTATTATTAATATAATATAATACATTTACTAAGCGCCTCTTTCACCAACTACAAGTAAAGTGATGATTAGTTACTTTTCGAAATAATTTTCTGTTTTATTGAAGTATTCACTCGATTTACTGCATCATTCGATAGCCTAATTTTTTTTATTATTTACTATTTAATGTTTGGGACGTTTACCGTACAAACAAAGGTATACATATATCAACTAAATTATTCCCGGTGACAGGTGACTTTAAGTGACGGTATAGCCTACTTGACGTTGGTGAAAGAGGCGCTTAATATATTATATTAATAGGTAGGTATGTTTATCGTTCGTAAGGAGTAAACTCCAGTCGTGTGTCGAGGCTGACACACATTTTTTTTTATTTTTAAACATATCGACTCACCATTAGGTCTGTCTTCGACTCCATCGCTGTCGACCTCGCTTCTGACGCTCGATGGACTCGACCTTTTTAGCTCGTCCTGTCCATTGCTTCTGTCATAGGACATGCGATTGTCATATGACATAAACAGGGGGTAATTCAATAAGCGGTGTTGCTGATAAATATAATCTACTTTTCCATTTCTGCCCTTAGAGTCCTCTTCATGTTCCTGGACACTAGTGAACTCCTGGACACCGTTCTCTATATCTATCTCCGGTGAACGTCTATCATTCAGACCGACGATAGATTCTATGGAGAAATTTTTGGCAGGAATCTTTGTCATTTTAGTTATCTCCGAATCCATTTTGAATTTAGAACACTAAACTTCACCAGAACTGAACACAAACACGAAACGGAACGTTTTTTTTAAATCGTATATAATGTAGAAGAGGTTCGTCGCGCGCGTTCCTTTTTCAAAACGAACTGTCAACGGCGCTGTCAAAGCTAAACTGGCTGGTTTTTGTAGGTTTGGGTCCGAGAACAAAATTGACCACGCCTTCGACTGGGAGTTAGCGCATGTGTATTCGAAATTCAAACTTGTCTTCTAGGCAACAAGGTTTAAATCAAGTTGAGCGCGTCTTAAATTTTGATAACAAAGCGTCCGCGACATTCCAAATTTAAAAGTTGAGCCTATGGTGATAGCGTTGTTTTTTCTTTGTTCTCTATTACAATATATACATAACTAGCGATCCGTCACAGGGCTTCGCTTGCACAATTTTACCCAAATTTTCCCTTCATATACAGAATCTTCCTCAGCTCAGACCTGAAAGAATAGGTAAGTCTCAATCAATACTAATAATAAATCTGTAAGGGTCGGTCATGGAGTAAGTTACTTTGTTTTCAGAGATATCATGTTTATAGGCTCTATACATGATACTGAAACTAAATTGACCATTTTTACAATTTTTTTCTGTATGTAAAAATGTAAAAATGTTCCTCCATAACTCTTAAACGAATTAACTGATTTTCATGAAACTTGGTAGATAAATATTCAGACGTACAGGACACAGGATAGGCTACTTTTTCTTTTTCAACGCGGACGAAGTCGCGGGCGACAGCTAGTTTAAAAAAATTCGACCTATTGGTCCAGACGTATAGGTACTATGTACTTAGGTATTACTCGAGTATAGTTTTTAGTAAAACACAGCGGAATCATTTGTGTAAGGACATTATATTGTCACATTCCTAACTTATCTATATCTACTTACTAATATTATAGAGAGAAAGATTTTTATTTTTTAATATGTTTGTAATGAATAAACTCAAAAACTGCTGGGCCGATTTAAAAAAAAAATTCACCTATAGATATCTATATTATCAGCGAGTAAGTAACATATAGGGCATATTTTATAAAGTTACGCGGACGAAGTCGGGTGCAACAGCTACTTAGTAATATTGTATAATAAATGCGAAACTGAATTTGTTTGTTTGTTACGCTTTCACGCCTTAACTACCTACTCAACCGATCATCATAAAATTTTGCATACATTTATCAGGGATTACGGGAAAGGATACTTTCATGTAGAAAAAAGCTATGTCCCCTACATAGCTTTTTTCTACATGTACGAGATGATCCCCTTAAGCGGGAATCGGTGTAAAATATATATGTATTCTTGAAGGAAAACCAAAAATAAAGGCGATTACTACTAGTATATTTATCTATCCAACTTTCATAATACTCAAAACCAGAAATTACCTAATTGAGGTTTTATTAAAATACTAGCTGGCGCCCGCGACTTCGTCCGCGTTAAAAAAGAAAAAAGTAGCCTATCTTGTGTCCTGTACGTCTAAATGTTTATATACCAAGTTTCATGAAAATCAGTTGATTCGTTTAAGATTTACATACATACAGAAAAAAAATCCAAAAAATCCTCAAATTAGTTTCTGTATCATGTATAGAGCCTATAAACACGATAAACAAAGTAACTTACTCCATGACCAACCCTTACAGATTTATTATTAGTATTGATATGATATTGATTGATTCATTTCTTTTTTTTAAAACCTTACAAAGTAGGTAATCATCTTGTACACCCCTATGGGTAAGATGATTCCTATGATCATTTTACGCCCAATTAAGCATAATAGAAAGCCTAAAATTAAGCATAATGGACTAAACACGATCAGTCCATCGCAGTAATGGTCTGTCATGGAGTAAGTTACTTTGTTTTCAGAGATATCGTGTTTATAGGCTCAATACATGATACTGAAACTAAATTGACCATTTTTAGAATTTTTTTCTATATGTATGTATGTTACTCCATAACTCTTAAACGAATAAACTGATTTTCATGAAACTTGGTAGATAAACATTTAGACGTACGGGACACAGGATAGGCTACTTTTTCTTTTTCAACGCGGACGAAGTCGCGGGCGCCAACTAGTATAACTTTAAAGACAGATTTGTATCTTTGTAAGTATTAATTGTTTGTAATGAATAAACTCAAAAACTACTGGACCGATTTTAAAAATTCTATCACCTATAGAAAGCTACATTATCAGCGAGTAACATAGGCTAATATTTTATAAAGTTACGCGGACGAACTCGCATGCAACAGCTAGTTTATGATGTAGTATTTCAACTCACCGGTGATGAAGCTATCGGTTGCTTCCATTATTATCACGCACAAAAGTGGGTACCTAACCTATGCTTTTCTCCTTTTCTGGAGACTTATAACATTATAACCACATATGCACACACGTATAATTCTGTTTCTCATCACAGTTTATTATAATTCACTATAGAATTGAGTAATTAATATAAAATATAATAAAAATGATAACTAAATTGTACACTTTAAATAAAACCAAAGCAAAGGAATGAGTGCCATCTGCCAGCGAATAGCATTCATTAGAGTGGCGCCATCTAGTATCGCCTGGCTGTATTATAAATAACCACATCGTAAGAAACTTTGAGTTAGTTGATATGAAATTAAATAGATGGCGCTGCGTGATATATAAAGAATACTTTCGTTTTCAATAATTACATATTTTGTTTTTACTTTCATTGAAATATTTTAATCAATCAATACTAATAATAAATCTGTGTGTAGGTATTGTATGTATGTATGTTTCTCTAGAACTCTAAACGAATTAACTGATTTTCATGAAACTGGGTAGATAGACGTACAGGAAACAGGATAGGCTACTTTTTTCTTTTTTAACGCGGAAGAAGTCGCGGGTGCCAGCTAGTTCAAAATAAGTAACTTTTTCCTTTAATTTGACAACAATGGCTCGGCTTCTTTTTTTCTCATTGTGATATGTACCTACTTGGTGATTCTAGACTGCGCTCGTAATCATAACGGCTTTGTCTTAAATAATTAAGAAAATTATGTTTTTTTAATAAATCCAACTCAATCAGACACACTAAAGTTTCAAACCCTAAGCGGGTTTTAAACCCCAAACAATTGCAATTTAAAAAAAAAAAACCTAATAAAGAATGTCAGCACATTCTTTATTAGGGCGTAGCAGGCGATGCTCAGGTTTGTGAGCACGTTGTCACGCAAGGAAGCGGCGGGAAGAGGATATATCTCTTATAGGTAATAATAATATCTTATTATTATTAGGTTAATAGGAGGTTAATAAATTGGAGGACTATGGCCTATACCACTACTTTTCATATCCAGACCAGAAATTGTGCTGTTACCTATTCTGTGACCAGTCTACTTTAAAAAACAACTTGAATAAACATTGAAGTCAAAGACAGAGCCTTATTAAGGCAAGCGCCCTAAGCTCTCATCCAAAGGGTTCGTCAAATATTTACCTTTAATATAAAAAACTATTTCTTTGTTGCAAAACATATTAAACACCTACCAACTTAATAGTTAATTGTCACGGATGTGTCGTATGATGTGAGATATATGTGTAATGATATTGTTCATAATTACAATGACTATTTAAAATTACTTTATAACTACTGGGATGATTAGGCTACCATAATGTTGTTACAAACTTTACTTATAGGTACTATTATAGGTATTACTTATACTAGCGACCCATTGCGGATTTCGGCCGGAATACAATACACAAACCTTCCTCGTTTATCCCTCTTTCAATTAAGTTTCAGGGCCTCTTTCACAAAGTACATTTAAAGTGTTGATTAGTTACTTTTAGAATTCATTTTCTGTTATATTGAATTATGCACTCGGTTTACCTCATCCTTCGATAGCCGAATTTTTATTATTATTTTCTATTTAATGTTTGAGACGTTTACCGTACAAACAAAGGCATATCAGCTCCATTATCCCCGGTTACCGGTCACTTTAAATGACAGTTTGGCCTACTTGACGTTTGTGAAACAGGCGCTTAGTTTATTAATTAGTTTCTAATATTGTTTCTGCAGCCCATTTATTATTTATTATTCTTATGACCTTACAAATTGGATAGGATATACACAAATGAGTAGCGATAAGAGATCTCATAAAAAATGTAATGCTGTGCCTAGTCTAGTCTCGTGGACACGGCCTTGTTTTTTGTGTGAATGTGAATACGTGTACGTTACAAGAAATATTTTCTTTGAGCGTATTATGCCCGTGGCCATGACTGTGTTCTTTCTACAGTCATTTACGTTATCACAGCCAAGTGTGCTTTCTCAGTCGTTTACGCTACGCTAAGAGAGAACTTGGTAATAGAGGTCAAAATAAATTTTCACCAATCACAAAGTTTTCTCTCAGCGTAGCGTAGCGTAAACGACTGTCGAAAGCACACTTGGCTAGGGGTCGATTGCGAAAGACAGACAGGTGGAAGTCTTTGGAGGAGGCCTTTGTCGATACACAAGCTTTTGGAAAACCTGTTGGAAAAAACCCATTTGTATTGTAAATTGTACAGCAATAAAGCCATATTTTATTTATTTATTTTTATTTTATGGAATAAAAAAAGACGTAGGTATATTCACGTAAAAACTAACTTGCAATCCATGAAAAAAAAAAATGATTGGTATAAAGTAAATGCATATGTTTAGATTGTAGTAGCTAAGTATTGTCATCATCTCAATAGTTGCAATAAAATGCTAAATTAGCACTTGTTTTAATGGGGAGTCGGTTCAGTTTGCTGTTACGCTGAATTAAAGTTTATGGATGTGCCAACAAAAACAAAGATGGGGTCGGCGGAGTTGCGGAAGAGTGTTCGTCCGACCACACAACGCCCTCTAGCGGACGCGGAGGACGTCAAGAGGTTTAGTCGGCAGGTTTATTTACCCCACTACCATCTCGTGGTAGAAGTCCGACCCACAAGTCTGTCCCCAGGCCGGTGGGTCATCCGTGATGGATTGCTCTTTTAAAAAAAAGGGTAAGATGGGGTACAAAAAGAACACTTTTTCCGGATGAAAGGTACGCTATGTCTTTTTCAGTAACCCTGATCTCATGATGAACAGTTGAGTGACGAAAACGCAATCAACAAACAAACTCACGTTCCCGTTTATAAATATTTCATCTTTATTAGTTAGAATTATAAATAATTACGGCACTTATAACGTATGAGAAGGTTATTTCAATGTTTATTTTATTAATGTTTTAGAACTAATCTTTGTAGAAACTGGGGTTAACCTTAGTTTTTTTTTTGGTAACTCGATCAGAAAGGTGAGACAAAATTTATCTAATTACGTCTTTATTGAAACATTAATGATTTTCGTATATACTTACATATATGTTTTACTTTTAAACTCAAATTTAAATATTCTATAAAACTACTTCATAATGCTGATAATCCGTTCTTAATATTGCAAGTATTGCAGCGACATCTTTGGCAACTCAGGGTTAAGATTTAGAATAAATAAATAAATAAAAGGGGGGGTAAAAGGTAATGGTATATCTAGTTCTATAAATCCCTGTTCTAAGTCACGCGATGGCGACGAAGTGCACACTTTGTATATAAACATTGAAATATTGAAGTTCTGTTTTACTTCACATCACCATTACCACTTTTCTACAATGTGTGTCGCTGAATGATGTGTTTTTTTTATGACGATATATTGTGTTGATTTGTGAAACTTTAACAAAATTTTAAACTATATTAATCTATAATAGATATTTAAATTATAAATTTAATGAAGACAGATTAACAAGTATAAAATTATGGTGTTTTTTATTGTTGTTTTATTACCTAAGTACTTATTCTCGGAAATAAAAATTTTGACTACTGATAAACAGTATAACATTTGAAACCTAAATTTCATGAAATAACTTTGACATAACTATTCAAATACAAAAACTAATCTGCATTTAAAAAAAAAAATAATATATCAAATCCTTAGCTCTTAATAGATCAATTTAGATCATTAAAATTCTCGTCAAAATCAACTAAAATAAATTATTGCCTTTCTAAAAAATAAAAATAAAAATGGCGCCATTTAAATTACGAATATAACTATTTAATAAGTGAACTTATCTTCAACAAACTTCTAAAGTTGACTAATTCTAAAGTTGATTTTTAAAATATTTAAAAATATTAAGTGTAAAATGAATTCGAACTGGACCGGGCTTCGATCTCCAAATTTGACAAATTCAACGGTGAACCTTCAAGGGAACTTTGAAATCGATTTGGAAGACACAAACTGGATTCTGACTTCGTCTTTCATTATATTTACAATGCAAACTGGTAAGTTAAGTTCTTCTTAATAACAATAATCTAATATTACCAACATCACGATTAAAACTAAATTCTTCAAATACCTTCAGTTCTTATATAAAAATATATAACAAATTACCAGATAATTTAAAAAAAGGAAAAAATTATATCATATTTATAAAAAAATTAAAAAAAATTCTAAATAATAAATGTTACTACAACTCAAATGAATATTTTTTAGATGACATTATCATTTAAATATTAATAATATAAATGTAAATATAATTTATTTTTAATTTTAATTTAAATAAAATAAAATTCTTATATATATTTATATAAATAAATAATTATATGCTTATAATTATTAAGTTGCATGCCCAACAGGGTCCATAACATTGGTCTTTATTTTTATAACATCTTTGTACATTATGGTTTCGCAATAAATAATTGAATTGAATTGAATAAGTTCTTAAGTTCTTTATAAGTTCTTCTTAAACTCTTCTGAAACTCTTCTTAAACTCTTCTTAAGTTCTTCTTAAGTTCCTCTTAAGTTATTCTTAAGCTGTTGTTAAGTTCTTCTTTGAGTACTTCTTAAGTTCTTCTCAAGCTCTTCTTTAAGTTCTTCTTAAGCTTTTCTTTAAGTTCTTCTTAAGTTCTTATTAAGTTCCTCTTAAGTACTTCTGGTACCTAAGTTAAGTGTCGGTCGAAAGGGTCGAAGGTCTATTACCTACTATTATTTATGATTTCTTTAATGACAACATTTAGTGCTGGAAATAATATACCTACTTGACATTTGACATTAAATTGTATACTTGGTAATACATTGTTGAATTTAGATTTAAGGTGGTTCGATTTCCATACTAATAATGCAATTATGAAAAAACGGAGCATAATTTTACACTGAAATGACATCCCTCGGCATTTAATTTAATCCCTGTACTTACCTCAAGGAACCACCTTAAGATAAAGTTTTGTATGCCAGTAACTGCCAGTATATGCCTATGTATATGTAACTGCCAGATCTACATATATGCCAGTCATATATATAGATCAAATGTTAATTGAAAAACCTACTGTACAATAATGATCAACAAATAAATTCTTATTCTATTCAAATATTGCAAAAGTAAATATTAATTGCAAACAGGTTTTGGAATGCTGGAGTCAGGATGCGTGTCCATAAAGAATGAGGCCAACATTATGATGAAGAATTTGGCTGACATATCATTAGGAGGTCAGTTTTTAAGATCATAATAATAAGACTATAAATAATAATAAAATAAATATCTTCACACATTCCACACAGCAACATTAGTTACTTAGTGTCTAGTTCTACACTAAGCAACTAATGTTTGTATTACGAATACCAGACAGTTGAGACACTACATATTGACTACATACATCAAAATACTATAATGGAATTTGCGTCACAAATGCCAAAGCGGCACATAAAAAGAACGCCTTTGACTCATGATTCATGGCGGACTCTTGCCTTCACGCGTCAATGGTAAAAGGTAGTAACGATCAACTTCTACTATTTCATTTTAAACTCTAATGGGTTGACGTAAAGTCACATTTTCTTTAAATTACGTACTTATTATTATGTTTGTTTTGTTTAAATGACAGTTCATGCTCTACGCATATGTCACTTTTAAATGTTCCATGAAATTCGTAGTGTTTTGTATGGCACGCGGGTTCCATGTTGTAGTAGTTTGATGACTACATAGATTAAAGTGCGTTTCATAATTCGGACGAGTAATTTGACAGGTCCTAATGTCAAATTTAAAATAATGTTACCAGCGTTGTTTCCGTAGTGCTGTACTAATATCGGTTTTTACTTAAATATTAGTTGTGATATTTTACGGTAAAAATATTTTTGATCTTGTTTTATTAATTTAACATTCGTATTATTGTTATTTTAAGGTTCGAATCGTGTTTAAAGCAGGTCGATTTTAATGTGATCGTAAGATAAAATCTTAAGTTTTTCAATAAGTTCGATTCGATACTATTTTTGTATGGTCAAAAACCTGCAACCCAGGAAATGTCAAATTACTCGTTCGAATTATGAAACGCGCTTTACTTTTTTTTGTAAATACACATATTATAAACACAAAACATCTATGACTCAGGTAGGTACAACGGTAAATGTTAACACATAAACATTTTCCCCTAGCGGGATTCGAACACGCGACAGCCTGGCCAACAGCCAGGGTTACTAGCTACTAGACTAAACGTGTCGTCAAATGCTTTGACCTGTGAGTATACTGGACTCCATACAAAAGGAGGTTCAGGAGGAAAATTAGGGTCAGCGCAAATTGAAAGATTTTTTTTATAATTGCAGGGTTGACTTATTGGATATTTGGCTATGGGATGTCGTTTGGACAAGGTCCACTTTCTAACCCCTTCATTGGTGTTGGTGACTTCTTGATCGACCCGCCTGTTGGAGATGAGTTAATGGGGCCCGTTTTTGCGTCTTTCCTCTTTCAATTGTCATTTGCGACCACAGCCACGACAATAGTTAGTGGAGCTATGGCTGAAAGGTAGGTTTTGGCACACATTAACTGGTGAGTATAAAGTATAGTATACTTTTTATCCTGAGGGCCTAGTGCGAGTTTTACTCGATCATACGCGTCGAGCGCGTCAACGTCAATTTGTATAGGAATGAAGCAGCGCTACCTAGTGGTTAACGTGTACGTCTGCTTCATTCCCATACAAATTGACGTTTAGTCGTTTACGCGTTCGACGCGTTTGATCGAGTAAAACTCACACTAGGCCCTCTGGAAAAATGTTATGGTACACGAGCCAGGTACTCATTTCCTCTCCAGCGATAACTCGTAAAAATGAGAGATTTGTAATAACACGTAGAATTTTTTTTTCCTGCCGATTGAAAATTTATCATTTTTTTAGTGATTTTATAAAGTTACGCGGACGAAGTCGCTGCAACAGCAGTCTATACCTACTAATATTATAAAGAGGAAAGATTTGATTGTTTGAATTGAATAGGCTTCGAAACTACTGGACCGATTTGAAAAATTCTTTCACTGTTGGGAATCAATGAGTAACATTAGTTAGGGCCTTTCAATCAATCAATCAATACTAATAATAAATCTGTAAGGGTTGGTCATGGAGTAAGTTACTTTGTTTTCAGAAATATCGTGTTTATAGGCTCTATACATGATACGGAAACTAAATTGACCATTTTAAGAATTTTTTTCTGTATGTATTTATGTATGTAAGTATGTATGTCCCTCCATAACTCTTAAACGAATTAACTGATTTTAATGAAACTTGGTAGATAAACATTTAGACGTACGGGACACAGGATAGGCTACTTTTTTTTTCAACGCGGACGAAGTCGCGGGCGCCAACTAGTACTAATAATAAATCTGCAAGTGTAGGTACTGTATGTATGTATGTCCCTCCATAACTCTTAAACGAATCAACTGATTTTCATGAAACTTGGTAAATAAACATTTAGACGTACGGGACACAGGACAGGCTAATTTTTTTTTCAACGCGGACGAAGTCGCGGGCAATAGCTAGTTAATTAGGTATAAAAAGGTACGTAGACAAAGTCACAGTAGACGCAAGACATAGTTAGTTAGTTTGAATGAATTTTACGAATAACCCAATATGAACTTTTCACAGATGCAATTTCAAAGCGTACTGCGTATTTTCTTTCCTGAACACTATAGTTTACTGCGTACCCGCTGGTTGGGTGTGGGGTCAACATGGGTTTCTGAACCGACTGGGTGCTGTGGACATCGCAGGTTCGGGTCCTGTACATCTAATTGGTAAGTGTGCTTGTAGGTACCTATTTTTTTTTGTGTTTTTTTTTTTTATTAGAAATGGGTTTACTCTTGGCCAGCAGCCGTGTAGCGAATATGAGGCCTATTATGAAAAAAATCAATACAATACGAAATATGATCGAATCTAATTGAAGGACAATACTAATATCTATTGTAGTTTATTTAATACTAGCTGGCGCCCGCGACTTCGTCGCGTTGAAAAAGAAAAAAAAGTAGCCTATCCTGTGTCCCGTACGTCTAAATGTTTATCTACCAAGTTTCATGAAAATCAGTTAATTCGTTTAAGAGTTATGGAGGAACATACATACATACTTACATACAGAAAAAAATTCTAAAAATGGTCAATTTAGTTTCAGTATCATGTATAGAGCCTATAAACACGATATCTCTGAAAACAAAGTAACTTACTCCATCACCAACTCTTACAGATTTATTATTAGTATTGATTGATACATATTTTGTAGAACTGTTCACCAATAAACCCTAATTTACAAAGTTAATTGAACGCCTCTTTCACAAACGTCAAGTAGGCCAAACTGTCATTTAAAGTCACCGGTAACCGGGGATAATGGAGCTGATATACCTTCGTTTGTACGGTAAACGTCCCAAACATTAAATAGAAAATAATTTTAAAAAAAATCGCTTATCGAATGATGCAGTAAACCGAGTACATAATTCAATATAACAGAAAATGATTTATAAAAGTAACTAATCAACATTTTAATTGTAGTTTGTGAAAGAGGCCCTTTATTGTTATAAATATTGGCGAACCGAGACAGGTCGACAATCAGGCGTCGACCTGTCTAGGCTTCCTGTGTCCCTGACAACGTGTACCTATGCAAAATTTTATGATTAACTATTTACTCTATGGTATCATGCAATTTAGAGCCTATAAACACGATATCTCAGAAAACAAAGTAACTTACTCCATGACCGACCCTTACAGATTTATTATTAGTATTGATGATGATGATATTAATATGGACTATTATGGATAGAATTGATCCTACATAAATGTCGGTGGTATGAAAATTTATGGGAGTAAAATCAAAATTGTTACACGGTTGCGTTATGTTTACACGATCAGTCCATCGCGTCAAATTAACTGGCGTGAAGCCAAAATTTGATCGTGAATGGTAAAAACTGATGGCTTGATGTCAAACACTGTATTTCAAATCGCGCCGTTGCGTCACGTCAGTTTGTCGTCACGCCAAATGATTGATCGTGTATTTCGTCCATTATAGTTATCTACATTCAGTTTTTTTGAATATTTAAGAATACTTCATCTGCACAAAAGACCAATGTTGTTATTTCGGCGTGATCGAATTGTGAAAATTTAAATTTTATAATCGTTCGTAAGGAGTAAACTATAGTCGGGTGTCGGAGCTGACACAAACAAATTTTTTTTAGGTGGTTCGTCAGCGTTTGCATCTGCTTTGATGTTAGGACCCCGCCTTGGTAGATACGCGCGGGGCACAGCTCCTTTGCCCCTCGGAAATCCCGTCAACGCTGTCATGGGGACATTCGTTCTATGGTGGGGATGGTTGGCATTTAACTCGGGCAGTACTTACGGGGTAAGTTTACATAAAATCAATGTCGAGGTTAAGGAGTGGGTATAAAGCAAACAAAATTTGTAATTTCACCCGCGTGGCCCCTTGGACATGACAGTGACACAAAATACGTAGAACTACGCACAACATGCGACGGAAGATAGCGCAACTCGCTCAATAAAAATGTTATAAGTACCAAAAGTATTAAATATTAATTTATTCGCAAACTACAATGTCTAATGAAAAATTGTTACATACAGCCTTAGATAATATGTGAAGTGAAATTACTGATACACTTTTGGCTTTGTAATGTGTGTCATTTTGAAAATAAAACTAAAATCGATGGAAATGAGAGCTCACTTGGTGATTTTTTTCTATCGAGAAAATTTCATTATATTATGTTTTCTGTTACAGTCGTCACTTTCATTTATAATGTATTTATCTATTTAAAAAAATTAATTAACTTAGACTTTGTTTACTTAGATAAAATTCAAATCTAGAATTGGCTAGTTCTCTTTATACCCGCTCTTAAGCTCCTTTGTCCCTCGGAAATCCCGTCAACGCTGTCATGGGGACATTCGTTCTATGGTGGGGATGGTTGGCATTTAACTCGGGCAGTACTTACGGGGTAAGTTTACTTAAAATCAATGTCGAGGTTAAAAAAACAAAGTTAATTTTAAACTAATTTGCATGCTTTAAACCGAGCCATTAGAGGCAATTTAGATGTTTTATTTGCGCACTAATGGGTCCTAGTTAAACTATAGTATGTCCCTTTAAACTCGGTTCATTCTAATGCATGTTAATTTAAAATTGAATGGTAGCGGAGTAAAATGACTGCGATTTACTGCTAGCAATTTAGAGATATTTGTTTGAAAAAAATAACAATTCTAAAGTATAGTTGGTTAAGATTTGCATTTATTATCTTGTTGTAAACATCCTACTAAGTAAAATTATAAATGCGAAAGTTTGTGGGCATGTATGTTTGTAACTCTTTCGCGTAAAAACTACTGAACGATTTACTTAGTAATTAATTAGATGAAACTTGGCATGCTTACATATAGTTTATAACTTGGATTATTATACATATAGTGTGTATACCTAGTACCTACTAGGGTACTTTTGAAAATTCATAGGTTCAAACAAGGTTCACACATTCAAGATGGCGGATGACTCTGTTATAACTATATTATAGTCTTCACCCAAATAATAATTAAATTATAAATAAAACTGTGTTGTAATTTTTTATATATATATTTTTGTTCATTGAACAGACATTACGTATACATTTCTTTTTTATTAAAAAATCAATAGACAAAACATACATAGTGAATAACAAAAAAGGTTACGCATAACAGACTCGTCTCCAACATTTTTTTAAAATTTCTTGAAAAGAACTTTGTATTGATTACATTGTTTTTGTATATGTATTGGTATTGATTACATTGTTTGTGTATATGTAGGTAAGAAATCAGTGTCTTACCTACAATGTATACGACTTTATAATTATCTTAAATAAGATTATTATAGTCGTATACATTGACCTACAAAACAATTACCTTCTCATGGAGACGCGTTTTATGTAAATCATAAAACGGCTATGTGGTTTAAAGGACAATTTAGAAAAGACAGTCAACTTTTTCCTGTTATTCTTTTATTATTATTATTTTAATTAAAGGTGAGCGGCGCTAAATGGCAATATGCAGCGCGCGCTGCCGTTATGACAATGATGGGTTCTTTCGGCGGAGGATGTTTTGGACTAATGTAAGTTATGTGTTGAGGAGTGGACTGTATATAAATGAAATAAAATTCTGAGTATTTAACAAAAATATATTTAAAATAAAATATTACTGACACCCTACCAACCACTAGGTACTTACTACTGACATAATGTCGTATCTACATTATTTAAAACAAAGATTTAAATCACAGATGCGCCCTTGCCGCCTTCAGGCGGCTTAAAATACGTCATCGTTGGGAAGAGTGAGCTCACTCTTTCCTCCTTAGTCGCTTGTAGAAAGCAGTGAGCGGTTCACGTTGGATACAGACATATTACGTGGACAGTTTTCAGAAGGACAGGGCGCATCTGTAATTTAAATCTTTGATTTAAAATATTCTTTTTATTATTCTCTATGGCCACTAACCAACCAGTTGCCAAATTTACGTATCAGGAATGGCAAGGCACATGTTGTCATCTCTGACCCTTGATGTTGATTTTTCATACATATTGTCAGGGATACAAAAAAGTACATAGGATACCTTTTATGCAGAAAAAAAGTGAAATCAAATAAAAAAACTAATGTCTAGCCAAAGTGTTACAACAACAAAAGGTCAAGCGTTATATTGTTTATATATATTTGATTAACTCAATAATTTCATTAACTCAATAATTTCAATAATTCAATAAAATCATTAACTCAATAATTTCAATAATTCAATAAAATCATTAACTCAATAATTTCAATAATTTCCTTAAGTCAATAATTTCATTAACTGTAATTCAGATACACACTGGCTAGGAACAAGGGTAAAGCAGACGTTATGGAATTGATTAACAGCATTTTGGGAGCGCTGGTCTCTATAACTGGTAAGTGGTGATACCTAATATTGAGTGTGTGACACTGCTATTAACTCTTTGGTTAGGCAAATTTAGTTTAAAACAAAGCAAATCTAGTAAAAGCGTTTAAAGGTAGATATACTGAGGTTTATTCCTGGTAATTATACTGAAAAAGAACATTTTTTTGAAAATTCTTACCTTAAACTTTCACACCTTAATTACTAAATCTATAAACATGAAATTTTGCATAAAATTTATGCTCTCACAAAATAAAAAAAGAAAATGGCACAGGGTAGGGACGGGACAAAGTCGCTAATATTAAATCTACTTAGTGCTTATGTAACATTTGTTACAGGAAAGTTTTGATTGTTTTTTTTTTTGTTTGAATTGAATAGGCTGCGAAACTAAATGGACCGATTTAAAAAATAATTTCACTGTTGAGAAGCTATATAATCAGCGAGTAACATAAGCTATATTTTATAAAATTACGCGGACGAAGTCGCGTGCAACAGCTAGTTATATATACAAACCTGCCACGTTTAACGCTCTTCGCATTAAAATCCGTTGGGCAGTTTAAAATATCTAAGCGTACATACAGAAGGGGCCCTAGCCAAGAGCAAACCAATGCAAACAGGAGCGTTGCGTATTTACGAAACGATAGAAAATAAAGCCCGGTGATTGGTTGTTATGACGTCCTCATAAAATGTTGACCAATCATTGGGCTTTATTTTATATCGTTTCGTAAATACGCAACGTTGCAGTACGTTAGCATTGGTTTGCTCTTGGCTAGCAAACGCCAAGAGCCTGAGCGTAAATGCTACGCTCAGGCTACGCTACGAAAGAAATTAAGTCCGGTGATTGGTTTTTGTAACGCCCACATAAAATTTTGACCAATCACAAAACTTTCTCCCAAGCTTTACGACTGAACGTTTGCTCTTGGCTAGGCCCCCTTGACAAACGGCGGGAAGCAACTGTTTTATACTATGTAGGAAGAAAAAAAATCAATAATCTTTCTCCAACCATCAGCCGGATGTTTCCTGTACCGTGCGTGGGAGGCTTTGTTGATCGGAACATTGGGTGCTGCTATTGCAGCCATAACTACCCCCCTATTTGATAAAATAAAGGTAGATGATCCCGTTGGAGCTTCTGCAGTGCACGGTGCATGCGGATTGTGGGGTAAGTGAAAATGGTAATTAAAAATGTTCACACATTCCACACAGCACCATCTAATTCCACACTAAGCAACTAATGCTTGTATTATGGATACCATCAGACAGTTTATATGCCTACCACATATTATGTTACTTTTCTTTTGTAAATACATACACATTATAAATATGTACAAACATCCATGACTCAAGTACAAAGCTAAATGTTAACACATAAACATTTGCCATTGCAAGACAAATAATAATAAATATCTTCACACATTATACACAGCACCATCTAGTTCCACACTAAGCAACTAATGCTTCTATTATGCATACCAGACAGTCGATATAAAACATAGATTACTTTTATTTTATAAATACATACATATTTTAAATACAAAACATCCATGACTCAGGTGCAAAGGTAAATGTTAACACATAAACATTTACCCCTAACAGGATTCGAACACGCGACCGTTTGGTTAACAGCTAGGGTTACTAGCTTTGGTTAACAGTATGTTACTTATGTCAGTAAAAATTTAATGGGCTCTTAGTTTTTTGGTGTTGCCAGGAAAAAAATAGTTTTATACTTTTTATTTCAGGTGTAATAGCTGTAGGACTGTTCGCTGATAATCCTATACCTATGGACACGACAAATGGAAGGTCAGGTCTATTTAAAGGTATGTATGCATAAAAATGTTAGGTTTTTACATCTGATATAATTTTTGAATTTGTGTTTCAATTAAAAATTATGTTAGTACACTTGTTTACATATTTTTTTATGTTAAGCTCGACAGAAGCGGACGGTCCACTTGATGGTGGGTGGTTACCGTCGCCTACCATATAGGTAGTGGGATTAAGGATATGGCATCCCTTACTCACCCACCGGAACACAACAGCACACATGCTGTTATTGCCAGACAGGCTGCTCAAATGACTGCGAAATGCAACATACCACACTTCAATATTAACCCTCTGCATTCGTCCTATCTTGCTCTGTTCTTGTTTTCAGTTGCTCAGAATTTAGAAATTTGCAACTCAGAATTCTGTAATTCTGAGTGTAATTTGTACAACTTTACTTACTCTAATTAGTGGAGCTGCATGAGCTCATACCGCCTTCCCCTTTCTTCCACCGGACATTCAGACGTACGGCAGGTTACCATCCTCATCTTGTCGAAATCCCTCTTTTTCGGACCAAGCGCTTAAAACATCCTATAATGCGCACTGCCAAGGTTTTGAATTCCCTGCCTCTTTGTTTACGAGCTTATATAACCCAAATCTTTCCGAAGTTCGAGTGAATAGGCATCTTCTGGATGAGCTCGCTCCATCATAGGCCTCATCCTTGTTGGTCAAGAGCAAACCCATCATCACTACATATTATAAAAAACAAAGTGCTCGCCGCGTCTGTCTGTCTTTCTATTCGCGATAAACTCAAAAACTACTGCACCGATTTTAATGCTCTTTTCACCAATGAATAGAGTGGTTATCGGGGGAGGTTTTGGTATATAATTTGCATCCGTGCGAAGCCGGGTACAGGCCGCTGGTCTCTAATAAAAAAAAAGTTCTAACGTTTTCAGGTGGTGGCTGGTATTTGTTGGGAGTTCAAACTCTAACTGGCATTTGTCTTATGGCTTGGGGTATATTTGTGACCATGGCTTTACTTTGGTTGATCGATCGATTCCTGCCAATCAGAATGGACCCTTACGAGGAACTGCTCGGCGCAGATCTCACTGAGCACAGGATAAGACATGGACAGGTGTGAATATTAATACGAAAAACTAAGCAAATCTGTTAATTAAGCAAACTAAGCTTTTCTGATCTTTACGGGATACTTCCTTACTATTATATCCTTATCCTTACTAATATTATAAATGCGAAAGTTTGTATGTATGGATATTTGTTACTCTTTCACGCAAAAACTACTGAATGGATTTTAATAAAAATTTAAAATAATATAGCTTATATAATTATCAGAATAAGACATAGGCTATATAAGACATAAATAAAAAAAGATAAAAAAAACGAAGTCGCGGGCACCACCTAGTATATTTATAAAGAGAAGATTTGTGTTTTTGTATGTTTGTAATGGATAAACTCAAAAACTACTGGACCGATTTTTAAAATTCCTTCACCTATAGAAAGCTATATTATCAGCGAGTGACATATGCTATCAATATACTAATAATAAATCCGTAATGGTTGGTGATGGAGTAAGTAACTTTGTTTTCAGAGATATCGTGTTTATAGGCTCTATACATGATACTGAAACTAAATTGACCATTTTTAGAATTTTTTTCTGTATGTAAGTATGTTCCTCCATAACTCTTAAACGAATCAACTGATTTTCATGAAACTTGGTAGATAAACATTTAGACGTACAGGACAAAGGATAGGCTACTTTTTTTTTCAACGCGGACGAAATTGCGGGCGCCACTTAGTTTTTTTAAAAGTTACGCGGACAAAGTCGCGTGCCACAGCTAATTAATAATAAGTGTGTATTGGTTTGAACCTACTACTAGCAGGCAGCAGGACAATGTCTTCAGTCAGGTGCTTAGTCAACTTTGACTAATAAAAGCTCCATTAGTTTATAAGATTATCTCAAGTGTCAAAACATGCTCTCCAGCAATTAAATAATTGTTCCAAATTGTTCTAAAAGTGGCCACAATGGCGCTAATAGTGTAGCATATCTTCTATCTGACTATCTTTGTCTAATTTACTCGACAATTCTACCACTAGCGCCATCTTAATTTTATATTCTGGGATCACTTTTTAATACATAGAGTCGGCCCCCCTTGTTTACATAGACAACGTTCTAGTGACGTCATTCACCGCTGTGACGCTCCTAGGAAACCAAAGCTTTACCTCTACCCCATTGATCTGAACTATAGATGCGGCGTAGCAAGCAGAAAGCCCCGAAATCTTTGGTAGTATTAAAATCATACTAGCGCTAGCGAGCGACAGTGCGAATTCGTCCACTTCTCTCTCCTTCTCTCTCGTGTGGACGAATTGTACTACTACCATTATTTACGGGCTACGCCGTGTCTATACTCCCAAATATACTTATAAAGTCTTTGCTCTACCCTTCATAATTGTGAGGAAATATTTTATAGGTTGGCGTGTCGCGTGCCGTATCTGCTCTACGTCCGTACCACAGATCAAATAGCATAGAAGAAATTGGTGGCATAGGTGTCAACACGGGACATAGTCTAGTTGTGGACAAAATACAAGAGGTTTGTTTTTCTTTCTCTCTTAAAGTAATGTAAATGGCTAAGTTTCTGTGGATTTTGATTTCGACTCAAAGAATAAGTAACCAATTCAATACAGTTTAATTTGACTTTTAAATCGAAGAGATACAGTAAAGTTACCTCGATATTTTCGGCACATGATGATCATCATCAGCCTGTGTCTCTACTGCGCTAGTTCGGTCAATCGGACTGTTAACCGGACTACTGGACCAGAAAAATGGTCTCACTATTCCGGTTGATTTATACGGTCGGACTACTGGGGAAAAAAGTCTCACTAGTTCGGTCAACCGGACTCTTAACCGGACTACTGGGAATGGACCAGAAGAATGGTCTCACTATTCCGGTGAGACGACCGGACTACTGGGGAAAAAAGTCTCACTAGTTTGGTCAACCGCACTACTGAGAATAGACCTCTTCCAAAGAGGCCTACATCCTCTGGATGTAGGCCTCTTCCAAGGCTGGCTGCAACGCACGGTCTTCTGTTTTTCGTATCCAGCCGCTTCCTGTTAAGTCTTTTAGGTTGTCTGTCCATATGGCCGCCGGTCTCATCGAAGGATGTGACCGGTCCATTGCCACTTCAACTTGCTGATTCTCTTGACTATGGGATAGGAAAATGGGTTCTGGCATCCCTTACTCATCGAGACACAACAGCACATATGCCGTAATTTCACGTTAGTTTTCTGTAATGTAAGGGGCCACCTCCTTACAGAAACCAGACGCCATCTATCCGTTTTACAATTTAAAAAAATCGGAAGCGACCACCTTAAATCTATTATTTTTAATCTTCAGGCGCATTTAAATAGAAAGAAAAACAAAGCGATCGGCGGTCAACTGAGAATGCTCAATCACAATGAAGAAGCGCAGAAAAAATCATTTAGAAAACATGGATTTCTGAACAAACGACCTGGCAACCCTGAAAACGAATTGCACCGAACTCTCGACTCTATGGTTCACGAGTTAAATGGCGGGAGTAAAAATCAAACGTCACCTGACGTTTCGAAACAGCTAGGTACTTCAGCGCGTTTAAAAAAAGAATCTGGAACTAGAAGGTTTCAAGAGTTGTCTGTGACAGAATTGGAAGATTTGGGGGAAATGAACGCGACCGAAGACAGGTTTCGACATAGGTTTAGCGCTGAAGACTATAGGAATGACATGCAAAGAGCTAATCTAACTTGGGTGGAATGAAATTAGTCCAATTTTTAAAACCGTTATAACCAGGGGCCCTAACCAAGAGCATTCCAATGCAAACGCTCCTTTTGCGTACTTACGAAACGAAATAAATAATGCTCGGTGATTGGTCGTTGTAACGCCCACATAAAATTTTGACCAATCACAAAGCTTTCCTCCCAGCGTAGCGTAGCCTGAGCGTAGCGTTTACGACTGTAGAAAGCACTGCGTTTGCTCTTGGTTAGGGCCCTAGACAAAGTCCATTCGATTCGATTCGCTAAATAAAAATGTATGGCATTGACATATGCCTTCGCTAAATCACGTGATACTTCCCATACATTTATTCTATCGAACTTCGTTATCGTTTTTAAGATGGCACTTTGTCTAGGGCCCTAGCCAAGAGCAACCAGTGCAAACGGGAGCGTTGTGTATTTACGAAACGATAGAATATAAAGCCCAGTGATTGGTCAAAATTTTATGTGGGCGTTACAACAACCAATCACCGGGCTTTATTTTCTATCGTTACGTAAATACACAACGCTCCCGTTTGCACTGGTTGCTCTTGGCTAGGGCCCCTGGTTATAACACCTTCAGTCGTCATGTCAAAAGATGTAGATAAGTAAACATCATTAAATAAGTAGTTACGAACAGTTATGGATACGTATTTTTTTTAATGTTAAGGTCGACAGACAGGCTGACGGTCGACTTGATGGTAGGTGGCTACCGTCGCCTATAACACAAGCAACGCCATAGGTGTTGCAAATGCGCTGCCGACCATAGAAGGATTAAGGAAAGGGATAAGGGAGGGGATAGGGTAATGGGCTCTGGCATCCCTTACTCACTCACTCAAACTCAACAGCACATAATATGCGCTGTTATTTCACGGTGGTATTCTGTAAGGTGGTGGTTACTGCCGCCAGACGGGCTGCCCAAATGACTGCGAAACGCAGTGTGCCCTACCACTACTTTTCAAATCCATACCAAAGTCAATTTTGAAAATTACATTAAAATTTCCAAAGTTGACCCCGCCGGGAATCGAACCCGGGGCCCCTGAGACGTTAGGCAAGCACCCTTGACACTCGTCCAACGGGCTACGTAAACCTAGTTACAAAAATTGCAGGTTTTTATAAAAAGCCAACTCGTTACTATTGCACCTTAAGGTAAATATTTTTTAAGTTAATCTAAGTGTCCTTGTGCAACTAACCTTATATTAAATTGTAGTTAAATGAAACGTGTTTTATTCACTCTATTTTTTAATGTTAAGCTCGACAGACAGGCTGACTGCCCACTTGATGGTAACTAACTGGCTACTGTCGCCAGTAACACTAGCAAAAGCCACATGTGCCTCCCCAATAGTGGGATAGAGGATAATTCCTTACTTACTCAATAAAACAAAACAGCACACATGCTATTATTTCACGGTGGTCTTCTGTGAGGGGGAGAAATTAAAAAAAAAAACAATATTTTACGACCAAGTCGTCAAAAATAGATTTACATACAATAAGCAAGGAAGGTTTGTTTATATAAAAATTGCATTTCGGGCGAAGCCGAGAGCGGATCGCTAGTCTTCTATAATTTCTGAATTCTTCACCAGTTATAAAATAAAACAGATGTATGTATATCTTTTTTTAAATATTTATTTATATTAACATTAGATATTACATAATATTTTATTGTACTCGCATTTCGGTCGATGATCTAAGCCAGTCGTACTCAACGTGCGGCCCGCTTGCCTTTTTATGCGGCCCGAACCATGGCTTAGCTCAATATTTTTATTTTTACAATAAAATAACTGATAACGATACAAATTGCGCAAAAATAATGTATACTACATTATTTCACTCAATTAGTCACACACACGCTGAATTTAAACTTTATGTTTTTTTTTTAGTCTATAGAGCTGATTTTCGGCGTGTTTTCAAACGAATCAAAAAACCGCCAGGACACACCACTAGGGCTAAATGCAAGCGCGATAAGGATTGATTAATGAGACAATAATATATCGAAAAAAATTATGTATTTTTAAAAACATTAAAACTTGTGCAGTTGAACTGACGATCTAATCAAATTTTCACTAGATAAAACTGTACAGTTAAAACGTTAGTCTGTGGATGAAGCCATTGTGATTCCGTGAACGTGTTATTTCAAGCGAAAAGAGATTACAACTGAAAAAACTGAACGTGTGTAGACACTAGGGTTGTCAGTTATAACGGTACAGTCCAACTGAACAGTTAAAACTGAACGCTGTTGACACTAGGGTTGTCAGTTATAACTGTACAGTCCAACTGAACAGTTAAAACTGAACGTGTGTTGACACTAGGGTTGTCAGTTATATCTGTACAGTCCAACTGAACAGTTAAAACTGAACGTGTGTTGACACTAGGGTTGTCAGTTATATCTGTACAGTCCAACTGAACAGTTAAAACTGAACGTGTGTTGACACTAGGGTTGTCAGTTATAACTGTACAGTCCAACTGAACAGTTAAAACTGAACGTGTGTTGACACTAGGGTTGTCAGTTATAACTGTACAGTCCAACTGAACAGTTAAAACTGAACGTGTGTAGCCCGCATTAGCTAAGAGCGCGCTTTAAAACGCCTAGTGTGTACCTGCATTAAAAGTATTGTCAAAATATTCAAATTCATATATTACTGCGGCCCGCAAGATGAAACAGTAACAATTATGTGGCCGAGGGTAAAAAAGGGTTGAGCATGGCTGGTCTTACGTACTTTTTTGGACACACTTTTTTGGATTTGTGTTCACAATACAGGATTGTCGTACCAATGTTTAATTTCTGTTGGCAGTGTCGTAGAAGTGGTCACTGCCTCTTGAATTTCCTCGTTGGCCACAGATATGGCGTACATTTGATACTCTATTGGACCTCGACTGTACAGGGAAGTCGACGAAGACTGCGAAGGACCAACTGGCGATATGAGCTCTTCGTCTTGCAAATGTTTGAATGCGCTCATTAAGAGCGAATGCGATAGGGAACGAATCGACGAGGTCGAGTTTAGGAATTTTTTGTACCTAAAACACGAATTACTTTTAAACTATAGCTGCTGCACGCGACTTCGCCCGCGTAACTTTGTAAATTATACTAGACTGGGCGACCGGACCAATGAAAGGTTTAAACTTTTTTTACATGTAAGAAAGAAAGTCTATGAAAAATTATAGAAAAAAAAAACAAATTTTACTTGAATTAATCAATACTAATAATAAATCTGTAAGGGTTGGTTATGGAGTGAGTTATTTTGTTTTCAGAGATATCGTGTTTATAGGCTCTATACATGATACTGAAACTAAATTGACCATTTTTACATTTTTTTTCTGTATGTAAGTATGTATGTTCCTTCATAACTCTTAAACGAATCAACTGATTGTCATGAAAATTGGTACATAAACATTTAGACGTACAGGACACAGGATAGGCTACTTTTTTCGAGCACCAGCTAGTAATTAATAATTCAAAATATTATAAAACGAGCAAACGGTAAGTATTGCTTTTGTAACCGTTCCATTAAAAAAAAAAACTACCAAAAACGAATTTTCTCGAAGATAAGACCGTGGCAGATCTATTTCTAGACCTAAAAAACCCCTAACCCTAGATTTTTGTCAAAACCGTTAGAGCCGTTTGCGAGATCGTCATGGCATACAAGAATTCCTCGTTTAGTATTATAAGATACTAAAACCTTCCACTCTAGAACCGCTCTATCCATTGGTGAAAACAGCATGAAAAACGGTGCAGTAGTTTTTGAGTTTATCGCGAACAGACAGACAGACAGGCGCAGCGGAGAAATTTGTTTTATAATAATGTAAGGATTATAAAGAGGAAATATTTGATTGATTGTTTGTTTGTTTGAATTGAATAGGCTCAGAAACTACTGGACCTAATTGAAAAAAAAATTCACATATAGAAAGCTACATTATGAAGCTTAGGGCCTCTTTCACAAACTACATGTAAAGTGTTGATTAGTTACTTTTATAAATCATTTTCTGTTTTATTGAATTATGCACTCGGTTTACTGCATCATTCGATAGGCGATTTTTTTTTAATTATTTTCTATTTAATGTTTGGGACGTTTACCGTACAAACGAAGGTATATCAGCTCCATTATCCCCGGTTACCGGTGACTTTAAATGACAGTTTGACCTACTTGACGTTTGAGAAAGAGGCGCTTAGTAACATAAGCTATATATTTTATAAGTTTACGCGGACCAAGTCGCGTGCGACAGCTAGAGTATTTAATAAATCATCAAAATATTTAAAAAAACAACACCTTTCTTTATTAAAACTCACCTTTCTACGACCATCACAAAGTTCATGGGTTGACCGTCGTATATGTCTACCCCGTGCTTCATGGCTATGAGCATAGACAACTCTAGAAGACTCAGGGACTGTAGTTTTCTTATGTTGTCTGTGGTGCTGACATGTTGGTCTATGGCCGTAACGAAATCTGATATGTCTATGAAGGGTTTGCCCTCTGATATGTTATATATCGTCTGAAACTGTATAATAATATATATATATAGAGAAATAAATATCTTCACACATTCCACACTAAGCAGCATCTAGTTCCACACTAAGCGCCATCTAGTTCCACACAGCACCATCTAGTTCCACACTAAGGACAATCTAGTTCCACACTAAGCATCATCTAGTTCCACACTAAGGACAATCTAGTTCCACACTAAGCAACATCTAGTTCCACACTAAGGACAATCTAGTTCCACACTAAGCATCATATAGTTCCACATTAAGGACAATCTAGTTCCACACTAAGCATCATCTAGTTCCACACTAAGGACAATATAGTTCCACACTAAGCATCATCTAGTTCCACATTAAGGAAAATCTAGTTCCACACTAAGCATCATCTAGTTCCACACTAAGGACAATCTAGTTCCACACTAAACATCATCTAGTTCCACATTAAGTACAATCTAGTTCCACACTAAGCATCATCTAGTTCCACACTAAGGACAATATAGTTCCACACTAAGCATCATCTAGTTCCACATTAAGGACAATCTAGTTCCACACTAAGCATCATCTAGTTCCACACTAAGGACAATATAGTTCCACACTAAGCAGCATCTAATTCCACACTAATGACACTCTAGTTCCACACTAAGCGCCATCTAATTCCACACTAAGCAGTATCTAGTTCCACACTAAGCAGCATCTAGTTCCACACTAAGCAGCATCTAGTTCCACACTAAGCAGCATCTAGTTCCACACTAAGGACAATCGAGTTCCACACTAAGCAGCATCTAGTTCCACACTAATGACACTCTAGTTCCACACTAAGCTCCATCTAATTCCACACTAAGCAGCATCTAATTCCCCACTAAGCAGCATCTAGTTTCACACTAAGCAGCATCTGGTTCCACGCTAAGCAGCATCTAATTCCACACTAAGCAGCATCTAGTTCCACACTAAGGACAATCTAGTTCCACATTAAGCGCCGTCTAGTTCCACACTATTCAACTAAAATGCTTGTATTATGGATACCAAGACAGTTGATATACTACATACATTACTTTTTTTTTGTAAATGCATACATATTATAAATAAAAAACATCCATGACTCAGGTACAAAGGTAAAATGTTAACACATAAACATTTGCCCCTAGCGGGATTCGAACCCGCGACCGTTTGGTTAACAGCTAGGGTTACTAGCCACTAGATCAGACGTTTCGTCACACTTACCAGAACATTTTTAATGATGACCAAGGTTTCGGAACGGAAGTAGCAGAGTTTATCGAGCGCGTTCAAGACTCGCTCGTCGCACGCGAACTCCTTCACGACCTTATTCCATTTCTCGACGAAAGACGGGTTCAAATCGCGAAACGTCTTCTCTTTGTAGTTCACTTTTCTCAAAATCGCTTTGGGCACTGAAAAATGGGCGTCGTCTGAAAAAAAAAGCGTTTTTAAAGGTAGCTGTGGTTTCAAAATCAATAGAAAAAGTTGTTTTAAAAAAGTGTTATATATACTATTTTGTAAAATGTTAAACTCGACAGACAGAGTGACGGTCGACTTGATGGTAGGTGGCTACCGTCGCCTATAACACAAGCATATGCGCTGCCGACCATAGACCATAAGATTAGGAAGGGATAGGGAAATGAAAAAGGGCATAGGGTACCTTTCAGCCAGAAAAAGTACTGTTCCCGAGGGTAAAATTGAGAAAGCTAACGTCTGTCAAAAGTACAGTATCAATTATTTTTAAACGCAGATTAAGTCGGGGGCAATAACTAGTCAGTTTATATTGCATTTGTATCATACCAGATGATTTTTTTCCATTCAAATTGGGCAGACTGAGCAAATCGACCAACGAGTCTGTACAACCCTCCAAAGGGGTGCGACCGTTCAGTCCATCGTAACTCATCATATAGTAAACATTGTCCGAGGTTCTAGATCTGATTCGTTTCTCCAAAGACGACTTCACATTCAACACAGAGGTTATACCTGAAAAATATACATTTTTTTTTATGTTAAGGTCCACAGACAGGCCAACAGTCCACTTGTTGGTAGGTGGCTGCCGTCGCCAAACACAAAGGTACGCCAAACACAATTCGTTGCCAACTCTCTCTAATTTAACTCTTGTTTGAATAAATATCTTTTATTATTCTTATATATTTTTCTGGGACGCCTTTTTCTTTGAGTGATTTCCATCCTTATCCTATATACACAAATGTTTTCCATATTCATGATATTTTTCTATTACTTGCTTAATTACTGAGATGTGGTCAATTGTGAAAATAGGTAAAAGAAAAGATAAAAAAAAATATATAAGAATGTCAGGTGGCTATCGTCGCCAATAACACAAGCAACGCCACAGGTACTGCAAGTGCACTGTCGACTATACTGGGATTAAGGATTAGGTAAGAAGAGATAGGGAAATGGGCTCTGGCATCCCTTACTCGCTCACCGAAACACAAAAGCACACGTGCTGTTATTTCACTGTGGTCCTCTGTAAGGGTGTGGAACGCAATGTGCCCTGCCACTACTTTCCAGACACAGAACAGAGCCAACTTTGAAAAATTCATCTGCTGGGAATCGAACCCGGTAACCCTAGAACAGAGCGGAGAATATTCACATCAAAACGCAACAAATTCTTACCGACGAGGCAAATGGGCGCCCTATCGAAGTATATCGTATCGAATAGCTCATACAAAAGTGTCTGCGGTCTGTTGTTCATACAAAACAGGTGAAAATTATCCAATATGAATACAAGGCTCTTTGATTTTCCCATTCTCAACGCATCAAACAGATATGTGAGGTAGTCGACTGTGCTAGTGAACGCTTTGCTGGACACTTCATCGTCCAATTTAATCTGATGAAAAATTAATTAAATAAATATCTTCTTCACACATTCCACACAGTACCATCTAGTTCCACACTAAGCACTATCTAGTTCCACACTAAGCACCATCTAGTTCCACACTAAGCAACTAGTGCTTGTATTATGGATACCAGACAGTTGATATACTATATAGATTACTTTTTTTTTGTAAATACAACATAAATACAAAACAAAAACAGCCATGACTCCGGTACAAAGGTAAATGTTAACACTTAAACATTTGTCCCTAGCGGGATTCGAACCCACAACCATTTGGTTAACAGCTAGAGTTACTAGCCACTAGACTAAACGTGTCTTCAAAGTTTAATATATAATACTAGCTGTTGCTCGCGACTTCCTCCACGTAACTTTATAAATAACTACTATGTTACTCGCTGATAATATAGCTTCCCAATAGTGAAAGATTTTGCCAAATCGGCCTGGTAGTTTCGAAGCCTATTCAAAGCAAACAAACAAATCTTTTCTCTTTATAATATTATTAGTTTAGATATAATAACAAAACCTAATTAAATTTAACTAACTAATTTTTTTTATACAAGCACAACTTTTAAATTTTTTATTTATTTAAGAAAATTCTTAAAGAAACTGTTTCAATTGAATCACTTTTTTTTCAAATGAAATCAAAACATACCTGTTCAGTGAGACTTTTGAGAGTATCCTTATCGTTATTATGTATATTACCATTTAACTTGATAATTACAGCGTCACTGGCTTCGTCCGTTTCTTCCGATAATTGATGCAATATGGAGTTAATCAACTGAAAAAAATATATATATATTAAAAATTTAAATAATAGTAGTTAATAATAATACCTACCTAAATATTGGTGTTATCTGAATAAATATTCAAAATTCAAAATCTAAACAAAAACTATCAAATTATCAAAAAATAATTACTAAATTATCAGTTATAAAACAAAGTTATTATTTTTTTATCTGTCCAGTATACCAGTAAATAGAGCGTAAAATATTTAATTCAATGGCATCATAGTGTTTTTTTTTTTTAAATGGACTTACGATAGTATACCTCCAGTATACAGATTAGTTATGTTTCGGATATCCGTATCCATATCCACGGATATCCGAGGGAGAAGAAAGATCTGTATCCGTTTCTTTTTGGCGAATCGGTCGAATCTTTTTACGGAACTTTCCCCTTATTCCACATATAGATGATTAGGCAGCAATGAAAAACTATTAAATCACTAATACAGATATAAAGCTTAGAACGTATTGTCACTTACCGTACTTTTACCACACCAGGAAGGACCTATTAATAATGCCGATTCGGATTTCCCACTTCTAATAGAACGTCTAATCAAATCGTAAAGGTCTTGTCTTATTTTGAAGTCACCTCTTAATGAAACGTTGTCGTGTAACAACTTCAACTGGAGATATTTTTTTGTTAAGGTTATTTGTTTTTTCAAATCTTGAAAACTACTATTTAACAAGTCATCTCCAAGCGGTCTCATGTTTTTAGCAAGTTTTTAGGACAATCGAGTAATAGTTTAGGCTCAATAAACACACAAACCAAACACAAACTATGATTTGATTCAAATTTAGATCTATTGTGACATTTCTTTCGTTTTATTTTTTGATCTTTCGTTCCCCTTTTTGTAATAAAACTGGTGAATAGATAAATAATGAAATAAAACACTAACTTCTACTACTGTATTACAAACAAATGATAATAATAATAAATAATAAAATAAAATAACCAAATAAATACTAACATATATAAAATACCCGCGTAAATAGACTTTGACATTCAATGTGACATTGACGTACCATTAATGTTTTTTTTTCTCATTTTTGTAAAGTTGGTTACGTAGTATATATATAGATTATTTTCGAAGGAATGCCTCAAAGCCTACCGAAAGGGTTGCCAGCGGAATAGGGGGAGGTTTTAGTCCGTAGGTCATTGGACACAGACACATTTCCAGTGGAGTCGGGCATACTGATGCCACACTAAGGGCATCAGTATCTATGATGATTTCCTCCTCCTACAGAAACAAAAAAAAAAAAATATATAGATTATGCTACCAAAGATTTCAAAACTATTTAAAATTTTCGTGCTTAAATTTTCTTTTGAATATTTTACAGCTGTTTCAAGTCGTGGACTAAAGAAATTCAATCAATATTCTATCTTTCAATCAAAGAAAGAAGTGGGACAAATGTATCTAAAATATTAATGTTCATAAAACTATAAGATACCTTTCTTCCCACTAATAAAATATTTGTTATCTCATGTGTGTAATCTTAATATATCAATACAATATTTAAATATCAACACATTACAATAATTTAGTTTTTTTTTATTAGGTACTGTCTATATTTATCTTTGCTAATAATATTAGCGCATGCGTCGTTATTTTTGTCATGCGCAATGCTTTAATTTTACCGGTCAATAATCGCCGGTACACATGAGATCAAAATAAAATAAAGTCTCGCGAATTTACCTTATTATCTTTAGAATAATAACGATTGCTTTTTAATTTTGCAATACTCAATTCTTTATAATACAAAGAATCTCATGTACAGTGACTCCACGTGTCTAATACATCTAGCTAATTTTAGTGAATGTGTTTAAAATATAATGTTTGTACCAATATTGAAGCATTTTGAAAATTAAAAGAAAATCGAATGTGTGTTGTCTCATAATGTTGATTAAGACTAACAATAATGTGTGACTATAAACAGTGCATCAGGTTCTAAATAATTAAATTTTATTCGCAAATATTTTGCACTCAACACGACCGATAAAATATTCACAATGTAATTTGTACATATTTTTTTAATTAGGCACCGCTTTCAGTGTTTTGTACAAAATATAATAAAGTAACATAAAAGAAATTGCTAAACGCTTCAAAATTGTAAGTTTATTTCATTATAGTTATAGCTTTTTATTCGTTATTTAGTTTTATGCAAGAAGAATGTGATTTATCATCAATGGAAGTAAAAATGTAAAAATTACTCTACATTATTAAAATCAGATTACGTTAATTACATAATCTGATTTTTATTCGATTTAAAGTCATGCGTATTATTTTTTAATATAATTAAAATTAACATTACTCCGCAAAAGCACAATTCTTTTTTTAAATCATATGAATGGAATTTAAGTAAATTTGAGTTTAAACTGCCTATATTTAGCTAAAGTGAGGTACGATTAAATTAATGAAAGTAAGAATGCGTGTGTGTGCTGCGTGGCTTTGCCCTTGACATAGACCTTTCTTTAAATCTACATTTACAACCTTATTGGTATTAAAATATTAATTATAATTATTTGAAATATGTAACTTTGAATTACGGCAAAAAGGATAGATACTACGTTTCTTATTACCACATAAAACACAGTATCTATTTAATAATTAAAAAAGGAAATATGTGCTGTGTCGAAATGTCAAATGGAATATTTACCTATGTCAAATAGACAAACAAAATGAATGCAATTGCAATCAATCAGTTCTTCATCAGTCAGTCAGATGCAATACAAAATATCAAAACAGCAAAATGCAAGATGCGATTTCGTTGTGGAATGTGGTGCGGTTGCTTTCTTTGTTGTATTGTAAAAATCAAAATAATTAATTTAATAAGTCCTGCAGTTGCTCATTTATAATTTAAAGACTTGAAATCTGTGATTTGTGTTTTTTTTTTTTACTTGAACGTGCCATAGTATAACGACTTGCAATGGATACAATATTTTATTTATAATTTTATAGTTGTGAGTACAGATATTATATTATATCGATTTATTTATAGATTTGTTATCTTTTTGTGCTATATTTTAGTGGGTTTAATAGTGTTTGTAACAATTGGTTCAACAATTAAATAATCTTCAATAAGTACAATTTAATAATACAGTAAATTTTAATAATACGTATCACGACCACTGCTGAACCTATGTTTAGCATAGGCAGTCCTACTTCAGATTAGCAATTACCAGAACTTCATATATCTTTAGGCTTTACACATGGTTTGGGATTGTTTGTTATTATTTAATTATGACATTGTTTCAGGTTTTTAATTTATAATAAAAACTTAATTACTTGAGGGAAATTTATTAAAATGATCAATTTCAATAATTTATTTCTGCATTAAAAATTAAATCTATTAAAAAAAGTCAAATGCACATTCACAAATGTGATCTAAAAATTTGCATCTGCAGATTTTGAAAATACATCTGCAACATTGTTGGTTGTAACATATCCTAATAAAATAATAATGTTGGCCACAGATATATTATCTTTACCACAACATTCACAGGAAGGAACATCACAAGTATGAATTGCCTAGAAGATCATAAATACCTAGAACAACTTACATATTATGATCTATAAACAATCAATAATATTAAATCAAATCAATAAAACAATACCCATCTAAAATAAAAACACCAATGAACAAAAGAGAGAAAAAATTCAATAATGTCAAAATTAAATAAGAAAAAAATATATTTATGCATTACTAGGTGTCGAAGGGATCTCACTAACTTGGACAGCTTCGATTGATGTGAAATTTGGTATACTGTTACTTCGGTGGTATTTCCAGGACATGGTAACTTTTACCCGAGGCTACAGCATCAAGTAGTCTGCGCGATACTCAACCGCTCGATCAACTTACAGCAGATATAGTGTTTAGGGTCAATAGAAAGTCTGGGACTAGTTTATAATTTTTAAATGTAGCCTGTTATTTCTAAGTTGAAATTGTGAACATCACTAATTTAACTTCTTTAGGTTGAACGCGCAACACTATTACCGTAACCGACACCTCTATATCTCGTATAAGTATATACTTTCCTGACGATTCAAAAAATACACACGAAATTTTTCAAGTTTTCATTTCTGTCGGGACTCCAGAGTGCCACTGTTTTTTTTTTTTTATATATGTATGCTCTAACACCCCTAGACTAAAAGCTATTGCAGTACAAAAATTTTGCCTATGCACTCTTGTAGCACTGCCTTTATAATGCTTCACCTGCTTAATGAAAGTGTCCGCCCTCTATTGCACATCTATTTGTATTTGGACATACAGGCAGACAGGCAAATTATTGCTGCAAACAGGCTTCAGCAGTGACTTGTTGAAAGATGAAGAATTTGGCTGGTTTGGGATTTTTTTGGTCACACCGCCTTTCAGGAGGTTACTACGAGATGATTATTAAAGTGGTTCAACAATAACAAACATGCTAAGATTTTTATTGATTTATAACGAATAAAATATGGTTTATTTTATATAGTTGTCTAAGCCATTGCCATTGAAGCCATTGAAATGTTATGCAATTTTACAGATGTGTTGCATACCAACAATAAACCAAGAATCAATTGAAAATGGCCGAGGAGCAAGCTTGCCTTGTGCGAGCTCGCTCCGACTCTGAGAGCTCCTCAAAACTGGGCAGCTTTGGTTCTATTACACGCACCATGGGGTATCCGGAAGATAGGCGTACGGGTGAGATAATGTTCTAGCATTTGCCCGGCGCAAATTGCGCCTGACTTGGTCCGTGTGGACTTTATGGAGTTTGTCTGCGGAATCCATATGACAAAATGTTCAAATGAAATTTCAGAGGGCTCTGGTGAGCCGGCCGCAGTACACATGCCTTCGAGCCCTGACAATGCGGAGTCTGGCGAATCTGGAGAACTTATAGACTACAACGACTCTAGCGTGTTGGAGCAATTTCACGAAGATGCCCTCAGACAGGTCAGTAAGGCGTTAATAATGGAGGTATCCACATTTTTTTAAAAATATTAAGGTCAGCAGACAAGCTAACAGTACACTTCATGGTAAGTGGCTACCGTCGCTGTAATATGTTTTCGTGTTCAAGTTTTCTTTTATAAAAATTGTACATACAGTGAAGTATATAAGGTAATATAAAGTATAAAATTGTTATATATTGAATTCAAATAAAGAAAGTAATCGTTTATTTTTTTTATGTAAGAGTTTTCAATAGTTCCCATCACTAGGCTTTTTAATCCAACCATTGACAAAGTCAATATGGCGGATTTTTTACACTATTGACAATTTCTAAAAACAAATACACATAATGACGTGGTGTTCGTTATTGTCAAATCAAATCAAATCAAATCAAATCATTTATTTGCATGTACATGGGTGTAAAATTGTGTATATTGTGTGAAGGGTATATGTGTTTATTTATGATACATCGGTTCCAGGCTGGTTGCGGTCTAGCCCAGGCGCGCATTCTTCTAGCAATAAGTTTAGCCATATGCGGTTGGTCCCTAGAGTTGGCTTCCATCCCGTTTGTGTTGCCATCAGCCGAAATTGAACTGTGCATATTGCCACACGAGAAAAATTGGCTTGGTGAGTGATTTTTTTGTTGAAATTTTTTTTATACATTTCCACAGACTGTACAAGCTTATATTTTTAATGTTAAGATCGGCAGACAGTCTGACAATCCACTTGATGGTATGTGGCTACCGTCGCTAAGAACACAAGCAACGCTACTAGTGCTGCAAGTGCGCTTCCGATCATTCATAATAGGATTAGGGATAGGGATTAAGATAGGATAGGGATAGGGATAATGGGCTCTGGTAACTCTTATGGTACACATACATGGTACATGGTCTGATGGTAACACATCACATAAATATGCTGTTATTTCACTGTGGCCTTGATTTTTATTTGTGTTTTGATGATAACGGAAGGTTGGTAAGCACTGGTGGTATTAATGCACTAGGGGAGTATACCAGAGTTCATATACATTTCCTGGCATCCTCCTTTGTGTTTGTGTAAAATTGTTTAGTAATAATCGTAAATAATTCGCATTTCGGTTCCTTTCAATCGAGCGGAAAACCAGCACCACCAAAGAGTGCAAACCGCTGCAAAGTCTATGTTAAGAATATGGAGGGTAGAGGTAAGGAGTACCGACTCATATGACAAACTGAAAAAATGGTCCTCTCTAACAATAAAATAAGGGTTCTAAAAGTGACCACAATAGTGCTGGTGTAGCATATCTTCATATAGCATTCGTGTAGCATATTACTGATTGTCTGGGACCATTTCTTAATACATAGAGTCGGTCCTCCTAAAGCGGTTATCACACTATTCAATTTGAACGAAACCAATTTAGGAACCTATAAGTAGTGAACTAGTTGATCACACTACACTAAATTGATTTCTAAATCGAATATATATATAGAGTTGAAAATAGATAATAGAATCTAAAATCTAAATTTGATCCAATCTGTTCTAACTGCGATTACACTTTCCGATTTCCTAAATTGGTTTCCTTCAAATTGAATAGTGTGATAGCGGTTTTACCTCTCTACCATCCATATTTAAGAATTTCTTCGCTGATAATGTCCTCTGAGATATTTCCAAGAGTTGATGTTGTTTTTTTTAATTCTATAGTGCTAATAAGCCTCGTGGGAGGATCACTAGGAGCCGTGGGCTGGGGTGTATTGTCTGAAAGACTTGGCCGACGGCGTACACTGTTATCGTGTCTGGCAGTGAACGCCGTGTTCGCTGCCATCGCGGCGTTCATGCCAACTTATGGCACGTTCATGATGGCCAGGTAAGTTATCTTAATATTCAAGTTATATTATTCCCGACTATTTATCTTAATTAACCCCTCGTGTGCCGAACGCCAGCGAGCCGAATTACCGTTGTATGCCGGAGCGTAAAGTCATAATCTCAAGTGTCACTTGTGATACATACAGTAGGCGCAACGCGGATCCGCGTTCCGGCACACTAGTGGTGCAAAATTATTAACGCGTATCCGCGCGTTCCGGCATATGAAGGGTTAAGGCATATTAGGGAACGTACCCATACTATGTTACCCATTTTTTACAATTTGTTACTCCCCCCCTCCTCTAGTTTTCACGTAGTAATTCACAAAAATGGTTTTAAATCAGTTTTTGCAAAATAATAAGAATTTGACTCAAGCTTTATTAATACGGTGCTTGCCATATGACGCCAAGAGTGCGTACATACCCTATAATTACAAGTGAAAAATATATTATCAAGAAGAAAAAAGTTATGTATAGACAAGACTACGTGATAAAACCTAAGACCCCCGGTGACCAAGCGTGGTATATTGAGGACCCCCCCCTCCTTCCTGAACGGGTCACGTAGTATGGGTACATTCCCAGCCCAGCTACGTTGACACGGTCAGATTGCACTCGGACCGAGCGCACTCGTATAAATACTCGGACGCTACTCGTATAATAGCAACCGGGTATTACGAGCTCACTCGGACGATTTCGTCCGATTCGAACGCACACTAGGACTGCGTCCTATTACCGCACTCGTATATAATTGACTCGTACGAGTACATCGGTCCGTGTGTACTGTGACCGTGTCAACGCGGCTTTATGTGTTTCCCAACTGTTTTGTTGTAGACGATGAAATTTCTTTGTGCGCTCTTCTCTTGTAGGTTTTGCTCGGCGATCGGTTCGGGCGGGATACTGGTGACGTCGTACACGTACTTGGGCGAACACTGCCCGCGCGCCGTCCGCCCTCGCACGCTCGCCGTGTGCGTGCTGGCCGCCGGCTGCGGCGCGCTGTTGGCCGTGTGCGGCGCACGCGCAATCTTGCCCAGCACGGGCGAGACCACGCTCATAGAGAACAAGGAACACTTCAGCGCCTGGCACAGGTCAGTACCAGTGAATGCGCACGACGAATTCCTCATCTCTACATCCTTACTAATATTATAAATGTGAATGTGAGTGAGTTTGTTTGTTTGTTACGCTTTCACGCAAAAACTACTGAACCGATCACCGTGAAATTTTGCATAGACGTTGTCTGGGACACCAGAAAGGACATAGGGTATATACCTTTCATCGTTCAACGCGGACTAAGTCGCGGGCACCAGCTAGTAATATTATAAAACAAAGTCCTCCGCCGCGTCTATATGTTCGCGATAAACTCAAAAACTACACGGCTAATTTTAAACATTCTTTCATCTATTGAAAGCTATATTATCGTATATAACATGGGCTATATTTTATATATTTATGCGGACGAAGTCGCGTGCAAAAGCTAGTAATAAATAAAAGAAAACGATATCAATACAAATCCAGAGAATATAAGTCTTAAGCCTGTTCTATACCAACTCTTCACTACGTGAAGCCTGTTCTATACCAACTCTTCACTACGTGAATTGTGAACTTTAGTGCTCATACAAATGAGGTTGAATTTTCCTTGCAGATATTTGCTCCTATGCACGCTGCCAATCCTCGCTTCTTTGGTCAGCTTAATATGGACTCAAGAATCGCCCAGATATCTATTAGATGTTGGAAGAGAGGTCGACGCCATGATGGTTTATCAGGTATACATAGAAACGCCTACGCGCCCGACGCAAAAGAGGGGTGTTATAAGTTTAACATGCTTGTCTATCAGTGGCATCGTAACTCCCAAACAGATGTATTCGGTAGCTAAATAGTCGAGTGCAATTAGGTTTATATCTCGGAGTCCAGTTATAATGAATGGATTTGAATTTTTGAATGATTTTGTTGGGTTTCTAATGGCCTAAAATAAAAGGTTTTGAATTAAGTGTGGTAGTTTTTTAAGGTGTTTTTAGGCTAAATTAGTTAGGAATTGTCATAGTTTTATAAAAATATAGTTTTTATGTCTAGGAAATCAATTTACAATTAATTTTATAATTATTTTAAAATATAACCTAAAGTCATAAACATTACGATATACCAACCACAGAGTAACACATTTTTTAAATAAGGGCACAATTGTTCTGCTACAACCAGTATTCCAGTACCCAATCTAACCTATTTTCTGCATTGCAAAGTCTTGTAACACATTTTGTAATCGGGTGAGCTCGCTCCGCTCGCATTTTCATAACATTCCGGAACCTAACCTAACCTATTTGTTTACAGTACAAATAAGTCTTATAACACATTTTGTAATAAACACACAGAATACTAATATTAAGTGAACAATAAAGACCATAAAGGGATAATACCTTCTTAATTGTAAATTGATTTCCTAGACATAAAAACTATATTTTTATAAAACTATGACAATTCCTAACTAATTTAGCCTAAAAACACCTTAAAAAACTACCACACTTAATTCAAAACCCAACCTAAAAGTTCAATTTTAATTTGGTACATATACAAAATAAACTGAAGTAAATCCAGAGGGTTTCTCTTCACTGGGCTTATAAAAGAGAAATTATTAGATATGAAAAAAAGTGTAGTTCGCGTTGAGGAACTAAACGAGAGCGCGTTAGAATTAGAACCTGCCGCCACAGCGACATCTGTCGGCGAAAAAAATTATTTTATTTTGTGAAGCCAAAGTTTTCACTTCTAAGGTGACTTCTACGACTGACATTTTTTTTTTTGTAATTTTCAGAGCATCCACAGCAGTAACCAGTTGAGGGTTTGCGGTAAGAACAGTGTCGTTGCGAACAACGCAGAGTCTGAATACCGTCTAGGAGAACTATCGCTGCCAGGAAAGCGACGTCCTCCTGGACTACATCACGTCAGGCACAGTGTCAAAATGGTCAGTGTTTATTTATTTATTTTTAAACTAAAGGCAATCCAATAATGATAATAATAATAAATTAATATCTTCACACATTCCACACTAAACACAATCTAGTTCCACACTAAGCACAATCTAGTTCCACACTAAGCACAATCTAGTTCCACACTAAGCACAATCTAGTTCCACACTAAACACAATCTAGTTCCACACTATGCACAATCTAGTTCCACACTAAGCACAATCTAGTTCCACACTAAGCACAATCTAGTTCCACACTAAGCACAATCTAGTTCCACACTAAGCACCATCTAGTTTCGCACTAAGCACCATCTAGTTCCACAGTAAGCACAATCTAGTTCCATACTAAGCAACTAATGCTTGTAAATACATAAACATTTGCACTTAGCGGGATTCGAACCCGCGACCGTTTGGTTGTCAGCTAGGGTTACTAGCCACTAGACCAAACGTGTCGACCATCGAAGTACTACAACTATGGATTTTGCGTCACAAATGCCAAAGCGGCACATAAAAAGTACGCCTAAAACGGAATCATGGCGGAGTCAATGGTGAAAGGTAGCAACGACCAAGTTCTACTATTCATTTTAAACTCTAATGCGTTAAAGTAGAGTCACATTTTCTTCGAACGACAGATGTTTGAATCATAGAATAAAATAATTAAAGCATAGAAGTAAGGAAAAAATAGCAACAAAGTTACATTAGTACATTACGAATATACACTACTGCGTATATGCATCACTTTCTAACACCCTTTCAAAGCTATAAATAGATTATGAACTAATGTAAATTTGTTGCTATTTTTTTCTTACTTCTATGCTTTAGTTATTATTCTATGGTTTGGATGGTTTCAAATGACCGATGGCAGAGTTCGCGCTCTACGCATAATTATGTCACTTTTAAATGATCCATAAAGTTCGTAGTGTTTTATGTGGCGTGCGAATTTTATGTGTGTTTTGACGACACGTTTGGTCTAGTGGCTAGTAACCCTAGCTGTTAACCAAACGGTCGCGGGTTCGAATCCCGCTAGGGGCAAATGTTTTATGTGAACATTTTACCTTTGTACCTGAGTCATGGATGTTTTGTATTTATAATATGTATGTATTTACAAAAAAAAAAGTAATCTATGTATTATATTAACTGTCTGGTATCCATAACACAAGCATTACTTGCTTACTTTGGAACTAGATGGTGCTGTGTGGAATGTGTGAAGATATTTATTATTATTATTATTCACTTATTTATTTTATTTTCTTAATTTTAAATTTTTTACAATATAAATTATAAACAAAAAAAAAAAAAAACAATATATATCATAAAAAATTATTATTATTATTATTATAATCCATACTTGTATTGTAGTACATTGATGCCTAAAGGATAAAAATAAATAAAATTGTTTATTTGCTGAATGTTTATAATTTTTTTCTTTTTCTTTTTACAGTTCTGGCAATCGTTTTTCCAATTGTTTTCAAACACACACCGCATCAATACGCTCACTTTAGGGGCGATTTTGTTTTTCACAATGGCCATACAGGTAAATTTTCTTTTATTATTTTTTAAACAATTATATTTACCTATGTACTTAACTAACTTATTACAATATACTTGTGTCAAAATTTAACATACTCATTTTTTTTTTTTATTTCAGTTCTACCTTTCGTCCTTCGTACCGGCGAAGATAAACCACATGCAGACGGAACAGTTCCGAATGTCCAAAGTGACGTACAGCAATTCGACATTTCAAAACAGATATTACAACGAGACCATAGAGAATGTAGAGTACGAGGGGACCTCGTTCATAAACTGCACTTTCAAAGATATGCTTTTGTCTCATGTCTATTTTGTTAACTGCAATTTTACTGATGTGTCGTTTTCCAACGTGAGAACGTCGTACACGAAGATTTTGCTGTCAACGTTTGTAAATAGCACGTAAGTATTGATTAAAAATTTTAGCTTTTATTAACTTTTAGCATGGGGGAAAAAAGCAGTTCACGCTCTGACACCCTCAGTGAAGTTTAGTTGTATGAAATAGCGCCCTTTTATACCTATTATACCCGAATTAGTACGCACTTCTTGGTTCTGTATAATAAGCTTAACTTCGTCAATGGTTTGTTGAGATGTTAACAGATGGCGTATAGTTTGTATAGATAGGCTATTGTGTTTGTGTAGCTTGCAGCATAATAGACTCGAAAATGGAGCAGATGAGATGGGTGTTGCGTGTGAGATCGAGACGATTGCCACTTGTGAGAGCGAGACGGATGCTGTATGTGAGAGCGAGACGGGTGCTGTGTGTGAGAGCGAGACGGGTGCTGTGTGTGAGAGCGAGACGGGTGCTGTGTGTGAGAGCGAGACGGGAGTTGCGTGTCAAAGCGAGACAGGTGTTACGTGTGAGAGCGTGATAGGTGCCGCGTGTGCGAAAGAAACGGTTGTTGCGTGTGAGACGGTTGCCACTTGTGAGAGCGAGATAGGTGCCGCGTGTGCGAGAGAAACGGTTGTTGCGTGTGAGAGCGAGACGGGTGCTGTGTGTGAGAACGAGACGGGTGTTACGTGTAAGAGCGAGACGGGTGTTACGTGTGAGAGCGAGATAGGTGCCGCGTGTGCGAGAGAAACGGTTGTTGCGTGTGAGAGCGAGACGTCTACTGATCAACTATTGCGCGCTTTGCAGCATAATAGACACGGACATGGAGCAGGGCCGCGAGATCGACCCGTCGACCCGCATGGAGACGACGGCGGTGCGCGGGGTGAGGGGCGGGTGCGCTCGCACCGCGGACCTCGCCTGGTCGCTGGAGGATCCGCTGCGTGAGCATTCGTTCGTCGCGCACGCCGTACTAATCGCCGCGCCGCTCGCCCTGCTTCTCTCCAGGTTGCGGCCGCTGGGTGAGTGTTCACTTGAGAGGTCTTCGGATTTTGGTGACTTAAATTGTGTATTGGACTAACTAGCAATGTATATCGAAAACTGAAATATTATAAGTGTGGATGTTTTAATTGTTTACCACTGAATTAAAAATAGGTTGACTCCGAATATATACATATTTTGCAGTATTGCTGTGCCTGTCGTGTTTGTGTCTCAGCGTGCTGGTGTACTTTTCTCGAGACGAAACTACCCTCTATTGTATGGAGGCTTTGTACAGAGTTGCAACTACCCTCATTTTCTTCATCGTGAGCGTCGAAGTTGTGGACTACTATCCTGCTAACTTAAGGTAACTTAATTTAGTTATGACAGGGCAGCCCACGTTGCACAATAAATTGGGCGGCCCGATTGGTGGTAGTAACCACACCCTTACAGAATACCACCATGAAATGGATACTTGTGTGCTGTTGTGTTTTGGTGAGTGAGTAAGGGATGCCAGAGCCCATTACCCCATCCTTACATATCATAATAAAATAAGGTCTTCCGCCGCGTCTGTCTGAGTGAGTGTTTTCCTGTTGCACAGCCGGCTGATCTCTGTATGAATTTGGTACAATGAAATTTTATATATATACTTAAAAAGGAAACTAAAGAAAAAAAAAAACAAGAAAAACAAAACACAAAATAAATAAACAAAACTTTAAAAATAATAATAAAAACCTTAAAAAAAACATAAAATAATAAAAAAAAACTAATATAAAAAAGAAACTAAAAAAAAAAAGAAATAAAAAAAAAAACAAAGTTAACTGCAAAAAACTAAAAAAAAGAACAAAAAAATAAAATAAAAAAAGAAGCAGAAACTTAAAATTCTTGAAAAACTAAAAAAGAGAACAAAAACTTCTAAAAAAAAATGAAAATACAAAATAAATTAAAAGAAAACTGAAACAAACTAAAAAAAACTTAAAAAATAAATAAAAAAGAACTGAAAAAAAAACTAGTAGAAAACCACTTCTGATGAGTGAAATGTGTTCACCAGGTGTACAGCCCACGGGGTGATCCTGTCGGCGATGCAGATGGGCGGGTGCGGGGCGAGGGCGGGCGCTACGGGGGTCGTCTCCAACCTGTTCGCTTCGCTGGCTTGCGCTTCGATGGGCGCCGCTGCGCTTGCGGCGGCCGCCTTCCGCCGTCACACGTTAGCGCCCGTGCGGTAGGCCCGTAAGTACTTTTATAACGTGTGATCGTGTTTCTATCATTTATTGATGATGCATGTCGAGGGAGGCAAGTCTTAACGCCCCTCGTGTGCCGAACGCCAGCGAGCCGAATTACCGTTGTATATCGGAGCGTAAAGTCATAATCTCAAGTGGCACTTGTGATACATACAGTAGGCGAAACGCGGATCCACGTTCCGGCACACGAGTCGTGGAAAATTATTAACGCGGATCCACGTTCCGGTATATGAAAGGTTAAATAGTAATAGATAAATTAAAGATCATCAATGTACTACAACTATGGATTTCGCACGCCACACAAAACACTAGGAACTTTATGGAACATTTAAAAGTGACATAATATACGTAGAGCATTTAAAACCAACCAAACGTTTGTAATTTAAAGAAAATATGACTTTACGTCAACACATTAGAGCTTAAAATGAATAATAAAACTTGGTCGTTGCTACCTTTCACCATTGACTCCGCCATGATTCCGTTTTAGGTGTACTTTTTATGTGCCGCTTTGGCATTTTTCGCGCAGAATCCATACTTGTAGTACTTCGATGATACATACTAACAACAGATTTTAGTATGATTTTATTTGAAGGATTTGAAAAGTAGTGACAAGTTTCGCAGTCATTACTTACTTACAGAAGATCACCGTGAAATAACAGCACGTGTGCTGTTGTGTTCAGATGAGTGTGTGTACGGGGTGCCTGGGTTACTAGAAAATTTCTTTCTAGAGAGTTCACGTTGCGTTTTTTTTCTTTTTGTGTTTTAATATTTTTTTTTATCTTTCAGGTCTAACAAGAGAAAGGAAGAAAAATGCAGGACAATAAAATCACACACACACGGAAGGTTTTATTTTATTAAAAAAGACAATTTATTAAGAAGCAATTTTCTAACGAATTAGGGTGTTAATTGTAAAATACTTGCCACTGAAAGCGTGCTTGCATAACTTTAACAAAAGGATATTATATATGATATAGTTTTAAAATAAAAATAAAAAAACCGTTTTCACTAATATAAAGAGCGCTAAACGAGGAAGGTTTTTTTTATATATATAATTTTTAGAAAAATCTGAGCGAAGCCAGAAGCGGCCTGCTAGTTTATAATAAATTATAATATTAGTTGAAATATATAAAAAAAAATCTGTTCAATTATATTGTATTCAAATATTTCGTTTTGATATTGTTTTAATTTAAATAAAAAATTATGTAAACACGCTTTTCAAAAAAAAAAAACGAATACCAAAGCTTTTTTGACTGAACTCGAAATTAGAAAATGCACTTCATTCGTATGAAAAAAAAAAAAACTAAATGTTTTTCATGATAACCATCAAATCTACTATGACTATGGATTTTGCGTGACAAATGCCAAAGCGGCGCATTAAAAGTACGCCTGAAGCGGAATCATGGCGGAGTCAATGGTGAACGGTAGTAACGACCAATTTCAACCATTCATTTTAAACTACAATGTGTTGACGTAAAGTCACATTTTCTTTAACCCCTCGTGTGCCGAACGCCAGCGAGCCGAATGACCCGTTGTATGCCGGAGCGTAAAGTCAATCTCAAAGTGCCATTCATTCAACTGCTATAATTTTCAACCGAACATACATCTTATAAATAAGAAGTTATATAGATAAAACGTAAAATATCGCGTAAAGTAGGCGCAACGCGGATCCGCGTTCCGGCACACGAGTGATGCAAAATTATTAAGGCGGATCGAACCACGTTCCGGCATATGAAGGGTTAAATGGTGAAAGGTAGTGACGACCAAGTTCTACAATTCATTTTAAACTCCAATTACGTTGACGTAAAGTCACATTTTCTTTAACCCCTAGTGTGCCGAACGCCAGCGAGCCGATTAAATGATGAAAGGTAGTGACGACCAAGTTCTACTATTGATTTTAAACTTCAATGCGTTGACGTAAAGTCACATTTTCTTCAAACGACAGATGTTTGGTTGGTTTCAAATGACATGTGTGACAAGAGTTGATGCTTTACGCATGTCACTCTAAGGGTCAGCGCCTACTGACGGAGTGGCGGCGAAGAGGCTAATTTAGTTAACAATTTAAATTCAACCTAAAGTGCTCCCGAATACGACTGTATAGATTCGCGGCGCTCCTCTCGACCGCGCTTTGAGTCGCTCGCCGTCATTTTATTTCATTGTACCAAATACAGTCGTATTCCAGAGCACTTTAGGTTGAATTTAAATTGTTACTAAATTAGTCTCTTCGCTGCCACTCAGTCCGTCGGCGCTGACCCTTAAATGTTCCATAATGTTCCTAGTGTTTTGTATGACGTGTGAAATCCATACTCGTAGTAGATCTAATGATCCATTGATATAATATTATTATATATATTGTCGACATATTATTTTACAAATGATCCAAGTGACAGTGATATTTATACAACTAACTGGTGCCCGCGGCTTGGACCGCGTTGAAAAATAAAAAAAATATAATACCTGAAAAAATAATATTTAGAGTATAATGTTAATTTTTCAACGCGGACGAAGTCGCGGGCGCCAGCTAGTTTATAATATCAGTATAATTTTTTTTATTTTTTTTATTAAGAAAAATGGTCTTAAAAAAGTTGAATTCCACTTAAATGTTATATTGTGACAAAAAAATGTTACACGGATCGTCTTTAGGATTTTTGAAAAAAAAAAAAAGCACTCGTGCTAAGCCTATAGCCGGTCGCTAGTTAAATAAATAAAAAAATATTATATGCAACTTTGAAAATTTTTTTTTTTTTTTTTTTTTCAAAATTTCCACTAACCTGTATAAAAAATGAAATAAAATAATAATTAATATGTATGTATTATAATGTAAATATTATATTCATATTTTTAATATAAAAAAGACATTAATTTTTACTACCAATAATGACGCTCTTATGATTGCAACCGCCATTTTGTTTTCTGTTTTGCACAGTAGAGTAATTTTTTTTTCTTTTATTAGAAATTATTCCATTAATATAACTATCCACACATTCCCCTGAAAATTTTTAGATAAGTTCCCCAAGAAACGTTATTAAGAAAGAAGCCATATTGTAATGTTGCCATATTCGTACTAATTTTTATACACATGATTTTTTTTTATATTTTTTTAAAACGTGCATCAAGATTAGTCATTATTTTATGGTCAAGTCCACAATATACTGGTTTTGATTTGTTGAAATAGTTAAAATCAGTTAAATTTTTTTCAAATTTAAAGTAGAATCGAGCTATTAGATTCCATGAGCACTTTGTGGCAAAAACCACACGATTTGTTGATTTTTGCCCTATAGAAAATGTGATCACAGTTTTGCCATAATATTTATCATATAAATATATTTTATAGATAGGTAAAAAACTCATAACTTGACACGTTCCAGTGAATTTGAAATTTATTTAAATAAAAAATATTACCAAATTGAAAAAAATACTACCAAATTTGGTAGTTTTCTGAACAGTTTTATTTGGCAATACCCATGCTAAGCGAGCGCGAATGTTATAAGCATCTGTCCCCTTAGTTAAATTATTATCGAATTTATTAAACAGATATCTTTTTATACAGGCTGTGTGGCCTGTAATAAGAGCAATAAATTTAAACGATGATTCTATAGAGTATATAGAGTATCTTATCCTAATCATAATGCTCCAAAGTGCTTATACTCAGAAATATAGCAATCCAGTTACAATTAGAGCGTGCATTATTCGCCTTAATTCAGTATTCGAGTTTTACGAATACTAGCCTATATAATATTCGAATAATTCAAGTAAAACGAGTTATTCGAATACTTTTATAGTTCTGTGCTTTTGGAATAGAAAGTCTTGTTTATTGCTGTCTTGTTTAATAGGATTGCTTCAAAAATAGCAGTATTTGATGCGTATGGATAAATGCGCGACTGGCTCGACGCACTCTTTTCGTACAATTTTTCCGGGTTGTGAAAATACTTTAGGATGCTAACGAATTCTACATTTCGTCGTTGGCTAATTCTTCGAGATAGTTCGTCGACCAATTGACGACTGATGGTATTATTCAGTTCATTAAGTTTTTCGATCATGAAAACCGAAGCGGTTTCCGCAGTGAGAAGATTTGATTTTTATTCACAGAGCTCTTCTACTGTCGCCTTAATGATATTTAGAGATTTTGACAGATCTTGCAGTAATGTAATTTCGTCTGCTGTAAAAGTTGTCGTATCCTTTTAATCGATCAAGTCTTTCTGAACAAGCTCTAAGTTTTAAAAATCTTGTCACCATGTCTGCAAGTGCAAGTGGACCATCGAGTTTTGCAATCTAATATAAGCGACAATCTTTTGCTTGCTGGTGCGCGAAACGGCAATCCGTCAACTGCAACCATTTTCGCAATCATCGTGTACATTGTGTCTTCGTTTTGAGGTTGATAATAATCATAAAAAAATTTTTCGCCTTTTCGATTGATTTGGAGATTCACCCAGGCGAAGTGTTTACATCGACTGATGTTTCAGATCTAACATTCGAGATCTTTTTTTAGGGTTGCCATATCAAAAAATCTTCCTACCATTTTAACAAAATAACTGTTATTCGAAAAGTTCGTAAAACTCGAATAGTTAATTGTGTAGTATTCTAATAGTAAAAATAGGCGAATACTCGAATAGTATTCCCTAGTTACAATACAAAATCAATGAATTTCATGATCCGCTAAATTGTCGGTTATCGGTCGTTAGATGTCTTGGTACAGGGTACTGGGGCGAGGACAATCGTAAATGTCAATGTCAAGTACTCCGACTGGACACATTATGTCTGTAATAGTACATTGCTGGCTCGATTAATTTTGTTAGAAAATAACAGTAAATTTGTTTTTCATTTTAATAAATTGAAACCATTTGAAATTAATTACTGATTCGTTAAAGGGTTTTATTTTAACTTATTGCTCTTATTACAGGCCACAACCGGTATATAAAAATGTCAAGTTAGTTTGTGTATGCTTCAAAAATTCGAAAATGGGTGGACCGATTTTAATACGGTTTTCACACACGGAAAGAGGGATAAAGAGGGGAAGATTTTTTTATATACATATATAAAAATTGCACCCCGGGCGAAGTCGGAAGCGGGTCGCTAGTTGTATATATAATGAATAAAAGGAAACATCATCACAATTGTTATTAGTATAATTTTTAATTAGTAAAGGCTGAATGTAGGGTAGACGAACAAAGGTTGTATTCTTACTGTCATTAAACTTTTATGACGTCTATAAGTGTGGCCATGCGCGAAAATGTTTACTGGCTACCTTTATACAACAAAAAAATATATATACAGTTTTGGCAACATAATAGTAGGGGAGCCCAAGAGGGTTATTTTGGGTTTTACTCGACAGTGTCGGGTCTCCGATAACGGTTAAATGTTAATCTGTCGGTTAATGTTAAGATGGTCGTCAGTACGGAAGAGTTAAAAATGGGAAAAATATAAATAAAATATGTACTGCTACTAAATAAAATACTACTACCTACTGGCTTTTGAAAGTCCACGAGTGACTCCACATTTAGCATCGTGGGCTCCCCTACCGCAACGTAATTGTGGCAGGGACACTGGCAATACTTTATGAGAGCTATGGACTTGGTTACAGTAAGTTTAAGTCAATATACCCAGATAATAAGTGTTTAAATAATTATTTTTAAATGAATTCAATTAAATATTTTTAATATACATTATAGGTAATTATTTTTTTTTTCTGTAAATTGCGTGTGTAATGTTAAATGTTTAATAATCATAATAACTTTGCCATAAATAGTGTATGGTAGATGCAATTGTTAAAAATGATTAACACTCTTGCCAGTAAGGGGGCGTTCAAGTATTACGTAACGCAATTTTTGACAACCCCCCCCCCCCCCCCCACCCCACCCCCCCCCCCTCATGTAACGCGCCGTAACGTTTTTCTGTACAACCTTCTCCCCCCTTCCCCTCCTCAAACGTTACGTAACAACCAAGTGACCATTTTTACCTACGAAACGGTTGCCAACTTGGGAGAACAAAAAATACGTACAATACGCTCGAGGGATTGATTCCCTTTAAAACATAATTAAAAAAGGGATGCTGATTTGGGAGATTTTAATAGGTTTTTATTTAAATAATAAAAAAACAGTGTCACGTAACGCGTTGTTCGAACCACCCCTCGCGCCCCTGTAACGCATCGTAACGTTTTACAAGACCCCCCCTCCCCTCCCTAAACGTTACGTAACAAACAAGTGACCAACTTCGGTCTACCGGTATATTCTACCGACAAACGGTGTGCAAATTTAAAGAGCATAATAATTATTGTATTTTTAATTTTATTACGTTAAAAATATTACGTAACGCGTTGCTCGAACCCCCCTCTCGCCCCTGTAACGCATCGTAACGTTTCCCCCCCTTACAAATTGCGTTACATAATACTTCCCCTAAAATGAACCAGTGTCGTCAAATTTGTCTACGAAAAGGACTCGTTGTATTAAAATTGTAAATTACACTGTAGTAGTGTGTTGCCATATCGTTTTTTTATTTTTATTAAGTGATATCATAGTAGACTGCTTTTATTACTAGTTTGTATAAAATGATGAAAATGTTTAGTCAAAATATTATTAGATTAGGTAAATTAAGTTATATTTAATTTTTTTATTACATACATAGCAATCATTCGCTTATTGTTTATCATCAAGTAAGCAACTATGATTTATATATTGTACGTGTTGTCAAGCAAACTACATATCACACATATTATTATTCGAAATAAAGTCTATTTTCGTTTGGCTAAGTAGTAAGTTTATACGCGATTGCAATAAACAACACATCACTCGTATAACCTTAAAAAATAATCTTTTAGATCTTTGTTGATCTTACTGAAAAAAAAAAAAAACTAGATTTCATACCACAAATCCAAATCAATTAATAAATATGTAATTAATTTAATTAGTAAAATCATACATTATAACAAAAATTGCGTTTGAATTTTTTAAAAATACAATATAATGTTTCAAAAATGTTTGAATTTTATTATTTTAAATGAATTTATCTAGATGTCACAGACTACGCTATTCCTTGACCAAAACGAATATTTGGAAAATAACAGTTTTTTTTTCCAAGTCTTAGTGATATATATATTTTTAAGACTGTAAGACACTAAGCTGTTTTAGCTGTAAGACACTTAAATAAAACACTATATTGTTTAAATAAAACCTTTACTGTATTCTTTTTTTTGATCAAAAAGGTAAACAAACAATTCACGATATAGAACTAAAAACAAACAAATCAATACGAAAAAATTCTAAATCGATACCTTAATTCGCAAACCAAATAACTCCTCTGAGCCAAACTTTACAGGGGAGACTAAAAAACGTTATAAAGTTTTTTTTTTGTATGATACGAGAAAAGAAAAAAGACAATTTTACATTGGAAATTAATGGCTCGTATTAACCGATAGATCTTTTAAAAATTCAATTATAATTGTCATCAAGTTTGTCCCGTATCAAAAAGTCATTTTCAACCAAAAGTGGAGTTATTCGTTTTGCGAATTAAGAGGCCACTTCCCAACTCGAGCGGCGTACCAATTCCATACTACGTAATTCCATGATTACTCATTAGGTATTGGTCGTAGTGATACATGAAAAAATATGACTTTTCTGAGACATAATATGAAGGTTTACATCGAAACAAAAAAACTGAAATTTATTTTATATCTAGTATAATTAATTTCTAAAATGTGCAGAATTTGTCACATTTTCTCTGGTTGAGATCTCGTAATTTTTGACTGAAAGTCAATAATGTTTTCCAATGAAAACATCCTAGCTATAGTGTACATTAAAAATTGGGATGTCAATAGTTACTATCTATAAAGGTTTTTCTAAAATATTGGAATTGCTGGCGTATGTTTCGCTAGTTGAATAAGTGCGCGAATGTGTTGCTTCGCATTCTGTCTTAGGTTATTAGCATTATAGTAAGTTGAGACAACAAATTCTCCCAAATACCTTAGTACTGAGTTCCCACGCTCGTCCAGCGCCACCTTAAGGTATCGAAATGAGTTAATCCACTGAGTCAACTCTCTTTGACAATGCCTAATGTACAAATCCCATCTTTAAAACAGTACAGTGACCACTGACCATGGCGACGCTATATTTGTTTACGTTTTTGATCATAAAGAAAAAGAATAGATCATAAATCTAAATACTACTTGTAAGTGAGCACTTACTGGTTGAGTATACTATTTACTCTATGGTACTACTTACTAGTAACGTCCCATAAATATTACCTACACGTTATAAAACGATCTACAGATCATGATTAGTAAATACACATTATTTAAAATGACATCACTTTTTGTTGCAAATATTTATTGGATATCCAATAAATACGAAAAATTCCAAAAAAATAAATAAATGCTTAGCTAAACTTATTAGTTTAAATCAAATTGTAGTTAAATAATATTGTATTTTATTTATATTATAATTAAATAGTGACTTTATTTCTACACATATCGTTTATATTAATTCGACTGAAAAAGCAATTTTCCGTTAAATTTAAGTATGTAAATGGAATAAATTTCTTTATTTATTTACAAGTAGGTAAGTCGTTTTTAGCAAAATAGTGCGAGTATGTAAAAGAGCTTCTACAGTAGTACACACTTTACAAGGCGCAGAAAAGAAAGTACGGCAGACGATTAACGAAGAAAGCTTAAAACTTACAATAAACCTTAGATACAATATCTACAAGGTTCATAATACAATGCAGCTGTTAGTTTTGTCTCACTCGCACTAGCGTAAGATGGCGAGCGGCGTACGCTAACATGGCGGCAGCTGGAGACCAATAGCGGTGCCGGAAAATACCGCCAAGTGTGTGGATTGGTCTATCTATAGCATTTCCCCACGCTTTAAAAATGCCTCTTCTGCAAGCCATGTCAGTTGGGCACTGTTGCTAAGTTTAGTTCATTCATATTGTATTTATTTTTAAATAATTTTTTTTTAAAATGGAAAACAAAAATTTCCAATGTCATCAACTGATCCATCGAAATACTACAATGGAATTTGCGTCACAAATGCCAAAGCGGCACATAAAAAGAACGCCTTTGACAGAGAATCATGGCGGACTCTTGCCTTCACGCGTCAATGGTAAAAGGTAGTAACGATCAACTTCTACTATTTCATTTTAAACTCTAATGGGTTGACGTAAAGTCACATTTTCTTTAAATTACGTACTTATTGTTACGTTTGTTTTGTTTTAAATGATAGTTCATGCTATACGCATATGTCACTTTTAAATGTTCCATAATATTCGTAGTGTTTTGTATGGCACGCGGGTTCCATGTTGTAATAGTTTGATGAACTGATCATAAAAAATATCATGTACTTGTTTAGCAATAAGAACATTATATCATAAAACTAAGGGACTTGGCGAGTTGTGTGAAATCATAATAATTTATTGTTCTCAAGATTTTTATCTTTATATAATATTACCATATATTATATATATTACCATATATTACCACTACCATTTTATTTTTAGTCGTATCTTCATAAAATCCAAAATATCAGTCAGAGTCGGATTTATCCGACAATTATTTTCGTGTCCATTTCGCCAGAGCCGACAAATTCCTCTACTTGTACAATGTTTATTTTTAAATCATTGAGTTGCTTATTCTTAAAATAAAATAAAATAAATAAGAAAAGACAACTACAAATCAAGCGGTTAAAGGGTTAAATTAACGGACTTTGTTCGACCTTAAATGATTCAATCAGCCTTGAATACATATAGTACGGTCAAAATCGACATCTGAAATCGCAAACGCGCATGTAACTACGATTTTTTTATATGTTGTTAGGTCCCTTGAGAGTAGTTTACACCCAAGTTTGCAACCCTGAAAACCCTGTGCTACCCCCACGGTGTTCAAAAAACTGAAAAATTTTGGTACTTGTTTCAGTATTTTCGAAAAAACTACCCTAAGGAAGCGTTTTTCAAGTATGTTTGTTCCGTACTTTAATAAAGATAACTAAATTTACTATAACTTGAGCTTAACCCCAGCACTCTACGTCTATTAGTTGCAGAGATACAGCTTGTCAAATGTAGGCATTTTTTTTTTTTAAGTATAAGTTTTGTGTTTGGGTCATATTCAAAGACGCGTACTGGTTAAAGTAATGTTCCTAGATAAAAGTATGAGGCAAGAATTTGTAGAAAATTTAATTAGCTTAAATTTGATTCCAAAGTAGTGCGTCTAGGCTTCATAATTTCCTCAAAAATAACAAAAATAGTAAAATATCTGGTTTTTGCTAAATAATAAAAACATTGTACTGAATAATGTGTGTATGTATTTTGTAAAAAAAACCAAGAGTACAAATTTGACAATGTAAACACAAACATAAAAAAAGCAACATTAACACATTTTAACTATAAAATAATACAAATTTAGAGCAAAAAACAGTTTACTTTTGACCTTTTGGAAGGGCCAGGTCTCATCCAGTCTAGATTAGTGGGGGGGAGTGGGGGAGGAGGGATAATGTTTTCTGAAGGTGGAGGCGGGTCGACATATGGTGTTGGGTCGTCCTCATCCTTGTTTTCCTCATCCAGGATGATAGGGATGGCGTTGTTGCAATTTCGACCGTGGCAAAAGGAACATAGGATAGAGCACTAGCCCGGATTTCTGCAAGTGCACGAACGTAAGCAACCTTTTTTGCATTTGCAAGCCACCATTTTAAGCAGGGTCTGAGGAGCGGGCTCTGCGCACATTGTGACAGGCATTAAACCTTGTTCGCTGGTCTCCCATCCCCAGTCACACGGGTTTTTTTCAACCCCTAACCATTTTTGTACTTGGTGGTAGGTCCTCCACGAATGATATTTTGCAGCATCTGTAGTTGGGGGGAGGCGAACAAGGTTGATTTTGACCGTTACTGCCGATTTAACAAATGCTGAGTATCGCAGGGTATTCAGTGTCCTCATTTCCTCCGTAGAGGTTCATCAAGAACTTCTCGCCAGCATTTCCTACTTCTTCCTTGTTGGAGTTTGGATCAAGGAAAATGTTGGCGAGATCTATCCAGTCGGGGTTTTTTTTGAGGACGTTGCACCACTTCATCTTGCCTTGCCAGAAAAGGGCAGAGGTTGTGTCACACCCGCTGATGGCATGCATAAATAAAACTATCCCGCGTGGAATCTACATTTCATCACATGTAAAGGAATTTGCTGGATATTGGATGCAGTCTGATCCACCTCTACTGCCTTTCTGGAAGTACACGTCCGTCTCTCCAGAGTTTAAGCCGTTAAGAAGGACAAGTAGGTCCACGTCCTCCCCAATGATAATTTCACAGTTTTCCGAGCACTGCGGGAGAATTTCCCATCTTTGACTTGCTATATCTTCGCAACCAATGGACATAGTGTGCTCAGGTTTGGCTCATATTGTAGCAAATTTAGCTATCTTTATTAAAGTACAGAACAAAAATACTTGAAAAACGCTTCGTTAGGGTAGTTCTTTCGAAAAAACTGAAACGTGTGTCAAAATTTCACAGTTTTTCGAGTACTGTGGAGGCAGCACAGGGTTTTCAGGGTTGCAAACTTGGGTGTTAACTACTCTCAAGGAACCTAACAACATATAAAAAAATCGTAGTTACATGCGCGTTTGCGATGTTTGTCCTTTTTTATGTCGATTTTGACCGGCCTAATAAGATTTAACTGTTTTCTGAATACTCAAAAAAATTTCAACAACAAGAACTACAATAAATAATAATATATATATATTTTTATTATTTATTGAAGTTATTTAAAAAAAAAAATAGGAAATATAAAAATGAATGGATAATAGAAAGATCTCATTAAATAGAGCACCTATTCATTTGTTGATTATTTTTTTGTAAAATGATTCATAGTTTCTATAATTATTATATATTTTTTTAACACTGGCAACACACATCGGTGAAAACCTTTGTTTTTAAACTCTGAGGAGTTTTAGATTTTTATAATAATGCTTACATATTATCTAAAAAATAAAAGGGTCTGACAGTTTATAAGATGTCAGGTCCTTGCATTGTCTTGTCTATAGTCAAACTTTTAAAAGCATCTCTCGTCTGTTATATGACACAGATTTGCGTCAAGCGCCTCGTGTGTCACGTTTCACTCGATTTTTAATATTATGGGTATATAAATTGAACAAACATAATGGCCAAATAAATACGCAATCTAGAATCTGCCAATCTAGAATCGCAACAAACAAAGAGTTTAAGACATACCCACAATTTCATTGTAATTTTCTATACTAATATGATAGAGAGAGAATATTTGTATGTTTGTTATCAATAAACTCAAAAAAAAAAAAAACTAGAAATTCTCTCGCCTATAGAAGGCTACGTTATCAGCAAGTAACATAGCCTATGTCACTACATATTATAAAACAAAGTCCTCCGCCACGTCTGTCTGTATGTTCGCAATGGACTCAAAAACTACTGCACCGATTTTGATGCTGTTTTCACCAATGTATAATAGAGTGGTTCTCGAGGAAGGTTTTGGTATATAATTTGCTAGTTACGCGAGCGAAGTCGCGTACAAAAGCTAGTAAAGAAATAAATTGGACAATTTAATGGAATATTTTCATTTATAGACGTTTAGCTAAAGCAGTCTAAAGGCAAATATGCTTCTCTAAACGATATAATTTTGTATTTTTTTTTGTTCTAATAATAAATCGAGTAGTTTTTGAGAATAGATCCAACCAAAAGTTTGTAGCACAAGTGCTGAATAATATTTTAGGACATGAGGTAGTCAGGTGAACGACTGAATGTCGTTTGTATGCATTTTGGACATTGAAAAGTTGTAAATATATTATTTGATAATTTATGAATAAAGTCGACATTTGCAATAAATAAAACAATTGGTTTTTTTTTAACCTTTTATTTTTTAATTTAATAAATATATATTTTGACCTATTACATAAAGTAGTATAATACAAATATTTGAAAAAAAAAATAAAGACGTTCTTCTTCCCAGCGAAGCTTTTTTATATTATTTTTTCTTCTCCAACTTGTGAATACTGAAACAAAAAAAAAATGTATAAAAAATCTATATTACTAATATTATAAAGAGAGAAGATTTGTATTTTTGTAAACTTGTTATGAATAAACTCAAAAACTAGTGGACAGATTTTGAAAAATCTTTCATCTTGAAAATTTTGAAAAAAAAAAAATTTGAAAATTTTGAAAAACAAAAAAAATTTTATAGAAAGCCACATTGTCAGCGAGTAACATAGGCTTTATGTTATAAAGTTACACGGACCAAGTTGGATGCAACAGCTAGTCTATATCAATCAATCAATACTAATAATAAATCTGTAAGGGTCGGTGATGGAGTAAGTTACTTTGTTTTCAGAGATATCGTGTTTATAGGCTCTATACATGATACTGAAACTAAATTGACCATTTTTACAATTTTTTTATGTATGTATGTAACTCTTAAACGAATCAACTGATTTTCATGAAACTTAGTATATAAACATTAAGACGTACAGGACACAGGATAGGCTACTTTTTCTTTTTCAACGCGGACGAAGTCGCGGGCAATAGCTAGTTAATTATAAAGTTACGCGGACCAAGTCGCGTGCAACAGGTAGCAATATATGAAAAGGGTAAATTTGTGGACGCTTCAAAAACTCGAGAATGAGTAGACCGATTTTAATTCGATTTTCACATATCGCTGCTTAAAAACTAAAGGGCCACAAATCAAAATTACACTTTTTACAGGAGAGCTAATCGAAAAAAAATAAATAATTTTTGTATTTTCTTCTTAATAGATATATAATATATCAAATATATACATATTATACATCGTTAGAAGCGTATTTTTAAGTAGCATTAAATGTTTTAAGTACTTTTATAATAAACTGAATACTAGAGGAGATATACATAAGCATATAAGTTACTTTTGAATATAAAAAAAATATGAAAATATACTAAATATGGAATAAAATAACCATAAGTCTTTTTGCAACATACAATATGAAGGATTGTGATTGTATTTTTGCAATAAAAATATTTTTGGATTTTTTTTTTGTTATATGGCCCTTTAGTTTTTAAGCGGCGATATATCTAATAAGAAAATAATAGACAAAAAAATAATTTAATTTTTTTCTAATTAGCTCTCCTGTAAAAAGTGTAATTTTGATTTGTGGCCCTTTAGTTTTTGAGCATAGTGAAAAAAAAAAAAAGAATACTTACACCAAAGACCTATCATCTTCGTTGATATCAAAATAAAAATTATCACTTGTCATAGCTTTGTACACATCTTCTTTTCTATATACGAATATATTTTTTGCGTTTTCACCATTTTTTATACACCACTGTACGTTTTCAAAAAAACTATTTATAAAATCAATTTGTTCCAAATCAAAAGGACCCAAAAACCGCATTTCTCTATAATCGTCTTCGTGAAATTCCAAAAAATAATCAGTAAGTTTCCTCGTGGCAAATGGAATATCACTATTGACATCATTATCTATATTTATTTGAGATTTTTCATCTTTGCCATCCATTTCAGCGGCCATTTTGTCGGAGTTCTGTTTCTCTAGTGCATTTTCAAAATTAATTTCAGTCTTAACTTCTTTGACTATGTCTTTTTTGATTATTTTCTTATTTGTATTTGTTTTTATACAATTTTCTTCTGAACATTCATTATTTAATGCACCGACATTCGATTCTTTGGTAACTTTCCTCTTTATTTCAATTTCATCGATATTCTCTTTGTTTTTCAAATTCAAATCTTCACTTATTTCACTATAATTTACTGATTTATCACAATTTTTATTTTCTGAATTCACATCTGTGTTTATTTCGTCAGATTTTGCTCCTATTTTGCTTTCTTTATTTTCTGAATTCAATTCAGAATTTATTTCTTCCGAACTTTCTTTATTTTCTGAATTTAATTCTGCGCTCGTTTCACCAGATTTTACTTGTGTTTTATAACCGGTATCTTGTTTCATTTTCAAATCAGCATTTATTTCACGAGAACTTTTCATAGCTTCATTTTCATCGTGTTCCTTGTACACTTTAGCGATCAATTCACCTATTGGTTTTTTAAATATACTAAAATCAATACGTTTATTTTCCTTTTTATCTATTTTAGGCTTTTCAATCACTATTGGTTTAACATCGTTAACTTTATCGGGTATTAGATCATTGGGAACAACTAAGTATACATGATCAGGTGCCTCTTTGTATATGTACAGTTGTCTGTAAGAAAAAAAAAATCATCCTTACTAATATTATAAATGTGAATGTGAGTGAGTTTGTTTGTTTGTTACACTTTCACGCAAAAACTACTGAACCGATCACCATGAAATTTTGCATACACGTTGTCTGGGACACCGGAAAGGACATAGGGTCATAAGACATAAGGAAAGGACATTCAACGCGGACGAAGTCGCAGGCACCAGCTAGTAATATTATAAATGCGAAAGTTCGTATGGATGTTTGTTACTCTTTCACGCAAAAACTACTGAATGGATTTCAATGAAACTTTACAATAATATAGCTTATACATTAGAATAAGACATAGGCTATAATAAGACATAAAACGAGGACGAAGTCGCGGGCACCAGCTAGTAAATATTATAAATGTGAATGTAACTCTGTCCTGTCTGTTACCTTTTAACGCCTTAACTACTCGACCGATCATCATGAAATTTTGCATACACGTTTTTAGGGATACAAGAAAGGACATAGGGTACCTTTCTTTCATATATAGAAAGCTACCTTATCAGGGAGTAACATGGGCTATATTTTATAAAGGTTACGCGGACAAAGTCGCGTGCGAGCGACAGCTAGAATGCGATAAATGTCACTCACCTATTTGGACCGTCTCCGACACTGTGCGTTCCCAACATTATATATTTACAATTTTTCTTCACAACACTCAACAATTCCAAATCCTCATCGCTGTCATAGTTCTTCAAGGAGACATCGTCTTCGAAGAGACTCTGAACGAGCATGTGAACTGTCCGTCTCTCGGTCTTCGACAGTCTCTCGTCGAACCCGATCTCCAACTCCGAGTCGTTCCTTATGAAATCCAAGAGTATGAAAAGAACGTTCATTTGGAACAAACGCTTTCTCTCCCGTTTGATCACAACTTTAGAGCTGGGCTTCGGTGGCTTCTTGACTAGTTTTTTTTCTTTCTTCGTTTCAGCTGTCGCTTGACCGAAACCCATTGTGGATCTCGTCTGAAATATTAACACAGAATATTTATTATTGTATAGTTAATACGGTGGACTTCGTCTCGAGGTGCAAAAAGTCCACCGCTGGACATAGAGGCTTATTGCCCCTTAATTTTTCCTATGATATATACAACATAGATTGGGTAATTCCACGGTAACTCATGTTACATTTTTACATCCCTATTGAAACTATGACATCAAGCGAACATCTGGCACAAACTGGAGATTAGTAACACAAGATAGAGATAAATGGAATTCATTGGAGGAGGCCTTTACCCAAACCGGGGTTCTTACTGATAATAACAATTACTAACAAAAAAAAAATTACTAACTTACTAAACAGCTAATAAATAAAATAGTAAAATTGTTATATTATTAAATATGTAACTTTGTATCAAGTAAGAAATAAAAAGGCTTTATTATTATTATTGAAACTAACAAAGCTAGCATACCATATTTATAATAATTATATCAACTACCCCCTTATTAATGGAAATTTCGTTGTTATAAAGCATAAAATTGTGGGTCTCGTTTTATTTTGAAAATGTCTAGGTTTAATTTTTGTTTTAGTTTCAATAAAAATTGTCAGTAACTCACGTTACATTTGGCGACATTATCTTTTTAGGCTAGTGTGTACCCAATAAAAATTCTGTTCCGTTTAAATTAAATAAGAATATAAAGAAATCAAATCCGTTTTTATTAAATGTCTTACATACATATGAGATCATTAGCAAAATTAATGGTTTTAGAAACACGTATTTTTTTAAAGAATTAAATAATGGTCACTCATGTTACATGGATTTACCCGATTACTTTTTTTTTGTAAATACATACATATATTATAAATACAAAACATCCATGACACAGGTACAAAGGTAAAATGTTAACACATATAAACATATGCCCCTAGCGGGATTCGAACCCGCGACAGTTTGACCGAAAAATGATTTACGATACATCCGTCCCTACTAAGCATAAGTGGAATTTATTTCCATCAACATGTTGAATATGTAGTTTTTATTCATGATAATACTTACATATGTCAAATTCGGTATAATTGGAGCAACTATGCCCAAGCCATTCTTGCCAAGAGCGCCACCGTCCCAACCCATTTTTCGCATCATACTGTAGATAACAAGCTTTAATTAAAAAATTATAAACTGACCCCCGACTTTCTATTGAGACCGAACACGATATATGTATCTGCTCTAAGTTGGTGGTGAGGAGTTGGGTGTTCAGTGGACTACTAAATAGATGCTGCAGCATCAGATCAAGGTAAGCAGGTCATGGAAATACCACCGAAGTAACAGTATACACAATTTCAAATCAATAATATTTAATAACTTTTTTTTAATTTTTTTATGTTAAGGTCGACAGACAGGCTGACGGTCCACTTGATGGTAGGTGGCTACCGTCGCCTATAACTCAAGCAACGCCATAAGTGCTACTAGTGCGCTGCCGACCATAGAAGGATTAAGGATAAGGGATAAGGAAGGGATGGGGTAATGGGCTCTGGCATCCCTTACTCACTCACCGAAACACAACAGCACATAATATGCGCTGTTATTTCACGGTGGTATTCTGTAAGGGGGTGGTTACTGCCACCATACGGGCTGCCCAAATGACTGCGAAACGCAGTGTGCCCTACCACTACTTTTCAAATCCAGACCAGAATCAATTTTGAAAATTACATTAAAATTTCCAAGGTTGACCCCGCCGGGAATCGAACCCGGGGCCCCTGAGACGTTAGGCAAGCACCCTTGACACTCGTCCAGCGGGCTCGTCAACTAGCTGGTGCCCGCGACTTCGTCCGCGTTGAATGTATGTATGTAAGTACCTATGTATGTTCCTCCATAACTCTTAAACGATTCAACTGATTTTCATGAAACTTGGTAGATAAACATTAAGACGTACGGGACACAGGATAGGCTACTTTTTTCTTTTTCAACGCGGATGAAGTCGCAGGCGCCAGCTAGCGCCTTAAGGATCAAGGGTTATATCGATCAGGTCAAATAAAAAAAAAAAAAAAACAAAACTGTCCGTCCATTTGGGAACTACAGACAAATACACATAACATAAGTCAGGAAAATCAAATTTTGAGCCCCTTAGTTCCCCTAAGGGACTCAAATTTTTATGTAAGTTTCGAGAATATTATTTAAGTACTTAATATCAATGAATGAAAGAAATTTTCGATTCCAGTCAAGTAGAAATGGTGGAAAAAACAATTTAAAAATAAAATCCTCTATTTATACAAAAATGCTAAGTTACAAAAAAAGTTTAGTTTAGTTTTACATAAAAATGTTCATATAACTTTTTTTGCTATAATTAAAATTAACAGAGTTAGGGAGACTAGAAGATAAGGGTTAAATCCTTTTGGCTCTGTGATTTAAAAAAAAAAATTGGAATTTTTTTTATATATTTTTTTTATACTGGATTTTTTTTATATTGGAATTGGAATCCATTGGAAACGAAGGTAGGAAAAAAGTACTATACAAGTCGCAAAAAGTACTATATAATACAATATTTTACCTCTCCGCTTTGCTCATGTTCACAGGTGTATTTAATGCCTCCAACATTTCCTTCTGGTCCTTACCGAGTTTAATTTTCATCGGTTTTTGCCTTTTGCCCGAAGGCTGCATTCCAGATTTGAGCCACATTCTAGATGTCCAATCGAATCCAGCCTCATCATTGTTCCTATAATTACTGTGAACGATAAATAGTTGGAACAAGGTTAAGACAAAATTATTCAAGGAAAGAGTTAGGGCCTCTTTCACCATTTGTCAAGTAGGCTAAACCGTCATTTAAAGTCACCTGTCACCGGGAATAATTTAGCTTATATATACATCAAACTACTACAACATGGAACCCGCGTGCCATAAAAAAACACTAAGAATTTTATGGAACATTTTAAAATTACATTTACATTTACATTAAAAAAATTACAAAAATAAATGTAAAAAATGAAAAAAAAAAAAAATGAAAATAAATAGAGCATGAACTGTCATTTAAAACAAAACAAACATAATAATAAGTACGTAATTTAAAGAAAATGTGACTTTACGTCAACCCATTAGAGTTTAAAATGAAATAGTTGAAGTTGATCGTTACTACCTTTTACCATTGACGCGTGAAGGCAAGAGTCCGCCATGATTCTGTCAAAGGCGTTCTTTTTATGTGCCGCTTTGGCATTTGTGACGCAAATTCCATTGTAGTATTTCGATGGGTACAAAGGTAAAATGTTAACACATAAACATTTTCCCCTAACGGAATTCGAACCCACGACCGTTTGTTTAACAGCTAGGGTCACTTACTAGCCACTAGACCAAACGTGTCGTTCAAAACATGAAAAAATAGAAATATAAAGTGTGTCATAGAAATTGAAACAGCAATATGTTCAAAAGAAATAAATTCAGATAATAGAGGAAGCCTTCAAGTGGACCGTCAGCTTGTCTGTAGACCTTTACATGAAAAAAAGTGTATTATAATTTTAAACTAGCTGGTGCCTGCGACTTCGTCCGCTTTGAAAAAGAAAAAAGTAGCCTATCCTGTGTCCCGTACGTCTAAATGTTTATCTGCAAAGTTTCATGAAAATCAGTTAATTCGTTTAAGAGTTATGGAGGAACATACATACATACAGTATACAGAAAAAAATTGTAAAAATGGTCAATTTAGGTTAAGTATCATGTATAGAGCCTATAAACACGATATCTCTGAGAACAAAGTAACTTACTCCATGACCAACCCTTACAGAGTATTGATATCCGCAAAATCAAGCTAGTATAATTAAATAACTATTTATACGTACGGATAGGCATAGTATTCTGAAGTGTTTTGAAGAAGCTCTTCCATATCGGGATCGTCACACATGGATAAATCTTCATATAGGAAAAATTTTGATATAATTCGTATATTATCATCGTTGTAACTCTCCATCTTTGATTTCCCGGACTTCCTCGGTTCTGAATTCGTTTCTAGAATGACTTTTTCATCGTTCGGAGATGTTGGAACTGGGTTTTTGTCTATTTCCTGTAATTTTTTCTGGAACACATTTGGTGGAGAATTTTTATTGATGACTTTTTCTGCTTTATCTCCGCTTACAAATTTTGAAAAGTTTGAGTTCCCACTCTTGCTTGTCTTTGGTTGAGAATTAACTTTGAGGAAACTTTCAGCTGTGACCTCACTTAACAAGTTCGAGTTTTTATCTAACTTCTGAGACCTTTCAGAATCTATCGACTTCTTTTTCCGACTTGTAGTCGGCAGAGTATATTCAGCTTTCTTTTCTTTTACCTCCTTAAGATAATCGTTTCTGTCTAATGTCTTTAATTTGTTAGATTTTTTTGAAGATTCCTTACAGGTAATCTGTGAACAATCCATACTAATATTATAAATGTGAAAATAACTCTGTCTGTTACCTCTTCGAGCCTTAACCATTCAACTGGTTAAAAAGAAAATAAAGCAAAAAAGACAAAATCTCTCATCTGGCGGCAGTAAATAATAGCAAGTGTGCTGTTGGTAAGTTTTGGTGAGTGAGTAAGGGATATAAGAGTCCATTTTGTTATCCTTTCCAATTCCCTTATCCTTAACCCTACTGTAGTCGGCAGCACACTTTTTTTTGTAACTGTACTTTTTTTCTGGATGAAAGCTACCTTTTGTCCTTTACGGTATCCCTGATAACATGTATACAAAATCTCATGTTAATGTTTGGGACTATTACCATACTAACAAAAGTATATCAGCTCCATTATCCCCGGTGACCGTTAACTTTAAATGACGATTAGCCTACTTGGCAGGTGGTGAAATAGAGAGTATATATAATGTTCCTTGGATACAACTAACTACTTATAGAAAAAAAAACAGGCCTAACCTTGACATTGAGGTTTATTTTGTCAAACGTCTTAGGCTCTTTAAGATATTTATCCTTGGATGTACTCGGTAGGGAATTGGTTTCAAAAACTGTTTTAAGTTCCTCCTTGTTAACAAAGTTAGTGACGGGAATATTATCTCTTTTCAATGCCCTTTCGAACTCTTCGACATATGTTGCGTATGTCTGAAAACCTTTTTCAGGTTTTTGTTTCGGCCTCATATTTAACTGTAATATTATAGCTTTTTAAGACAAATTCACTTTTTTGAAAATATTCAATTTTCACTTAACAGGACTTCACTTTACTGAGACTACGAAAATATGGCTCGATTTTATTTATAATAAAAACGGCTAGTATAGATAAGATAAGAACAAGATAAGAATTAAGAATGAACGAAGAAAACCCCCTATCAGAAACTTAAAAAAAAAAGAAAATCCTATCCTACCCCTACACTACAAATAAATAATATAATTGACAGAATAAATAAAATAAATAAATACCTACCTACCTTTTCTTTCCATTATTTTCAATTACCTACTTATTCGTTTTTTGTTTATGATTTTAAATAATATAATACACAATTAACTAAACCAATGTTCCTTGCCAATAATAAACCATATAAATAAACACGAAATAAATAAACAGCATCTTACAGCCTGTCAGAAAAAGAGTGGAAATTAAAAAGTGGCAATACTGAAGTGTTGTCTCTTTCTAACCATCATATTGATAAGAAAGAGACAACACTTCAGTATTGCCACTTTTTAATTTCAACACTTTTCTGACAGAATATAATATGTGAGTGTTATATACATAGAGAAAGTATAGACTAGAGAAGCGGTGAGCGTACACCCGATAAGGACGGAAATATAGTACCACATAGTACATATCGTAGAGAAAAATCATAAAAATATCATCTAAAACCCTTGTAAAATTTATAACAAGACATAAATTAGATGTTTACTGAACATGCATGCAACAATTATTGCATTTAACCAAAAAATGAAGCACTTACATATGAAAGGTTATGTTTTCAACATTTCGCTCTGATCGACTTTTACAGCCTAAAATGCTACAGTTCACCATTATCACTACTTTCAGCAACACGTACCACACCTAACACAATACCCAAGAACTTTGAAAAATGCTTGAAATATGAAAATCGGCAAAAAATAAAGTGCTCCAAGAGATTTGTGTGCCACACTTTCAAGTGTGGCAAACAATAAAAACGCATACGCAAAGAGAGACAAAAAATCAATAATGCGTCTCGCTCCCTCTAAGGTAATAAAGCATAAATGCGTCTCGTTTTCACGACTATTATTATTTTAATGACTACTCTATCTATACTTTCTCTATGGTTATATAATATATTGTATAGTCTGTGACTGTAAGTAAAGTGTTATATAAGGAGTTTAGATATAAGGAGCGCCATCTTACATGAGTGTTAAACTGAAAAAGTGGCAACAAAATCCGATAAATATAGATGGCGCTAGTGTGAACATAGAGAGTTTGAGACGTAGAGAGAGTATATACAAGAGAAGCGGTGAGCGTACACCCGATAAGGACGGAAACATAGTACCACATAGTACATACCGTAGAGAAAAATCATAAAAATATCTTCTAAAACAGTTGTAAAATTTATAACAAGACATAAATTAGATGTTTACTGAACATGCATGCAACAATTATTGCTTTTAACCAAAAAATAAAGCACTTACATATGAAAGGTTATGTTTTCAACATTTCGCTCTGATCAACTTTTACAGCCTAAAATGCTACAGTTCACCATTATCACCACTTTCAGCAACACGTACCACACCTAACACAATACCCAGGAACTTTGAAAAATGCTTGAAATATGAAAATCAGCAAAAAACAAAGTGCTCCAAGAGATAAACAATAAAAACGCATACGCAAAGAGAGACAAAAAATCAATAATGTGTCTCGCTCCCTCTAAGGTAATAAAGCATAAAAGTGTCTCGTTTTCACGACTATTATTATTTTAATGCCTACTCTAGTCTATACTTTCTCTATGGTTTGAGAGTATGGATGAATGTAGCAGTAGTTGACGAGTTGACGAATTTTGGTTGAACACTAGCCTTATCAGCGCCACCAATTTATCGTCTGTCGACGGACACTTCTAATACTCAGAGATTGTCCTCCTTGTCTCTACCCTACTTATTGTTATAGAGTCACAATGACAAAAGTCACAAGCACAGAACACTATATTATTTTACTCAGTAGCTCACATAATTTATGAATATTCATCATTATCGTCATGTCATATTTTACGTCCATAGTAGCTAAGGAGAGTAAAGGTAAAGTTGCAGTAACTGTTTACTCTGTAAACTGAAAAAGTGGCAAGCTAATAGCCCTTACTAGTTACTAATAGCTGGTTAAGTAACTATTTACTCTATGCTAATAGCTAGCATTAAATTGTGGTTCATAAATTGACCAGAATGGCGCTAGTGTAGCATTGGTGTTTGATATGAAAAATATGATCTCTTCATTTCACAAAGGTTAAACGGCGAAACGAAAAAGGAAACCAGTGTACAACACGGACCGGACTTGACCAAAGTGCTTCGCGTGTACATCACATACATAGTGTACATATGTATACACTATGTAACATAAAAACATACACTAAAACAAAATAAAACACCAAAAATTAATTTAAAATTTTATTTATAAATTTCCTACATTTAAATAACTACCTATTACATTTGTAAACAAACACTGCGCTTCGAGTTACATGATTTAAAATTGCAACAAAAACATTTTTTATAAATTGGGTATATTATTACTTTTTTACAATAAATTATTAATTTTCATACGAGCGTTTGTTTTTTTTTTTAAATAACAGAAGTCTACTCCGTCATCCAGTAGAATCTGGAGGTGAATCGAGCTGGTTTCCTTTCAGCGTTTTCGGGCAACCCTGGAGTCGCATCAGGATAATGAGCCTTCGGTTCTACAGGAGGCTTCGGTCTGGAAAAGAAAATCAATCAATTTTATTTGACGACACGTTTAGTCTAGTGGCTAGTAACAGTAGCTGTTAACCAAACGCTCGCGGGTTCGAATCCCGCTAGGGACAAATTTTTATGTGATGACATTTTACCTTTGTACCTGAGTCATGGATGTTTTGTATTTATAATATGTACTATTTACAAAAAAAAAGTAATCTATGTAGTAAATCAACTGTCTGGTATCCATAATAGAAGCAGAATTAGCAGAAGCAGAAGAATTATAAACTGAAACCTTCCTCGAGAACCACTTTATCCATTGGTGAAAACAGCATGAAAATCGGTGCAGTAGTTTTTGAGTTAATTGCGAACAGACAGACAGACAAACGCGGCGGAGGACCTTGTTTTATAATATTATGTAGTGATAGGTACCTCTTAGTATCGTGAACTTTCACTTCGCAGAAATATCCATAGCCTGGTCTCTCTATGTTCAAGTTGTCCAACATGCACTTATCGAACACTCCCTGCGTGTTACGGCAACTATAAAAAAATCATATTCATCACCTGCACAGACGAGGGACAGTCCTCGGGTTACTTTTTCTTTGTCTAAAATAGATCGTTTAAGTCCGGAGGTGTTCAAGTGTTACGTAATGCAATTTTTGAAGAATTTTCTAATGAGCCAAACGTTTTTCTGTACCCTCCCTAAGGACCAAGTTTGCCGAGTGACCATTTTTACCAACGAAAACGGTTGCCAACTTGGGAGAACAAAATAAAATGATGTACAGTCGGAGCCAAAAGTCGATTAACACATTCAAAAGTGCAAAACAACTGAACACTCAACGCGCCATAAGTCGTTGTCACAACTAGAGAACAAAATAAACTTCACATACAAACGATCGTAAAAAGCTTCAAGTAAGTTGAGTGTTCAGTTGTTTTACACTTTTGAATGTGTTAATCAACTTATGCGGCCGACTGTACAATACATTCGAGGGATTCCCCAAATACATAGTGTTACATAATACTTTAACGTCCCCTCAAGCGTCAGGGGGTTAAATTATAAAAAAAAATACCATCCATGTGAAACGGGGCCCGCAACTTTTTTATGTCTTATTTCTTATTCTGATGTATAAGCTATATTATTGTAAAGTTTCATGAAATCCATTCAATAGTTTTTGCGTGAAAGAGTAACAAACATCCATACATACAAACTTTCGCATTTATAATTTTACTAGCTGGTGCCTGCGACTTCGTCCGTGTTGTACGATGGAAGGTACCCTATATCCTTTCTGGTGTCCCAGACAACGGTTCAGTAGTTTTTGCGTGAAAGCCTAACAAACAAACAAACTCACATTCACATTTATAATATTAGTAAGTAAGGATTCCATAAAGGCACTTACTATTGAAGGGAAAAATCTCCGGAGCTCTTGTCAATGCAATTGGCATATTGATTGAATTCATTGACGCACGCTTTCTTTACTTTCCTGAAGAACTCCAGGGTACAAGCAGTGACAGCTTTTCCCTCGTTCAGGCATTTACGGGGATCATCCTCTTCTAAACGACATAGCATAAATTCCTGTAGTTGAAAATAATATTTATTAATTTTTAGAGTTTACTCCTTAAGAATTGATTTGCATAATTATATATAAGCCCGTGGTATGAAAATTTATGGGAGTAAAATCACAATTGTCACACGAATGCGTTATGTTATAAGTTATAGTTACATTCCATTTTTGAATCCATTCTCAATTTGACTGTTTTTTTTTTATATGTTTGTTACCTCAGAACTTTTTACTGAGTGAAACGATTTTGATTATTCTTTTTTTATTTGAAAGTTGGTGCTTCCCGTGTGGTCCCATTTCAATTTGGTCCAGTTCTGACAAAGGCATTCATGAGAAAACGTTATGAAGTTGGTTTTTTTTATTAAAGAGAGTTATTTTTAATATTTTAGATTATCTGAAATTTCACAGATATTGCGCCATCTACACAATATTATTTAAAAAAAAGAACAATTTTGTTCTTTCGGCGTGTTCGAATTGTGAAAAATTTAATTTTATAATCGTTCATAGCTGTCAGAGTTAACATACACAATTTTTTTTTTATACATGGGAGATGGTAAGTGAAGATAAGGTCCAAAATGGAGTTCGATTGACCATTAATAGCCTAACTATTGCAACGAAATATTTATGTTGTGTAAATTAATTTTTCAGCAAGTTATCTAAATTTTAATTATAATTTTGTTACAAGAAAACCCTTAGTTTAAAATATTTTTTCGTTCTTTTTTTAAAAAGAAAGGGAAAGTTTTAGAATCCATGGCCAAACTTTTGGAGTATTTATAGGCTTCATCAGTTAGGAATGGATGTTAGTTTTGTAGAAATATAGTTTTGATGGCGAGAAAATTCATTCACAATTAATTTTATAAACATTTTAAAACATAACCTAAAATTGGTTTAGCACAATTGTTCTGCTACAACCAGTATTCCAGTATCCAATCTAACCTATTTTCTGCAATGCAAAGTATTGTAACACATTTTGTAATCGGGTGAGCTCGCTCCGCTCGCATTTTCATAACATTCCTGAACCTAACCTAACCTATTTGTTTCCAGTGCAAATAGTCTTGTAACACATTTTGTAATAAGCGCACAACGTTCTGCTACAACAGAGTACTAATATTAAATAAATAAACACTATTTATTACTCTATCTATGTCTAATATAGTAAATATTAATAAACAATTTCAGAATTCGTTTTAAAATGTTTATAAAATTAATTGTGAATGAATTTCCTCACCATAAAAACTATATTTTTATAAAACTAACATCTATTGCTAAATAATCACGCTTCCAAACACACTACTGGTATGTACATATTTATTTGTATTGTAAACAAAATCAGGTTATGTTTTAAAATTAATTGTGAAAAAATTAATTTTGAATGAATTTTCTCACCATAAAAACTATATTTCTACAAAACTAACATCCATTCTTAACTGATTAAGCATATAAATACTCTAAAAGTTTGGCCATGGATTCTAAAGCCAACCCAAAAGAAATGTTGGCCAGTATTCAATTTATCCACTTCGGATGAATATACGGCTAAAATTTATTATATTTAAATTAGAATGATTGTATTATTTTTTTAGTGCAAATCACACAGAAGGGATATAAACATAGGTGTTATAACCTACGTTTACAGTGATTATGCAATCGAAACCTATATTCTAAAGGGAAAGACATAAATAAAAACAAGAAGGTTGTATATCACAATTTGAAGTTTTAAATTTTAAATTGCGAACAATATTTACATTATTGGCGTTCTCGCAGTATTTTCCTAAATGGTTCGATCCAGCTCTCAAACTAGCCGTCGATAAATTCACTTCTGGAACTGTTAATTCCGACTCTTCGGGCAATTGTACATCGTAAGTTAACACCATTTTTAATTTTCTGTAACTTCAAGTTTAGTTTTTATAGGTTTTTCGGAAATTACTTGGAAAATTTCTTCTGATAATATGATATCAGGCATTCATTAAAAAAAAAACATTGGGGTCAAGTAGATAACCCGACTAATAAAGGAAGTCGTTCTTGTCTTGATAGGAAATTAAATGGTGTGTCTACACTAGCTGGACAAACAAATGTATTGTTAATAACATTAATTAATCTGCCTTTGATGTTTGAATTTTTTAATGAAATTATGTATTTTTGAAACCAACCATTGGATTTTTGATAACATTCATAAAAGAAAAGCCAAAATTCTTGCTCGTTGATTGTGTAGGTGTAGTCTGTTGTGTGTGTAGGTACCTTGACAATCGTCTATACAATTTTGTCGGTTTATAAACAAGGTTGTCAAAATTGACATTGACGTGTTACTGTCTCCCATGTATCTAGAGTACTCCATATTAGCAATTAAATTTAAATTAAATATATGTTACATATTATGTACTTAATATGTACTTTGAAAATTTAGTAGCCAGTCCAAGGAACACATTATATTATACTCTCTAGCGAGAGAGCCAGCCTTCCGCGTATGCTAGTGTATGCGTCAGTAAAAAAAAATAGAATTAAGGATGAAAATAAATATAGGTATGTGACTAATAAATAATTTATCCGATGTACTGTTTTATAAAAATATTTATCTTATTTAATATATACCCGTCCATGGTTAATCGCCATTAATATGCCATGGACAAAATTCGAACCCTTTGAAACTATTTAAATTTAATATATGCACACTGACTGAGAAATTATTAAAAATGAAAGTCTAACGTCATAAAATATTGTATTTATTTTGATAAGTAAATCATGAAATAAGAGGAATACATAGCCTTAAATTCAACAAGTTTAAATAATTACTTAGGTATTTCAATGCTCTATAGATTGAAACCGCTGTGACGACATTTAAAAAAAAACAATTGCTACTTTTTCATATTTTCGAATTCAGTTCCATAAACTTTTTCTGCTTGTCCTTCATCTGGAAAAAAATAATTTAGATTAATATTGGTTTTAGTTTTAGGTTTTTGGTTTTAGGCGATTTAAATCTTTGGTTTTAGGTCTACCCATATAATAAAGAAAATAATTATAGGTAACTTACCTCCATAAAAAAGGTTCTCTGAAGGTAGTTCATAATATTTCGGTATGTCAAAATGGTTCCCCTGCAAAAAATAAAGAAAAATCTTAAATTGGCTATAAAAAACATATTATACCTATGGATTTGTTCATTACTAGCTGTAACTGGTGCCCGAGACTGCGTACGCGCTAAAAGTATAACACTCGAGTTAAATGACATCTTTAACTCAATGATCCCTCGGGAACAGTACTTTTTTCCGGATGAAAGATACCTATGTCCTTTCCTGTATCCCTGAAAATGTGTATGCAAAATTTCACCATGACCGGTCGAGTAGTTAAGGCGTGAAAAGGTAACAGAGTTACTTTCACCAGAGAATATTACCAGGGGCCCTAGACAAAGTGCCATTTTAAAAACGATAACGAAGTTCGATTGAATAAATGTATGGGAAGTATCACGTGATTTAGCTAGCGACGGCATATGTCAATCCCATACATTTTTATTTAGCGAATCGAATCGAATGCCATTTGTCTAGGGCCCCAGGCCTTTTTGTCACTTCTTTTTTGGGGGCACGCTAATTCTCGAAAGTTGTAAGTCCATAATTCCCCCCTCCCCCCCATTCTGTGCCACTGTGCCACAATAGAAGAAAATTATTGTTAAAAAACATAATACGAGTATCTTTGGAAATAAAACGTGAACTTTTATTTAGGTACCTAACAATATAAAAAGTAACTCATTCGGGGGCACTGCGTGCCCCCAAAAATTAACCCTGGATAAAACTAAGTAAGGATTCTTACCGAATCATAGTTCCTCCTTCCCATTCGCGGTATATTTTTGCTCGGAATAGTTTTGATGACATAACCCATTTCGTCCTGGCCGTACGGGCCATCCGCCTCGTTGCTTCTCCCAACGCGCGGTACATTTTTCACTTTTATAAACGTTCCTTCTATTTCTAAAACGTAAATTAGGCAAAATGCGGCCAAAGCAAATGCCAATTTTGAATCCATTTTTCTCACTTGTTTTTCAACTCAAACGACTCAAAGTTTATAATTGTTTTCTAACATGTTCAACCAATTTATATACGGATTAGTTTCGATTTGTCCCGTATTTCTGCGAGATAGAATCTCATACGGGAACTGCGCGTTGAATTTCAAATAGTGCGAGATGGTTATCTATATTTTAATGGTCCAATTGTCTTACCTGCATCATTTTTGGCACATGTAATTATTTTGAAAGATGATCTAATGAGGGCGGTCCAGGCTGCTTCTAAGCGGTCCTATTGAAACATTATGGAGGAAGCCTATGTTAATGTCCAGCAAGGAATGTCCTACTGCTAAGATGAATCTGGTTATGGCAGTTTTGTATCAAAATCATTTAGGTTCAGAAGCTAGAGGTCTTCGTTTATCGCTATTTCCACCATGAAAACCTTATCAAAATCCCAAGGGTGGTTTAGAAGTTAGCGGAAAAAAGACAAGGTTTTTTTTTTTATAATAGGACCCGCCCTCGGCTTCGCAAGAATGCAATTTTTTTGTGGAAATTATACCTATACGTAAACTTTTCCTCGTTCATCACTCTTTCCATTAGTTATTTTTAAGAAATTTTCAATTAGCAAGGAAATAAGGACGTCAAGATGTATCCGGACGCTGTTCGGGCTTACGCAGGCTATAAACTACAGAACATAATATTACTTAAGCTTTGGATATAATTAAGCTTCGATATCCTGCGACTTTTTCTTATCCGTTTCGCTAGTCTGAAATTTTCATCAAAATAGGTTCAGCGGTTTTGGAGTCCATAGGTAACATAAGTACTTACGAGACATTGTACGTACCTAATACATCGATTGTCATTATACAGGGCGTCCCAAAACTATGCGACATGAAGGGAAAGTACCTTAAATATCGTAAATAGGATATTTTGCTGAAAGAAGACTTTATATTATTTTTATAAGCTAGTAATACTGCATTCAAAGATTTTCTAAAAATTAATTGCTTCGTCTGGGAATCGAACCGACGTAAATGTGAAAAAAAAATCACCCGTATTTTTATGATGCCAATCGAAAGAATGGACAAAAAATAATAATTCTTCTTAATAATAACGTAAAATGTTTGATTCAATTTTCAAGAATATTATTTATTTACGGCGACGACGACGTAATTTTTAGAAAATGTTTAGATGCAGTATTACTAACTTTTAAAAATAACATAAAGTCTTCTTTCAGAAAAATATCCTATCTACGATATTTAAGGTACTTTCCCTTCATGTCGCGTAGTCTTGGGACGCCCAGTATAACTATATTATAGTGACTCGTTCCCGGCTTCGCTCGGGGTGCAATTTTTATATACAAAAACCTTTATCGCCCTATCCATACGTGAAAACCGAATCAAAATCGGTTGAACAGTTTTGGAGTCCATAGAGGACAAACATACTTACTTCCATTGATTTTTATTTATATGCTTCAACGGATGCATTTTTTCTCTGTAAATCATATACAATAATCTTTCTCGTTTATCGATCTTTCCAATAGTGAAAACCGCATCTAAATCCGTTGTGTGGTTTAGGATATGCAGACAGACAGACAGACAAACGCAGACAGCGTTTCAATTTATACAATGCAAGGTAATCGAGAAAAAAAAAACTACATGTTAATTAAAAATTAGAATATTTATTAAAATACTATTACAAAAGAAAATTTATATACAGTTTTAAATGCTTTATTTCTTAAACTTTTGAACTATAATTAAACATAATGTATTCTTTTTTTATTATCCCATTTTTTATCCCTTTTCATCCTCTGTCAAGTGATATTGGTATAAACAATTTATATTTGGGGGTATCACCACCCTTTTGGACCACCGCCCTTACAATACTGAAGGGATCCAATTTCTTTTTCACAACAAGGAATCTGTAAAAAAGAACCAACTCAGTGAACAGCACGACACACTATGTAGGTGGTTACCGTCGCCAGTAACACGAGAATAAGGGATTGGGCAAAGATTTAAATCGAAAGATACGGCGTAATCTCCTCGCGCCATACTGAAAACACACCGAAAATTCTTAACAATGGGTTGGGCGCAGGCGCTCAACCCAACTACAGTTGCACGCCAGCTACAGTGAGTGACGGTCGCTTGTTGAGAGCGTCGCTATCGTCACAGTCACGTTTGAAGTAAGGAATGTGTTGTCTGTGTTTAAAAGTGTGTTTAGACAAAGGTATATGTACCTATTTTATACTTTTGTCTTTAATATAATGTATTTTGTAACACACTTTCGCTAGTAATGCCGCATCTCTCGATTTAAATCTTTGGGATTGGGTAGAGAAATGGACTCTGGCATTCATTTTAAATGAAGTAAGTAATCAATACTAATAATAAATCTGTAAGGGTCGGTCATGGTCAGTAATTTACTTTGTTTTCAGAGATATCGTGTTTATAGGCTCTATACATGATACTGAAACTAAATTGACCATTTTTACAATTTTTTTCTGTATGTATGTATGTAAGTATGTATGTTCCTCTATAACTCTTAAACGAATCAACTGATTTTTATGAAACTTGGTAGATAAACATTTAGACGTACGGGACACAAGGTAGGCTACTTTTTCTTTTTCAACGCGGACGAAGTCGCGGGCGCCAGCTAGTTCAACATAACATTATTGAACGGTATTCGAACCCGGATACCTTGGAATACGAGTGAACTTTTAAACAATCCAATCATTGACATTGACGACACGTTTGGTCTATTAAGTAACCCTAGCCGTTAACCAAACGGTCGCGGGTTCGAATCCGGCTAGGGACAAATGTTTTTTGTGTTAACATTTTACCTTTGTACCTGAGTCATGGATGTTTTTTATTTATAATATGTATGTACAGTAGAAACCGGATATAACGACTTCGGTTATAACGACATATCGGTTAAAGCGACCAAATGGCAAGGTCCCTGTTGAATGCCTATATAAAGATTTAATATTGCTTATAATGACTATCCGTTTATTACGACCAATTTTTGTGTTCCCTTGAAGGTCGCTATAACCGATTTTCACTGTATTTACAAAAAAAAAAGTAATCTATGTATGTAGTATATCAACTGTCTGATGGTATCCATAACACAAGCATTAATTATTAGTTGCTTAGTGTGGGAACTTAGATGGTGCTGTGTGGCCAATGTGTGAAAATATTTATGTAAAATGAGCCAACTTAGTAAGGATTTAAGGTAGTTTCCCTCCAGGGCCCGACTTATCTTTCCACACTGTATATGTATATATAGAAGATTTATCACCTGTCGTCCCCTGCGCCGTAGCTCTTGGACGCCAATCCCTGTCTCTGGGCGCACGTGTGGAGAACTGTCCTCTCCTCCTTGCTGAAGTCCGAGCTGAACACCAAATCCACGTCCAGGGAATCGGAGGCGGCGAAACGACGCATCAACTCTAGGCCGGCCGCTCTTATACCCCGACTACCCCCGGAGCGTTCCACACCGTTACCCAAACCCGCGCGGTTTACCTAGCCAATTGAAAAATACACGTGAACCAGAGGGCCTAGTGCGAGTTTTACTAGATCAAAAGCGTCGAACGCGTAAATGTCAATTTGTATGGGAATGAAGCAGCGCTACACGTTAGCCACCTAGTGGCTAATGTGTATGTCTGCTCCTGGTGGCTAACGTGACTTAGCACTACTCCATTCCCATACAAATGGGACATTTAAGCTTCTTCTTCTTTAGGTAAAATTGGCAGTTCGGCTCATTACGAGAACGGCCATTTTCTGCCAGTGTCAAGTATAAGTCAGTGTCAAGTCAAGGAGCAACTTCATGTTCGGAGCAACGTCAACAAAGTGCACTCCGCCACGAGCTCCGCTGAACGGACCCCGCTCGGAGCACACGGGTGTGGACCTTCTTGGTCCCCAACAACAATCCCATGGGACGAGGAAAGGCCGGTGAGAACCACCGGCCCCCCGCGACCCCATCGGATTGTCGAGGGTAAGCCCCCCCCCACCATGACAAGGTCATGGCCCACCTATGGGGGATATTTAAGCTTTCGAGCTTTCGAAGCTTTCGAAGCTTTCGACATCGACTGCTAGTCACATGCATCGAAATAATATATCTCAGAGGACCTAGTGCGAGTTTTACTCTATCAAACGCGTAAATGTCAATTTGTATGGGAATGAAGCAGACCTACACGTTAGCTACTAGGTGGCGCTGCGTCATTCCCATTCAAATTCAAATTGACATTAACGCGTTTGATAGAGTAAAACTCGCACTAGGTCCTCTGATATCGATATTATTTCGATGCATGTGACTAGCAGTCGATGTTATGAAACTATCGGATAATTCGCTGCTTAAATTCAAAAGTACCACGAATCAAAATTACACTTTTTTACAGGAGAGCTAATCGAAAATAAAATTATTTTTGTCTATTTTTTTTTTCTTATTAGATATATTGTATAAAATATATATGCATATTAGACATCGTTAGAAGCGTATTTTTAAGTAGCATTAAATGTTTTATGTACTTTTATAATACACTGAATACTAGAGGAGATATAAATAAGCATATAAGTTACTTTTGAATATTAAAAAATATATCAAATTATACTAAATATTGAATAAAACAACCATAAGTCTTTTTGCAACATACAATATGAAGGATTTTGATTGTATTTTTGCAATAAAAACATTTTTGGAATTTTTTGTAATGTGGTACTATACTTTTGAATTTAATATTATAGATGTGAAAGTAACTCTGTATGTCCTGTCTGTTACCATTTTACAATTAAACTACTCAATCGATACTGGAAAGAAAAAAAAGAAGTATCCATGGATGCACATGTACATTTAAGAGGAGTCGGAGGAGATAAAGTTATCTGCGGATCCACGTGTGAATTTAAGAGGAGAAAAGATATCCGCGGATCCATCTGTCAGACGAGATAAAGGTATCATCGGATCCACATGTGCATTTAAGAGGAGATATTTATTATTATATAAAATTAAGAAACTTCTGGCAAAAGGCAATAAACTATCTATGTGCAAAATTTTATTCAAATCCCTTCAGTAGTTTTTTTTTATGTTAAGGTCTACAGACAGGCTGTCGGGTCACTTGATGGTAGATGGCTACCGTCGCCTATAACACAAGCAACGCCACAGGTGTTGCAAATGCACTGCCGACCATAGAAGGATTAAGGTTAAGGGATAAGGGAGGGATGGGGTAATGGCCTTAACGCGAAAGAGTAACAAACATACATCCATACTCAGAAACTTTTGCATTTATAATACTAGTGGGATTTGGATGATTGTTTGAGAGGTTTTTCTTTACCATTCGAATATGAGGCTTTATCGGTTCACATATACCCTGCGCTTCAGCACCGAGACCTCCCCCAGACCATCCCATCAGCTTCATCATCCTAAAAAAAAATATCCCACATTTTTATTTATTCCATTTAATCATCCCAGCCGCGGGAAGTCCACTGCTGGACATAGAAGTCCTCTCCTGTAATTATTTTACAATAGGTGGATTGAAAAGTAATAAAAATATTTACAAATCCATCCACCTAAAGTCTGTTTTTTAATCTCAGAGACAAAAATGACACATGCAAATGTCAAGTTTGCATATATTATAATGATACCATGTAATGTATGTAATGCATGTCACATGTAGAATAGAATAGAATAGAAAACATTTTATTGTAGAAAACATGTAATGTCATTTTTGTCTGAGATTAAAAAATAAACTGTAGTAGATCGAAGAGGACAAAAGAATAAGATCCACATGTGAGTTTAAGAGGAAATAAAGGTATCCTCGGATCCACATGTGAGTTTAGGAGGAGATAAAATATTTGCGAATCGACATGTGGATATAAGAGGAGATGTAGTTATCCCCGTAGCCACCTTTTTGAGAGAAGATAAAGGTATCCGCGGATCTATCTGTGGATTTTAGAGGAGATAAAGCATCTGTTAATCCACATGTGGATTTAAGAGGACAAAATGGTATCCATGGATCCATTAAGAAAATATATAGTTATCCATTGATCCAAGTGTGAATTTAAGAGGAGATATAGTTATCTGAGGATCCACATGTGAATTTAAGAGGATAAACGTATCCGCAGATCCACCTGGAAATAAATGTTCACATGTGTAGTCGAGCTTTAGTGGATCCTAGTGAACTTAGGGACAAATTCAACCCAAACACAAGACTTAGGCCGGCCTCATACATACGTTTTCCGAATTCGTTTTCCGCGTTCGGAATATTGAAGACGTGAGTGGATGAAGGTGATATGACGCATAATTCCAATTTTGAATAAATCGAGGTTAAAGTTTTACTTTTAATTTTTGAGATAAGTCGCCACGGAACTGATTTTTGTACTAAATTTTGATGCAAAGTTGTGTAAACAACCTGAAATATTAATGGTATGATAGCAATGAAACCCTTGTATTATTTAATTAAAAAAAAAGTGAACATAGCTCCCTCTTCCATTAACAAAAGTAAACTTTTCTGCACTTTTTGCTTTTTAAAATTAACTGTTTTCAACTTTTTATATACAAAAAATGTCTTAAATCGACGATCTTAAGGTCTGTAATCATTCATATGGACATATTACCTTCATCAAGGCAAAAAAAAAAACGAAAAAACCCAAAAATGCGACATATCACCTTCATCCACTCACGTCTTCTATTATACTGCCAGTACGTTCAGTGATGGCTTTGTGAACGCACGACAATGGAGAACGACGATTTAATTGCGATTGCATTTCTGTTATCGTTATCAAAGAAGAAACGTCGGTATTGGGTTCATCTGTTAAACACTCAGAGAATCAACGAGAGTTCATTCAACAGCCAATATTAATGCTTCTGCTTCATCCATTGTGTGATGACGGTGGTACATAGCAAATGTATGGAAGTGCTGCGTTCCGCATGAATGACGTCATTAGGTTTCTTCCGTACGCGTATGTATGTACGTGTATGCGTACCGTACGTATGTATGCGGCCAGCCTAAAACGAGGCAGAGTTTTACTAACTTTGTGGCCACAGCATTATCTACAGGAGTCCCAAACTGTTGGTCACTTGAAGCTCTAGTGACGTCCTTAGTTGATATTCTACCGCCGTCAGCGATCCAAGTCTCTTTTATGACTACCGATATCACTTGCTCACGTAACAGCTGAAATATTTTGTGACCATCATTATCTACGCCGTAGAGTGACCACACAACACATGAAATGAAGAACTAAGAACACATGATATAAAAAAATGCGTTATGTAACACTTGCAACGCCTCCTATATTCAAATCCTCACCTTCCAAGCCATGTCGATTGCAGTCTTTTTGGCAATCGCTTTAATGCCAAAAGCTTCGCCCACAATTTTCCCATTTATATCCAGCGTGAAACGTTCAATCTCATTATTATAAAAACATTTCAATGGAACTTTACACACTGAACAGCTATCTGAAAATTAATTTACATATTATTTCAATAGTTAAAAGATGTTGGTAAATTAAGTTAAGTTATGGTGGATACCAGAACAAAAAAAAAAGAAAAAAATTGTGTGCATCAGCTCCGATGCAGAGGGCCTAGTGCGAGTTTTACTCAATCATACGCGTCGAGCGCGTAAACGTCATTTTGTATAGGAATGAAGCAGCGCCACCTAGTGGTTAACGTGTATGTCTGCTTCATTCCCATACAAATTGACGTTTACACGTTCGAAGCATTTGATCGAGTAAAACTCGCACTAGGCCCTCTGGTCTGGAGTTTACTTCTTAAAATACATAATTTTGAATTTTGATTACAACACGAAGAAGAATATTCATAACGCTTTTTATTTAATGCTTGCATTAATCTAAGGCCTGAAACACATGACCGCGCGGAACAAACTGTACAGGTTGATACATGTTTGTAGAACTTGTACAGCGTGATTATGTAGACAAGGAACACTGTTTATTAACTAAACTTTAGTTTGATCTTGTACCGCACAGTCATGTGAACCTAGCCCTATTCCTTATAAAATTTTAATACCAGATCAAAACCGGGGGCCAAAATCTATCAAAATCGATTCTTAAGAAGTAAGCTCCAATTAAAAAAAAATATGCTCACAATAATGAAGGAAGAAAACTCACTTCTTATATTCCATGCGAATGGCTCACCTCTAATGAGCATCACAAATCTTCCATACTCCGTATTGAACATACTTTCTTTAAACCTTCGCACGTCAGTGCATGCAACTTTTTCCAAATCCTTAAGATATTTTGTTACGTCTTTGCTTTGATGGCTTGCATTTGCATCGAACGAGTCTGCTAAACTACCGCTCTCCTTAACATCATTAACCGTGGATATATTTTCAACACTCAATGGTATATCTTCAGATTGTCCCTTAGAACCTAATGCTACGTCACTCGACTCAACTTCTTCGGCACTCTTTACAAAGCCTTGAGGGATAAATGTTACTTTACTATATTTAATGGGGGGACCGTTGGACTCGCCGTTTACGCGTTTGATTCCTCTGATACGATCGGCCACTGCGTCTGTCGCGGAAATGAATGTCCTTTGCAGTTTACTTTTTTTACCGCTATGATATTTTTGAAGACTTTTAACCTGCAATGAATTGGTATTATCGGTTTAGTATAATAATATATAAAATTCATAAATGACTTGTTGCGGTGAACACTTGCGGTTAAAAACTTTGTCATTTATAATCAAATATTCTCACCTCTTTAGCTAAATTCGATATTTCTTGCATAACCTGTACGGGATATCTGCAACCCAATAGTTCCATGTTTACGAAAATTTGCGCCAAACACACTAATCTGTCTTCGGGATAACTATTTTTCCATTGTAACATGAATTCTTTTCTAAGTTCCCAATGTTCTTCACTTTCATGATCCTCCTGGTATTTGTTCACATCCCAACCGGTATCGAAAGACATATTTTTTAAAGAATCACAACTTTCCCAATAAAAGATAGAAAGGTTTTGAATTTACATTAATTTATAACTTCTTTTGAAAAAATCAAATCAAATCAAATCAAAATACAACACAAATGAAAACAAACGTAACAGATCATAGAATATTGCAACAAACTAACACATGACAAATTGGAATTGGACAATATATTTTGTTCTGTGGTTGTGATGTTGATTGTGGTGCTAATTTTTGATAAGTTGTCATTTAAAATAAATATGTTTTTTTTTGGAAATAAATAAAAAAAAACATTGTTTTGTAAATGTGGTCTCAAATCTCAATCATAATTTATAAATTTATCGTTAGTCTGTAAGTTCAATTTCCTTGGGCCCTAGACAAGTTGCATTCGCTCCGTAGCGATTCGCTATTGAGTTCGTCAATCGTTTCCGAGATAACGAAAACAATTTCCTAGCCAAAGTGACACTACGATCGTTATCGTTGTGACGAATGGGTTCATTCGCTAATAAACGAAAATTGGCTATGGTTGCGAAGTAAATATCACAATTAAGCCGTCAATATTGTTGGAAGTATTTATTGGAATAATACTAACTAGTTTTAGAAAATAAAATAGTTTAAAAAATAGATTGGGAGATGATGTTATGTTTTAAAGATTATGTTTACTATTGATTTATAAGTTATGTAAAATGAATGTGAAGAGTATTGTAATTGAATTATGAAAATATAGAGATATGTGCGCACTGAAGATCGAGTTTTTCTAATAGTTAATGGATCCCATATAGTGTATAGTGATGAGTAATAAGCAGAGAATGAAATACTAGACCAAAACAAAACACTGAGAACTCCAATAACAAGTATCAAATGTGCTCACAAGTGAACTCGTTTTTAAAAGAACAAAACAAACAAAGAAAACTTTCACATCATTTGAAATGACTCAAAATTCAAAAACATCTACCAGCTAAGCCAAATATTCATGGAAAAACTCCTGTTTTTTATTTGGCAGCCTGGTGTATGTAATGAGTTGCTAATTAATATGTAGGGATATACTTAACCTTCTTGTACTTTTTAATCCAATAAGACTGACAATGTTGTTCAACTATGAGACAGATTATGTTTTTTCAAGTTTTGCACAATATTTATCAAAGGTGGAATACCCCAAAGGTATTATCGACTGAGATTTATTTCAATGATAGTTATTTAGGGTTATGTTTAGTAAAACTTATCTACTTAATACTTCCTAATTTAATATCTTCAATATTAAAATTGAGAGATGATTTTTACTATTCAAATTTTATGTTTGCTTAATAAAAAGTTGTCTGTGTCATAATTTTATTTACCCTGACTCTTATAATTACTTACATTACCTCTATATATATATATAGTTTTGTTTTAAATTGTAAACAAAAACAAAACAATTTTTATATATTTTTATTATAATACAAAGTAAATGTAAAAATATGTAACAATAAAATAAAATTGTGAACTTCACGTTTCATTACACATGACTCACATATTATGGGTCAAGTCATAATATTTCCAAGTTTGCTAATCAATTCTTCTTGATTTGGGATCTCTTGTGGTGTTTGTGGAAACACTATCCACCTGCTACCCATACAATTATGGTTGAGGGTGTTAACAACCTCTCTGATGTAGATACTTGTTGTCCTTTGCGTAAGATATTGGCCCTGAAAAATACAAAAGGCAATTTAATAGGCACTAAAACCAAATTTATAATTTATTAATTTGTTGCAGTCATCGATAGTTGCAGTTTATAATTTTAGGTGACACCATCATAATAATACGTAGGTACCTATCATTACAATAAAATTAACATTTTTATAAGAAGTTAAAAAGACGATTAGGTTTTATATAAGCTGGCATTGCTTTGGTTATGACTAGCTAACTGTATGTAGGTAATATAGGTAATCAAATAGGTAGGTTTATTAATGTGAAATTTCTTACCTTTGTTTCAAGGGGGAATTTCTTCAGACCCTTTTAAACCGCTGAGCTTTTAGGTCGTCACATAATTTTCTAAGTTATTTTATTTAACCGAAAATGCTGAGTAAGCAATAGTTCCGGCATATCGTGTATTTTTTCCATTTGTCGTCGCAACTTAAACCTTTGGCGCCTCAACCAGTTTTGTTTTGTGCAGCCCACAATAAACGTAGAAAATGCATTTTTAAATATGTACTCTTTGATTTTTAACAACTTTACCACGAAAAATAACACTCGGCGAATGAATTGTGTCGATATCTACAGCATCTTGGGCTTCGTTACATTATCGAAGACGAAAACGAAAACGAAATCGAAAACGAACGTCAAAAGTGCCACTTGGCTAAGCATATGTATGGGAATAGCACTAGAACCCATTCGCTAATAAATCATTTCGATTCGAAAAGCAACATTTGTCTACCAACTTGGTTATCGAATTCGTCGTACCACGTGACATATGTCAATCCCATACATTTTTTATTTAGCGAACTTCGTTATCGTTTTTAAAATGGCACTTTGTCTAGGGCCCCTTATGAGTATGCATTCAGTTGTTCTATGGTTCAATTCAATCAACAATAGACAAGAAAGAACAGAAAAGAACAAACAAAACAAGAGAAAAACACAGTTTCACTTTCATGCTGCTTGCTTTCATAGTTTCATGTCTTCTAGTGGTGGGCAATAGCGACTTTTCGCCGAAACGAAACGATAACGGCTTTTGAATAACAATAGCAGTTTCTAAAACTATTTTTTTCTAAGTAGCAGCTTTTTCTATTCTCTTTAATGCGTTCGTGATAAACGTGTAGGGAACGAGTAGCGGGTGCGCTTTGCGCTATATATGCCTCTGTCTCGTTTCGCCACTGTCTTTGGTAAAATAGTCCCATAACATACTAGAATTGGCGCGAGATGCCATTTTTTTAAAAAAAGACGAAACTCGTTGTTGCACTTATTAAGTTTTTGAATACAATTTATTTATGAATTTTGAATATAATTTATCTGACTAAAATACACTGAATATAGGATGTGATGTTAAAGGGTTGGAGTCCGAGCGAGAAGAGAATTGATTGAATTGAATTCTTCGTTATTTAAAGTCAATGATTTCTATATGAGAACCTTTTTTGTCGGTCATTTGGAGAAACATTGAAATTGTTTATTGGTTGTTCCTTACAATAATCCGGGACAAAGAGTGCATCTGTGATGTTAGGAAGATTTATGACTGTCGAAGTTCGAAAGGTTTGCACATGTGGGGTCACAAAAGAATTATTTTTTACTTCAACTAAAGGTACGCCTACACGGGCAATCAAAATTGCGCAATAGGTCAGACCGATGGGTTTAAAAATGACTATAAAACACACATAATATAAACGCTATGGTTATGTACATGTGAATAGTTTTTATTTCATCAAAATCGATGCAGTATTTCCGAAGTTATTAACACCGAAACTTCGGTCGCTATTTAAATTTTCAAGTTCGCGCGCGCTAAGTGGATGACGTCACAAGGGCCGACGCTAGACGCAAGTTCATAGTAAAAAGATAGATTTGTATGTTTGTAATTAATTAACTCAAAAATTACTAAACCGATTTTAAAAATTCTTTCACCTATAGAAAGCTACGTTATCAGCAAGTAACACAAGCCATATTTTATAAAGTTGCGCGGACGAAGTCGCGTAAAAAAGCAAATTGATTATAAATTATCAAAATATTCTTAAAATGATTCTTGAGCGGGACTTACGACAAAGATTTCGTCAATACTTTCTGAAGTTGTCGGGTTCGGAATATCTTACTGAAGTAGGTATCTTGTGGGTAAATTATTTTTGTCTACATTTCTGTACTACAGATCATTCATTTGAGTTAATTATAAACAGTAAAATCTATCTTTTTGCTATGAACTTGCGTCTAGCATCAGCCCTTGTGACGTCATCAACGTTCGCGAGTAGTATTAAAAAATTTGGGTGGCGGGCGTACTTTGAACGCTTATAACTCGGTCATTTTTAAAGATTTCAAAAAAATAAAAACTGCCGTATTTGTCTAGTGAGCTATATTTGGGGGATATCATTAACTAAAATCGATGGCCAGACTCATTCCACTCAATTCCCATCAATTTTGACGTGACAAAATATCATGCAATTTATGGCAACTGCAACAAGCATCACTGTTTTGCAACCACAATATTAAGCGATATAGACCAATTCCAAGAAACTAGGCAATACTTTCATACATGAGCAACTATATAGTTGAAAAACTATCGCTCGTTTTAACTTGCAGCGGCGGCCTGTAGCTCTTTCATGTGTTGTGAATTAGATTATATTTTATTCAAAAACTTTACTAAAATGTCCCGAAGTGATTTTGAACTTCTTTTGAATAAAGTGGGGCCATTAATTATGAAACATCCGACCAACGTGAGAGAACCGCCTAGCGACTAGCCTTTTAGCGCCGTGGAAACAAGATGCACTAAGACCACAGAATAAATAAATGCAAGCAGGATAGAAAAAAATGCAATAAATTTCCATACCCACTGGATACTCTGCAATTCGTGTCGGCGACATTGAAATATACTGAATAGTTATATTGTGCAATTAGAAGCAATATTGTCAAAGATTGTTCAACTAATTGCCCATGTAAACGCACCTTTAGGCGGTAAGGCGTGAAGTATAAAAACGTAGCTGACCAGTTATTGTTTTTCTACAATTGCTATACAACTCATACTGTTCGTATGGCATACAATTACTGTTTCAGAGCGTTTATTAAGAATTTGTTTTTGTGAATTGGATATTATCTTTGGACGCTCGTTTTTAGGTAATAAAGTTCATAAGACTTATAATAATAATAATAATAATAATAATAATAATAAACGTTTACTTCAGACTATTTGTCCATATGTTATTTAGTAATAACTACAAAGGTGTTATGACAATATTTTACATTATTTCCAATTCTATTAATTATAATAATAATAATCGTTATACCTTATCATTTATTCTCATGGTTTTTGACTTTATAAAAATATTACAATTAAACTTACTTAAGAAATCATTACCTAAAATTCCACCGGCTTTTAAATTTCGGTAAGTTGTCAAAAGAGATGTCAGCAGTTCCTAAAGTTTTAAAGCAGAATAACCGTTACGAAATTAGTTACCTGTTCGTATCAACAAACACAGTCAACTGTCGTTATAATTACAGGTCATTCAAATTAATTAATCAAACCTATGAGATTGTTAAACATAAATTGCACTGAATGCATAGACAGTAAGTGTCAATTTAAAATTACCGCTTCTCTATTCTTTCACTATTCATTTATCATTCGCTCCTAGGTTCATGCCCGTAGTCGGTTGCTAATTGTCTCAAATCGGCTAACATATTGTGTTCAAACGTTTCGTTTCCGAATAGCAGCTTTTTATACTATCAAATGAAATAAGCGCTTATCTCTGACGTTTTGTTTACGTGAACCGACAAATACTAAGCTTTCGGCTAATAACCAGTTACTTGAAATAAATAGTTTCATTTCACAACAAAAACGTAAAAGCTGCTATTGTACCAAAACATAGTTTCAGAAACCGTTTACGTTTTGAAACGCTCACCACTATGTCTTTCTTTCATTTCATTTTCATTGTTGATTCATGATTGAAAATTTCACTTAGAAGAGCGAAATCGTTTTCTGATTTTATTAAATATATTGCAATCAATAAATATAATTAAACTACCTTTTTAAAGTAAATATAAGGTGAGAAGTGAAAATGTGTGAAAACTATTCCCCCAACGAAGAAGTAAACAGAATATTTTCATCGTTTCAAAAGAACATAGACGAGGAACAAGAGCTTCGCGAGGTAAAAAAATATCTACGTGGAATTTATTAAAGCTTTTACTATTTTTTAATAAGTATTAAATACGGATCGTTATTAAAGTAACAAAATAGGAACAATATGGGACCCACACAGTTGTAAATTATAATATTGTTAATGAAAATTTTCAGGTTATACGTAATGTATGCAAAGAAGTTGATAAAATATCTCGTGAAGTAGCGACAGTATTGCAGGTCATTCATCACAGTGAAGCTGGAAGTAAGTTTTAATAATTTTAATAGCCAATGCTTTATACAACTTATAGTATAAATTGAAGTCAATTTCGGCGTCTGTTTGTAACTATTAGTGATGTGCCGGATATGGATTTTAATGCGATTTCCATCATCAGTTAGATAATTTTTCGGTCGAGGTGTAGCCTTAGGGGCACTATGGCGGATTTGGGTCATATTCAGTATATGAGTTCAGGGTGCCATGAGATGCAAAGAAAACGAAAAAAAATTTTTTTTTGGTAGAAAAAAAATTTCTTGGGACTTAGAATTTTTTTGAAAATTTTTCCGGAATTTTTTTTTTCGTTTTTTTTTGTTGATGCTACGTATCGGGGGCGACCATACAAACGCTTTTGGTCATATGACATTTTTTCGTCGCACGCTTAGAATCAGTTATGATGAGTAGCGGCGAGGGGGGGTGGTTTTTCAAAAAACATAATATGACAAAAGTTACTCCCCTTGGGCCCTCCCACCCGATGGAATCATAAAAAGGGCCAGAATTTAAAAATAAAATTTTTTGATCGAAATTTTTCTAAGTGTTTGCCCCTGACGCTACACTGGGTGGTTATGAAGGCGTTTTGGACTTAGTTTTTTTTTAAGAAATTTCAAATTTTTTTTTGTTTATTTTTTGACGCTACGTATCGGGAGCGACCATACAAACGCTTTTGTTCATATGACATTTTTTCGTCGCACGCTTAGAATCAAAGTTATGATGAGTAGCGGCGAGGGGGGGTGGTTTTTCAAAAAACATAATATGACAAAAGTTACTCCCCTTGGGCCCTCCCACCCGATGGAATCATAAAAAGGGCCAGAATTTAAAAATAAAATTTTTTGATCGAAATTTTTCTAAGTGTTTGCCCCTGACGCTACACTGGGTGGTTATGAAGGCGTTTTGGACAGTTTTTTTAAGAAATTTCAAATTTTTTTTTTTGTTTGTTTTTTGACGCTAGGTATCGGGAGCGACCATACAAACGCTTTTGTTCATATGACATTTTTTCGTCGCACGCTTAGAATCAAAGTTATGATGAGTAGCGGGGAGGGGGGTGGTTTTTCAAAAAACATAATATGACAAAAGTTACTCCCCTTGGGCCCTCCCACCCGATGGAATCATAAAAAAAGGAAAATTTAAAAATAAAATTTTTTGATCGAAATTTTTCTAAGTGTTTGCCCCTGACGCTACACTGGGTGGTTATGAAGGCGTTTTGGACTTAGTTTTTTTTTAAGAAATTTCAAATTTTTTTTTTTTTTTTTTTTGACGCTACGTATCGGGGGCGACCATACAAACGCTTTTGGTCATATGACATTTTTTCGTCGCACGCTTAGAATGAGAGTTATGATGATTGAGTAGCAGAGATAAAATTACCTTCCAATGTCAAATAAACTTCCAGAACCAACTTTTTCACTTATTGTTTTCTTACAGATTTCGGTTTTTTAATTCCTCGCATATTAGCGACATAATTTCCTAAGTTGTTCAAAACATGCTACAGACTATAGATATAGATTTCTAGCGCGCTACCAAAAACGCTGTTTTATAACATACATTAACATGTTTTAAAACCGCCCATACGCTTCCTCAATGTGAGGAAGCGTATGGGCGGTCACAACGTTTGGTTTTTAATCATGCATGTCGCCCGCGAAGCAGTGTCGTTAGATAGACCGCCTGCTACACAAAAATATTTTTAAATTACCAAAAAGTTTGACCAAAAAATGTGCAAAACGCAAAATGTACAATACGCATAATGAACACCACACGCAAAATGTGCAAAACGCAAAATGTACAAAAAGGCTAAATTCGGTCTCGGACACATTCGTCACTTTCACAAAAACGCAATTATATATTTTTAGTTCGCTTTATAAGGACTTTTTTTACCATTTTGTTACGAAACCCTAAAAAATGATTGTCTTATACTGCTGACGAAACTGTACCCCAATTTATATTTAGTTCGTTTTTGTCAGTAGTGACCAAAACGCACAAAATATAAATTTAAGTACACATTCGTCACTGGTGCCGAAAGCGAACTAAAAATATATAATTGCGTTTTTGTGAAAGTGACGAATGTGTCCGAGACCAAATGCGGGAGGTCAAATGCGATATAAGTAGTAATTTATTTATTTTTAAGCTTTCAAAATTTTGTTGCATATTTATATAAGCAACATCGCGTCTTCTTCTATTTCTTAATGCATTACTACTACGTACTACTGTATAAACTAAAATAAATAAATAATAACAAATAAAATTAAAATAAAACTATTCCACCTAAAATAAGGAGATTTTGACGGAATAAAAGGTAATGTTATGTTTTAGAATGATATGTCGGGTTACTCGCATAATGACTGATTTCTTTCACGCATATTGACTTATACGCATATTGACTGATATTTTACGATTATTGATTTATAAGCGTATTGACATACACGAATATTGTACACACGACGACCCCTTTGGATGAGTGGTAAGAGTGCTTGCCTAACGTCTCAGGGGCCCCGGTTTCGTTTCTCGGCAAGGTCAACTTTGGAAATTTCTCGATGGCGGAAAAAGGCGTACGACAAAGACTTGAACAAATGGCGCGATATGCTACTGGACCCAAGTGCAGGTCATCGCACGATAGCTGCAATCGCGCTTGTCCTCAAAGAGTGGACGAGCAGGTGGGCCGGTTCGCTCGCCTTCCGGCTTGTGCAGGTGCTTACGGGGCATGGTTTCTTCGGACGGTACCTGTGCAACATCGCGAGGAGGGAGCGAACCACCGTCTGCCACGAATGTGGAGCGCCGAGCGATTCGTAACAACACACATTAGCGGAGTGCCCAGAATGGGACACTGAGATAGCTGCTCTGACGGCAGTCGTGGGACAGGACTTGTCCTTACCCGCTGTCGTCAGAGCTATGATTGGTAGCCTTGATGGCCAGGAAGCGGTCCCGCGTGGATGACCCTCAGGCCGATCCAATCAGGTGCCGAAGAGTCGGCCGACATGCCCGGGCATACGCCGCGGCGCACGTTGCGTATAAACTACATGGACATCTGACGTTTTGATGTACCCAATAATGAAACCCAATAATTCCAGTTGACCGCCACAAACAAATGAAGTGAGGCAAAAAATGTTCACCCTGAGCTGAGTCCGTAGAGGACGTAGCGGTGTGTAGGGATCCGAAAACAAGGCCCTACTGTGCTCTTGGACCCACACATCACCGCTGATGGTGGAATGTGGGGGGTTTTAGTGGGTATTCCTGGGGATAAGACTTCGCCAGGCGAGTCCCACACCCCCTCGTCGACTGTCCCTGTTGAAGAGGGATAGTGCATAAAAGTAATTTCCCCTCCACAAAAAAAAGGGGCCAACTTTGGAAATGAACTTTTCACAGTTGGCTCTGATCTGGATTTGGATATGTGGGAGTCGCTCACCGCCTGATCATAGCGACACTGGGAATACCCACTAAAAGTCCCCGATGCCTCTTTGTCCTTTGAACGGGGTGGACCGGGCTCTGCAGAGGCAACAACTCTGATCCACCCTATCCCTTTCCTTATCCCTTAATGCTTAATTCTTCTACGGTCGGTAGTTTCTTGATCGAATCAGTAGTTTTTGCGTGAAAGCGTAACAAAGAAACTCGCATTCACATTTATAATATTAGTAAGTAAGGACACGGATTATATAGTACGGAAGTACGGATTGACCAAATTGAATCGATTGCAAGTCGAATTCAATACATCATTCATCCAATTCGTGGTTTTAAAAACTAAAAAGTACTAAAATCAGTAAAAGTTCATGTATGTTATTTTGCGTAAGAGAATTAATTCGCGTATGTCATTTCGCGTAGTCGTTTACGATGTGTCATTTTGCGTATAAGAATATGTGTTAATTTGCGTATGTCATTTTGCGTAGACAGTACGTGTCATTATGCGTTTGGCCAGATAATGTGTCATTATGCGAGTAACCCGATATGTCAATTATAGTTATTAACGAATTACTCGCATAATGACACATTATATAGTCAAACGCATAATGACACGTGCTGTCTACGCAAAATGACATACGCAAAAATTAAACCTCTTACGCAAAATGACATACGCGAATTAAACCTCTTACGTAAAATGACATACATGAATTTTACTGATTTTAGTACTTTTTATTTTTAAAACCACGAATTGGATGAATAATGTATGGATAGAAGAAAGGATACGTGAATCATTCGACTTGCAATTGATTTGCGTTTTTTTTTTTTGTGGCCCCTTTTTTTGTGGAGGGGAAAAAAAGGGACAAACCAGGCTATGTCGCTTAGTAGGAGCAATTTGTACATGCTAAGTAGGGCACTAACGGGGCACTGCCGCCTCAATAGGCACCTTAAATTAATGGGCCTCACTAGTACAGGAGAGTGTCGCTTCTGCCATGAGGCAGAAGAAACACCGATGCATATCCTGTGCGAGTGTGGCCTCTTAATGCACAAGCGCAGTCACATCCTAGGAAGCCACACAATGGCTTGTGAAGATGTGAAGATCAAAAAAACACTACAGTTTCTCAACGTGGTAGGTATAGGCAGAGAGCTTTAGTTTACGTGGCGATCACAATATTTAAGCAATGGACGAAGTGATACGAAGTGTCTCTAGCAGACAGAAATAGCCACTAGCTGATAATAATAATAATAAGCACCTGCACAAGCCGGAAGGCGAGCGAGCCGGCCCGCCTGCTCGTCCACGTTTGAGGACAGGCGCGATTGCAGCTATCGTGCGATGACCTGCACTTGGGTCCAGTAGCATATCGCGCCATTTGTTCAAGGCTTTGTCGTACGCCTTTTTCCGCCATCGAGAAATTTCCAAAGTTGACCTTGCCGAGAAACGAACCCAGGGCCCCTGAGACGTTAGACAAGCACTCTTACCACTCATCCAAAGGGGTCGTTGTATGTACAATATTCGTGTATGTCAATACGCTTATAAATCAATTATCGTAAAATATTAGTCAATATGCGTATATAAAGTCAATATGCGTATAAGTCAATATGAGTATAAGTCAATATGCGTATAAATCAATATGCGTGAAAGAAATCAGTCATTATGCGAGTAACCCTTAAAAACTAAGTCCAAAACGCCTTCATAACCACCTAGTGTAGTGTCAGGGCGCAACAGAAAAATTTCAATCAAAAAATTTAATTTTTAAATTCTCCCCTTTTTATGATTCCATCGGGTGGGAGAGCCCAAGGGGAGCATTCCGTGGTAAACTGAGCCCACAGCCCGTTTAGCCCGCGGGCTCAGTTGACCACTTTCTGTTTTTTTTGTGGGTGACTCAGCCCACTTACTGGGTGCGGGCTGAATAGACCCTTAGCCGTAGCAAGTAGCCGTCGAGAACTAAAAATATGTAATTGCGTTTTTGTGAAAGTGGCGAATGTGTTCGAGTCCGTAGACTGAGCCCGCGGGCTGAGTTGACCGGCTAGTGGGCTGAGTCACCCACTAAAAAAACCGAAAGTGGTCAACTGAGCCCGCGGGCTAAACGGGCTGTGGGCTCAGTTGACCACGGAGTGACAAAAAAAAAACCGAAAGTGGTCAACTGAGCCCGCGGGCTAAAAGGGCTGTGGGCTCCGTTGACCACGGAATGAAGGGGAGTTCCTTTTGTCGTATTTTTTTTTTGGAAAACCACCCCCCTCCCCGCTACTCGACCTACTCACCATAACTCTCATTCTAAGCGTCCTACGAAAAAACGTCACATGACGAAAAGCGTTTGTATGGTCGCTCTTAATTCTAAGTCCAAAATGCCTTCATAACCACCTAGTGTAGCGTCAGGGGCGCAACACAAAAATTTCGATCAAAAATTTTTATTTTTAAATTCCCCCTTTTTTTATGATTCCATCGGGTGGGAGGGCCCAAGGGGAGTAACTTTTGTCGTATTATTTTTTTTGAAAAACCACCCCCCTCCCCGTTACTCATCATAACTTTGATTCTGAGCGTGCGACGAAAAAATATCAAATGAACAAAAGCGTTTGTATGGTCGCCCCCGATACGTAGCGTGAAAAAAAAAAAACAAAAAAAAATTGAAATTTAAAAAAAAAAAAACTAAGTCCAAAACGCCTTCATAACCACCCAGTGTAGCGTCAGGGGCAAACACTTAAAAAAATTTCGATCAAAAAATTTTATTTTTAAATTTTCCTTTTTTTATGATTCCATCGGGTGGGAGGGCCCAAGGGGAGTAACTTTTGTCATATTATGTTTTTTGAAAAACCACCCCCCCTCGCCGCTACTCATCATAACTTTGATTCTAAGCGTGCGACGAAAAAATGTCATATGACCAAAAGCGTTTGTATGGTCGCCCCCGATACGTAGCGTCAAAAAACAAACAAAAAAAAAATTTGAAATTTCTTAAAAAAAAAGTCCAAAACGCCTTCATAACCACCCAGTGTAGCGTCAGGGGCAAACACTTAGAAAAATTTCGATCAAAAAATTTTATTTTTAAATTCTGGCCCTTTTTATGATTCCATCGGGTGGGAGGGCCCAAGGGGAGTAACTTTTGTCATATTATGTTTTTTGAAAAACCACCCCCCCTCGCCGCTACTCATCATAACTTTGATTCTAAGCGTGCGACGAAAAAATGTCATATGACCAAAAGCGTTTGTATGGTCGCCCCCGATACGTAGCGTCAAAAAACAAACAAAAAAAAATTTTGAAATTTCTTAAAAAAAAACTAAGTCCAAAACGCCTTCATAACCACCCGGTGTAGCGTCAGGGGCAAACACTTAGAAAAATTTCGATCAAAAAATTTTATTTTTAAATTCTGGCCCTTTTTATGATTCCATCGGGTGGGAGGGCCCAAGGGGAGTAACTTTTGTCATATTATGTTTTTTGAAAAACCACCCCCCCTCGCCGCTACTCATCATAACTTTGATTCTAAGCGTGCGACGAAAAAATGTCATATGACCAAAAGCGTTTGTATGGTCGCCCCCGATACGTAGCGTCAAAAAACAAACAAAAAAAAATTTGAAATTTCTTAAAAAAAAAGTCCAAAACGCCTTCATAACCACCCAGTGTAGCGTCAGGGGCAAACACTTAGAAAAATTTCGATCAAAAAATTTTATTTTTAAATTCTGGCCCTTTTTATGATTCCATCGGGTGGGAGGGCCCAAGGGGAGTAACTTTTGTCATATTATGTTTTTTGAAAAACCACCCCCCCTCGCCGCTACTCATCATAACTTTGATTCTAAGCGTGCGACGAAAAAATGTCATATGACCAAAAGCGTTTGTATGGTCGCCCCCGATACGTAGCGTCAAAAAACAAACAAAAAAAAAATTTGAAATTTCTTAAAAAAAAACTAAGTCCAAAACGCCTTCATAACCACCCGGTGTAGCGTCAGGGGCAAACACTTAGAAAAATTTCGATCAAAAAATTTTATTTTTAAATTCTGGCCCTTTTTATGATTCCATCGGGTGGGAGGGCCCAAGGGGAGTAACTTTTGTCATATTATGTTTTTTGAAAAACCACCCCCCCTCGCCGCTACTCATCATAACTTTGATTCTAAGCGTGCGACGAAAAAATGTCATATGACCAAAAGCGTTTGTATGGTCGCCCCCGATACGTAGCGTCAAAAAACAAACAAAAAAAAATTTGAAATTTCTTAAAAAAAAACTAAGTCCAAAACGCCTTCATAACCACCCAGTGTAGCGTCAGGGGCAAACAGAAAAATTTCGATCAAAAAATTTTATTTTTAAATTCTGGCCCTTTTTATGATTCCATCGGGTGGGAGGGCCCAAGGGGAGTAACTTTTGTCATATTATGTTTTTTGAAAAACCACCCCCCCTCGCCGCTACTCATCATAACTTTGATTCTAAGCGTGCGACGAAAAAATGTCATATGACCAAAAGCGTTTGTATGGTCGCCCCCGATACGTAGCGTCAAAAAACAAACAAAAAAAAATTTTGAAATTTCTTAAAAAAAAACTAAGTCCAAAACGCCTTCATAACCACCCGGTGTAGCGTCAGGGGCAAACACTTAGAAAAATTTCGATCAAAAAATTTTATTTTTAAATTCTGGCCCTTTTTATGATTCCATCGGTTGGGAGGGCCCAAGGGGAGTAACTTTTGTCATATTATGTTTTTTGAAAAACCACCCCCCCTCGCCGCTACTCATCATAACTTTGATTCTAAGCGTGCGATGAAAAAATGTCATATGACCAAAAGCGTTTGTATGGTCGCCCCCGATACGTAGCATCAACAAAAAAAAACGAAAAAAAAAATTCCGGAAAAATTTTCAAAAAATTTCTAAGTCCCAAGAAATTTTTTTTCTACCAAAAAAAAATTTTTTTTCGTTTTCTTTGCATCTCATGGTACCCTGAACTCATATACTGAATATGACCCAAATCCGCCATAGTGCCCCTAAGGCTACACCCCAACCAATTTTTCAGATAAACTCTATACCTATTTAAGTTTTCATGTAAGAAAAAAAAAACTAACCTAGTCTCCGAAATTGTCTGCATATGTTTGCTTCGCATGATGGTTTTTTTTTTTACAATTCACATTGTCAACAAGTTCTAAAAATATATAGTATACTAGCTGCTGCCCGCGACTTCGCCTGCGTAACTTTGTAAATTATAACAAAAACCTTCCTCGAGAACCACTCTATCCATTGGTGAAAACAGCATGAAAATCGGTGTAGTAGTTTTTGAGTTTATCATGAACAGACAGACGCGGTGGAGGACTTTGTTTTATAATATACTAGTGGGTGCCCGCGACTTCGTCCGTGTCAAATTTTTTTTTTTTCATATAAACCATTCCTGATTATCCCTCTATCCATAAGTGAAGACAGAATTAAAATCGGTCCAGCCGTTAGGAGGAGTTCAGTGACATACACACGCACAGAAGAAATATATATATATAAAGATAAGGATGCAATCATTCGGCTTGCTCCTTGCGGTCGGATTCGGCTTCACCATTGCACAATGGGATCGTACATGACCCTTTACTCATTCAACTGGGGAATAGTTTATAATTTTAATTAAAACTTGTTCACTGCCTGTTCAATGAAACTAAATATTGTACTCCATTCATTTTTAATTAGCACAAATTTATAACAGTACTTATATACAATTTTATAACATTTATATATAGTAGTGGTAGGGCACACTTCATTTCGCAGTCATTTGGGCAGCCCGTCTGGTGGCAGTAACCACCACCTTACAGAATACCACCGTGAAATAAGAGCATTACGTGCTGTTGTGTTTCAGTGAGTGAGTAAGGGATGCCAGAGCCCATTACCCCATCCCTCCCTTATCCCTTATCCTTCTTTGGTTGGCAGTGCACTCGTAGCACTTATGGCGTTGCTTGTGTTATAGGCGACGGTAGCCACCTACCATAAAGTTTTTATTTTCATTTCACCAGTAAGTCCGGCTTGTGTACGAGCTCGGGTGTTGTTTGAAGATGCTCGAGCTGGCTACAAGAAGCTGAAAGAAGTTGTGCCATCCACCGATTACTATAAGTAAATATGTAAACATTTTATTACTCTTGCATATTTATCTTAACTAATATTATAAATGTGTGAAAGTAACTGTCTGTCTGTTTGTTACTTTTGTACTGGTCATGAACTTTTGGACACACTGGTCAGGGATACAGGAAAGGACATTATCACCTTTCATTCAAAAAAAACCTGGTCATAAAGATGTGAAAGCTTGCGGGGATGTCTGAATGTATGTTTGTTACTTTTTTAATGTAAAACTACTGAACAGATTTGGATGAAATTTGGCACACAGATAGTTCATTACCTGGATTAACATATGGTGTCACATTTAGATTAATTACTTTACAGCTATAAAGATGTCCTATGCTTTCTCAGGTGTTAATATTTCTTATTTTTCAAGACGGCTAACTAGGTTTTGTCAGGCGTTATAATATTTCCGTGACAGTGACGTTCAATAATATATTCTGTATTTTCATTGAAGTGTTTGTGGGCAGAACACATATTAGGACGTCCACCCACAAATTGGACAGACGACCTGTAGAGGGCCATGGGTTGACCTGTCCTATTGGAACATTATGGGGGGAGGCCTATGACCAACAGTGGACTTCCTAAGGGCTTTGGCTGAGGGTGGCGTTCAAGTAATTACGTAACGCAATTTTTGACTGTGGAACTAGATGGTGCTGTGTGGAATGTGTGGAGATATATCGCTGCTTTAAAAACTAAAGGGCCATAAAACAAAAAAATCCAAAAATATTTTTGTTGCAAAAACACAATCACAATCCTTCATATTGTATGTTGCAAAAAGACTTATGGTTGTTTTATTCCATATTTAGTATATTTTGATCATTTTTTATATATTCACTAGTAACTTATATGCTTATATCTCTTCTAGTATTCAGTTTATTATAAAATTACTTAAAACATTTAATGCTACCTAAAAATACTCTTCTAACGATGTATAATATGCATATATTTGATATATAATGTAATAAGAAAAAAAATGTCAAAAAATAATTTAATTTTTTTTCGATTAGCTCTCCTGTATAAAGTGTAATTTTGATTTGTGGCCCCTTTAGTTTTTAAGCAGCGATATATTATTTACTAGCTGGTGCCTGCGACTTCGTCCGCGTTGAAAAAGAAAAAAGTAGCCTATCCTGTGTCCCGTACGTCTAAATGTTTATCTACCAAGTTTCATGAGTTATGGAGGAACATACATACTTACATACATACATACATACATACAGAAAAAAATTGTAAAAATGGTCAATTTAGTTTCAGTATCATGTATATATAGAGCCTATAAACACGATATCTCTGAAAACAAAGTAAATTACTCCATGACCGACCCTTACAGATTTATTATTAGTATTGATATTGATTATTATTCAAAAAAATACAATGTATGTAATGTATGTTTTTATGTTGTTAGGTATCAAGACCACTGGCGTTCAATGACTCAGAGGTACTGTGCCAATATCGCCCTAACCATTTGGTTGGAGAAAGGTATTCTTGCAACGCACGATACTGTAGCAGAAATTCTTGGCAGTGAGTATTTATTTATGCCATCTTTTACTTTGTTATTAATTAACCCTTTAACCGCTTGATTTTTTGTAGCGGTTGTCTTCTCTTAATTTAAAAAAAAAAAAAAAGCAACTCGATGATTTAAAAATAAACATTATACAAGTGGAAAAGAAAATTTGTAGGCTCTGGCTAAATGGAAACTAAATTTTTTTTTTTTTTTTTTTCAGTAAGTGCAGTGGAAGAAAAGGAAGGATTCCATTTAGACGTTGAGGATTATCTGCAGGGACTGTTGCTGCTATGCTCTGAATTGGTATGACTTTTTTAATATGAAAAATAATCAATTTTATATTTAAAAAAACTGTTATACCCCTCTTTATTACGAAGGATTTTTTCATGTGAAAAAATATCAATTTTTTTATATTAAAAAAAAAAAAAACTGTTTTACCCCTCTTTATTACGAAGGATTTTTTCATGTGAAAAAAAAAATCAATTTTTTTATATTAAAAAAAAAACTGTTTTACCCCCCTTTATTACGAAGGTTTTTTTTCATATGAAAAAATATCAATTTTATATAAAAAAAACTGTTATACCTCCTCTTTATTACGAAGGTTTTTTCATAAGAAAAATATCAATTTTTTTATATTAAAAAAAAACTGTTATACCCCTCTTTATTACGAAGGTTTTTTTCATGTGAAAAAAATATCAATTTTTTTATATTAAAAAAAAAACTGTTATACCCCTCTTTATTACGAAGGTTTTTTTCATGTGAAAAAATATCAATTTTTTTATATAAAAAAAAAAAAACTGTTTTACAGGCCCGACTTGCTGTGAATTCGGTGACGCGAGGCGATTACAACAGACCACTGCAGATATCGAAGTTTGTCATGGAACTGAACGCTGGATTTAGGTAAATTTATTTGCTTTTCAGGATGTACTGCTTTTCAGGAAACATAGGGTTCATAGCCTATTCCCTCGGAAGATTTAAAAAATATCCACCAGAGGCGGCACTATCCCTTGTTCGCTGAAACGAACTTATTATAGGAAGATAAAGCTGCGATTGGTGGTGATAACCATCAAACTACTACAACATGGAACACGCGTGCCATACAAAACACTACAAATTTTATGGAACATTTAAAAGTGACATATGCGTAGAGCATGAACTGTCATTTAAAACAAAACAAACATAATAATAAGTACGTAATTTAAAGAAAATGTGACTCTACGTCAACCCATTAGAGTTTAAAATGAAATAGTAGAAGTTGATCGTTACTACCTTTTACAATTGACGCGTGAAGGTAAGAGTCCGCCATGATTCTCTGTCAAAGGCGTTCTTTTTATGTGCCGCTTTGGCATTTGTGACGCAAATTCCATTGTAGCATTTCGATGGAGATAACAGACAATGTGAGTGTACAGAGTACATGTACTTTTTAGTCTGTTCGTAGAACTCTCACTGTTATTGTACTGCGTTTTTTTTTTTAAATTTTAATTCGTATTATTGTTATTTTAAGGTTTGAATTTCGTTTAACTAACGTTTTTAACGTATATTTTTCATTTTACGATTATATCAGGAACCAAAATGTCTATTATTTTAATTAATAAGTAATTCACAACTTAACAGCTAGAATAGTTTATACAAAATAATAAAAAGTGTAGGGTTGTGGGTAAGTACGTATGTGAGGTATTACTATAATATTTGATTATAGTTTTACAAAGCTAAAAGTAGCGTAGAATAAACGTTCACCTATTATTGTATACGCCCACTCAAGATTTGCTGTCCTTGTCTTTTGTATGGAATTGAGTGAAAGAGAAAGCGCTATATTAGTTCGGTTTCAATGTACACAGACTGTAGATTAGATGGGAGGTACACGTGTTTTGATTTCTCTACTGACAGTAAATAATATATAGTTAAACGTACGTCTTATTATTATTAAAATAAATAAATACTGTGAATAAAAAAAAAATTAAAAAAAATTTACAATTCCATCCGCGAATTCAATTTTAATACAGTACGTTTAAGAGTGCGTATAAAGCAAACAAATCTGTAATTTCACCCGCGTGGCCCCTTGGACATGACAGTGACACAAAATACGTACAACTACGCACAACATGCGACGGAAGATAGCGCAACTCGCTCAATAAAAATGTTATAAGTGCCAAAAGTATTAAATATTAATTTATTCGGAAACTACAATGTCAAATGAAAAATTGTTACATACAGCCCTTAGATAATATGTGAAGTGAAATTACTGATACACTTTTGGCTTTGTAATGTGTCATTTTGTAAATAAAACTAAAATCGATGAAAATGAGAGCTCACTTGGTGATTTTTTTTCTATAGAGAAAATTTCATTTTATTATATTTTCTGTTACAGTCGTCACTTTCATTTATAATATTGTATTTATCTATTTAAAAAAAAAATTAATTAAATTACACTTTGTTTACTTAGATAAAATTCAAATCTAGGATTGGCTATTTTTCTTTAAGTTAAAGCCCGCTCTTAAAGTTATTGTCGATAGAGAAATCGAAACGTGTACTAGTGCTGCCTCTGGTGGATCTTTTTGTTAATCTTCCGAGGAAACCGGAAACAGGTGCATTTGTATGGATAATCCGGTTGGAGGTAATTCGGAGTATCACTTTAAGAGCGGGCATAAAGAGAAACAGCCAATTTATTGGCCTAGATTTGAATTTTATCTAAGTAAACAAAGTCTAATTTAATTAATTTTTTTTAAATAGATAAATACAATATTATAAATGAAAGTGACGTCTGTAACAGAAAACATAATATAATGAAATTTTCTCGATAGAAAAAAAAATCACCAAGTGAGCTCTCATTTCCATCGATTTTAGTTTTATTTTCAAAATGAACACACATTACAAAGCTAAAAGTGTATCAGTAATTTCACTTCACATATTATCTAAGGCTGTATGTAACAATTTTTCATTTGACATTGTTGTTTAGGAATAATTAATATTTAATACTTTTGGCACTTATAACATTATTATCTTCCGTCGCATGTTGTGCGTAGTTGTACGTATTTTGTGTCACTGTCATGTCCAAGGGGCCACGCGGGTGAAATTACTAATTTTGTTTGCTTTATACGCACTCTTAACATAGAAATCTAGTATAACAAATTTAAAGATTTGATATATTTTTCAGGTTATTGAATTTGAAAAATGACTTCCTTCGCAAGCGGTTCGATGGTCTCAAGTACGAAGTGAAGAAAATCGAGGAAGTGGTCTACGATTTGAGTATAAGAGGTCTTCTGCCGAAGCCAGAGGCTGAAGCTAAAGTTGCAGTTGTTTCTTAATTAAACTGTATTTTTTTTTTCTAATTTGGTTTTTTTTAAAATTTCAATCCTAATGTTCAATTCAATTCTAACAGTGACGTCATGATCGTATTATGGGTAAATCCATGTAACATGAGTGACCATTATTTAATTCTTTAAAAAAATGCGTGTTTCTAAAACCATTAATTTTGCTAATGATCTTATATGTAGATAAGACATTTAATAAAAACGGATTTGATTTTTAATATTCTTATTTAATTTAAACGGAACAGAATTTTTATTGGGTAAAAGCCTAAAAGCTAATGTCGCCAAATGTAACGTGAGTTACCAACAATTTTTATTGAAACTAAAAAAAAAAAATAAACCTAGAAAATTCAAAATAAAACGAGACCCACAATTTTATGCTTTATAACAACGAAATTTCCATTAAGGGGGTAGTTGATATAATTATAAATATGGTATGCTAGCTTTGTTAGTTTCAATAATAATAATAAAGCCTTTTTATTTCTTACTTGATACAAAGTTACATATTTAATAATATAAAAATTTTAATTTTATTTATTAGCTGTTTAGTAAGTTAGTAATTTTTTTTTTGTTAGTAATTGTTATTATCAGTAAGAACCCCGGTTTGGGTAAAGGCCTCCTCCAATGAATTCCATTTATCTCTATCTTGTGCTACTAGTCTCCAGTTTGTGCCAGATGTTCGCTTGATGTCATAGTTTCAATAGGGATGTAAAAATGTAACATGAGTTACCGTGGAATTACCCAATCTATGTTTTATATATCATAGGAAAAATTAAGGGGCAATAAGCCTCTATGTCCATCAGTGGAGAAGTCCTGCACCTCGAGACGAAGTCCACCGTTATTAACATGTATGTACAAAAATGTAACATGAGTTACCGTGGAATTACCCAATCTATGTTATATATATATCATAGGAAAAATTAAGGGGCAATAAGCCTCTATGTCCATCAGTGGAGAAGTCCTGCACCTCGAGACGAAGTCCACCGTTATTAACATGTATGTACAAAAATGTAACATGAGTTACCGTGGAATTACCCAATCTATGTTTTATATATATATCATAGGAAAAATTAAGGGGCAATAAGCTTCTATGTCCATCAGCGGAGACGTCCTGCACCTCGAGACGAAGTCCACCGTTATTAACATGTATGTACAAAAATGTAACATGAGTTACCGTGGAATTACCCAATCTATGTTGTATATATCATAGGAAAAATTAAGGGGCAATAAGCCTATGTCCATCAGTGGAGACGTCCTGCACCTCGAGGCGAAGTCCACCGTTATTAAAATGTATGTACAAAAATGTAACATGAGTTACCATGGAATTACCCTATGTTGTTATCGCAAGTTCTCAATAAGTGATTAGTATAAGTAAGTCATTTGAGCAGCCCATCTGGCGACAGAGTTTCAAAAGGCCACTGTGAAATAACAGCATATGTGCTGTTGTGTTTCGGTGAGTAATGCTAAGCGTCCACAGGTCGGTATAGGACGCATCGCATCAATCGCATTATTTTTTCATACTGCGTCCACTGTATCGTCAGCGATCGGATTGCCGACGCCAGTTTCATTCGGATTTTCTGATCGTACGCGTGTTTGTATGAATGACTTCGCCTGCGTAACTTTGTAAATCAATACTAATAATAAATCTGTAAGGTTCGGTCATGGAGTAATTTACTTTGTTTTCAGAGATATCGTGTTTATAGGCTCTATACATGATACTGAATCTAAATTGACGATTTTTAGAATTTTTTTCTGTATGTATGTTCCTCCATAACTCTTAAACGAATTAACTGATTTTCATGAAACTTGGTAGATAAACATTTAGACGTACAGGACACAGGATAGGCTACTTTTTTTCTTTTTCAACGCGGACGAAGTCGCGGGCGCCAGCTAGTGATATATACTAAAACCTTCCTCGAGAACCACTCTATCCATTGGTGAAAACAGCATAAAAATCAGCTGGTTAGTAATAATTTTTATGACCTCATTATTATGATTTATTGTGAGGGATGGGTATCCAGCTAATTTTTTGGCTGCAGCTTAGTAAACATTTGTATATTAAAATGGCCGCACAGTCCTACAAATTGAGTGGTACGTTTTCCCAGTCCTACGCTTGGAAGTTGTTTACGGTTGCTAACTCCTTTAGCTACCTCTATCGAGAATTTTCGCAGAGGAAAAAGTTGTTCGTCTCGGCAAACTGAAGCTACTCACGAAGATTCTGCCTGTTAGTAATCAGAAATAATTCCTTTGAGGGACACTGGACTATAAACTCAACTAATAAAGTAGCATATTGTGCTGAATTGCACTTCTAATATTTTGCGAATATAATATAATGCTCACAACCCGAACGGTTTTTTTTTCATTAGAGATGGGTTTGCTCTTGACCAACAACCAGCTGAGTAGCAAGGATGAGACCTAAGATGGAGCGAGCACACCCAGAAGAAACCTATTAACTCCAACTTTGAAAAGATTTGAGATATATGAGCTCGGAAATACAGACGCGGGTAGGGAGTTCCAAACCTTGGCAGTGCCCATTATAAAGGATGTTTCAAAGCGCTTGGTCCGAAAAGGAGGGATTTCGACAAGATGAGGATGGTAAACAAAAACAGCCGTACGTCTGTATGTCCGATGGAAGAAAGGGAAAGGCGGTATGAGCTCATGCAAATCTTGAGCACACTCTCCGAAGTACCTACATATTATAAAAAACACATCGCTGCTTAAAAACTAAAGGGACACAAATCAAAATTACACTTTTTACAATTTTTTCGAGAGCTAATCGAAAAAAATTAAATTATTTTTGTCTATTTTTTTTCTTATTAGATATATATCAAATATGTGCATAGTTACATAGATAGAAGCGTATTTTTAAGTAGCATTAAATGTTTTAAGTACTTTTATAATAAACTGAATACTAGAAGAGATATAAGCATATAAGTTACTTTTGAATATATAAAAAATGATCAAAATATACTAAATATAGAATAAAACGGTAACCATAAGTCTTTTTGCAACATACAATATAAAGGACTGTGATTGTATTTTTGCAATAAAAACATTTTTGTATTTTTTGATTTATGGCCCTTTAGTTTTTAAGCAGCGACATAGACTGGCAATTTTGCGTCTATGTACCAGGCTCTGCATCTTAGATTTTAAAAGAGTACTGTTGCCTATAAGTCTCCTAGCTCTGCGTTCCACGGTACTCGGAATGAACAATTTTTTTGAAATTCTGCGAGATATTCAGTGACTGCTATATTATGACGATTTTGTAGGAAATAGGAGTAGGAAATTTATTTTCTCACACATTTTGTATGGAACGAATTTTTTTCGTAGGCTACTAAAGCAAAATAAAACTGCAAAATATTTTTACTATCTATTTTTATTTGGTTTCCATCACAAAACAGACGGTCGTTGGGGAGTATTCGCGCACAATCTTTCATACCAACATTTATTATTATTATATTTTCATTAAGACTTAAATTATCTAAACAAAGTTATACTACGGAAGTTCCATAACGTCTACACGCTTTCAAAAAAAATATACTCTTTTTTTTTACCAATTTTTCCATCATAATTTACAATTTTTCCAACACTTTCATCATTGTTCATTTTCACAAACACAAAATGTAAATAAAATAGAGCTACGTGTGTTTAAAAAAAAGGCAATTTTGAAACTCAAGAAAAACTCCAAAGCATATTATACAAATTGCCTACTTGCGTAGCATTTATTGCATCGTTAGAGATGTTTTTCGATGATCTAGGGCTGGAAACAGAGTTCGAAAATCCAGACCTCTGGAATATTTTTTTTTATTAAAAATGGCTATTTTAATATCTTCTACTGGAAGTTAAGACCATTTGGCGAACGCTGAAAGAGGATAATGCGAGTCCCGCGGCTGCCAAAACAACGGCGGCCCTGGACATCATCTTTTCACGGTTGGGTGGCTGTAAAGAAAGAAAAAAAAAACTATTAAAAAATATAATTTTCATACATTTTCAAATTGTTGAGAGGAAAAACCATCGAAATACTACAATGGAATTTGCGTCACAAGTGCCAAAGCGGTACATAAAAAGAACGCCTGACAGAATCACGGCGGACTCTTGCCTTCACGCGTCAATGGTAAAAGGTAGTAACGATCAACTTCTACTATTTCATTTTAAACTCTAATGGGTTGACGTAAAGTCACATTTTCTTTAAATTACGTACTTATTATTATGTTTGTTTTGTTTTAAATGACAGTTCATGCTCTACGCATATGTCACTTTTAAATGTTCCATAAAATTCGTTGTGTTTTGTATGGCACGCGTGTTCCATGTTGTAGTAGTTTGATGGGAAAAACATATAATTGTAAATTGGTTGGTTTTGTAGGAGCTGTCGTGCCCCTAAGCGCTTTGACTCGTAATTTTTTTTTTTTTTGAGAAAGCAATGCATTGATTTAAAAATACACATTATACAAAGAGGAATTTGTCGTATATATACGGCTCTGGCGAAATTGACACGAAAATAATTGTCGGAAATAATTCGGATAACATATTACTCGCGCCTCTTTCACCAACATCAAGTAGGCTAAACCGTCACTTAAAGTCACCTGTCACCGAGAATAATTTAGCTGATATACCTTTGTTTGTACGGTAAACGTCCCAAACATTAAATAGAAAATAATAATAAAAATTTGGCTATCGAATGATGCAGTAAACCGAGTGCATAATTCAATAAAACAGAAAATGATTTCTAAAAGTAACTAATCAACACTTTACTTGTAGTTGGTGAAAGGGGCGCTCATTGTCCAAATTCATAGCCATTTTTACTTTGGATGCGACAGTGTGTAAAACAAAAGTAATTTCGCTTCAAACCGTAATGTTTCGCTAAATATTTCGCGCAACCAGAAATAGATTTGCCACGAGTTGGCCGGAGTTTTGTTATGTAAAAATAACAACAAAAAAAAATAGGTAGAGGTATATACGTACCGAGCTAACAACGTCAACGACAATTTAAATGACGCTGTAAACAAACCAATTTTATGACTGCGAACGCAGTCTTCCCGGCCACTACTTGACTTTGAAACACCTAGAGAAGAATCAACTTTGAAAAGTTCTTTTTTAAAGTTGGAGCTGCCTGGAATCGAACCAGGGAGCAGCTCAATCACTATAATCAACGAGCTATAATTAAAATTATAAACTAAATCCGACATTCTATTGCTGAGGAGTTGGGTGTCCCGCAGACTACTCGATGCTGCAGCATCAGGTCCACGTCGTAGAAATACTATCAAAGTATTCTATCATTCTAGTATAGTATACCAAATAAGGTCATGGATCTATGCGAGGAAGAAAGCCAGTTAGTTTCTTGGGGATGTAACAACCGGGGCCAGACGTTGTTAATATGCAAGGCAGAAACATTCTAGAAGAATCTCATTGTTCTATTGAGTCTCTTTTCAAAAGGTATAGAGACGCTATCTTCAAAGAGAACCAGTAACAAATAATAAATAAATATCTTCACACATTCCACACAGCGCCATCTACGAGTAGGTCCACAATAAGCAACTAATTCTTGTATTATGGATACCAGACAGTTGAATATACTACATAGATTACTTTTTTTTTGTAAATACATACATATTATAAATACAAAAACATCCATGTCTCAGGTGCAAAGCTAAAAATGTCTACACATAAACATTTGCCCCTAGCGGGATTCGAACTCAAGACCGTTTGGTTAACAGCTAGAGTTTACTAGCCACTGGACCAAACGTGTCGCGTCACGTCGTCACGAATACTTTGACAAAATAAATATGTAGTGTCTATCTATAGTCAACTAGCGTCATTTCTCAATCGATTAAATTTAATGATTCATCAAGTACAATAGCAATAATTAAACGAGTATGTAATGGACGCCGTTCAAAGTACAGGAATAATAGTACAGGATCCGAAGTATATTTTATCCATGAGAAAATAAATATTAAATTAATTGTGAAAGTTGCCCATTGAATTAATATATTTAATTTATTAAAACAAATATATTTTAATTTTCGTTTTCAATATAATTATAAAAAAAAAACTTTCAAATTATAAAGCTTCAACATTTCGTCTCATTAATGGTAAAGAAATCACTTAGTGAAAATTCATTAAGTAAATTTTGACTGTTACTTTACTTATTAACGAATCACAATATAACATTTTAAAGATTATCTTGATGAAACATTTTTTATGAATTTTAATATTTAAATAGTGTGTGAGTATTTATAGACTAAAGGACATTTTTATTTTAACAAAATGTCACATACAGAGTTCTACTTTTAAGGGGACAATAAATTAGCATTAATTAAGAAACAATGACTGAGCTAGTCGTGACTGGTTTCATCACAATAATATATATACTGTAGAAAGTGTATTTTTAGAATAACCGCGTTAAAGTGGCCTTCACCGACATCAACCGATAACAAGATATATATCGCTGCTTAAAAACTAAAGGGCCACAAATCAAAATTACACATTTTACAGGAGAGCTAATCGAAAAAAATTAAATTATTTTTTAACTTTTTTTTTCTTATTAGATATAACTATATCAAATATATGCATATTATACATCGTTTGAAGCGTATTTTTAAGTAGCATTAAATGTTTTAAGTACTTTTATAATAAACTGAATACTAGAAGAGATATAAGCTTATATTATGTTACTTTTGAATATATAAAAAATGATCAAAATATACTAAATATGGACTAAAACAACCTCAAGTCTTTTTACAATATGAAGGATTGTGATTGTATTTTTGCAATAAAAACATTTTTGGATTTTTTTTGTTTTATATGGCCCTTTAGTTTTTAAGCAGCGATATAAAAGGCGATGTGTGTGTGTGTGTGTGTGTATGTATGATCCCTATGGACTCCAAAACCGCTGAACTGATTTTGATAAAACTTTCAGACAATCTTCAGGTTAGTCCAGCGGGTAATCCTGTGAAGTTTGGTAGCAATCGGACGCGGACAAAGTCGCGGGCATGCACTAGTTTATAAGTAAATATCTTCACACATTCCACACAACACCATCTAGTTCCACAATAAGCAACTAACGATACCAAACAGTTGATTTACTATATAGATTACTGTTTTTTGTAAATACATACATATTATAGATATACAAACATCCATGACAACTCAGGTACAATGGCAAACACATAAACATTTGCCCCTAGCGGGATTCGAACCCAAGACCGTTTGGTTAACAGCTAGGGTTACTAGCCACTAGACCAAAGTTGACGAAGGTGATTTCACTAATTTCCACATGTCTTTTTGGTATACTGTTACTTCTGTGGTATTTCCGTGACTTTGGAACCTTGACCTGACGCTGCAGCATCGAGTAGTCTGCGGACACCCAACTCCTTAGCAACTTACAAGCACATATAGCGTTTTTGGTCTCAATAGAAAGTATGTGGTTAGTTTATAATTTTTAATTACATATAATATGTCGCTTGTTATACAACATAGTCGCGAGACATAACTTATACTTTTAGATTAAATCGTCTAGACGAGCCGAGAGGGCGGCGACCTCTAATATAATTTATTAATAAATAAATTATACGCAATCATCACAGTTCTATTATCAAAATAATAGTGGCAACGATAAGTACTTTGGCGTCGCAAAAAGTAAAATTAGTTCCAATAGGTACTATTATTAGATCGTCTTTGTTTGTTCGCTCGTGATTGTTTACGAATCTTCCCAAGAGTAGTATCAATCAATATCAATACTAATAATAAATCTGTAAGGGTCGGTCACGGAGTAATTTACCTTGTTTTCAGAGATATCGTGTTTATAGGCTCTATACCTGATACTGAAACTAAATTGACGATTATTAGAATTTTTTTCTGTATGTATGTATGTAAGTATGTATGTTCCCTCCATAACTCTTAAACGAATTGACTGATTTTCATGAAACTTAGAATTTTAACATGAACATGAAATTTAGACGTACGGGACACAGGATAGGCTACTTTTTTCTGTTCAACGCGGACGAAGTCGCTAGCACCAGCTAGTACATAATAAATGTCATTGTGTCTTCATAGAAATTCACAACTCTCGAACATTCCCGGCGTTTAGATAATATTTACGACTACAAATTAATATTGGAGGAATGCCAAATTTTTATCAGATTACCTTGCTGTCTGTACCTATACTTTCGTGCTGCTCAGTGATTATATCAGTGACGACACGTTTGGTCTAGTGGCTAGTAACCCTAGCTGTTAACCAAACGGTCGTGGGTTCGAATCCCGCTAGGGGCAAATGTTTTATGTGAACATTTTACCTTTGTACCTGAGTCATGGATGTTTTGTATTTATAATATGTATGTATTTACAAAAAAAAAAAAAGTAATCTATGTATTATATCAACTGTCTGGTATCCATAACACAAGCATTACTTGCTTACTTTGGAACTAGATGGTGCTGTGTGGAATGTGTGAAGATATTTATTATTATTATTTATTATATAAAAGAAAGAGAGAGGGACACTTTAATGATAAAGAGATAGATAAATGCAATCAGTCAACGTTAGCGCCATTAAACCGTCGTGATTTTGCGACGTTCAGTACTGGTTTTGGTAAACTAAAACTGATAAGAAATTTGTGATAACATTCTAAGAGTATTTCTAGTTGTCAAACGGATTCACTATTTTCTGCGTCTTTGTCATTCTCACTTATCATTGAACACCCCTCGTAGTGCACTACAAAAAAAAATTATTACGTTACGACTAAACACCAATTTCAAGACGAGCAAAAATTTTGAAATTTTTTTTCGTTGTTTATCTGTCGATTACTCATAAACCGCAATAGAGAAAAATTGTTTAAGCTCGGATTCGAAAACTAGAGATTTGAAGCTATATATTTTTTTTTATATCCTTTAATTGTTGCGTTTAGTATATATATAATTAGCTGGTTAAAAAACTAAAGGGCCACAAATCAAATCAGGAGTGCTAATCGAAAAAAATTAAATTATTTTTTGTCTATTTTTTTTTCTTATTAGATATATATATATCAAATATATGCATATTATACATAGTTAGAAGCGTATTTTTAAGTAGCATTAAATGTTTTAAGTACTTTTATAATAAACTGAATACTAGAAGAGATATAAGCATATATGTTACTTTTGAATATAAAGAAAATTATCAAAATATACTAAATATTGAATAAAACAACCAAAAGTCTTTTTGCAACATACAATATGAAGGATTGTGATTGTATTTTTGCAATAAAAACATTTTTGTATTTTTTTTTTTTTTGTTTTATGGCCCTTTAGTTTTTAAGCAGCGAATTGTTTATGGATTTTTTATACATAAATAACCTAATTAACTTTTTATCCTTGAGCGGGTTTATAATTTTTTATTATAGCTTGTCATGTAATATTCCCAAAATATTTGCACACCGCTAGAATGTAGCGAGGCACAGCTATACTTGTTGTTAAATCTAAATTCAGCAAATAAATTATAATATAATTATAGTCAATCAATCAATACTAAGGGCCTCTTTCACAAACTTCAAGTAAAGTGTTGATTAGTTACTTTTAGAAATCATTTTCTGTTATATTGAATTATCCACTCGGTTTACTGCATCATTCGATAGCCGAATTTTTATTATTATTTTCTATTTAATGTTTGGGACGTTTACCGTACAACAAAGGTATATCAGCTCCATTATTCCCGATTACCGGTGACTTTAAATGACAGTTTGGCCTACTTGACGTTTGAGAAACAGGCGCTTATAATAATAAATCTGTAAGGGTTGGTCATGGAGTAAGTTACTTTTTTTCTTCGGAGATATCGTGTTTATAGGCTCTATACATGATACTGAAACTAAATTGACCATTTTTACAATTTTTTTCTTTATGTATGTATGTATGTATGTTCCTCCATAACTCTTAGCGCCCATTTCACAAACGTCAATTAGGCCAAACTGTCATTTAAAATCACCGGTGACTGGGAATAATTTAGCTGATATATATATACCTTTATTTGTACGGTAAACGTTCCAAACATTAAATAGAAAATAATTAAAAAAATTTGGCTATCGAATGATGCAGTAAACCGAGTGCATAATTCAATATAACAGAAAATGATTTCTAAAAGTAACTAATCAACAATTTACTTGTAGTTTGTGAAAGAGAGCCTTAAACGAATTAACTGATTTTCATGAAACTTGGTAGATAAACGTACGGGACACAGGATAGGCTACTTTTTTCTTTTTCAACGCGGACGAAGTCGCGGGCACCAGCTAGATAAAAATAATATATGTAATTAAATTATTTAAATTTGTCGAGGAAACGCATCACATAGGTACGAGTAGGTAGTCGGTACGCCTCGGGCCGTTACGATCACGAGACTTGCCTTGGCGCCGTACGATTCATCATCTTGATCATATGCCAAAATATTTATAGTTCAAAAAAAGTATTTACTTACTCAACCGAGAGACAAAGAGGTTTATTTTTAATTAAAAAAAAAAAAAAACCTATTTGAAATTATTTTGGGATTATTTTTTTGAGTGCGTAGGCGACCTGAGCAGAGTTACGATGAAGGTCGTTACTTAGATATTTTGAAACTGAATATAATGAATAAACTCAAAAACTACTGTACCGATTTTAAAAATTCTTTCACCTATAGAAAGCGAGTAACATAGGCCATATTTTATAAGGTTACGCGGGCGAAGTCGCGTGCATCAGCTAGTCATAAAATAAAATCGCTGTCCGCATCTACCTGTTTCTCCGCTAAATTCCTCTAAACTAGACTATAGCCAAGGGAATTTGATAATATTTTCACTAAATGGAAAGAGTGATAAACGAGGAAGGTTTGTGTACCTATAATTTATAATAATAATAATAAATATCTTCACACATACCACACAGCACCATCTGGTTCCACAGTAAGCAACTAATGCTTGTATTTTGGATACCAGACAGTTGATATACTACATTAGAATCCTTTTTTTTGTAAATACATACAATATTATAAATACAAAATATCCATGACTCAGGTACAAAGGTAAAATGTTAACACATTAAACATTTTGTCCCTAGCGGGATTCGAACCCGCGACCGTTTGATTAACAGCTGAGGTTACTTAGCCACTAGATAGTAAGCGATAACTACTCTTGAACGGGAATAACTGCTTCTTATAAAATCACTATAGCTGGTGCACGCAACTTGGAAAAAAAAACCTCGGGAATCTAACATTTTTGGAGAATAAAAAGTATCCCATATCGCTGCTTAAAAACTAAAGGGTCACAAATCAAAATTACACTTTTTACAGGAGAGCAAATAGAAAAAAATTAAATAATTTTTTGTCTATTTTTTTATTATTAGATATATATCAAATATATGCATATTATGTATATATCGTTAGAAGCGTATTTTTAAGTAGAATTAAATGTTTTAAGTACTTTTAAAATAAACTGAATACTAGAGGAGATATACATAAGCATATAAGTTACTTTTGAATATATAAAAAAATATCCAAATATACTAAATATTGAATAAAACAACCGTAAGTCTTTTTGCAACATACAATATGGAGGATTGTGATTGTATTTTTGCAATAAAAACATTTTTGGATTTTTTGTTTTATGGCCCTTTTAGTTTTTAAAAGCAGCGATATGTTAATCCAGGTAATCCCATCCATATCCTCATAGTCCGGGAGGTGGCAACGTCGGGAAAAAAAGCATTTTAGGTCAGCTGATTTTTTGATATGTCGTCTCTCTTGCCCTTTCGGTTAGGATCTGGGCAGTCTGGCTAGCGGTAGCGGTTGCGTTTGCCTGTGCGCATCCTATTTGTGCGGGTAATATACTGACTTTTAAAATCATTTTATGAAGGTTCAATTTGCATATTTTAGCTTAAGATAAGTTTAACAAACATCAATCTCTTATTGCCAGACATTTTTATCGTTGCTAATAATGAGCCAGACGCGAATTTTGATTTCATTTTTATTAAAAAATTAAGTTATTTCAGAATGTCTGTCATTTTAATATTATGTTGTTTAAGTATGAACAGACCTAAAAATAATTTGCCAGACATTAATTCAGTTGCTAAACCATGAATCAGAACGATTAAAGTCCTGAAAACTCTTACAGTATGATTCTACTCTTACAGTATGAATTGGACTTATGTAAACTGTATATCTATATATACATACAATAGATATACAATTGCGTAAGTTCAATATTTTTTAAATTAGGGATATTATTTTTTATTAGCATTTAGCAAATTTTAACATAAAAAAAAATTGAAATGAGATAGAATTAGATAGCAGGAAATCAAACAACATTATTGAAAATTTAAAAGTTTTTTTTTTATTTGAAATACTCTTGTCGCTATGATACACTGAGAAAATTTTACTTTAACATTTTGGCTCGTTTAAAGGCAGATTATTTAAAATTAACTAAAACTCGTTTAAGAATATATAAGCGCAGTTGGTTATAATCTAACACGTCAACATTGTTATGGATACTTGGTTATTTTTAACATTGCACTTAATAATTTTTAAACAAAATTGTTAGCATTCTGAACCAATTCAGACTTGTTTAAATTTTAATACTTAATATTGTTAAATCTAACCAAGTTATGTATGTAATTTTAAATATGTTTAAAAAGGGTTAAAATTAACCAATATATCTCTGTTACCACCTACAACGTAATCGGTTACAAATAGCCATTGATATTTTGTTGTTATTAAATAAGTGCGATTGTAAATTTTACCATGACACATTTGCTAATCTTTACAAACAGCTTACTAAATATTAACCAAGTAAAAATACTTAGCAAAGCAAAATGGGTTACCTATAAGTGAAAACGAATCATTCATTTCGTCCAAATCTTTCTAGCGTGATAGTCATTGCGTCTCGTATTTAATAAACTCGTATTGCCCAAAAAAAAATTTATAATTTACAAATATTCCTAATGGATGACGATGTCAACAACCTTTTAATTGCATGGAAATTAGAAGAATACATAGAAGTATGTAAAGATGAGTGAAAAACCTACATTTTTATCTACCTAGATATAGTTACAACTAAGTTAACTCTACACCATATTATTATAATTTACTAGTTATGTTATTATTGCAGTGAATTTTGCGTTTATCTTAATTTAAAATTCTTAATTTTCTCACAAGAAAAGATTATTAACCAAATAAGAAATACCTATAATATAAAAAAAAAAAACAAAAGAATTATGTTACATGTCACCTGTTTGACATCATATAAGTAATTACTAAATTCTTATTTTAGATATTTTTTGACTTTATTAATTATATTGTAAAAATTAATAGTCAATTTATTAAAATTAAAATTAAAAAAAAATTAAAATAAAATAATAATTGTTAAAAGCCAATTTTATACTCACATGCCGAGACCGCCCATCGGCGGCATAGCAGAGGTTACAAACCTTATAGTAAATTAACGGATATTAGAATAAAAACTATTTCACATAGTACTACTATGATAACTTTGATAAACAAGACAACTAGATAGAAGGTCTCTGAGTAAACACGGAACATTTTTTATTGCTTTTGTTCAAACATTAAAACTAAAACAGAAATGAGTCATACGGATACAAGAGATTTTTTTTTCATCAAAACAATTATCATTTATGGATGATACCTACAAGTAGATACAAAAGATTGCCGACGCACCTGCATTTTGTTTTGTTGAATTTTTATATATACTAATATTATAAAGAGGAAAGATTTGTTTGTTTGTATTGAATAGGCTCCGAAACTACTGGACCGATTTGAAAAATTCTTTCACTGGTGGGAAGCTATATTATCAGCGAGTGTTATAGGCTATATTTTATAAAGTTACGCGGACGAAGTCGCGTGCAACAGCTAGTGTTCTATTAAAAAACTATAATCAGGAAATATAAAACGGTATTAATTTTCATTTATAAAATATCAATATCGACGTCGATATATCGAGGAAAAATGTCAATATATCTAATTAAAAATATCGATACTTTTTCAACAACCTACGGGCTCGTAGATCGTGGCCAACGCGATGCCTAGCCCGACAGCCTGAGATTAGCACGTACAACCAAACAAACAAACTCTTCAGCTTTACATATTAGTATAGATAATTTAAACATTGTACCTAACAATTTTATATAATAATAATTATCATCACGCGTTAATCCTTCATTTAATGAATGAATCGTGGTAATGAACGATAACCATAGCTCATTAAGTTTTCGTAGTAATACTGAGTATAAAGTAAAAAAAAAAGTACTTAAATAGTTTTTACTGAGTATTTACTCTGGCTTGAGTAATACTACAGTGCTTACCCATCTATAGCTGAGAGCACTCAACTGTCTCTCTCTGACCAGTAGAATCATACTGTAAGAGTTTTCAGGACTTTAATCGTTCTGATTCATGGTTTAGCAACTGAATTAATGTCTGGCAAATTATTTTTAGGTCTGTTCATACTTAAACAACATAATATTAAAATGACAGACATTCTGAAATAACTTAATTTTTTAATAAAAATGAAATCAAAATTCTCGTCTGGCTCATTATTAGCAACGATAAAAATGTCTGGCAATAAGAGATTGATGTTTGTTAAACTTATCTTAAGCTAAAATATGCAAATTGAACCTTCATAAAATGATTTTACTGTATGAATTTTCAGGACTTTAATCGTTCTGATTCATGGTTTAGCAACTGAATTAATGTCTGGCAAATTATTTTTAGGTCTGTTCATACTTAAACAACATTATATTAAAATGACAGACATTCTGAAATAACTTAATTTTTTAATAAAAATGAAATCAAAATTCGCGTCTGGCTCATTATTAGCAACCATAAAAATGTCTGGCAATAAGAGATTGATGTTTGTTAAACTTATCTTAAGCTAAAATATGCAAATTGAACCTTCATAAAATGATTTTAAAAGTCAGTATATTACCCGCACAAATAGGATGCGCACAGGCAAACGCAACCGCTACCGCTAGCCAGACTGCCCAGATCCTAACCGAAAGGGCAAGAGAGACGACATATCAAAAAACCAGCTGACCTGAAATTCTCTTTCGAAAACGTTGCCACCTCTTATACTATCACAAAATTGGCATAATTATAATAATATCAGTAGAATTTTATCATCTACGCACTCACTCATTTGAAGTAAGTAAATTATCTAAAAAAAAATTCACATATACGTAATAAGTTGATAACGAAATTTCTCACAAGTATCTGTGAATAAAAACCAACAATGTGCGGTATGAAGCGGTTCAGTCGAGCATTTTTGTTGATAGGGAAAAGGAAATAGCAAATCCAATTACATACGCATCTAGTGTATCAGTTCATTTATACAAGGCCGCATTCTCTGTCTCTTTCACACTACTCATGTAAAACTATTTGCTTCTCTTTCGCGCTCGATAACGCTCGCTTGCTTCGTAGTGCAGTTTTGATTTTCGCGAAAATCGCGAGTGCAATTTCTTTTTGAAAATTATATAAAGCACCTTCCTAGTCTTAGCGCTCTTTCGATTAGTGAAAACTGCATTAAAATCTGTTGTCATTTTTTAAGATTGTCGCGAACAGACAGACAGACGCGACGGGACACTATGTTTTATAATATGTAAGGATTAACCCAAATATTGAAACCGAAAAAAAAATTGATTAATTATGTTATGCTTATGCATAACATAATAAATAGCAATAACACATTATTATACATCAAATTATTCTATCTAGATCTAGTTCCGTATTTATAAGTAAAATAAAATCATTAAAAAAAAAATTTGATTCACTGGTAAATATTTATTGTAATCATCGATACTGTATTGTAATATATATTTTTTTGAACCTGTATTTATATAATATATATTTTTTGTAGCTACCTAACATAGATGTTATTATATATCTGAATTAAATTATTATTATTATTATTAAATATGAGAGAATAAAATATTAAGAAGTTATGAACATTGAAATTAACTAGTTATCTATATTAACAAGGATTTTCAAACTATGAGCCTCGTAGGAAAGCCAAATATCTCCAAACGGCCTTTGGAGAGGTTCGGGTTAGTGTGTGAGAGTTAGGTTTAATTAGGTTGTACTTGCAGTTACAAAAAATATCTCGCAAAAGACATTTCAAGGTGAGCTAGCAACACTTTGGCATTATCTGTTACATGTTACATATGTCTCATAACATAAAATCAAACGTGTTAGTTACTCACTTGCAGATAGTAACAATATAAATCTAAATAATCAATACTAATAATAAATGTGTAAGGGTTGGTAATGGAGTAATTTACTTTGTTTTCAGAGATATCGTGTTTATAGGCTCTATACATGATACTCAAACTAAATTGACCATTTTTACAATTTTTTTCTGTATGTATGTAAGTATGTATGTTCCTCAATAACTCATGAAACTTGGTAGATAAACATTTAGACGTACAGGACACAGGATAGGTTACTTTTTTCTTTTTCAACGCGGACAAAGTCGCGGGCGCCAGCTAGTGATAACAATAATTTTATTTAGATAATAAAACGATATCTTAATACGCAAAACGAATAATTCCACTTTTGGTTGAAAATGACTTTTTGATACGGGAGAAACTTAATGACAATTAGAATTTAATTTTTATCGGTTAATACAAGCCATAATTTCCAATGTAAAATTATCTTTTTTCTTTTCTCATATCATACAAAAAAAACTTTATAACGTTTTTAGTCTCCGCTGTAAAGTTTGCCTTAGAGGAGTTATTTGGTTTGCGAATTAAGGTATCGAAAATTATCTAGTCTAAATAAAATATATTTATATACCCATTAAAAAAAAACTATTTATTAGTGAATCCCTATTAGATGGCATTAGCCTATCCTCTATAAGGATGGATGTTTGTTACTCTTTTGAGCAGTAACTGTTCAATGGATTTGGATGAAATTTGGCCCACAGATAGTTTATTACGTGGATTAATAATGACATGTAGGATACTTTTGTGTCCTCAAAAAAATGTTATGTTTGCGAGGATTCGTCTAAAACCATTTAAAAAAATAATTCTTGATTGCTACAACATATTGATATCACAAAGCAACAGTGAGATATATCGTCAGTTATTTCTTTCTAAACCACTGAATTGCTTTCTTGAAATTGTTTTTTCTTTAAAATGAAATAGTGAGTTAGTTAGTTAAATATCGTAGACAAAAACATAGGCAAAAACCTTAGCACATAACTCAGTGGTGCTCTTATAGAACACATGTTTTAGAATAGTGAGAACTCAAAATTGTCAATTTTGCAAAATATTGTTGCTTTGATGTATCAATTTTTTTTAACTCCTACAACATACATATTTTTGGTTGTTTGACAGGTTTATGTGATAAGATAGTTGAGCTAATGAGCTCGCTTACTTTGTATGACAACGAATCATATTAATTTAGTGATTGATAATAGTTGGACCCAACATTTGTTGTTATAAAACAATGTTATAAAACAAAATAGTTAAGAACAAAGAAGTATAACAAACAAACTATACAGTCATATTAAATAGTCTAGGAACTATTACAGGCCTTTATATTACCATGTTTCTTCCATTTAAAGGGTTTTAGATAGGCATAAAAAAAATCTCATAAACATAGTCTTATGTGAGCAATGACCATAAATGGCATAGACCTAGCCTTTAGTGAAGTAATTTAACATATTATTTGTATTTAAAATATTATTCAATTAATAAATGGCCTATAAACACAATACCTAATTATTTACTTATGTGATTATGAGGTATGATTATGAGTGAGTAAGAGGTGCCAGAGCCCATTTTCCTATACTCTTGCATATCCTTAATTCTACTATGGTCAGCAGCGCACTTGCAACACCTGTGGCCTAGCTTGTGTTATAGGCGACAGTAGCCACCTACCATTAAATGGACCGTCAGCGTGTATGTCGACCTTAACATATAATTATAAAATTCTACAAGAACATTGATCTAATATTTTATTTTTGTTTACATTTTTGTATGTTTTTTCTCAGCTTCAATATTCTGTAGTCTTGTAACTTATAATATGTTTTAGTAATTGAGTGAAAACTTTGCTGATTTAAGTATATTTGCATAATGTGTATCGAGATATTGTATGTTTCCCTAATATAAATAAAAAAAAAATAAAAAAAATAATTGTAGTGGGCAAAGTATGGCCTGCGGGCAAACTCTGGCCCGTGAGGAGCTTTAATCCGGCCCATCAACAATGCCTTTTTTTAAAGTAAAGTATGAGAGCCTGGTCATCACAAATAAAGACTATACGTAGGAAGTAGCCGCATACTCATAATAAAATAAAGCATGCATGCAAGATGATAGTGAACTTAGAATAATAAGTAGCAAAGTTAAAATTGCTGTAAATTATATCTATTGTAACCAAACTGGGCATTTTTGAGATGGGAAAAAAGGCATTGAACTCGCGACACCGTAACCGACTCCTCTGTATATAAGTATGTACTCTAATGACGATTCAAAAAATACACACGTAATTGTTCAAATTTTCACTTCTGTCGGCACTCCCGGAGTGCCACTGTTTTTTTTTTGTTTTTCTGACCCCTCGTGTAAAAAGTTTGTTCACCAAGTCACCACTGTTCTAATATATATACCTACCTACAATTTTATAAAAAAAACAGTCTTACCTGTGAATATGTGAGCCTGAGAGCGTACTGGGTAATTTGTGTTGTTTTCATTGTCCAAATCGTTTAGTGCTGTAAAAATAACAATATATTTTTTAAAATCGTTAAAAAACCACATTCACGCAGCGAATAAATAGCACATTAAAATGCATCGAAATATTCTTTTACATAACCTATTTCACAGTGTACTTTGAATTTGTCACTAATTTTGACACAAGTGGAATGAAAATTTAAATTTAGAATTTTAACAATATTTATTTTTAAACAAAAATGGTCGTTTATAGATAGTTCACATTGAAATATTATTTGAGAATTTTGAGATACGTACAAACCACACACCCGTTTGATCGAGAATTCCGCGAATGAAAGAAAAAATATCAAAAATGTCGCTACTGTGAACTGTCACAATTTTGTTATAGGATAAAAATGTGACATTCAGTCATTCATATATATGTGTTGTTGCCATGGAGCTACTGATGTTGCCATTTCAAAATAGTACAAGTTCATATTTCTTTTTAAATGTGCCATGTTATTTTTTGCCAGTAAATGTAAGGACTGAAAAATATGAGTGTTTGTTTAATTAAACTGAAAAGTGCCAAGTTTTAGTATTAACCATTAAATAATAATTCATATTATGATCACAATGGCGCTTGTGTAGCGTTAGTAATTGGTATGAAGTTAGCGATTTCAAACAAAGTGAAGTATGGTGATTGGGCGAGCGGGAATATATTTTACTTTAACTTTTAAGAATTATTGAAATAAATGTTTTAAAAAAAATTAAAAATAGTCAAAATTTATTAAAAAATTCTGTTGTCTACTAAGTATATAACATTTGTATTTTGTTCCATATTTGTTTCTTTTGTAGCGCCCTCTGTCGGTGAAAATTAAAGTTCGAGTGAACTGGCATGTTCTGGGCAAGTTCTGGGTTAGCTTAGCTCGCTCCATCGTCGGCCTCTTCTTTCTTGCACGATTAGATGCTGGCCATGAAGCATTCCTATTATTATTAATATCTAATAATAAAAAAGATTTTACCTATTATAATATAGTTAGGTTGCCAAATTATTTTATATAGCGACATTTATGTGGTGCTGATTTTAACTCTTAAAAATTTACATTTTGAAATAATTATTTTTTTAATTCAATTGACCTGGCAAACATAGGCTTAAAATTTAACGTCATGATAAAGATACAAAACAATGCCTATGCCGCATATTTCGATACGACTTATTTCAAAAATAAATTTAATACCTATAAATATAATTTATTCAAGAGAAGTAATATAATTATGTATATATTTTTCATTATTTTTCAATATTTTTCAACCTTTATGTAAAACAGTTTTTAAGGTTCAACTTTTAAAACAGTTTCTTTCTTTATGACATTCTTACATTATGTAGTTACTTTGTGCTAAATTAAAATCATTTATATATACAAAAAAATTAAAATTCAAATCAGTAAATACAGTACAATTTCAATAAATACAGTACCTAGCTGGTGCCCGCGACTTCGTCGATTTTGAAAAATTAAAAACCAAATATGACGCTTGACCTCTCTTTGTTAATAACACTTTGGCCTGACGTTAGTTATTTATTTTATTTTAGATGATCCCTCCGGAACAGTCCTTTTTTCTGGATAAAGGTACCCTATGTCCTTTCCTGTATCACTGACAACGTGAATATCACTGACAACGAAATTCTGAAAAGAATCCATGATTATGTACAGACAGTACATAATCATGGATTTACATTTATAATATTTACTAGCTGGTGCCTGCGAGTTCGTCCGCGTTGAAAAAGAAAAAAGAAGCCAATCCTGTGTCCCGTACGACTAAATGATACCAAGTTTCATGAAAATCAGTTACAGTCGACTCTCGTTAATTCAAACCTGCGATAATTCGAACCTCTCTATAATTCAAAGTTATCACGAGTTCCCTAGAAAATCTCTTTATATTTCGAACTAAATCAATACATTTTTATGCACTTGGTAATTCGAACAAAAAAAATCATTGCTACATAACAAAACGACGCGTTAATTCGAACTCATCGGCGTAAACACTCGACAATTCAAAGTTGCAGGACAAGTTCAAAGTTTCATTGTACACGAGCCTTTGTTTTTGTAAGTTTGTGTTAGTTATGAGTCCTAAAAAGTATAAATGTTTGACGATTACTGAAAAGAAGAAGTTAATGGAAAATGTAGAGGGAGGTGAGAAGAAAAGTGATGGTGCAAAAGAATTTAATTTAATTTCGAACCATTTGATATTTCAAACACTCGATAATTCGTAATATTTTAAGAGTCCCTCGAGTTTCGAATTAACGAGAGTCGACTGTAATACGTTTAAGAGTTATGGAGGAACGTACATACGAGTACATACAATACCTACACTTTGATATCTTAATTCGCAAACCAAATAACTCCTCTGAGGCAAACTTTACAGGGGAGACTAAAAACGTTATAAAGTTTTTTTGTATGATACGAGAAAAGAAAAAAGACAATTTTACATTGGAAATTATGGCTCGTATTAACCGATAGATCTTTTAAAAATTCAATTCTAATTGTCATCAAGTTTCTCCCGCATCAAAAAATCATTTTCAACCAAAAGTGGAATTATTCGTTTTGCGAATTAAGGTATCGACTTACAGATTTATTATTATGTGTGTTTTTTAATCTCAGACAATAATGACATTACATGTGACATGCATTACATACATTACATGGTATCATTATATGCAAACTTGACATTTGCATGTGTCATTTTTGTCTGAGATTAAAAAATAGACCGTAGTAGGTATTAATGATTGATAAATAAAAATGAATCCCTAAACGTGTTGCTAAGCGCAAAACTCGAAAACGGCTGGACCGATTTAAATTCTATCTTCACTCATAAATAGAGGGATAATCAGGGAAGGTGTTCACTTAAAAAATGCACTAAAAAAAAGCGGGTCACTAGTAAGTATTAAATATATGGATGTTACTCGCCGATAATGTAGCTTGCTATAGGAGTACCTATAGGCGAAATATTTTTTTAGATCTGTCCAGTAGTTTTTGAGTTTATTCATTACTAACAAATATACAAAAAAACAAATATTTTCTCTATCATTAACTCGGAGGCGCCTGAAGTTGTCTTCTTGTTACAATTTCTTGCTCGTTGCTCTAATTTAAGCGTTATCTATGTGTATATAGAGTGATAACGAAAAACTAACAACAGGTACCTTACATCTACACATTACTTAAAAATCTTGCTTGACTTCTAGCAAAAATGAAATGAAAAATAGTAGGTAGGTAAGTATATAAAACCTGTTATACGTGGCTCTCATTCCATCTACTTCCTCCCCCCGATTTTATATAAATACTAGCTGGCGCCCGCGACTTCGTCCGCGTTGAAAAAGAAAAAAGTGGCCTATCCTGTGTCCCGTACGTCTTAATGTTTATCTACCAAGTTTCATGAAAATCAGTTAATTCTTTTAAGAGTTATGGAGGAACATACATACATTGATACAGAAAAAAATTCTAAAAATGGTCAATTTAGTTTCAGTATCATGTATAGAGCCTATAAACATGATATCTCTGAAAACAAAGTAACTTACTCCATGACCAACCCTTACAGATTTATTATTAGTATTTCTATTATATTATATTTATATTATATTATATTTATATTATATTATATTTATATTATATTATATTTATATTATATTATATTTATATTATATGATATAAGCCCGGGGTATGAAATTTAATGGGAGTAAAATCAAAATTGTCACACGTCTAGCGTTACGCGTTAATTATTAACTTTTAGCGCCATCTACACAATATCTCTGAAACTGGAATATAATACGTAATAATACATCCTTGCGAAAACTAGATGACACCGGTAATCATGTAATTCGAACAGATGGCGCTGATATTTATTCGTTTGTTTAAATGACAGTTGGGTCTACTTGACGTTTGAGAAAGAGGCGCTACTCTTTTACGTAGTGTATTTAAAATATTTGCACACCCTCGAAGGGTAGAATGTAGCGAGAAATATCTATTGTAAAACCATTGGTAACCTATATTCAGCAAATAAATGATTATTATTATTATTAATGAAATAATTAATTAAAACTTGTCATTAATTAAATCCTTATAAATAACCCAATTATTATCTACCATTCATCTGTGTTCTGAATAATATTTATATGAAATAGAATAAATATGGTAAGAAATGCCTATCAATTTGCTATAAGATCTCTAAACAATTATTATCAGTTTTACATATTACCTGTAGTCCTACTTTAATTAGAAATATAGCTGCTGCCCGCGACTTCGCTCGCGTACCTTTGTAAATTATATACCAAAACCTTCCTCGAGAACCACTCTATCCATTGGTGAAAACAGCATGAAAATTGCTGCAGTAGTTTTTGAGTTTATGTTTTATAATAACAGGAGTATATGATAGATCTGTCAATTTGCTAATAAGATCTCAAAACAATTATCACTTACCTACATATTACTTACCTGAAATCCTATTTTAATTAGAATATTTAGTGTACCTATTTTGGTATTTTCAGTAATATTTGCATTCAAACTAAGCATATTTAAAATCGGGAGAACTTTTTCTGTTACAAGGCTCTCGCAACGATAAGAAAACATATGAATAATATGTCTCAGGTGAGTGACGTAACGTGTGAGGGAGCCTCTATATAACACAGCACGTTTAAAAGCAAGACGCCATTTTATCTTACGCATCTCACATGGGAAGCCATGTTTCTGAAACGGTTGTAGTTGAAGGCTTGAAAATGTTATTTAATTAATTTTTACCAAGTTAAAAACATAATGAAATAAAAAAAATTGAGTTTAAAAAAAGAAAATTAAATTTTGTGTAAGAATTAAAATAGTTTTCGTCAAGTTGTTAGAGTTGATTAAAAAAAAAAGTGTCTAATTTGATTAGTGTTTAGCTGTCAAATTTTAGCAGTAAGTACCTAGTTAAAAAATGTTTGACGTGAAAATTGGAAGATGAAACGAGCCAATTGCGATTGGTTAAATGATTATGTAAATTTTTTTAAGGCCGGTTTTTTATAATATTAAAACGTATTTGCTCCTTGTGATTGGTCACATGATTGAAGTAGGACGTCCGATGCATATAATTAAAAAAAAACAACATGTGATTCAAGATGGCCGCCGACATTTTAAACTATGAAAACTACATGCGACTGAATATTGGTAAGATTTTTTTTATTATGTTGTGACCTAACTACTTATTAATTTCTTTATTTTTCTTTTAACTATAACTTATCTTTAGTGAATTCTTATTTTATTTACATGACTCTATTCTTTAACAATGTACAATAGGTTAATGTTTTATTTCTTAATTATATTTTAGTATTTATTTGAATCCTTAAATTTTTTTAATGTGAATTTTTTTTACGCTTTTTTTGAATTCTTAATTTAATTACATGACTATTTTTAACAATGTACAATAGGTTAATGTTTTATTACTTAATTATTTTAGTATTTATTTTAGGACACTTAATCCTTATGAGGTAATTTTTTTTATGTGAATTATTTTTTTTACGCTTGTCTGTTTTCTTAACTCTTCTAAAGTAATCTACATACTTAGATAATATTTCTATGTTGTTTTCACCAAATTATTTTTCTAATAATATTCGTTCTAATAAATCACGTACTTAATAGAGAAGTCATTAATTACTTATGGCCTTTTAAATGTGTTCATTAGATATGTATAATTTCCCATTCAATGGTTAACTGTCAAGATGACCATTGAAACCCTGAAACCTAGGTACATATTTTCGAATTCACGCGAGTTTTTTTAATATAATATGTACATATAGAGAGAGATTAATACGGAAACGAAAACTTTGGTTCCCTTTAAAAGAATTGCGCAAACGGAGGTGTATAAGAAGGATCGTGCCACGACCAAAGATTTAAATCGAGAGATGCGGCATTACTAGCGAAAGTGTGTTACAAAATACAACATACATCATATTAAAGACAAAAGTATAAAATACATATACCTTTGTCTAAACACACTTTTAAATAAACACAGACAACACATTCCTTACTTCAAACGTGACTGTGACGATAGCGACGCTCTCAACAAGCGACCGTCACTCACTGTAGCTGGCGTGCAACTGTAGTTGGGTTGAGCGCCTGCGCCCAACCCATTGTTAAGAATTTTCGGTGTGTTTTAGTATGGCGCGAGGAGATTACGCCGCATCTTCGATTTAAATCTTTGGCCACGACGATCTCGCAAACGGCTCTAAATTTTGGGTTAGGGGTTTTTTAGGTCTAGAAATCGATCTTCGAGAAAATTCGTTTTAGGTAGTTTTTAAGGTTACAAAACTAATACCGCTTGCTCGTTTTATAGAAATTTGAATTATTAATTATTAATTCAAGTATTCTTGAATTTTTTTTTCTACAACGTTTCATAGACTTTCTTTCTTATACGTAAAAAACTAAACCTTTCATTGGCCCGAGCGAAGCTCGGTCACCCAGTCTATGTAAAATTAAATAAATTGTCTACAATATTTATCTGAAATTTATTTTTTTCACTTCTTCTACAGGGTGAAATCGAAAATTTCTTTCATCCCATCGATATTCCATATTTACTGGTAGATTAAAAAAAAAAAATCAAGTCTAGATGCTCATAATGCTCATAATGCCTGAAAAATTCCCCGAGGTACTATCAGCCAATGGTTTACCGAACATTCATTAGTAAGTACCTAAATGATTTTTTAAATTTCGTATTTTCGTATAAAAAAATTCCATGCAAATATTTATTAAAGAATTACTAGCGTAATACCATTTCGGGGTCACAATGAAAGGTGTTATGCAAACAGAAATCATATACTTATCTCTGATTAAGAGCAGTTAACTTTAAGGTTGATAACGCCTTATCAAATGTTATACACCGTACTATGTTTGGTTAGTTTCAATTTAACAGGCTGAAGTTATAAAGTAGTAATGTAGTAATATAACAGTTAAGTACATAGACATACAGTAGTTGTAGACATGGGTGTACTCAGTTTCTGGCCTGGGCCAAGTCAATTTTTTTGGCTATGGTCACGTATTATATACCTATCGAAATGCTACTTCAATACGTCCCTACTGAGGCTTGCACAGAGGTATTCTATGGTTGAGGCGTATTCTAGGGCTGCCCCAGCTCCAGCCGATTCATACTGATTCATTTTCAATAAAGATTTGATTTTCTTCTTTAACTCTTAAGGTAATACAAGTCAGCTTTCCTCCATACAAACGTAGAATGATTATTACTCCGCTCTTTTATGTTTAATTTACAAAAGTAAGCACGATACCGATTTATCTTGTCGTTAACTAGGTTCGTATGCATACACACTTTTAAAAAAAAAGTATTAATTTAAAAGATATGATTCTTGAAAAATCCATATTTTAACACAAGTTTTAATGCAACTTTGAGGGTGATTAGGTCAATCCAGTGTACAAAAACTCAAAAATACTTTCCATACAAACATTGATTAGTTATTCAAGAGTTCAAATAACTTTACACGAAATAGATATATGCAGTAGTTTTGTCAAAAAGAGTATTTGCCCAATGGTCTGTTTATGATTTTATTTTTGATATGAATCATTGTGCATCTCACTCGACTGCTGTTCTCGCGCTTTGTGCTGTGTGAGACAAGACGCATTTTAGCCATGAGACCGATGAGCCGCCGATTTCACGTTAAACTGAGACATTGTACATACATTTCGCGACAATACCTTGTCATGCAACTTACCTCGCTCCTCTATTGGTGTATTTGATATTATTTGGATCCCATAAGCATGAGTTTGTTCTGATTGCTCTTGTTCTTGTTTTTGTATGTGCTATTTGTATTTTTTATTGACTCCATCGAAATTCGTTGTCTCCGATTAAGTATACTGCGACATGTGATCTGTGGCAAATGTCAAATGCATTGAAATAAAATTTATGTAACATTTTGATGGACCGACCGGCCTTCGTATTGTATAACAATAAGATGTTTCGTAAAATTTGTGTTCTGTGGTTTACGGACATGTAGTAATTGGTTCCGTACACATTTGCATAGAAACCAATATAGAAACTTATTTTGTTTCGTAATAATTCGCAATATTTATATTAAAAAAAAATACCACGCAAATTCATTCAATGCTACTTTGGATACTTCGAAACGTAGATTAATGAATGACATAGTTAAATCAAGTTATAATTAAAAATTATAAACTAACCCTCCGATTTTCTATAATATAAATATAAATAAAAATGAATCCCTAAGCGCAAAACTAGTGAACGGCTGGACCGATTTTAATTCTGTCTTTACTCATGGATAGGGGGTTAATCAGGGAAGGTTTTTACGTAAAAGAAATGCACCCCGAGCGAGTCGGTCACTAGTTAAATAATATAAATAAATAAATATCTTCACACATTCCACACAGCACCATCTAGTTCCACAGTGAGCAACTACATGCTTGTATTATGTATACCAGACAGTTGATATACTACATTAGATTACTGTTTTTTTTTGTAAATACATACATATTATAAATACAAAACATCCATGACTCAGGTACAAGGGTAAAAATGTTAACACATAAAAACATTTGCGCCTAGTGGGATTCGAACCCGCGACCGTTTGGTTAACAGCTAGAGTTACTAGCCACTAGACCAAATGTGTCGTCGAATTGAGCCCAAACACGCCACGTCTGCTGTAAATCGCTTAAGGACTAGGGTATACCGCAGGCTACATGATGCTGTATCATCAGGTCAAGGTTACAATGTCATTGAAATACCACCGAAGTACACCAAATTTCACATCAATCGAGCCTGAAAAAGTTAGGGAGATCCCTTGGTCAACCAGGAGATTGGCTGATGTTCTTTATCTCAGCTCATTTCCTGGCCCTGGATCAGTTTTCCAAGGTTTACGTCGACTCGCTGATGAACCTCACCATGAAATTTTGCATTTTGCTAGTATATTATAAAATTATAGAATTGTCAATAAAGTTGATCTGATATTTACACGACTTAATACGAGTGTATTAAGTCGTGTATGAGAAATAAAATGTGATTCCCCTTTTCAGAATAAAATTCAGACATAAAAGACTCAAAGTCCAAGACAATCAAAAATTCCAAGCTGTCTTAGTTTGAAAAAAATTAAACAAAATGCCTATAGTAACTTATGTGACACAATGTTCAAACGTTTTTAACAATACAAAGATAGACGGTATTTCATATTTGTACAGCTGATTCGATTGCCAACTGTTTTAAAAGCCTCAATTCTCTGTCTTCGGACGACTAAAATGTTATAGTTTGCTATGTGTCAGACACCTTTGGTTAAATATATAAAAAAAACATCAAACTATTTTTTTTTACTTTCTTAATTTTATAGCAGTTATGAAGTGTGTTTTTGAGTTTCTGCAAACTTTTAAAAGCTATGAAGTTTTAACTATTTCATTGGAGAAAGTCTTTCTGGAAGTTTTGTCTATGTCTATGTCTATGTCTATGTCTATGTCTATGTCTATGTCTATGTCTATGTCTATGTCTATGTCTATGTCTATGTCTATGTCTATGTCTATGTCTATGTCTATGTCTATGTCTATGTCTATGTCTATGTCTATGTCTATGTCTTCAAAGTTCGAGTGAATAGGCATCTTCTGGGTGAGCTCGCTCCATCATAGGCTTCATCTTCACTTCACAGCTGGATGTTGGCCAAGAGCAAATCTATCTAATAATAATAAAAACCATCCATTCTTATTCTTCCCAATAAATACTACTAATACATAAAGCTAAAGAGTTTGTTTGTTTGGTTGTACGCGCTAATCTCAGGAACTACTGCTACTGGTTCGAATTGAAAAATTCTTTTTGTGTTGGATAGTCACGGTACCAGCTAATTTTGATGATAGCTAAGTTAGGTGTAAGACCTAAGCATTTTTTTTTACTTTCTACACGAACAAAATCTAGTTTATTTTTTTCTACAATGTAAAATGTTTAACAACGTGAATTGTATATGTGTGGAGTTTTTAATAGTTTTAAAAAGTGTAGCTAATCAGTTGACATTGGACTTATTCAGTCGCGTCGTGACTTTAAAACGAGTAAGTAATAACTAAACGACTTCTGTATAACAATGTTGGTGTTGAGGTGTTACCACTTGTCTCATACTCGATTCTTTTGTAAAGGACGAGGCTTTTGACGACACGTTTGGTCTAGTGGCTAATAACCCTAGCTGTTAACCAAACGGTCGCGGGTTCGAATCCCCCTAGGAGCAAATGTTATACATTTTACCTTTGTACCTGAGTCATGGAGGTTTTGTATTTATAATATGTATGTATTTACAAAAAAAAGTAAGGTTCAGCGCCGACCGACGGAGTGGCGGCGAAGAGATTAATGAGCTATCATTTATAGATCTACTTTAGTTTCTTTAGCTGAAGATTCACCGAGCGCCGCTCGACCGCGCTTGCCGACGCGAGAGTATTTTTTTTATTATATCACTTTCAATCACATACTGAAGTAACTAAAGTCGATTTTCAAATGATAACTTATTAGTCTTTTCGCCGCCACTCCGTCGGTCCGCGCTGACCCTAATCTATGTAAAGTCTGTTTTTTAATCTCAGACAAAAATGACACATGCAAATATCAAGTTTGCATATATGTAATGCATGTCAAATGTAATGTCATTTTTGTCTGAGATTAAAAAACAAACTTTAGTATATCAACTGTCTGGTATCCATAATACAAACATCGGTTGCTTACTGTAGAACTAGATGGTGCTGTGTAGAATGTGTGAAGATATTTAATAAACAAGTGACAAATCGAGTTATAGTAGTGACGCGACCGCAGAATGGGCACTATTTCAGCTATTCAAACGCAAATGCCTCTTGAAAAGCATCTCGTCACAAACAAATTGTTTAAAACCTGTACATTTGCATCTGTTTGGTCCACCATTGTTTTTACATCGGTATTTGTCGGTTTTCGTTTTAAACTGTTATGCAATCTGTGACCTATTTCATGTTGCATTAAGGCGCTACCTAAGTAATGAATCTCGACACACGTATTTTTCATTTTCACATAAAAAAAACACAAATGAGGTACATTTGGTAATAAAGTAAATACAAACGTAAATATATTTACGCTACGAGTGAAATATATAAAAATATATCCAACGAATTCGAATGTACCATATATAATACCAAAGAATTCTATGATCTTTTAGCTATCGCCTGCTCAGGCCTGCTGTTATTAAATTTTGGATGTATTAATAGATCTATCATCAATACTAATAATAAATCTGTAAGTGTAAGTATAATATAGTGGCTACAACATCAAACTGTATCCCCCGTTTTTGTTACCATCACAGTTTTCTGAATTGCTCCCCACTATGGAAGCAAATATTCACGTCAAAATATTGCTACGTAGGTATAGCAGTTACTCGTAACTCGTAATGTAGTGAAGTTCACACAAGATGGGATACCTCGACCTATTATAACTGTGCAATGTAAGGTGAGGCTATACCCAATTATCACTGTCAGTCTAAATACGCGAACACGAACAAACTAATTTGATTGACGACGTTTCAACAGCCGAACCTTGATTCTGTGACGTGGTACTAGTTATGGCGGATTTGGCATCAAAATATTAAATTTACTGTAACATCTGTAATCTGATTTCATGCCTGAATATTTAAGTCCAACCGATTTCTTTGCTCGTCATCTATCTATACTACATACTAATATTATAAATGCGATAGTAGCCTTGTCTGTGTTTGTGTGTCTGCTAACTTTTCACGCCTTAACTACTCAACCCAACCGAACTCAACTTCAGCGATACAAGAAAGGATATGGGGTACCTTTCATCCAGAAAGAAAGTATACTTACTGTTCCCAGAGCCAACTTTGAAAATTTTATTCCCGACTAAAAAAATAAAAAAAATAAAAACTACCAAGTTTCCAGAAAATCAGTAGGAACATACACACATACATACAGAAAAAAATTCTAAAAAACGTCAATTTAGTGACAGTATCATGTATAGAGTCTATAAACACGATATCTCTGAAAACAAAGTAACTTACTCCATGATTAACCCTTACAGATTTATTATTGTAAGGGTTAGCGCCTCTTTCTCAAACGTCAAGTAGGCCAAACTGTCATTTAAAGTCACCGATAACCGGGGTAAATGGAGCTGATATTTCCCTTTGTTTGTACGGTAAACGTCCCAAACATTAAATAGAAAATAATAAAAAAAAATCGTCTATCGAATGATGCAGTAAACCGAGTGCATGATTCAATAAAACAGAAAATTATTTTTAAAAGTAACTAATCAACACATTACTTGTAGTTTGAGAAAGAGGCCCTTAGTCATAGTCATTATTATTGATTGATGATATCGACCCTGTCGCAAATCGAACCCGGGACCCCTAAAACAGAGCGTTAAGGCAAGCAGCCTAATCACTTATCTAAAGGGGAGAGAAATAGAATTTCTCATTTAACTCTTATACTTAGTTGCCGTTGCTCAGTAGTCTAATTACTGCTAGACTAATAAAGGCATTCGGTTACACCCACATTCCGTGAAGTGTAAATTGGTCCCACACGGCTTCCGTATTTACCTTTGTGACATAACATGGGCCCAGTGTTTGTGAAGAGTTTAACAGATCACTTTTAAAATACCGAACTATATAGATAAATGCAACGGGACTTTTGACTGATGCTAAAATTTTTATTTTACTTTTTAATTTTTTCAAATATTATATACATGGTTTTTGGTTTTATGTACTTGCTAAATTTGGTATGCCTACACAAAGTTGTTGTATAAAATCATCAAATTACTACAACATGGAACCCGCGTGCCATACAAAACACTACGAATTTTATGGAACATTTAAAAGTGACATATGCGTAGAGCATGAACTGTCATTTAAAACAAAACAAACATAATAATAAGTACGTAATTTAAAGAAAATGTGACTTTACGTCAATCCATTAGAGTTTAAAATGAAATAGTAGAAGTTGATCGTTACTACCTTTTACCATTGACGCGTGAAGGCAAGACTCCGCCGTGATTCTGTCAAAGGCGTTCTTTTCATGTGCCGCTTTGGCATTTGTGACGCAAATTCCATTGTAGTATTTCGATGTATAAAATACATAATATTTATTTAGGAAGGTACATAATAAGGTATTTAGGAAGGAAGAGACGGGGAATTTTGTATGGAAAAGTTTCACAAAGAGGCCTTGTGATAGTAAATAAATATGTACGAAGCTTGATGTTTGTTGAGAACAGAAGTAAAGAAGAAGAAGAAAGAAGAAGCCCATAATCTGTTAATGAAGAGAGCTATCCGTCGACAGTATTGCATTTAAACACTGTCATGGAGTTGCTCTCTTTATGAACGGATGCTGGCCCAGCATTGGACAGAACACCAAAGAAGCAATACGAAGAAGAGAAGAGAAGAAATGCAGTGAAAAAAACCTTTAACTTCTATATATAAATATAAATGTTATATTGGTTTGCTTGATGCTTCAAAATCTCGAGAATGGGAGACCGATTTTAAATAGATTTTTATACATGGAAATAGGGATAAAAGGGTAAGGTTTGTGTGTATAAAAATTGCACCCCGGGCCGAGCCGCGAAGTTAAATTGACCGATAATAATAATAAAAATAATAAAATAAAATAAGACAAAATAAAATAATTTATTTGCTACATAGTAACAAAAATTCACAGATTTCGTGCCTCACACGACTATCGAGCATATTGGAAATGAATCAACGGAATTCGAAAAAATATGTTATTCTGACTTGTTGACTTCTTTCAAAAAGGTTAAGCTACAGGGCAAACCCTTAACCCGATCGTCTTTATTTTAGGCTCAAATTGTAGCTGACTAAATTGTTCAGAGGAGATTTTTCTCAAATTTTTGATATCATTCTTCATTTTCAAAATATCGAGTGCCAAAATCAAAAATTCGGAAAAAAATGATTTTTTTCACTATTTCGGCCTCGTTTTGGACTTTTTTGAAAAATTCTTTTTGCACTATACAGCTCTCATAAATACGCGGCTTTTGAGCCCTTTTTGAATATCATATCTTCACAAATCTCCGAGATATAAGGGGATCGCACTTTTTCGTGAAATCGGGGCCTATACTGAAGCGAACGAAAAGACATTACCAATGTCAAAAAACAAACTCACTTTCGCATTTCTAATATTACTTAAGTTAGGCATGGTTTTAGAAAATTTGACATCCACTTTTAGAACACGCTGTATAGTATGTTGACACAAAACAAGTCCCTAAATTCTCTACATGCTGATAACATATTTATTCGTCAAATAATATTTGAAACTGAGATAATGTCACTCATATTAATTGTAATCTTTATAGAGCGCAAATAAAGTTAAGTGCAAATAACTGTACGATTACTTACGTTATCATTTGACGTAGGCATTTTTTTCGTACTATTTCGTCTGCTATTGTACGTCTGCTACTATTTCGTATTTAAATTCATGCCGCAATTGACATACATTTTTTTAAATATAGTAACATACGATATTTGTAACCCAGTAGTCGTTGGTCTAGTGGTTAGTAACCCTAGCTGTTAGCCAAACGGTCGAATCCCGCTAGGGGCAAATGTTTACGTGTTAACATTTTATCTTTGTACCTGAGTCGTGGATGTATGTACAAAAGAAAAGTAATCTATGTAGTATATCAACTATTCGCGGCCATAATACAAGCATTAGCCACGGCACGGCATGGCCCAGCACGGCATGGCCCGGCACGGCATGGCCCGGCACGGCATGGCCCGGCACGGCATGGCCCGGCACGGCATGGCCCGGCACGGCATGGCCAGGCCAGTGAGCGTTTTTCCAGTGAGCCGGTGTTGATCGGCGGGTTTACGTCCTTGGTAGGGATGTCGCCAACTCGCCCCGCGCACTCACACATGCACACGGCTACAATTCATATACAACACACATGCATGGCGGGAGTCAAATGCCGTGCCGTGCCGTTGCCGGCGCCGGTTAGTGGAAAAACGAGCCATACTTACATTTTCATACATTTTTGCTTTCCCGGCACCGGCGTCGTGCCGGGCCGTGCAGTGCCGTGGCTAATGGAAAAACGCCCATTAGTTGCTTACTGTGGAACTAGATGGTGCTGTGTGGAATGTGTGAAAATATTTATTATTTAATATTATTATTAAATATTTAAACGAATTCAGTGTACGATGGGCAGCGTTCGGAAAACTCCGAGACATCTTCTCTTAAAAGTCCGAGACATCCTCAGTGCTTTAAAACAAAAGTTTTCGAACAATGTGTGATATGCCAGTGATGACATATTAAGTCCGGGCAAGGAAAAAAGTTTGTATGAAAAACTTACAATTAAGTCCTACAGAACATTGTATTTTTTTTTACATAAACGAAAAACAGAACTAAATGAAAACACTAAAAGTTCTACTGTAGAGTTTTTTCTTTTACCCCTTATTTCTCGTACTTTTTTTGCGTGGAGGGGCGAAAATGTAACGCGGGTTTCTAATGAAACTAAACTATATTCAAAATAAGAAAAACGAACTGTACGAAATAATGTGTTCAAAATATTATTATTTTTCCTCGACTATATGGCGCTGAAACGTGGTCTCTAAAATCTTGAATTCAGATGATTATGCAATTACCACAGACTGCTATTACCAATTAACAACTATTAGGTTCTCTAATAAAGATTTTATTACATCACTGCGGCACGCATTACTATCAAATCCCTGTTCAAACAGGAAAATTCATCTCAACACTCCATTACCCAAGTATGTGTACTAAACACACAAGCCGTATCTAAGTAAGTAAAAGATAACGGAGACGTTTGATATCTCGACTACTGATAAACAAGATAGTCAAAGTAAAGTTGTTAGCAGGTAACTTCTATTTAGGAATGGAATTTTCAACACATCTATATTAAATTGTGCAATACACTATAGGTAAAATCGTTCCGGTACATGGCTGTTCACATGACAGATCGTCCAAATGGTTCGAATGAGTTATTCTGGCCCGCTTATTTCCGATTAGTATGAAATGCGCTGTTTATCTGGCGACATAGACATAGAGAGAATGGACTGAGAGTTTAAGGTGTCCCTAGACGATCACACAGCATGACATGCTTTACGTGCTGTCATGCATTGATTGATGTGAATGACATGCAACTACGTGCTGGCAGTTGATTAATAGTTCCTTTCATTTTTTATCCCGCAAGCTATGACTGACATACACGCATGATCGTATAGCGGTCCCTAGACGATCCGATCATGCAGCATGACATGCAGCATGATAATTCACGAAAACGCATGTTTTTTTTTATGTTAAGAGCCATTTCACAAAATCGCGCTCCTCAAGTTTAGGTAAATTCCTGCGCTCGGCCGGCGCTCGGCTATCTAATCCGGCGCGTCTGTGTATAGAGCGACTATGCAGAAAAGTTCTTTTAAACCTTTTTAGTTTTTATTTTATTTTTTGTATGGTAAGTATTCATAATAGTATTTTAACATAATAAGGAACCTAGTGGGTAGGTATTAGTTTAGAAATAAACGGTAAGACTAGAAATATGTTTTATTATAATAACCCACTCAAATTAGTCAAAACTAGATAAGAATCTCGGAATACCCAGCTATAAACTCGTATAAACTTGTATTTTGACATCCTAAATGTTCTCTCAAAACCTACATATGGTAGTGTCCGCATGTCTAAGGTCAAAGGTTACAAAAATCGTTTTTTTGTAAATATCTCGTTCCAAATCCAATGACGTGCCTCACTGAATTTTAGCACTAGTCGTTCCGAAGATATTGGCTTTTAAAGATTTAAAATTTAAATTCAGTGGACACGTCCGGGGGCACGGAATAGTATATTATGGTCTTGTTGCCACGGATCAACCAGGACTGGTTAACACTGTTGTTTTTTCGAAGAATTTCGGCACCCAGAGGAGTCCGATTCTGGGGCTGCTTATGTTTTTACATCAAAACGATGATGAGGATCACGATGGTGCAGGCCGTTTTTCTTTCCGATGATCGTGGTCTTTAGAGTTATAAAAAAGATCTTAAAACGACCAGTTAACAGGACCCCTATGTTCGGTGTCCTGTATCTCTGGTCGCCGATGTCCGATTTGGTCAGTTTTTTCACTTTTCACAGTTTTTCACGGAGATCTTCCCGATGGTATGTGTTTCTTCCACGAATTTCCAATTTTAATTTTTTTTTATTTTAACGTAACTGTGAGATCGAAATATTATCACGATTTTCCTCGGTTTAGTTTTTTAGCTATATCTTTGTAACTACTGGACCGATTTTCTTACTACCGGTTACACACTTTTCCGCAGAAAAACTCACGGCGTTCCCGCGCAAAGTTTTTTCTTCAATTTTTCCTAACTTTAAAATTTTAATTCTTCGTTCAAATTTGGTCGGATTTAAAAAATAAAAGCACCCCCAGGTAGCCCGCGACTAGGCGCGTCGAAAGACGTATGGTAGACGTTTTTGTCGTTCGCACGCACACTCGATTTTTCAGTGATTTTTGCCACGCGGAGCACTACAGGGCTTGCGCTTGGGCCGGGAAGGTTGGAGGGGATTCAAATTTTTTATCTCGGAGAGACGACTCCGATGAGCCCAAACACCCTCCGAAGATACTACCCCTCTATCCCGATGGTTTCGGAGTTATTCCACTTTGATGAGTCCAAAAAAGTTGTATGGAGTTTAAAAAAAATGTATGAAAGGGGTAGGGATGACTCGTTCTGTGGCAACTACCGATGACCCTCTATGACCTTCCGCTAACGCCATATTTCTATCCCTCACCGTTTCCGAGATCCCGTCGCCAACTTTTTACCAGAATAGTATACCGTTGATATCAGATTTTTCTAGAGGTCACCGTGGAACCCCCTATACGACCCGCTACAAACAGGAAATCCCCCACCTCCTTCCGGGAGAACAATTATGTAAGTCAGTCACTAGTTACGTGTGTGGGTTTTCCGCCTTACAGACAGACAGACAAACAAACAAACAAACTAACAAACAAATAAATAAAAATAAAACAGCTGATCGACTTACTATGGTTCTTCTAAAACTTACTTTACATGTATCCTGTTCTGTGATAATATATGAATTTTCTTTAGAGGTGTTAGCCTCAGACACCCCATCGGAAGTTTTTCGTTTCTTAATTCTTTAAAAAATTAATTCCAATAAATTCCAATTAGTTCCAAATTAATTTTGAAACATTTAAAATAGGAATAGTCAATAAAATAAATGAGTTCAAGTACCTTGTTTCTCTTGCTTTAGCTAAGGCTTCATTATTATTACGTTTTCTTATTTTAATACAATGGTAATAATTGTCTTTTCGCCCCATTGCTGAAACTGATTAAGAATATAATCAATACTACTATCCAATGAATATCACAATCTAGTAAAAAAAAAATGCTTACTGAATCAAAAATATCCGAACGTGGCGGTCGCGCTATATTTTGCACAGTACACGTACGAACGGAGCGCGGGAAAAAGTGACGCAGGTCCGCCTCGGAGAGCGCTTCGCGCGGTACTGATCGGTGCGCACGAATACATCGGAATATATATTGGAATAAAACTAAATAAAATAGTATTATAAATTATAAAACTATAATTTTTTTTTTGTATTCTGATTGGGCAAGATCCCAGTTTCATCTGGTGATTATTTTCATTGGAAATAACGTTAGTATAACTGTAAAATGTCAAGGTAAAATCGTAGAAATTCATACCTCATATCTATTTTTTTTTTGGTGTTCTAAACTAGTTAACGAAAATGTGTTGTATTATTTGGAAATAGATTTATATTTGTGATCAATGGGTATTTTTTTCAGTTCTCTTTATTAATTTTAATAGTACATCCACGTCTCTGAACTTACCTCTGCGCGTGTTTTTGACGAAACTAGCCGTAGCATTTTGGTTACTACTCAAAAAATAGAATAATATTTCAAAAAATGTTTCATTAATTGTCAATACGAAGGATTAAGCTATTTAAAACAATACTTCAATATCATATAATTCTTTTTTAAGTTGGACAAGTAAACACTCAAAATTGTTTAAATCGAGTGAATCACGTGAACTGGCTCTTAAGGTCGACAGACAGGCTGACGGTTCACTTGATGGTAGGTGGCTACCGTCGCCTATAACACAAGCAACGCCATAAGTGCTACAAGTGCGCTGTAGACCATAGGATTAAGGATAAGGGATAAGGAAGGGATGGGGTAATGGGCTCTGGCATCCCTTACTCACTCACCGAAACACAACAGCACGTGGTATTCTGTAAGGGGGTGGTTACTGCCGCCAGACGGGCTGCCCAAATGACTGCGAAACGCAGTGTGCCCTACCACTACTATCGCATCGCACTATCGCAGTGTGTCATGTGGCATGATCGTCTGAGGATACCTTTTCCCACATGAACAAATTGATCACTCTAGATAGAGAGAAAGCGATCGTGCGGCCAATATATCTTTCCTCTTTTCCCTGTAGATCTGTAGAAACTTCGACCACGACTTCTTAATTCAAAAATTCTTTCTTATAATACCTCTGTGCTTACTGTGTAGAATAAAGCAATTTTCCAAATTTTGCTTTCTGGACTTATAGTATAGTTTTGGCTGTGCGTCGGTAATCACTAGTCAGTCAGGACAAGCGATTTTATAAATAACTCGTCACCGGGCTTCGCCCGTTTATCCCTCTTCCCATAAGTGAAAACCCAATTAAAATTGGTCCAGAACTTTCCAAGTTTTTGAAGCTTATGTACACAAAACCAACCGTTTTAATATATAGGCAAAGAATATACTTAGATAAAAGTATGAATACACAGATAACGGGAAATATTATCAATTAATAATTATAATATAATGATAATTATGATAACATATCGATGCGATGCCAAATCAGTGTCACCGCGACGGTGTTTTCAAAATGGCTGCGGTTTTGCTAATTGCTTTCGTGTGTTTGTTTAGAGCCGTCAACAATGAATTGTTGTGTGAATCTGGATTTTGCAGGGTGAGTATAAATTGTATTTTTTTTTCATACGAACCATTCATATTTTTTGTTATTATAGAAATGAATAGCTTAGGTTCTTTGCTTAAGTATTTGTTTTAGGTAATTTAATATTTTTAATTTTGTAAATTTAACCATTAAGAGCTGTGAATTTTGAGTAGGTAAACAATGAAATCAATACTCATACAGTGTAAAATCTTTATAATGAATCTCAAGGGACCGAGATTTCAACGCAAAAACAGGATGTTATAAATTGTTGAATCGTAGCTCCCAGAACATAAATTATCATGCTGCATATCATGCCGCATGATCATCTAGGGGCCGCTAGGGGCGATCATGCGATCAGTCATAGCTTGCAGGATGAAAAATAAATGAAAAATCAATCAACTGCCAGCACGTAGATGCATGTCATTTACATCAATCAATACAATTAAACTGTCATGCATGCATAATGTGACCATTTATTCTTTGACTCAAAACGGAACATTAGTTTATTTAGGTCAAATAATAGGTAGTCAATGAAAAAAAAAACACTTTTTTAAAGTTATTTATCCAAAAAAGGTTAGTTGGCTTAAAAGTTACGAATCACAAAATATAGGTACCCAAAATGTTTAGTTATATTTATATTTATCAGAAGAACAAATTTGTTTTAATATAGCTGGTGCCGATTTCAAGTAACTCTTGGCACGTTTTTTTTAATATTCACCTTAATTATCAACATCACCTTTAGAACTGAAATTAATTGTAACTAGGTTTTCTCAGATATAAACAATTTGTTCATAATAGAAAATACTCTTTCTACTGGATCATTGTATTGGATGGATTTCTAATGTAATGGATCACATCGCGGCGGTGGGCAGGGCGGTGACCGGCCGTCTGCTACTCAAATTTTCGCGTGGTTTCTGAAAACGGGACAATTTTGCGTCCCACAGTTCATTTCGGGGACACCGGGACTCGTAATTGTAAAAAGGGACAGTCCCGTTCAAAACGGGATGTCTGGTCACATTATGCATGCATGACAGCACGTAACGTATGTCATGCTGCATGATCGTCTAGGGACCACTATAGGTGGTTTATTATATATATCGTAGACACAGGGCGTCCCAAGACTATGCGTCATGAATGGAAAGTATTTATGTTATTTTTAAAAGTTAGTAATACCTACTGCATTCAAAGATTTTCTAAAAATTACTTGCTTCGTCTGGGAATCGAACCGACTTAAATATGAAAAAAAAAAAATCCACCGTATTTTTATGATGCCAATCGAAAGAACGGACAAAAAACAATAATTCTTCTTAAGTAACATAGTATCTTAAAATAAAGGAATAAGTCTTTAAAATATTTGATTCAAATTTCAAGAATATTATTTACTAGCTGTTGCACGCGACACTTTATAAAATATAATATATTCCTGTCTGTGAAACTATGGAAATACACATACAAAATTTCAACCCAATCGGTCAAGCCGTTTAGTAGTTGACATACCGACAGCAGCGCCACCTACCGGGGCCAATTGTATTTTTAAATCATCCAGGAAACCATCGAAATACCCATATAAAATTTCAACCCAATCGGTTCAGCCGTTTAGAAGTTATGTTAAAAAGATAAGTACGGAAGGATAATTCTTATTACGGGTTGTCCTATTACCCGTTTTCCCGTAGGAATGAAGCATTTTCCCGCCGTAAAAAGTAGCCTATGTTCATCAGGGATAATTTTAGCTTCTAATGATTAAAGAATTTTTCAAATCGGTCCGGTAGTTTTGGAGCCTATTCAATACAAACAAACAATCAAATATTTCCTCTTTATAATATTAGTACAGATTGGCGACGACGACGACGCCCTGTATAGTATAGAAAAAGTCACTGTTTTCAGACCTACGGTCTCGATGTTGGATGCTCAGCGCCAATGCAACACTGCAGAATAAATAATGAGACGCACGCTGGAATTTGGATGCAGTCGCCAACCGAATGCAACTGCTGTGAATACTGTCTACCAGTTTTCGGTGAGACTTTTACTTCTATTTTTTTTAATTTAGGTATAGGCGACGGTGGTCACTTACCGTCAAAGGGAACGTTAGTATTTTTTTAACGTTGAGAAATCTGCATGGACCCGGTAGCGTAGGGGGAGGGGGTCTATTTTTACACTAGCTGGTGCCTGCGACGTCGTCCGTGTTGAAAAAGAAAAAAGTAGCCTATCCTGTGTCCTATACGTCTAAATGTTTATCTACCAAGATTCATGAATATCAGTTAATTCGTTTAAGAGTTATGGAAAAACATACATACATACAGACATACAGAAAAAATTCTACAAATGGTCAATTTAGTTTCAGTATCATGGTTAGAGCCTATAAACACGATATCTCTGAAAACAAAGTAAATTACTCCATGACCGACCCTAACAGATTTATTGTTAGTATTGATTGATGATTGATGATCATTCGAAGACAGAGTATTTTTCTTTATAATATTAATATAGACTAGTTAGGATATGATTATAATAAATTAAAAAAATGTTGCCAGGGGAAGGTCACCACTGCAGCCTAGGAGGTCCCGGCGACGGAACAGGAATAGGAAGATGCGGTGACGGTTTGACGTGCGTACAGGAAGACGATGGGAATCATTGTAGGAGAAGTATGTATTATCTTATTTCATATGTATATTATGTATTATCTTATTTTATTTATAATACTAAACGAGGAATTCTTGCATGCCACGACGATCTCGCAAACGGCTCTAACGATTTTGACAAAAGTCTAGGATTAGGGATATTTTAGGTCTAGAAATCGATCTGTCAAGGTCTTATCTCAGAGAAAATTCGTTTTAGGTAGTTTTTTTTTAATGGAACCGTTACAAAAGTAATAACGCTTGCTACGGCTAACGCCATCTAGCGCCGAGCAAACGAACTTAATAATTTTTTGCTACTTAAAAACACTACTCGATAACAGATGGAGTTTGGACCGGATACCCCGAAATCGATCTGTCAGGGTTTTATTATTATTGTCAGGTTCGAGAAAATTCGTTTTAAGTAGTTTTTTTTAATGGAACGGCTACAAAAGTAATAACGCTTGCTACGGCTAACGCCATCTAGCGCCGAGCAAACGAACTTAATAATTTTTTGCTACTTTATTAAGTAGTAACACTACTCGATAACAGATGGAGTTTGGACCGGATACCCCGAAATTTATATTTTGAATTATTAATTAATAATTCAAGTATTCTTGAATTTTTTTCTACAATGTTTCATAGACTTTCATTCTTACATGTAAAAAACTAAACCTTTCATTGGCCCGAGCGAAGCTCGGTCACCCAGTCTGGTAATTTACTAATATGTAATATTAGTAATATTATATACTAGCTGTTTCACGTGACTTTGTCCGCGAACTTTATTAAAAGAGCATAATATATAACTCGCTGATAATGTAGCTTTCTATAGGTGGATGAATTTTTAAAGTCGGTCCAGTTAGTTTTTTCATTACAAGCAAAAATGAAAATATTTTATTTAGTTCACTATTGCTATTATCCCCTTTTTTCAGTGGAGACTGAATGTCACAAGGCGCAGGACGAATTCGATTTGAGATATGAAAACGGTGAAGTCGGAGCCTTAGAAGAGCGACCTGTTTGCGACGCCAAAGGGAATTTTGGAATTTTGAATTGCGTTCCTACACAGACGTAAGTTACTTTTATGTATACACTAGCTTGTGCCCGCGACCTCGTCCGCGTTCTCTATAGCCTATAGCCTTCCTCGATAAATGGACTATCCAACACAAAAAAAAATTTCAATTCATAAACACACACCCACACACGCCCACACACAACCCAACCACCCACACACAACACACACCCACACCCACACACACTCACACACACACACACACTCACACACCCACACACACACTCACACACCCACACACACCCACACACACACACACGCACACACACACACACACGCACACACACACACTCACATACACACACACAAACACACACACACACACACACACAACACACACACACACACACACACACACACACAACCCAAACACACACACACACACACACACACACACACACACACACACACACACACACACACACACACCTACACACACACCGAGAGAGAGAGAGAGAGAGACGCGCGCGTGTGCGCTCACATTCGTTCTATTTAAAAAAAATCTTTTTTCTTGTTTACAAAAAAATTATATACATATATTATTACTAGCTTTTATGGAAGAGAGAAGGCTCCTGGCACAGACTTCCCGCTTAAAAGAAGTCTTCAATCATCGTTATTGTAAAAACGATTTTTCTAACTGTTAATAAACATTTTTATTTTTATTTATTTTATTATTAGCGGTCACACAATTTTTCGATACGGTCGGGGGTTAAAAATTAAAAAAATCTAATAATAATATCTATTATTATTATTAACTCATTATACTTCCAGATGCTACTGCCAATCTGAGGAGGGCCAAAGAATCTTCGGTGAGGTGTTGTATTTGGGTGCTTCCACATTACAAAATACACCATGTGGTAATTTTTTTTTTATCATTAGCTGGTGCCCGCGCCTTCGTCCGCGTTCTGGATTAGCTGAAGAATATATTTATTTAGCCCATCATCACGTGTACGAAATATTGCAGCTTCCTAACCTTTATCGATACTATTAGCTTTTCAACTCTATTTCAAATGTATTTTCAATTCAATTCAATTATTTATTGCGAAACCATAATGTACAAAGATATTGTTATAAAAATAAAGACCAATGTTATGGACCTTGTTGGGCATGCAACTTAGGGACTAGGAGAGAGGAAGCGTATATATATAAGCATATAATTATTTATTTATATAAATATATATAAGAATTTTATTTTATTGAAATTAAAATTAAAAATAAATTATATTTACATTTATATTATTAATATTTAAATGATAATGTCATCTAAAAAATATTCATTTGAGTTGTAGTAACATTTATTATTTAGAATTTTTTTTAATTTTTTTATAAATATGATATCATTTTTTTCTTTTTTTAAATTATCTGGTAATTTGTTATATATTTTTATAGAAGAACTGAAGGTATTTGAAGAATTTAGTTTTAATCATGATGTTGGTAATATTAGATTATTTTTATGTCGTAGCGTATATTTGCATGGTAAGTCTTCGCGTTTTGTATAAAACTAAAAAATGTATATTTATGTACAACTAAAAAACAAATAAGAGCGTTTGGCTCTCCTGAAGGTTTTTTTTATATCTTCACACATTCCACACAGCACCATCTAGTTCCACACTAAGCAACTATAGGCTTGTATTATGGATACCAGACAGTTGATATACTACTACATATTATATTACTTTTTTTTTGTAAATACATACATAATAATATTATAAACTAGCTGGTGCCCGCGACTTCGTCCGCATTAAAAAAGAAAAAAAGTAGCCTATCCCGTGTCCTGTACGTCTAAATGTTTAACTACCAAGTTTCATGAAAATCAGTCAATTCGTTTAAGAGTTATAGATGAACATACACACATAAGAAAAATTCTAAAAATGGTCAATTTAGTTTCAATATCATGTATAGAGCTTAAAAACACGATATCTCTGAAAACAAAGTAACTTACTCCATGACCAACCCTTACAGATTTATTATTAGTATTGATACAAAACATCCATGACTCAGGTACAAAGTTAAAATGTTAACACATAAACATTTGCCCCTAGCGGGATTCGAACCCGTTACGCTACGGTTTGGTTGACAGCTCCAAACGTGTTGAAGTAATATCTGGTCGTTTGCATATAGGATGTTCAAGAATGAACGAGAAAATAAAGAAGATGATCACACCGGGAGTGCCTCATCCTGTCATAGGACCAAGGTGTACTTCTGATGGCAATTTCAACCCAATTCAATGTAACAACCGAACTTGTTTCTGCGTCAACGTGTTGACTGGTCAAATGAGACCTGATGAGAAGGTGGATTTGGATGAGGAACCGATAACAGAGCTGTCGTGCTGTAAGTAACATTTTTTAGGAAATGAGGGTTTTTTTTATGTCAAGGGCGACAGAGAAGCCGACGATCTCATCGATGGTAAAAGTGGCTACCGTCGCCTGTAACACAAGCAATGCCACAGGTGTTGCATGTGTGCTATGGGATTAAAGATAAATGATAGGGAAATGGGCTCCGGCATCCCTTACTCACTCACCGAAACAAAACAGCACAAAAAGCAATTAAGTAACGCAATTTTTGAAGTTTTTTAACCCCAGCGTTTTTCTGTACCCTCCCTCCACCTCCCTAAACGTTACGTAACAACCAAGTGACCATTTTATCAACGAAAAGGGTTGCCAACTTGGGAGAACAAAATAAAAGTGACGTACTGTAACGCCCCTGTAACGCATCGTAACGTTTTACAAGACAACCCCCCCCCCACTCCCCCAAATTGCGTTACGTAATACTTGAACTTGAGGGGTGGCTACTGCCAAATGACTGGAAAAGGCAGAGTGCCTCCTGTCACTACTTTCCAAATTCAAGCCTAGCCAACTGTTGTGTACTGTTTCCGAACATTGTATACATTGATGCGGTTGCTGTTTCCGAACGCACACAACCATGGAACAGAACAGACCACATCTTGCTTGTACCGCCATTACGTTCTTAGCTATTCGAATGTTCTTACTTATTATTGCATTGTACCTATTTAAACAAGTAAAATAAACCAGTATTACATGTGCACCAAGATATAATTATTTACAATAATGTACAATATTGTAATATTAATAATATTACAAGTGTAATACAACCCACATATACAATACCAACTTTGTAAAGTTCAACTTGTGATTCATTTCAGATGATCCAAAGTTAGATTTATTCCCTGAACTGTCCCAAGGTGACGCCCCCTATAACTACTTGACTCCTTGCTACGAGGATATGATTTGGAAGATAAATCTTATACAGGATAGCGCTGATGCAGGATACATTATGGACTTCTATAACTCTGTTCCCGAATGTTTAGACGATGGCACATATGGAAGAATATTGGAGACCACCAACGGGTCGTTAGTATTCATAACACTGACCTAATATATACCACTGGACAGGCTGTCCCATACAAAAGACAGCTAATTTTTGTGTCATTTTGAAAAACCGCCTTCGATAACTAATTTTGACGTTTACGTATTTTTATTCCTGATATATAAATTTAGGGCCTCTTTCACAAACTACAAGTAAAGTGTTGATTAGTTACATTTAGAAATCAGTTTCTGTTTTATTGAATTATGCACTCGGTTTACTGCGTCATTCGATAGGCGAATTTTTATTATTATTTTCTTTTCAATGTTTGGAACTTTTACCGTACAAAAAAATTATCCCATTATCCCATTATCCCATTATCCCATTATCCCATTATCCATTATCCCCATTATCCATACTACAGCTCCATTAACCCCGGTTACCGGTGACTTTAAATGACAGTTTAGCCTATTTGACGTTAGTGAAAGAGGCGCTTATATGTATGGATATGTATAATCACTAATTTTAGTTCCATGGACAATCGTTCTATAGCCTACAGCGCCAAAATGGCGTTTTTCAAATAGGCATAAAAGTAATTTGACAGCGGCCTGTCCAGTGGTATATTTACAGGTCAGTGATTCATACCCCTTTTTTTTCGCTTTAAATAAGCTCTACATAAAATACATAGAGACAAGATATAAAGACAAGTATTACACATGGAATGGAATGGAAAAAAATTACACCTATCTCTACCAGGGGGGATACTTAGTATAGATAAGTGGAACGGGCGTGTATAACAAATTACATAACAATGTACTATGCAAAGATTTAAATCGAAAGATGCGGCGTAATCTACTCGCGCCATACTAAAAACACACCGAAAATTCTTAACAATGGGTTGGGCGCAGGCGCTCAACCCAACTACAGTTGCACGCCAGCTACAGTGAGTGACGGTCGCTTGTTGAGAGCGTCGCTATCGTCACAGTCACGTTTGAAGTAAGGAATGTGTTGTCTGTGTTTAAAAGTGTGTTTAGACAAAGGTATATGTATTTTATACTTTTGTCTTTAATATAATGTATTTTGTAACGCACTTTCGCTAGTAATGCCGCATCTCTCGATTTAAATCTTTGGTACTATGTATTTATTGTGGTTTGCAATTGACAAGACCTATGTCCAGCAGTGGGCATGTGAATACTTTTGAATTTAGAACCTTAAATACGAGGAAAATTCAAAAGGGAATTTCGAAATTCCAGGAAAATGTGCGTAGATTCTCGCGGAGACCAAATTGGTGATTACGAAGCGCAACCTAATACATCTGAATATGAAGATATGAATTGCAGTAAGTTTTCCTTTTATTGTGATAAAGACGTTATAGATATGTTTGTTTGTTTGAATTGAATAAGTTGCTGGACCGATTTGAATTTTTTTTTCCCAACAGTGAAAATATAGCTTACTAACTGCTGGACGCGACTTCGCCCGCGTAACTTTATAAAATATACCCTATGTCCTTTCTGGTGTCCCAGACAACGTGTATGCAAAATTTCATGGTGATCGATTCAGTAGTTTTTGCTTGAAAGAGTAACATACATCCATATAAACTTTCGCATTTATAACTAGCTGGCGCCCGCGACTTTATCTACCAAGTTTCATGAAAATCAGTTAATTCATTTAAGAGTTATGGAGGAACATACATACAGAAAAAAATTGTAAAAATGGTCAATTTAGTTTCAGAATCATCAGAGCCTATAAACACGATATCTTTGAAAACAAAGTAAATTACTCCATGACCGACCCTTACAGATTTATTATTAGTATTGATGATGATAAAGACGTTATAGATATGTATGTTAGTTAGTTTGTTTGTTTGGACCGCTGCTGGACCGATTTGAAAAATTCTTTCCCAACAGTGAAAATATAGCTTATATTATCAGCGAGACGAAGTCGCGTTCGCCATGAAATTTCGCATACACGTTGTCAGAGATACCAGAAAGGACAAAGGGTACCTTCATAGGGTACCTTTCACCATAGAGTAAATAGTTACTTAACCAGTAATAACTACTTACTCTATGCTTTCACCTAAAAATGTAAATAATTGGGCGCCAATGTCGCGTGGTGGCGCCACCGTCGTCACAGCGGTAACGATGTGAGGCGTTATCAATACTAATAATAAATCTGTAAGGGTTGGTGATGGAGTAAGTTACTTTGTTTTCAGAGATATCGTGTTTATAGGCTCTATACATGATACTGAAACTAAATTGACCATTTTTTGAATTTTTTTCTGTATGTATGTTCATCCATAACTCTTAAACGAATCAACTGATTTTCATGAAACTTGGTAGATAAATATTTAGACGTACGGGACACAGGATAGGCTACTTTTTCTTTTTCAACGCGGACGAAGGTCCTTATACTCGCATATTATAAAACAAAGTTCTCCGCCGCGTCTGTCTGTCTGTTCGCGATAAACTCAAAAACTACTGCACCCATTTTCATACTGTTTTCACCAATGGATAGAGTGGTTCTCGGGGAAGATTTTAGTATATATTTTACAGTTACGCGGGCGAAGTCGCGGGCAGCAGCTATCAATCAATACTAATAATAAATCTGTAAGCGTAGGTATTGTATTTATGTATGTCCCTCCATAACTCTTAAATGAATCAACTGATTTTCATAAAACTTGATAAACATTGAGACGTACGGGACACAGGATAGGCTACTTTTTCTTTTTCAACGCGAACGAAGTCGCGGGCACCAGCTAGTTATACAATAAAAATGTCACTTTGTTTCAGACTGCGCATTGACTACAATTCTAATGGAGGCCCAGTATGAAAAGCCGATCTGTTGTAAGAATGGTAATTTTCGAAAAATACAATGTCGTCGAGGTAAATGCCACTGCGTCGATGAAAACGGACGCCAGATAACTCAAGAGGCGTCCTCTGTTACTTCCTTGTCTTGTTATACAGAGAACTGGAGGAGTTGTTAAATTGTATTACACTTTCTCAGAATAAAAAAGAAATTCAAAAACAAAAGTTTTTACCTATTGCAAATTGTTATGAAAAATATAGTATCTAATAAGTAGGATATATTATATTTGTTTTAAAAAACATGGGACTTCTGGTTTTTTTTTATATTCCGAGATATACCTAATGTTCCCCCCTCCCCCATGGCTTAGAATTAATAATCTTATAATACTTGTATGCCACGACGATCTCGCAAACGGCTCTAACGATTTTGACTAAGATCTTGGATAAGGAGTTTTTTACGTCTACAAATCGATCTGTGAGGGTCTTATCTTCGAGGAAATTCGTTTTAGGTAGTTTTTTTTTTTAATGGAACAGTCACAAAAGTAATACCGCTTGCTATAGCTTACGCCATCTAGCGCCGAGCGAAACGAACTTAATATTTTTTTGCTACTTAATAACACTACTCGATAACAGATGGCGTTTGGATCTGATACCTGAAGCAGTGATATGTTAAACAAGACAGGATGCGCCCTTACCACTAGTGACAGAAAAATTGTCCTCCAATTTGCACATCTAGTTACTAACAATAATTTGTTTTCTTTGCTATCTTAATACGTATTTTTATTTCTTATTGGCGTATTCTGTTATTGTAAAGTGTTCTTATTGGTTGGTTGGACATATCACTGGTAAGTAGGCATTTTCGTATCTTTCTACGCACAGAATGAACACCCGTCATTGGTGCCAATTTCCGATTTTGACACCGGCGCGTCGGTGCCACGTACTAGGAGCGTTAGCCTTGTCCTATATAGAAGTCATTGACCTGAAGTCGATCTGTCATGCTGCGGCCACATTATCGGGATTCGACGAATGTTCGCCTTGTCGCGACATGTATAGCCATATGTGGCCACGTAGTTCGTCGTAAAAACGAACCAGAAGTTTTGTTGCGACAACGCGACACGAATCTTCGACCGATAATCTGGCCGTAGCATCAGGGTCTTATCTTCGAGAAAATTCGTTATAGGTATTAGGGAACGGTTACAAACTTACAAAAGTAATACCGCTTGTTCGTTTTATGATGTCGCCCAGTCTCTAATTAACTTAGGTAATATAATTTTAAAGTCTTTTAGGTCCTACACAATGAAACCCTGTAATTGGCAATGCATCTAGTAATGTTATTTTGTTTTACTGTAAGGCATCGAAATAATATATCTCTGCGAGCAGTTCGCTGCTGTAAGGTTTATGTTGAAAATAAAATAAATAAATAGGTACACAAAAACTGAGCACATGATTTTCATGATGTATTCTCAATGTATTCTCAATGTGCTATTGAAAAATGTGTAAAAAAATGTTATATAAAATTACAATATAAGTAAGAAAATAATATTTCTTTATTTGTTTGCCTTTTTATTTCAGAAAAAAAAGCACATTTTTTTAAAGTTTGGTAGGCGAGCTCATGGTCTAATTATTGGCAAATTGCTACTATCGCACTATCGCTATGAACACGCCTTATGCCTTAGTAAAGATAAGGGACTAATAGAAGGAATAGGGGAATTGGCTCTGGCATCCCTTACTCACTCACGGTCACGGGTTCGAATCCCGCTAGAGGCAAATGTTTACGTGTTAACATTTACCGTTATACCTGAGTCATGGATGTTTTGTATTTATAATATGTGTATTTACAAGAAAAAAAGTAGGTAGTGTATGTAGTATATCAATTGTCTGGTATCCATAATACAAGCATTAGTTGCTTACTGTGGAACTAGATGATGCTGTGTGGAATAAGTGGAGATATTATTTATTTATTTATTAAGGTGGTTTTATGTAAGGAGATGATTACTGCCACCAGAAAATTCAAAGGACTTTAAGTTTATCTTAAGGTTTAAGTAAAATTTAAGTATAAACCAAATTCTTATGAGCACTGATATTAACAATGGTTTCCGATTATATTTTATAGAAAAAAAATGTACCTATCCAAGTCCACAGGACACTATTAAACTCATTTCCAAGTCCATTTGACCATTTTGACATTGACAGTCATTAGCAGCTGACAGTGACATAATGGTAGTTGACTGACAGGGACACATTTTATTTATTTTCATTTTGGTGGTGGAAAAATTATACCGAGAAATAATTTTGAAGATTTATAAAACTATTTAAAATCATGTCTGTATCAAAAATATTTGGGCTCGATAAGTTAGCCAATTTTTTTAGGATTATCCAACAAAACGGAGGCATAAGAAGTTCGCTGTATAAATTGTACAGGTAAAGACTAAAAAGATGTATTATGTAATTTAGTCAAGACTTTTTTATTTTTATTTTAAATACCAATATATTTCAGATATTTTTTTTCATTTTTATCACGTTAATGTCGATAGACAGACATTTTGTAGACTGTAAATATTACTCAATATTTACAGTCTACAAAGCCACTGTAACTGGTTTTTGTAGGAGTCGTCGTGCCCGTAGCGTTAAAGGGTTGGGTTTTGAATTAAGTGTGGTAGTTTTTTAAGGTGTTTTTAGGCTAAATTAGTTAGGAATTGTCATAGTTTTATAAAAATATAGTTTTTATGTCTAGGAAATCAGTTTACAATTAATTTTATAATTATTTTAAAACATAACCTAAAATTTCTTTACAATACAAATAAGTATTTATATACCACAACACACGTTTTCATTACAACACTATAAATTTTTACTGTTTAGAAGTTAATTTTATAAAATTTATAGCGATTATTAATATTTAATTTATATATTTTATAGCAAAAATCATTATTTTCAATATATGAGACGTAGAGCAATAAATATTTTTTTTTTTTTAATTGTTTACTTAATTAGTATTCTGTGCTTTTATTACAAAATGTGTTACAAGACTTATTTGTACTGAAAACAAATAGGTTAGGTTAGGTTCCGGAATGTTATGAAAATGCGAGCGGAGCGCAGCGGAGCGAGCTCACCCGATTACAAAATGTGTTACAAGACTTTTCAATGCAGAAAATAGGTTAGATTGGGTACTGGAATACTGGTTGTAGCAGAACAATTGTGCGCTTATTACAAAATGTGTTACTCTGTGGTTAGTATGTCGTAATGTTTATGACTAGGTTATATTATAAAATAATTATAAAATTAATTGTAAATTGATTTCCTAGACATAAAAACTATATTTTTATAAAACTATGACAATTCCTAACTAATTTAGCCAAAAAACGCCTTTAAAAACTACCACACTTAATTCAAATCCTTTCCCCATACAATACCTACACTTACAGATTTATTATTATTATTGATTTAACTCGTAAATATATATATTTTTTTAAGAGAAAGCAACTCAATGGGGTATTTAAAAATGAACATTATACAAGTAGAGGAATTTCTCATACAGCTCTGGCGAAATGGACACGAAAATAATAATTGCCTTATAAATCCGACTGGCAGCTAAAAAATCATACAAAAATGTAAATAGACTACTGTTGACTTAAAAATTGTGCAAATTTTAAACTGTATTTACGAATGAATTTCAGGCAAGACGAACTCAAAGATGGCACTCTGGTGGGTGAAGACAAATATGGCAATAAATACTTTGAGAACCCTCGTTACTTCTACGGCAGGAACAGATGGGTGGAATACGCTGACAAATACAACATGAACTATGACGGCAGCCAGGTTTGTTAATGTGAATATGTCTTTAAATTTGCTTACGGAGGCAATTTAGAAAAATAATACAAAATCAGGGGATACAGTTTAATGCTATTACTATTAGCCACTAGTGATGTGCCTGATATCCGTATACGTATCTGCGGATATCCAACGATGAAGATAGATCCGAATCCATTACTTTTTGGCGGATCTTTTACAGATCTTTTGCCTTGTTAATTTTTAATTCATAGCTGAAATCCTACATATAGGGTGATTAGGTAGCAATGAAAAACTATTAAATTCCATTCAGATTTTTTTTTATTTTTTAAAATCAAAAATTTGGCGCCTTTATAATGCAAGCATCAAGTGGCGGGAGTCAACTAAGTCATTTCAAGGTCACGTGGAATGAGTAAGAAAGTTAAGAGTGTGTATAAAAATGTTATATGTGCCAAAAGCATTAAATATTAATTATTTGTAAACTACAATGTCAAATGAAAAATTGTTACATACAGCCTTAGATAATATGTGAAGTGAAATTACTGATACACTTTTAGCTTTATAATGTGTGTCATTTTGAAAATAAAACTAAAATCGATTGAAATGAGAGCTCACTTGGTGATTTTTTTCTATCGAGAAAATTTCATTATATTATGTTTTCTGTTACAGTCGTCACTTTCATTTATAATGTATTTATCTATTTAAAAAAATTAATTAAATTAGAGTTTGTTTACTTAGATAAAATTCAAATCTAGGATTGGCTATTTCTCTTTAAACCCGCTTTTAAGATCGGTATCGTATCCATCGATCTACATTTTTAACGATACAGCAAAATATCATTATTAGCTAGAAATCTATCATCTACATTCAAAATTTAATGACACCACTCAAACACCACTCCATAGCTTATATAGCTAAAATATTAAAAATATTTTTTTAGTATATTTATTTATTTATTTATTATACAAGGCCCCCAACGAGGCAGACATCCAACTGTAACACACTGTTCAAAATAATTAGCACAAGGCGGATGCCGCCGCAATTATAGGAAGCTCAGCATGCACCAATACAAGCTCCAAGCAATATCCTATGTACTACCTAAATCTAATCTAATGTAATCTTAAATGGGAATAAATAATTGAAATATATATTGTATAGTGTTACATTACATGTCACGTCCATCAAATAAATAATAATCAACAATAATCAATCAATTAATAATCGATAAAATCAATAATAATCCAATAAAGTCAAAAACAAAAAACACAAATAAAAATTACAAATTAAGATAAAATGTCAGGTGTCGGTACCACTTATATATGGTATATATATGGTATAAGTATTCAAATTCATTAGATACTCGTATATAAATATAATATTCTCAAAGAAAATATTACTCGTAAAGTATAATTTTAAGTCTAGCTTGTATGTACATATTAATTTTATTTTTCAGGTCCCCCCTGAATGGTTCGGTTGGTTACATTACAAGACAGATCTTCCACCTCATCAGGTATTAACTAATTTATATTGTATGTATTTATAAATGTTTCAAATTTTTTGCTATTTATACTAGTGGCCAGCTCCCGGTTTTGTACGGGTTCAAAATAAAAATTTCAAATCTTTTAAGTTGAACCAAATTACACAATGTGATCGTGATCCTTACATAAATATCGCTGTTTAAAAACTAAAGGGCCACAAATCAAAATTACACTTTTTACAGGAGAGCTAATCGAAAAAAATTAAATTATTTTTTGTCTATTTTTTTCTCATTAGATATATATCAAATATATGCATATTATACATCGTTAGAAGCGTATTTTTAAGTAGCATTAAATGTTTCAAGTAATTTTATAATAAACTGAATACTAGAAGAGATAATAAGCATATAGGTTACTTTTGAATATTGAAATAATTATCAAAATATACTAAATATGGAATAAAACAACCATAAGTCTTTTTGCAACATACATTTATGGAGGATTGTGATTGTATTTATGCAATTATTAGATTTTTTGTTTTACGGCCCTTTAGTTTTTAAGCAGCGATATTATAAAACAAAATCCTCCGCCGCGTCTGTCTGTCTGTCTGTCTGTTCACGATAAACTCAAATAGTGCACCGATTTTCATGGTGTTTTCACCAATGGATAGAGTGGTTCTCGAGGATGGTTTTATTATATAATTTATAAAGTTAGGCGGTAGCAGCTAGTTTTTATATAAAATATATAAAGATAAGAATATATACAGATTAATATATAAAAATATATATTATTATATAAAAGAATTTCTTTGATTTAATACTAATAACTAGCTGGTGCCCGCGACTTCGCCCGCGTTACTTTATCATCAATACTAATAATAAATCTGTAAGTGTAGGTATTGTATGTATGTATGTTCCTCCATAACTTAAACGAATCAACTGATTTTCATGAAACTTGGTAGATAAACATTTAGACGTACGGGACATAGGATAGGCTACTTTTTTCTTTTTCAACGCGGACGAAGTCGCGGGCGCCAGCTAGTTATATTATATACTAAATCCTTCATAGAGAACCACTCTATCTATTGGTGAAAAACAGCATAAATAGTCGATGCAGTAGTTTTTGAGTTTATCGCGAACAGACAGACAGACGCGGGCGAAGTCGCGGGCACCAGCTAGTCAATACAAATAATAAATCTGTAAGAGTTGGTCATGGAGTAAGTTGCTTTTTTTTCTTCGGAGATATCGTGTTTATAGGCTCTATAGTCATGATACTGAAACTAAATTGACCATTTTTACAATTTTTTTCTGTATGTATGTATGTAAGTATGTTCATCCATAACTCTTAAACGAATTAAGTGATTTTCATGAAACTTGGTGGATAAATATTTAGACGTACGGGACACAGGATAGGCTACTTTTTTCTTTTTCAACGCGGACGAAGTCGCGGGCGCCAGCTAGTTAATAATATTGTCGATTATTTCAGGATCCAAGCAGGCCCAAATACAAATGGATGATGGACTGGACAGAAAATCTTTCGGGAACAACTGGACAGTACACACCTTACAGTACGACAATTCAGAAAATAGAAGCCTGGACTCCTCCAAAGAAGGGAGAATAAAAATGTCAAAAAAATTTTTTTTAAATTCCTTCAAAAAAATGAATTCAAAGAAAATTGAAAAATAATTGCGATTTTTTTTTTAAATTTAAGGCAAAAAATTGATTTAAAGGCAATAGTTAGTTTTTTTTTTAAATTCAATTTGTGATTTGTTAAAGTATACATTTAAAGAATTTAATGTATTTAATGTTTAGTTGTAAGTAGAAAATGCTATTGTATAAATAAAAAGTTCACACTTGATGAAGACTTATTTGTATAATTGATTTTTTCATATATAAACCCGGGGCATCAAACTATAATACTACAACATGGAACCCGCGTGCCATACAAAACACTACGAATTTTATGGAACATTTAAAAGTGACATATGCGTAGAGCATGAACTGTCATTTAAAACAAAACAAACATAATAATATTATGTACCTCGACTGTACATAACATCTAGCTCAGGTCTTGTACAGTTGAGTATTTATATGATAGGTCAAACTGTGTTCAATGGCAGAGCTCACTCTCTTATGATCGTCTTGTCTCGCTTGTTACAGCACAAATATATTTGAAACTAGCTGGCGCCCGCGACTTCGTCAGCGTTGAAAAAGAAAAAGTAGCCTATCCTGTGTCCTGTACGTCTGAATATTTATCTACCAAGTTTCATGAAAATCAGTTAATTCGTTTAAGAGTTATAGAGGAACATACATACATACAGAAAAAAATTGTAAAAATGATCAATTTAGTTTCAGTGTCATGTATAGAGCCTATAAACACGATATCTCTGAAAACAAAGTAACTTACTCCATGACCAACCCTTACAGATTTATTATTAGTATTGATACCTATACTAACTGGTGCCCGCATTTTCGTCCGCGTTGAAAAATAAAAGTAGGTGGCTACCGTCGCCTATAACAGGGGTCTCCAAACTTGGAAGCCTTAGGGCCATAATATTTTTTTCGGTATGTTCCAAGGGCCAAAACAATTTTAATTTTTCTGTCCACTTAACTAAGCAAACATACTATAGGTTTTTTGCATTTCAATTACTATTGATTGTGTATTGTGACACGTAACGACATTTAGTGGCGAGTAGTAATACTATGTACTATCCATTTCAGCTACCCACTAACAGGTGGCATATTATCATTCTGTGTTTTCATTATCTTCCATTCAACTTATCACAGCAATAGTAACAACAGTAAAACATTGGCTGTTGTGGGCCAGATTGATGACACTAGTCTTAAGCTGTCGCGGGCCAGATTGATGGCACTGGCGGGCCAGATTTGGCCCGCGGGCCGTAGTTTGGAGACCCCTGGCCTATACCACAAGCAACGCCATAGGTGCTGCAAATGCGCTGCTGACCATACACCATAGAAGGAAAGGAAGGAGGAATGGGCTCTAGCATTAGTAAAACTGTTTTGCTCAGGGCTCGTAGGTATTCTTCATCTGTGGTTTTGCTGTAATTATCGACTCGATGCGGCTAAGCACCTGTCTGAATAGATGAATCGATGATGTTATTGGCGCTATTGTGTGGTTTTTACTTCGAGGGTTGAATTCGCTGCCCGACCTAGATTCATAAGATAAGATAGATGGTTAAGATACATTGTAGTCCTAACCCAAACCTGAAGCTTTAGTAAAAAAAAAACAGAGTGCCCTAGATAATTAAATGTAGGTACTTGCAGCATCCGTACTCGAATCTTGTGAAGATAACAAACGGAATAAGTTAGTAATTCACTATACCATTTGCCTGTTATTATTTCTACGTAGGCACAGAACCAGTTTGGTGCCTTGCCACGGGTCCCGGCCAGAGGTACTCAAAGTTTTCTTCGACGAGCCTAAATGGTCTCTTGGCGACATTAAGATTAATTGTAACTTTTGGACATAGCGTGTAAATAATAAATCAAATAATATTGTAAATGCCAAAGTTTGGTTGTTTCTGTATTCGACAGATTAGTTTTTGGACAGATTCGTAATTTGTCGGAATATTAATTAGACAACTTCTGGATTCGACAAATTACTTATATGAAGAGAATTTAATAAACTATTGTACAGATGTTTGTTACTCAATCAACTAAAAACGGTTAAGCTGGTTTGGATGTTTGACACACCGTTAGTTTATTACCTGGATTAGCATCTAGTTTACTAGTTAGTGCCCACGACTTCGTCCGCTTTAAAATATCTGACACCTTTTTTTATCCCTATAAAGACAATAATGTATTAAATCTGGATTAACATGTTATTGGTGAGTAGGTCGCTAGTTATAATTAATAAAATAGTATATACCTATATACATAGGTATATAATGAAATTAATGTGAAATTATGATATGTCGATCTCATTTGTTAAAATGTCAGTAGACTTGCGGAGAAACCTTATGGGGTTACATTACTTACATCTTTTCTACATTTACTTATTACGTATCGTTATCGTAAATATAACAGCAAAGTTTTTGCATGTGCGGCTTGTTAATTGTTGAATCCGGCTTCTGCATTGTTATAAGGAAAAAGTAAAAGAATCTAAAGTTACGTAACGAAATCTTTTTCTGTAACATCCTGCGTTTAACGGGTTCAAAAATACCTCAAAACATCTATCATTGTCAGCTAATTAGGGCAAAATAAATTTCCTGTCTATTCTCTATTGCAGTTTGAGATACTGTGTCTTTAACAACTGCCCGCTATATATCTATACAAAGCTCGACACAATCCAGCCTCTCGCGAGCTTTCGTTGGGGTCTATTAAAAAATAAACTTTATAATGTAGTGCGTAATGTTTAATTTTGTTTTTCGACTCTACGATAACCGTTTAAGACAACCAGCTTCATCTTAATTTTAAAAATGATCCTTATTACGAAGCGAATGAAGTTGATTTTCGTCTGTTAACAATACCAGTCTGTGTGGCGGGTCTTTTTTTTTCTCAGGTAAAAATATCTTTCGTCTCAGTTGAAAAGTTAGCGCTCCAAGTTGAAGACGCATTTAATTCGACACAAAATGTGATTTAAAAGTTTGAAAACTATTTGTGAACTGTGTTTAGAATTAAAACTTATTTGTTTTTTTTTTGTTTAAAGTTTCAAACCAATATAATATGTTCTGTAAATTAACAATTTGATATGATAATTAATTATGTTCTGTGACAGTATTCTTTATTTAAATGTGCTCTAATAAAGGATTTCATAATACAGTAATTTTATGGTAAGTGAAGGTTTAATTTCGTTTAAAGTTTTATCGATAAAAGTATACTAAAAGATGAAAAGTTAGCGATGGGCCGGCAACGAACAAAGGTTTTGAGAACTAGTTTTGAAAGTATGTATAGGCGGTTTTTGGGCTATTAATTTGTACCGATGTTAACCGTTCGAAAGGATGTTTGGTTTGGAGAGGGATCGTTGCGTTTTTTGTTTTAAAAAGTTTGCGTTGGCGTCTTTTGCCTTCGAATTAGTGTTGGGATTTTATCTAGAGATACCATATTTTGTCGATTAAAATCGGTATTTTTAATAAGAGATAAAAAAGAAAAAAATAATTAAAATTAACTTTTAGTTAAGTATATTATTATAAGCGCCTATTGCTCAAACGTCAATTAGGCCAAACTGTCATTTAAAGTCACCGGTAACCGGGAATAATTTAGCTGATATACCTTTGTTTGTACGGTAAACATCCCAAACATTAAATAGAAAATAATAAAAAAAAATCGGCTATCGAATGATGCAGTAAACCGAGTGCTTAATTCAATATAACAGAAAATGATTTCTAAAAGTAAGTAATCAACACTTTACTTGTAGTTCGTGAAAGAGGCCCTAATAGTAATATAATAGTATAATTAATAATAGAGATAATATATTTGAATGTGGGAAAAATCGGCACCCTGACATTTTTGGGTACTGTGATTACAAATTATCTAATTTTACACTTTTTTAATGTAATTCTAAATAACTGCTATTGAAGGCATTCATAAATTCAATAGTTGATTCTGTAACCTGATTCTGTAATTTACCAATTATACCATAATTATTTATACCATAATATAGCAAGTCAAGAACATCTTCAAAACATTGTTTTGTTTTGAAAAATCTTCAAAAGTTCTTGACTTTGACGGCATGAAAAAAATATTTTTCACTATGTTTTTCTTCACAATTCAAGTCATACACTATCAAGCCTACTCGTATCGAGCCAATTTGTTGATTTGTCCAATTTGTTGATGGTCTTCAAACGCCTGAACAAACTTTCTTAATAACTAAGACAATAACGATTCCAATCACATTAGCTTTCAAACAAAAAAAAAACACCCTGTGTCGGACGTTGGGTTTAACAAAATAAACCCATGTTCCAAATTTTACCTTCTGAAAGTCAGTCAGGAAGGGCAAACGATTTTATAATTATTGTAAGTATCCTTACATATTATAAAACAAAGTACTGTCTGTCTGTTTGCGATAAACTCAAAAACTACTGCACCAATTTTATGCTGTTTTCACCAATAGATAGAGTGGTTCTCGAGGACGGTTTTAGTATATAATTTACAAAGTTACGGGGGCGAAGTCGCGGGCAGCAGCTAGTAATATACATCAAAAAAATACTACATTATTCCTCCTTGAAAACGGTGGCTACAAAGTATCAGGAACGAAGAGGCAGTACATATATCAATTATACGTTTAAAGTACCAGTTGTATCTAGTTATGGCATAAAATGACACTCGCACGGTTATCGAATGCGGTGTTGCGTTACAACACTATAATCGTGCGGTCGTTGGCTCTTCACAAATAAACAGAAGCGGACATTGTTAATTGTCATATTATCGATATTATTTTGTTAGCGCCTACTTTTTCATCATTAGTTTTATGGGTAGTTAGAAGTAGTCTTGTTTTGGAAGGAAGTTTTGCTATAAATAACAAACAGGTATAACTATAGGCTCGTATAGGTAAGAAAATGTATGAGAAAATATATTGAGCAATAATACTCATGTACTTATTTACAATTTTTTGTAGATTCTCGGAGATAACCGAACAGATTTAAAATTGGAAGGCTTTTTTGCAAATAGGTATTGTGTAAAATTGAGAAAAAAGTAAAACTTTAGTAACTACAAGTATCTAAAATAAGTTATTACTGAAAATGGTTATTATCTACTTACTTACTGTCACACAAAAGTTTTATTTTAGTTATTTACTAATTTTTTTTGTCATAAAATAGATTTTTTTTTGTATAAATCTGCCCGTTTTTGTCTAACTATTATTCATTGTATTTTTAGTTACTGTAGAAGTCAAATTAGGCGACGAAAATAACCTTTCCTCGCCTTAAAAGAATATTCTTTTGTCTTTTTGTCCGCTAAATTCACAAATGACATTGGTCTCGTATGAATTAATGTCTTCATTTGTGCTGAGTTCAATTAAACACATTAATTTCAATTGGCACGAATTAGGCTAGTGTTGGTTCCTCGAATGCAAGACAATGAGCCACTTAAGAAGTTTTCATTTCGTAATAATTTTTATTAATTGCAGACTTTGTGAGATAATCGAAAACGGCTTGCAGTACATTTAAGAACAAACCTAACACATTGCAGTACATTCCGGACATTTTCCGGACGTTTTCGTCATTACCGCTCCGTTTTTGAGATCGGTCTACGACACACGTGGCACAAACCTTGCACAAGTCAGCGCAATGTCGAGTTTTTCTGAAAACCAAAGTGGCCATGCTTTTTGAAGGCGCTTTGGGCATTTTTGAGATGGGAAATAACTACTGAAATCGCGACACTGTCATGTCAATAACATAATGTAACCGAAATTTAAAAAAAAGATCAATTTTTGAGATGGGAAATAACCACTGAAATCGCGACACTGTTATGTCAGTAACATAATGTAACCGAAATTTAAAAAATAGAACAATTTTTGAGATGGGAAATAACCACTGAAATCGCGACACTGTCATGTCAATAACATAATGTAACCGAAATTTAAAAAAAAGAACAGTTTTTGAGATGGGAAAAAATCATTGAACTCGGGACAATGTCATGTCATGTAACGTAATATACTAAGCAGACAAACTGCATATGAAATGAAAGTAAACTTACTAGATAAGATAACAAGGATCAATGTGGTATACACCTCTGATGATCCGGACGCGATCCGGTCAATCTAATAGACTTTCAGATACATAAATTTTTTGAATCGTTATATCTCAGAAACGGTGGCTCTTGGGAAAAAAAGTATTGATACATTTTATATAGATTATTTCATGATCTACAATTTTGTCTCAGGTTATTTTATGATAAAACTTACCGTTTGGCTTCACCCATTTTTTTGACCTTTGACTTCGTATAATTTTTTTTCCAAGTACCGGAACGATGAGGACTTTAAATGTGTTATTTTTAATTATTATGTTTTGAACAACTTTACTCATTTTCAGCTTGTTGTGAATTTATGTACCTACTCTTATTTTTGGGTTTAATTTTACCGGACTATGACCAACAATCTAGTTTCATATCAACGTCAAACCTTTTTAATGGTTTGTCATTATGAAGTTCATTCTGTTTAATTGTCATTGTGTGTCAGTGTCATATATTTTCCCAATATGTCACTTTCTCTGACCTCTCCACCGTTTAATATCCCATACTACACTCAGATATAATAAGCATTGTTTATTTTTAAAAAAATGGCCGCAATTAGAGTCCGTGGGAAAAAAGCACTGTTTTTGCTTTCTAGAGCGGCGGTGGAATCTCAAAAGACGCCTGCTTTCAACGGTTAACGGCATTTAGTGAAACTTTTTGTCACCGGGTCTTTTTAGACTAATTCGACCCTGCTGATCACGATTCTGCCCGGTGTCAACCCCTCCCCCGCTCCCTTACCCCCCTTGCCTCCCCAAACGTGTCCCGATCTGCGGTTTTTTCAATTTATTTCGGAATCTATTAGAGATAAAAGAAAACTCTCAATGACAAAAACAATCTGCACTAAATTCTCTACAAAATGTGTATATAAATAATTTGATAGACATAATAACTTAAGAAGTAATGTGTGTTGAAACTATGTAAATTTTTATTTTTTTCAACATTTTTGTATTTGTTGTTAATTTATCCAAAAACAAACTAAGATGTGATAAAGTAGTTAAGGAGTGAATTATTCTTGATACTTTTAGCTAAAAAACAAGACCTTACTTACCCTCGTACGAGTATTCGTTCACGATTTATAGGTCGTAGCGCAGACGCAGCCATTAGACTTTCGGAAAAATCTCAAAAAGCGCCTGCTTTCAACAGTTAACGGAATTCAGTGAAACTATCTGTCACCGGGACTTTTTAAACTAATTTGACCCTGCTGAACACGATTCTGCCCGGTGTCATCCCCTCCCCCGCTCCCTTCCCCCCCTTTCCTCCCCAAACGTGTCCCGATCTGCGGTTTTTTCAATTTATTTCGGAATCTATCAGAGATATAAGAAAACTGACCATTACAAAAATAATGTGCATTAAATTCTCTACAATATTCGTATATAAATCATCTGACAGGCGTAATAACTTAAGAAATAATGTCTGACCAACCTATACAAATATTTTTTTTTTTAACATTTTTGTATTTGTAGTTAATTTATCGAAAAACAATCGACGCTGTGATAAAATAGCTAAGAAGTGAATTATTCTTCATACATTTACCTACGAAACAAGACCTAATTTACCCTCATACGAGTATTCGTTCACGATTTATAGGTTGTAGCGCAGACGCTGCCATGCCGCGCACGATACTCAAGTACCTACACTATGCTCGATACATCACGTACCTACTTAAAATAACTATTTTTATAAACATTTCGTCATCGTTATCATCTCAGTCAAATGACTTTCACTGTTGGACTTTAATTTTTACTAAAGAAAATCGGAAACCACGAAGAAACAGACACAAGGCTGATAGTATACGCTTTGAACAGTCCGTTTGAGGGCGTTATTGTATTAGTGAGAGGTTCTGATAACTTTTTCTTACTTCTACATCATTGGGGGATGATTGCCTCCAAACATCTGTGAATGATGGCACAAGGCTGTACTACCTACCAGCCTTGTGTCTGGTTCTTCGTGGTCTCCCGTTTTCTTCAGTAAAACTTTAAGTACAGCAGTGGAAGTCATTTGACTGAGATGATGATGACGAAATGTTTATAAAAAGTAGTTATTTTAAGTATATACGTGTCTATGTGATGTATCGAGCATAGTGTAAGTACTTGAGATTCATGGGCGGCATGGCGGCGTCTGCGCTACGACCTATAAATCGTGAACGAATACTCGTACGAGGGTAAGTAAGGTCTTGTTTTGTAGCTAAAAGTATCAAGAATAATTCACTCCTGAACTACTTTATCACATCTTCGTTTGTTTTTGGATAAATTAACAGCAAATACAAAAATGTTGAAAAAAATAAAAATTTACATAGTTTCGACACACATTATTTCTTAAGTTATTATGTCTCTCAAATTATTTATATACACATTTTGTAGAGAATTTAGTGCAGATTGTTTTTGTCATTGACAGTTTTTTTTTTATTTCTAATAGATTCCGAAATAAATTGAAAAAACCGCAGATCGGGACACGTTTGGGGAGGAAAGGGGGGGAAGGGAGCGGGGGAGGGGATGACACCGGGCAGAATCGTGTTCAGCAGGGTCAAATTAGTCTAAAAAGACCCGGTGACAAAAAGTTTCACAAAATGCCGTTAACAGTAGTTTTTTAAAAAAAAACCACTGATCTATTCACCTAGGCCATTAGCTTACTGATTTCGTGTTATACGAGCACAATTTGAAGATTTTGATCTCATCATTAAATTTAGAGAAGACTCGAAAATACATAGAATACGCTACACGCTCCCGGCTTCGGCCGGGTTCAAAATAAAAACTATCCTATACTAATAACTATCCTATCCTAACATAATATGAATATTATGTGCTAATATTCATATCGCTGCTTAGAAACTAAAGGGGCACAAATCAAAATTACACTTTTTACAGGAAAGCTTAATTTCTTTTTTGTCTATTTTTTTTTTATTAGATATTTAAATCAAATATGTGCATATTATACATCGTTAGAAGCGTATTTTTAAGTAACATTAAATGTTTTAAGTACTTTTATAATAAACTGAATACTAGAAGAGATATAAGCATATAAGTTACTTTTGAATATATATAAAAATGATCAAAATATACTAAATATGGTATAAAACAACCATAAATCTTTTTGCAACATACAATATGAAGGATTGTGGTTGTATTTTTGCAATAAGCGACCATTATGTTACTAGCATTACTATTATAACGCTAGTACCATATTATGTTACTAGCGACCAGTTCCCGACTTCGCACACTCAATTTTTTTTTCTGTTATTTTTATGCACAGATTTGATTCGTTTATCCTCTCTTTATCGTAGTATTTTTATCTATGGTAGGTATAGGATACTTTTTATGCTAGAAAAATACTAGGTTCCTGTATATGATTATCATAAAAACGAACTACAACGCGTACGAAGTCGCGGGTACAGCTAGTAGTTTAATAAACTACGATAAGTTTACTTTGGGAATAATTCTGTGACACAATCGAAGACCTCTTTCTTGTCTATTGCGTAACAAAAACATAATATCCATGAACTCACGCGCAGTCGTATCACGAAGGAAATAAATCGTGTATTTTTTTTGTTTTGAACAACGGAATCTCTGGTCATCGGAACTGAAGGATAGAGTAGACAGTGAAAACAGAGCACGCATCATAATATAATATTATACATAATATATATTATGTTTATTATGTTAATTTATTATAGTTAATACTTATATTTATGTATTAAGTATACATAATACATAATATATTATGTAGTTACCAAAATTCTCCTCTATATGGTGTCAACAATAATAAGAGGACTTATTAGCAGAAAAGAACTTTATATTCGTCGCCTAATTTGACTGTTAAAATTTAGACAAAATTATCAAAAAATCTATTTTACGAGAAAAAAAATTAGTAAATTACTGCCAAAAAAAACTTTCCTGTCACAGTGATAATTTTTTTTAGCGACAACCAGTGATATGTTAAACAAGAGGATGCGCCCTTACCATACTACTAGTAACAAACAAATGGTCCTCTAATTTGCACATCTAGTTACTAAAAATAATTTGTTTTCATTACCATCTTAATACTTATTTTTATTTCTTACTGGCGTATTCTGTTATTGTAAAGTGTTCTCATTGGTTGGTTGGACATATCACTGGTAAGTAGGCATTTTCGTATCTTTCTACGCACAGAATGAACACCCGTCATTGGTGCCAATTTCCGATTTTGACACCGGCGCATCGGTGCCACGTACTATAGGAACGTTAGCCTTGTCCTATATAGAAGTCATTGGCGACAACCCTTTTCTTTACAAGAGGAATCCATATCCATCGGCCTGTGTCTCCTCTGTAGCCACTTGTCCAACACTGGACGAATAGCCTAGCCTCTACGGTGCCGTGGCCGGCAATGCTCGGCCAATTTTTCACTCCATTTCCGGAGAAGGTTTACGCGAGCACGCAAACAGATTCGCGAAACAATCTCCTGCGAAGGCTGAGCTCCCCGAGACCGTATATCTG